>CM038471.1:50832947-52152947 GCA_021464415.1 Lonicera japonica
CTTCAATCAGATAAACTTAAAAGTCTGCAGTTCAGCCAGTTCTGCTTTTACCTTCGTGTTTTGATTGTTTAGTTGTTACCTATGAAGTGAAAAGAATAAATCTTTTCCGCCGAAACATTTATCAATTTTACTGGTTCTGTTCCTCTGCAGTTTGGGAAAAAGAGTCACCCAGAATGTGCTCGGTTTTCACCAGATGGACAGTTCCTTGTTTCTTGTTCTGTTGATGGATTTATTGAGGTACATACCATCACTACGAGATACCTTTGCTATAGTTAAAACAATTGATGTTCAATTGGTACTTAAACTTCTCTGCCTACCACCAGGTTTGGGATCACATAAGTGGGAAACTGAAGAAGGATCTTCAGTATCAGGCTGAAGTGAGTTTTATTTGTTCTTCTGCTCATCCTCCTTGTACTTTTTTCCCTATCATTTTTCTTTTATAATAATGTCACCATGTCCCACCTGTTTTTGTTACATCATAAATGGCCCATGTCTGAAGGAATTCTTAATTTTTTTTTTAATTCCAATTGTTTAATATATTTTATTGCTGTGTTATTTATATAATGTTACTCCCTTCAGTTATTTTTGTAGTTCAACAGAATATTTAATTTTCTGATATTGGCATTGTTTGGGTTGAAGCTTTGTCAAAAATTGGCACTTGCTTGTATTTGGATCCCTTGTATAAATTGGATGATTTTGTTAGATTATTCTCACTCCAAAAGGTAAGGCTTTAGGAGTACTCTCTTGTATTGATGCTGAAATTGATGTAATTAACTTTTGCAGGAAACATTTATGATGCACGAGGATGCTGTTCTTTGTGTTGATTTTAGTAGAGATTCAGAGATGCTTGCATCTGGCTCACAAGACGGAAAAATTAAAGTAAGTTCTACTAGTGTATCCTATGTTCTAAAGTTAAATCCTTTTTCTAGGAACTTCCTCATTTTGCATTTTCATCCCCACAGCTAGGTATGACAATGTGGTGGGGTAACTTAATAACAATTATAGAGGTATCTATAACTGTTATCTTGACATTTGTATGAATTAGGAAGGGAAAATGTAAAGTCACTTTTAATGAGCAGAAAAAAGTGAAAGACGAGAAGATAAAAGGGGAGAAAGTAAAAAAAAGTAGTAAAGATATGCAGATTTTAAGAAGTACGATAAGCATTCTGACGTATTCTTTCTAACAAGTTAGACTGAAAATGTACTGTGAACTCTATAGTCCCGTTTAGTGATTCAATTACTCGACCCATCAAGAAGATCAAAAACTTTAATAGTGGTCAAAGTCATGGCAAAAGCTATGTATGGTAAATTTAGAAAGCAGAGTCTTGTATAGTATCAATCTTTTGCACTTGGAAATAAATTTGACAATCAGTATTACCAAACTTAGAACAAGAATGAGTTTCAGAATATCATTCAATTGTGATTTAGCAACATTGGAATATCTATTTCATTGCCCTTAGAAAAGGATCCTAACTCTGGGGTACTGGATATGGAAAAATGCCATGAGAAAAAGATTATCAATGTCTCCCTTTCACTTACCATTGAGTATCTTGCCTTGATTTGTATTGCATATTTATAGGTTTGGCGCATAAGGACTGGTCAATGCTTGCGCCGTCTTGAACGTGCACATTCTCAGGGTGTCACTAGTCTCGTCTTCTCTCGAGATGGAACTCAGCTGTTAAGCACGTCATTTGACGGAACTGCAAGGTTTAATTGATTGCAACCTTCATCCATATTTTTAATGATATGAACTTCTAGTGTCTGTTGATGGTTATTTGATTTATAAAAATTTAACACCAATTTATAGCTGCTCCGACTCTGTTTGTTTACTAAACTTAGGTTTTATTTTCTGCATTTTTTTGTTCAAGAATCCATGGATTGAAGTCTGGAAAGTTGTTAAAGGAATTTCGCGGCCATTCATCTTACGTGAATGATGCCATCTTTACTAGTGATGGAGTTCGGGTCATTACTGCATCCAGTGATTGTACAGTCAAGGTACCTATCCACCTCTATCTCTGTGATGATTCTTTGATAAAGTTGAGTTGGGGGCATAATTCATTATATATGCTTTGTATAGGTTTGGGACGTGAAGACTACAGAGTGCCTGCAGACATTTAAGCCACCTCCACCTTTAAGGGTATTTATTCTCTCATAATAGTGCATCTCATGTGGATTATATATAGCACTTGCTGTTCTGGTTTCATTTCTCTGTATCTAACGACCAAATTCTCTTCTTGGCTGATGGTTAGGGAGGTGATGCATCAGTAAATTCTGTTCATCTTTTCCCGAAAAACACAGATCACATTATTGTGTGTAACAAGACCTCATCAATATACCTCATGACACTCCAAGGACAGGTAAGTTTCCTATTTGTTCGTTATAAAGAAGGGTTAATTGGAGGCATGTACTTGTGTGATAATGTTGTAATTTGCTTCTTGGGATACAGGTTGTAAAGAGTTTCTCATCTGGTAAAAGGGAAGGTGGAGATTTTGCGGCAGCTTGTTTATCACCAAAAGGGGAATGGATCTACTGTGTTGGCGAAGACAGGTACGCCTTCAACAAAGCTCTTTTAAGCACACTACTCTCCTAAATGCAGATTAATACCATTATGTGGACTAAACGTAAATGGGATGCCTGCTAGAGGATCTGGTGTTGTTAAGATTAAGCATCTATCGGTTTTGTTTTGAGTTACTAACTTGTAAAACTCAATATGCAGAAATATGTACTGCTTCAGCCACCAATCTGGCAAGCTTGAGCATTTAATGAAGGTAGAGTTTAGCGGGTTTTTCGTTTGTTTGGATACTCAGTTAAAAGTTTTGTGCATATGATGAACAAAGATAGTTGTATTGATTAAGTGTGCTAATACGTGGCTTTGTTAATGGAATGGGGAGCAGGTGCATGAAAAGGATGTAATTGGGATCACTCACCATCCCCACAGGAACCTTGTGGCTACATATGGTGAAGACTGCACCATGAAACTCTGGAAGCCCTGAAGAAGTGAATTATTATTTTTATTTCGAATATTCTTGTCTTTGATTCACAGTTTAAGCTGCTGTCATGTTTGTTGTAATTTTTTTTCTTAATTAATTAACGTCTTCAGTTTTCAGATTGCAAACTGGATTTGTAGGCATATTTAGGATGAACCCGACATGTTTCTCTCAGCTGAAGTTATAGGTCCACTTGCTCTTAATTGCTTCTTTGCTGTTCTTAATGTTTGCACTGATTCCAAGTTATTGCTATTTGTAGAAAAATTCGAACTTGGATATCACAGTAATCTTTGTGGTGACGGACATTACTATCATAGTGATTGGTCTTGGTGGTAAAGGACATTACTCTAATTTGGGATTCGGTCGCACCACCTGAGAAACTATGACAAAAAGTAAAAGTTGTAAATTAGAGGTAAATCCAAAACCGGAAGAGAATAAAAAATGGTTGCATTCTAATAATTAGATATTACTTTTTACACCTGTCTGCCCACCGAGGACTATAGCTTTTAAGGGAGGTTTCGGTTTTTAAATTTTTTAATTTCAAACTTGAATTAAATTTTTTAGTTTGGTTTTATTCGGTTTTAATTTTTTTTTCTTAAATCAATTTAACTTAATAATATAATACTAATAATAATTTAAAATTAATTCATATTTACGTTAAAGTCATGGTTTTCTATAAATTAAGGAGCAAATGTATAAAAATGACATTATCTATTTAGTTAAAATTTTATTTATACATTTATAAAAATAAAATATATTAAATAAAATGATAAATTATTATTATTATGTATGTAAATTTTTTTAGTATTATATAATTAATTCAATATTAATAGTACGTGTTAATGTCTTTTTTTTAAAGATAATCACAACATGCTATTAATAAAAAATATATTCTTATAAAACTCTTTTTTTATATCATACTCTACTTAACGTGTACCCGTAAAATATATATTAATGTTTTTTATTCTTTTCTACATAATTCAATTTGATTCAATTTTAAACTAACCCTAAACCAAATCATTCAATTTTGGTTCAGTTTTCTCGTTCTCGTTTTCGATCAGTTTAATAGTTCTTGAATTGACCTTTTAACACCCCTAATAACTTTTTGTCTTTCCTCGAATTAAATGATTTCATTTCTTTATCACGTACATTTTTCCTGCAGAGTAAGGTCAAAACTGTCATTGTTTCATGTTAAATACAGACCATGGTCATATTTTAGCTTGTGTTCACGTGTTAATGAAACAGGAATTCAAATGACGGCCTGAGGAACAGTAAACCAAACCAGAAGGTCTCACCATGACATTTATTCATTCATTACTTAAAGAAAATGAACACACACATGCAACCCCCAAACCCAACAAACACTCACATAAATCAAAATGCCCACAACATAAAAACTTCATTCACAACCACAACTGCACACTAGTAATCTTCAGGAGCCAAGGGCTGGTGGTGTGTATGGTGTGGCACCTCCGCTTGTATAACCCCAAACTCGTAGATCACCCCGGCTATCGCTGCCCCAATAAACGGCCCCACCCAATATATCCAATGGTTGCTCCACCTCCACCCCACCAACGCCGGCCCAAATGCCCTCGCTGGATTCATTGCTGCCCCTTCAAACGGTCCTCCCACCAGTATATTCGCCCCCACTATAAACGCAATCGCTAAAGGCGCAATTGTCCCCAAACTACCCCTCTTCGGGTCAATTGCGGTTGCATAAACAGTATATACCAGCCCAAAAGTCAACACTATCTCCATTAATAGGGCATTCAAGTTGCCCTCACCAGCAGCTACTGCAAAGCCAATGGGCCTGTAGCCGTCGGTGCCTAGCCTCAAAAGGAGTGAGGCTAGGACCGCGCCCAGTAACTGAGCGATCCAGTAGTAAACAGCACGCACTACGGAGATCCTCCCGCCAACTAGAGCACCGAAGGTGACAGCTGGATTGATGTGGCCGCCTGACACGTTCATGCTGGAGGCAACTGCGGCAAAAAGGGCGAGTGCATGTGCAAGCGCGATAACTGTCAATCCGGATGCTGCGGGTGCGGTTTCCTTGTACATCTTATCTGCATATATACATACAATTAAAATACATAATGAAATTGTTATGTAGCTTAAGAAACATGATGTGTTTTAAGAGGGCTGGGGGGGAAGAAGAGATAATTAACCAAGAGCGAGAATGGAGCCTTCGCCGGCAAAGACAAAGATGAAAGTGGAGAGGAACTCGGAGAGGGTGGCACGCATGGAGTCGGGGTGGGTGGCCTCTTCGGCATGGCCAAAAGCATATCTCCGTGGTTGCATGGCTTTTAATTTGGACCTTAGATTACTCTCTATATATAAATGACTAGCGCGATTTATATCTCTAGTCTTTAGAATTTTGAAGATCGATGATAATTAATTATCTAGACTGCAATATATGGATGTATGTATGAAGGTGGTAAAATTAAATTTTGATTTAGTATGGAATTTGAAGTGAAGAAATTAAGTAGGAAAGAAGAGGAAACTGGAAGAGGTAGCTGGTAGCGAGCGGTAGAGGAGATTGAATAGATAGGGATGGGAAAGAGAGGTGCTTAAAAGAAGAAGAAAGGGGCGGGGGATTTTATTTGGAGGGACATGCATGCATGCATGACAAGAGAGGAGGACACTTGGGCATTGGATTGCAGGATTTTTGACACGTAGATATATATGTGTTGGTTTCCCTCATCAAAAATCCACCTAACCTAACACACCTCAATTCTCTTTTAATTTTCTTCCCCTTCAAGGTTTCTCTTTTTTTATCTTTTAAATTTCGTATGTATCGGGTCCCAAGATACACAAGCTAGTTCCAATTTAAGAACGGGGTGATAAATGTATTTTTTTTAACAAACACTCTTTATATCTTATGCCTTTTTGTTTTTATTTTTTGAATAGTGTTAATGTATACTTTAAGGGCACATAATAAATATCTAAATATAAAAAGAATAAGATTTTGCATGAAAATTAGTGTAGTATTAAATGCACGTTGGACTTTTTTTCTTTCTATATTTAGGTATTTATCATGTGCCCTTAGGGCACACGTTAACACTACCCTTAATTTTTTATTATAAACAGTCACTCCTCTTACTCAACATCTTTTGGTCTTAACTAGCTCCATTAAACCAAGAAAGCTCACACTTATTTGGTTAAAGATGACCGAGTAACATTGTCTACACTTGGTTGACATTGAGCAAACAAAAGTTACAAAATAAACGAGATATCTTCGTCCCTAGTTATGCCGAGTATATATAAAGGACCACACTCAATTGATCATAAACTCATCTTCACTCTAACTCGTCTCACATTAGGCGACTATTATTTTTAACCATTGAGTAAAGAAGTGAATGGAGATGGTGATAAGGGTAAACTTTTATTTTAATAATACACAAATTTTCGAGGAATGTTATTGATAAAACAAGGGGGCGCGAACATCAACCCTTTTAAAAATTATAGAAAACAACTATAAAAGATATTTATCTTTTTAGAAACTTAGTTTAAGCGACAACTTTTGTAATGAAGGACAATATTTTTTAGTCAATGATAAAATATTTATTATTTCAATTAATTAAGTTGAATTCTAATATTACCATTCTTAAATATAAATACAAGAAAATAAATATATTATTAAATTTAAAATTAAATTAATGAAAATAAATTCAAACATATATCACAAGAAATTCAAACAACAAGATAACGTAAGAGTTATTTTTAAAAAAGTCAAAGAATGTAAATGTATCAAACTAATCAGATGTAATATAAGACAAAAGTTACAAATATGTCTGAGGCACAATTCTCTCTTAATAGTTATCAGACATATTAAGTTACATTATTTTAATTAAATTTATAAAATGCATCTTTTCAATTCACTATCAAACATATTAAGTTACATGTATTTTCATTTATTTTTTTTTCAATTTTCTTGCACACATAATATAAAATATATAAAAAAATTATATGTCTTTTTGACTTGGCCATCTTTCAATCTAATTTTTTTTCTTTAATACCCTTCATAATCTTGTCAAAGTAGAATATATCGGATTTGAAAATACGCAGACCTTTCTTAATTTTTTTAAAAAAAAAGACTTATGTACTGAAAAAAATTATATTATAAAGCTAATAATATATTACTTTAAAATATTATCATTACTAAGAGTGAAACTGTATCTTTACATATAATTGATAATCTTTATAATTTAATAATTATCACTCTTACGGAAATTACAATCATGACATATATGGATTTGATTTTATTTTCAATAAAGTCATGTTTAAATTGGGCCAAAACATAATAAAGCATAACTTATATCAAGGTCCATTTTGCCAAACAAAACAAGCCACAAATCCATAACCAAACAAACAACATTCTCTGTAACAACATAATCTTTACACATTCAATTACTATGACAATCCCCTTCTCAAACTTCTCTCTCTCTCGACTTTGTCAAAACTTTTTTCATTCTTCATTTGCCTGAAAGCAATAACCAATGGCCAACTCTGCCAAACAACGTACACTATCGTCCTTTATTTCTCTCCCCCTCCTAACATCGTTCGCCACCCCAGAAGATGCATGCAGTCGCAAACCGCCTCTGCCCCAAGTGCCACCTCCACATCAAACTCCCTTTCCTCAACTCACTCCGCCAATCTCAACCCCGCCTAACCCCAAAACATAACCCTAACGCCCCAAAACTCGCCAAACACATCTCTGTCCTCATCGTCCTAATATGTTTGCCTGGTATTAAGTGACAATTGTGTGTATTAGCCTTCTACTATGACTGCTTAGTTTGAAACATTTTTATTCGTTGACTTTTTTTGAATAATCTTTCTTTTATCAATTTGTTGGATTTGGTATGTATCTTTAAAAAGTGTAATATTATAATCCAACTTAATTAATTCAAATAATTAAATAATTAACATCTTGTCCTTATTTAAGAAGTTTTCCTCTAAACTAATTGATTCAAAAGATTGTCCTTTATTAAAAAAAAATAATATGATATTTGTCCTTTTAAAAAAAAGCCCCTACAAATTAAAATGAAACTCTTATTCAGGTAAAGGATATAATTTTGGGACATTTATTTTAATGTTGTGCGTGGGTGTTTAAATTACTCCTTGCATAAACATGACCTTTAGCTTAATTGGTTCATGGTTTGTATAAGAAAGGTACATTTATTTTTCATTACATTTTACATCGATCTTTTCATCTTAAATTAAGAGTTTATTTATACATTATAAAATGAGTATATAACCTTATTATTATTATTATTATGGATAATCAATTTATATTTTTAAATTTGATAATGGGAAGCAATTTTTTTTAAATCACTTATTTTGTCTAAATTAAATGTATTTTTTTTAAAACAAAGTGATAATTTTATAACAACATTTTTTCTATATAATAGAACTATATATATATGTATATTTTTCTTGCAAACTATATATCCACCACCACTATAATAAATATGGATATATAATTATTACAATAAAAGTGAATTAATAAAGGGTTCGACAATTATATCTATATAGGTCAAATTCGACACCTCTTTACGATGACAAGTATGATATAATGTTAATGTACTACAAAATTGATGCCAAGCAAATGCATACCAAAAAGTAAAAACAGTTGAGTTTTCTCTTATTATTAGCACAATCACCTAATTTTTATAAGATCACTAATTCCACTGCATTTAGTTTATATCACAAATTTATAAAAGGCCTTTTTTTTTTTTTTAATATAAAGTATGGATAAGATTAGTTAAGTGTCTGAAAGAGAAGGCGCGCGTATGAAGGAGAGGACTCAGAGAGTTAAACTGTTGCGCTTTTACAATTTACAAGACATCTTAATCATGGGCTCCCTAATCCATTTTAATAGAAACTGTTTTTGTCATCACCTTTTATGATAACCAATTACACAATTTTTTTTATTTACATAGATAAATACTTTGAGCTTGTTTGCTTGCATTTTCAAAATTGCAACTTAATTTTTTATAGATTTTCTTGTTTTCTTATATATATATATGTTTATCTGTTTGTTAATTTTTTTCAAAGAAAAATGAGTGCAACAAAAAAGTTTTCTTATAATAAGCCTATTTATGGAATTGAATATATATTGATTTTTATTATTTGTGTATGTACAACAATTAGTTATGTATAAATAATATTTATTTAATTGTAACCAATTCAATACCCTTGCCGAGAATAAGATTGGATATTTAAATCAATGTATTGTTACCCGTTGCACTAGTTTCTTGTGTATATGACATAAGGTCGATTTCATTATATATACACACAAAATGATATATTTATCGAAAGAGATTATAAAATAATGTGAAAGCTGTGATGGAGGGGTTAGATGTTAGACAATAAAGTATATAAATTGATTTAGATGTTTATGGAATTTTGTAAAATCATAGAAATTTTTTAGATAATATTTTATGATTTTCATGCAATGATATCACCATCAAATTAAATCCCAAGTGTAGATATTAATACTCCATTATGATATATTCATAGTATAAAAATGAAACTTCTTAATCATCTCATCAAAATAAAATCATTCATATATGTTTTTTTTCTTTAATTTATACCTTGACTAAAAAGTTATATCTAAAAACATAACCAAACATATCTTTCACTTTTGGAAATATTTAACTAGAGTTTCAGACCTATATATATAAAACTAAACACAGCGTATGTATTCTAGTCCCACGTACGTAGATATATCTGTACCGCATGCATATATATAGAGATAAATATACACTATATATGGAACGTACAAATTAATACAGCCAACTAACCACAGTTCTATAAATGGCAAAGGACAGCAAATACCATTATTCCTTCCATTCATTTAAATCAAGGCAAGTATTCAAACCAATTAACAACCAAACGGCCTATATTATTCATGTATAAATACCTCATATTTCAAGATCCATCACATTGGTTTATTAATTACAAAACAAATTTAACAAAATTTCGTTAAAGAATTATTATATGGCTAATTTACATGGTACCCAAATCCCATTTTCTCATCACTTTTCTTTGTTTCTAACACTAACCATTGTAACAATGACCAAAAACATTCACATTGCATTTTGCAAAACATCACCAAAGATTAGCATGAACGCAATTGATAACTGCTGGAGATGGGACCCTAATTGGCGGAATCACAGGCAGCAACTCGCTACATGCTCAGTGGGCTACACCGGAAAAATGACCAATAACATTGGCCAAGATGTGATATTCTATGAGGTGACTGATCCCAGTGATAACGCAGTGAACCCCAAGCCAGGAACCCTAAGATACGGCGTGACTAGCATCAAACGAAAAGTTTGGATCACATTTCAAAGAGATATGCGCATTAAGCTCGAAAGACCACTTATTATCGGTAGTTTCACTGCCATTGATGGACGAGGCGCTATCGTTCACATCGGAGGCTGGTGGTTGTTTATTATTGAATAGGGTAAATCTCCTTAGCTAAATACTTCATTGTCTCAATTCTAACCAGCTCTATGTTAGTCCATAATTACTTCAAATAATTCATGCACGTACATATTTTAACCATATATATATATGTGTGTGTGTCACCAGGTAACTAACGTAATCATCCATAGTTTGAGAATCCACGATTGCCAATCACAAGGACCAGCACCAGTGATGGGTCCAGACGCAAAGATAGTAAATTTGGGTAAGGTAGACGCAGATGCAATCAGAATGGTTACATCGTCAAAAATATGGATAGATCACAACACACTCTATAATTGTAAAGATGGTCTAATCGATGTCACCCGCGGGTCGACTGACATTACCATCTCAAACAATTGGTTCAGAAAACAGGACAAGGTTATGCTTTTGGGGCATGACGATGGGTTCTTGAGAGACAAGAACATGAAGGTAACCGTAGCTTTTAACCATTTTGGTCCTGGTTGCCGTCAAAGGATGCCAAGGTTAGTATCTCTACCTTCTCCTGTCAAATTTAAATAAGATTTTTGTCATGTACAAATATATAATTAGCCTTACGAGTGACTAATGTCGTAGTCATTAATAATTTGTTGGATTTATGATTTGAATGAATGTCTAAACTATAAAATGCAAAATATGCAGGATCCGTCATGGGTATGCACACGTTGTCAACAATCTTTACCAAGGATGGGGTTTATATGCTATTGGAGGAAGCATGAATCCAAGCGTAAAGAGTCAAGCAAATCTTTTTATAGCATCTGAATCAGGGAACAAAGAGGTAATTAAAGAAACAATCACACGAACATATTCTAGTATAATCGATCAAACACCAACAAATACAAATGTAGCAACTCTCTAGTTAATATTTCAGTAAATTCACTACTAGATTAAATAATTGCAGATAACATGGAGGCAAAGTGACAAGAAGGATGTGTCTTGGAATTTTCGGTCAGTGGAAGACGCGTTTGAAAATGGAGCCCATTTTGATCAAACAGGTGGTGGCAGAAGGCCAAACTATGCTCCGGAACAAGTATTTGAAGTGGCTGATGCAAGAACTGTTCGATCAATTATGCGAAACTCGGGTGCTTTGCGGTGTACTAAAATTTCCAGATGTTGATTTTAAATTGACACATAATATATACCAAAGATAACGCAACCCCCATTGTATAGATATGATTTTCTAGCTTCTTTTGTCGCGCGCATAATGTGATTAATATATACTTAAGTATTGGTGAACATAGTTTATCAAACATTCAATACAATGATACAACACATGTTTGCATATTTATATAATTAATAATTCGTAACTTATGTAAAATATATTATTCACCGCATTTTGCAATTTCATCTGCACACGTTACTTTATCTCTCTTTTTGCATTATATAAATTGTCAGGCTACAGAGAATGTGTGCTATCAGCATTTAAAAATAGACTGAAGGACTAGAAAGTACAACGAATAGCGATATGTAACCAAAGTTTCAATCTCAATTACAGAGAACTGACAATTATTAATCACTAAATTATATATATATAACACAATTTACAATCACATTTCTTGCTCAATTTATAATAAAGTTGGATGCCTCCCTTCCTCTGCCCATAGAATAAAATTAAGCTCAATATTATTTTTTTTGGTTGAATTCGATATTTATTGTTTATGTTTTGGATTTATTGATAAAGTAACTGCTTTTTCCAATTCTATTACCTTACGTGAAATCTAGTAATTTTAAATAAAATACCATTCAAAGGATGTGTGTTTGTGAACTATTAATGCGAAATTGGATTAGAATTTATTTATCTTTCAATAATAAGACACAAGACCCATGCTAAACGTTGAAACCTTAATTATAATAAAATTTTCACCCCGCTATACTTTTTATTCTTTTTAGTAATGAGGTTTTGATGTATATTGTAATAATAACGGTGAAATGTTTATTCCGCATTATGAACTGTAAAAGGTGTATTCCGTATTAAGAACCCAATAAAGTCAAACGTCATCTATATTTAGAGATTTCAGAAAAATAAGTATATTTTTCATAATTTCGTTGAGCATTAAGAGTATTTGTTTCTACATCTTAATATTGAATGAAAGATAAGTCATGTGCTGGATGCGTCATTTAACTTTTATGAAATTTATTTCAATGGTGTGATGTGGAACGGGAGCGAGCGAGAAGGAGGAAGAATACCGTCTTCAACCTTGTCTTCTTGAATTCACAAGAACGAAACGTAAATTCATAAAATTTTATGAGAACAAGGAGATTTCTCTGACAATTTTTGTTAGTTCATAATTGGTTGGTTACATTGATATGAAATAATCACTAATTTGTATTCTAAAATCCTAAACCCACCTCAAATAAAAAATCCTCCACAAATTGAGTTATTATAATCTACTAATATTTAAAACCTACCAAAACAAATATTCAAATTCAAAAAAGACTATAAATAAAGAAACAATTTACCCTAATTAACAAAATAAAAATAAAAAACAACAAAATAATAATATGGTCTTCATTTCCATTGCATCATTCACCCACTCTTCAAAAACACTCGTCCTCAAGTTTAGTGAAGAAAATTATTGTCGTCCATACCAGCCGATCTGATATTTGGTTTGTTTGACAATTGAATCATGAATTTCTTCACATCTAATATTTCCCCCTAATTTTTTTTTTCTTGTTGTCCATGAAATATTGCACTACTTAGGAACCAAGAGGAGTGATGAACATGTTGACGCCAATAAAATCGACGTCTTCCAAACTTTCTTCAATTTCTTTTTCATGATAATTATTTTCAAATAACTTCAAACTTCTTATACAAGAATCTTCCATACTCTTAAGATTTTCAACAAGTTTTGAAAGATTATTCATTTCCTGATGTGGGACAATAACATGCACAAGTGGTGAGACGAAATATTTCAATACTTCAACAAACTTTGTTTTTTCCTTTTCCTTTGGCACATTTTAACAAAATTTTCACTTGATTTGATATAACTTCCTCAAAATCATCATAAACCCAATTAAAAATTTTGTTAATGGAAAACATTATTTCTTCAAAATCGTTTGAATAGTATTTCCCAATCAAAAGAAATACCATTAATCTGCCCGTATTGATTAGAAAACCACCAAATCTGCGACGATCACGTTGAAATTCATCCCACCATAATTGTACACTTTGAGTAAGTGCACCATAAATATACTTAGCACCTTCGACTTTTGAGACCTTGAAATCATAGAAATATCTTTTGATTTCTGATAACCAATCTACAAACTCGTGTTTGTTAAATTGGCCATTAAAAATATGCCATTGATTTTTTTGTAATATTTCTGAGAACAAAGCGTAAATTCATAAAATTTTTTGAGAATAAGGAGATTTCTCTCACAATTTTTATTAATTCATAATTGGTTGGTTACATTGATATGAAATAATCACTAACGTGGATGCAGCGACATTTTCGGAACCAAATCAAATGGGCTTCGGAGGGGTGATTCGTGACGATCAGGGGAGATTTGCAGTAGCTATTAGTGGGTCGTTCGTAGGCCGGTTTGATCCTTTTCTTGCAGAATCCATTGGCCTAAGGGAAGTTTTGAGTTGGCTCCTTCGTTCGAATCGCTAAAATATCGTCATCGAAACAGATTCACAACTTCTTGCTAATGCTATCAATAATGCAGTTCCTTATTTTTTCGAGTATTGGCACTGTTTTAGATGATTGTATAGGCCTTCTTTCAGCTTTACATTCTAGTAAGCTTGTTTTTGTTCATAGATCAGCGAACTCTGTTGCCTATGCGATTGCTCGGGCCTCGCGTTCTTTGTTTGGTCAGCAGAAGTGGTCTGTTGTTTGCCTTGCTTTTATTTCGGAAGTTATTTCCATCGATTTGAATTAATATATCTCTTTTTGGCTGTAAAAAAAATCACTAATTTATATTCTAAAATCCTAAACCTACCTCAAATAAAAAATCCTCCACAAATTGAGTTATCATAGTTTAATAATATTTAAAACCTACCAAAACAAATATTCAAATTCAAAATTCAAAAAAGACTATAAATAAAGAAACTATTTGCCCTAATTAACAAAATAAAAATAAAAAGCAATAAAATAATAATATGATTTTCATTTCCATTGCATCATGGTGTCTCTATTTTATCATTTTAGTATTGATTTAAATTGTAATAATAATGTTAAAATTGTAATATGTCATGTTTTCAATATTCTTAGTCAAAATAAAATTGAACACATTTTTCAAAAGTTTCGTTCAGTCTTCCAAAACAAACAAACAACCCCTAAATATTCAAGATTTTTGATGTCTTAAATAGAAGTTGCTTTACATGAATAAGAAATCTAACAATCCATTTGGATTGTGAGAATGAAAAGGAAATGAAAGAAAAAAAGAAAGGAGGAGGAATTATAAATCAAGGGTGATTTTATTTCTATCCCCGAGTTTTCACAGTTTATCCACCATTGATTTATATAAATCTTGATTCAAAGTTCTCAAAACTTTCTTATGAAAATTGATAAGTATATCCATCGATTACTAATCTTTTAAATATATTTACTTTTAAAACTAGTTTCCTAATTACAATATACTTCCTTAATAATGTAGTTCCTTAATTTGTAAAAAAGTTTATTGATGCTAGTCATATAGATTAATTATTGATCAAAAGTATACAATACTACAAAACTGAGAAGAATTAATTTGTATTAGTTTATCCACCATTGATTTATGTAAATCTTGATTCAAACTTCTCAAATCTTTCTTATAAAAATTGATAAGTGTACCTACCGATTACTAATCTTTTAAATATATTTACTTTTAAAACTAGTTTCCTAATTACAATATACTTCCTTAATAATCTAGTTTCTTAATTTGTAAAAAGGTTTATTGATACTAGTCCTACAGATTAATTATTGATCAAAAATATACAATACTACAAAACTGAGAAGAATTCATAACACTAATGAATAATTTTTTTCAACAAATGAATTTACTATTTTCTTTTCTTTTTTCTACACGATGAAGGCTCTAACAAATAAAAAAAATAAAGCAATGTTAAAAGTTACGAAAATAATTAAGAATTATTGGAGGCAACTAGTATCATTTCCTTCAATCTCAATCATTTCACAAATCAAATAAATAATATTCAATTGTAGTATATGTTTGGCATTTTTGTTTGCCATTAAGAATCTATAATTAAAGTTGTAGTTTAATTCACTTATGGGGTAGGAACTAAATTTTGCAGACATATTATAAATGTTTCAAACTACAATTCTTGTTTAGTTACTATTCCAAGACTAATGTGAATTTTTGTATGATCTCAATTCCGAAAACAAATGTGAATTACAGACTTATAATAATCTCGAGTCTGGAAAGGGGATATAATTGACGATAAAATACATATTATGTTTACTTTTTGATATATTATATGATAATCAATAAAAGTGAAAATTTACTGGATAATTTATAATTAAATTAAAAAGAATCATTATTTTATAAAAAATATGCCAATACTATTTTATGAGGGCACTAAAAAAATAAAAAATAATAATAAAAGTGACATTGGAAGTTAAGAAAATAACTAAGAATTAGTGGAGGCAACGAGTATCGTTTCCTTCAATCTCAACCACTTCACAAGTCAAAGAAATAATATTCAATTGTGGTGTATGTTTTTCATTTTTGTTTGCCATTATGAATCTATGATTAAAGTTATAATTTAATTCGCTTTTAGGGTAGGAACTAAATTTCGTAGACATATTACAAATATTTCAAACTACACTTATTGTTTAATTACTATTCCAAGACTAATGTGAATTTTGTATAATCTTGATCAATTCCAAAAACAAATGTGAATTATAGATTTATGGTCTATTTTGGAGTCCGAAAAGGAGATATAGTTGACAATAAAATACATATTATGTTTACTTTTTGATATATTATATAATGGTGTGTAAAAGTAAAAATTTGGTGGATAATTTACAATTAAATTAAAAAGAATTGTTATTATATAAAAATTATGCCAATATCGTTTTTCATAAGTTAATCCAACAACGTAGTTAAACTTAATGGTCAATAGGGATTAACTTAGCAAAACCCAAAAAGAGGGATAAACTGAAAAATTTGACGGATATAATTAAAATCACCCTAAATCAATGGTTTGGATAGAATTATAAAGGAGAATGGAAGGAAACAGAGGGAATAGAAGGATTGTTAATCCCCTTTATTTTTTTATTTTGTTTTCTTCTAATATCAAGAGAATTATGAAGGAAAGGAAAATATTTTAATGAATTATTTACTATATTCTAAATTTAACCCTAAATTTGTTTATAATATATTAAATCGTATTTTTTTCCTATCTTTTCTTCTCTTTATTCAAACAAGAGTTATTTCGGTTCTTTCTTTTCTATCATTAACTATCCAAAAAATAATAATATTAAACTTATTTCTTTTCATTCCATTCCATTCCAATCACTTTCCTTCTTAATTAACCATTTCCTTTTTATATCCTATGCTTGATCCAAACCAACCATTTATAACCTTCATTATTGTGAGAGAAATTTTTCCGTACAAAAATAAAAGAAGTAGCGTGTTAGTTCAATTTAATAGTTTTTAGTTCAGCCAATGCTAAATCCAAGTCCTAATCTAAGTAATAAAAATATAATAATTCACACAGATAAACAAAATTCGATTCTGCCCCTTCCTCTTTCATAAACCACTCAAATCTACCAATAGCTTGGATTCAAAGGAAAAAAAAATAATTATTCAACCAGCGTTAAGTCGTTAACCAAAAAACGGATGAAAGGGTACGTTTAATGAGAATGATAAAAAAAAAAGAGAGATATAATAATTCAATTTGATCTCATATTTAATATTAAGCAAAATTAAAGGGTGGTGATGTTGGCACCCCCAAAATTTCTTGAAAACACTCTCACTTTTCATTCAGTCCTTAACAACCGAATAACGTATACGTTATTCGGTTGTAAATGACCGAATATAAACTTACAAAAATTTGAAAAAACTTGAAAATGCCTTACTCGATTGTTAAGAACCGAATATATAAACCTATATTCGATCCTCAACAACCGAATAATAGACATTTTATTCAGTTACGAATGACCTGAATTAAAGTGGGAGTGTTACCAAGTGTTTTTGGGGTGCCAACATCACCACCCAAATTAAAACAAATTATTTATATTCTATCAAAATAAAATAAAATAAAATAATTATATTCAAACTTTTTAATCCGCGAAATCCACGCACCCAAACGTGAAACAGAATCAATAGAAGTCGAGGACAAAAGTAAAGACGGGCAAAAGAAAGAACCGACCCGAACCAAACCAAACCAAGCAGCAGCTCTGAAGAAGAAAGAAGAAGAAGATGATTTCTCTAGTTCTTTCTTCTCCCGCACCTTGTGCCCCTGTAAGCCAGCCACCTCTCTCAAGATTCATCTTTGCTTTGCTTTTCTGCTTCTTTCAATTATTTGTTAATTAATTTATGAACGAAATTTTGTACAGTTGAAATCCAAGGCTTTTACTAATGGAAGATGCCAATCATCTTCATTTGCAAAGCCTAGTAGTAATAATGTTAGGGTTCGAGCATGTCTCTTCAACTATCCTGATGAACCCATTATTAAAGAAGCTCTCAAGGTAATTAACCTTACATATGTATGTATTCACTTTCTAATGTTTTTATTAAATGGATGATGAAACCTGGGCACAAAAATTCTAAAAACAAAGCAAATCTATTTTACGAACAATTAGCCAAAATTGGGTATTTCTTTGTTAGGTTTCCAGTAAATTTCATGACAAGCATCCATTCCAATTTATTATTATTGGTTACGAAATTCCCAGGCTTCCTATACTGGGTGAAAGCAGCATCCATTCCAAATTATTATTATTGGTTACGAAATTTTCAGGCTTGCTCTACTAGGTGAAAGCAATTTTGGCGCAAGGAAAATGACATGCATTATGAGCCTTTATCAATGAAATTACTGGATCTCAAACATTAAATGTGTAACAACCTCAGTCCTACCCCAAAACGGCTAGCCCAAGTTATTATTTAAGTTCATTGATTCCGCAAATAAGCCAAGGGCCTGCCCCATTATGTTACCATGTGGGATACGTGGGTTGTGGCAAAACGAGCGGTACTGACTTTCATTTCGCTTATATGATACATTCACAAAAATCAACCTATTCAAAATGCATTTTTATGCCCCTCGTCTTTTCAGGCCGTAATTGATCAATTTGTTACCCCTTTTCAACAAAGATGGATTTCGTTCAGTCATTCCTGAAAACTGGAGTAGGTATCATAGTTTAAAGTTAGCAAAAAGAAAATCTTTAACCCAACAAGTGCTCTCCGAAAGCGAGTATTTTGAAAAGGCAGTATTTCACTAATTATTTGCTTGATTTGATTTCATCAAGCATATTAAGTTGGTGGTTATCTAGCTATGTTTTGGTTTCAGTAGGCCCGGAGTTTTATATGACATAATTTTGATGACCTGACAAATCACAAATGTATATATGCCTAAAGGATCCATGTTCCTTTTTTGTACAAAAACTGTAGGAGCCTGTAGCCTTCCTGGGAGGGATGTTTGCAGGGCTTCTGAGGCTTGATTTGAATGAAGATCCACTCAAGGAATGGGTTACTAAGACTGTTGAAGCTGCTGGGATTACAGAGGAAGAAATCGACAGTGGGGATGCTGGGAAACCAGATGAAAGTCCAGAGCAGATAGAGATTGAATGATTATCATCCTCTTCTACTCCATTAATTAGGTATTGTATAATGTGTAATATTAAATTCGCATCAGTCATATTTGACAAACCAAGGATGGTTATGGAGGTGTTTCTTTGATTGTTGAAAACACATTTATGCGACACTGAATATGGCTTATACTCGGGTACAAGTTAGTAAACCTCCAACGTTACAGAAAATCGTGTGGCATAATTTGATTCGGTGGCCTCACCAAGCGCGGCTTAAATATGCTGTCACATAAGCAACACAGGTAAATAGTATAAGGGAGGATATACCTGGTGTATGACCTTGGGAGGAATAGAGAAGGGAACTAGGTTTTCAAGGATTGAACATTGGGAAGAAGGGTCGGCTTCATGTCCACACCACCAAGGTTCTATCCTTGGGCCAGCAAAATTTGCAATTTTGCTGCCAATTGTAATATCCGATTAAAAGAAACAAAAAAAAAAAAAGAACTCATCTCCGCACCAAAAAGGCAGATAAATACTGAATGAAGTAGAAATGAGGCAACTCATGAATATGAGACTCGATTTTCAAAACCAGTAAGAAAAAAAAAAGGAATTAAGAGAAGAGTGCCTATTGCTAAAGCAATTGTGGCTTGTCCAAAGCAATGCAATGCTGTAAAGACTTGTACCATATGTTTTCACTGCTATACAATACAGCTACAATTGCTCTAACTATAGAAACCCCCCAAAAAATGGAGTACAAATGCAAAACAGAACAACAAATTAACCATCAATTGTGGGGATAAGAATTCTTCAGAGTTTGAGTCCAAACTTGCAAGTACTAGCCTTGATACTGATCCTATTGTTAGCACTAAGGCTATCTACTATCAACAAACACTTGCCCAATACCCTCACCTTTCTCAACTTCAACTTTCCAAGTTTGATCCTCACCGGAACGTCCACTTTTAAATTCAATGGCACTCTCCCCGTCTGTTGCTGCTCCTGCAACGCCCCCATCAGAGTCCGCCCATACTGGTTTTGACCCGCTAAGGCCACATTGAGCACGGTCCTGTTCTGGTGGCCTTGGTAAAATTTGGGGAGTGAACCTTGGCATAGCTTAGTGCTACTGTACCACACACTTAAATGACTCCCTTTCTCGTAGTAAATGCCGATTTTCTTGTTGGGGTTAATGGCAGTGATCTTCACATCAAATTTGGCATAAAGGCTCATGTCGAAGTTGAGCCTTAAGTCGGAGATTTGGAGGCGGTCGACTGAGTAGTTGGGGATTTTTGGTCGGAATATGAGGTAGAGAGCACCAGCAGTGGCAGCGATAATGAGAATTAGTAGGATGAGGAGGCTAATTGTCCAACAAATGCATTTGCACCAACAACTTCTCTTCTTTGGAGGTTTGGAGTGGATGACGGGAATGGTACGGTGAGGAAGCACCGGTGGAGGGTGCAAATTACAAGGGATCGGATTGCCTCGTTCTGAAAATTTTGATGAGATGTGAGGCACTAAAGGCACCGTTGGTCGTGCGTCGGGTTCCACCACGGGATGAACTTTTATATGATCTCCCATTACTGTTTTGTTCTTACTCCTTATAAATACATACAATAGCTAGAGCACCTCTATCCCTCTCATGCGCGCAAATATACGAATTGATACAAATTCCTTTGTTGGAATAAGGGATGCATGTATCTGTTTTCAACAAGAGTTTTGAGTCCATCAAGTGAGTTATAGTCCTTGTGGTGGGGGGCGACCATGGCGATGAGTAGGGAAGTTATTCACCTTCCTCACCTAATAGCTACACAATAATACAATTCAATGTAAAGGGTGGGTTAGTTAGGTCAGCTACAACTGTGAACAAACCACATTTTTTGTTCGAGTCTGATAAAAACAAACTGTTAGAAGCTTCAAATTGTCCTCTTTAAAGCTCAATAAAACGGGTAAATTACTATATATATATATATAATATGTCCCTCTATAATTATAGCACATTTTGACTTCACCCTTACTCCTTTTGTTGATGCTCTGTGTTTGTCAATTTGGATACAATATATATAAACAAATATAGTTTAGGAGGCAAATTGAAGTAGAATTGGTCAAAATTGAACAAATATATATTTCGTTGGTTTATGAAGTCTTTTTCGTTTTATATTTAAGTAAGATTGATATTTTGCATCTTTCCCCTTTTTCCTTATAATTAGAATTATTTTGTGTTTGGATTATAAACAGATCAATGGCTTGATTTGTATTTCATATTTTGTGGTGTAGCATAAGTTTAATTTT
The DNA here is from genome assembly GCA_021464415.1 of Lonicera japonica. Classification (NCBI taxonomy): domain Eukaryota; kingdom Viridiplantae; phylum Streptophyta; class Magnoliopsida; order Dipsacales; family Caprifoliaceae; genus Lonicera; species Lonicera japonica. The sequence goes on from CM038471.1 coordinate 50,854,372, forward strand.
GACATTTTATTAGTATGTGTTAAAATTCTATTGAGAAGCACTGCTAACAAAATCAATGCATGATAAGATTTGATTTTGGTAAGTGCTGGCATAAAGCAAGACATGTAATTTAAAACAAATGAAGTAAAAGGTCTTGCATAACAATATTTTTTTCAAAAAAAATTAATGAATAATATCTTTTGGAAATAATAGCCTAGATATCATTAACATTCTAAAATATGGACTTGTTTATCAATTGTGTTTTAAAATAAGGGCTTTAAAAATTTAATTCAAATTTGTTTTGCATGATGTATTTATATTATTTTAACAAGTATATTTTTATATTTTATTCATAAAACTTTAAAACAACATCAAATAAACACAAATATATTGTAATGTTTTAAAAAATAAATAGTGCAAACTTAACTTTGTACATCTCTAAAAAAATTATTTAAAATAGTAAGTCAAAACGTCTAAAAATTAATCACATTTGTTAAGCACTAAAACCACGTGCAACGCACATACACAAAAACTAGTAAGTCAAAACGTCTAAAAATTTAACCTCAGTACGAACCCTTGCCGGCCACCTGTTTTGTAGGATGGAGTCTATGGTACATATACTCTTCCATGCAAGATGTAGAAATTGACTAAATTACTATAATGTTTATGGTGGAATTTGTATTCTTTATTTTTAATTTTTTTGCCTTAATCCGTCTCTAGATGTCGCTAACTAAAATTCACACTGTTTTCCTCCACAAAGTGTTTTAACACTATATTAAATACATGATTAATTCTCATTTTGCGAATCTGATTTTACCGTTGAAATCACACTTTTAATTTTAGAACATTAGTGGACCTTTTTAATAACTAAGAAGATGTAAAATAGGTATCAAGCATTCTAGAGAAGAATATTGGACACAAATTGGTATAATTTTGTGTTATGAGTATTGCCAATCTACAAAATTCCTTTAGTACATGCATACTCCCATTTATAACAAATGTAAATTAAATAAAATATCTCTAAAAAATTAATTAAAAAAGTGTCTCGCTAGCAACGTAAGTAGCCTGCTGCTACTCATATGGAATCTATTATTATATAAATCCAGCAGTCGTTTCGTTAGCTTTGAAGCAATGTTAGGTTTTCAATTACTTCTCATATTTATATTAAATCATCCCACTTTTGGTGCAAATCTTTATCTCTAGCTTCTTACATTTGTTTCCTTTTTTGCGGCTTTCTTTTCCTTTCCTTCCTCGTTTCAAGGAATTCTGTTATCTTCCTTTGTTCTTCTTCCCTGCAAATTAAGAGAGTAAAAGATAAAAGTTAGAATAGAAAATAAAAGGAAAGAAATATTGATAGGAATAAGATGGAGAGAGCGCAGCTTTAAAAGCAAGGAGATGGAATTCTTCTCGACAACCAAGTGACCAACCCACCACCAATTTATGCATTCAATTTCTGAAATATATATAGAGAGAGTTTGAAGGACTAGAAACAATATTGCAAACACTTTCAAAATGATTACATGCAGTGGCGGAGCCAGGAATTATTTTCAGGGTGGGCCAAAAAAAAATTAAGTCAAATCAAATTCAATAATTATGTTTACAAATCAATTTTTTACTAAAATACTTTTTCATTATGTTTCGATATTTCGAAAAAGTTAGAAACGATATACTAAAATTAATTATATATTTTGAAATATCTTTTGATATATAATCCAAAAAAAAAAATGAAAACTGTATTTCAGAAAAAAAAAAAAATAGTAAAAAACAGCTGGATCAATCAGAAAAAAAAGAGTTAAAACTTAACATATTACAAACTTAAACCCTGAACTTATAATACTAATTGCACAAAACCCCCCGCGCCCAAAACACAGCCCGCTTGGCATAAATTACATCATCTGACCCTAAACTTCTCAACTAATCACACAATGACCCCTAAACTTTCCCTTCCCACACATAGACCCCTGTACTCTCTAAAAATTTCCAAAAAGTCCAGGTGGGGCCATGGCCCCACCTCGCCCCCACGTGGCTCCGCCCCTGATTACATGCATACGTAACTTGTACGTCGATCTCCGTTTTAAATTAACCTAGCTCCCCATTTTAAATTATGAAAACGATTCCTTCAATAAAAGATTGATTTAAAATGGTTGAATTAAGTATATTCAATACGTCCACACTCATGACTCCATGCACACATGCAGGAGTAGAGGGCTCGAATATTGGTGGGGTACGTAGCTAAAACTCGGTTTCTATTACTTCCATCGATGTCCCGGTTCCCATTTCGAAATTTACTGTTTTAATTTCTTTTTCCAGCCTTTCAAATCAAGCCTTGGGACTATTTTAAAATATAATTTGTTTGCCAAGACTGATTATGTGTTAAATCAATGTATTTTAAACTAAATTGTGAAAATCAAGCATAAATTATTAATTTGGAACATAGATATATAATACTTAATTATTTACACTTTTCATATATATAGGTCATTTTAATGAAGAGCCCGAAGTTCAAGAAAAATGGGTGAAATTAAGGAAACATATTCCTTTGTAACACAAAAATGGGAAAAAAAATTGTGAAATAGAAGTACAAAGTGTATATCATAAACATTTTACATTGTTCTCTTCCCTCCACTTTTCTTTTTAAATATCATTGGATGTAATAAATCAATCAAACTTCCAATTAAAAGCGTAAAAGCGTATGTACGGTGGTAGTAGCGATTAATGCAGGTAAAATACGAAACAGTGCCTCTGCAACTGCAAAGTAAGAACCGCCCTTTCAGAGCAGATGGAGTGTAGCCACTAAGATTGAGCCATGAAAAAACGAGCAACAGCCAAGTGATCTTTCCTAGTTGAGACCAGCACCACAACCGACTCTGACGTTGTGCAGGGAGCTTTGTGGAGCAAGCCTAAGGCCATCCCTCACCTCCACCAACTCTGAGGTGGTAATCTTCCATACCTCCGTCAACCGCTTTGACAGAGTGGTTAGGTGCCAGTGACCTCAATTCAATAAGGGACCTCCGGAGGTCGGGGCCCCATAGATTTAGGACCCCTATGATATAAGAGATTTATTTTGGACATTCTTACAAGCTCTTCCTGAGTGTCGACTTGGGGGTAGACCTTCTAGGTCCTCCTCTTTGCCTCAGCTATAATGTCCACGTGTCTGCTCTTAATTGGTCAACAATGTAGAACACTATTTTACACCATCACTTACAATTCTTGGATGGTTTACAAACAAAAGGTCCTAATTATTTATAGGCTACCACCTTTTCAATAGATGGTGGAGATCTAGTCTAATCGATGGTTCGGATCAATTCTTTGGAATATTCTAGGGTTCTTTGCAATGCAATCTATACAATTCTAGATTATTCTTTTAAGGATAAATATCTTGATATTCTGGAGGCTTCTAGGGACTACTCCACCCTCTCCACTTATTTAGCATATTCCAATGTGTTTTGGAACCTTCCGCAACATGGTTCCTTCATTTTTCCTTAGAACATTCTAGAATATCCTTAAACCTCCATCATTAGCATTTAGCTTTGTCACCAGGACATGAACACGAGTCCATTCCAAATTTAATGGCATGTAATACATCGTTATCAATGATTTTAACCTTCTTATATTCAACATTTCAATGTAAATTTTAACCTTCTAAAATATATCCCGTATGTAAAGTGTATCAAAAAATAAATCATAAATGTCATTAAATATGACAAAGTCTCAAAATATCAATTCAAACTACAAATATTAATAGCAATAATACTAATAGTACCATAATCTCAAAACATAAAATCCAGTAGTAGTTCCTACATAAATTTTGGTCAAAACTCCAATTATATATTACATTAATGTAACAAAAAAGAAAATAATAGGTATAGGATGCACATTATAACTAAAAACCCATCCATATCACCAGATCTCAAGAAAAAGTTAGTCACCACAATAGCATATCTAAGAATGCCCAAATTACACACCCCCTCCATGTGTACGCTCTGCATGTCTACTTATTCACCACAAACAAACCATCCATCCTCTTATGTGTCCCCCCTTCTCAAAGTTTATTTAAAACTAATAATACAAATATGTGAAAATACTTTGAACACAATTTATAGAAAATAGTAAAAGTAAAGAAAGCTGGCCTTTGAGAGTTGTGACAGAGTTATTGTCCCAAAGACATTATTGTCTCCATACGTGCATGTATTAACCATTAATAACGCCTCCAAGATAAAACCCATAAGTATATTCAAGATATATTCTCTTGATAACAAAAAAATTAATACTATACTTATCTTCAAGAATATAAAAGAAAATTATTATTTTTAGTTTCTCAAATTTTTATTTTCAACAAATAAGACTCAATATATATAAGTGCTATATATATACAACATTGTGGTATTTTAAAAGAACAATACATGTAGCTTGACGAGTTAGAAAGTGGATATACCCTTGAATTCAAGTTATAACTAAATTTTCACAAGGTCAATAGATGAGACCTCATAAAACTCATATATATATATATATAGAGACAAATATTTTTAAATTTTGTTTTACAAAAGCTATTAAAAAAATGTTGTAACATATTATAAACAATACACATATACATGCATGAGTACATACAAATAAACATATATACACAAACCTAGCTACTTATCTGTGCTAACTCAATACATGTGTTCAAGCATATAAACTCATCTCAATACAATAGAGTGTAAGTTTTAAAGTAGTGTCATTTAATATTTTATGTGGTGTACTAAAATTAAACCACTAACATGACACACGTGAAGGAAGTATGTATCCTATGACATAATTTTTTCTATATCTTAATACAATTTGAAAATGTAAACATTTTTCAATTAATTATATAAGTAGCAAAATATAAATACCCACCTCCTTTTTTAAAAATAAATAAATTATTAAATGTCTCTTAACAGATTAAGACAATATTAGAGTAACGCTTATCTATATCATTGTCCATGGCATGTAAAACTCAATGCTTTCTTAATATTTTCAAATTACAAATAAATAAAAATAAACCTCACATGGTTAGATTTTAAAACAATTTCTTCTAACTTTGATTAAAGAGAACTTTTGAGTACCGTAGTACAAAGTTCATGAACAATTCTCGGTTTTCAAACACATTTCTAAACTTTCATCATTTCAAGTTTTCATCGAAGAGCTATAAAACTCATCACACACACTCATGCAATTGAATTGAACCATTTCTCAACTCCATCTCAAACCAACATATTAAATTTATAAGTTTATGATAATACGTACCTCAAAAATCGTATCTTTAATTTTCTCTTATGAGTAATGTCACCAATTACTTGAACTTTATCTCTAGTTCACCATTACCAATTGTCGAATACATTGATTCAACTCATTTTGAAATGTACATGCATAAATCCATATGTTCAATACAAAATGAACATCTATATATAACAAATTCTCAAAAATAAATAAATCAAACAAAGTAAATATATGAACAAGACAATAGAATGCATTTATAAACTCTTTTTTTTAACTATGAAAACAAAGTCAATAACACACAATAATCTAAAATTTCTAAATATGTTAGTGAAGTTTATACTTTAATAGTATGTAATGGATTTTGTCTTTCCTTTTAGACAAAAGTTTACATAATAAATTAATATTCTATGTCACCATATCCAATTCGCACAATTTTTTTTTAATTATTATTATTATTATTTTTATTTTTACAACTTCCCCCGTAGGATCATTCATAAAATTCAAATTAGTAATATATTCTCTCCTTCAATATAATAGTTAGTTTTTCCTCAAAAACTTGAGATATATATAATTTACACAAATGATATCATGTCTTTGAGATATAGTGACAAAATAAATGAAAGCCAATAACGTCTTTAGCTATTGGAAAATATGGCCCTCTATAATACTTTTTTAATGAGTCACGCTCTATAGGTTGTTTCTACCACATTGAACCTCATTCATGGAATCTCCAATCATAGATGTTGGGTTCCTCCTTATGGGCTTACTTCACCCCTCTGGATGATAAAAGGATCTAGCTAAATAGGAGAAAACAAAGCTTTAAAATTATATTGCAATAATGAAACTAATCCTACTTAGAAAATGAAAAAAATAACACCTAGAATATCCTAATACAATAAAGAAATTAATAAACACTCTAAAATAAACTCAAATACACTCCTAACAAGACAATACTCTAAATAATAATCATCCATAATTCTTAGGCTTTAAGCAACACAAAATAAATAAAAATGCCATAAAAAAGTTTTACTGTAGTTTTGAGAGCTAGGAAGAGGGAGGAGAGAAGCTCTGGAAAAGAAACTTACAATCCGTTTGAATTGAGAGAATGGGAAAAAAGAAAACAAAAAGATGAAGAGGATGTATTACAAATCAATTGTTTGTTTAGAATTATGAAGGGAATGGAAGAGATTGACAATCTATTCTATTCCTTTATATTGTTTCATTCTAATATTAGGAAGATTATAAGGAAAATGAAAAGGTTTTAATGAATTATTACTCATAATTCCAAATTTAATCATAATTTGTTAACGATATATTAAATCACAGTCCTGTCCTTTCTTTTCTTTTCTTGTTTCCATCTGAACAATAGTCAATTCCATTCCTTTCTTTTCCATTCTTACATATATCCAAACAATAATAAAATTAAACAAGTTCCCTTACATTCCATTCATTCCCATCTTAATTAATAATTTTCTTTCCGTTCCCTCCCCTTAATCCAAACGTACTGATAGAATCTTTTTTATATAAGACAAGATTTCTAAGTGAATTTGATATTTATAACAAGATCCTAAAATCCACCACAATTAATAAATAAAATCATCCAAAGACATTGGAGTTTTGTATACCATAAGATTTAGAAGGATATTTTAAAATCATTATTGAATAAATAGAGATTTTAATAGACTTTTTAAAAATGCTATTGAATATCCATGAATTTTAAGGCTCTATTTAATAACAATATGAAAAATGATAAGAAAAACACTTAATCTTGTAAGAAGTTGCAAAATAAGTTGAGGCATGCGATGATGATGATTCCTCATAAAGAAAAAATTTCATAGAAAAAGTCACAAAGTAAGAAGACATCTCACCACATGCCTCAACTTATTTTCTAACTTCTCACAAAAATTAACTATTTTTATTTTCTTTTTTCATGTTATTAACAAAAATATCCTACTAGGTGTTGTTTGGTTAGATTTGTAAAAAATATTACATGTGTTTCTTTAAAATATATATATATATATATGTTTGGTTCACCTGTTTAAAAAAATTTCATTTAAGTAAAAAAAGAATTTTTTTTGTTTATTTTTTCTTTTGTATTTCAAAAAAAAATTAAGAAATGAATAAAAATAAAGATAAAAAATTTCTCGCTCGTAATGTTTTATAACTCAAAGGAACCAATTTCATAATTTGGTTTTACAATAAGGACACTTTTCATAATATTAATTTATTTTAAGGAAAATGATAAATGTTGATGGACAAAAATACCCTACTATATCATTTATTCTAATTATACAAAAGACATATTATTTTCTCTTATATACACATAGTTTAGAGAGAGAAAACAAAAAACAAGAGAAAAGAGAAGTTGTCTCACCAATAATCTCACATCTTCCACCACCACCACCACCAACACCACTTGAATCTCCGATCGTATCGCCTAGAGGAGCAAGCGCCGTTCTCATCTTCATCTTCATCTTCATCTTTTTCTTCTTCTTCTTTTTTTATGGATGTGCAATCGTAAAAAATATATAACTTTTGATCGAACCGTTAGATTTGGCTAATTTTTGAATATGTTGTTCGGAAGACAAATTTACTATAATTACGCGAAAAATTAAGACGATCAGAGGTCGTTTTGCTATCGAAATCGACTAATTTCGACAGCCCAGCGAGATTTGAAAAAAAAATATGTTATTAACAAAATATCATATGTATATATACTCATCAATTTTGATGGTGCTAAAATCATTTAGCACCTTATAGTTTGTTATCCAAGTTGTGCTACTTTCTAGTTGTTGTTCAGAAGGTGCTAAATGCATTTAGCATCTTCTGGTTGTAGTGCTGTCTAGGGAGTGCTAAATGCATTTAACACTTTTTGGTTGCTGTTCAGGGGTGCTAAGCATCCATAAATGCATAGCATAGGGGGTGCTAAATATTTAGCACATACTTTTTACTGTTTCCAGGGGGCGCTAAATGCATTTAGCATCTTTTGGTTGTTGTTCAGTGGTGCTAAATGCATTTAGCATCTTCTGGTTGCACTTTCTGGTTGTTATCTAGGAGGTGCTAAATGCATTTAGCACCTTCTGGTTACACTTTTTAGTTGCTGTCCAGGGGGTGCTAAATGCATTTAGCACCTTCTGGTTGCTGTCCAGGGGTGCTAAATGCATTTAGCACCTTCTGGTTGCTGACTAGAATGTGCTAAATGCATTTAGCACCTTGTGGTTGCAGTTAGTGTCATAATGAGATGATATTATAAGGAAGGAGTATTTGTGTCTTTTTTGTATAGTGTCCTTAATTTACATGACTAATTTTTAATTGTCCTTTGTAATTATATTATTATTAGAATGAACCCTTATGCCTAATTGCCTCTTTTTTTAAAAGAACTATATTTAAAAGTAAATTTTAAATTAAACATTTAAAAACTCCAACCAAACAAGTCTTAAAAGTCTATAAAAATCCTACATATTTTAAATTAAATATAGCCCCCTAAATCTATGATGTAGCATTTTGAGTGTTGTATAATGCCACTTTAAATTAGTAGTTGAGTTAAATGTGTATATTGTTAATTTCTAAGTTTAAAATTAAAGTTTCATTGAGATGCACTCTCTCTCTCTCTCCAAACATCATCGTACTAAATCTCTTACTTAAAAATTGTTTTTAAATTTACTAATTAATCCCTCATTTGTGCTAATGCAAAGACAGGCGTATTTGTTCTCTGCTGACCGTGGCAAGTCGTGAAGATTACTTGTCTCTTACTTTTGCCAGTCATGAAGGTAAAATATATAGTAATTTATACATATATATATATATATATATATATATAAGTTGAGTAATTGTGTTAATGACTAACTTAAAAGAAAAAATTCAGGTGTCCTCCGTCCATGTTCTGCTTGTGGTTTGGGTCTGCCTGTCCTTTTGCATCATTCCAGGGAGGGTTTTGAGTGCCTTTTTTGGCTGGGGAATCGTCATTGTTGCCATGACTGTAAGTGGTGATTGCCTCACTCATATATATGGTATAACAAAAGGAATGCACTGTACGTGATGTTGTATGGGAAATATGCAACTAAAATGGCCAAATTCCTTTCTAAAATGCAGGAGTCTGGTTTATTTCAATTTGCACAAGACAAGGTCATCATTCCAAATATTTCTAGTCTTGTTGGCATTATAAACTAAAAGATGAGGCACTAGTTCTTTTATCTTTGGTAGGCCTGTATAGTGGTATGTTGGGATTATTTCTAAACAGAGATGCAGCTCTCAACTCGAAGTTCTACTTTCAGTTGCCAAAGCCTCATCTCTACTAACGAATCAGAAGGGGATCGTCTCGCTGTACCCCGCCATAATACTTGTCAACTGCTACATCTACAAGCTATACAAGTTTTTTCTATATGTCAGCAATTTAGTTTTATGCTAAATCTCTAAAAGTACATATTTGTCGTATTTATGAAGTGCTCCAGGGGGGAATCTCAGAATGAAGAAGGCAATGCAATGGTTTAGTTCCTGCCAAGTGCCGCTGTTATGTTACTACTGATCTGATGATACCACTGTTACCAATAATCTGTTAAGACTTAAGAGAGTTTTTTCCCTATCGGTGCTTTGTTTTCCAAATGATCTGTTTGGTAAGTCTCCAACAATAATGTTCTAGGTTTTTCATGTTTGTAATAAGGGATGAACTGCTTTGTTTCTTTTCTTGAGCATAAATAAAATTACTGGTAAAACAACCCTGCTCTTGTTAGCATCAGTGCATATGGCCTTCCGTCATTGAAGATTTAAGTTGAATGGATGGAGAGCAGCAATACATTGGGATAATTGTCAGTTAGATGAGAGGAAAAACAGTGAGACTATGGGTGGGTAGATAGCTCACCTTCCTCGCACAACAACAGAATCATACAATTCAAGAAAAAGGCATAGTACAACCGGGAACTAAACACAATACTTGTTCTAGTCTCTTAAAAATTGTCAAGATTCAAAAGCTTCAAATTATCTTTGTTTAAAACTCAATGAAAAGGGTAAACTAGGACACACCCTTCAAAACTGACACAACTCAGATGACCTTTTACAAACATTAGAAAAGAGCATGCAACAGCTGGGTACACAAATCACAAACTGGTTTAAAAGGGGAACTATAATTTACCCATTCAACATGTACACCGTCTATCATTTTCCAAAAAGAGGAGACAATGAAAACATACATAATAACCCTACCATTGATACATAAACAATCTTCGAGCTTACAATCTACTCAAGATGAGAATCAGAATTTAACATTGAAAAATGTAGTGTCTGTAATACATAGAAGAAAATCTATTGAAAAGTAGGGGAGGTCAATCTGAGGAGCTATGTAGCGCAAATCTATATTGTGAGAATCACAATCCAAGAATTCCTGGGCTCCCTGTCAAATAAATGAATACTGCCCTCTCTTTCTTCTTCCCTTTCCCCCACTAGAACAGCAGAAATGCTGAAATGATATCAACTGATAGTGTGAACCAATTTCATTCACAAGAAATATGGTACTCCGGTTCTGGGTCCTCTCATCTGGTTGTTCTCCTCTGTTTCAGTGAAGAACTTCACCTCTCTCTCCTAGGGGAATCAATAAGATTTACAGAGATGTACATAAGAGGAAAAGGGATGGAAAAAAGAAGGGGGGAAGCAGTAACAAATTTCCAAGAACGGAAAGTAGTCTGAATATAAACAACAAAACAGTCTCTAATTTGTAATCAGTCCATCCACAATTTATAAAAAGGTGTCCTCAGCCTTTTACAAGTCTTATACGCTCAAGGACCAGAAGTGCATTATCAGTTCAAGGTTTAATACTGACCATATTACCCTGCCTGGCCATAATTGAACTGAACCACTGCCTTTACTCTAAGAAGCACGGATACGTCTATAAAGTATGCGTATCCAATATCAGATATCGATACTCAGATACATATGGGATACTTACTTTTATGCATCCATAGTTAATGAAGAAGTTTCTAATTACCAATACTTTGAGGATAATCTTGGACACTTATGACATATCAGATACTAACTTACTAAGTATCCACAGTATAATGAATAAATTCTTAGTTCAGGATACTCAATTGATACTCAGTCTTGCAAACATGTAACAACCAACATTGCATATGGAGTTATGAGTTTTAGCATACCAAAGTAAAACAATAATGAAAAAATCAACTTAAATATAACACCAAAGCCAACTCGAGCTAGAAACATTTTACTAGGCAAGTGAGGGTGTGAATGGGAGAGAAGCCATCACGATTACATGTATAGAAATAGAAACATAGTAACTAAATATTTACCCACATATATATACACAATATACCATTATTCTTTTGGTAATTTAACTGCTAATTTCATTAATAAATGATATTTCTGTATTTATTATGTATATGTATATAAAAAAAAAAGTGTGTGTATATATATGCTATTTAGTGTATCCTTAATGAATTCGATCCGACACTTTCTAGGAAAGCCATGTATGCATATCCTTATCATATCCGTATCCGTGCTTCGTAGCCTTTACTGGTGCTCTTAGTCGTTTTCAAATTGGAGAATGTGTATCTATTAAAGTAAAACATGTACTATTTTCTAAGTTTTGCAAGCCATTAGTGCTTTGGAGTTTGTACATGTGAAAGAAACAAATGTAATTGCTAAAAAAAGAAAACAAGAAGAAATTAGAAAAATGTTGAGATTGCCTCTTACGCTTCTAGCATTCCTAGGTTTTCATTATATTCATAATATCTTCTGATTCCATGTGACAGCAATAATCAGCATATTTCATTGACATCATGGAATACTATCGGTCAGTTAGTTCTGTGTAGTAGTAGCTCATTAGTGCTTCGGAGCCAAACTACATTAAAAATCTTGTGTTATGAGACTGCTTCTTTACTTTAACCATATAACCCTTTGTGCTCAATAACAAGACAACACCTTCTTGGGATTAACACCAACCCCACAGTAGCTTCTTCCATGTTTTATTTTGAATATGGATATATTATCTACAAGAATACTCCCTTCATGGAGGACCAGGGCTTGCCCTGTTGATTGGAGTTGTATTGTAAGTTTCAAGGCAGTTTGAATTCCCCCGCCCGCCCCCTCCCTCCCCCTCGAACAGACTAGACTTATCTCCATTAATCCTTCGTTCCAATTCCGTCCAATAGGGTCTAGTTCGATGGCCAAATGGATGAATTTTTTCGTTAATCTTGGTGGCGATGATCTCTATGATGAAGTAGATCATATCCACAAAATTTCATCAAGAAATTCAAACCGGAAGTGGGAGTAATAAAAATTTGATACATATGTTCATTTTTTACCATTAAAATTTCATGAAAAAAATTATCCGTTCAACCCTCGAACTAGATCCCATTGGATGAAAGTGAACCGAAAGGTTATGGAGAGGAGCCAAACCCCCCTCGAACACCTGGTTCTTACCCACTACTTGTATAAAAAAGAAGGGAAAAATGAATACTCCCTCCACGAGGAAAGTCAGAGTGAGGTGCAGAGTTTCATCACAAGAAAACCAATTTTATGATGCACACACAATATGCATGATAGACATGGGACAATCATGTTAGGACAGGTAATGCCATAGTGGGGTTATAGTAACCCTGCTTGTGAACAAAAAAGAATCGGAAAGTATGGAAGTGAGGATTAGTAGTACCATGTTCTCACTGAAGCTCAATATAGAAGCTACATTTCCACAGCGATAACAATAATTTGGTGCAGACCACACCTGCATAAGCCAAGAGCCAAGAGCCAAGAACCAAGAACCAAGAAACAAGAAACAAGAAAAGTGAAATTACTTTGAAATGCAACACACTAATGCGCAATTTGAGATTACGAAATATCCAAACTGTAGAATATGATGTAACTCACAGTTACAAGTCCTTTATCTTGAAACATGTACTTTAGACCTTCTTGCACAAGTTGATGGGCTCGGCAAACCAGATCAAGTTTGTTGATGTGATTGAACTACAACATGAGGGAGGGTATGTTAAAAAGAATAAAACGAAAAAGCAAAGCTCAGTATTGGGATATTTCTTGCAATATATGGTTATTGCTCTTTTCCTCTTACTACTTACCTCAGAAGTAACCCTGGACCCAAAAAGCCATCCAGCTCCTCGAGGGCTGACTGCCCACGTTTCAATATCTTCAGGGTCACTCCACATGAGGTCACAGAAGGGCCCCTCGTGGGGAATTTCACAATTTCGCTCAATGACCCTAATCTGGCGAAGAGAAAACAGAACTTCTTCAGCGTAAAAAAAAAAGGATGACTTTTATGGAAAAAGGGATGAGGGCTAATTAAATATTGCATAGATTAAAACAGTAAACATGAAAACTGTCAACTTCACGAATGAGAGAGGTTTATACATACTGAAAAATTAAGCCCATAAGATATTGGACCAGTTGGTCATACATGCATAAAATCTTGTTAAATTACAAACAATTAAATAACATCCAGACCCCTAAATTTATTGGAGACTTGCTAAGATGATACAAAGCCAGGTAACTAACACCACAAACCTGGTCAACAGTTCTAATGTCAGGAGAAAGGCCACCATGGACACATAATACCTGCAGTGCCAGAGAGAAGATACATATCACTATCATATGCGAAACATGCAAGCATATATATACAGATGGATAGATCAATTTTTCTTTTGCTTTTTGTTTGTTAGTGGGTGATTGTGAGAGAGTGAGAGAGAAGGAAAGCTCACTGTTCCATCTATAATTGCAGACAGAGTTAAATAGTCAAAAACATCTGTGCAGTATCGCCAAGCATTAGCATTACCATACTTTCTTTGGCATTCATCGTAGAATCCATAGACCTAACAGAGATAGATATAGGGTTACTATAATTCCAAATAAAACAATTCAAATATCAACAAACATAATTTTTTTGATAAGAAACAAGATTCCATTAATAATATAAATTAAAAGTACAAATATAGAGGGGACAAGGAGTCCACCAACAAAACATATAACCCAAAAAAAGAGAATAAAAGAAATATAATCCTGCCAAAAACCACAGCCAATAATGCATCCTTAGAACAAATTATACAGTGGAACACTATTCAAAAATCCAAGCTCTCCAATTGTTCTTGATGTCTTCCACTCTATAATTTTTGAAAGGCTTGGTGTTGGAAGCCCACAACGAAGCCATGAATTTGACTCTTTCCCACAGCCACTCCTTTTCTTCTATCTTTCCTTCAAAAATTCTATAATTCCTCTCCATCCATAATAGCCAAAAGGAAGCGACTTTGACACATCTCCATAGCTCCCTGCCCTTAGATTTGTCTCTGTAGCTATTAATTTCCAACATAAGAAGTCTCGCACCATCTTTGGGAATGGCCCAACTAAACCCAAATTCTGCACAAGCTTTGTTCCATATGAAATATGAATAAGGGCAGTGTAACAAGAAGTGGTTCAAAGATTCTGCATCGCTCTTGCACAGTACACACCAAGATGGGGAGAGAACAATTCGGTCTTCTCTTTTGCAACAGATCATAGGTATTAACCCTCCCGTGAGCAACTAACCAAGAGAACACCTTCACTTTTGTGGGAATACCCGCTGCCCAAATGACTTTTGAAGGAGCAAATTGTGGATGCGTTGGAGAATCGATACGAGATTTGTAAAAAGAAGAACAAGAGAAACCCTCCCCTTTCAACAACCATCGCCTATAGTCTACACTCCCTGCAGACAATTTAACACCCTCAATGACTCTCAACAAAGAAAGATACTCCTCCAACTCTCTCTCATTCAAGTTTCTGGAAAAAGATAAATTCCAAGACACAATACATTTCAAGTTTAAAGAGGCTAAAGAAGCAATGGAATCTCCTTTGTTCACGGAGAGTCTATACAGACGCGGAAACAAAGAATCAAAGGCTGTCTCACCCCCTCCATTTATCCTCCCAAAATCTAACTGTGGAACCCCCACCCACTTCAAGTTCTGTATGCTCCAAGAATGATTCAAGGCCATGAGAAATATATTTCCAAGGGTTTCTATAAGTCCCACTACTCACAACTTTGGAGTCCCACCCATTGTCGCTTAATTCATATTTGCTTCTAATGATGGAATACCATAGGGAATTTTGACTACGGGGGAATCTCCACAACCATTTCCCCAACAAAGCTTTATTTCGATTCACCAAATTACCAATGCCCAACCCCCCTTTATTTTTTGCTCTAGACACTGTATCCCAATTTATTAAATGATCTTTTCTATTATTATCGCACCCATCCCACAGGAAGTCTCTCATTCTTTTTTCCAAAACATTTTTAATCTTCACAGGAATACGAAAAATGGACAAAAAATAAGTTGGAAGGCTTGCTAAAACAGATTCAATCAAGATAAGTCTCCCACCTCTTAACAAGCAACCACCTTTCCATCCATCAAGTTTCTTCTTAACTTTTTCCAACACCGGATTCCAAAATTCCAAAGAATTTGGATTACCTCCAAGAGGCAACCCCAAGTACTTCAATGGCCAATTCTCAGTCTCACAACCCAATCTAGTAGCCCACTCCTCTAACTTCTCCACCTCCATATTAACACCAGCAAGTTTACTCTTTAGCAAATTTAGTTTCAATCCTGATATTGAGCAGAAAACCGATAACAACTTCACCAAATTGTTAAATTTGTGTTCATCACCCGATAAAAAGAAAATAGTGTCGTCTGCAAATTGTAAGTGTGACACTTCCACCATATCCCTCCCAATCCTAAACCCATCAATCACACCTTGTCGACTAGCCTTCTCCACCAATCTACCCAAATAATCCACAACTAATGTAAACAAAAAAAGGAGAGAGTGGATCACCTTGTCTCAATCCCCTTGTTGCCCCAAACTTCCCTCTAGGACGCCCATTTACCAAAATCGAAAAGTTAATTGAAGACAAACCTTTAATCCACCTTCTCCATCTATCTTTGAACCCTTTTCTCTCCAATACCTCATCCACAAAGTTCCAATTTATATGGTCATAAGCTTTCTCGAAATCAATTTTAAACACCACACCACACCTTCTTTCTTTTTTATTCTAAACTCCTCCACCACTTCGTTGGCTACCAGAACTACATCTAGAATTTGTCTACCTTTAACAAATGCCCCTTGACACTCTAAAATTGTTTCCTCCATGACTTCTTTTAACCTTAATGAGAGTACTTTTGCCAATATCTTATATAAACTTGTTACTCAGCTTATTGGCCTAAAGTCCTTTATTTTGCACGAATTAGCCTTTTTTGGAATTAAACAGATGTATGTCTCGTTCACACACCTATTAACCACCCCATTCTCATAAAATTCCTTAAAGAAACTCATTAGATCACCTTTCAGGACATCCCAAAGTTCATGAAAAACAGCCATAGTGTACCCATCGAGACCCGGAGCTTTCTCACCATCGCATTCTATAATTGCACTTCTAACTTCCTCTTCCTCGAAGGGTCTTTCAAGCCATTCTGCCTTGGTTGCTTCTATTGGCGCCCACTCCAAACCTTCCAACTTCCACTTTGATTTCATATCATTCGAATACAATTTCCTAAAGAAAGTGATTATCTCGTTCACTATCAATTCTTCCTCTTCCAAAATTGCTCCATTGTCTTTTTCCAGTTTATTTATCAAATTGTTGCCTTTTTTCATATTAATGATTTTATAAAATAATTTTGAATTGTTATCCCATTCTCGAACCCATTTAATTCTAGCTTTTTGTCTCCAAGAAATTTCCTCTTTCAAGATTACTTTTTCCAAATTATTTTTCAACTCGCATCTATCTTTTCTAAAGTTATCATTAATGTTACCTACTTCTTCTTTCAGGTCAATCTCTTTTATTTTCTCCATTATTGCTATCTTTTCCAATCTAGAATCCCCAAAACATTCAATATTCCACTTTTTAATAATAGATTTCAAAGTTTTCAATTTATTCATGAACTTGAACCCTTCCCACCCATGTATCTCTGTCTCCTCCCATCCTTGCGAAAAAATCTTCTTGAAATCCTTATGTCTAAGCCACATGTTCTTGAATCTAACATAATTGATACAAAAGACATATGTAAATGCACTAATACCACAGGCCAAGGAAATCTTGGATCCATTCTCTCAAACAAAAAGATATTGAAGAACATTATGCAGAATTGACCATGAGAAAAAGGGTAGAAGGATACAGTCCTGGGCAGGTGGTGACCTCACATAACATTAGGCAACACTCAGTGAAATAAATGATGCCGCCAAAGCAGCCTCCAAAGTCAATTATTTACACTCCCACAATCATATTCATCAGGGACTTTAGTTTCAATTATTAAGCATGGCCACACATACATCACACACCAGATAAAACACATAAACAAATCTAAGAGAGTAGGAAGTGGACACATCAATAAGAAAAAATTATATGAAGCTAATTATATATGATAAATATATTTGTTTGATATTAAAGCATGACACATATTACCAACATCATCTAAACCAAAAAAAGAACATATATATATATATATATATATTACACACATATACAAACATATGAATGTAACATGGACATGTGATGACATGTGTGTATTATATACACGGGATAACGATGATAACACCCCCCTTGGACTCTTTGAAAATAGTCTTCCCTCTTTTCATCCTTGTAGTTATAATGAAATCCCCCTTCTTTGTTGTTCTTTTATCCGTAGTTCTTCGGCAAATTAAAAGGAAGTCATGCAGTGACTTGTTGGTCCCATTTAGTGAATTTCCATTTAAGTGTCCATCACACTTGTAAGAAGTTTATATTAAATCAAGAGCATGTTATCGCAATTTATAAGAAGTTTATATTCAATAAAGAGCATGTTGAATGTAAGACAAGTTAAAACTAACAACTTCAGTATGGGCCATGAGTTCCGCATGTTCAGTAGGAATTAACTTAACGAAGAATTGGAAATGGATTCTATAATAGACATGTAGGTGGAAGACGTAGTACTAGAATGTCGATTTTTTGTTGGTATATATCTAACTTGTCCAGTAGTTACAACTATATAGGTCGTAATTATAACGACATTGACACAGAAGCATAGTTCTCAAGGCACAAGATGCCCCAAGGTTAGCTCTTTTGGAGCCCGGGCTCAAGGAGCATGGCAAGATGCAAGCCAGTGCTTGTTGCCCAAAAAATACAAACAATCAAAATCAGCTAGCAAATACCAATTAACAAAACGTAGGCACATTTACCAATTAGATGAATTAACAAAGATAAAACCTAAAATCAACACCAAGCTCAGCACAATGCAACATTTTGGACCACCCAAAGGAGAAAAGTCTTGGACCGCCAACAGTTTGGAAAAATATGTAAACATAAAAAGAGCTACGGTACAAGGTACCTGAGTTAGTTGTCTGCTTTCATGATTTCCACGTAGAAGGGTAATGTTAGCTGGGTATCTGGTAGCAAACAAAAATCCAGCAGAAACATAAACTAAATAAGGGAGCAAAGCCAGCTTCACACCAATTCAATCAAACATATCATTAGAGAAAATAAATTTACACAAGTTCGGCCTGACCGTGGCAAAAGACTGGCATAGGTCAAGAAAACAACGAGCTCAGCACTTCAGTTTAATAATATATAACTTGGGGAGTCTCCTTGGTATCATTGCAAGGCTCTGTCACTTGAGAAATTTATTCTAGCAAAAACTTAGTTCTACTAAGCTGTAGTGTTAGGGGGCTCAGGGCAGCCTATTTTAATATCTTGGCTGCAAATTCACTTCCCTTCTTTGAACTTCTAAATGGCCTGGCACAATAGAACGCTTATAGCACTATAACTCAAAAAGTAACCATTTATTTTTTTCAAATTTTCCAACTTCATACCCACTGACATTATCTTCTAGACTATTAATTTGCTAATACCATTCCAACCCCCCGATTGAAGGATGATAATGAGTTTAATGAGCATTGGACACTTGAAGGAAATTCAAAGCTTGTGGTAATTAACTAATACTGAATTGAAAAAAAAAAAATATCAAACACATAGACACAATCATATACCTTGCTTTGAGAAGCAAAAGAATAGTGAAAACTTCAAGACTGTTGTAACCGCGATCAACAAAATCTCCCTGACAAGTAATAGAGAAGTTTTATGGTACATCTAAGTAGCAAGGATAACAAAATCACAGTAAGAGTGGATAACGAGAAAGAAAGCTACCATAAAAATGTAATTTGTATCCGGTACATGACCCCCTGTCTGGAAGAGTTTCATTAAATCATGGAATTGGCCAT
Source organism: Lonicera japonica (assembly GCA_021464415.1). Taxonomy (NCBI): domain Eukaryota; kingdom Viridiplantae; phylum Streptophyta; class Magnoliopsida; order Dipsacales; family Caprifoliaceae; genus Lonicera; species Lonicera japonica. The sequence continues at coordinate 50,873,818 of CM038471.1, forward strand.
GGATGTCACCACAAACAGTAACTGGACTATTCACAGGCTGCACATTTGACTCTTCAAGTAAAATATCCTTTACCTGACAATACAAATACATACATCAAAAACATTATATAAGTTATTCAAAATAAAAATTGTTTATGTTCGTGAAAAGAACATGAGAGATTACAGACAATCTATCTATACTATATTATAAAGCCATGACAGATTTCAACCGCCAATGAAGCTGTGTCAGATTTCTAAAATGCCTATTTTATTCTTGCAATTTCTTGTCATAAAAAATTTGCTTGAAACGGGAATTGAACCCTCCCCTTACAATCTACACTCGAAGTTAATCACTAAACCATATTTCATTTTCATTAACCTTTTCTCATGAAATTGTGTACATGCGAGTAGCAGACGTGTGAAGGTGGTCTAATAAATACAGAACACAAACCAAATATGCAGCTCATAAGCGAAACAAGAAGTCGATGTGAATGAGCAATATCAATTTAGCATCCAAGAATAGAAAATGAGGTGAATTAGATAAATTAGGGTTTTGCTATAAACCTTATTTCCGCTACATATAGAAATGAATATCCGTATGTACTTGCATACAGTCAAAGCCTCTAATTATAACAATTAACGAGAAAAAAAAAAAAAAAGAGCCCCCCCCCCCCCCCCCCCCAATAAACCCTAATCACATATGAGATTAGATCAGATGGATAGAAGAGAGAAAAGAATAAACATACATATTCGCATAAAAGCTGGAGCTCATCTTCGGTTAAGTGTTGGCCATCTTTAACCTTGGAAATCCACAGATCCAAATCCATCGCCCCTTTGTCAGTGCGTATATTATATATATATATATATATATTTGTTACTTGTATGATATCTATCTATACGTATAGATGTATATACAAATGCATATGCTAAAAAACTAAGAAGCGTAGTAGGGCGGAGATTGGAGGCTCTGAATCGACCCCAGGGATGGAGAAATGCGCAGAGAAGATGAGATTCAGACAATTGTTCTGAATCCCCCTTTTTCCTGAAGTTTTTTTTTTTTAGGGTAAACTATTTGAATTGAAAAAATGCAGAAAGAAGAAGAGAAGACGACGTGATATTGTCTTTAGTGACAATGAAACTCTTTTTTTGTTTCGTTTCAAAATTATTTCTTCATTCATATTACTCGGCATTTTTGTTTTTATTATTGTGCATGATTATAATAACTGATTTAAAAAAGTTTTATTTTATTTTTTTGCAATGTTTGATTATTATTTTTTTGACAACTAATATTTGATTTGTGTTGTAAATTTACTGTGGCTGAGTTTGTGGTGCTATCAAGTTGGGGTAACAATGTGAAAACCGTAGTACTAAACTTTGTTGTTAAATATTAGTAATTAGTAATGTGGCAAAAATAAAATTTACTAAGATGTGCGATTGACATAGGTGTTGGACGTAGAACGGATGGGCTGGAGAGGACCAAGAACAACGTTTTTAACTTTGTCTTTATTAATTTATAATAATGAAATGAAAATTTATAGAAATTTCTCACATAAATTTTATTAATTCATAATGTGTTCATTCACTTATTTATAATCTTAAAATTCTAAATCTACCTTAATTAACCAAACATACAGATTTGAATCCAAAATCAAATCTTTATAATTAAGTCAACTAATGTTAAAATTCAAAAAAAGACTATAAATATAAATATGGAAATTATTTCTCCTAAAAAATAAAAAAAAATACAAAAAAATTAAAAAAATTACCAACTTTGGTAGCGATTTAGAGGTATTTAAAGTACTTATTATTAAATATTATTAATGTATTTGTAATTTATGTTATAAGAGCTTTTTAACCATATGCGAATCGCATTATTTGAACGTAAATCGAGTGAGACATGACCTTGTAAAAAGGGTTTCGCGAAACTTTTTTTTTAAAAAGTATGATTTTTTACCAACTTTGACAGCTATTTAGAGGCATTTAAAGTACTTATTATTAAATATTATTAGTGTATTTGTAGTTTATGTTGCAAGAGCTTTCTAACCATATGCGGATTACATCATTTGAACGTAAATCGAGTGAGATACGACTTTGTAAAACTGACTTGGGAAACTTTTTTTTTTAAAAGTGTATTTTTTTTACACATGTGAGTTGCACGTGTAAAATTGACAAAAAAATTTAACTTTTTTCTAATTTAGGACCATAGTGACACACAATTATAACTTTAGGATTTTAAACGAACAAATTATAACATCAAGAACTAAAGTAAAACTAAGGTGGCGTTTGTAAAAAATTTGAAAACTTTAAAAACTAAAAACTGAAAAAGTTGTTTGTTTACTGAAAATGTATTTGAAAAAAAAATGTTGTTGAATATAACACATCTGAAAACGAATTTTTTTGTAAATTTTATTGATCACTTTTCTCCAACTTACAAAAAACCCTTCTTTAACTTTTCCCCTCACCAGAAAAAACTCATTTTATTTTAATTTATTTTGTGTGGGATCATTGTGATAGGAAATGACAAAAGTGACGATTTGGTTAAAACACTGGTGGAGGGGTGAAGTGGAAGGAGAAATGCCGGAGAACAAACTTTAGAATTGCCGAAGAACAAATTACTTGTGGTTGTTGCTCCAATTGGCTTTGGGTTCTCCATTTTAGAAAGAGAAGATGGGTTGTATGGAGAGAGGGGGTGGTTTGTAAAAGAGTGAATAAATTATAACATCAGGAACTAAAGTAAAACTAAAAGTAAACATTATGAAACTAAAATATTTTTTACCCATTTAAGGTGTAGCCCTTTCTCTCTTCAAATAATAATAATAATAATTGGCATAAAATTTATTTTGTCAAAAAAAATATCACCGAAATTAAAAACTTCCAGCGTCCTAAACAGCAAACAAAAAGCAAGTAAAGAGCTCAAAGATCGATATCTCTTGTATAATTTTTCCTCCGTCACTTGGGTTCGCTCTCTCAAACCCCCATATAGATTCGTGTAATCGCTCGCTTCTCCTACGAGGCTAGGGTTTACCAAGTATTCATTCTCTTCCTCTTCCTCTTCCTCTTCTGAATCGTTATTCTTAATTTGTTTTTATCTTTTTTCAGTAGATTCTGTTTCCACTTTAAAGCCATATATGTACATGAATATAGATATTAACGTGGATGCCTGCAACAATCTGGAGTTAACGAAGATCCCTTTTTATATATTGTAAAATTAGGGTTCTGAATTATTAAGCCTGATTGATCTGGGGTTTTACGTGCAAGCAAATATTTGCTAATCTTATTGCTGATTACGTGTTAATTGAATCGAAATATTAACATTAATGTAGGCAGTGAAGTGAAGAGGAGACATGGGTAGTGAGGAAGAGGAAGAATCAGTAGTGAGTGCCGAGCAAGCAGCTGCAGAGAGACGTGAGAGGTTGAGAGCATTTAAAGCTTATGCTGCTGAAAGCAACAACTCTGTTCAAGCTGCTGAGAACAACTCTGTTCAAGCTCAAGATGATGATAATGGAACTGATGAGAACCAAGAAAAGTTAGTAATTTCCCTTCCTTTTTTTCTTCCCGTTAAGTTCTGATTGCTGAACTCTGAATGCTGAATGCTGAATAGAATCTATGTAGATTGTTTGATTTTATTTGGCTCTGAATGCCTAGTATATGACATTCTGCAATTCACCCATGTTATTATGATATACACCAATAGCTAATGAATGAAAAGACTGGGATGCCCGTGGAATAACATTTCATTGAAGTTAAGCATTCAATATAGGTCTTGCCTTTTAACACTGAATAATGCTGGATTTTAGTCCATTTAAATATTAAGATGTGAGAGAACACTATTTCTAACTCTTAATGCTCTGAATATACTTTCATTTAAGCATTAAGAACTGAAAACAAACACCACCTTAAAACTCCCACGCTCTCTTGTTCATTGAAGGAAAAAAATATCATTAATCTCTTCAAAGAAGGATATCAAATTTTACTCTTGATAAGTTCAATGCCCTGTGTATGAGCAAAAAAGAATTGTGGCACTGCAAACAGTGTGGTTTCTTCATTGGTGAATGGTGGATTTAGATGGTAGGGAATAGGGGTGATTGCAAAAGCTAAATTCGAGTATGTAGATCTTCAGGAAAAGGACATTGAATTGAACGAAAATTGATGAAAAAAGCAATGTACCCCAGAATAAGATTTGGTTAGCTGGTTTTCTTGTTTGCATTTGTAAAATGTGCCTATTTTTAGGAATAGCAGCATGAGAAATCTGTTTTAGTGTTACTGAATACGAAGTTTTTGCTACATTTATGTTGTATAAAACCGTATAATAGATACTCCCCATGTCTCAAATTAGAGTCGGTGTTTCTTGAAAGTTTGACTCTTGAGTTTGAGTTTGAGATGAGGTAGTGGGAGTGATATATTAGCCAAAACCACTATTTATTAAGCCTTCCCCAAATTAATTTTATCTTAAGCATTAATAAATTAATTTGACCAGTTTAGCTTTGATAGCCTAGCCCTTAATTTTGCTGGCTAACCATGAAGCTTGGTGTTTATATATGACCTGGAGAATGTGGGTACAGTATCACAGTATCACCTTGTGATGAGTTACCTAAAAGAAAAGAAAACATTTGGGTTGTTTGTTTAACTTCTTCTCTAGAGAATTTGTTTCAGATAGTGCCACGAATTATTCACTATGCCACATAAGCTTTTCTTGAACTTTAGTATCTCGTTTATGTTATTCAATCTATGATGCTACTTTTAATTATTTGGTTATGAGTTTCTGCAGTTACTAGTTTGAGCATCCTCGTTTTGCTCTTTTCTTTAGTAATGGGAAAACTTCACTTAATTGCTGGACATCTACAACTTCAATTTCTCGTTGTGTTTTCAAATTCAGATTAGAGGATTGGTAGGTTAAGACTTTAGTCACCTGGGTTAAATTGCAAACAGGGATTAAATTTGTTGCAAACCCACACGACATCCATACAGTTGTGCTTTCACTGACACATTATCTTGCTTGTTGGTAGCTTGCAATCTCGTGTACAAACACTAACTACACTGAAGGGAATCAATCTGTAGTAGATATGATTAAGATGGCTAAAATGCTTAGTTACGTGATATGGTTAATGGTAGCAGGTGCTAGTAATATATCAGTTATTGAATTATACATGGATGTGTATATATATATATATAAATTTCATAACGTCAGTATTGGGGATGTGTGTTCCATTGTGTCTGCTTTTGTATTTTTGGTTGTTTCTTTAATGAGTAACTGCCAACTTTTTCAGCAATCTAAATATGAAGTTCCGAAATTACCTTCCCCATGATAAGCAGCTTCAGGAGGGTAAGCTTGCCCCACCAGTACTACCAAAGTTTGAAGACCCTATAGCAACAGAACCTCCAATGCAGGAGAAACAAGAGGTGTTGTTATCACCTCCAACGGCACTTGATTTCTCTAATTGATTTATAGTTTTATTATACCTTAAAAATCTTATTACCAGGAATTCTAACTGTCTGGAAAAATTTTCAGGATCCGTTTCTTAACATTGCCCCCAAAAAACCTAACTGGGACCTTCGAAGGGATGTCCAAAAGAAACTTGATAAGCTTGAAAAACGCACACAGAAGGCAATATTTCAACTTATGGGTATGCGTTTTTTTTTGTTACTAATTTGTTCTCGTCTTCAAGTGTTCTCCCTCTGTTCCTAAGAAAGACTCCATGTTTGACTTTCTCAATTTTTAAGAATGCTCTAATTTCATCTCAATTAATGGTTTAGAATGAAAATTGTTTTTATCATGAGTTTTGGTACGTTGATTGATTATATTCTAGAAAGGAAAGTGGACTCTCATAATTTGGGACATCCCAAAAAAGGAAGTGCACTCTTAATTTGGGACGGAGGGAGTATATATTTTCTTGAACACGTTTGTGAACCTATCTTTACTTGTATGTAACTAATTGATCATAGAAGTTCATAAGTTCTGTGTTTATTCTTGGCTGTCTGGTTGCTCACTTGGTATGTGTGATGTATATTAAGTAGGAATCGAGTTTAAAAGTTGTGTTTAACTAGAACAAATGTATCTTATTTACCTATAGGTACAGGTATTGGTTTTTGCAATTCCCTTCTGATGATTTGGGTTTTGGGCTTCAAAACTAGTTTCAACCTATTATGAACCTCCTTAACGAGGTCCTATGTTAATCTTAACAACCGCCTTAGCTTTGGCTACAGGAATTATGTTAGTGGAGGATGTACATTGTCTAGCTTACTGTTAAATCATGACTGTTTTATTTCAAGTATCAGAGGCAAAAGGTTTTAGAAAAGCTTTCATAGGAATTCTCTTTTGGGGTTTATGAGAGAGAGGAGCTTTAATACTACTTCAGGGATCGTGTATGGAGTACAATTTTATCAAGCAATGTGAAGGAAATGACTATACTAATGCCGACATATTTACTCCATTACTGCCCTGTTTAGAAGCGGTCACTGGGACTGTTTTTATAATAATTATGTGAATGCCATATATATTATATATATTATATACATAATTACATTATAGGTTCTTATTCCACCTTCGTGCATATTTTTTGGCGCGTTCTATGAATTTCCAGTTTGTGTTATTGCATCATTTCAGAAACGTGTAGATAGATCTATAATTGGTGCCTTGCACTTGTTAACCTTTTCGGCCCACTTGTAAGTTGCTTTGACTTGTATGGAACTGTGCTTTTTGGCAGAGGAACAAGAAAGGCATAAGATATTATTGGAGGGAGAAAATGGTGCAGATGGTACGGAGGAATACAATGGGAACAATTGAGCGAAGACAAGTTGAATTGACATTTATATTTGGCCGAGGGACAAGCATATTTAGAATTATGTAACTAATCCTACTTTTAGATAATTACCACTATTTTGGTTTATAGTATGTGGTTGTTACAATCAGCACTTAAAAAATTATGAGCCCTCTCTTTTTTTATTGCCTTCATTGGTACAAAGGAGCTTTATTATTGATATACTGTCTGGTTTAGTTGCCCCTTTTACCAATTTAAAATTTAAATTTGTCTGGTTTTTAGTTGACACTAGGTGGTAAAATGGAAATAATAATGGCCCGTTTGATTTCATTTCTTTGCTAATTATTTTATGTTTATCATTTAGTTGAGTGTGCGGGTTTGACCGAGTGGTGGACTCCAGTTGGAAATTCAGAGTTCTGAGTATCACCAAAAAAAAAAAAATAGAAAAGAAGAGAGAAGAAGAAACTGTAAAGAATACAGCTATTCTAATAATATGATATAATTTAAAAAAGAAAAGAAATTGAGGATGGAATGTAGGTAAAACAAAATGACATTCCATTTCATTAATAATTTCACACAACAAGAACTTGACTGCACAAATCTTTTTCTCTATCAAACAATTGGAGTAGTAGTTCTTTGGCTTTTCACTTTCTAATGAACAAAAAACACAAACATCTTTATTTGGACATTGGCAATGAAACTCGCACCCCTTTTCCCTGTAGTATGAAGTTTTGAACTAATACGGACCTTCTGGTATAAACAATAATAATCACTTAAAAGCAAGTCACCAGGCCGGAGCTATAGTTTCTGATGGATCAAAACTCTACTTGTTTATGTTCTCATTGTTCCAAGATAAATCCACAGGAGGAAGTTGAAAGTCATCAGGTTTCAGAGCCAAAGCAAAGTCTGGCAATGTTGGGGCCGTCTCCATAATTCTACACAAAAATATTTGCCGAATAAGGTTTTGTTTCCAGGGCAAAAAAATAAAGATGAAATAAATTTATGCATTTTCTTTTCTCCCTTTAGTACAATATCAAACATATTGACACTGATATCCTCTCATTAACCAATAAAAAAACAGTGCTCGTGAACATCAAATTATTGGGGAACTTCGGATCAATACACCATATTTGTAAGCATCACCAGTTTTAAGTAACTTGTATGTTTACCCACATAATCCGTGCACTCTGCACACTTGGTGGGGTAACCTTGGTGTTTTCAGCATTACTCTCCATTTTTTACGAGTACATGTCCTCCATCCTACTTTATTTTTTGTGGAAAATTTTCCTTCCTCACCAGCTAAAGGAATTTTTTCCATGTAAAAGCTAAATTATGAGTATACGTCCTTCATCAGTTCATCCTCCTTTATTTTTTGTGGAAAATGTTTCTTCCTTGCCACCCAAAGAAAAAATTTCCTTGGAAAAAGCCAAAAACACCTCGTGGCATCCCTAGACTTATTTTACAACTTCTCATGTAAACCAATTGTTTTTCTTACTATTTTCCATCTTATTATCAAATGGAGCCTAAGAGTTATTTTTTTGGGATATCCCAATTAAGAGTCCCCTTTCCTCTTCAAAACACAATCAAGGTACTAAAACACAAAGTAGGAAACAAGTATTGTTCTTCCAAGCCATTGAAAAAATGTGAAAGTAAAAAATGGAACGTAAATTAGGGACGGACAGAGTATTATCTATCAAGTGGGGGTAGATTTGCAAATATGGTGGTTTGATCCAAATTTCCCAAATTAGTTCCCAGAAGCATTAACTTACTTTTCATGAGAGTATAGATCCCGGTTGATCCGCACCTTGCTTGAAGTATCTTTGGGAATCTTCTCAGAGAGATACTTCATGGTTCCCCAGAGAGGTGGATTTCTGCATAAAACACAGTGGAATTAGGAAGTGGATATATGCAAACATGATTCGTGCTCTAGCCTCTTAAGTATTTTTTCCCAAAACCCAACTGGCATTTTTTGTAACAAAGAAACCATATATAGCTCCACAGCTTCATCAGAAGATTAATTATACCTTGAGAGAGGAGGAGCAATGTTAAAAGCCTCAGTAGCCTTCTTACTTTCTTTGAGATACTCGTCTGCTGCTTGCAAAGCGGCTACAGCCATCCCATGTGATTTCTCCGTGTTTCCTTCATCCAGTATCAAGCCATGATAATAATATGCTGCAGCCTGCAGAAATTTTTTTTTTCCTTTTTTTTTAAATAAAACCTCAATCCAAGGAGATGGTGTGACAAAACCTCAATCCGTGTATGCGTATATTGTAACGTCTATTCCAGTTTTATACATTGGTCAATTGGTGAATATGTAGTTTAACAAAACCTGAATTAACTTTAAATTATAGCAAGTTCGACAGTTTTAATAGAACACGCATTCCCCAAATCCAAATACATATCTATTTGTATCACATCAACCACCTAATATTAGGGATTGGTCACACTTAGTCATACACACCTAAAGTGTCACTGAAAGCTAATCAAAACAGATATCAATTAGTCATATGCACCTAAAGCTAAGCACAACAGATACCCACAAAGTATATGTTGGTGTCAGCTATTACTGATCCATGTCCTAGATGATAATCTTGAACAGTTCTTAAGTCGCATCAGAGATTTCTTTGTTTTAGAAAAACTCCAACATGTATCCTAAGGTAGGTATCATATTTTGGGGCTACTTATCAAAATACTGATTTTGCGTGAAAGAAGCTTCATGCGTAAACAAAATTCCATAATCCATATTATCGACATCAAGGAACTGAAGAACAGTGTCCACAAATCCATATTCAGATATGTAATTGGGGTGTTATTTGAGGAAAAAAAGTTAATATGCAGAAAGGTGATAAGCTCAGTGCCAAGTCGTCAAGATACAACAATTCTCAGCAACAAAATTAGAAGAAACAACTCAAAATGCCAATTAAAATAAAAGGAGCACAATAATGGAACGTTACCTTTGCTTCAATGTATTTCCACTTCACAAAGAGTTGATGCTTCTCTCCCCAACCATTGGCTAATGGAAGGTTCATAATGTTATCTTGAGCCTGCAAATGAACAACAAAGAAAACCATTCTTAGATATCATTCACATTTGATTTTTTTGTTTTTTTTTTCAAAAAAAAAAAGACACAAAATCATGGACTCGTAAAATTTAATTCCTAGAAATTGTTTTACTTAGAAAATATCTCCATGTAAAGCAAAAACTTAGGGGAAGGTGGGTTTTGAAAGGGAAAAATAGGCTAAAGCAAGCTGTAACACGGATATTGATTCCTTGTAAATTTGTCCAATCAAACATCACTAAAGATGGAGAACACGAAATATTGACCATCTTCATGGAAAAGAAGTGCAATCAAAGACACCCTAAGTGACAAAACTCTATAGATCAACCTAATGAAAACCTGGTATTGAAATAGATAGGATGAACAAGAAATACTAAAAGAAGCCATAAATGAAACATAAATCATTAGCTATGAACAAGAAAACAATTAAGGAAATCGATTCCTCTTGCAGATATGCGATGTCCCTTTATCAAACTTTCTAAGGAGCTGAAGATCAAAATGTAGTGATGAACTTATGGAGGCTAACAATGCAAGTCCTTTATGGCAGATATGTTGGTAACTTCTCTTATTGTTTTCTTATGATTTAAGTTAAAAATAACAATGCTAAATGGAAGCAAATTAACTCTTAGATAATTCTTTAATTGGACAAGACCAGAAATAAAGAAGAAAGGGTAATGCATCAATACCTGCTGCCAATACTTTACCATCTCACATGCAAGCCTTCGTTTTACTGCAAGTGTGGCCTTGGTACTATCAATTGCAAGTCCAAGTTGTATATCTACACACTAAATAGAATTTGGAAGAAAAAATCAGGATAAAGGTAAAGCAAGATAATGCACTTGCAATATCAGCCACTCATACATTAAGGTCAATAATAACTTTGCACCTCTACAGGAAGCAAGAAAAGTCATGCATGCCACTCAATTTGATCCCTCTATTTATAATAATTCAAACTGGGAATGGGTAAACTAATGCAATAAGTTAAAAAAAAGTATGCAAATCTTAAATGAATAATTGAATGTGAAAAAAGTTGATTAATGGTCCGTGACACTGTCAACTTTATGAGATGTGAAAATAGGATCAACCAAAAACTACTAAAAGCTCTGCATATTTTTATTTTTGGGGTGTGGGCATGCGGTTAATTTTTTCTTCTTTTGTGGGAGGGTGGGTTTCAGGGTGGCGGGGGTGGGGTGATGGAAAATAATTGCAGAGCAATTTATCTGTATTCTCAAAAAAGTGGAAAAAATAAATACATGCTGGATCTCCTTTTCTCAATGATGTTAAGCAGCTCCTGATCGCAGTAATCATGCCTTCGAAGGTACTTACACAGGCTGTGAGCCTCTGGCACATTGTTAATAAACATATTTATACTCGATGAAACAGAAGTTGAATATTGCGTGTCAGGGTCAGGATATTTGTTTCGGGTCCTTAGTATGTTTCTCACATCAAAAGTTATACTGTTAGGGTTTACAAGATTATCCACTTGGAGGAAATCTACACAAACTAAGAACTCAAGATTATCTAATTACCCAACCTTGAACAAGTTCAGAAGATATATATTGTCCAAACAAAATATTTGGCTCGTGTTCACCAACAATCTCCATTTTACAAATCTATTGCTACACGACTAGAGTATACATGGTTCAAAGAAGCAGTATTGACCACCATCTTAGCTTTAGCCAACATGAGCATCCAATCAATTTCAGTATCTATATCAGGAGATACGGAACCATATAACAAGCATAAAGTTAAAAAAATAATATAAAAATATAAAAATATGAAATATGCTTAAAAATATAAGTAAAACAAAATGGATAAATTACATAAGCAGAACAACATTGTCTAACAAACCAAATGTTCTCAATGTAAAACATGAATGTGCCAAACTTGTACAGTGGAAAAGTGCATTAGCTTCACAATAAGTATCAAACAAAACTCCCCAAAAAAAAAACTTGAGAAAAACTCCAAAAACAACAATGGCAATGTTAGTGAATGTTTATAAATGAAAATAATAAGTAACTAGCCAGGGAATAATATAGTACCTGCCCTAGTGCTTGAAGACCAAGTGCTCGAAGAACTCCTTCGGCAAGATCTACTGGTAGATCTCTCCTGAGATTTATAGGGAAAAAAATGTTCAAAAGGGTGAATCCTTGCAAAGCATTTACATGACTGTGAATGATACACTATCTTTTACTTTTCAACACAAATGATGTTTATATAAACCTTAGTTCTGCAGGTAACTGTGGGAGAACATGCCGTACTGCACAATCAAGGTATCCGGCTGCCTTCAAGAAAATATCGATGGAAGATCGTCTGCACTCTGTTACATATAAATACACAAACACAAAATTCTTAGAGAAGAACTAGTAATTTTAAAGAAACAATATGAAGCATAGTGTACGTATGGACCATGAAATAAGTATAGAATATAGATGGCTTGACTACAAGACAACATCTTCCAAGTTCTTTAAAAAACTAAAATGACCTTCCACAAATCACTAAAACTTTCCCTTCAGGAGTAACATAATGAGAAACAATACAAGGAATGGACTTTTCTCACAAACTTAGTAGGGAAAGACGCATTCTCTTATAATTTATATCTACTTTATTGATAATTCAGTAGTATTTATTGTATTTATTTATGTTATTTTATTTGATATATGCTAGTTAGAGAGTTTTGTGGGTAGTGTCCCACCTTGATAGGTATTTTAGGTCAATTAGGAGTCGTGTCTGCTTCCTATATAAGGTTTCTTTGTATTCAGTCTTTATTATCATGGAATAAAAATAATAGTTCTCTCTAATTCTTTATGGTATCAGAGGAGGTTCGGAAGGAGTGTTAGGAACTCCATAGGCAGTTTACTCCGGCCAAAACCCTAGCCGCACGGTGCAATCTCAAATTACATTAGGTTTGATAGGAGTCTCTCTAGTTGTTATATAGTTTTCTCAATACATTATCCAAGTGAAATCCTTATAGTCATTCTAGCGCCTCAATCATGCTGCAGAAGATTATTTCTAATTTTCATCTCATTTTTTTCCTTCAGGACCCCTTTACTCGCTTGTACATTTTTTCACTTTAAAAAAAGTTCCATCTCCCATTAAAGAAGTACAAGAAGTACTTGCACGCTTTCTATAAAGTCCTTAAAGTTTTAGCTAGAATCATCCAACAACCAAACTGTTTAAAGTAAGACAAACCAAATAATCATGGAGGACAGCATCCAATGACACCATCTCGAATGCCAAGACAGCACACCGTACACAAATCAATGACGAATCTGATCAACGAATCCAAACGCATGTTTATAAAAATGATACAAAGATGTTTGGAGCAAATAAGCAAGGCACAAAGAAACATTTGTTGCATATGTGTGAACATATATGAGTGTATATATACGCTACATCAATTGTCTGCATCATTAAGTTTTAAAGTGAGAACCCACCTTCTGAAACTTTTGGCTGATACCCATCAGCTGACATTCGTGGAAGCAACAGTAAGTTAACTTGTGTTAATGATAATGCTGCCATCAAATGCAAAACTGACAATACTTCGTACCAAGCACTAAACATTGCTGTTTCCTAAAAGATCAACAGATCATAATAAGGTAAGAGCGTCAGTAAATGGAAGAAAAAGAAATAAGTAGGACAAGTAGTATAAAGTCGATATTCCATCTCACCTCTGCATCATCCTCCTGATTAACCCAGACAAACTGTACCTTGTGCTGTAACGGGCTCCCTGCACAATAAAAACACGCTGAAATCAGATCTAATATCCAAAGAAAATGCAACCAGTACACGGTCTGCATGTGCATTACCATCTTTAACCAATCCCAAAAGAACTGGCAAATAATCTTCAAGAGCCTGCAAAAGATCACCCAATGTCGAACCACCTGCAGAAAACAACTGGTGCATTAATACTAAGGCCATATTATTGACAACTGAAAGGGCATTACGCTTCTCCAAAACTAACCATGTTGAGTAGCACTTCTTCTCTTTGTTCTTGTGATAGATGGACCTTCTTGGCAGGCCATTACAACTATTCGGGTTCTAAGAGCAGAGAGGCGTTCTGATAAACTTTTAGATAAGTTGTCACCGAGTGACTCAGAAAAATCCACTGGTTTAGGAATCCGTAAGCCAGGAACATATACGGTAACTTCACCAATGTTGCCTGGCCTCCTTCTGTTCCCACCGGAGTCTTTGGGGGTTGATACCAGGCATCCCATTATCCTAGGTCTTCTTCTATCTACCAACCAAACTTATATAAAATCAATTATCCTCAACAAACCGGAATCTCAATAAAACAGAGATTGATCACAAAAAATTAAAAAATGTGCATGTATAATATTAAATATATTGTGTATTTATATGTACGTATTTTTTTCTATCTTGAGATTATACAGGTGAAAAGAATGAATACTATAAGGGAAAATAATAATGAGGTATGAACTATGAACTATGAAGTAGACAGCAGTCACAGGAAAGCAGAAAATTATTAGTAGTAAGCAAGTTATAAGGAGGTGAACCTAATAAATGACCAACCAACAAAGCAGTAAACTGCTCACGAGCACTACTAAAGAGATTGTTACCCATCTGCCTCTCTCTATCTTTTCACAGAAAATAAATTACTCTTTCCATATTGAAGCAAATAACGTTTGAAAGATGGATCTGCTAACCTTGACTCTTCTATTTTAATCAGAAGATGAACTGATGGGTCAAAGTTTTCGTTTACCAGTTGCTGCATCATAAAGACCGTGCATAAGTACAAGTGAGAACAGAAGAAAGGAAAAATAAACAAAAACAGGATTGATATCACAAGAAAGACATGACACTAACAAGTTTAGTATTTATACTAATTTCCAAATTATGCTTCCATACAGTATTTTAACGTCTCCTTTTCCAAAAGGAGTAACGCTTCTTGAAAAAGGAAGCGTTATCTATTGAAAGAAATGACAGAAACGTGAATGATGCATCGAAAGCTTGGAAAATAACTTCAGAAGAAAAGGAAAAGAAAGCCTTTTCATTCATGGAAATAGTGAATAAATGATCATCAATAAATGAAGTGCTCTAGTGGTAAGAGTAACTTCCACCCCTGCTGGAAGCGGGGGGTTTAACCCTATCGCTAATGTGATTGGGCACCTTATCCCCCAACCACCCAAACTGCTGCTCTAGATGGACCAAAAAAAAAAAATCATCAATGAGCAATTGAACAAGCAAAGAAAGAGGAAAGTTAAAACTCTACCTACCAAATTTTACCAAATTTGGAAAATGTTTGAAAAAAGAACTATTTTTATGAAATTTGGGGAAAAATATGAGTGATTTGGTGAAATATTTTCCATTTTTTTTTCCTTTGTTGGGAAAACTTTCTTGCCTCTTGCCCAAAGAATTGAATTCCATGAAAAACCAAACAAGTAACATGGCATCTCACCAAATCCGTTATCTCATTCTCCAACTCTGCATAAACTTAGTTAGTTTGCCTATAATTTTCCAATTTTGCTATCAAACACATCCTACAAGCTTCCCTAAATTTCATCAGCCAAACAAAATAAATTGGTCCAGATATGGACAAAATTGCTGACCAACTTCAACAGGGGCACCAGTAGGGGATAAACTCAACAAAAGAAACATCGAAGCTAAATCAAATTCAGCAAATTGAAACCATAAAGAATAGTTAAAACCACAATCTTCTCAGCACCACTCCAGATTAAACGGGAACGAAATTGAGGCATTTAATTTAAACGTTGATTACTGCGTAGAACAGAAAAACAGAAATTCTCAAGAGAAGAGAAGAAAATCAAAACCCTACCTAGAAAACACAAATAATGCCGCAAACGATGAATTGGCTCAAGAAAAACGAAGAAGTAGAGTCGAATTATGAGAATTGCTCACCAGCAGGTACGATACTTGGTCTTTGTTGTAGCAACAGGTGAAGATCGGAGTAAAAAACAAGTTCAATTTGATTAAGAACAAGGGAGGGGAGAGGAGGAGAGAGAGTCTTGTAAGGTAGTTCAATGTAGAGTTGAATAGTTGATAAGCAATAGAGAGGTAGTCAAGTTGAAGAGAAGAGAAGAGAAGAGGGAGAGAATTTCAATTTCAATTTCTTTTCTTTTTCTTTTTTCTAGTTTAGGAATTGGTCGCTTGCTTTATATATTACTCCAATACGTAATAAAAGCAACAGAGGGAGAGAGGATTAATAAAAAAAGAATAGCGTTCGAATGGCGCCCAACAAACGGAGCCTTTCCCCTCTCTCTCTAAATTTGATTTGAGAGGTGGAGTTTGACTTGCGGGAAATTTCCGGGGGCCGCACAGCTTTACTTCCGGCCGTCTTTCAGAAAGGGAAATATCATACTCGCAGGAACTAAATATCATCATCATCATCATTTTTATTTTTATTATTTTTATGCAAGCCTGTTGCTTTCCGGTAACTCTCTTTCTTTTACTTTTACTTTTACTTTTACTTTTACTGCACATTTTAAAGAAAAAAATAATTTTAAAACTAACATTTAGGCCTTATTCACTTGCCACTTAATTTGCCACTTAAATCTGAAAACTTAAAATTTTCAGATTTAAGTGGCTGTGAAAGTTGTTCACTAACTAAAAAAATTAAGTTTTACCACTTAAAACTTAAAATTTTCATCCAAAATTTTAAGTGGCAAAGTTGTCACTTAAATCTGAAACTTAATTTTAAAGAGTAGAAAAAGTCTACTTTACCCTCCCTCTTTTCTTAAAATTACACAAATTCCACACTCACCCTTTTATCAAATTAATTCAGCCCTAGGTCTGTAACACCCGCTCTCCCACCCACACCGCTCTCCACCCACACCGCTCGTCACTTCTGTTCACCTTTTTTCACCGTCCCCGTTCTCCACCTCCGGTAAGATCTATCTATCTCTCTCTCTCTAACACACACACGCACACACTCACACAGATTGCACAGATCGCTCTCTCTCTCTCTCGTTCACACACACACACAGATGCACAGATAACACGGATTGCTTTTTCTCTCTCTCGTCCACACACACACAGACATGCACACAAACGCACGCACAGACACACACACAGACAGGCACACAGACACGCATAAATGAGCCATTATCAAAAAGGAGTTGCTCTATACTTGGTTCAAAAATTGAAAGATAGATTATCAATGTTTAAGTAATTTTAGTTTGATATAATATTATGTCTTTCTTATTTTCATTTAAAATCTTGTGTTCAAAATACAATAATAAGGGCAAAATGGTTATAATAAAAAAAATTCAGTTTTCAGATGTGTTGTATTAAAACAAACAACATTTTTTCAGATACATTTTTCAGAAGTAAATAAACAGCTTTTTCAGTTTTCAGTTTTCAGATTTCAGTTTTCAGTTTTAGTTTTTCAGTTTTCAGTTTTCAAATTTCAGTTTTCAGTTTTTTTACTAAACGGCACCTTAGCACATGGATTGACATTCTGACTATCTCTCCTTTTAGTCCAAGTTCGAATTATGTTGTTCGCACCGACAAATAAGAAAAGATTATTTATTTTATTATAATTTATTTTTATTATTTCTGTTAGAACTTGTGGTACGTACAATTATTTTTAAAATTTGTGCCGATAATTGGTTCATGTCGTCCTATTAATATTTTTTTTGCAAATAATTTATGAAATTAGGCTTAAAAGAATGAAGGGGGGAAATAATTTGTGAATTAGAACGTTAACATAGTTAAATGTATTTAACTAATGTTAAGCATTTATCTACTATCAATTTTGATATTTAAGCGTAAGTAATATAATTTGAACTTTTACACTTGTAAGGATACTAAGATATGTTCTGCCATTGAATTACTTATTATATTTTTTTTAAATCACTTATATTTACATTACACACATGTCGTATATGTGCAAAAATCTAGTATGTATGTAAAGTGAAAGGCTGCTCTAGCATGAGAAAAATAAGTAGAGTTGAGAAAATCTTAAATTATCTAAAAGTAATTTGACATTTCAAATTTTGCTAATATTTTCTATTTAAAATGAGATAACTCACCAGTGAACTATGTGCCATCACGAATAAAATCTAATTAATTATACCCATCTTTTTATAGTTTGAACCATAAACAAATTGAAAAAAAAATGGATGGGAGGTGTCATGGTTTTAGTCGCAAATTCAAAATTTTGAATTTGGAGAGCCAAAACACAATCACTTTTTTTTGACATAAAAGTAATAATAAAAAAAACAAGATTAAAATAAGCTAACCAAGAAAAATCTGCAATTGTTGCACGTTGTTTTCTCCGTATTTTTGTACTAGTAAATCTCATTGTATGCAAGATTAAAGCTTGTATTTATATATTTTAAAAAAAAATAAAGAAACAAGAAAAGGGAAGGTTTAAGTTTATTTCCTCTATTATAATAATAACGAAAATCTTCCACTCTGAACGAGATTCAAACTTAGACCTCTCCTTGAAAGGGCTAATAAGATAGAGCATGTTTATACATAATAAAATAATAACATTATAACTCATTTTTTTTTAAAAAATAAACCTAAGGGATACCATGCAAATTTTCAAAAAACTAGGGGATCGGGAGCGTGGTTTGACACTTCACCACCCACTTCGCATATAAGAACAACTCCCATTATCTCCTATCTTCTCCATCATTGAGTGTTTAAAATCATTAAATGCTAATTATTTAAAAAAAATTGTAAATTTATACTTTTATTTTATGATTGTTAGCCCTATCCTTCTCATATTTGAGGATAATTTTGGAGACTCTTTAAACATAAACAGATGAAGAGGAAAGTTGGAACATTTTTTTCCTCAAATTTAAACATAAGAAAAAGTTGAAGGAAGAATTGATGTTGCTCTTAAGGTTAAAAAAAAATCAATAAATGCGACCCTCAGCGTAAGCGAGATGAATGTTTCCATATCACTAAATTACTTTACACCCAAAATCCATCATCTACTACGAGGGTCGTGACTTGTGTAATCGCGCGATGTACACATTTAAAAAAAGGAGTAAACTGTCTTGCACTTTTTCATTTTCGTATTAAACTAGAAGTTCTATATGGGCGACTATGTGTAAAATAAGCCTATGTATATTTAAATTATTTTAGGGTGATTCGGACTTTGGTTGTCGTTTGTTGTTATTAATTAGATATTAAGTGTTAAAGTTTACTATAATATGACTTTATGTGCCAATTTGGACGGATTTCGTTAGTCAACGCGGTCCATTGTTAGCTCATTTAATTTTTGACACAATTTACTCATTTTATCCCTACCCAATCCATTAAAAAGGAGAAGAAAAAAATATCAAAAGGAAATAAAGAAAAAAGGAGATGGTAGTACCCACCACCAATTATAATATTAACTTTTATAATTATAATATAACTTCAATATTCATAATAGACCAAATAGTCGATTTCTCACTAGACTTTCTAATTTTTAGGAACATAAAATTTTAAATAATGAAGTAATATTATTTTCGAATCACGTATTAAATGATTCGGTTTAGTTATGTTAGGTTTTACGATGTCACATCCCAAACACAAACCAAACATATTCGGTTTATTTGTTTCGGAGTTTTTCTTTGGGTTCGGTTTTTTACATATTGGTTTGGCTCGGTAAGGTTTGACTGTTCAGTTTTTGGATTCGCCACAACACTCCCAGGGGGGTCAGTTGGTAGTGAGTACTGCCATCTCCCTTTTTTTATTTTCTTTTAATATTTTTTTTCTTTTCCTTTTTAATGAATTGCTTAGAAGCAAAGTGGGTAAATTAAGCCAAAAATTAAATGAGCTAACGATTGACCATGTTGACTAACGAAATCCATCCAAATTGGGACCCAAAATCATATTATGATAAACTTTGGCACCCAACGTTTGATTAACAAAAACAAAAAGCACCTCAAGTCTAAATCACCCATTACTTTATAATAAAAAAAGTCTCAAATAACCTATTACTTTATAATAAAAAATTCTCAAATATATTTATATAGAGGTGGATTCAATAATTACCTTATAAAAAAGTATTGTCATAACTTCTTTTCGCTACTTTGCTTTCTATAGTTGTAGATAAATGGGTGAGTAATTTTACATGGCGTTAAATTTTTTAAAAAAATGCAACTTAAAAACAAATAATAATGTATCTTATATATTCCTCACTTTCTACCCTAAATTTTAAAGGGTCAATAGGGTTTTGGCCCCCATTTAATTTCATAATAAAGTTTGGAACTCATTTTTGTTAATTCTAAGTTTTTGCCCCAAAATGGATGGTTCTGTTAGGCTAAAAGGTCAAACTGTTTAACCAAGTCATTTTATACCCAAAGTACCAAAAATACCCTTGCTTTACATAAACTACTGAAATGTAAATCATTTCACTTAAAAATCATTCTTATTTACCACCAACAAAACCATAACCTAAAATTATTGCTTTTAGAAACATATATATTGTAAATCAGTTGACTCCCAATGAAATTTAATTAACTTCAAAGCAAAGATCCAACATGAATATTAAGAGAACTAAATAAATCAATACTAGATAAAAACCCGCAAACATATGTAACAAACAAATTAACAATACAACAACAAGTATCCAAAGAAATGAGACCAACTAATGATATAATGAAGAATAAGGAACATCTTTCTCTAAATCATAAATATAAATACAAATACATGGATAGATGCACTCATTCATTCATATTAAATAAATACAAAACCAGTTAAAAACTTAAAATTAAATCATTAGATTTTAATAAAGTACCAAAAATTAGGGATTTCGATTTTGTCCATTCCGATGTGCCATAGTGGAGAAGATCTATAAACTAAAAAATATCCTCTCTGCCTAAGCTTTCCCCAAGAGGCTTCCTAAATTCGTAAACCACCTCATCATAGAATCACAAATCACTACTCCAATTAAAGTTAATAAGGCCATTTAAGAAGAACCCTCAACCATATATTTGTTCATCATCCCCGTGAAATAAACCCTAAAAACCTCATCACCATTCAAATATTTTAAATAACTCTCATTCTCAAGTCCTTTGGCATTTTATTAGGGATGACTTTGTTTGAAATTGAAGGAGGTAGAGAGGGAGAGAGTGGGAAGTGGTGGTGGTGGTGGTGGTGGTGGCTTGTTGGACCCGAGAGTTTTGGGTAGTATATGGTGGTGGAGTTTGTGTGAATGGTTAGACAAACTCATGGGGAGAGAAAAGAAGATAAGATAGAGAGAGAAAAATGTAATTAGAACAAGGGTATTTTAAAAAAATTAGTCACAAATTTTACAAAGTTTACAGTTTGACTCATTGACTTAATAGATCTGTCCATTTTAAGGACCAAGGCCCAAGATTAACAATAGTGGGTACCAAATTTTATTATGAAAACCAAATGGGGGCCAAAACCCAAATGACCTAATTTTAAATGCGCATATTCATTAAAAAAATTGCCCATTTACCTCATTTCTAGGGGTGTAAATGGATATTTAAAAATCCAAATCCATTCCGAATTCGAATTCGTATTTTCTAGATATTTATCCAAATGGATATTTGGGAAAAAAGATTTGGATAATGTTTATAAATATCCAGTGGCAAAGCCAAGAATTATATCAACGGGGCAAAATTTGATCAAAAATCAAAACAAACTAAATTATATTTAAAGTCATAAAATTTGAACGCAAAAATAATAGTATTAATAATAATAATTCATAAAATTCAAATAACAAATGCGAACAATTATGATAAATTAACAAATAGAGAAGTGGTGGCCGGCGAATAAGCTATGGTGGCATGAATCGTGATGGTGGCACAGTGGTATTGAAGAAATGGTGAAATGGTGCATTGGTGGTGTAGATAAATGGTGTAGAAATGGTGGAAAAAAAAAAGAAATGGTGGAGCAGCAGCCAGGCGGCAGTCAACAGAGAAGAAAAAGAGAAATGGCTGGGCGAGTGAATGTGTAATTAGGTTTTTACTTTTTAGGTTTGCTATTTACAAATGGTTCCTTAAGTTTTGCATCTTACAATTATGCCCCCTCAAATTTATTTTTATGCATCTAAGTCCCTAGATTATTATATATTTATAAAAAATTGCCCCAAACCAAGGAGGGGCAGCTGCCTCCCTGCCCCTACATACCTTCACCCCTGTAAATATCCAAGAAAACAGATATGGATAATAATAGTATTCGACCCGGATAATCCGTATCCGAGGTGAATTATCCATATTTACGAATATCCGATTTACCGGATATCCGTACCCGCTAATCAACTATAATTTAGTATATATTATAGATATATCTCCCCATTTAAAAAAAAATGAACATGATTTAATTTGACGTGCACAAGCAAGCTAGCTACAAATTACCACAAAAAAAAACCTAAAAAAATTAAACTAAACCAAAAAAAAAAACCTACAGAAAAGGAAAAGAAAGAGAAATACTATTTACAACATATGTGATTTGTCAATATAAAATGTTCAAAACCATATTAAATTTAAAATTGTAATGATTTTTAACTTTAATTTGCTATTTTGAACTATATGGTTATATTATAATTTTAACATAAATCTTGTTAGATTATACAAAAGAAATAAAATAAATTTATTATTTGAGTTAAAAGTTTGACATAAAACGTTAGTCATTATTATTGAAAGATTATGTAGTGAAATATATTTTTAAGATTGAGTTAATTTTTAGGTTATTTCTTAGGCGTTTTATAGTTTTATAGTTGTTGGTTTGTTTTCTTAAGTTCCGTTTATTAATAAAATGGAAAATAATAGCAAAAAAGATTGATTTTTGTGACGGTTTTAAAAAATGAGTTAAGGGGCGAGTGATGTGGTTTCATACCCTTCATTTCATACTTACTTTTATAAGTAAATATATTTTATTATTCTTTATTTGTTTGTGAGAATTTTTACTTTCTCCCTGCCTAAAGAATTTTTTCCTAATAGAAAAGTTAAAAATCACTCATTCAACTTATTTTTCAACTTTTTAAATAAATTAAATATTTTTATTACTCTTTTTCATCTTCTTTTTAAACCAAGCCTTAGATAATTAAGGGAAAAAAAAAATTCACATGTACAATTACTTCTTGACCTTTTAGGATCTTGGAGCAGTTAACATCACAATTTTGCCCCCAATGTATCAAAGACACGATGACAATTTATGATTGAACGCATCAGAAACAACCTGGCCAGCAGGGACCCATATAGCCTTCAAAATTTTCTTCGGGGACCAAAATACAAATCTTACGTTAACAATAAAAAGTTTAATTATTTAATAAAGTATCCTAGATTAATTATTTACCTATTTATTGTTTACTTACCAGCATGTTTGACCTACAAATTCTTAAAACTTTTGACCCACATTTTATACTATTTACTTACTAATTTTTATAATTTTTGACCCACATTTTATACCATATACTATTATACATTTTATACTATATACCTACAAATTGTTAAAACTTTTGACCCACATTTTATACTATAGATTATTATAAAGAAAGTTATTAATCTTTCAAGAAAGTTTATAGGGGAAACAAAATCACATCATTTCTTTGTTATCTATAATAATAGATGGACTAATAATTTTAAATGGCCTTAAAAAAAATTAAAAATACAACTTAAAAAAACAAATAATAATATTTCTTATCTATTCTTCACTTTCTACTTTATAATTCATAAAAAAATTGCCCCTCTACTTCGCATCTTAGTTGTTTTATGGTTGTTGGTTTGTTTAATTTCTTAAGTTCCACTTATTGATAATATGAAAAATGATAGCAAAAAAGATGAATTTTGTGATACCTTTAAAAATGAGTTAAATGGTGAGTGATGTGATCAAATACTTTTCATTTCATGTTTAATTTCAGGACAATTTAGAATTAGGTATTCTTATAATGGGCGAAATTAGATTTATGTACTTTTTTGTTTAAAAATCAAACATTTATGCAAATTTCGTCTATTTCCATAAAAAACTAACAGCCACGTGATTTACATGTGCCTTTAACCCACCAAATCCAAGTATAGTTAACATTTCAAAAAGAAAAAAAAAGAAATTAACAAAAAAGTCCCAAACTACCTCCGACATCATCAACACCACCTCAGAAGCTCCCACCTTCGATCTCCATCCTCCATCTATCATCAACACCACCTCCACCTTCGATTACTAATGAATTTCATATATAACCACCACCACCACCACTGATTCTTAATTACTTCCCTTTAGCAACACTAACTCCACCTCTGACCTCCGCTCCTTTCTAATCACCATGCAACCAAATAAACCCTAAAACTACTGCAGACAACTGTCGCCGTTGCCACCATTCCTTTCCCTAAGCCATTGCTCCTTTTTGACAAGTTGCTTCTTTAAATTAATCCTCTCGAAACTTCCCCGGTTACAAAGGAGTTCGGATTCCCTCATTTCGTGTTAGATTTAGTTTTAAATCTAAATCACAAGCTTCTAGATTGGAACTTCCTCATTTTGGGTCCCAATCTCCACCCACCATCGATCTCCACCACCTCCATCCATCATCAAGACCGCCTCCACCTCCGATCTCCACCCGCCATCCATCATCAATACCACATCCACCTCCAATCTCCACCTTCTATCCGTCATCAACACTGTGCCTCCGTTTCCGATCCGATTGAGCTGTTCGAGTTTAGAGAAGTTTATTGATGGTGAAGAGGAGGATGAGGAGGAGGGGGGAGGGAGACGTAATTCTCTTCTCTCTCTCTTTGTTTTTTTCTTTTTAATTTTTAAAAGATTTGATATTTTTAAATTATAGTTAAATTAAATTAAATTGCACATGGTTAAATTTTGTTAAAATTTTAACTGAGGTGGACGGAATTGTACCAAAGTCTAATTTTTAAATAAAGAGTACCTAAGTCTAATTTTGCCCATTATGAGAGTACTTAACTCTAAATTGTCCTTAATTTTATGAGTAAATGTATTTTATTCTTCTTTATTTTTTGCGAGGAATTTTATTTTCTCCCCACCTAAAGAATTTTTCCTAATGGAAAAAGTTAAAAATCACTCGCTCAACTTATTTTTCAAGTTTTCACATGAATAATTACTTTTGTTACTATTTTTCATCTTGTTTTAAACCAAGCCTTAGATTACAATTACTTCTTGACCTTTTGAGATCTTGGAGTAGTTAACATCACAATTTTGCCCCCGATGTATCAAAGACACGACGACGATTTAGGATTGAACACCTAAGAGACAACCAGTAGCACCCGTACGGCCTTTAAATTTTTCTTCGGCGACCAAAATACAAATCTTACACTAACAATAAAAAGTTTAATTATTTAATATAGTATTCTGGAGTAATTATTTACCTATTTATTGTGTACTTACCAGTATGTTTGACCAACAAATTCTTGAAACTTTTGTCCCACAATTTATACTACATACTATTATGAAGAGAGTAGGTTTAAATTTAATCTTTCAAGAGAGATTATAGAGGAAACAAAATCACCGCATTTCTTTGTTTTTTATAGTAATAGATGGAGGAGTAATTTTACATGGCGTTAAAAAATTTAAAATACAACTTAAAAACAAATAATAATGTGTCTTATCTATTCTTCACTTTCTACCCTACATTCTAAATGCGTGATTCGTAAAATTTCTACCCCTCTGCCTCCTTTAATTTAGTAGCTGTTTTATACTTTTTGGTATGTTTAATTTCTTAAGTTTCATTTGTTAATATATAAGATGAAAAATGGTAGTAAAAAAGATTAATTTTTGTGACAATTTTATAAATGAGTTAAGTCGCCAATGATATA
This sequence comes from Lonicera japonica, assembly GCA_021464415.1. Lineage (NCBI taxonomy): Eukaryota > Viridiplantae > Streptophyta > Magnoliopsida > Dipsacales > Caprifoliaceae > Lonicera > Lonicera japonica. Next base: position 50,899,341 of record CM038471.1, read on the forward strand.
TGTAGTCATATACTCTTCATTTTATTCTTAATTGTATGAGTAAATGTATATATCCTTCTTTATTTTTTGTGAGAAATTTTACTTTCTCCCCACCAAAAGAATTTCTCTTATAATGGAAAAAGTTAAAAATCACTCACACAACTTATTTTTTAATTTTTCACATAAATTAATTATTTTTGTTATTCTTTTTCATCTTGTTCTTAAACCAACCTTAGATATTTAAAAAAGAAAAAGAAAAAGAAAATCACATATACAACTTCTTGACCTTTTGGGATCTTGGAGTAGTTAACATCACAATTTTGTTCCGGTAGATCGAAGACACGACGATGATTTAGGATTGAACATCTAAGAACAACCCAGCAGGGGCCCATATGGCCTTTAAAATTTTCTTCGGGGACCAAATTCAAATCTTACACTACCAATAAAAAGTTTAATTATTTAATATAGTATTCTAGAGTAATTATTTACCTATTTATAGTGTAATTAATTACCAGTATTTTGACCTACAAATTCTTAAAACTTTTGACCCCGTTAATTTTATGCTATATATTATTATCATGAATAAACTTTTGACCCACATTTTATAAATTATGGAGAAAGTTTAAATTTAATCTTTGAGGATAGTTTATATATTTTTACGCATCAAGTCACTGTTAGGAAAGAAAATTACGTCATTTTTTTGTTTTCATTATGAGAAAAAAGCAATACAAATATCTAAAATTTACCGCATGATATTATGACATATAGTAAACAAAGTAAAATTTTTAATTTAAAACGAGTTACTTAACCGAATCATAAAATTTAATCCACTGCAAATTATTAATCTAGAACATCAAGTCATCTTTCTTTCTTTTTTGATTTGAGCCACATAGTGTTCGAGACAGTTTTTGGCCACCTCCACTAATCTTTACTCGCGGGAGAGCGCGTCGCTGATCATCAAAAATTTTTACTGTTGGCGGCATTCAACTGAGAATCCCAGTGTCGCGACCACTTAGCCACACTTAGTGTTAAGAACATCGTCATCAATAACTCTAACCCTATCGATATACGCAATACAAAAAATATTTAAAATTATTTACTTTGAATCAACTTAAAATAGCTAAATTGGTACTGGTTTTTGGAACCAATTTGTAGCGGTGACATAAAACATAATTAGTTATGCAATAGCTAAATAGCGGGGAATCAGCCCTTCCCTCACCCGGCCTCAAAAAGTAGATTAGGATCGTTGTCTGCAGGGGCGAAGCTATGTAGGGGCAGGGGGGGCAGCTGCCCCTCCTTGGGTTGGGGCTTTTTTGTAAAAAAAAAAACTTTTTAGGGACTTATGTGCATAAAAATAAACTTGAGGGGACCTAACTGTAAGATACAAAATCTTAAAGAACAATTTGTTAATATTAAACCTAATTAATTAAATATCTACACCATTTTTTTACTACCACCATTCACCAATACTTTCAAAATATGAAAAATCATAGAATGTTATTGTAATTTATTATAATTGTTTGCATTTGTTATTTAAGTTGTATGAACTTTTATTATTAATAGTGTTATGTTTGCATTCAAATTTTATGGCTTTAAATATGATATAGTGTGTGTTGATTTTCGATTAAATTTCGCCCCCTGTTGCTCAATTTTCTGGCTTCGCCACTGGTTGTCTGTATTATAAATAACAGTATGCTGTGAACCCTCCACTGGGAAATTATTCACCTGAATTTCTGTTAAGTTTCTGAAAAGTATATATGCTAAAATCATTTAGAAACTACTTTTTAGTGAAAGCGGCCACTCCCGTTGGTCCTTCATGGGACCTCCTCGCCGTGAGAAGCATGCCATTTGGCAACTTCAGATCTTAACTTAATTGTCAACAGATTGCCACTGCCATGTTGTTTCGGATGATTGGACCACGTCATTATGGCTTCATCTAACGCCCTTAAATTTTTTAGGGAGATCATAAAAACATTTTTAGTGAGACCGGAGTCCTCCTAATCAGTAATCAAAGTAGTTGGTTTCTAACTACAAGATGTAGAGTTCGAACTCTCCTTTCAAATTCCCCCCTCCCCCCGCCCTAGCCTCCCCCTTGATTTCGAATATCGGGTTTATCTTATGTTGTATTATTTCTATAAAAAAAAATCACTTTTAAGTACTCGATTGGTTCGAGTTTTTGTTTATTTCTAATATCTAAAATTGTAAATTCTCAATATGAGTCTTTTATAATTCATTTCAAATGGTTGAATTATAAATTGATGAGACTCTTTGTTGATACTCTTTCTATGTAAAGTTACAATTTTAAATATTAGGAATGAACAAAAACTAAAACCAAACGAGTATTTACAGTGTAGTTTCACCACCACATGTATACGTCAGGGTGATTGTATGTCATATTTAAATAATTGTACATCTCATATTAATGTTACACTTTAAGGATCTTTTATCATCACCCATTATATATATATATATATATATATGTATGAGAAAAATTATTAGTACGTTAGAAAGAGATGGATGAGTAGTTTGTTTGTTACACGTATGAAAGTTCCAACGCTAATTAAACGTAGTTCAATTTAACCACGGGATCTCCATACATGTATGTACTTCCAGATCAACAGATTCATTGCACACACTTTAAAGTTGTTGTGCTGTACGTATTGTGCCAAGTGAACTTCGTGTACGTGTTATAACAAACTAATTAACGGCTAGCTCCCATGCATGCATTTTTATCAACTAGCTACTGGTAAGGCGGGGGCCACGAGCCCATGAAGAAGGTAATTAAGATAGCTATTTGTGCACTTTAAATTTTGAAAAGTGTTTATTTTTTATAGTATTTTTAAATAAAATTAAATTTAGTAAGGAGAAAAATAGATTTGTACGCATCTTAGTTATTATATGTAAAATATTATTCTTTGCCCCTTACTGTAGGCCATCATAAAATCCATGGCCGTCTTTATTTTAGTACTTTAGCACTACAAAATTGATATTGTGTCACATTTTATTTGGCACTTTTGACTAAAGTCATTTTTCAGAAATATTAGAGTACCAAAGTAGAGTCATATATATATTACTTAACAACTCATACTATTAAATCTTGGCACCGCCACAAACTACTACATCAAATTTATAAAGCTGAAATTTTTTATTTTTAAAATAGTTTTTTCTTTTCCATTTTTTAAATAATTTATTTTTTTTTTGAACAATTTATTTATATTTGTTTTGAGTATAGTGACTTATATTAACAAATCTTGCTCATTTGGATTTGAAAAAAGACTATCCATCCACTTATCAACATCTTCGCTTCAAATATCTTATGACTATGAATCTGTGATGTAAAAGAACCTTCTCATAAATTGATAATCAAATCCTTGAAAGGAGCGTTTGCATCTGCGTAATTTGTAAGATTGTCATTTAGCTTATGCGTCGTTTGCATTACGAACGTTCATATTGAATCTATATATACTTTCTCTCTCTCTCTCTCTATATATATATATATAATTATTAAACTGATTACCTCTTTTGATTTCCCTATTCAATTACAGTAATGCCCTTTCGCATCCTCTTCCCCTTTTGTTCAACAAAGAGTTGTTTTGTAAATCTAACTAAAATGCATGCTCCTCGTGCTCAAAAAGTTGTTAATGTTAAGACTTGAATTCATGGTTCCAGGTATAAAGAACTTATATTATTGTCACTTGACCAAATGATTGTGTTTCAAATTCAAAAAATTATTAAGTATAATATTGTACAAGCATCATGTTTGACACATGCATGTTCAAGTATATATAATAAAGGCGATATCCAATAAAATTTAATAATTCGCTGATACTAGCCAATATAGATCGATAAGCGTGTTCAGAAAACTGAAAAAACCAAACCAACCCAACCGAGCGGTTTTTCAAGTTTTGTGATTTGGTTCGGTTAAGAAAACAAACAATCGAAATATGTTTGTTTGGTTGTCCATTTTTTGGTGTATAAAACCGATAAAAGCCGAACCAACTAGTACTCTTGTTGTATTTCTATTGGTTGGGTGTAAATGTGTTATTTTCTTTAAAATAATATAAGTTCAAAATGTTAAAATAAAGCCAAAGAACAATAAATATTTAAGAATAGAAACTGCTCAAAAATTTAACAAGAAAAAGAAGGTCCAAGAGATCGAAAAATTTATAAAAAATTCAAAATAATATATAGACCCATGGCTAAAATTGACCGCCCAAAACTGAAGCGATCCTGGTCGGTTTTAGCCATTTTGATTGTTCGGTTCAATTAAGCTTAAGCGTAAAACCGAAGAATTGGTTTGGTTGCCGGTTTAACTACTTAGTTCGGTTAACCAAACCGTACACACCCCTAAATGTGGCTTGTATTCCACATGATTTTATGTTGGAACATAATTGATCATCAAAAATAAAACATATCGTTATGAGAGATTTCATATATTAATCATGTAACTAAACAAAAGGTGAATCTTAATTTGGGATATCCCCAACAACATAATTTGAAAGGGGAGGAATGTACAAGAACAATATTGTGAGAAAATTAAGCACTTATTTTAAGACCAGAAAAATATATATTCTATTTGTCTCAAATTAATATTTTTACCTTCTTGTTTGTTATGTCTTAAATTAGTACTAGATTCTTTTTTAAATTTTTAGTGGAAATTAGGTTGTATAATTTATCATTAATTAAATTATAACTAATATATTAAATTAAATTAAATTATTATTTTAAGATAGAGGAAATATATAAATCATATAAACTATAATTCGATATAAAAAATGGAAAATGGAAAATCGAAGGTTGACGTTAGTAAGTAGTAGCCCAAAAACTATGGCGTACTCCAACCTTTTGTCAGAGGAACCCAAGAAGTATAGTAAAAATCGTAATTTAAATGACTTATGTTTTTTTTTAATAAAAATTGACTTTGTTCAAATACAATTAAACTATAGTTATATTTTTAATATTTTTTTGGGTGAGTTTAAATCACTCTATGTTAATATTGATAAAGTTGTCGTTGCGATTTGCGAAGATTGAATCCGTCGAAATATTTTGCCAACCCAAATGGGAAATCATGGAGGAGAATCGAGATATTGAAACACTACGTGAATGACAGTGTACGTGGCGCAAACTGAATGGTGGTCCAGGCGGGCAGCGGTGGTGTTGACCGTGAGCGTGGGCTCGCGTGAGAGAGGCGGCAACAGAAAGTAACGTGTAGGTATAGCCCCATAACGGTAACATCACGTGCTGTCGAAGAAAGGCAAAAGGCCCACCACCGCGTACGTGGCTTCCATCTAGGCCCTTGGTTTTGTAACTACCAAATAACAATAATTCGAAAGAACCAATGAGGATCTGGTTTTGGATCGCTTGACGCTTTCACTCGAGGTTGATGCCTCCCTTATGTAATGCTGTCGTCGTGGCATTCCCACGTGGAAGGACAATAGACCTTGGACGGCGCTACCTCTGTCTCGTTACGGGATATCTTGTCCACGTTGCCCAATACTAAGGTCCCTCCACCCCACCCACCCACCCACCCACGTCCCAACCCTTTGCCCAAGAGACCTTTTTACTTAAGCTTGCCACAATGATCAAATTTTGTGTTTTCATGTCACTGGTGCAAGATTTTTATTTCAGTCTCCGCGGCCTCCTCTTTTCTTTTCTATCCATAATTTGTATCATCAAAGTCGTACACAAACAAACAAAAACTTCAAAAATTATCACAAAAGGGTTGGACAAGTCTATAAAATTAAAAATAAACCAAAAATATCTAGCAGATTAAATATAAAATTAGGCTTCAATTAGACCATATATATAAGTCAAACTTAAAGTTATTTAACTTATCTATAAATATATGAAACATTTTTTAAATCCCGAACACAACTCGCAAATAAGATACATCATACATGCTCAAACTCACTAGTATTATATTATGAGCTTCATGCCCAAATTTGGGCAAGCACATAAAGATAAGCTCTCTAAAAACTAACACATTAATGGTAGATTATAGCAAATTAAAGATTGCAAAAGGGGCTTTCTTACTTAATGTAGATCAACTTATCTTCTCATTTCCTTTATTTTCTCCAATGAGGGACAAACAAATCACTTCATTTGTATACTACAAGGCCAAATCTAACAAGCAAAAAATATAAAATATAAAATTAAAAATAACTTCATTACAAGCGTTACACCAAAGCCACCTACCTTCACTACCCCCAGTTATTTTTCCATGTTTCCAATATTCAAACAATCTAAATTGGTTCCGAGTTCAAATCCAAGCTTAAATTTTTTTTCGTATATAGTTGTCCTGTCTCAAATTGATTTGAGACTCCACCCTAAATTTAGTATATCGAGGATTTTTAGGTTTACTTGATCTAATCTACATGTCCAAATAGAACCAAATGATGAAAAATCATAAAATATTAGTACTACTACTACTACTACATACTCGAGACAAAAGATTCAGTAAAAAAAATCACTAATATTTTTTACTTGTTATTTGTTTATAATGTTAGTCATGCAATATTAATATCTTGAAAAATTAACGGTTCGTTTGAATTGAAGAGGAGAGAAGGAAAGGAAATAGTTAAGTAGGAGGGCAAGGAATAGAATAGAATAGAAAGGACATTTAATTTTAATGTTTTTAGATAGCTAAGGATGAAAAATAATGGAATGAAAAAAAAATCTTGTTTGAATAAAAGGGAGAAAAGGAATGTGATTTAATATATTATTAAAAATTATGGTTAAATTTAAAATAAGGTGAATAATTCATTAATAACATTTTCTTTCCCTCCCAATCCTCCTAATATAGGAAGAAAACAAAATAAAGGAATAGAGGGGATTGGGGTGTTCCCTCCTATTCCCTCCGTTTCCTCTCCACTCCCTCCCATAAATTTATCTAAATGGGTGAAATGTAATCATTCTTCCTCTTTTTATTTCCTTTCTTTCTCATTCTCTCAATCCAAAAGACCGTAAAAAAATATGTAAGCGCAAATATTTTTCCGTTGTTAATGAGGAGGAAACCTAATTAATACATGTACTTTCCGAATTTTAAAATACAAATGTAAACCTTAAAACATAATTTATTTATTTTTATTTTTTTATGTTTTTTTTGTCAAATCTAGTGAGGGAAATGGGGCCGGCCATTAATCCTACATGTGTGCATATATAATTTCGTAAGATAGTTGAGACAAACTTTTTGGTTAGGTAATATGTTTCCATCAGTGTGGGAAAGTGCATGAGTGATATGGGCAGCAAAAATGCTATATTTTGTGAAACAAAAATTAGATTAATATATAGTGAAATACCATGTTGCATATATATATATACATATATGTGTATATTCGCATGCTATCTCTTTGTGGGAAACATAGTATTAAGTATTGAAATTATCATAATGCGTTTATAATATAGCTGTATAGATTCATATGCCATCCTATCATTTTCTGGGGAATAAAAGGTTAGGCTCACAGTATGTGAATTAATCCAAGATTGGCTGGGAGGATAGCCCGAGTAATAATGTTACACATCTCAAATTATTTTTGAAATGTGTATTATGAATATTAGGTGTCGTTTACTTATTAGTTATTTATTAGTTACACATCTAAAATTCTCTGCATGCAGGACAACTAGTTAAATAGATAATCGGTTTAGAGTGATTCAAGATGTTAAAACCAACTAGAGACATGTATAATTTTTTTTAGCACATATAGCAGTTAAGAATGAAAATGTCTAATTTGGGACAAATAATAAGAGTTAATTTACTCCTTATAAGAATGATTAGACAAAGAACTTTTCTTTTTATACAAGTAACTGATATATATCTGGATGATTCGAGGGAGGAAGCCAGAAAGGGACCGGGGCATAATTTGAATATGGGTGCTTTACGTGAATACTAACTATTAAGATCTTCTATTGCTTGAGCATCCGCCCATATATACTTAAACTAAGATTTAAACCCATACCACTTTAAAAATACACAAAGATCTTAACTACTAGGCAACATTATCTATTGTTATAAATATTATTACATTTACATTGAGTTTGTCAGTCACGTCTTTTGACCTATCTTTATATATATATATATATATTATATCCTATAGAAGAAATGTGCGTACAACTAATATAGATTTAATCTGAAAAATAATAAATAAAAATTAATAATAAGTGGCAAGACGATTACCTCTAATTTCAAATTTGTAGTTAGAAGAATTCGAATATTATTCCACTAATAAATTCTTGAAAAGAGAATAATAAAAATAAATTAAAAAATATAAGACAACTTGCTGGCGGTTGAAATCAAGTTATATTCTGCCAGAAACTCGAAAGAAATATGCTAAGGGCCTTTATTCAATGAAGACCAAAGGGAGAAAAGCCCAACGAGTTTTAGGCCTTTATTCAATGAAAGAAAGAGAAAAATGGCCCACAGACAAACAAGCAGCATAGATGAACCAGAAATTTAACCAACAAAACTTCCATTGCTCAAAATTTTGTATCTCAAATAAGAACGCTGAGATGAATCAGAAACTAATAAATTTCCGATATCTATTAGACAAATGTGGAACCCAAGACAAGCTCATCACTCAAATACATGCCCAGGCCATTACCCTCGGCCTCTGCAATCACCAACACTTATCTTGCAAACTACTAAACATTTACACAAAATTGAACAAGTCAGTTGAAGCCCAATGTGTCTTCAATCAGATCAAGAACCCAGATATAGTCTCATGGACCTGTTTAATCTCTCTCTATCTACACCTCCAACTCCCAAGAAAAGCATTCTCTGTTTTCTCTGAGTTAATTCTCTATGGTCTTAAGCCAGATGGTCATTCCGTTGTTGGTGCTCTATCGGCTTGTGGACGCAGTGAAGATTTGATGAATGGGAGGATAGTTCATGGGATGGTGTTTAGATTTGAACTGGGTAATGAGCCGATTGTGGGTAATGCTTTGATTGATATGTATAGTAGAAATGCACGAATTGAGATGGCTGAGGTAGTGTTTGGGACTATGGTGATTAAGGATGTAGCTTCTTGGACTAGTTTGCTTAATGGGTTTATTAAGTGTGGTGATATAGAGTCTGCCCGGAAAGTGTTTGATGAAATGCCTCAAAGGAATGTAGTTTCTTGGACGGGGATGATTGTGGGTAATGTCAGTGGGAAGACCCCGGTTGGTGGGTTACAACTTTTTAGGAGAATGAGAGCAGAAGGTGAGGATAGTCCTACAGCTATCACAATTGCGGCTGTTCTTTCTGGTTGTGCTGATATTGGAGCTCTTGATTTTGGCCGATCAATCCACGGGTATATCAACAAATTAGGCAATCTTGCCACTAATGTAGCTGTGAATAATGCTCTCATAGATATGTACTCAAAGAGTGGAAGCCTTGAATTGGCTGTAGAGATATTTGGCCAGATGCCTATAAAGGATGCATTTTCATGGACAACCATGATTTCGGGATTGGCGCTGCATGGTAAAGGAAGATATGCACTTGAGGTCTTTGATAACATGCTTGCTTCTGAGCATATCCCAAACGAGATTACATTCATTTCAGTGCTGTCAGCTTGTAGTCATGGTGGATTAGTTAGTGAAGGGAGGAACTTGTTTAACAAGATGATCGATTGCTGTGGTTTGAAACCTACGATCGAGCATTATGGGTGCATGGTGGATCTTCTTGGCCGAGCAGGGCGTTTAGAGGAGGCAATAGAGTTGATTGAACAGATGCCCATTGACCCAGATGCTATAATCTGGAGATCACTTCTAAGTGCTTGCTTAGGTAATGGGAACTTGAAATTGGCCGAAATGGCAGGACAGAAGGTGATTGAACTAGAACCAGATGATGATGGGGTGTATGTACTTTTGTGGAATATTTACTGTGCTGCAAATAGATGGGAAGATGCATTAAAGACGAGAAGGATGATGAGAGAACAAAAGATAAAGAAAAAGCCTGGGTCAAGTTGGATCGAGATGAATGGTGTTGTTCATGAATATCTTGCCAAGGACACGATGCATCATGTCCCCGCGGATATATTTGCTATTTTAGCCGCTATAATTAAGCAATCAAAACCGGATCTTGATCTCTATGATTTTTAAATGTAAGTGATTTGGAGGAGGAAGATTGTTTCGTGTTTCAGCAAATCATTTGCTAAGGAGATCAGCAGAAATTATGAAAAAGGTACATTGATCATACTATTTTGTGTTGACTATCATTTCTGAAGATTAGCTTTTATTTATTTTCCTTATTACACCATGTGTATTGTTGTATATCAATATTGAGAAATAGTAATATCTGGTGCATAATGGTACCTGAATTTTGGTGCTCACGGCCAGTTTAAAAGTTGAGATCAGTTTCTAGAACTGAAAAATCAAAGTGAGAATCTGCATTTCTTCAATGAATCTTGTATTTACGTTGCGCTAGCTCTTTTGATTTTTGAGCTTGTATTCTTCGTGTATACTTGGCATATACTTGGGTTCTCCCCAGTTTTGCAGTTAAACGGATATTTATCTTCACCTATATACTTGCTTCTAAATCGGAACTTACCTGCATGAAGCCAAAATTGAATTTATCTACTCTCTCTAAGTTGGTTTTCAGTCTTTCAGTAAGCACCTAAAGCAATTATCAATTATGGGGCTCAAGGCAGATGTAAGGAACTTTTGACTAACACAAGACAGGTAATGCACCATTGACCATTGATTATGTTGAAATTAGCTTAACCTCATACCTAGCATCTAAGTTTCAGCCCAAGCTTCCATGACTAAGTAGTTTTTATTATGAAATTCGTTGCTTAGTGATGAAAATTTTCCTTTCAGTACAGATATGTTATAAGTGGAGGTCTTTCAAAGTGGTAGGGTGACACAATTTGCAAAATTAGTGACTGAATCCAAAAATTTAATTGAGAAAAAAATAATTTTTGTTATGTACATAAAATCATGGTAGAAGTGTGGTCATTTTTGTTAGATGCAAATACGAGCAAGAACACACAATGTGGATTGTGTACTTTATATAATGGTCATTATGCATGTCAGATGTGAGTCAGCCAACTGTCAACCTTATCCTTCAACACGTACTATGCCCATCTTGCATTCAATTCCAGCTTTGTTCTGATATTACTCCCTCTGACTATTGACTTTTAACATACATACATGCATAGAGATAGAGACAGAGAGAGATGCTGGAATTGGGTTGAGTAGTCCGTGGGTAAGGGCCTATGGAGCCGGTTTGTTTGACTGGTGGAGAACAATGATCTTTAAATATTCTCTGCAACTATCAAAAACCAAAAAGAAAGGAGGACATGCATAAGAGAGTGCAAGGCTGGAATTGGGTTGAGTAGTCCGTGGGTATTGGCCAATGGGGCCGGTTTATTTGACTGATCCAGAAAACTGATCTTTAAATACTTTCTGCAAGTATCAAAAACTGAAAAGAAAAGAGAAGGAAAGCTATTATATTAATTTATAAGTTTTTTTAAATTCTTAATTCAACTCAAAATCCTCATATCTCAAAAGTCAAAGAATTCGCCTTTGTTTAATTCATCTCTAAGCCCTATAAATAACAACTAGCAATGCAATGTCCATGTAGACCTAAAAATCCATCAATAAGATACAGCTTTACTACCCACAATGAAGACAGCATTACCATTGATTTCTTTCCTTCTCATTGCCTTCTCAACAATCTCTCTTTCCGCAGCCGATGCATCACCCAATCCGGTGCTCGACATCACAGGAAAAAAACTGCGGTCAGGCATTGACTACCACGTACTGCCCGTCTTCCGGGGCAGAGGGGGCGGGCTCACGCTAGCAAGCACAGGCAACGAGACCTGCCCACTCGACGTGGTCCAAGAGCAGCAAGAAGTCAATAATGGCCTCCCGTTGACTTTTTCCCCAGTCAACCCCAAGAAAGGTGTTATACGCGTGTCCACAGATCTAAACATCAAGTTCTCTGCTGCCACAACATGCGGAGAATCAACCACATGGAAACTCGACTTTGACGAGTCATTACAACAATATTTCATAACAGGTGGAGGAGTGGAAGGGAACCCGGGTCCAAAGACCACAAGTAATTGGTTCAAGATTGAGAAATACGAGAACGACTACAAGTTCTTGTTTTGTCCTACCGTGTGCAATTATTGTAAAGTGATTTGTAGAGATGTGGGCATTTTCATTAAGAATGGGACGCGCCGTTTGGCTCTGAGCGATGTGCCATTCAAGGTTATGTTTAAGAAGGCTTAAGAGTGTTTTTTTTTATATATATATTTTCTCCATTTGCATTGGTAATATGATGTGTTGAAGTATGTGTTTCAATATGTTTGCAAGTGTTTGTAATAATGGGTTGTAACTCTACAATCTCAGTGAAATGGTAATGCACAAGGCTAATGTGTATCTAATAAAATTATCTGGTACTACTCTGTTTTAGTTAATTTGCACTTGCGTCTGCCTGTAACTGGTAGCTTCGGTATAATTTCAAAGGCTTCAATTAGGAGAGGTTTTTATAGAGTGAAACTTCTGATTTTGTTCTTTCCATCCTAGGGTTGTCCAAAATAACTGTTATGAGTTGATTAACAAACAAAAATAGTTATCAATAAAACTCAAGACATTAACCTAGATTTTTATTAATAAGATAGTGCAATATGAATTGCAATTCTATGGAACTAAATATCAATTCTAATTGAATTTTGTAAGACAATTTCAATTTCAAAGCTCAGTATTAGGTTCCCTGACACACCCTTAATAAATTTCCAATTCAACTCAAAATCCTCGCATCTTCAAAGTCAAAGAAGTGCCATTAGTCTAATTCAACCCCAACCTCTATAAATAACAACTAGCAGTGCTATGTCCATGTATACCTTTTCAGTTATCACCCACAGCATTAATAACCACGATAAAGATAACATTTAGATGGCTTTCATTCCTTCTCATTGCCTTCTCAATCTCTCTCCGCAGCCAATGCATTAACTGATCCAGTGCACAACATCACAGGAAAGAATCTCCGGTCAGTCGTTGACTACCTTGTGCTGCCTGTCTTCCGCGGCAGAGGGGGCAGGCTCACGCTAGCCAGCACTGGCAACGAGATCTGCCTGCTCGATGTGGTCCAAGAGCAAAAAGTCAGCAACGGCCTCCCGTTAGCATTTTCCCAGGTCAACCCCAAGAAAGGGGTTATACCCGTGACCACCGATCTAAATATCAAGTTCTCTGCCACCACAATATGCGTCCAATCCATAGTGTGGAAACTAGGCTAAGATGAGCCCTTGCCACAGTATTTCATAACAAGCGAAGGACTAGAAGGGAACCCGGGTCGAAAGACCATGGTTCAAGATTGAGAAATACGAGAACGACTACAAGTTCTTGTTTTGTCCCACGGTTTGTGATTCCTGTAAAGTGATTTGTGCAGATGTTGGCATTTTCATCAAGAACGGGAAGCAGTGGTTGGCTCTCAGTGGTAGAGATGTGCCATTCAGGGTTGTGTTTAAGAAGGCTTAGAGGTTTTCCTTTTTCCATTTGCAGTTGTAGCATGTTTATGTTGAAGTTTGTGTTTAAATTTGTATACAAGTCTTCGTAGTAAGGGATTGTAATTGTCAATCTCAGTCATATGGCAATGAAAGGCTAATATGTACCAAATGGAATTATCTGTTGTACGTTACTTCTAATGCACTTGTACTACTATGTAAGTCTGTTTTAGTTAATTTGGTTATCAATATACTGAGGTTGTAGAAAAAGTTAGAAAAAGTTAAAAGTATAAAAATAAAATAAGCCAAATATCTAGAAATTATTTGGTTAGGCTTTTAAAAACACTTTTAAATTTATTTATTTTTAAATCTATATGTTTTTTAAAATCTCATTTCACACTTCCCAAAACCAAATCCAATTTACTTTCTCTCTCATAAAACTTAAAAAAAAAAATTAAAACACCATAACTTTAAATCCAAAAATTATAATTAGATCAAATTTATATATTTTAAACTACCCATCGAAATGTATAAAATAAGATCAATTGTGACTATTTTATAAGTTTTTTTCATGTGTTTTACCTTTTCTCATGAGTTTTAGATTTTCCTACCAAATACAAATCAACTTTAAAAATCTTCTTTTCAAAAGTCAACTTCAAAATAAATTTTAAAATTCTAACTTAAAATGCCAGCCAAACAAGCCCTTAATTTTTTTGGAATTTTTTGAGTTACCCCCCTATTATTAATCGAAACTTAAGATACTCACATATTTTACTAATCCTTTAAGTTAATACCCTTTTTTCACTATTACAATTGCTTCATTCTGTTAAAAATGTAAAAAACATGGGTAACTCAAATGATTAATAAAATAGGGATATCTTGAGTTTCGTCTTGATAATAGGGGTAACTCAAAAAGTTCCTTTTTTTTGTATACAAGCAATAAAATACTTTTTTTAGGATATTAGAAAATGGAGCTTGTTTGAGAAAAAATTCTGCAAAATAACCGAGGAATAATAATTTTGCAAATAAAGGGTTTATCTTTAACAAAACTATAAAAAGAGTGCAACAATAACTTCGAATTATTAGATTTTCAAATGATAATTTTTTATGGTACCGTACAAAATTAAATTAGGAGTGCATGTCATTTAGCACATCACTATGTCTATAAGTGTTTATTTGACGGTGGTTTAGTTATTGATAAAAATATAGATCATAATATTTTGGGTTATGCAAAGTTCATTTTGTAGTCTATGTTTTTTAGTACATTACTATATATTGAGGTTTATTTGACATTACTTTAAAGTTACATGAATAACACATAAAAATATACTTGTTAAAAATAAGAACCCATAATGCAAAACAAAATTTGCATTAATTTTTTTGAACTGCAAAGTTAAGTTTGACGAAACAGAATTGGTTAAACACATCATTTTAAAACATAATTGATAAATAAGGATCTTACGTTAACAAGAATTAAAAAACAGTGCAATTTTAGAAGGAAAAAAAAACAATTATTTCTTGAATTTTTCTAAAAAATCACTGTCGGAGGTAGTTTTTACCCATTTCCTATATCTTTTTTAGTTAATTCAAATCTTTTTTTTTTTGTTCAATTCAAATCTTCATTAAAAAAAAAACAAAAAACAAGACAACCAGAATCCCTCTCATCAATGCCCCAATTCTGGCAAACCATCCAGTTTGGAGCAGGACGTTTGAGTAATTCTAAGGTGCATAATTTTAGGACACAAAATAGACTCAAATGATTGACATAAGTTAATTAGTTGGTAAGTAAAGTGGACACTCTTATCACTCCATTTTCTAATATAATGAGAAATCTCAATTCTAAACCACTTGAGCCTCACTTTTGACTTTATTCTTTCTGAAAAAAAAATATATATATTCCTCTCTCGCCAAACAGTAGACAGTGATAACCACAGCGAGACCGTCAATTCTAGCTGGCTATGGACGGCCTTTATGGCCTAACCATAGCAATCTTCAATTCTTGCTCCCAGGCAACGAGGGAGTCAATGTTCAGTGGGGTTGAAGCCGCCGGCGTGCTAGAGTTTTGATTTGAAATGCTAATACCATTATTCAAATTAAACTAACTTAAAATTTAACAAAATTTTATTTTTCTCTTTCTTTCTCTTGAGATTATACTTTACATAGCATTCTTTATAATAAAATATTTAATTAGTTACAAAATGTATTCCTTTAACCACGAAAATATGTGATTTTATAAGAACTTCGATGTATAATTGAATAAAAGATTAACTAATGAATGATAACATGGTTATGTACATAAAATAATTAGGGACGATTGTAAATTTGTAATCACACTCATGACAATGTCATTAATCAAATATCTAAATATTTATTATTTTTTCCCTCTATCGTTGTATCGCCCCTACTCAATTTTTTCTCAAACCGCATCCATGCTCCCTCTTATAGCACCTAAAGTATTAATGATCATTGCTATGCAAGACTTGATTCCAAAGACTTCTTGTATAGTTCACATTAATAAAGGTGGGCACTAATTATACACATCACTTTACTCGGTAACACTTCATCTCATTTACTCGGTCTTATTGCATCAAGTACAGTTCTATATATAAGCCGAGTTATTATTGGAAACAAAAAAAATACATTAGTTCAGTCCTACAGGACCGAGGTAATTTGCACATACTCGATGCATGCTATAACATGTGCTCATTACCTCGGTCCCATATAGTCGAGCCAAAGTTAAAATATTATAGAGTGTTTTAATGTGTGTAATTACCCCCACCTTAAAAAAACTATGAGGAATATTAGGCTTCGTTTGATTGCAAGGTGGAAAAATAAAATAAATTGAGTTAGTTTTGTTGAAAAGATGGAAAATAAGTTAAGTCATATAAGTGATATTCTCTTGATTTTTTTTTCCATGAAGAAAATTTCTATGCTGGGTCGTGAGTAAAAAATTTTCACCAAAAATATTGAAAGCTGGAAGATATATACTCATAAAAAGTAACATCTCTTATCTTATTTTCTATCATTTCACACAAACTAACTAAATTTATTTTTCTTTTTCATCTTTACAATCAAACGGAGCCTTAACGTATGCTTGAACAACAAATGTTTAAGAAAAAACCACATACATACTAAAATAAAATAAAAATTCAAGAAGTACAAGTGAAGGGCAAAATTTTAAGGAAGAGTTAGAATTTTTATCGAAACATGTGCGGGCGAAACATAGAACATAATTAGGGTAATATTATTATTAAAGTAATTATTAATGTTATTAAAGTAATATATATTTTCTTAAAATAATATTATACACTAGCGAAGATAACAGTATTTTAATAATATGACAATTATATTATTAAATGAATAAATGATGAGTGGTTATGTTCAATCAAGCCGAAAAAAATTTAATCTTAAGAAGATAAATAAGAATATTAAATAGTACAATGTATTTCTGAGTTAAAGATGGTATTCTTTATACATTATCACTTAGTTTGGACGATAAATAAAATCTTAGAGATGTAATTCTGATTTTTGGGCTAAAACATGATATAGTAGCCTCTCTTAACCCTATATGCATCCAGGATGCATGCATATAGGCAGCAAAGCCATGTGGGAATATATATATATATATATATACATAAACTTAGGTATAGAAACTTATATTTGAAGTTACCCAAGCATAGGGAAAAAAATTTAGGGACTAATTGAAAATTTTTAAACTTTAAGAACTCGTTTGGTTTGAATTTTAGAAATTGAATGGGTATACTTGATTTATATAAAACTTTTTTCCTGACATATAGGATGCCATGCCAATGTTTAGCTCCGACATGAATACTTTATTCTTAGAATGTTATATTACTTTCATTATGTTAGGTTCAAGCGGGAATAGGAATGAAATAAAGTATCAATTACAAAAATATTTTTCCTTTTATAAGATGAGAAGACATCTCTTAC
The DNA here is from genome assembly GCA_021464415.1 of Lonicera japonica. NCBI lineage: Eukaryota > Viridiplantae > Streptophyta > Magnoliopsida > Dipsacales > Caprifoliaceae > Lonicera > Lonicera japonica. The sequence continues at coordinate 50,916,695 of CM038471.1, forward strand.
TAATTTTTCAAAAGGTAAAATTACTATAATAAATTACAAAAATTACACATGCCTAATAACTATCCTACAAAAATTACAATTTTTGTAATTAAAAAAATACAACATAGTAAAAGAAAAGAAAAAAGTTCCAAACAAATTAATTTATTTTGTGCAGCAACGTAAAAAAAAGGACTTCCAAACAATATTTTCATACACAGATGAAAAAAAGAATTATTTATTCATAAGGAAGAGGGTTATTTAGTCCTAACAAGAAAAATTTAAAAAGATGACCATCGGTAATGGCTTATTATTTATAGTTTAAATGAGAGAACTTGTGAGGAAATGTTGGTTCCTAGAATCATTTATTTAGGACCTAAAACTTAAACCAAATGCAGGAATTGTTTTGAAATAAAATTTAACATTCCTGAAATGGTTTAAATCTTGAACCAAACAAGTTATAAATTAAAACAATAGAAAGCTTCTCTTAAACTCTCACCTCGCAGTATCTCTTTTCTCGTTCTCTCTCCACTCACGGCCATATCTCTCTGGCCATTCTTTCTCAGACTCTCGTGTCTTTGTGCATTCATATTTCATTGACTCCCATAATTTTCACGTCAGGCTACCTTCACTACCCAAAGGGTTTAAACTTTAAACCAAGGTAAATTTTAATTTTAGATCCACTTTTTAAAAATAAGTATTATTTTATTTTTAATTACTTGTATAATATTATTTATATTTTTTTATTAATTATATATAATAATAAATGTATTTATTAAATTGATTAATTGTTGAATATTTATTGATTCAAGTCTAAAGCTTTAATTACACCAGAGTTCTGCCCGTGCGATGCACGGGTGAATTGAACAAAATTATGTTTGATTTAATGGAAAAATAAACAGTATGAAAATATAATATTTTTCATGATAATAAGGACCACAAATGAAAAACTAATAAGATCTCAAACTTAATAGCATTCGTAATATTTAGAGTTTATTGGTGTGATATTTTTGTAAAAATTCAATCTAATTCTTTGGTCTCTAAAATGAAGGTTGTTATACCAAAATTTACAACAAAGATAGTGAACGTGATGAAAGCAGAAAGGTTATACAAATCTCATTGTGATCCAATAATTTTGTCTTAGGTAGTCAAATTAGTGCTTTTCATTCTTTGCCTTTTTCCTTCTTTTTTCAATGTATTGCTCTATAATTATTAGCTCACTGCAGCTAATTAAAAGTATTGCACATATCTGAGATGTGGTGTTTAAATTGTATGTGACAAGTTGAGAATGAATGAGCATGTGGTATAACATAATTTTTTTTTGAAGGATACTATAACTTTTATTATATTTAAATTTTTATAAAGTTTTGACAGTTGATGAACTATATCTCTTTTATCTATTTGTTTGGGAATTAAAGATGCAAATTCTTCAAATAGGTTACAATAATAATGCTACAAAGATATTATAAAGAATACCATAAAGTATTTTGAAGAAAATGCTAATGCTATGAAGATGCGAAATTTCGAAAGGAAATAATCAAAAGTGGTTATCCTTTCTCAATAATCAAATGATGGGCTCACTTTTCACTCCCATTCAAATTATTCGGAAAACATAATTAGTTCTTTACAATTTTTAATTAGAGGAATAGAATAATAATGGTGAAAATTTATATTGTTTAACTTTAACAATTAACCGCTTAAATAGATAATAATTTTTCATGACCGACTTAGGCAAAATAGAAGTAAAAATACAAAGAAAGAAAAGGGAAGTACCTGGTAGATGACGGATATAGAATAGGCATGGAAAAGTAAAAATCAATTCTCCTTTATAAAATTATACCATTAAACTTATCTAAAAGTTAAAGAGGTTTAATTTAATAAGAGAAGATGTGGTGATGAGAATCTGGAACAAAATGTGAAAAAGCAACTAAGAAATGTTCATTTAACACAAAAAAAATAAATTATTTATTAAAAAAATATTAAATATAATGACACTTGGCATTCAATAGCTTACAAATTAATCATTTTACTTTTTGTAGTAATAGATAGATAGATAAATGATAGATATATAAATAGAATATAAATGTGAAGTTCATAAAAAATTAATATGTACACATGTCTTATCAAAATTGGCTCAATTTTCATATAATTTTATTAGATAATATTAGATGAATCCTAGATCTATCTACAGCGGCCATGCGGACTTTGTTCGACTCTCTATGTATACAAGGAATAATTGTCAATTTTTTAGTGTGCTATTATTTACACCTTTCAATCTTGTCACAAACACCACCATCTATAATTTCAGAAAATTTATTTTTCAACACCCCACTTTTTTGTCACAAACACCCTCTCACTTAACCATTACTTAACTTATTTATCTAATGCTTAAAACATTAACCTATCTATTTATTTATTTTTTTATAAACTAATCAAACATTAACCCAAATAATTAAACCTATATCTCCCATTTTTCTCCATTCACAATCACATTTCATTACTTCAAGTAAAAATATAGAGAAAGAAAAGACTCACTTCTTTATTATTTGAGCTCTCAAAATTAAAAAATTACAATCAAATCGAAGCACAAACATTATTGGTGGAAAATTTGAAGCTTGGATTATGATAAATAAGAAGCAATGTTCATGAGATGGTTGAGAAAGAAAAAGTTCAAAAAAAGTTGATAATGAAATTTCACTACAAAATAAAAGCCAAAAATGTATTATAATTCTTATTATTGGTGTATTAATGCATATATTATTTTTCATACATCATTTTACAACATTCAAACTGAAACAAATATGTAATCCCCAAAACAAAGTATAAAACGAGTTCTGTCAAGGCTTGACTCACTTTATATAAGGAGCGTAATCTAGTTACAACTCTCCTCAAATAAGGCGAGTGTGTACAAACACACTCACCCCATGTGAGATGAGTGTGTATTCTTAGGCAAGTTAATTACAATACATTCGCCTAATATGGGGTGAGTGTGTATGAATCCACTCACATGTCATTAGGTGAGTCTAATTTAGAAATACTTCAGAATACTCTGCACTCCATTACCTTATATTAAGTGAGTCACTTGTAATGCATTCACCTAATGTGAGGTGGGTATGCATGAATCCACTCACTTGTAATTAAGTGAGAAACGTAAATGACTTCTTTCTTTTTCAACAGTCGCAGAGGTGGGAGAGGGTTTTTATTGATCATTAATGGCTATCCTTCGGCACGGAGATGAATAATGGGAAAGCTACGAAGGTGAGAAACGAGCGAGACATCTACAAATGTGAAAGTTACGAAGGTGAGAGACGACCAAGAGATTTGCAAAGGTGAGATACAAACGGGAGAAGGTTAGAAATGAGTTGGTGAAAGTCGAGCGGGAGAAAGTGCGAGAGACGAACGGGAGAAGGTGAGAAAATCTTTTACTTTTTGAATATTAATCAATGTTAAGTAATTTTATTTTTAATTAAAATTTATATTAACTTTTAATTAAATTATAAATGTTTGCGACTAAAAATTAGTATAAAAAGGATGTTCCCGATAATAATAATGGGGGCTGATAAATGCACCCCCATTTTTTGTCACAAACACCCTCTAGAATTTTTATTAATATTAAACTAAAGTTTATTCCTACCACCCTCTTATTTTTATATAATATAAATATTTACAATTAGCTAATAATGTAATTAACTTAAAAAAAAAACACCCACCACCCATCACAACTCCCACTCCCGAGTAAGCACGTGTTTCTGTCAGAGGTTCCATCTCCACCCACCAAAAATCTCATTTTGCAGAAGAAATCAAATAGTAACAATATTGGTTTGAGTGATTAAGCATAAAAAATCATGGTTAATGAGTTTAATAATATAGAAATGGAAGTGTTGAAGAAGCTCAAAGATGGTGGTGAAGTAGAAGAGAAAGATAAATATGGTGTTATATTTGGTGACCTAAATGATAAAGATAGATCAGAAGAGGTATATTTGTTTCAGTGTTACCTTATATTTGTGCATTTTAATTTTTCATTTGATGAATGTTGTAAAATCATAATGAAAAAGTTTGTCCAAAAAAAACAGAGGTAAAACAGAGCTAGGGGTTTTAAACCCATCAGTTGCTCTCCCCACATTAGGCGAGTGATATGCACATCACTCACCCCACATTGGCTGAGTGGTGTAACAGAGCTCTGTATTGGTATTTTCTGGATAATTTCTTACTTATATAATTAAAATATTGCAGGACCCAAATTGCCTTGATTCTTCTATTTGGAACGATATTTCTCTTCTTGAAGAAATTGATTTGACCGCAATTAAATTGGAAGCAACTAGTAAAGTTCCTTATCCCGATGTCGATGAAGAAGCCATGAAAATAGAGCCTCATTCTCAAATCCAAATGAAATGTGATGACCTTAATTTGGACGGCGAGGAAGGAAAGAATGTAATTGATGGAGAGCCTAATAATCCGAGTTGTGCCGACCAATCATTAATGTTAGTGTGTCTAATAGTTTTAACATCTTAGATTCTATGGAAAACGACTATAACCCAACAAAATCTATTGACGTGGCTCATGTGTTTATAACAGAAAAAGTAAGTATAATGAGTACTTAACTAACAACTTTACTGTACTTATTTTCCTATAAAATATAAAAATCACTAATTTATTCAATTTTGGTTTCCATAGATATTTGAATCTCGCCATGCTCTAGTAGATTGGTGTCAAAGTAAAGGAAAGGTGATCAACACTATAATCGTGACCCAAAAGTCAGACCACGGTACTAGTAAAAGGAGGCCAAGGCTATATTTGGGTTGTGAAAGAGGAGGCAAATATCGTAATAACCGCAAAGAGGGAAAAAAACATGAACCGAAGAGAGATAGTGCTACAAGAAAATGTAATTGCCCATTTTTAATTCGTGGTTTGAATCTTGGTGGAGATCGATGGAAGGTACATGTGAAATGTGGAGTTCATAATCATGAGTTACCAAAAACTCTAGTGGGGCATCCATATGCGGGAAGATTGAACAAACACGAAAAGAAAATTCTGAGTGAAATGACAATTGCTGGAGTAAAACCAAAAGAGGTTCTTTGTGGAATCAAAGGTCGTGATGAGACGAATGCTTCCACGATAAGGACTATTTACAATGCGAAGGCGAAGATGAGATTGCATGCTATGGAGGGAAGGAGTGCCATTCAACAATTGATGAAAATTCTAGTGGATAATCATTATGTTTATTGGCACAGATGTGATGAAACTACTGAAGAGGTTTTGGACCTCTTTTGGGCTGAACCCAATTGTATTTTGTTGGCGAAGCAATTTTTCTCTGTGATTATAGTTGATTGTACTTATAAAACAAACAAGTACAAGATGCCCTTATTTGCTATGGTGGGACTTACATCGACAAACAGAACGTTCTCTATTGCCCACTGTTTTATGTATAAGGAGAAGGAGGAGAATTATCATTGGGCTCTTCTAATGTTAAAAAGGTTGTTCGAGCCCCATGAACTTCCAAGCGTCTTTGTAACGGATAAGGAGTCTGCTTGTATTAGTGCCATCGGTAATGTTTTCCCGGATGCCCTTCACATGTTGTGCTCATTCCATATTTCAAAAAATGTAGAACAAAGATATAAACCTTTATTTCAATCGGGTGCTGTTTGGAATTCATTCATTCACGGTTGGAGTAGTATTATGATGACATCATCGAAAGAAGACTTCTTTCTAAGGTGGGAAGAATTCAAGAAAGACTGGAAGGAGTTTTCAAAGGCCATAGAGTACTTGTCGGACAATTGGTTTCAACAAAGAGAGTTGTTCGTGTTAGCGTGGACGAATGAGATAAAAAATCGTGGAAATAGGACGACGAATAGAGCCGAAGGTTCGCACGGCAAGTTGAAAAGGCACCTTGAGTCGGGTGAGGGAACTTTCTCAACTGTTTTTGCGGGGATGGCCAATATGTTGTGTTTACAAATTAATGAAGTTAAAGCCGTTTTCGAGAGAAGCCTTGGTGCGATAAAAGAAAGACACCGCAGTTTTTTATTGAAACAACTTAGGGGAAATATATCACTTTTTGCTTTAGACTTAATAAAGGATGAGGATGTCAGATCGAATGATATTGGTATAGATCCATCGTCGTGCGATCACGTGCTTCGTACGGTTTGTGGTTTGCCATGTGCACACAAGTTGGTGTTATATCGTCGTGCAAATCGGCCCATACCATTGGATGCGGTTGATGATCATTGGCAAAGGTTGACAATCGTACCAAAAAAAGAGGATGGATCTGTTGAAGAAGATCTTTTTAAAACGGCCGAGATTTATTTGTTGAAGAAGTTGTATGATCAATCGACGCCGGACGAGAAGAAGGCAATTTTGATAAAATTAAAGCTCCTCGCTATGCCATATTTAACGTCACTCAAAGAGCCAACCCCCGTCATTCCAAAGGGTAGACCACAAGGGAGTAAGAGAAAATTGTCCCGAAAGGAAATGAAACATGAATCATCAACAAAACGGAATCCATCAGGGTTTGAGTATGCGAAGACCAAAGAAGATGCACGATTAGTCGTTACACAATCATCCCAAACTAATAAATTGAGGCAAGTTGTTATAAAGGAGAAGAAAGAAGGGAAGGCCGATTTTAGCCAAAGTTTTTTCGAACGTTATCTCCAATTCATCCCCAAAATCATGCATCAATTTATCGCAGATATAGAAAATGTTAAAGGTGATGGTCATTGTGGTTTTCGAGCCATTAGTGAACACATGGGATGGTCGGAGGATGAAAAGGGTTGGTTGCTAGTAAGAAAGGACTTGATTGCGGACCTAGAAAGGTACAAGCATATGTATGACAGCGTGTGGGGAGATTGGTTTTACAATGATAATCGATATATACTAGAATTTTTTGAACCCATATGCAAAGACGACAAGCACTGGATGGTGATGCCCGATATGGGTTTCCTTACTGCGTCGGCTTATAATTGTGTCGTCGTGATGTTTTCAGCAATACAAAGTCTGACCTTTTTTCCGCACGATGAGGGCCCGCGGGAGGGAAGCGACATTCGTGTCCTAGCAATAGCACTCGTACATGGAAATCATTTTGTTAAAGTTCAGTTGAAGGATGATTCACCGATCCCACCTGTTGCGAGCATGTGGAATAGGCTTCGAACAGAAGAGGCGGCCGCTTGGGAAGAAACTTTTGCTAATAGACTAATATTGTATAAAGAAATGGGTAATTAGGGGTACATGCAAAAGATTGTCCAATCATAAAAAAAGGATTATGATTGGACAATCTTTTGTTAATGTGTATATCACATGTAATTTTTTGTCAATCTTAACCCTCATGTAATTCAAATGACGAAGCAAATATCGTAAGTTTTTTTTGTAAATCTCTAACTCGTGTGCAATTATTGTGATGAGGTCTCACCGATGTAATTTTTTCTAAGGATGCAACAATCATGTAAGTTTTTGGGAAACTAATGAACAAATTAGTCACCGTATCGAGGTCGGAAGTCCATACAAGTTCCACCAGGCTGTGTAGAGGTTATCAAGCTCGGAAAACATTAAAGTTTAGTTCCATATCGTCTGCAGTAGGTATAAAGGTCGGACGTCATTAAAATCCATGTGTTGTTAAAGTACCATATGGTGTGCAAAGGTCAGATGTTATTAAGGTTCCATGTGAAATTATTGTGATATCTCCTACGCATTTTTTTATGAGAAAATGGTGTTCCAAGATCGAAAGTTAGTCAATGATTGGGGTATCAAGCTCGGCACACAATCACGATGTCAAATTGGGTGTGGTGTGGGTAAGATGCTCGGAAGTCATAAAAGTTTTGTGAACAGTGCATCGATATAACAAATTGATTTCCAAATAGTTAAAACTAAGTTCGGAATGAGGTTTGATAAGTAATTGTATCCCGTTTAGTCTAAACATAGATCGAAAATTTATATCCACTGAATTTGCTGACAACAAAGCTCGGAAGGAACTTTTAATCGGTAGATCGCTAGTAAGAGGAATTTTAATTTTTTTTTAATTTATACTTTTTAATGGGAAAATGGTGTGAGAAGCTCGGACAAGCTTAAAGTTCCACACGGACATTGTTTGGGGGTATCAAGCTCGGAAATCATTAGAGTTTTGAGTTCAATACTGTCAATATTGAGTTTGTAACCAGCTCGGGACTCATTAAAGTTCCCCAAGTTCCAAGTATCAAGCTCGTGTGAGCTGACGTCGAAATTTTATTTCCTTTGTGACTGTCATCGGAATGTAATTTCCCTCGGTAGCAAAGGAATTAAATTTTTAAGGCTCCATCACACGGGACTTCACGTCGGCATGCCAATTGAGGTCGGACTGATATAATTGTATGCGGGCCTTGTCGCCACGTGGCGACACGCGGCTGGCCTGTACTGGGAAAAGCTGTCGACAGCATTGAAATGACCCATATTAAATGCAATTTCATCATTAGGCACGATTATAGAGGGAAAGCACGCCGTGTTGGAAAAAAACTGTCCACCTTACCCACTTCTCATTTTTCAAAATCACAAACTCTTCCTCTGCAATTTTCTTCCCTCCTTTCTCTGTACGAGCGACGAACTAAACATCCGTTCTGAAATCACGATTTTCTTTATTCGAAGTTTTTCTCTCACTGTAAGTCTTCCCTATCCCTCACTCTAGTATCGTCGTTCACTCTAGTATCGTCGTTTACATTTTCTTTCAGAGGGTTAGGGTTTAGATAGACTAGATGAGTCTAAGAAGGTATTTAGTTAGGGGCGACGAAGAACTTGCCATCTTCTATCAGCGTTTTATCCCCGATGGGTGTACGGTTAGGCTTCCTGAAGCAAACGAGGAGCCCACTATTCTTCCAGGAGATGGGGAGATCGGTATCTATACTGTGCTATTTGAACAGGCGGGATTGAAACTCCCCTTGGACCCCCTGTTGTGTGACGTGTTGAGACGATGCAAGTTGGTTCTGTGTCAACTAAGTCCCAATGGGGTTAGAGTAGTGTTAGGTTGTGCGGCCATGAACAGACTGTTGAGGGTGAAACTAACGTGGAGGGAGATTTTCTGGTGTTATTCCCTCTGTAACAGTCCCGGCGTTCAGTCTCGCTATTACCTCCGAGCTCGTGTTAAGGCTCCCGATTTGGTTAAGTGTTTGACAAAGTCCGAAAAAGGCTATGACGAAGGCATGGTAGTGGTCGGCGGTGCTTGGGACGATGGGAACATACATAAGATAAAAAGATATATAAATCACCACGTTGGTAGGATTTTTAGGTGTATTTTTGTCATTGAATTCGTGTTATATTCTGTATTGGATTTTTATACAAATCTTGTGTTTGTTTCGCAGTGAAGCCCGATCGTCCGAGCTCTAAAGTGATTGACTGGGACTCCATCAATCCGGTCATTAATTACAACGATCCAAAGGGGATTCGTCTTATTGAACACCCCCGAGCTGCTCACATCTTACTGGGTTACACCCCTTGGGACACCGATTTTTTGACGGAGAGACCCAATCAGCCGGATTGGGTTGGCAACACCAGAAGGCCGAGCAGACTAGAGGATAGGCAGAAGGTTCGAGTCCGACCTCCATCCAGGCCTACCATTCATACTGGGATTGCTATCCGGGAGGGCCCTGTTGAGAGAGCGGGTGTGACTCTAACTGGGCTCGTTGCTGATTTGGGGGGACCTACAACGTCGGCGCCAGTACCTTTTCCAGATAAAGGGAAAAGGAAAGCGACAGAGGAAATTTCCAGAAGCTCGGAAACTCCAACCGACCCTGAACTCGTTGACCTTTACCAGGGCGTAGAAGCCAGTACTTACCGAGATATCGAAGATCCGGTGGAGATGGCCCCAAAGAGGAGGAACTTGAGCCAGGCTTTACAGGACGATGCGGAGGCTGGGCAAGTTGCCGTGAGGTCTTCTCCCAAGAGGCCTCGCTATGGCCACAGAGCTGTGGTGATTTCCCCAGCATCCTCTCCCTCAGCAGGTGAGAGATTGGAGGCCGCCAATTTCCCGGCTGAAAAAGATCAGCCGGAAAGAGTTGAAGGTCAGGTACCAGAACAGGTAGAGGAAGAGCCCGACCGTAATTGGCGTCATGTGTTTCGCTACCAGGGCCGAGAGTTAGTGGAGTCTGATTCGATATATCGCTCCCCCTCCGTTGCGGCCACCATCATGTACGGCATCACAAAGGCTGATGACGTTTGCGAGCTCAAAGACATCCCTACTGTTCAACTCATGAATGAAGCCCTCCAGGATATGTTGAAGGTTAATATCCGAGCTTATATCAATTCTTACCTTAATAAATTTATGTTGCGCCTTGTAATTCTTTTTGACTTTTTCTGACCAGGCCGCCCAGAAGTTTATGGTGTTAGATGACAGGAAGGCTATGATGAGTAGGAACCAGAATGAGGCCCTCGCGCACCTGGAAGATGAAAAGAAACGCCTGAATGAGCAGCTGAAGGCAAAGAAGAAGGAGTTGGACTCCGCCAACGGCGTGATATCTAGTTTGAACCGCCAGCTGGGGAGTGCTCAGGAGGAGGCGTCTTTTCTGAGGTCGGACCAGCAGCGTCTAAAAGAGGATGAGGAGCGCCTGAAGAAGGAGAACTCGGACCTCAAGGCGGAGAAAGACCAGGAAATTAACGATGCCGAGCAGAGGGGTTATGATCAACGCTTCAAGGAAAGAGTTGCCGAGGTCAAGGCAATAAAGTCGAAGCTGTACCAGGCTGGGTATGACAGGGGGCTCGATGTTGCCAAGGTGCCTCCTTCGAGCGATCTGAGGGTTCCGGTGCTCATTCTTGCTGGCTTCCAGTTTGCTGTAGACGCGCCTGCGGTAGAGGTAGCTGAGGTTGGCCAGGAAACTGAAGACAGGGAGGTGGTGGGAGCAGGAGGCGGGGTTGGTGATGGGCAACAGGCAGGAGAGGGTGAATTGCAGGATTAGGCTTTCAACTATATTTTTTTTGTGGTTTTTGTAATGGGATTTGTAAATTCGTATGTTATTAAGCTCGGAACTGCTGAACTATTTGTCTTGTTGACACTCAATATTGAGCTTGGTGCTAAGTAGTTAACTCTTTTTGATAAAATGCTTTGGTTTTTTTCCAAAAATGTTGTGTTGATTGCCGTTTCGTTTTGTCGGATAAACTGTGAAGAAAGCATTGGTTCAGCAATAATTTTTTGCTGCTGATAAGAATAAAGAAATAAGCTTAACACGGTCGATACCATTAATAATTTTAACTTCAAAAGATATATTTACAAGTTCGAATGTTAGAAAGCTCGGTAAAATGTAATACTTTGTAAATTTTCCATTGGAATGCTTTTCTTTTCCCAGTTGGCCACATGGCTTTTGTCTATTGGCCACTGGGCAACTAATGAAAGGGGTGTGCATATTCCCAAGGTGCTTTTGGGAGTGAATGCAACTAATGTCCTCTCGTTTTCCAAGGATATTCATTGCACTGGGTTTTATGACCCCCTGTGTAACTTCTACCCTATATAAATCGAACTCTTGACTGTTTCTTTATTATTCCTCACAGTTCCAGTTCAATGGCGGATCTTAACAATGAATCCGTTTCCGATTCTGCTTCCCCAAACGCTGAAGGAATAGACGCTACAGAAGTGGCCAACATGTTGAGGGCCTTTCTTCGCCTCAAACGAAAACACCGTCGTCTGAGGAATAGCTACGACCGCCTCGCCGGTCGATTTCTTCGTTTGAAAGAACGATTTGCGTCTCTCAAGCGCAGGGGGCCTTCATGAATAGAGCTTCGACAAGATTAATAAACAACTCGACAAGGTCATGAGGGTCGTCGAAGTTTAAACATTAAGGCTCCAGCCCGAATGAATTTTAGAAGAAAGCCTTTCATTTTTTTCTTTTTGTTTTTATCCTATTGTAATGGACATTTTTTTTATCAAATGCATGCTTTTCTTTCATTTGTTCTGTTGATTGCTCTATCGTTTTCAATAATGTTGCGTGAATAATTTATTCGCTATAGGTGACTAAATCAAGCTCAGCCTATTGATCTCGGCGACACTTATAAATTTAACACGATCCAAAACATAAACATTTTATCTTTACACCTAACCAACATACGTTTAATATGTTTAACATACTTCATAATTTTTTGTAAAGATGTAAGCATCACGTAATTTTTTGGGAAACTAACGAACAAATTGATGTTGATCACAAGCTCGGAAGTAAACAAAGTTCCACAAGTTGAATCCCCACTTGGTAGGAAGCTCGGACATTATTAATGTTCTCAATCGTGTTGTTAAAATGCCATATGGTGTACCAAACGAGAGGAGATTAAAAGTTCCATGTACAATTATTGTGATGAGTTGTCACCTCTGAAGTTTGTTATGAACTAATGGTCTTCCAAGGTCGGAAGTACCTAATGTGCCTTTGGTAGAATTCGTATTTGCCAAGTACCGGCGGACGTAAATAGCGTATTCACAAAGCTCGGAACCATATTTCCTAATGATTGAACTCCATTTCGTGTTAAATAAGTTCGGACTCAAATATCATGCTACCTCACTCGTGACTTGTTCAGTAAGCTCGGTATACAATTCCAATCGGTAGAAATTCAGTAAGACCTGAGCAGGATTTCACTTCGTAGTGAAGGCAATGAAATTGGAAACTGGGCCAGTGCCCCACGTGGCGCCTCGCGGCTGGCTTGTACTGTGAAAAGCTGTCGGCAGCATTGAAATGACCCATATTAAATGCAACTTCATCATTAGGCACGATTATAGAGGGAAAGCACGCCGCGTTGGACAAAAACTGTCCACCTTACCCACTTCTCAAATTTCAAACTCACAAACTCTTCCTCTGCAATTTTCTTTCCTCCTTTCCCTGTACGTGCGAGGAACTAGACATCCGTTCTGAAATCGCGATATTCTTTCTTCGAAGTTTTTCTCTCACTGTAAGTCTTCCCTATCTCTCACTCTGGGTATCGTCGTTTAAATTTTCTTTTAGAGGTTAGGGTTTTAGATAGAATAGATGACTCAACGAGGGTATTTAGTTAGGGGGAAGAACTTGCTGTATTCTCTCAGCGATTTACCCCCGATTGGCATATATACTGTCCTATTTCAACAGGTGGGATTGAAACTGCCCTTGGACCCCCTGTAGGGTGACTTGTTGAGACGTTGCAACTTGAGGCTATGTCAACTGAGTCCTAATGGGGTTAGAGTGGTCTTAGGTTGTGCAGCCCTTAACAGATTGTTGGGGGTGAGTCTAACTTGGAGGGAGATTTTCTGGTGCTATTCCCTCTGTAACTATCCTGGCGATCGTACTCGCTATTAGTTCCGAGCTCGAATTAATAATCCCGATTTTGTGAACTGCGACGAAGTCACAAAAAGGATTTGACGAGGGCTTTCTAGTGGTCGGCGGTGCTTGGGATGTTGGGAATATACATAAAATAAAAAGATAAATAGATCAACGTCTTGGTACGATTTTTAGGTTTAATTTTGTGATCCATTTCGTGTTATATTCTGAATTGGATATTTATACAAGTCTCGTTTGTTTTGCAGTCAATCTCCGTCGTCCGAGCCCTAAATCCCGTGAACAATTTCGTGATATTGATAACGCCGAGCTTCCCAAAACTTATTCCGTTGCACTCATTGACAACGATTTCTTCTCAGAGATTGGTAATCAGTGGGTCTGTGTTTGCAACGTAAAACCGAGCAAACTTGAGGTGGGCTTAAGATAAAAGTACTACTTCAATCCCGACCTACCATTCCTACTGGGTTTTCGATCAGGGAGGGCCCTGTTGAGAGAGCGGTTGACATGCCAACTGGGGTCGTTGCTGATTTCGGTGGACCTAGCACATCGTCTCCAGTGCAAGGTATGGGGAAAAGAGAAGTTGCCGAGCACGTTGACTGAAGCTCGGACAAAGTTGAACCGAGATATCGCAAATCCTGTGGAGATGCCCCCAAAGAGAAAGAACTTGAGCCAAGCTTTACAGGACGACGCCAACGCCGGACAAGTTCCTGCGTCGTCTCCTCAGAAGAGGCCACGCTATGGCTACAGAGTTGCCGTGACTACCCCACCATCCTCACCCACAGTTGGTCAGAGGATGGAAGCAGCCGACTTCACCGCTGGAAATGATCAGCCCCAGAGTGTTCAAGGTCAGGTAGCCGAACAGGTACAGGAAGAGCCTGACCGCAGTTGGTGTCCTGTGTTTCGCTACCAGGGCCGTGAGTTGCTGGAGTCTGATTCCTTATATCGCTCACCCTCTGTTGCAGCCACCATCATGTACGGCATCACAAAGGCAGATGATGTTTCCGAGCTCAAAGACATCCCTGCTGTTCAACTCAGGAATGAAGCTCTGCAGGATATGTTGAAGGTTAATGGCCGAGCTTATTTCTTTTCGGAATTCGCAATTTATTTTTTCCTTGTTATTTGGTATGTCTTTCTCTGAACAGGCTGCCCAGAAGTTCATGGTGTTGGACGATAGGAGGGTTATGTTGAGTAGGAACCAGAATGATGCCCTCACGCAGCTCGAAGCCGAAAAGAAGAGCCTCAATGAACAGCTGAAGGTAAGGAAGAAGGAGCTGGACACCGCCAACGGCCTGATATCTCGTTTGAACCAGCAGGTGGGGAGTGCTCAGGGGGAGGTGTCTTTTCTGAGGTCTGATCAGCAGCGCCTGAAAGATGAAGTAGAGCGCCTGAAGAAGGAGAACTCGGACCTCAAGGCGAAGGACCAGGAAATTAACGATGCCGAGCAGAGGGGTTATGATCAATGCTTCGAGGAAAGCGTTGCAGAGGTCAAAGCAATAAAGTCGAAGCTATACCAGGCTGGGTATGACCGGGCGCTCGATGCTGCCCAGGTGCCTCCTATGTGTGAGCTGAGGGTTCCTGTTGTCATTCCTGCTGGCTTCCAGTTTGTAGTAGAGGCGCCTGCGGACAAGGAAGCAGAGGTCGGCCAAGAACCTGAAGGCAGGGAGGTGGTGGAAATTCAATCCCCTGTTGGTCAGGCTGCTCATAGCCGGGTTAGTGATGGGGAACAGGCTGGAGAGGGTGAATTGGAGGATACTGCTGATCATGACCCTTCCATCCCACTGGATTAGGCTTTCATATAATTTTTATTTTTTTTTTCGTTAACGTTTTTGTAATGGACATTTTTTGTCAAATGTTTTGCTTTTGTTATATATACGTTGGGTTGATTGCGATCGAGTCAAATGCGTTGGTCTTGAAGCTCGGAGTCCCTTCTCGACTTTTAAGATTTTAAAAGTTAGAATTTTAACATGGTTGATTCCATTAATATTTTTAAAATTTTAGCTTCGGTAAAAGGTCGGCACAATTGAAATATGTCATACTTGCGTTGGTGTTGGGTAACAGGCTCGTTAAAGTTCGAAATATGTCAATGTTATTAACGAGCTCGGCACGATTGAATGTACTTTTTGCGGAACGCATTACTACCCTCAGCAAATGATGTGTGCAAGATTGTTTTTCATTGTCGTCCTTCATAAGCTCGGACTGGAAAGCCACGGCCCAAAGGTGGTGCATTTCAACGTCATTAATAATTTAAACATGCTGCATAACTTGTACTTTTATCTTTAATTAAGAAAGAAGTTTAACATGGTCGATGCCACTTTTTATTTTAAGCTCGGCTTGCCATTAAGCTCGGTTGGGATATGAAACTTTCCTCGAGTACGATTTTCTTTATGTATGTAGTATACATCCTTTTAGCCGACTATATATCTCCTTATTTATATCAAACTTTGATCTATTCATTTATTGTAATTATGAACCCCAGTTGGCCACGTGGATTTTTTCTAATGGCCACTGGGCCAGCAGAGTGTTGGTATATTCCCAAGGTGTTTCTGGGAATGAATATAATAATAAATGGTAAATGTCCTCTCGTTTTCCAAGGATATTCATTGCACAGGGTTTTCTGACCCCCTGAGTAACTCCTACCCTATATAAAATCGGACTCTTTAACTGTTTTTTTTTATTTATACCTCACAGTTCCATTTCAATGGGTGATCTTAACAGTGAATCCGTTTCCGATTCTGCTTCTCCGTGCGCTGAAGGAGTAGACGCTACAGAAGTGGCCAACATGTTGAGGGCCTTTCTTCGCCTTAAACGAAAACACCGTCGTCTGAAGAACAGCTATGACCGTCTTTCCGGTCGATTTCTTCGTTTGAAGGAAGGATTTGCTTCTTTCAATCCCCGGAGGCCTTCTTCAAGAGAGCTTTGACAAAATTAATAAACAACTCGAGAAGGTCATGAGGGTCCTCGAAGTTGAACCATTAAGGCTCTTCACACCGAAGGAATCTTTGAAGAAAGCCTCTCTTTTTTTTTATCAATCTTTTTACTCTTTTTGTAATGGACTTTTTTTATCAAATGCATGCTTTCTTTCATATGTTTTGTTGGTTTCATTTTGTCGGAATGTACTGTGAAGAATTTATTAGCTTCAGATGGGTGTTAATAAGCTTGCTAATGTACTAAGCTCGGACTACTGATATGCAATTTCAACGTTACTAATAATTTTAACATGCTTCAAAACTTAAACTTTTGATCTTTAATTAACAAAAATGCTGATAAGAAAGAAACTAAGCTTCACAACCTTGATTCGCTTAATAAGTTTGGCATTTACTAAAAATTAATATGCATAGAAGCTCGGTCTTTTTCGACCATCGTGCTTTATGATCTCGGATCTGAATTGAGTTCGACATAATTTTTTTATGGAAAAAATTAGAAAAATAATAGAACAAATTTCTTAATGCAATCGTAATTTTATAAGTCTCGCACAATCCAACAAAAACACTTATTACAATTACATATTAGTATATTACACTTTCTCTCCAGATTTTATTTTTTTCAAATATTGCAAGACATCTTCAATCATAATCTCGCTAAAAATGTGTACGTGTCTAAACAATCACTTATGAAGTCATCTCCATTTCTATTAAGGCGTGGAAAAATAAATACGAAAAAATCTCTCTCTACAATTCTGTTTTCTCTCTCTACATTTTCTTATTCTGGTGCTTCTCTCTAAATTATCTTCTAGATCTCTTCACCTCTAAACTCTTACTCTAGAATTTCTGTTCCTCTCCCCAATTTCTCTATATTCCTTCATTACTCTGCTTTATTATTTTAGGTTCAGGATCTGTTCAAGCTAGATCTTGACATAAACACTCATTTTTTTCCCTCTTTCAAGGACACCAAATTTGGGGGTAAAATCGAACCCATACAGTTTCGTGTTGTGCTTTGAGCCGCCTCACAGAGAGAAAAATGCGAAGTGACAGAAAGAAGATTAACTACCTTTGAGCTTTATCACAGACAGAGGATTTTTGTAGGTGATGAAGCAATGAATGACGGGAGAGTGTTAACACTCGTACAGAGATAGGTCGCCCGCAATGGTGTGCATTGCGCCTAGTGGGTAGGGTTGAAGGAGAGATGGAGAAAGAGATCCACCAGTGGAGATGGAGAACGACAGAGCCAGGCGGTGGAGCCGGAGATGATGGGAACAACAGTGGGGATGGGAGTGTTTCAGAGCACGGTAATAGGGAAAACAATGGTGTGTTTGAATCCCCTGTAATTCTTATTATTTTTTTATTTTATGGGTTTAGTTCATTTTTAATTTAACTTTATTAGTTTAATTAATTAAAATTATGGTTGTTAATTGAAGGGTGGTAAAGGAGGGTATTTGTGATAAATTTTTAAAAAGTTGGGAGTGTAAGGTGTAAAGGGTGTTTGTGACAAAAAATGGGGGTGCATTTATCAGCCCCCATAATAATGTCAATAACATAAATGGGCCTCCATTTTTTATGCACTAGCACACCCACCCATAACAAAACCAACCGTCACAAAACTCCAACTACAATGAACACATCACCACCGCTACTATTACTCACCTTCCTCATCTTCACTGCCCTCTCTTCCGCACCGCCTCCGGTGCTCGACATCGCCAAAAAAACCCTTCTTTCAGGCACCAACTACCACATACTCCCCGTGTTCCGCGGCCTAGGCGGCGGTCTAACCCTCGCCCCCACCAGAAACAACCAAACCTGCCCCCTCGACGTAGTCCAAGAGCGACAAGAAGTCAAACCGGGCCTCCCTGTGACCTTCTCTCCGGTCAACGCGAAAAAAGGCGGCGACGTACCCCTGACCACCGACCTGAACATTAAGTTCTCGTCTGCCTCGATATGCGGGCAATCGACGGTGTGGCGGCTGGAGAGCCGCGGGGAAGGGGGATTTGTGGTGACTAGTGGGGGAGTAGAAGGAAAAGCGGGGCGCGAAACTGTGAGTAATTGGTTTAAGATAGAGAAGGAAAAGGAGGATTATAAGATTGTGTTTTGTCCGACGGTGTGTAGCACGTGCCGGCCGGTTTGTGGGGATATTGGGGTTGAGATTGTGAATGGAAGGCGTCGTTTGGGTCTGAGTGATGGTCCATTAGTAGTGATGTTTAGGAGAGCTTAAATAGCGTTGAGTTTATTTTGTTTTTGTTGACAAACTATCTTTGTAATGATAATAAGGAACTTTGTAATGTTCCAGTGTACCTAATGTTAGATTTGGTTCATGCCATAAAGAAAGAAGGCTCTCTCTTTCAACTATCTTACCACTATTAATTTTGTATTCTTATAATCTAAAAATAATATCTAATTAATCTATGTATCTATCGATATATAAAAGGCGTTATTATTTCAAAAAAAATTGTGTTTACAACTTTATAGATACATTGGGCAACTTTTTGAAACATCATTATATTATAATAAAATGATAATTGCTTTGATAACATAAGTAGTTTATATAAAATGAAAGTATCTGAATTCGGTTTGCATTGCCAGTGTTTTTTTTTTCTTTCGGCTTATGCGTCTCACAATGAGATAATAACTTTAATATTGTAAGTAGTTTATATGAAATAATAATATTTGTGACATCAACTTGTGAGTATTTTTTTTATTTTATAAATGCATCTTTCAAACTTGTGAGCACTAGATTAAAATAAAAAGGATTTTGTCATTTAATTACTCTTACATTTACTTAAATATTTTTTTTAATTTAATTAATCGTATACATAAAAGAAATTGTGCACACACATTACAAGACCTAATTTGTCTAATTACATATAAATTATCTTTTAATTAAAACATCAAACTAACTAAAATATTCACACCTGACCTATACTAACGTACAACTCTATTTATCCATTCGATAAATCATGTTCTGTTTAGCAAAGATAAATCTAACGTTCGAACGTTTGGAAGAAAAGGAGGAAACAGAGCCACATGGTTTGAATTCTTTTTTTAATTTGAGCATGATCAATAAACAAAATCAAATGAATTTTATTATTTTCGTCTAAATTTGAAACTTAAACACTGAATTTTAAACAATTATTTATCTTATATTTAAATGGGTATTAAACATATTATTTTAATTAATTTACCTTTCTTTTATTTTTCAAAAATTGCCAAAAGAATTAGGTTAGGGGCAAACTAATAATAAGCAATAATTAGTGTTCAATTCAGAACTATACCTCTCGTAAACTCTAAAAATTTAACCAATCAAACTCATTTTATCACCTGTTTAAGTCTTGGAAGACTGAAGTAGCTAGTTCAACAGTTCAGCTCGTTGTTAGTTCTACATAATTTACTGCTCTTCATCTCATCAGCAAATCGTTTTTGTAACGAAAAAAAAAATTCAACAAATCATTTTGCACATTTTTTGAAAGACTTTCGCTACCAGAATTTGCGTTCATTAAAAGGGTTAAGAGAAATTAAAGGACCATCTCTGTCAAATATGGCCATTTCATCTAAATTTGGGGAAAGCTACTGTTACCCTTGTTTCTTTCTGATATTTTTCTCATCTCATAGATCCTTTAATCGTAATTCCGTTTGATATTTCTTGTCATTCACAAAAGCAAATGTCTCATTTTAGTCAGCAATTTTGTGATCACTGGTTAAATTTAGTCAAGCCCACATTAGACCAGAAAGAGTTTTAATGGACATACATGTATTTTGGTTGGAATAATTATTTGGGCTGACGGTTGGAAGGGTTCTATAGATTTGTGGGTCTGTTTCTTCTTCATTTTTCTCAATAGGGAAGTACCCAATTTGAGCTTTACCTGCTCTCACTCTTTGGGTTCTTCCTCTTTCTTTTTTTCTTTTATGATTCTTATAAGGTTTTGTCAGAATAGTTGATTGGATTGGCTTGCATGTTGAAGAAGACAAAGTTTCCATCATTGTGGTAATCTTCTTTTGGAAGTGGATTGTTCATTTTATTTTCTGCTCATGTTCAATTGTTGCAAGATTAATTGTGAAACTAGGAATTTTAGTATTACTCCTCAATCCCAAATTAATAGTTAAATATGCCTTTTGGGATGTCCAAAATTAGCAGTCATATAATCAGTGGACCAAATCTCATCATAATAAATAACCGTTATTCTTGACCATTAATTATGTCGAAAGTTTTTTTTCTTAAAATTCGTGAAAGCGAACATATAACTCTTAATATGAGATAGAGGGAGTAGGTACTTTGATTCCATAATCCATATCGAAGAGTAAGCTTCTCAGCGCATAAGGGGTATCACAGTATTAGCCTTTGTGATTTTGAATAACCATGTGTAGGTTTGGAATGAAATGAGCTCGTGGGTCCCTGACTCTTGAAAATAGAGTTCTGTTTGGACCTTTTTCTTCATGAGGAGATCCAGGTAATCTTGTTATGTGACTTATTTTCTCACTTTGGTACTATTTTATAATAAGGTCACTCAAGCTGTGGTTTCTTCTGCTTGATATGAAATTCTTGCGTCTATAGTAAGATATGTTGATTGAGTCACCCTTTTTCAAATAAAATATATTTCCCATTCCTAATATATTATTCAAGCTGTTGCTTTGGTTCATTTTGCTAAAAATTTTGCCACGGTATAATGGATCATGTTAACCGAACTTAACATTGTTTAAATAAAATGTTTAAACTTAGGTTTGTTAAAATGACTCACCTATTGGTTTCAGTTTCCTCATTTTGTTGGGAGATGCTTGTTTAGAATTGACAATGTATTATTAGCGAGATAGATTGGTTTTAGTTCAAGAGTGTCGTTGGTCTAGTTTTTGAAACCAATAATAATTGAGAATCAATGTGGAGTACCTTCCTTCTTCACAGTCGGTTTAGGTGCTACAACTAGTTGGCCAACATTCACATTGAGCGATAAATAATGTCGTATAGGACTCACTTGCCTTGTGGGGATGATTTTGCTAACATTAGGGTGCATCAGTCGATGCCTTCAAAACTTGCCCTATAACCAAACTAATGTAATTACACTAGTTTTGTGGGCAGACTGTTGTATGTGCCCGGGCATTGCTAGTTTGCTACAGTAGATATTGGCAAGCTACACATGTGGGTGTTCATCCACATCGCTTGGGTGAAATGAACTAATGTGCTATATATATGTGTGGTCACCCTTCCTAGAAAGAGGCCTTTTGAGAAAAAGCAAAACCGTGTGGGCTTGGCACGAGATTGATTTAATGAAAAAAAGATTTAGCTAGGATCCAGGATAACATATTTAATTGGTGAGTCCGATGCTTATATCTGATTTCTTAACATAGACATGTACAACAAAATATGCATTGTGCTCCTCAAAGAATCTGTAGCATTTTGTACAAGAGGTTCAGGAGGAGGAAACAGTTGCTTGTCCCTGGAATCCTTAGACAACGTAACTTCAATACGTTTTTTAAGGTCGTTCCTACTATTTTTTTTGTGCAATGAGTGACTTGAGTCCATCTTAACTTACTGTTTCGCATTGTGGGTTTTGCTTAACTTGCTGTCAATTAACTTGTCCTTTATTTTCAGGGTATTGTCTGGAGTAACTCCAAATATAGGTAAAAGATAATTTTGGATATTTTTTTCACAAATTTTTGGTCCTGTCTCAGAATTATAATCTATATTTCTTTCTTCCTTTTTTCTTCTAAATTCCAGAATCTATTGGCGGTGCTGGTAGCCGAAAAAGTTGAAGCTACAGTTTGTGCATGCCTGAAGTAATAAAATACATCCTTTATCATTGCATGATGACTGTTGTTAACTTGTTATTTTTATCCTTATGTTTTCTAATTTTGTTATATATTTGATATTGTGTTTAATATATATAGAACGTATAATCTGCCTATTCATTTACCAGGCGTGTTAATTTGGATCTGTGGTAAACATGGACGCTCCCCATTTGATTTCTCCGTTATTGGTTAGTTCCTTCAAGGTTGATCGTCACAAAGCACTAAAAGGGCCGGTCACAAATAGAAATTCTGTCAAGTCACTTACAGCTAGAAGCTTTTCTGGGTTGACCTTTCAGCTCCAATCTCGAAACAAGGGCCTTGCTAACAAAGTGAGTAAACACGTCGGATTTCAGGTTTTCCTTTTTATCAGGGAATATTCATTATGATTCCTGCTACCCAGTGGCTTTAGTTCTGTTCATTCATCTGATATGATTCTTGATGTTTACAAGGCAGATAAATCCATAAAAAGAAATTCAAGAAAGAAGCTTAGAAAGAAGGGGAAGCTGAATGAAAAGATTTCAAGTGACTCTGGCTTAAATGAACTTAAATGTGCCCATGTTAGTTCAACATCCAACACGGATGCTAAGAAGATCAGGGCAGGACCACTTCCATGTGCAAACACACTGTCGGTTTCAGTGCCACAGCACAAGTCCGAAAATGGGCTTAGCGGTGAGCATCATTTATGTAATACTGAAAATGGGCTTCAAACCAATTTCCCCGAATTTTCTATCATAAATTTAAATGGAGAAATTGAGGATACAAATAGTAAACCGGTTAGTTGTTATGAGGAACCATGTTCCAGTGTCTTCTCTGAGACTAGCAACTCTGTTTTGTTGGACTCGTCGTCACTTGGTTCAAGCAGTGACCCAAGTTTTAATGCCGAAGAAGAAAGTACTACAAGTGATATTTCAAAATCACATGATTATATTTCCAGAAAGAGAGATTCATCAAATGATGTTTTAGACCTCGATATTAGTGCTGGGAAAGCCAACTTTGGTAAGCAGGGACATTTGGAGGTATGGGAAAAAAGAGAGAAGCCAGTTAAAAGAGTGCCAAAGAATTCAACTCCCTACAGAGTTGGCAGCGCTTCGAGTTTGCATGGCCGTTTTGGGAAGGAAAATAATCATTCCGTCTGGCAAAAGGTTCAGAGAAACGATGCTGTGGAATGCAAGTATGAGTCGTCTAGAGTCAACTCTGTTTGCTCCCCTTCGCTTAAAAAGAATCAACATTTTGATTCTAATATGTTGTCAAGTTCTGAAGATAAAACTCAAATAAAACTTGAGGTTTCTCGGAAACCGAAGAAGAAAAATTGTCCAAGATCAAAGGAGTATGACTATTATTTGGGGAAAGGACAAAAACTATTAGACACTGTGTTGAGATCTACTTCTAAGATTAGTTATCCAAGGATTGGATTTCAAACCAAGAAATCTGAATCTTTAATGTTTAAACCAGTTCAAAGTTTGCAGTTCTCTCCCAATGAATCAAAACCACTCGAAAACGTCTATACTAATGTTCCCAGTTTGAATGATCGCAGTTCTCTCAACCTATCAAAGATGTTCAAGGAGCTATCTGCAGTTGATGAAGGTGCTAAAGTAGACAAAGAAGTCTATTACAGCAAGAAATGGATACCCATTGGGGTAAAAGATTCTCCATTGACTACCTTGAGTCAACCTAGAGGTGAGTCAACTGCAGAGATTGACGAACCAGATGATGATAACCGGAGTTTCCAAATAACTGCAGCGGAGGAATTTTTATCTGATTCCAACGTTATTGTTTCTTCTATAAATTCCACTTTAATGTGCACAGAACAGAGTGCTCAAACGGTTAAAGGTTCAACTTCTGAAGAGTGCATTAACAATCATGCTGCTGCAAAGCGTGTAATCCCCGAACCCCAAAATCTAAACATATATGCGTCACAAAGTGATTTAAGCAAGATAGTGGGTGCGGTGAATAATGCGTGTAGAGCACAATTGGCATCCGAAGCAATCCAAATGGCCACGGGTTATCCAATTGCTGAGTTCGAAAGGCTTCTTCTTTCAGCCTCTCCTGTTGTTTGTCTGACTTATGATATTATAAGTTGTCAAACTTGCTCTTGTGATCGGGTAATCGGTTCATCTCTTTGTAAACACGAAATGCCCAAAATCTCTCTGGGTAGCTTGTGGCAGTGGTATGAAAAAATTGGGACCTACGGTTTAGAAGTAAAGGCCGAGGATAATGAAAAATCGAAAAGATTTGGTGGTGACTCCGTTGATTTTTGTGCCTATTTCGTCCCCTTTTTGTCGGCAGTTCAGCTTTTTAGAAAATGTAAGGGTAATTGTGAACATAACAGTGACGGGGTTTGTAATACTGATGCTATGGAGGCAGATGAGATGTATAAAACATCAGAAAAATCATCTAATTTGGGTGACCTTCCAATATTTTCCGTATGCATCGAAGAGAGTGTATCTGTTCAACCCGTTGATTGCAGATGGTCTAGTGATTTGGAACTTCTTTATGAATTTTTTGAATCAGAGCAACCTCAAAAAAGACGCCCCCTTTTTGAAATGTAAGGGTTCTTTTCATTTTTGTTATGAACACTTCCGAATATGGAACTGTTGATGAACTCTTACTGAATTTTAGTTGGATTCATATGTTTTCTTGTTAGTTGTTGGAAAAACTTGCTTTCGATGATCTCAATTGCTCTTGTTCAGGATAAAGAAGCTGGTTAAAGGCGATGGGCCTCCACAATGCAGAGTACATGGAGATCCAAGTATTCTGGATTCAGTGGATCTTCATGATCTTCATCCCAAGTCCTGGTTAGTAATTGAAAAGCTGATGCATAGATATGAGTCCTCCTACATGGACATTTTACTTATAGAAAATAGTGACCTTCCAATCCGGAAATTACTCATTGATTATAATGAATTTTGATAAGGACGACCCAAGTTGTAACTGATACATGGTGGCCACATTAGATATGTCATATGGAATTATTGTATTAATATTTACATAACTATACT
Source organism: Lonicera japonica (assembly GCA_021464415.1). Taxonomy (NCBI): domain Eukaryota; kingdom Viridiplantae; phylum Streptophyta; class Magnoliopsida; order Dipsacales; family Caprifoliaceae; genus Lonicera; species Lonicera japonica. The sequence continues at coordinate 50,941,610 of CM038471.1, forward strand.
TAGTGAAGTAGAACACATTCCCAATTCAAGTACGCAGATAAATTGGAATGTATCACTGAGCTATATTAGACAACTATTCTGTGTAATTTTTCAGGTACTCGGTTGCGTGGTATCCTATTTATAGGATACCTGATGGCAATTTTCGTGCCGCTTTCTTGACTTACCATTCACTTGGCCATTTGGTTCACAAAAGCTCCACATTTGATTCCCTTTGCCCGGATCCTTGTATAGTTTCTCCAGTTGTGGGCCTTCAAAGCTACAATGCTCAGGTAAATGATATGCCTATTTGAATCTCTCAGAACACACAAAGTCTGATTGTGTACTTGAAAATGAACAGAATGAATGCTGGTTCCAGCCAAGGCACTCTGCACACAGCTTGACAACTGAGGTCTTGAATTTAAACCCTGAGGGAATTTTGAAAGAGCGGTTAAGTACACTTGAGCTGACAGCATCTCTTATGGCTAGAGCTGTTGTAACCAAAGGAAGCCAGACCCTTATAAATAGACAGCCTGATTATGAGTTCTTTGTCTCTAGGCAATGCTGACAACTAAAATTATGTTTAGATCACTTACTCATTGAGTAGTTTTGTTATATGTTTTTTTGTTTTGAGGCAGATTGAGGTGGAAGTTTAGCCTGAGGTAGGATGAAAGTTGGTTTCTCTTCTTTTTTGATTTAGAATATACTTTCCACCTGTGTGTAGTCTTAGAAAGTAATTTTTATTTTCTTTGGTTTGTACATTTGAAACAAACACTGATGATACTGATTTTGCAGTGTCTGTATGTTGTAAATGTAATTCAGTAAATTATTCTAATTTTCACTGCTGCTTTGTTATAATATTGTGTGATTTGTTATGCAATGGGTATTCAGGGGCGGAGCCATAATTTTTTTTAAGGGGGGTGAGTACTAGTGTTAATTTTCGTAAATTAAAAAAGAAAAGTTAGTGTTAATATTATTTTTGTTCAATATTAAAGGGGCAAGATTATTATTTGTAGTTAATTTTTAAAGTTAAAGGGTATCAAACTTAGCTAATATGTATATATTTGTTGACGGTGTAAATTAATAATCCAATTTACCCGGTCAACAACGAGCCGACACGTGGCCACTCACATCAGCAAGAAGTTTTGCCACAGCAAGAGTAGCTCAGAGGAGCTATATTCAGATAGTTAAAACATGGATTAAGAGGCCTAAACGAAGGAATTTGGTTGAAAAGTGGCGCGCATCACCGCCAAAAACAATGACTTAAATTCTCTGGACCGTTTCGGGTCAAATTAAATAGGTCCTATGCAATTCTGGACAGTCTGAAGAGGTGAGCTTGGAAGCTCTACTTGAAGACCACCTGCAGGCTAGAGCTCCATTAGATATGGGTGTCCAACCTAAACGCTTATTTCTACACTATAAATTATAGAGCTTAGATACTGGAACTCTCCTAAAGAACTCTGGAGCTCCCCCGTAAACCACTGTGTCAGAGAAAACATGAGCAGTACGGGCGACTGCTACCAACTCCACTGGCGCAGCAGAGCCTCCTTTAACTTTGTTAAATGCTCACCCACTACATGCAAAATACCGGAATTCATGGTGAGGCAATGTTAGAAGTGGTATGATTAGGGGATGCCACAACCTACGCACAGAGCTCCTTTACATGTTTTCCTCTCAGTCATACATATAGAAAAAGCATTTGACTTCTAAAAGAGGAAGAAATGCACTCCAACAACCAAGAACAATCAAGCATTTACCACAAGTGTGAGATACAGAGAGATAGAACTCCATAGCCCGCTTTAGAGCCCCTAAGTTAGAGAGATTAAACTTTGAATGGCTTAGCCTTCCTCTTGTTGTAATATTGTGAGGATAGAATAGCTAGAGAGACTTTGTAAGCTTATAACACGAACTCAGTCATCATAATACAAAGCTACTCGAGCTCCTAGCTCTATTCCACAGAAGGGGATTAACCCATATCTCTATATGAGGCGAACCTCATCTCTATATCTTTGTCTCATTCAATATTGTTTGTCATTACTTCATTCTTGTCTTATTCTACATAAGCCATAATCACCCTAATTATTTGACCATGTGGTTGGGAATAGACATGCTCTAGATTTTCGTACCAACATTTGTAATTTTAAAAAATAACTTAAAGGGTAAATTATATTTTATTTTATTTTTGAAAATTTCCCCTTTGCCTCCCTTTACCTCCGGTCCTGATAGGGATGGTAGCGTTATCCAAAACCATCCCCATCTCCGATTAAGTATATCGGGTAATCCTCATCCCCATTCCTGTCAAGTAATGGGTTCCACGGGGATTCGTCAACAATTTTTTTTAATAAAGTAAAATAAAACAAAAAGAAGAAAAATGATGTTAAAAACAATATAATGTTATATAAATATATACATATATAGATGAAATTATACATATACATAATGAACAATGAACTAATTTTATATATATATATACACACATATAAATATTAAATAAAAAAATTACAAAATTAAATATATCGAGGCGGATGCGGGTGTGGGGGCAAGGTGGAGATTCCCATACCTGAACCCGACTAACTTTAAAAATTCTCGACCCAAACCTGCTCTCGATTACTTGTTCCTATACCTGTCCTCATCGAGCCGGGGACATGTGGGTACCCGATCCGAAGGATGTTTTGCCATTCCTAGCCCATGTAGATAGTGTTTGAATCTAATATTGTGCAAGAGGAGGAGATGGAATTAATAAATTAGCCCTTTCATTGCATTAAAAAATATCACTTGAATTATGATCGGAACAATAATCTTTTGCATAAATAATTAAATATATGTAGAAAAATATTAACATGTGTTTAAGGGTACATGTTAAGTATATTATAAATAAAAAAAATTAAGCTCATGTATGAAAATATGTATCATATTTAACGTATGATGGATTTCATTATTTTTATTTATAGGAGCTTAATATATAGTATTAAAACACACATTAACATTATCCATATATATATAGTAATAGTGCGAATGCGTGTGGTGCCACATTCTAGTAAATATGATGTTTGATTTATGATACAAAATATAATTAATTGCTTGTGAAAACAAAACCATTAATGTTATATGTTAGATCTTGATGGTTCTAAATAACCATAAACCCTAGGATCGTTCATGTTGTATCACCAAGAATTAATAAATTAATATGCGAAAGCGTACCTGAATCCATAGCGTGTGTTTGTAGCCGAGTGGTTGGCCTTCCAGATCAACACGCATTTCTTTAGAGAATCCCCTTTATGTCTTCTCTCTGCTCTCTGTGATGATGGGGACTCAACAGGGGCAAGAAACGTACGTATGATCTGGGGACCATAACCACAATATATATAAATAGTAAACCCTACTATCTATTTTAGTATTTCTATTTTAGCCCATCATAAAAATAGAATTACTCTTAAGTATCTACACATTAAAAGCCCACACCCTATTAGATACATTTAATCCCAAATAACTTAAACCTTATTTGATCACTTTTAAAGTGGGCTTAACCATTCGACAGTCCACAACACATAATTATTTCACATATAAGCCCAATGTTGGATTAAGGATCCAACAATCTCCCACTTGGGCTATATGTGTAACCTTATAATTATGGGTTGTAAATTGAGCTCATCTTTGCTGTCATTATTGAAATGTATATGTATCCAATCCGGTCCATCAATCATATCAACATAGGATCAAAGCGGCCTTTGTTACACTTGACGTAACTCGACCCATCAATGGTCACACATGTCGATCTAACTGAATGACATGAATCATGATGTGGATGTGTAGCATGAAAATTACATGCATTGTGATCTTAACATGCCTATTTCCAACTGGTCCTCCTGAAACCTTAGTGAGACCAAACCATATCCAAAATTAGAGTGTAAATAAACCAAACTTAATTTCTGCATAAAATAACTTTAAATATCCTTAAACCGAAACCACTGAAATATGTCTATATCATGAAAACACTACAAATTTATAAACTCCCACTAAAACTGAATTTTTCTAAAAATAATTGACACCCATACAATTAATGTGCTCATGAAGCACTTTGGGTGGCAATTCCTTAATAAGCGGATCCGCGGCCATGGAGTTTGCACTGATGTGTTTTATAGACACTTGTTCACTCTGAACTATTTTCTTAACAACTAGAAACTTGATATCTATATATTTAGACTTCGCCAAGCCCTTGTTATTAGTGGAATACAAGATAGATTTAATTCTATCTTTACACCCAGCAAAATCGAAGTCAGTATACCCAAGGATCTCAAATTGATCTGACCTCCGATATGTGAGCATGTAATTCTTTTATATTCTGTAAGTACTACAAGGCCTGTTTTGTAGCTTTCAAATGGTCTATTCCTGAATTGCTTAAATATCTGCTTAGCATCCCAATAATGTACGCAAAATCCAGATGCGTACATACCTGAATATATATCAGACTCCATACTGCTGATGCATAAGGAATCTTCTGCATTTTATTTTCCTCAAAAATTATTCATAGGGCACTGGATGAGATTAACCTTATCTCTCTGAATCATAGGGGTATCACCTGATTTACAGTCCTGCATGCCATATCTCTTGAGAACCTTTTCGATATAACCCTTTTGTGATTATCTTAAAATACCCCGAGATGGATCTCGGTGTATCTGTATGCTTAACACAAAAGAGACATCACCAAGATCTTTCATCTCAAATTCTTAATCAGAAATCTCTTGATTTCGTGCAATATACATACATCATTGCTAGCAAGTAAAATATCATCGATCAAAAAATATACATGCTCCCACAGAATTTATGGTATACGCAATTATCAACCAAATTCATCTCAAAACCAAATGAGATGATTACTTGATGGAACTTTAAATACCATTGCCGAGAGGCTTGCTTGAGCCCATAGATGAATTTTCTTAAGTTTGCAAATCATATTCTTTGGGTCTCTCACCACAAAGTTTTCTGATTGCACCATATAGATCGTTTCAATAATGTTACCATTAAGAAACCCCGTCTTTATATTAATCTGATGCAACTCAAGATCGAAATGCGCTACCAATGCCATTTAGTCTTAAAACAATCTTTTAAAGAAACTAGATAGTAAATTTCTTTATAATTGATGCCTTCCTTTTGTGTAAAGCCCTTTGCAACAAGACAAGCTTTGTACCTCTCTACATCACCTTTCGAATCCCTTTTGGTCTTAAATATCAATTTACAACCAATGGGTTTCGCACCTTCTGGCGATGAGATAAGATCACATATGTCATTGTTTCTTCATTGGCTAAATCTCCTCATTTATGGCACCAATCCACTTCTAAGAATCAGAACATTTTATGGTTGATGAAAGTTGATCAGATCATCTTCCATCATTCCAATGTCAACCTTATGTTCTTAGAGAAATACTATATGGTCATCTGGCACTGCACTTCTCCTTTCTCTAGTGAATATCTTTAATGTCATAGGTTCTTGAGGTAGTAGAGTTTGTTCTTCTGGAATAATTTCTTGAATGGGAGGTTCTCTAATATTGTCTTGATTTGTGTCTTGAACAAAGTCAGGAATGAAAACCTGATCAATGCCAATGGCACCTGTGGGAATATCAACATATTCCTCTTCAAAGACAAAATCTCTAACTATATCTCCCTCCACAAACTCTACATCCTCAAAGAACCGGACATTTTCCGATTCAAAAAATGACTTATTCGTGGGATCATAAAACTTCTACCCCATGGATCTTCCAGAGTATCCAACAATATAGCACTATCTTGTGCCATAGTGCTACTGAATTTTCATCTTTTTACACTTTATGCACTTAATTGCAGCGATTTATTAAATGAAGCAATTGTGTCAACTGAATAAAGATTATTATCGTTACCTAACAAAAAATGGAACCAACCACTTTTGACTTATAAAATAAATTAAATTTTTCATCACTGAATAAACAAAAATATCCAAATTTATCCAAAGCGAAAAAAGAAATTAAATTCCGTCTAAAAGACGGTACAGTAAAGGTTTCATTTAAATCCAAATAAAATTCAATCTTTAATAATAATCTAAATTTTCCTATTGCTTCAACTTGAACCATCTTGCCGTCACCTACGTGAATGTATTTTTCACCATCATTCGTCTTTCGACAATGGAGGCAACCCCTTCTTAGCACGCCATGCGTGAAAGTTGGTGCAATGCTTCTTTATGTGCCCTTCAGCTCCACAAAAGTAACATCCAGTACTTTCCGTTCGCCCGGTTTATTTTCTTGTTTCTTTTGTGGTGCCGCATCTGCAACTTCTTTATCCTTCTTTCTTTTCTTCCCATTGTTCTTACTTTTAGAGGTTGAGGCAATATGAGCACTCTCCACCTGATCTTGCTTTAGCCTTTCTTCTTCTTGAACACAGTATGAGATGAGCTAATTCAGAGACCAAGTCTCTTTCTGACAATTGTAGCTCACCTTAAACTGGCTAAACTGTGTTGGAAGAGATATCAAAACTAAATGCACCAGCAAGTCCTCAGAGAGTTCTAGCTTAAGTGCTCTTAATTTTGAAGCAAGATGAAACATCTCCATAATATACTCTCTTATATTGCCCTTACCCTTATACCTCATTGAAAGTAGGTTTGTCAAGAGCGTACCTATTTCAGCCTTTTCATTCTTGACAAATCTTTTTTCAATGTCTGCAAGGAACTCCTTAGCTGTAGTTATCTTTTCAGATATTATGCCTCTGAATGCTTCCGGAATGGCCTTTTTCATAATCATGACACACATGCGATTTGATCTATCCCACTTCTCTAGATCTTTTCTCTCTTCAGGAGTACTTTTATCCGTAAGAGGTGGGGGAGAATCAGTCCTTAACGCAAGGTCAAGATCCATGACTCCTAGAACTATCTGAAGGTTCTCTTGCCATGATTTGAAATTTGTGCCATTTAACATAGGAATAGAGTTGATGCTAGTAGTAATGTTAGCAGAAGTATTCATAGCTGAATCCACAGAAAACAACAATAAACAACCATAACAAGCTCACATAAATCCTAAAACAAATATAATAAATTCAAATAAAGGTAATTCCTATCTCAAGATACCGGGTGCTCCATTAATATTTTATCTTTGGATAAAAATACTAACTTGCAATTGATATCTTGTAGCAGTAATCAAACACTGATAATAAAGGTATGTCGAATAATAAATCTTTCTTTGAGCCGATTTATTGTTCACATGAAAAACTGAATAATTATCACATGTTTATTACCATAAGTATACATGTAATTCTGTTAAAAGTCAACCTTCCTTTGGGCCGGTCAAAATTTATATAAGTTACAAGTACACAACTATTTATAAATTAAAATAAATTAATCTCCACGAGAGAGGTCACTTTGGCGACATGTCGCTTCAATTAATTCATCTCAATATATATATACTTAATTATACCCATATTTGAATTTAAACTAATTGGGTTAAAGTTTATTGGGTTGTAAACCCATATCTATATCTTAAACCACATATCCCAAAATTTAAACACAAAGAAAATATATGTATATACGCGTACCATACAACACATAAAACTTTAACTTAATACAATAAATATACATATATATATATATATATCACCGTGTACTACATGTATATATAAAAAAATATATATATAAAGTAAAGTACATATATGTATGTCTCACGGCCAAAAAAAAATGAATAAATTAATTAATTAATCAATATATGAACAGTAGCTTTGGTCCCTTAATGGTCAAAGCAAACAAGGTGTACTATATATATCGATTTGACGATTCACACACACATATATATGCTGCGATTAAACCTTTTACATATATATATATATACACGCACAACCTTATATATATATATGTACATGTATACATATATACATATACATATAGTATTTCTCCAAGAACATAAGGTTGACATTGGAATGATGGAAGATGATCTGATCAACTTTCATCGACCATATAAATTTAATTCTCAATGATTCAATATGAAGACCCCTTTGATACCACTTGTTAGATCTTGATGGTTCTAAATAACCATAAACCCTAGGATCGTTCATGTTGTATCACCAAGAATTAATAAATTAATATGCGAAAGCGTACCTGAATCCATAGCGTGTGTTTGTAGCCGAGTGGTTGGCCTTCCAAATCAACACGCATTTCTTTAAAGAATCCCCTTTATGTCTTCTCTCTGCTCTCTGTGATGATGGGGACTCAACAGGGACAAGAAACGTACGTATGATCTGGGGACCATAACCACAATATATATAAATAGTAAACCCTACTATCTATTTTAGTATTTCTATTTTAGCCCATCATAAAAATAGAATTACTCTTAAGTATCTACACATTAAAGGCCCACACCCTATTAGATACATTTAATCCCAAATAACTTAAACCTTATTTGATCACTTTTAAAATGGGCTTAACCATTCGACAGTCCACAACACATAATTATTTCACATATAAGCCCAATGTTGGATTAAGGATCCAACAATATATTAATTGATTAAAAAGCTAGGTTCGTAGCATCACAAGTGTTGAAAAAAACAATATGCATAGTTTCTAGAGAATTAGTAGTAGTAGTAGTGCATAATGTTAAGGGCCGCTATATTTAGAGTGAATTGACATGCACATCGGAAAGAAAGTGAGGAACCGTATGTATTGCGGAAGATTTCAGAACACACTAAAAAATGTCAAACACATGGAGAAAACTAAAATATTTTTTAACTTTAAAATTTAATGCGATCAAATCAAAATTTTAAGGATAAAATTGATACTAATAACATGTTTCAGGAGTCAAAAATGTTCCGAACTCCATGTCACAGTTAAACAAGAAGCTAGAGCTGACTTTAGCATGCATCTAAGCAGGAAATTTAGTACAATGGTTTCAAACTAGAGCTGTAATCAAATTTCCAAGAAATTAAAATCTCTCTTTAAATTCTTAAAATCTCAGAGAAATATAACTCTTGATTAAACCTTTCAGTAGCTCCCTTTAATTTCTTAAAATTATTTAAAAATTAAATTCTTAATTTGAGACTTGTGACTTGTGAAAAAACCTACATGTCAATTTGTGACAAAAATTTAAAAACACAAAAGTCAAATATAGCGGTAAAACGATGTAAATAGCCTTCACAGCAAAGATCTATTTTCTAAATATTTTTACGATATCTTATAAAAATATCTATCGTGTATTAATTTATAAATTAACATTTCTCTACAAAACTTAATATCTTAATTTATTTTTTAAAAAAACAAATGTTTTGCGCATAAAGTGAATATTTGACCCCAACTATCATTTTTAAAAGTTCAACCGGAATATAGGCCCATATCATACAGTACAATAAAAACAAGCAGCCTGTGGAGTATGGTACGAACAAAACGTATTATATTTATTATCGATACCACTAGATAATGGTAATTTTCCAAAAAAAAAAAAACTAAACCATATAAATATATCCTACTTAATTACATCAATATAAATGGGAAAAAAATTAGTTCTGCAAGGAAAAAATATGTTAACTTATTGAAGAGAGTTCTTGCTCGAATCGTCTTTTTCGAGTAAATATCGGTTGGATTCCAACTTCCTTTATATTATTGATGTGTATCGTTTCTACGGCATCGCTTTTGTATCAGAATTTCATACTTCTTCCAATAATTTCTCTCCCTTTTTAATCTTTTCCCGTTTTGGAGCTTCCTTTCGAACTTTATTTTCATGTAAATTTTTCTCTCGTTTTTTATCCCTGCAAAAGATAAGGAAAAGAGGAACGTTGGTAGAAAAAGGACATAAGAAGAAAAGGGCGAAAACATTGCTATTTACCTATATATGTTTCAACAAATTAAGAGGATGTACTCTCAATAACAGGAAAAGGGCCTTTTGTTTTTGTTAGGTGAGACACACTGAACTGCTCAATTCTAAATGCTTAATGCGTATGACAAAATTTTGAATTTTTTTTATATCTAATTGAACCTCTGAATAAATATTATGAGCCTTTTTGGTTAAGTTTTTGAGTTAATTTTTGGGAAGTCTCAAAATATGTTAAAAAGTGAATTTGATTTTTATTGGAGTTTTTTTCAACTAATTTAAAAAAACTCACGAAAAAAACTCAAAAAATAGTCATAATTGATCTTATTTTATAGATCTTGACAAGTAGGTTTCAAATTTTTTTTTTTTTATCTAATTTTGATTTTTAGATTTAAAGTTATAGTGTTTTAAAAAATTTATGAAAAAGGAAATAAAGTGAAGCGGATTTTGGGATATCTGAAAGTAAAGTTGGCTTTTGGTAGAAAACTAAAAAACTAGTTTTTAAAAATTGAACCTAACGGGCACTGCGTGTCCGAATTTGTTTGACACTAAATATTGAATAAATGACATTTTTACTAGTTTATCTTTTTTTATTTTCCAATAAAAAATTTGGGCCACCTTAGAATAAAATTATATTAAACCTCTTAAGCATTATGCATTCAATAGAGACCTTGCTTCTTAATGCTAATTTTAATCATATTCAGCATTAGTAAATGAAACTTAAATATTACCCTTTTGAGCTGAATCATTCCCTATTTAGCATTAAGAGATAAAAATAAACACCCCCTAAATACAACTCTTAATATGAAAGAGAAATAATAGATATAGATATATTCAGTTAACACTCACTATCCCGTTTACAGTGTTAGAAACTTTATATGATACAAATTTAATTCTGTATTCCAAATTGATAATACTCAAAATTAATCGACACTAAAATCGAGTCCTGTGATATCCACAGTCTCCTTAAAACAGTTACGCCGCCCCTCGGTAGTGCTTGGAGGCTGCCGGACGACGTCTGTTTCCCAGGATGAAACGGTACTTCAGTGTTACCTAAGCACCTCGGTACACTGAACGAACTGAAGATGTTAGAATCTTACCACCGGAGAAGAAAACCTACAAGCTAGAACAAACGCGAAGGAGGTTCAATGGAGAGGAAATTCTTTGAACTGTCGAATTTTGGTTGTGTGTATTGGAATGAGACAGAAATCTCATTTTTAATTCAATAGGGAATAATGGCCATTAAACAAAATAAAACGGACCATTAATCATTATCAGTTTCTCAAAAACTGACCATTAAGTGGTTAATTAATCAACATAAATACAATGAATTCGAAAAATTAATATCTCGGGTGCAAAAACTTAGCCCGCACAAGGCTCGCTTTTTGGTCCGCAGGTGCGGGCACACACGAGCCACCATGGTTCTAGGCTTATTTCGGTCCATGATTTGCACCCCTCTGCGCCTGTGTGCGCGAGAGAGAACCTCTTATCTTGCATCATTCAATAAGGCATTCTCATGTGTTTAGTTATAAACCCATAGAATTTTTTCCTACTTTTCCTATGTGGGACTTCCCACTTTCATTGCATTTTTCTATTTCAACTTGCTCACTTTGAGTGACAATTACTCATTCACCACTTAACCATTTTGAGCATGTAAATACACGATTTCAATGTACTCACGTAGGAGAACACGAATATATTAAGAACTTTCACATCCGAGTGCAAAGTCTTATTACAATTTTGCCCTCAAAATGGTAGAAAATGTGTTTTCTAATACCCATTTTCTAACATACAGAAATATAAACGAAAAGGGAAAGCTGAATTATGGGGAACTTCTGCCAAAAAAAAGAGGAAGAAGAGATCAAGGGAGGTCAAATACGTACTCTAGCATAATCATATGTACTCTTCTGCTTAGTCCATCTGCTGGAATCAACTGGAGTAGTAAAAAGAAATAAGGTTATCAAATTAAATCATTCAAGAACTAAATCAATCCAAGAGAAAAAAATTAATCTGATGGAATAATAATTAATATAAGATATTAAAAGATTATTTGAACAATTAATAAATGTTTTAGCTTACGCACGTACCGTGGTTTTGGTTAAAATTAATGCAAGGAAAACAGGAAACAGTGCAGCTACAACTGCAGAGAAGGGTGCATCCTCTCGAACTAGATAAAGGGAAGCCATCAGAGATTGAGCCATGAAAAAACGAGCAACGGCCAAACAATCTTCCCGAACAGCTACCAGTGCGACCCCGAAAACTATAGTCGTGAACAACCCAGGCACAATCCTAGCCCTGAGTTCCACTTCTGGGCTCTTATACCCCGTTGATACAACTAGGTCGAATAATAAGCGTAACACAACGCAGGGATGCATGCGAATGGTGATTGTAATAAGATCGCTACAATAAGAAACAAGGTATTCTCGAGAAAAGAATAAGGACCAATTGTAATGCTCGGAAATCATCCCAGACGGGTGGGGCCAGTGATAGATACCATGTTACGTGCGAAAATACAAATATTAATGTAATTAGCAAAAAAACCCATCACAGTCTTCGCGTTCTCGTAGTCTTCTTCGTTTGTGTCTTCTTCGTTTGTGTTGGTCGTCATTATGGCGATAGTCGAGATGTATGAATCGATCGACTACTTGTATTAATGTTACATGTACCGATTGGTTGATTATTTTATATATATGTATATGTATGAGCCTTAATTTTGATTATATATGTATATATATATATGCCAGCTGCCAATTTGGTAACTAATAAGACGCGCGTTCTTCCATTTCATTCCTAATTTTGCTGACGCTGCGTAGCTAGGGTTTGGGTTTTCCTTAATAGAGGGATAATTAACAAAAATGACCTTTAAAGTTTGATCCGAATCTCTTATTCGTTAATAAAGTTTAATTTTCAATTGAAGTATCTTTAAAAGTGTTTAATTTTTTCTCACTCGTCCAAAACTGAATAATCCATTAAAATGATGGATAGAAAACGCATACGATTGTCACGAACCACTCTTTTAAGGAGCATTTTTAGATATTTCGACCAAAAATTCAATTATAGGAACGAGCCGAGGATTTAGGTCAAATTTTAAGAATTATTTTTGTTAATTACCCTTAATAAAGGTAAAAATTAAAGGAGGAAAAATAAGCAAAGAAACGGAAAGACAAAATTAAGTAAAAGATGGAAGGGAAATTTCGTTCACTTTCCTTTCTTCGATTTGTAGAAGAAATAGAGAACTGATCGAAAGAAGGAATTAAATTAGGTGAAGGAATTTAATTCTTTAGAGAGGTGAAGGAAGGAGGAGCCCATCAAATTTAATTAAAAACAAAGGAAAAAATTGGAAGTACTGTATACTACGGAAAATGATGGGGTGGGGGAATCCCTCATATATATACATATATTTTTATGATTTGTGATAATATATTTTAATATGAGAAGGATATGTTTTATTATCATAATAACTAATGACAATGATAAAATTAAAATTAATTGTAATGAAATTTAACAAATTTACTCATATTTTTTAATATATATATATATATATATATTCAAATTGTTTACTAATTGGAAAAATGGAGGTAAAATCTCTTTTATAATCATATTTTTACATAAGATCTAAAATAAGATATTTTATTGCGGTAATGACTTATTTTATTTCCATAAATATTAACAAGTACAAAATTAGAATTAATTGTATGGGATTTAACATATGTACCCATATCAATGCATATTATAAAATATATATCTTGTAGATACAATTTTTTTCTACCATAACTTGTTTCCTAATTTCCAAATTACATTTTTGTTTATCTTTATTAGATTCATTAGGCAAAATCAAATTTCTTTACAAAACTTTAATCAAAGTGTCACCACAAATTTTATGTGAAATTTACAAGTTTTATTGCAAAATTTGAAATGAAACTTATAAATTTTACTGCAGATTTGCGAGAAAAGTTTACAAAGTTTATCAAAATTTACAACTTGCAAAAAAAATTATGCCAAAATTTAGAAGTTCACTACCAGTTTTTCATAAATATTGCTGTGAAATTTAACAATATGAATATTGCAATGAAATCTAACTATATAAATTGCAGTGAGAATTATGAGTTTAACCAATATTTTAAAAGTGAAGGCGTAAGTCTAAGCATTTGCTTGACCAAAGACGAGTCATAAACTTTTTGTGCAAAATATTTTTATATTTAAAAATAAGAAATAATTAATTTAGGCATAAAAATATATTTTGATTGTCATCTTACTGTCAAATTATTTAGTTTAAGGTGTAAAGTGGTAAATGAAAATAACTTAGGGGGTGTACAGTAATTTATTAAAATTAAAAAATAAAGTAGAAAATAAAATAATATATTTTGCGCTCTCGGTCTCTCTTTAGCTATTCGTTCCTTTCTCTCTTCAAAAATCTCTATTTCTTCTCAAAACACTTTCGTAAATTTCTTGGAGCCAATTTTTCAAAATTGAGCAGTTGATCTTATAATTGTTGAAAGTCAGTAGAACAATTAAGAAAACAAACCCCTAATGCTTCTTCTTCTTCTCTCTCTTCATTCTTTAACAAATCCATAATTTTCCCCAAATCTCAACCTAAACACTAATTTCTCCCTCAAATCAATCACCAGTTCACCACTCAACTTAGTATACAACTTACTAAAAAAAAAGCAACAAAAGTGCAAGCTTTAAATGCCTAGGCGTAAAAGGCGTATGCGTCGAATAAAATGCATTCGCTCAAACCCAAAGGCATAAGCCTAATGGGCATATCGCACTTAACTCATAATGTGCGTGATATGATGGCCTTTTTTTTTGCAAAGTGCATCGATGCGAGCGCTCTAATGCTTTTTAAAACACTAAGTTTAACTACAAAAAATATGAATATGTCGGAAATAGTGTAGTCCATTGTTTTCTAATTTGTATTTATATATTATTAGTAAATTTACAAGTACTATAAAAAAAAAAAGAAATTTCTTGTAGTATTCTAAGTAAGTTTTTTCTATTAAATAAGAGTGTAATAAATGTTATCCTATTAGATCTCAAATTTTGAAAATGAAAAATAATGCTAAATGGGCATTTTTGTTCATAACAATATAAATTTCGCAACACATGAGTTTTGGTACATTGATAATGTTTGTATTATATCATTCTCGTCTAAATCCATACTAATTTGCTAATTATATTCCTTAGTCTATTATTTCCTAATTTATATTTCTTTTAATATTTGTTGGTGTCATTGAGAAACACCAAATTTCTCTACATTTAAAAACAAAATAGTTGCAAAACTTTAATTAAATTTAAAAAATTTCACTGCAAATATGAAGTGAAATACACTTCATATTTGCAAGAAAATTTTATATGAAATTTAGAAGTTTTACAGCAAAATTATAAATTGCAGTGAAATTTGCAAGTTTAACTACAAAATTATGAATATATGAAAAATATTGCAATTTATAATTGTGATTAAAATGTAGATAGGGCCTGTATTCCTGATATGAGTGTTTTTTAAAAAAAAATTTACAATTAATTGCTTTCTAATTCACATTTATATTTATCTTTTTCGTAAATTTACAAGTATTCTAAAAAATTCTTGTATGTAGTACTAAAAGTAAGTATTTTTGTTTTATTGAAAGAAGATGAATGTTACCTGCGCTTATTGAATTTTAAAATTTTAAATAAAGCTAAAGGGGTATTTTTTGTCCATAAAAATGTGGAGTTGGCAAGAATAGAATTTTGGTAGAAAAAATTTGTATCATGTCCTTCTCATCTAAAACCAAACATACTAAGTATTTATCACCGAATTATATACATATGAGCAATATTCTATTTAGATTTTTAAAATAAAATAAATAATTCCAGTAACATTAATATTTTTTGTACAATATGATAAACGTCGTGAGTTCAAATCTTTAGTTGAACTTTCTGGGAGGTAAAAATTATAAATAAGTTTTTTGCCAACCCAACCTCGTTGGCCCATGTCATAGTCGACCTAAGACCCAAGACCGTTAAGCTCATTATACTTTATACGAAAAAAAGCAGTCAGACAACCACAGTATGTTTCATAATTTGGCCGACCACAAAGTCAGTAGGACCAATAATGAATAAAGACTTATAGAGGCAATGTATCCCAACCAATACTGACCGGCCAACGAGCAAAGGAAAGCTAAACTAGAAGATAAATAACGGAAAATAACTTCCTGTGCAAAATAACTACTTGTACACATTCTCTCTACACTCACTCTCACTTAGTTGTCTTCCTCCTCTAATCAATCCCCAATATTTCTGTAATTGTATTATCTCATTAAGCTTTTAAGTTAATACAACCGATACACTCACTAAAAAGAGGATGCAATATTGGATTTGGTATAATAGCCACTAGAGAAACCTACTCTCGTGACAAATCTAATCTCATTTCTATAACTGGTTTATTACTGTTCATCAACATCTTTATTTTTTAGTTGCCAAACATTTTTACTGGGCTAATTATTCTAGTTAAATTGGACTTGGTCAAATTTTCATCACTCACAAACTTAAACCTATTTTTTTTTTACTTTTATATTATTCAAAATATTGGATTGCTCACTCACAGTACATCGATGGTTGTAAACAAGCATTGCGCAAGCAAATAGGAATCCCACTACTTTCGTCTCAGGTAAATAATTGGAAATAAAACAACTCCTTCGAGGGAAACAAACCAATTTGAATCATCCAGCAAGAACCGAGCTTTTTGGTCTTTTGCTATAAAATTACAATTGGGACAATTTTAGGATCGATTCGATTTGTTTCTAGAGTCAATTTTTGGGATTATTAAAATAATGATTGGCCAGCGAGAATCGCAAATTGTAAACAAAAATTAATTGAGATACGCAAAAATCAATCTGGATATTACATGTGTAAAAAAATCTACTAACAAAAGAACATACATCAAAACAACCAACTACAAGAATACATTGATAGACCTATTGATTAAGCAAGACCACGAGTTACATATTTTTTTACTTTTTTTAATAAAATAAAAAGAACAAGCTCGACAAAATCAAGCTAAAGAGATGATATCAAAGATAATTACTCCACTATTAAAAAGACCATATGTTTTATTTTTAAGCATCAAGCATATAGATAGGTTGTCTCCTTCTGACATTACGAAACTTTTAGAGATGAAAAAATAGCTTAATTCAATAGGATTTTAACCCGCCCCAATCCGAATTGGGGGATGCTCTTTTGAAAAGGGTCGAGTAATTGTCTAAGGTCAACATTAATTTGACATGAAAACCAAATTTTCAACCTGCATTAAGCGACACATGTAGGGCATTTTTTATTGCAACTATAGAATTATGGTGAAAATTGTTTAAATTTTAGGCAATTTATATTCTAAGTAATTCAATTTTTGGGAAAAGTATTTTATTTTTTTTTGAAATAAAAGGGAAACTTTATTCACTCAAATCAGAAAGTAAGACATCACAAAGAACAGAAGGAGGAGTAGAAAGCCAACTCTCCTGACCAGACACTGAACAAGCTGCCCTAGCTAAACAATGCGCAGCAGAGTTCGCTGATCGTCGAACAAAAGAGAACGAACACATATCAAAATCCTTTTTGAAGGACATACAATCATCAATGATCACACCTATGCTAGAACAGCACTGCTCCTCACGGCGAAGAATATTAATCAAACTCTGGGAATCTGCCTCAATAATCACCTCATGCACATTTAAAGCTTTCAACCAACTAAGAGCCTCACGAATACTAAATTACTAATTGCCTCTGCTACTAGCGGATCGGAGATACCCGGAACACTGCCACACAAACCAGCTACAAAATTACCCTGATCATTGCGGAGTACACATCCAAATCCGAATCGGTTTGGTTCAGAAAAAATACTGGCATCCACATTGCATTTAACCTGACCCGGAGGAGGACTGCACCACTTTGTGACTTGGCCAGCCACTTGGGAAACCTCTGATGTGATTTGCAGATTTCCACTGCGAAAGGCTAAGCGTAGCAAGCTCGACCACCTTTGTCGCTGAAATACGAGGGTTTCTCCAAATTAACGCATTGCGAGCTGTCTAAATCCTTCACAAGATAGCGATAGCAATTTCAGTTTCTGCTAAAGAGCAGCGACCTCTCATAGTGTTCCACCAGCCAAGAAACGAGATTGAATTATCAATTTGATCACCAATAGGCGAGGCAGCCCACACTGATCTAGCAAACGGGCATGACATAAGAGCATGGAAAACATCCTCTGAGCTGTTTTTGTAGAAAGGACAGATGTCAACAACCTCAACTCTTCTTGAGCACAGTGCATGCAGCGTGGGGAGACAATCCGTTAAACCACGCCAAACCAGATTCTTCATTTTCGGGGGGACAGAAAGCTACCAGATTACTCTCCAATCCGTAACACAAGGATAAAAAGTAAGAGCAGTGGAACTACAGAGAAGCCTATAGGCGCTTCTCACTGAGAAGTTGCCCTTATGTTCCCCTGACCACATCCACGAATCAGCTATCAGAGATCGAGAAAGAGGAATAGCCAGAATTAATTCTGTCTCTTGCGTTGAAGAGGTCCCTCAATATGTCTATATCTCATTCTGTAGTTGCTGAGACACGCAGAGAGTCAACCGTAGCCTCTTTAAGTGCATCATTCGCTTCAGATTCTATATAAGGGTTTGTAGGGTCATTGAGCCAATGATCTCCATAAATATTAACCGAGGAACCTTACCCTATTCTTTTGCAAGCTCCCTGCTTGATCAAAGGCTGCGTGGCCATGAGACTACGCCAAATATAACTCGGATTGTGGCCAAGTTGAGCATTGATAAAAGAACCTTGGTTAAAATATTTAGCTTTGAAAATTCTAGCAACGAGGGATAAAGGTTTCGATAATAACCTCCAGCTCTACTTAGCTAACATAGCAATATTGAAAGAGTGAATCCGTTTGAAACCAAGGCCACCTTCAGTCTTTTTACCACATAGACCCTGCCAGTTCCTCCAACGAATACCCGTTTTAAAAGTATGCCACTACCCCACCAAAAACTATTCATCATCTTCTCTAGATCATCACAAAGGAGGCGAGGGAGCAAGAACACACTCATTACATACGTGGGAATCGCTTGTATCACCGACTTGAGAAGAACTTCTTTACCAGCCTTAGTAAAAAACTTTGAACGCCAGTTATGAAGACGTTTCCAAGCCTTTTCTTTCACAAAAGCAAAAACATCAGCTTTATTACGTCCAATTAAACACGAGGCGCCCAAATAATTGCCATGATTTTCACCGATGGGGACCCGAAGAGCACTATTAATAGACTCTTTAATATCATCGGGAGTATTTGGGATGAACAAAATAGAGGATTTAGTGAAGTTAATTTACTGCCCCGAGGCAGCTTCATAAACCCGGAAGCAATCCTGAATTTGCATACATTCCCGAAGCGTGGCCCGGAAGAACATAAAGCTATCGTCTGCGAAGAGAAGATGAGAAATAACCGGAGCCCCATTAGCCACCTTGCATCCATGAATCCGACCATGATGGGCATGATAATTAATAAGCGTAGATAACCCTTCAGCACAAATAATAAATAGGTATGGGGAAATAGGGTCGCCTTGCCTTAAACCCCGAGAAGGAATAATAGGGCCGATGGAATAATTATTGCAAACCACATTATAGCTCACCGAAGAGACAAACATCATAACGAGTCTCACCCATCTCTCCGCAAAACCCAATTTCAGCATCATCTTCTTAAGAAATCCCCACTCCACTCTATCATACGCCTTAGACATATCGATTTTAAGCGAGGCAACTCCAACTTTGCCTTGCGTTTTACGCTTAATGTAGTGGCCAGCTTCAAACGCTATCATCACATTATCTGTAATTAACCGGCCCGGGATGAACGCACTTTGAGATTCTGAGATAATAGAATTGAGCACCAATTTCAGGCGGTTCGCTAAAACCTTCGTCATAATCTTAACAATGACATTACATAGCGAAATTGGACGCAAATCAGAGATTTTTTAGGGCTTTTTAACCTTGGGAATAAGAACAATGTTAGTATCATTCAGCTCCTGGGGAAAAGTACAATTATTTAGGCACTCAAGACACGCAGCAGTAATCTGGATACCCACGTCATCCCAAAAGGTTTGGTAAAAGCACAGATTGAGACCATCAGGCCCTGGACTCTTATCCGGGTGCATAGACTTGACCACCTCATGAATTTCAATAGCCGTAAAGGGCCGTAAAAGGGCGGCATTTTGTTGAGGCGTAACCTTAGCTTGAACCATTGACAATAATTCTGAATCAACAGACCCATGTGAACGAATTATATTTTCAAAATAATCCTTCATTAATTCAGGGAGCCCATTATGCCAAGAGCAAACATTACCCAAATCATCAGTCAAACTACTAATATTATTTTTGCGTTTCCTACCAGAGGCGTGTAAGTGAAAGAGTTTGCTGTTAACATCACCTGCTTTTAGCCAGAAAAGTTTTGACCTCTGCTTCCAGAAATCAGATCATTGCTGTAAGAGTATGCCCAACTTCTGTCGCATCTCCATAACCGAAGCTTGATGAACGTCATCTCTGTATCGCTTCAAGAAATTTATCCGGGTCCGACAGCGCTTGATATCCATACTGAATTTTTTGGTGATAGAATTACCCCATTGCTCTAGTTCTCGCCTACAGCTTCCAATCCGAGTTCGTATATCCAGTTGAAGCGTTCGTTGCCACCCACGCTGAACCACGGAACGGCAATCTGGTTCAAGCCGCCAACTATTTTCAAACCTAAAGGGACGATTACGATGAACAATAGAGATCAGAAATTTTAGGACAAGTGCCGAATGATCGGACCAAGCCACACTAAGGTTCACAAGTGCCGCCGACGAGAAATACCTTAACCAGCTTTGAGAGACTAGGGCTCGGTCTAAGCGTTCTTCTGCAAAATTGGGCGTTCCTCTGCCACGCTCCCAAGTAAATGGATGACCACTCATACCCAAATCAGTGAGTTCACAATCAGTAACAGCTAGGCGAAAACCATTGATTAAATTTATAGGATGGCGAACTCTCCCATATTTTTCAGATTGAGCCAGCAAGTCATTAAAGTCTCATATACAACACCATGGCAGGGCAGATCGGGAAAAGAGATGCCGAAGAAGATCCCAAGACTGTTGTCTTCATCTGCGCTCAGGAAAACCATAAAACCCAGTGAGACGCCAAGGAGCCATCCCTTCGATCGAGACAATGACATCAATATAATTATTTGAGAAACCCAACAATTTCACTGTATTCTTATTTTCCCAAAATAAAGCCAACCCACCACCGTTGTTTAGACCTGGGATGAAACATAAACCTGCATAATTTAATTTATTTTTTACCACTTCTACTTTATCCCTAGTAACTTTAACTTTCATTAAAAAAATTAGACTGGGCCTTTCCTTGGACACAGGTCCAACAATTATTGAACTGTCGCGGTATTGCACAGACCCCGACAATTCCAACTTAGAGTCATCATAATGCCTGGCGGGCCTGGACACCAGAACCCGCCTCGAACAAGCTTTTTGACCCTTGTCCATGTTCACTGTCATCAGTATCCATTTGTTGCTGAAGGCCCAATTCCTCCACAGGCCCATCTATCACCCTGCGGCGTTTAGAGTCCACAATTGTTAGAATATCCCCATCCTTCTCCCCTAACACCGTCAATTCCTCCATCTGTAAGTGAGCATTGACAGCTGTATCCTTTAATTTAGGCCCATTATCATTGCCATTACGAAGTTGGCGCAAATCAACCTCACGACTGAAGCCAGTTTCCTTAATACTAGGACATACCATATCGAGGTTGCTTGTGGCCCCGCCGAACTCACCACGCCCACCTCCGTCAAACACCGGCCCGGTTCGCAACCACCTCTCCCCACCGGTGTAATTATTGCGACGATTCGGAGCCCGTAACCAAGTGCCAAAGAGTTTGTCTACTGACTTATCATGATAATCAAAAAATTTCTCACAAAATTGATCTGAGTGACCTATCAAGCCACAAAAAAAGCAAAAAGTGGGAAGCCTCTCATATTTGAAGTTTACCCATTGAACAGTGTCGCCAACTTTTCGGATCTTCATTTGACGTTTTAGAGGTTTTCGCACATCCATTTGGATTCTAATGTGCAATATGATAACTATTAATTATTTATAGAAAGTTAAAGGGTACCTAGCCAGGTAGAAAGTATATGTATTATCGAGTTAAAAACTATAAGTTCAAATCCCAAATTATATATTATTTTTCTGAGACCACCTGAAGGCTAGAGCTCCATTGGATATGGGTGTCTGACCTAGACGCTCGTTTCTAAACTACAAATTATAAAGCTCGGATACCGAAACTCTCCCAATGAGCTCTTGAGCTCCCTCGTCAATCACTATGTTAGAGAAAACATGGGCGGTATGGGCGTCTGCTACCAACTCCACTGGCGCAACATAGCCTCCCTTAACTTCGTTAAATACTTAACCACTACATGCAAAATATCGGAATTCATGGAAAAGCAATACAGAAGTGGTATGATTAGGGTATGGCCACAACCTGCTCCGAAAGCTCCTTAACACGTTTTCCTCTCAGTCATACATATAGAAAAAGCATTTGACTTCTAAAATAGGAGGAAATACACTCCAACAACCAAGAACAATCAAGCATTTAACACAAGTGTGAGATACAAAGAGATAGAGCTCCATAACCCACTTTAGAGCCCCTAAGTTAGAGAGATTAAACTCTGGGTGGTTTCGTCTTCTTCTTGTTGTAATATTGTGAGGATAGAATAGTTAGAGAGACTTTGTAAGCTTGTAACACGAACTCAGTCATCATAATACAAAGCTACTCGAGCTTCTAGTTCTGTTCCATAAAGGAGGATTAACCCATATCTCTATATGAGGCAAACCTCGTCTCTATATCTTTGTCTCGTTCAATATTGTTTGTCATTACTTCATTATTGTCTTGTTCTACACAAGCCACAATCACCATAATTATTTGATCGTGTGGTTAGGAATAGACCTGTTCTAGATTTTCGCACCAACATTTGTAATTTAAAAAGATAATTTAAAGGGTAAAATATTTTTATTTTTTTGAAAATTTCCCCTTTGCCTCCCTTTACCTTCGGTCCTGATAGGGATGGCAGCGTTATCCAAAACCATCCCCATCTCCGATTAGGTATATCGGGTAATCCTCATCCCCATTCATGTTAAGTAAAGGGTTCCACGGGGATTCATCAACAAATTTTTTTAATAAAAATAAATAAAACAAAAAGAAGAAAAAGTGATGTTAGAAATAATATAATGTTATATAAATATATACATATATAGATGAAATTATACATACACATAATGAACAATAAACTAATTTTATATATACATATACACACATATAAATATAAAATAAGAAAATAAGAAAATTAAATATATTGGGCGGATGCGGGTGTGGGGCGGGGTGGACACTCCCATACCCGAACCCGACTAATTCTAAAAATTCTCGACCCAAACTTGCCCTTGATTACTTGTTTGTATACCTGTCCCCATCGAGCTGGGGACATGCGGGTACCCGATCTGACAGATATTTTGCCATTCCAAGCCCCTATAGATAGTGTTTGAATCTAATATTGTACAAGAGGAGGATATGGAATTAAGAAATTAGCCCTTTCATTGCATTAAAAAATATCACTTGAACTATGATCGGAACAATAACCTTTTGCATAAATAATTGAATATATGTAGAAAAATATTAACATGTGTTTAAGGGTACATGTTAAGTATATTATAAATAAAAAAATTAAGCTCGCGTATGGAAATATGTATCATATTTAACGTATGATGGATTTCATTATTTTTATTTATAGGAACTTAATATATAGTATTAAAGCACACATTAACATTATCCATATATATATATAGTAATAGTGCGGATGCATGTGGTGCCACATTCTAGTAAATATGATGTATGATTTATGATACAAAATATAATTAATTGCTTGTGAAAACAAAACCATTAATATTATATTGATTGATTAAAAAGTTAGGTTCGTAGCATCACAAGTGTTGAAAAAAATAATTTGCATAGTTTCTACAGAATTAGTAGTAGTAGTAGTAGTGCATAATGTGAAGGGCCGCTAAATTTAGAGTGAATTGACATGCACACTGGAAAGAGTGAGGAACCGTACGTATTGCAGAAGATTTCAGAACACACTAAAAAATGTCAAACACATGGAGAAGACCCTAGGAGCCTTGACAACTTAATGAAAGTTACTAATTAGACTATATTAAAATATATTTTAACTTTTAAATTTAATGTGATCAAATCAAAATTTTAAGGACAAAATTGATACTAATAACATGTTTCAGGAGTCAAAAATGTTACTAACTCCATATTACAGTTAAAAAAGAATCTAGAGCTAACTTTAGCATGTATCTAAGCGGGAAATTGAGTAAAATGGTTACAAACTAGAGCTGTAATCAAATTTCCAAGAAATTAAAATCTCTCTTTAAATTCTTAAAATCTCATAGAAATATAACTCTTGATTAAACCTTTCAGTAGCTCCCTTTAATATCTTAAAATTATTTAAAAATTAAATTCTTAATTTGAGACTCATGAAAAAACCTACATGTCAAATTGGGACAAAAATTTAGAAACACAGAAGTCAAATATAACGGTAAACGATGTAAATAGCCTTCACAGCAAAGATATAATTTATAAGTATTTTTACGATATCTTATAAAAATATCTATCGTGTATTAATTTATAAATTAACATTTCTCTACAAAACTTAATATCTTAATTTAT
This sequence comes from Lonicera japonica, assembly GCA_021464415.1. NCBI lineage: Eukaryota > Viridiplantae > Streptophyta > Magnoliopsida > Dipsacales > Caprifoliaceae > Lonicera > Lonicera japonica. Next base: position 50,966,182 of record CM038471.1, read on the forward strand.
TTTTTAAAAAAACAAATGTTTTGCACATAAAGTGAATATTTGACCCCAACTATCATTTTTTAAGGTGGGCGCTATTGCCACACCCAAAATTACTCACAACCACTCCCAATCTCTCAAACACTCCTGCAAGGTATTGTTTTTCTCACTTTTACCTCCTAATATCTAAAGAGCACTCCCTCTTTAATAATAATAATAATAATAATAATAATAATAATAATAATAATAATAATAATAATAATAATAATAATAATAATAATAATAATAATCCTAATAATAATAATAATAATAACCTAATATCAAATACTCTATCTTCCTGCGTTCAAACACATAGCAGTCCCTCTCATTTCTCTTCTTCCCCGCGCTTTTCAACCTGTGCACTATTCCCCCCAAATCCCCTTCTTCCTCCGGTTCCTCAACCTGTGCAAACAGTCGAATCGTCGTGATTGAAGGTACTTTTACTTCACTCAAAGCCTCTGCTCAGCCCCCCTCCCCCCCCCCTCCCCTCCCAAAGTAAGTTCTTCATATTCATTATCATTCTAGGTTGGAAATATAGTGGTAAATAGTTATATATGAACATAGTTGACCATGGATGGGTTAAATTTAGGATAGTTATTTGTTATTTTTGTTTGTTTTTCAATTCATTGAATGATTGAACCCTTACGCCATTAAAACTTCTTTATGAAATTCCACTCGGCCAAACGAGACCGAATATATTGAGTTGGTTCGCTGTAATTTAGCCGAGCTAGGTCTGTTATATTTGTAAAAATACAAACCCACAGTCGGCCTCATGTAACCGAATGTGGACAATTTTCTCGGTTCTATTACGACGAATTTGAGTAATTTTATCGGTCCTTTTAGGCCGAGTGTCCTATAGATCCTTTACGCCATGGGAGATCCTCAATTAAGTTGAGGGTAAGTGTTCCTAATTTTTTCAAAAAGCCAACCTTTACTCGGTTTCACAGAACCGAATTTTGACTAAGTACTCGGTTATTTGGAGCCGAGTAAGGGTAAATTACTCTATCTTCTTGGGTCGAGTATGATTAACTAAAATATATTTCAGGAAATATGAGAGATAATTATATATGCATTGAATGTTTCAATTAATTATATATGCATTGATTATATATGCATTGAATATGAGAGCTGATTATGTGAGAGCATATTATTCTTACTTCAATAATTCCAAATAAGGTTTATGTGTTATTTTGCTTGAAAACTTGTTTTTTAGTAGATAACTAATGTTTAATTTGCTTGAATAAAGAATGACTAGAGATAATCCGATGACAGCCTCCGAAAGGCAACGGAAAAAAGTAAAACATGTTGCAATTACGGGCTTGAAGATGTATGGAAAAAGAAGAAATCATGCATCAACTGCACCAATTGCACCACTGCCTGCACTACCTGCACCACTTGTACTACCACCTGCACGACATGCAGGAGAAGAACCATCTGCAGCAGAGAATCCTGAAACCGAGATGACAGATGAAGGAGAAGATCCTAGCGGTGAAGGCCAAGAAGATGACGATGGGGGTCCACGTGATAAAAGCGTCCTTATATCATTTAAGGATCATATAGCATATGCCATTTGGAATAAGGAAGAGGTATTGTTTATTTTACAAATGTTACTGAATTATAAAGTTATTACGTATTTACTTTACATTTGTTATTTACTTTATTTGTAAAAATACTAAATGTAGGATGCTGATAGAAAACTAGCAACTGTATGCCATTGGGCCAAGTTGAATGAATGGGACTTCTCTAAAGAGGTTGAGGGCGTTAAAAGTCGGGTGAGGGCGAGTGGATTAACACCTTTAATAGACAACACATATCGCTACATTGACTATGTCGCGGTCCAAGCGTTTGTTGAGCGGTGGCAACCAGAAACAAACACATTTCATCTTCCATTCGGGGAGATAACGATTACGTTGGACGACGTCAGACAAATATTGGGTGTGCCGGTCGAAGGTGATTGCTTAACATCTCCCGAGGGGGCAAAGGAAATACAACCAAAGGTAGCGATAGACATGGCTAAGGAGTTGTTGGGTATGAGTGAGGCCGAAGTGGTTATAGAAACAAAAGACACTTACGCTATTAGGTTACAATGGTTGAAAGAACGGTGCATGGGTCGAGCCACTGATGAATCAACTCCCGAAGAGTTAGATATTTGTGCAAGGGCCTATATCATGTTCTTGCTCGGGTGTGTTGTCTTCCCCGACAAGACAAAAACAAAGGTTTCTATATATTTTTTAGGATGCTTGAGGGATATGTCAAAGATTGGGGATATAGGATGGGGAATGGCGATACTCGCGCATACGTATCGTCAATTAGGTCATGCTTCTAGATCCGGAGATATGTCAATATCTGGATGTTTGACTTTGGTTGTGGTACGTTTCTTGTATTTTTATTATAATTATTTTATCGTTAATTCCCTTATCTTTTTTATATATTGTGTTTATGATATTTGCTTTCATATATGTAGGCTTGGATATGTGAGCACTTTTATGAGTGCGTCCGCGTGGTTCCTAATATGGAATACATTGAAACGAATCCGCGAATGTGTCGATGGAAACCTCAACAATTAGTTGGGGATACTGCCACAGCCCTCGTAAGCTTAAGAGAGAAGCTGGACGACTTATCCGCCACAGATGTAAGTTTAAATGTAGCCTTAAATTATTGGTATATGAATTACTGAGTAATACATTAAATTCAGATTTGAATAATATAATTGATTACTTATCACTTAGGTGTGTTGGGATCCATACAAAGATCACAGAACTGTGCGCCCATTCCACGAGGTGTCGTATTACACGGGATTACTGATTTGTTTTGATGTTGCTGAGCCATATTATCCTGAACGAGTCCTTCGACAATTTGGCCGAGTGCAGACAATCCCTACATCAAGAATCATGAAACCCCTGAAGAACAAACGAGGAAAGACTACACAATCGTACAAGGTTGTATATAGTTTGAACCAGTGGCAGCAAGAGAACTGGGGTGATCACTTACTGAATAATAACAAGCGTTCAAGGCCGGTGACGTATCCATCGGAATGTGAGAGCAACTACATAGAATGGTACTTGAAAATCACCCATCCATACATACAAGTCCCGAGCCTAAGATCGACAGCTCGAAGAACCCGTGGGGAACAAGAGATTGGGCATGCGAATATGGTAATATTACCTTATTAAACTTTGAACACTATATCTCATTACATTATTTATATATTGTATTAATTGATTTATGCATGCAGGAAGTTGTAGTTGGCAAGGCAATATCGTTGCTAGATAAAGCGATTGATGAGGCAGAAGGGGATAATATTCCGCTAGTTATTGTTCAGAGTGTCCGAGACATGCTTTCCGGTGCAAGAATGGAAAATAGGCAGGAGGATAGGAGAAAGAAAAGGCATGACGCTTCAACAATTCCCTCTGCCTCCACTACACCCTCGACTGCAGCTCCGAGAGCCCCATCTACCTCCACAAGACCTCCGGTTCCCGCTACAAGAGCCCAAGTTAGAAAGGGGAAAGCCCCAGCAAAAAAGAAGTCGAAAAATTAGTTTAGGGCTTAAACAAACTTGATTTCCTATTTTATTGTTTGGTTAAACTTGGATTTAACATACTTTGTTACTTGGCTATACTTTTTATCGTGTTTGACGTTTGATTATATTTACTATCATTTTGGTTAAACTTTGCTATATCATTTTGCTATCATTTTTTGGATGTTTGATCATGTTGGTTGGTGTAAACTTGTTTGATTGATGTAACTTGGTTGGTGTGTTGTTATCATACTTTGTCATAGCTATATTGGCTTCATTCGGCTGCAAGCAACCTAATTAGGGGTTAATACTCGGTCTCTACAAACCGAGTTTAATTGACTTACTCTCTCTGAAGGACCGTTTGAGGTCCAGAGAGTAGGACACAGACCTTTAGGTTCATTCGGCTTATAACACACCGAATGTTAGCATATTACTCGGCTCCAAACCACCCGAATTGGTAGCATATTATTCGGCTCTGAGGGACCGTTTGAGATCCAGAGAGTATGCAACAAAACCTTGGATTCAGTCGGTTGGTAACCATCGAGTTTTTTTAACCCTTTACTCGGTTACCTACCCAACGCGAATGTTACCAGATTACTCGGCTCTGAGGGACCGTTTAAGGGTCCCGAGAGCATGCAACAAACCTCGGATTCATTCGGTTGGTGACCATCGAGTTTTGTAGTATTACTCGGTTATAAACAACCTGAATTGTACTTAGATAACTCGGCTGATAAGGGGGACCGTTTGATGGTCCCGAAGCATGCAACATATCTTTTGGTTCACTCGCTTGAAAACCACCGAATTCAGTGTTCATACTCGGTTATATAAAACAACTTGTAGTACATAATCGTTTATAAGGGACCATGTATGAGTCTAAACTTGATTATCAACCAAATCACAAAACCAAGCACAACTAAGTACAAGAAGAAACAAATGTAAAAAAAAAACACTAAATATTTGATTCATTCATAATATTTAACATATAGCTTGGCAAGCACTTCATCTACAAAAAGGTTACATGTCAACTTTTTACAATACAAAAAGTATCAATTAATCATTTACAAAAGATCAACAACAAAATACATAACACTTGATATGCAATACATGCATGTGCAAAAAACAAAAGAAGAACAAAAAGACTTTCCAATCATAATTACTTGATTATGATTGGTGAGTCTTTCTTTCTTACTCCGCACGATGACAAATCTTTAAACCAATTTAATTCTATCAGCAAAATGCAATATCCAAGCAGAAGACTCTTCATTCGAAGAGTATTCCACTTGTAGCAACATAGGGAGGCGGTGCACCATCTTTCAAGTAGAGTTTAACAAAGTGATTTCCATTAACAAGTGCTATAGCCATCTGACGAAGTTGCTTTCCTTGTGGTGGCGGACTAGCGTGCGGGAAAAAAGTTAAACATTGAAGTTGTGAATAAAAGAAAAGCACAGAAATTGTATGCCGATGCTATCAAGAACCCATGTCGGGCATAGTCATCCAATGATCTGTTGTTTTACATTCCGTTTCAAAAAAATTAAGTGCTTTAAAACAATCTTGAATAGTACCAAGATCCCAAGCATTTTTCATATTTTTCCTTGTACATCTGTAAGTCTTCTATCAAATTGATTCGTACACTTTCCCAACCTTGCCTATCATCAAACCACCCCAATTGTTCCGCATGCACCGAAAACCACAATGGCCATCACTGGGGACATCTTGTATATCTTCGATGAATGGATGCATGAATTCAGGGATAAATTGCATATAAGTTTCGAATTCCCACTTTCTCCTATCAACCTCATTTTTCTTTTTCACCACTTGCTTCCTTCGCTTTGAAACTTGAGATAATTGAGTTGCAACCAATTGTTGCTCTTCAATAGTCTTAGCGTATTCAAAACCTGATGGATCCCTCTTCGTAGACTCCCCATGTTTCTTCTCCTTTTCGCTCAATTTTCTCTTACTACCGCGAGGTCTGCCTTTCGGTACGACAGGAGTAGGCTCTTTAAGTGACGTCGTACTTGGCGTAGCAATATCTTTTATCTTTCTCAAAAGAACCTTCTTCTCATCCTCCGTTGATTGATCATACAATTTCTTTAGTAAAACAATCTCCACTTGCGTGAAAAAAAAAAAATTTCATTCTTTGAAAAAAAATATTCATTGTCATTCCCTGTTTGGTAAGATAGTGAGCTTTGCCAATGTGCATCAACATCTGCAAAGGGTATAGGCGCCGCGATTCTCACGTCTATATTGAAGTAACTCATGGGCACAAGGCAACCCATACACCGTACGCACTACATGATTACATGCTAATGGATCAAGACCAATTTCAAGCGACCTATCTTTTTTTCCTTTTGATCACGTCTAACGCAAAATGCGAAAGCCGCCCTTTTAATTTCTTTGAACAAGCACCTTGGTGTATTTTTGACCGAACAAACAAGACTCCTCTCAAAAACGGCTTTCACTCGTTAATTTGCAAACTCAACATATTGTCCATTCCAGCAAACACTGTGGCAAAAAGTTCAAGCAACCCCATTGTCCAGGTGTTCTTTAAGCTTGCCGTGCGACCCTTCAGCTCTATTCGTTGTTCGATTTCCACGGTGCTTTATCCGATTTGTCCATGCAAGTACGAAGGTCTCTCTATGCTTAAACCATGTTCGTAGTACATTATCAATGGCGTTGGGAATTCCCTTCCAATCCTTCCGTAATTCTTCCCATCTAGTGAAGAACTCTTTTTCTGTTGCGGACTTCGTAACTACTTGCCAATCATCAAAAAACTTTTGTCCAAACACCCTCGGTTTTAAATAAGGCTTGCAATGTTGTTCAACATTCTTAGCAATATGAAAAGTGCACAACATGTGATGGGCATTAGGAAAAAACTATGGATGGCATTTATAACTGCAAATTCCCGATCGGGTACAAATACATTAGGGATATCATGGGGCTCAAACAACATTTTCAATTTACAAAGTGCCCATTGGTAATTATCCCCCATCTCCTATATACAAAAGCAATGGGCTATGGGAAAATGTTTTAGCAGCAGTCGATGTAATCCCCACCATTGCAAATAATGGCATTTTATACTGGTTGTCTTTGTAAGTACATCGACAATCACCACAGAAGGAAAGCACTTAGCCAACAAAACGCCAATCGGGATGTGCCAAAATAAGTCTGCAACCCAAGAATAAGTCTACACACTTCTCAGTTTGTTGTTTCATCGGTCTAAACCAATACACAAATGTCTTCACCAAAACTTTCAATAGTTGTTGCATTGCGTCCTACCCTCCATCTCGTGTATTCTCATTTTGGATTTAGCATTTAAATTGTCTTCATCGTGGAGGCATTATTTTCATGGAGGACGTTTTAATCCACAAAGATATCTTTGGGTTTCACCCCAGCAACGGACAATTCCGCAACGAATTTCTTCTCCTCTTTGCTAATCTTCCAGCAAACGGATGACCTACTAAACTATTAAAGTAGGTCATGGTTATGAAGTCCGAATCTTACTTCCACTTCCATCGATCACCACCTAGATTTACACCACGTATTGAGAATGGGCAATTGCATTTTCTTGTCGCACTATTTCTTTTCTTCTTCACTTTTATTCTTGATTGCGACGGTCGCGATATATGCCGCTCCTTTCACAAGCCAAATATGCCTTGGCTTCGGGTACCACACCCTTGATCGGATTTCGCAGTAAACAACAATTGTTTTTGGATCGATCTTGCTTTACTTTGACACCAATCAACTAAAGCATACTTTGAGTGGAACACCTACAAAATAAATATAAATCATATCTTCTACTATTTTAAATATTATAGGACATATCAACATATTGAACTAAAATCATGAATGTACTTACTTCATCAGTTGTAAAACCGTAGTCACATCAACCGCTTTTGCTCTACTAAACTCATCATATTTTTGAAAGCACAAGCTGAAGAGCGGGGGGATCCAGAAGTAATATTATCATCATCATCAGAGTTGAGGTCAAAACTCTTTGCTTGGCTTGAAGGCTTTATGTTCACTTTCTCGTCACTATCATCATTAAAGTTGAGATCAATAAAGTTTTTATGTTTCACTTCATCATCACCATCAAAGTTGAGGTCAACAATGTTCTCTATCTTCACTCCTTCGTCACTACTATCACCACCATCGGCGTTGAGGTCAATACATTTATTTGGTGTGAGATCTATTTTCATATGTTGCCCGTCACCATTGACGTTAGATGGCATTTTCCTCGACAATATGATCTACAAATTGGTAAGCCAAATTGTGTTTCGGAGTTTCATTTGCTATAATTGCATTTATATCAATTTCGTCGATAAAAGCACAATCAGCCCATATGGAGGAGTCAAGTGACCTCACATCCTGCAATTGTACAATCGACAAATTTTAGTACAAAATTGCTTATACTCGGCCACAATTAACGATAATATTCCTAAATTTCGTCCATACATAACCGAACAATGACCATAAACTCGGTTACACGTAAACGAGTTAATCTCATCAACCACCTGGCCTTTTAACTACACTCGGCTATAAAGTACCGAATAAAATCAATAAACTCGGTTATATGAAGCGAGTACAATTACAAGCTCCTGAACGATGCTCTGTTTTTGGGTTTATATATATTTATTTTATTTTTTTATTGGAACTAAAATGAAACAAAATGATGTAGCTAAGAATGTAAAATTTACCTCTTTCTTATAAGGCATTATCTTCATTTGTTACTACATTATCATCAACTTCTCTAACCCATTTCTCTCTCTCTACAATCCTCTCACTCCACATTCCCTTTTCTCTTCTGACCAATGTTGATACTTTGATTATGTCTTTCAACACTTCAAAACGTAATGAAAATCGAAACGAAATAGAAGCGAGAGAATGTATATATTTACTCGGCCGGATAGTGTTAGCTTGGATTGAAGCACGTGGGTTTTTAGTTTTTTGGGGTTTGGAGTTTGTTTTGTGGGTCTTGTAGGTAATGATCGTGAGTGATAAGTAATATGTAATAAATGAAGTATTAATAATAAATTTTTAAGTTTAAATGATTGCCTAATTAAATTAAGGTAAAAACCTGATGAATTATTAATATCTATATTTCACAAGTGTGTGGCAATAGAAAAAATCTTATTTTTATAAGATGGAGTGGTTGTGAGTAATCTTGGGTGTGGCAATAGCGCCCACCTTTTTTAAAGTTCAACTAGAATATATGCCCATGTCAGATGGTACAATAAAAACAAGCAACCCGTGGAGGATGGTACGAACAAAACGTATTATATTTATTACTGATACCACTAGATAATGGTAATTTTCCAACAAAAAAAAAATGCGCCATACAAATATATCCTACTTAATTACATCAATATAAATGGGAAAAAAATTAGTTCTGCAAGGAAAAAATATGTTAACAAAATGAAGAGAGTTCTTGCTTGAATCCTCTTTTTCGAGTAAATATCGGTTGGATTCCAACTTCCTTTTTATTATTGATGGGTATCGTTTCTACGGCGTTGTTTTTGTATCAGGATTTCATACTTCTTCCAATATTTTCTCTCCCTTTTTAATCTTTTCCCGTTTTGGAGCTTCCTTTCGAACTTTATTTTCATGTAAATTTTTCGTTCGTTTTTTTTCCCTGCAAAAGAGAAGGAAAAGAGGAACGTTGGTAGAAAAAAGGACATAAGAAGAAAAGGGCGAAAACATTGCTATTTAACTATATACGTTTCAACAAATTAAGAGGACGTACTCTCAATAACAGGAAAAGGCCCTTTTGTTTTTATTAGGTCTGGACACACTAAACTGCCCAATTTTGAATGCTTAATGCAGAACAAAGTTCTGAAAATTGTGTTTAATTTTTGAACCTCTAAATAAATATTATGGGCATGTTTGGTTGAGTTAGTTTTTGAGAAATATGAAAATAAGTTGAAAAGTAAATTTGATTTTTGTTGGATTTTTTTCAACCAATTCAAAAAAACTCACCAAAGAAAACTCAAAAAAATAGTCACAATAAATCTTATTTTATAGATCTTGAAGCGTAAATTTCAAATATATATATATTTTTTTATCGAATTCCAACTTTTAAATTTAAAGTTATGGTATTTTAAAAAATTTATGAGAGAGAAAGTGAAGTGAATTTTAAAATATGTGAAAGTGAAGTTGGCTTTCAGTAGAAAACTTAAAAACTGGTTTTTAAAAATTGAACCAAACAGGGGCTATGTGTTCGAATTTGTTTCACTCTAAATATTGAATAAATGACATTTTTACTAGTTTATCTTTTTTTGTTTCCTTACAAAAATTTGGGCCAGAAACAAATTTCATTATATATCTTAAGCATTATGCATTCAATAGAGATCTTGCTTCTTAATGCTAAATTTTAATTACATTCAGCATTAGTAATTGAAACTTACATATTTCCCCTTTGAGCTGAATATATAATCCCCTATTTAGCATTAAGAGGTAAAATTTAATCTCCCCTAAATACAACTCTTAATATGAAAGAGAGATAATATATATATATATATATATTCAGTTAACAGTCACTATTCCGTTTACACAAATATAAACTGAAAGGGAAAACTGAATTATGGGAGACTTCTGCAAAAAAAAAAAAAAAAAGAGAGAGGAAGAAGAGAGAGGGAGGTAAAATACTCTTGCGTAATCATATTTACTCTTCTGCATAGTCCTTCTGCTGGAATCAACTGGAGTAGTAAAAAGAAGGGTAGCAAATTAAATTAATCTAGCTAAGAAAAAAAAAATCTGATGGAATAATATATAATATAAGATATTAAACAGATTATTTGGACAATTGATAAATGTTTTAGCTTATGTACGTACCATGGTAGTGGTTAAAATTAATGCAGGAAAACCGGAAACAGTGCAGCTGCAACTGCAAAGAAAGGTGCATCCCTACGAACTAGATAAAGGGAAACCATCAGAGAAAACGAGCAACGACCAAACAATCTTCCCGAACAGCTACCAGTGCGACCCCAGAAACTATACTCGTAAACAACCCAGGTACAATCTTATCCATGATTTCCCCATGCCATTGGGGTTATTATCCCCCGCTGATACAACTAGGTCGAGGATGGGCTCCATCCACAAGTAAACTAAGAAAGCAACAATATATGGTCCAAAGTAGTAGTTTATGTGTAGTAGTGCTTTTGATATGAATATTTCTGTTTTCGAATAATAAGCGCAACACAACACAGGGGTGCATGCGAATGTTGATCGTAATAAGATCTCTACAATAAGAAACAAGGTATTCTCGAGAAAAGAATGAGGAGGACCAGGTGGGGTCAGTGATGGAAACCATATTAGGTGCGAAAATGTAAATAATAATGTAAGTAAAAGAAAACTCATCACAATCTTCGAGTCCTCGTAGTCGTCTTCGTTTGCGTTGGTCGTCATTACGGCGACAGTCAAGATGAATGAATTGTCTACTTGTATTGTTACATGTACCGATTGGTTGATTATTTTATATATATATATATATGTATGAGCCTTAATTATGATTATATATATATGCATATATATATATATATATCTGTCAGCGACCAATTAGGTAATTAATAAGACGCGCTGTTCTATTTCATTCCTAATTTTGCGCTACGTAGGGTTTGGGTTTTCCTTAATAAAGGGATAATTAACAAAAATAACGTTTAAAGTTTGTCCATAAAGTTTAATTTTCGGTTGAAATATCTTTAAAAGTGTTTAATTTTTCCTCGCTCGTCATAAAAAGATGGATATAAAATGCATATGATTGTCACGAACCACTCTTTTAGGGTAATTTTATTTCTATCCGCGAATTTTTGCAGTTAATCCACCCTTGATTTATGTTAATATTGAACTAAATTTCTCAAAACTTCCTTATAAAAATTGAGAAGTATATCCACCAATTAATAATTCTTTTAAATATATTTACTTTTAAAATTAGTTTCCTAATTAGAATAAACTTCCTTCCTTTTAAAATTAGTTTCCTAATTAGAATATACTTCCTTAATAATATATTTTCTTAATTTGTTAAAAGGTATATTGATACAAGGACTATAGATTCATTATTCATAAAAAATATACAATACTATCAAACTTGGCAGAATTAATTTATATTATTACATCATAATACTAATGAATAATTTTTTTCAACAAATGAGTTTACTATTTTCTTTTTCTTTTTCTATGCAATGAGGGCTCTAAATAAATAAAAATAAAGCAAAATTAGAACTTAGAAACTAATTAAGAATTATTGGTTGGAAGCAACAAATATCGTTTCCTTCAATCTCAATCCTTTCAAGTCAAAGAAAGAATATTCAACTATAATATATGTTTGTTTTCTTGTTTGCCATGATAAATCTATAATTAAAGTTATAATTTTAATTTACTTCTAAGTAGGAACTAAATTTTGTAGACGTATTACAAATGTTTCAAACTATACTTACTGTTTAATTACTATTCCAAGACTAATGTGAATTATTGTATAATCTCAATTCTGAAAACAAATGTGAATCAAAATTATAATCTAATCTTATAGTCTAATCTCGAGTCTAGAAAGTAGAAATAATTAACAATAAATTATATATATTAGAAATATCATTTTATTATACAATTTATGTTTACTTTTTGATATATTATATGACGGTTGATATAAGTAAAAATTTAGTGGATAATTTACAATTGAATTAAAAAGAATCATTATTTTATAAAAATTATGCCAATATTGATTTTTATAAGTTTATCCAACAACGTGGTTAACCTTAGTGGACAATACAAATTATCTCAGTAAAACCCAAATAGATGAATAGATTGACAAATTTCGTTGATAGAATTAAAATCACCCTTGTTAATTACTAATCAAATTGATTAGATTTGTTGTTTAATTTTTTTGGATTGTCGAAATTTAAATTATTGATTTTCTATAATTTAGTAATTGATTAAGTTGTTAGAAGTTATTTTATTGTTTAAATTTAAATTTTGAATTTGATTTTATAGATATTAGTTTCTAGCAAGATTTTAAAAGTTTAGATTAGTTTAATAATCAATTAGATGATACTGACATTATAGGAATAACAATAATATAAATTAGTTTTGTAGCTATATTAATTAATATAAATTATTTATCCATAAAAGTTTGTATTTTAAACAAATCTTTGGACCTTAAAGTATTGGTATAAAAGTTGTGTCCTTAAATAGATAGAGAAATGAATATTCGTCCTTAAAACTAATTGCCCCTATTTTTATTTATTTAATTAAAGTGGGTGTACTTATTAATCTAGTGGATTTTTGAATATTAAATCATTAATAAAATAATATTTATAAAATTAAATCAATAATATTTTTTGTCAGTCTATCCACATTCGTGGATTAATTTAGTAGGCAACGCGGATTAACTTAATAACGCGGATTAACTGCAAGATATCGTGGATAGAAATAAAATCACCCCTCTTTTAAGGGGTCATTTTTAAATACTTCAACCAAAAATTCAATTTTAGGAACAAGCGAAGAATTTAGGTCAAACTTTAGGGGTTATTTTTGTTAATTACCCTTAATAAAGGTACAAACTAAAGGAGGAAAAATTAGCAAAGAAATGGAAAGACAAAAGTAAGTAAAAGATGGAATGGAAATTTCGTTCACTTTCCTTTCTTCGATTTGTAGAAGAAATAGATAACTGATCGAAAGAAGGAATTAAATTAGGTGAAAGGATTCGCTTTCCTTCTTATATATCATACCAAATTTAATTCTTTAGTGAGGTGAAGGAAGGAGGAGCCCATCAAATTTAATTAAGGGTGATCTTAAATGCACCCACATAATCCGTCTTCTCACCCCACCAAAAATCAAAGTACGTTAATATTAACCTAAAAAATAGCGTAAAAACATTTCTTCTCACTCCACTTTTTATACTTTGAAAAACTCGCCATTAATTTATCTTCTCATGTGAAATCCCAAATTTTAATATTTTTTTATATTATTTAGTTAGAAATATAGTTGGTTTCTCTAAATAATATTTTATTATTGACAAATTTGTAAGTTGAAATTATTCTCAGCTATCTCATAGTAATTTCCTTAATTAGGAAAATAAACATGCAAGTTATATATATACACACATACATACATATGGTGCATATTTACGTGGTGTAGGAGATGTATAATTGCTTCCTTCCTTACAAGTATGTGACCAAATCTTAGTTTTAAAATCCTTAATTATTTTGAATTTTTGAATTTTAAATTTTAAATTTTGAAATTTGAAAATATAGATTTGTTTAACCATTTTAGGTAATATCTTCTCGCTAATTGTTAGCTAAGGTTTTGGTGCAATTATTATTAATTTGATTATTCCTTTGATTTTTATTATTCTAATTAAGCTAAGAAAATTCTTGAACCTAATAAATCATTATTTATTTAAGAATAATTAGAGTTAAAAAAAAAAGCAAATGGTGCAGAGGATAATTAAGCAAATTGAAATTTGGTGAGATTATGGAGGAAAGAAAAAAATATATATTAATTGTAAGGGAGAGAGAGAAAAGAAATGAGGAAAAAATATATATTTATTGTATGTTGTGCTTTTATTGTTTCAATATTTAATTTCTTAAAAATTACTCGTAAAAAAATATTGAAAAATAAAATAGTTTGGTGAGAAAATCTCTATCATTTTAATATTTTGTAAGGAAATTCTTTTCTTGAATCTCCAAAAAAATGATATATCATAGAAATCGAAAGTAAAAAAATATTTTAATAAATGATTTATTATTATGAAAACTATTTTATTTTTCCAATTTATTTTTTGCCCTTTTCACAGAAGATAACATATATTTTACATACAAAAAATTGATCTTTTAATATTTTTGGTATAGTGAATTAAGTCTTATATTAACTTATTTAATAAAGATAAAAATAAATTATGTAAATAAATTTTAAATATGAATAATAACCATTTAAGAGTAATAAACAATAAAAGATTATATAAAATATCATATAATTACTAAAACTGTATTTCTGACAATTAACATTTGGTATCTTCGTGAGATAAAATTTTTAATGAAATTTATTAAGAATGATGTAAATTTTATTTATAATGTTTTATATTAATGAAAATTTTAATATTATTTAATGTTTTTTTTCTTTTTGCGACAAAATTTTATCTTCTATATATTATTTTAGTAAACTCACTCCACCGCTGGGGTGAAGTGCAAGATTTTTTAAAGATTTGATGGGATGAGAAGAAAGTATTCTTATACTAGGGTGAAAGACTGATTTTGTGGGTGCATTTAAGAACACCCTTAATTAAAAAGAAAGGAAAATATTGGAAGTATTGTATACTACAAAAAATGATGGGGTGGGGGAATCCCTTATATATATACATAGAGAGCATTTCTGGTACGGATGGGTCATTACTTGAAATTTTCCGTATTTACATATTTTAATCGCCATTAAGTTGTGTCAAACTTTTGAATTATCTATTTCACCCATGTGGTTGAGGTTTCAAACCTTGAACCTTTGACTATGCAATTCACTACTTAACCACTAGGCCACCTAACATCTTTTTCTTAATTTTTTGTTTGAATTAGATATATTTAGGGATGGCAATGGATTGGGTTTGGCTAATACCAAACACGACCCATAGTTGCAATAGTCCCCCCCCCCCCCCCCCCCCCCCCCGAATCCAATGCGGATTTTATTTTTGAAACCCAAACCCGCTTCACATTATTAAAACTTGAACCCACCCAACGATACAAAAAAATAAATTGAGTAAAATTAAATCTATTTCAATAGTTTTTCAAATCTTATCGGTGAAAGTTAGTAGAACAATTAAGAAAACAAACCCCCAATGCTTCTTGTTCTTCTCTCTCTCTTCATTCTTCAACAAATCTATAATTTTTTCCCCAAATCTCAACCTAAACTGAAATTTCTCCCCCAAATCAATCACCAGTTCACACTCAACCTAGTATACAACTATAAAAAAAAAAAAAAAAAAAAAAAAAAAAGCAACAGAACTGTAAGCCTTAAACGCCTAGGCATAAAAGGCGTATGCCTCGATTAAAAAGTATTTTGTGTGAAGGCCTTTTTTTGCGAAGGCGCATCGATGAGAGCGCTCTAATGCTTTTTAAAACACTGAGTTTAATTGCAAAAAATATGAATATGTCAGAAATATTGTAGTCCATTGAGTTCAAATTTGTATTTATATATTATTTGTAAATTTACAAGTACTATAAAAAAAAGATTTTCTTCTAGTATTATAAGTAAGTTTTTTCCATTAAATAAGAGTGTAATAAATGTTATCTTATTGGATCTCAAATTTTGAAAATGAAAAATAATGCTAAATGGGCATTTTTGTTCATAACAATATAAATTTCGCAATACGAGAGTTTTGGTCGATAATGTTTGTATTATGTCATTCTCGTCTAAATCCATACTAATTTGATAATTATAAACCTCAGTCTATTATTTTCTAATTTATATTTCTTTTAATATTTGTTAGTGTCATTGAGAAACACCAAATTTCTCTACATTTTTATTTTTTAGTTACCAAACATTCTTACAGGGCTAATTCTAGTTAAATTGAGCTTGGTCAAATTTTCATCACTCACAAACTTAAACCTATTTTTTTTTACTTTTATATTATTCAAAATATTGGATTCCTCACTCACAGTACATCGACGGTTGTAAACAGGCATTGGGCAAGCAAATAGGAATCCCACTACTTTCGTCTCAGGTAAATAATTGGAAATGAAAAAACTCCCTCAAGGGAAACGAACCAATTTCAATCATCCAGCAAGAGCCGAGCTTTTTTGTCTTTTGATATAAAATTACAATTGGGACAATTTTAGAATCGATTCGATTTGTTTCTTGAGTCAATTTTGGAGACTACTAAAACAATGATTGGTCAGCGAGAATCACAAATTGCAAATAAAAATTAATCGAAATATGTAAAAATTAATCTGGACATTAAATGTGTAAAAAAAATTTACTAACAAAAGAACATACATCAAAACAACCAACTACGAGAATACACGACAATATTAATAATAGACCTATCAATTTAGCAAGACCACGAGTTACATATTTTTTTACTTTTTTTAATAAAATAAAAAGAACAAGCTCGTCAAAATCAAACTAAAGAGACGATATCAAAGATAATTAAGCCAATATTAAAAAGACCATATGCTTTATTTTTAAGTATGAGCATATAGATAGGTTGTCTCCTTCTGACATTACTAAACTTTTAGAGATGACAAAATAGCTCAATTCAATAGGATTTTAACCCGCCCCAATCCGAATTGGGGAATGCTCTTTCGAAAAGGGTCGAGTAATTGTCTAAGGTCAACATTAATTTGACATGAAAACCAAATTTTCAAACTACATTACGCGACACATGTAGGGCATGTTCGATTGCAACTATATAATTATGGTGAAAATTGTTTAAATATTAGGCAATTTATATTCGAAGTAATTCAATTTTAGGGAAAAATATTTAAATGTGTTTGATTACATTTATTTTCTATATAGAAAATATCTACCTTTTTTCTTGCAAAGATAACGTATTTTTTCAACTTTTGATATTTGATTACTTACATTCTATTTAGTATTGAACTTTTTTTTGCTTTTGAGCTAACTTATTTTCTTTGAAGTAAGCTAATTATCATCCACTTGTACCTACAAAGTAGGTTAAACTAGAAAATTAGGCGGTCGAACACCAACAAAGAAAAAAAAAATGTTGCTAAGTTTTTCATAGAAAACTTTGGCAATCAAATACATCTTGTATGTGGCACGTGTGTGCAATATGATAGTTATTAATTGCTTACAAAAACTTCTAAAATGAGTAATAACTATATGTATTATCAAGTTTAAGATTATGAGTTCAAATCTCAAATTATATATTATTTTTCTGAAATTTTCAACAAAATTTAAGGATATAAGTTAAAATCCCAAATTATGTATTATTTTCTTGAAATTTTCTAATGCAATAAGATACATTTTTAACTTCACGCGTAATTGCAACTTTTAAGAATATGCTATGGCAAAGGCTTGCTCAGTTGCTCTAATCTAGTTGAAAACAGTGGCCAAACACCACTGCAGAGATATTCTGATGAAGTCGAAGTCAGAGCGAAAGAAAAAAGAAAAAACATAAATCTTCATTTGGAAAATCTTGAAAATATTAATAAATTAGTAATTTGGGACGGAAAAATGTAATTCTTTCCTCTCTGTGGAGGGCCGATGTTTGAAAATTTATTCGTTGGACAAAATTGTTTTTGAGAGAATATTATTTCCTTGTATAACTTACAAGTTTTTTTAAAATAATTCGATCAGGGCATTTCATTTTTAATATAGTTGTCTATTGCTTGTATTGGAAAAATCAATAGAGACATTATTTTACTTATTTTTTTGAAATAAACGATGAAAGATCCGGTGGTTCTTGGGGAGGGGAGGGGAATTCAAACCTTAATTTGAAGTGTGTGATAACCAATTGTTTCAGCCACTAAGACCAACAACTAGATATGTATAGACATTATTATTATATATTGGTTTTCATCATAAATTTGTATATTCGTGATGGGGTTTGTAATACTAATGCCATGGAGGCAAATGAGATGTATAAAACATCAGAAAAATCATCTAAATTGGGTGACCTTCCGATATTTTTCGTATGCATCGAAGAGTGTGTATCTGTTCAACCGGTTGATTGCAGATGGTCTAGTGATTTGGAACTTCTTTATGAATTTTTTGAATCAGAGCAACCTCAAAAAAGACGCCCCCTTTTTGAAATGTAAGGGTTCTTTTCATTTTTGTTATGAACACTTCCGAATATGGTACTGTTGATGAACACTTACCGAATTTTAGTTGGATTCATATATGTTTTCTTGTTGAGTTTTTGGAAAAACTTGCTTTCGATGATCTCAATTGCTCTTGTTCAGGATAAAGACAATGCAGAGTACATGGAGATCCAAGTATTCTGGATTCAGTGGATCTTCATGATCTTCATCCCAAGTCCTGGTTATTAATTGAAAAGCTGATGCATAGATATGAGTCCTCCTACATGGACATTTTACTTATAGAAAATAGTGACCTTCCAATTCGGAAATTACTCATTGATTATAATGAATTTTGATAAGGACGACCCAAGTTGTAACTGATACATGGTGGCCACATTAGATATGTCATATGGAATTATTGTTTTAATATTTACATAACTATACTTAGTGAAGTAGGACACATTCCCAATTCAAGTACGCAGATAAATTGGAATGTATCACTGAGCTATATATGGACAATTATTCTCTGTAATTTTTCAGGTACTCGGTTGCGTGGTATCCTATTTATAGGATACCTGATGGCAATTTTCGTGCGGCTTTCTTGACTTACCATTCACTTGGCCATTTGGTTCACAAAAGCTCAACATTTGATTCTCTTTGCCCGGATCCTTGTATAGTTTCTCCAGTTGTGGGCCTTCAAAGCTACAATGCTCAGGTAAATGATATGCCTATTTCAATCTCTCGGAACACACAAAGTCTGATTGTGTACTTGAAAATGAACAGAATGAATGCTGGTTCCAGCCAAGGCACTCTGCACACAGCTTGACAACTGAGGTCTTGAATTTAAACCCTGAGGGAATTTTGAAAGAGCGGTTAAGTACACTTTAGCTGACCGCGTCTCTTGTGGCTAGGGCTGTTTTAACCAAAGGAAGCCAAACCCTTACAAATAGACAGCCTGATTATGAGTTCTTTGTCTCTAGGCAATGTTGATAACTAAAATTATGTTTAGATCACTTAGTTTTGAGGCAGATTGGGGTGGAAGTTTAGCCTGAGGTAGGATGAAAGTTGGTTTCTCTTCTTTTTTGATTTAGAATATACTTTCCACCTGTGTATAGTCTTGGAAAGTTATTTTTATTTTCATTGGTTTGTACATTTGAAACAAACACTGATGATACTGATTTAGCAGTGTCTGTATGTTGTAAATGTAATTCAGTGAATTATTCTAGTTTTCACTGCTGCTTTGTTATGTTGTATTGTGATTTTTTATGCAATAGGTAGTCAGGGGCGGAGCCATAATTTTTTTTTAAGGGGGCAAGTGCTAGTGTAAATTTTCATAAATTAAAAAAGAAAAGTTAGTGTTAATATTATTTTTGCTCAATATTAAAGGGGCAAGAGTACTATATGTAGTTAATTTTTAAAGTTAAGGGGTAGCAAGCTGAACTAATATGCATATATTTGTAATTTTAAAAAATAATTTATATTTTTTGAAAATTTCCCCTTTGCCTCTCTTTACCTCTGGCCCTAATAGGGATGGCACCTGGTCAGGGTCAGATCGGGTTTACGATTTAAATCCTTACTCCCGTTGTCAAAAACCATCCCCATCCCTACTTCCATCTCTAATTCGGGTAATTAAGTAAACCACATCCCTCTCTCTGTTGAGTAATGGGTTTTGCAGGGATTCCTCAACAATTTTTGTTTTAAAAGTAAATTAAATAAAATAAAACAAGAAGAAAAAGAAGAAGAAAAATAGTGAAGTTAGAAATAATATAATGTTATATGGATATATACATATATATATATATGAAATTATACATATACATAATGAACAATGAACTAATTTTATATACACATATATATAAGCACAAAATAAGAAAATTACAAAATTAAATATACCAGAGTGGGTGCAGGGTGGAGACTGCTATACCCGAACCTGACTAATTTTAGTAATTCCCGACCTAAATCTACCTTCGATTATTTGTTCCCATACCCGCCCCTATCAGGTTAGGGACATGCGGGTACTCGAACCGATGGATATTTTGCAATTCCAAGCCCCTGTAGATAGTGTTTGAATTTAATATTGTGCAAGAGGATGAGATGGAATTAACAAATTAACCCTTCATCACATTAAAAAAAATCAGTTAAACTACGACCGGAACAATAACCTTTTGCATAACTATATGTAGAAAAATATTAACACGTGTTTAAAGGTATATGTTAACTATATTATAAATAGAAAAATTAAACTCATGTAACTTATGTTGGATTTCATTATTTTTATTTATAAAAGCTTAATGTATGTTGTTGAAACACACATTAACATGATCCATATATATATATAGATATATTAATAGTGCTGATGCGTGTGGTGCCACATTCTAGTAATATGATGTTTGATCTATGATACAAAATATAATTAATTGCTTGTGAAAACAAAACCATTACATCAATTGATTATAAACAGTTATGTTCTTTGCATCACAAGTTTTGAAGAAAATAATTTGCTAAGTTTCTACATAAAATAGTAGTAGTGCAAAATTAATAGGGCTGCCAAATTTGGAGTGAATTATCATGCACAATAGAAAGAGAGTAGAGGAGCCATGTTGAAGATTTCGGAACATGAAAATGTCAAACACATGGAGAAGATTCTGGAAACGTTAACAACTTAACAGAAATTACGAATTAGACTATATTAAAATAATTTTTAAACTTTGAGGTTTAATATGCTCAAATCAAAACTTTAAGTATATAAGTGACTAATAACATATGTTGGTCGGAAAACAACCCTAAAGGGGGAGTGAATAGGATTTTAAAAACTTAATGCGGAATTAAATCGTTTTTAAAATATTTAAGCAAAGCAACTTAACTAGGCAACAATATCAAGGAAATAATAAATTTCAAGTAATCAATTCCAAGACAAGCAAATAAACAATCTCAAAATACAAGCAATAATATAGTAATAAAAAGAGAGCTTGAGTTTAGAAAGATTAAACCAATTTGAAGTTCAAAACTTTTTGTTCTCACGGTTCGGTATCCTAAACCATACGTCCTCGCTTGGTTAGTTCCGCGAGAATTTTCACTATTAAATCTTCTTCGGGTGAAGATCAAATGCCAATACAAATGTTGCTATGCACATAACACTCACAATGTAACTATACTCACTACACTTCTCACAAGATATACTCTTTTGCTCTACAAAGAGACAAACTCTCTTTTAAAATGAAGAATGAATTGTTGTGGTGATACATACACTAATACAATAACTTTCAAGTGTATTTGAAGATTACAAATTAAGCTCACACTAGAGTTATCAAGATTGATCAAAAATATAGAGCTTAAAAGATGAAAGATTGATCAAAATGTGTTCTTGAATCATTGTATATTTGAATATATGAATAATAGAGTATTATAATGATTCAAGGTATGTTAAAACATGCCTAGGACCTCATATATATAGCTTGCAAAAGTATATGGCCGTTGGAGGTGATTAAAAAAGGTTTTGGGTCAAAGGTATATATTTTCAAATTTTTCAATAGCTAGTTTTGACAAAAAAAAATCAAATTTGTTTTGATAATTTCTCTTAATCTGATCGTTGGATCTTGCTCAAATTTTGGTCAAAAGTGCTAAGAGATGTTGTTTAATTATTATAAAAATTTCAAAATAATTGGAGTCCAGGAAAGCCTCCATCATACCATTAGATCAAAACTGTGCCAAAATTGTAATGATTTGTGACCGTTGGATCATGCTCAATTTAACACTTTTGTTCCAAATACAATTCTAATGATTGGTAAACCTTAGAGATATGTTTCTAAGATACCTATTTTTATTAGAGCTTAAAATATAATCATTTAAAATTAATATGAATTTATTTTGAAACTCAGTCTTTGTAAAATGATGTTTTTCAAATAAATTCAATTTTAAGTTTATTTGAATCAATCATTAAAAGATGCATGAATACGTTTGAGTTATAAGGATTTGATCAAAAAAAGTAATTTTACATAAATCTTAAGCACTCACTCAATTACTGAATTAACGAGTCTTCGAATGCTTTAATTTGTTTCTTCGGATTGATCTTCATTTGAAACTTTTTCCTTGAAGCTTTTCATATATTCTTTTGATCATTTGTGCTTCATAATTTACATTGAGAGATTTGATCTTTCTCGTCTTGTCCAATGATCGAATAGTGAAATTTGTGCTTCATGATTTACATTGTGAGATTTGATCTTCCTTATCTTGTCCAATGATCGAATAGTGAAAGAGTGATCCTTGTCATGTTTTTCTTGAATTTTCGATCTATATACTTATATCAAGAAATATGTTAAATTACACATGATTAATTTATTATTATTATCAAAATAAGATTAAGACCTTAAGTTAACAATATATTTTGAGAATTAAAAATATTACTAACTCCGTGTCACGGTTAAACAAGAAGCTAGAGCTGACTTTAGCATACATTTAAGCGGAAATTGAGTAAAATGGTAACAAACTAGAGCTGTGATCAATTTCCAAGAATTTAAAATCTGTCTTTAAATTCTTAAAATCTGAGAGAAATATAACTCTTGATTAAACCTTTCAGTAGCTCCCTTTAATTTCTTAAAATTATTAAAAAATTAGCTTGTTTGGTGGCTATTTTTTTTTCTACAAATTTTAAAAAATTAACTCTACTTTTACACTTCCCAAAATTTATTTCACTTTACTTTCTCTCTCTAAAAAAACTTTTAAAACACCATAACTTTAAATTCAAAAATCAAAATTAAATAAAAAATATATATTTAAAACATACTTATCGAGATCTATAAAATAAGATCCATTGTGACTATTTTTTGAAAAAATTTATAAGATTTTTAGTCGGTTGAAAAAAACTCAACAAAAAATCAAATCCACTTTACAACATACTTCAAAATTCTACTAAACACTATATTTTAAAAACTCAAGTCAAAACATTAACCAAACGTCACCTTAACTTTTAATTTAAGACTTACAAAAAAGCCTACATGTCAATTCAGGAAAAAAAATTTAGAAACACAAAAGTCAAATGCCGTAAACGATGTAAATAGCCTTCACAGCAAAGATCTAAGGGTGTGTTTGATTGGGAGTATTTTTCATGAAAAATACCCATTTTTCACTTGATTTGACAACTTAGGGTGTTTGATTGGCTTTTTTTTCTAGGAAAAATATTTTCCCGCTTTTGCTCACACACTTACATTTTTCTTGTAAACAAAGAAAATATTTTCTTTGGGGGGGGGGCTAGTTTTTATTTTTCAGGCAATTGCACGATTTTCGAGACAACATTTTACTCATTTTCTACACTAAAAATGCTATAACTTAAACTACAAAATTCAAAATTTAATAAAAATTTTATATTTAAAATCTATTCATCAAGATCAATTAAACAAGATCCATCATGACTATAAAATTATGTAAAAAAAAATACCCATAATTTTTTCTACATTAAAAATGCCACAATACAACCAATATTTTCCGGGTAGAAAATTAAGTCAATCAAACACATTTAATTACATTTTCCATGCAACTCAATTCTAGGCAATTCAATTACCTAGAACTTATTTTCTTTCCATGTAAATTCCATGCTTGCAATCAAACGCACCCTAATTTCTAAATATTTTTACGATATCGTATAAAAATATCTTTCGTGCATTAGTTTATAAATTAACATTTCTCTTAAAAACTTAATATCTTAACTTTTTTTATAAAATAAATGTTTTCACTTTTGCGTATAAAATGAATATTTAACCCAAACCATCGTTCTTTAAAGTTTAACTAGAATACGTGCTCATGTCAGACGGTACAATAAAAATAAGTAACTCGTGGAGAATGGTACAAACAAATCCTATTATATTTATTATCGTAACTACTAGATAATGGTAATTTTCCAACCCAAAAAAAAAAAAAAACACTGCACCATTTAAATATATCCTACTTAATAACATCAATATAAAAGGGAAAAAAAATTAGTTCTGCAAGGAAATAATATGTTAACAAAATGAAGAGAGTTCTTGCTTCATATTATCTGAATCCTCTTTTTCAAGTAAATATCGGTTGGATTCCAACTTCCTTTTTATTATTGATGGGTATCGTTTCTACGGCATCGTTTTTGTATCAGAATTTCATACTTCTTCCAATAATTTCTCTCCCTTTTTAATCTTTTCCCGTTTTGGAGCTTCCTTTCGAACTTTATTTTCATGTAACTTTTTCGTTCGTTTTTCTTGCCTGCAAAAGAGAAGTAAAAGAGGAACGTTGGTAGAAAAAAGGACATAAGAAGAAAACGGCGAATACATTGCTATTTACCTATATATGTTTCAGCAAATTAATTAAGAGGACGTACTCTCAAAAACAGGAAAAGGGCATTTTGTTTTTGTTAAGTCTGGACACACTAAACTGCTCAATTCTGAATGCTTAGGCTTTGTTTGGTTGCAAGTTGAAAAAGAAAAATAAATTGAGAAAGTTTGAGTAAACTGCTCAATT
Source organism: Lonicera japonica (assembly GCA_021464415.1). Taxonomy (NCBI): domain Eukaryota; kingdom Viridiplantae; phylum Streptophyta; class Magnoliopsida; order Dipsacales; family Caprifoliaceae; genus Lonicera; species Lonicera japonica. The sequence goes on from CM038471.1 coordinate 50,990,935, forward strand.
CTAAATGCTTAATGTATAACAAAGTTTTGAAATTTTAATTTTTTTTTTATCTAATTGAACCTCTGAATAAATACTATAGTTCGAATTTGTTTGACTCTAAATATTGAATAAATGACATTTTTACTAGTTTATATTTTTTTATTTTCCTATAAAAAATTTGGGCCGCTTTAGAATAAAATTTCATTAAACCTCTTAAGCATTATGCATTCAATAGAGACCTTGCTTCTTAACGCTAATTTTAATCATATTCAGCGTTAGTAAATGAAACTTAAATATTACCCCTATTTAGCTTTAAGAGGTAAAAATAAATGCCCCTTAAATACAACTCGTAATATGAAAGAGAGATAATATATATAGATATATTCAGTTGACACTCACTATCCCGTTTACAGAAATATAAACTAACAGGGCAAACTGAATTATGGGGAACTTCTGCCAAAAAAAAAAAGAGGAGGAAGAAGAGATCGAGAGGGAGGTAAAATACGTACTCTAGCATAATCATATGTACTCTTCTGCTTAGTCCATCTGCTGGAATCAACTGGAGTAGTAAAAAGAATTAAGGTTATCAAATTAAATCAATCAAGAACTAAATCAATCTAAGAGAAAAAAATTAATCTGATGGAATAATATATAATATAAGATATTAAACAGATTATTTAGACAATTAATAAATATTTTAGCTTACATACGTACCATGGTATTGATTAAAATTAATGCAAGGAAAACAGGAAACAGTGCAGCTGCAACTGCAGAGAAGGGTGCATCCCTTCGAGCTAGATAAAGGGAAGCCATCAGAGATTGAGCCATGAAAAAACGAGCAACGACCAAACAATCTTCCCGAACAGCTACCAGTGCGACCCCAGAAATTATACTAGTAAACAACCCAGGTACAATCTTATCCATGTTTTCCCCATTGGGGTTATTATCCCCCGCTGATACAACTAGGTCGAGGATGGGCTCCATCCACAAGTAAACTAAGAAAGCAACAATATATGGTCCAAAGTAGTAGTTTATGTGTAGTAGTGCTTTTGATATGAATATTTCTGTTTTCGAATAATAAGCGTAACACAACCCAGGGATGCAAAAGAATGGTGATTCAAATAACAACTCTGCAATAATAATCAAGGTCTGCTCGAGAAAAGAATGAGGAGCAGGTGGCATCAGTGATAGAAAAAATAGTGCGTGCGAAAATGTAAATAAGAATGAAAGTAAAAGAAATCTCGTCACAATCTTCGAGTTCTCGTACTCGTTTGTGTTGGTCGTCATTACGGCGATAGTCGAGATGAATGAATCGACTACTTGTATTGTTACATGTACGATTGGTTGATTATTTTATAAATATATATATATGTATGTATGAGCCTTAATTATGATTATATATATATGCCAGCTGCCAATTAGGTAATTAATAAGACGCGCTGTTCTATTTCATTCCTAATTTTGCTGACGCTACGTACGGTTTGGGTTTTCCTTAATAAAGAGATAATTTGCAAAACTAACCTCTAAAGTTTGATCGAAATCAATCTTTCATTCATAAAATTTAATTTTTAGTTAAAATATTTTAAATTATTTAATTTTTTTTCACTTGTCCAAAATTGAATACTATTTTAAAAAGATGAACAGAAAATGCGTTTAATTATCACAAATCACTCTTTTAATGAATATTTTTTGATGCTTCAACCAAAAATTAAATTTTAAAGACAAGTGAAAGATTTATGTCAAATTTTATGAGTTATTTTTGTTAATTACTCTTAATAAAAGTACAAATTAAAGGAGGAAAAATAAGCAAAGAAATGGAAAGACAAAAGTACGTAAAACATGGAAGGGAACGTTCGTTCACTTTCCTTTCTTCGATTTGTGGAAGAAATAAGGCCTCGTTTGGTTAACGGATTTTAGTACTCGGGAAAGGAAAGTCGTTCCTTTTCTTTGTTTGGTAAACACAAATTCCGGAAACACTTTCCTGAGAGAGGGGAAAGTAAGAGGTAAAATCATTCCTCCCAAAACACATGGGATTGATTTTCCCATGTGATTTCCAAGCATTTATTACACAAATTTTAGATAATAATATTCTTACCTAAATACTTTCTATGGTTTACCAAACACAAGAAATGAAATTTGACAGGAAATTTACTTTCCCACCTCTATGGGAAAGAGAGGGGAACTAATTTCCTTTCCGTGAAACAAACGAGACCTAAAGAGAACTGATCGAAAGAAGGAATTAAATTTGGTAAAAGGATTCGCTTTCCTTCTTATTTATCATTCCAAATTTAATTATTTAGAGAGGGGAAGGAAGGAGGAGCCCAGCAAATTTAATTCAAAACAAAGGAAAATATAGGAACAGTACTGTATACTACGGAAAACGGTGGGGTGGTTGAATCCCTTATATATAATTGGGGCACTTAGTTTTTGGTCCATGAATTTTAAAATATAAAGTTTTAAGGACATACTATTTATAATATTAGTTTTTGGCCCTTCACATAAAAACTACCTTAAACAAATGGAAAAAACAAGAATGTAGATTTTCCTGTTTTAGCCTTTAACCGAGCTATTATTCTGGCTGCACCTAAATAACTTAAATTATCCACTACTTAGTAACTCTAGTTAGTTTAACTAACATCAAATCAACCACATTAAGTTAACAACTAAACTCTCTCTAAAAAAAAAGGTTAACAACTAAACAAACATTAAAATAACAATCAGAGGGAAAAATAAACTTAATGTTAAATAACAAAAACAATCAGATGACAAAAACCCAAAACCTTTGTAAATTGTAAATGGAAGCAGATTGTATCTTTGGGATTCCATCAATACAAAAATAACATCTTTGAATGATAGTGTCTGTCATTGGTAAAACGCCCAAAAGCACGAACTTCCAGTGGTGACTGATAAGTGTAGATTAAATGGGTGGAATTTAAAACTCCATTACTGAACATTTAATGAATCCCCATATAACACACTAAACTTGCAGTAATAAGCAATGATGCCATAATAGTGATACATGATATGGTAAATAAATTCAAAACAATCAAAAAGTGCCCCAGAGATTCAAATAATAATAATGATTCGAAATTATAAACCGGAATCAAGAACTCAATTTACTGGCCTTGCAACAAATGAGAATCCTGAACCAGCCAAATTGATAAGCATGGAACTAAATCATATTCCGATTCTGACCCAAATGATGAAGCGAAGTAATACAATGGAGAAAATAAATTGAATTCAAAAAATAATAAGGAAAGGAAGAAGAATGATGGTTCACAAGGGACATGGAAACAATGAAATTAGAAATGATAGTTTATTTTTTTTAAGTGACAGAAATACACCCTTCTTAACTTGCACATATCTACATATATAGACAAGTATTGCTTGTAACTTCCAGTAAATAAAGTTGTTTTTTTTAGTAAGTAAAATTTTTAACTTTTTTTCTTTTTAAACCCCCACTATATTTCACAAAGAACACACACACACACACACATATATATATATATATCACCGTAGACATGAATACTAATATACAAACCATAAAAGACAAATAAGTTTAATTACCTTCTGGGCACTCCAACATAACCAAATAAATCCACACCTTGATAACAATTAGAACGAAAAAAAGCATCCATTGCCAATAGAAAAAACAAAGAGAATGATAATTTATTACTTAAAATGGTAAACCCCACTGTCAGTAACACTGAGCAGGCAAAAAACAACCCAACCCCAGTAGAAACTGCTCCAACGTAACTTCCCATTAATTAATAACTACCCAAACTAATAAAAGGGCAAAAAGGTCAGTCAACAAAATAATAAAATAACAAACAAAATTTAAAACTAACAAAAACAGTCATAATGGGGTAAAAACAATATAACACTGACCACTGTCCTTAATCCTATAAAAAGTTGATATGAGGGGGCTAATCCTAGTTTTCCGTATATAATTATATTTTTATGATTTGTGATAATATATTTTCATATAAGGAGGATATGTTTTATTACAATAATAACTATTGAGTAATGACAATGATAAAATTAAAATTAATTGTAATGAAATTTGACAAATTTACTCCTATTTTCTATATATATATATATATATACTAGTTAATGCCTGTACCTACGACACGATTTGATTGTACATATATGTAATTCGTGATACTATCTAAAATGATATTTATTGTTACTTTTTAATGTCTATAATTACTCGTAATTTTAATATATTTTTTTATCTCATATTAAGAATTCTAATTGCAATTTTACTATTTCTCAGATATATAAATTAATTTTCACATTGTTCTCAAAAAGTATTAATATACTCTAAATTTGAGAGCAGGAGAATTAAATTTTTCACTATGACATTAATTTTAATTTTTAATCTTAAAATATTATTGTATGCCTATTATACAAATAGTAGTAATATAAATTAAGTTTGTCTAAATGCACTTCCATTACAATTAGGGATAAAAAATGGCCTGATTTCGACTAAGCAAATCACAATATAAGGTGAAATCTTTCCTTTTTCTTTTCTAATCAAGAAAAGTTTGAATTCACATAAATTTTGTCCATTTGACTCGATTCTACAGTAATGTAACATTTTTCTTTAAATATCTTTGTGATACAATATAATTACAACATGTGAGGGGGCAGTGGCGAAGCCAGGATTTGAGTCAACTGGGGGCGAAATTTAAAGCAAACTAAATCATATTTAAAGTCTTAAAATTTTAATACTATTTAAAATTTGTCCATTAATATTGTTTTCAATAGAATAAAATAAATTATTAAATAACTATAAGTATATAACTAATACTCAACAATTATGAATTTAGACCTAAATCACTAAATATTCAATAATTAATCAATAATTCAAGAAATACACTTGACATTATGCAATTAATCAATAATATAAATAAAATTCAATAATTAAGGGTTTAGACCTAAATTACCAAATATTCAACAATTAACCAAATGTTCAATAAATACACTTGATATTAGGAAATTAATAAAGAAACAAAACTAATATTATGCAAATAATGAATGAATAAAACAATCCCTAATTTTGAAAAGTAGATCCGAAAAATATAGTGGGTCGTGCACATGGTCGTGGTGGTGTGATGGTTGAGCAGTGGATTAGTGTGGTCGTGGTAGCATAGTTGTATATTTGTGTAAGTGAGACAAAGAGAGGTGAGTGAGAGAGATGAAGAATAAAGATGTAGGCAAACAGCTGTGTGATAGTGATAATGAGATCGTGGAGACAGTTTTTTAATTTGTGAAATTTAGAAATTTTCAAATGGCTCCTAAAGTTTTGCCCCTAACCATTACATCATGTTTATTTTTCTACAAACAAGCCTTTATATATATATATTTCAAAAAATATCCAATAGATGTTAAAAAAAATTCAAAACCAACTCCAGGGAGGGGGGGCTGCTTAGTAGCTTTACCTATAGTATAGTAAACATTGTATGTTTTAATTTATTTATTTTTAAAAAAATGTATTTTTTGTTAAGTTTAATTTCAAATAATCATATTTTTAAACGTATCGAGTTCAAATTTGGTAAAACCGAAAACTCAACTATTGCCTCCTTATAAATAACGTTAATCTCGACATGATCCATTTATATATGTCCATTAGTACTTGTTAGATCATTAAATTCAGAAATTATTAATCACATATAAGATATGTGTATAGCAACGGAATAATTGCTTAAGTTTAAATTAATATATTTACATGTATGCTGTGTTTGTCGCGCGGAATTAGAGGTATGATTAGATTAATTAATTATATCCAATATTTTTTGTCAAAAAGGTTATGATAAACAAATCGTATCCTATATTTAGTGCAAGAGTAGATATGATATCTTTATCATATCCCGTGTTTAGTGTAATACTGGACATGATTTGACTCTGGATTAATTATCATTTTATCTCATTATAACTGGATAAAATTATACCACGCCTATAAATGGTATTATTTTATTCCGTGTTTGTCGGATAATAAAAATAATATAAAAATAATTTTTATTAATTTATTCCGATCTTCTTCTTTACGCCCTTTAGATATGAAAACTTTCAATCACCCAAAATCACAGTAAGTCTACTAACAAAATTCAATTGTCCTATAATATGGTATTTTTGTTTTTCTTTTATTAAATGAAGGAATTTATAAAAAACTTTAATTTTATTTACTTTAATTTTATAAAAAAATAAAATTTACATCATAATTTGAAACTATAATTAATGCATAATTCGTAAATATTGTATGTTAATCGCATAGTTTTTTACGAAACTTATTTATAAATAGGTTAATCGCATTAGCAAAAATAATTTGTGTACAACAATTAATATTGCAGGTATTTTTAAAACAAAAGCGAGTTATGTTATATAATATTTAGACTTGTAATATATGACTCCATCAAATGAAAAATTTATTAAATCTTTATCTGACTAATCCTTATCATGTTCGATCTCGTTTAATTCTTATCTGGCTTGCCAAACACATCCTTCTATCTATATAATATTTAAAAATTAGAATTAGTTTCCACAGAAAATAAACTTTTATTAATATATTTTGAAAAAAATAATAAATATAATATTATATATGCCTTTATCACCAACCATTAACTTATTTATTATTTATTTTTTTATGCTTTCTCACAATTAATTATATTTTCTTTCAAACAAACTGAAATTGCAAATATCATTACTTAAATGTATATACATGATGCCCCTTCTATTTGTCTTTTAGAAATAAAGACGTATTAAAAATTAAAATTTCTACATTTAAAAAATTAATTTCTACCATTTATAATAAGAAAAATATAAATAATTTTGAGCAAGGGTAAATAATTTTGAGCAATTGAAACTTCCGTTGAATTTAACATAATTAAATATTAATAATTAATTGTATTGATAGTAAAAACTACTCATACATACCTAATAATCAAATAAAGGTACGAAAAAATATAATTAAAGAAGTCATTTTAGTAACAATTCAAAACTGGATTCTAATTTTAATTTAAGCTATTTAATTTGAATTTGAATTTATTAATTTTGGTATGATTCAAGTGATAAGAATTTTAATGTAAGAGAATTTTCGGCAAGTGAATATTTTTGTACATGAAATTAAATTTATATTAATAATGTTATTTTGAATAAACTTATGCAATTTGAAAAATAATTAATAAACTGATTTTAGAATTTTATTTTTTTTAATAAGAAGATTAGTATAAAAAATTGTGAAATTTAATAATCAATGTTTGTATATCACGTAAAATTAATAATCAATTACATTATAATAAAATAAAAAATATGATATAGATCATTGTACACATACCCATTTTAAAATTAAGGCAGTGATTGAATATCAAAAATCTAAACACCACATATTCATTTTTTTAGTTATACTTCCAGTAGTCTAAATTACGTAAAAATATTATACATATCCATTACGTAAAATTATACACAATTCATTATGATAAAATTATAATAAGCAATTACATTACATATAGACTATTCCGATTTTTTAATATTGCTACATATAATGTTTGCCACTTTTTAATAATGCTGTATATATACAGATTATGCACAGACCCATTTTATAATCATTATACAATATTACATCGAATATTGTTTAATAAACATCAATAGAGAAAAAAAAAGAAGTTATTAGAAAAAGGGTTTTACATGTTACAAAAATAAACTATATTCATATAGAGAAATAGAAACGAAACACAGATTGAGAGATCTAAAAGTACGCATTAAAAGATAAATACATGTTAAAATTTATAAGGAGATTAAATACATATTTAATAAATACTAATTAAGAGATAAATACATATATGTTTAATAAATACTTGTTTGTTTTTCATCACCATTAAAATTAGTTAAGATAAAATAATTAAGAGATAAATATGAGCCGTCGGATTAAAACATAAAGGCTGAAATTAAATCTGAGCCACCAGTTGGAAAGATAAGTGAAGGTTATATATGAACCGTCAAATTAAAACATAAAGACTCAAATTAAATCTAAGCCACCAGTTGAAAACATAAACATAAAAAGTCCTATCATTTTAGGACTGATCTAATTTATTAATAGATATATATATATTCAAATTGTTTACTAATTGAAAAAATGGAGGTAAAATCTCTTATATAATTATATTTTTACGAAAGATCTAAAATAAGATATTTTGTTATGGTAGTGATTCATTTTATTATTATAAATATTAACAAGTACAAAATTAGAATTAATTGTATGGGATTTGACATATGTATTCATAACAATACATATTATAAAATATATATCTTGTAGATACAAATTTTTTTTGTTGATTTTAAATGCACCCACTAATGCTTCTCAACCCAATTTAAGAGAACTTTCTTCTCACCCCACTAAATTTTATAAAAAAACTTTCAACTCACACTCTTAGTAGGGTGAGTTTATTAAAACATGTATGACTCCATAAGGGAGATATTTAGTAACAAAAAACTTTGTTAGTAACCAGTGGCGGAGTCAGGAATAATTTTCAGGGGGGCCAAAAAAAATTTAAGCTAAATCAAACTCAATAATTATGTTTATAGGCCAATTTTTTACTAAAATACTTCTTCATTCTATTTCGTTATTTCAGAAAAGTTAAAAATGATATACTAAAATTAATTATATATTTTAAAATATCTTTATCAACTCAATATTCAACCTACCATAGCCAACAAACACATATATTAATCTAAATATTAATTTATTAAATAATAATTTAATAAGCAAATTAACCTCAATAATCAAATTTAATATCAATATTTGACAATTTAATAAACAAATCAACTTCAATAATCAAATTTAATATCAATATTTAACAATGTAAGAAACAAATCAACATTAAAACACATAATTCTTAATATTCAAAATTTTAAAACAAAATGTATAAGATTATAAAAAAGAGATCTAACCTAAAATACCAGAACAAATAAAGAATGAAGATGAAAAGAGGAGTTACTGCACTACTAGTTGCTGCTACACAAAAAAAATTAAAAAATAGCACATGTATTTCAAAAAAAAAACCAACAAAACTTTGAAGAAGAAGAAAACAGCAGTCCGCCGCATTCCAATACAACCTAAATCTATATTTCCAACTCACACCTTAAACTTATACAATTGCTTGCACAAAACACCCCCGCCCCCAAACTTACCTAGCTTTACAATTCTATCCAATATTACAACGCTGGCCCATGTACTTACTCATTTAATCGCGTCAAACCCTCTCACCCAAAACCTTACTAGACTTACGCCCCTACATTTTTCATTCTCGCACACTAGCCCCTATACTCTTTAATTTATTTATTTTTAGTCCAGGTGGGGCCCTTGCCTCCACGTGCCTCCGCCCCTGTTAGTTACTAAAATATTCACAAAAATTATTTAATGGCAAAATAATTCATAATTTTTGTGGCTAAAACATATTATGATAAGTAAATGCTAATGTTGCGAGGAATTAATATTATGATATAATTTCTAATAACACAGAACCACAATAATAATTGTCGAAATAATTTGATAGACGAACTATTCAATGCAAAAAGCTTCACAACCCTTGGTTACAATTTAACTTTTACATGTTAAAAAAATAGTTTAACATGAAAAATATTTTTTTTCCCTATTACAATAAACTTAGAATTGCATACGTTAATATGTAAAATACATGTTGAGAATAACAAAAAATTTAAACTAAAAGTTTGTATTTTATTTGAAATTTAGGAATCTCGATTCTTGTATATTTTATCATTAATAAAAAGTAAGAAAATTAATGAAGAGAAGAAAATGAGTGAAGAAAAATTGAATAAAAAGAAAAAAGAAAAAAATATAACCAAAATTAGCTACAGGTGTAAAAGTGATGGGATGAGTTTACAAGTTGGGTTTAGGGTTAAATTGCTAAAATTTAAATTTTAGGTGGGGTGAAAAGATTAATTAAAGGAGTGCATTTAAAATCGCCCATTTTTTTCTACCATAACTTGTTTCCTAATTTCCCAATTGCATTTTTGTTTATCTTTATTCGATTCATTAGGCAATACCAAATTTCTTTACAAAACTTTAATTAAAGTTTCACTACAAACTTGAAGTATATTTTACAAATTTTATTGCAAAATTTGAAATGAAATTTATAAATTTTACTGCTAATTTGCAAAAAAAAAAAAAAAAGTTTACAAGTTTACAAAAATTTACAACTTGCAAAAAAAATTATGCCAAAATTTTGATGTTCACTACTAGTTTTTAAAAAATATTGCTGTGACATTTAACAATATGAATATTGCAATGAAATTTAATGATATGAATTGTAGTGGAGGAAAGTAGTTGACCCAGTGGTAAGCAACCTCCACCCTTAACTTGAGGTCAAGGGTTCGACTCATGAGGTGGAAGGAGAAGGTTTTTCTTTATTTTGTAAGATTCAGGGAGAGACCCAGACCTTCCTTAATTTTTTAAGAAAAAAATTGACAAGCATAAATTTTTTGCGCAAAACATTTTTATATTAAAAAATAAGAAATAATTAATATAGGCATAAAAATATATTTTGATTGTCATCTTACTGTCAAATTATTTAGTTTAAGGTGTAAAGTCGTAAATGAAAATAACTTAGAGGGTGTATAGTAATTTATTAAAATTAAAAAATAAAGTAGAAAAACAAAACAATATATTTTGCGCTCTCGGTCTCTCTTTAGCTATTCGTTCCTTTCTCTGTTCGAAAATATCTCTTTCTTCTTAGACACTTTTGTAAATTTCTTGGAGCCAATTTTTCAAATTAAGCAGTTCTTATCGGTGAAAGTCAATAGAACAATTAAGAAAACAAACCCCTAATGCTTCTTCTTCTTCTCTCTCTTCATTCTTCAACAAATCCATAATTTTTTTCCCAAATCTCAACCTAAACTCTAATTTCTCCCCCAAATCAATCACTGGTTCACATTCAACCTAGTATACAACTTAAAAAAAAAAAAAAAAACCAACAAAAGTGTAAGCCTTAAACTCCTAGGCGTAAAAGGCGTATGCCTCGAATAAAAAGCATTTTGCTTGAAGGGCTTTTTTTTTGCAAAGGCGCATCGATGCGAGCACTCTAATACTTTTTAAAACACTGAGTTTAACTGCAAAAAATATGAATATGTTGGAAATAGTGTAGTCCATTGTTTTCAAATTTGTATTTATATATTATTTGTAAATTTACAAGTACTATAAAAAAAATAATTTCTTGTAGTATTCTAAGTAAGTTTTTTCCATTAAATAAGAGTGTAATAAATATTATCTTATTGGGTCACAAATTTTGAAAATGAAAAATAATGCTAAATGGGCATTTTTGTTCATAACAATATAAATTTTGCAACACATGAGTTTTGGTTGATAATGTTTGTATTATGTTATTCTCGTCTAAATCCATACTAATTTGCTAATTATATTCCTTAGTCTATTATTTCCTAATTTATATTTCTTTTAATATTTGTTGGTGTCATTGAGAAACACCAAATTTCTCTACATTTAAAAAAAAATAGTTGCAAAACTTTAACTAAATTTAAAAGTTTTCGCTGCAAATATGAAGTGAAATACATTTCATATTTGCAAGAAAATTTTATGTGAAATTTAGAAGTTTAACAGCAAAATTATAAAGGGTGATTTTATTTCTATCCATGATATCTTGCAATTAATCCGCGTTATTAAGTTAATTTGCGTTGCCTACTAAATTAATCCACGAATGTGGATAGACTAACAGAAAATATTATTGATATAATTTTATAAATATTATTTTATTAATGGTTTAATATTAAAAAATCCACTAGATTAATAAGTACATCCACTTTAATTAAATAAATAAAAATAGGGGCAATTAGTTTTAAGGACGAATATTCCTTTCTCTATCTATTTAAGGGCACATCTTTTATACCAATACTTTAAGATTCAAAGTTTTGTTTAAAATATAAACTTTTATGGATAAATAATTAAAATTAAATTAATATAGCTACGAAACTAATTTAAATTATTGTTATTCTTATAATGTCACTATCATCTAATTGATTATTAAACTAATCTAAACTTTTAAAATCTTGTTAGAAACTAATATTTATAAAATCAAATTCAAAATTTAAATTTAAAAAATCAAATAACTTCTAACAACTTAATCAATTACTAAAATATAGAAAATCAAATCATTCAAAATTTAAATTTCAACAATAAAAAAATATTAAACAACCTAATCAATCTGATTATTAATTGACAAGGGTGATTTTATTTCTATCAGCGAAATTTGTCAATCTACCCTTCTTTTTGGGTTTTATTGAGATAATTTGTATTGCCCACTAATTTTAACCGCGTTGTTGGATAAACTTACAAAAATCAATATTGGAATAATTTTTATAAAATAATGATTCTTTTTAATTCAATTGTAAATTATCCACTAAATTTTTACTTCTATCCACCGTCATATAATATATCAAAAAGTAAACATAAATTGTATAATAAAATGATATTTCTAACATATATAATTTATTGTTAATTATATCCACTTTTCAAACTCGAGATTAGACTATAATTTATGATTCACATTTGTTTTCAGAATTGATATTATACAATAATTTACATTAGTCTTGAAATAGTAATTAAACAGTAAGTATAGTTTAAAACATTTGTACCACGTCTATAAAATTTAGTTCCTACCTAGAAATAAATTAAAATTATAACTTTAATTACAGATTTATCATGGCAAACAAGAAAACAAACATATATTATAATTGAATATTATTCCTTTGACTTGAAAGGATTGAGATTGAAGGAAACGATGTTTGTTGCCTCCAGCCAGTAATTTTTAATTAGTTTTTTAAGTTCTAATTATGCTTTATTTTTATTTATCTAGAGTCCTAATTGTATAGAAAAAATAAAAATAAAATAGTAAACTCATTTGTTTAAAACAATTATTGTTAGTATTATGATGTAATAACATAAATTAATTCCGCCCAGTTTTGTAGAATTCTATATTTTTGATAAATAATGAATATATAGTACTTGTATCAATATGCCTTTTAAAAAATTAAGAACATATATTATTAAGGAAGTATGTTCTAATTAGGAAACTAATTTTAAAAGTAAGGAAGTATATTTTAATTAGGAAACTTATTTTAAAAGTAAATACATTTAAAATAATTATTAATTGGTGGATATACTTTTCAATTTTTTATAAGAAAGTTTTGAGAAGTTTATTTCAATGTTAACATAAATCAAGGGTGGATAAACTGCAAAAACTTGTAGATAGAAATAAAATTACCCAATTATAAATTGCAATGAAATTTGCAAGTTTAACTGCAAAATTATGAATATATGAAAAATATTGCAATTAATTGTTTCCTAATTTACATTTATATTTATCTTTTTCGTAAATTTACAAGTATGCTAAAAAATTCTTGTATGTAGTACTAAAAGTAAGTATTTTTGTTTTATTGAAAGAAGATGAATGCTACCTTACTGAATTTTAAAATTTTAAAATTGAAAATAAAACTAAAGGGGTATTTTTTTGTCCATAAAAATGTGGAGTTGGCAAGAATACAATTTTGGCAGAAAAAAAATTATATCATGTCCTTCTCATTTGAAACCAAACATACTAAGTATTTATCACCAAATTAGATACATATGTGCAATATTCTATTTAGATTTTTAAAATAAAATAAATAATTCCAGTAACATTAGTATTTTTTATACAATATATTTAAGGTCGTGAGTTTAAATCTTTAGTTGAACTTTCTGGGAGGTAAAAATTATAAATAATTGTTTTGCCAAACCCAACCTAGTTGGCCCATGTCATGGTCGACCAAAGATCCAAGGCCATTAAGCTCATTATACTATATACAAGGAAAAGCAATCAGCCAACCACGGTATGTTTCATATTTTGGCCGACCACAAAGTCAGTACGACCAATAATGAATAAAGACTTACAGGGGTAAAGTATCCCAACCAATACTGATCGGCCAACGAGCAAAGAAAAGCTAAACCGAATAACTACCCGTACAAAATAACTATTTGTACACATTCTCTCTACACTCACTCCCACTTAGTTGTCTTCCTCCTCTAATCAATCCCCAATATTTCTACAATTGTATTCTCTCATTAAGCTTTTAAGTTAATACAACCAATACACGCACTAAAGAAATGATGTAATGTTGGATTTGGTATAATAGCCAATAGAAAAACTTACTCTCAAAACAAATCTAATCTCTTTTTTATTACTGGTTTATTACTGTTCATCAACATCTTTATTTTTTAGTTACCGAACATTCTTACTGGGCTAATTCTAGTTAAATTGGGCTTGATCAAATTTTCATCATTCATAAACTTAAACCTATTTTTTTTTTTACTTTTGTATTATTCAAAATATTGGATTCCTCACTCACAGTACATCGATGGTTGTAAACAAGCATTGGGCAAGCAAATAGGAATCCCACTACTTTCGTCTCAGGTAAATAATTGGAAATGAAAAAACTCCTTCAAGGGAAACGAACCAATTTCAATCATCCAGCAAGAACCAAGCTTTTTGGTCTTTTGATATAAAATTACAATTGGGACAATTTTAGGATTGATTCGATTTGTTTCTTGAGTCAATTTTTGGGATTACTAAAACAATGATTGGCCAGCGAGAATCACAAATTGCAAATAGAAATTAATTGAGATACGTAAAAATTAATCCGGACATTACATGTGTAAAAAAATCTACTAACAAAAGAACATACATCAAAACAACCAACTACAAGAATACACTGATAGACCTATTGATTAAGCAACACCACGAGTTACATATTTTTTTACTTTTTTTAATAAAATAAAAAGAACAAGCTCGTCAAAATCAAGCTAAAGAGATGATATCAAAGATAATTACGCCAATATTAAAAAGACCATATGTTTTATTTTTAATTATCGAGCATATAGATAGGTTGTCTCCTTCTAACATTACTAAACTTTCAGAGATGACAAAATAGCTCAATTCAAAAAGATTTTAACCCGCCCCAATCCAAATTGGTGGATGTTCTTTCGAAAAGGGACGAGTAATTGTCTAAGGTCAACATTAATTTGACATGAAAACCAAATTTTCAAACTGCATTACGCGACACATGTAGGGCATGTTCGATTGCAACTATATAACTGTGGTGAAAATTGTTTAAAATTTAGGCAATTTATATTCTCAGTAATTCAATTTTAGGGAAAAGTATTTAAATGTGTTTGATTGCATTTATTTTCTATATAGAAAATATCTACCTTTTTTCTTGCAAAGATAACATATATTTTTAACTTTTGATTTTTGATTACTTACATTCTATTTAGAATTGAACTTTTTTTGTTTTTGAGCTAACTTATTTTCTTTGAAGTAAGCTAATTATGCATCATCCACTTGTACCTAGAAAGTAGGTGAAACTAGAAAATTAGGCGATCAAACACCAACAAAGAAAAAAAATTGTTGCTAAGTTTTTCATAGAAAACTTTGGCAATTAAATACATCTTGTATGTGGCAGTGTGTGCAATATGATAGTTATTATTTACTTACCAAAAGTTGTAAAATGGTATTTTATCAAGTAATAAGTATATATATTATCAAGTTTAAAATTATGAGTTCAAATCTCAAATTATATATTATTTTTCTGAAATTTTCAACAAAATTTAAGATTATAAGTTGAATCCCAAATTATGTATTATTTTCTTGAAATTTTCAACACAATAAGGTACTTTTTTAACTTCACGCATAATTGCAACTTTTAAGAATATGCTCTGGCAAAGGCTTGTTCAGTTGCTCTGAGCCAGTTGAAAGCAGTGGCCAAACATCACTGCAGAGATATTCTGATGAAGTCGAAGTCAGAGCGAAAGAACAAAGAAAAAACATAAATCTTCATTTGGAAAATCCTGAAAAATATTAAAAAAATTAGTAATTTGGGACGGAAAAATGAATTCTTTCCTCTCTGTGGAGGGCCGATGTTTGAAAATTTATTCGTTGATCATTTCCTTGTATAACTTACTAATTTTTTAAAATTAATTCAGGTCCATAATTTTTAATATAGTTATGTATTGCTTGTATTGGAAAAATTAATATAGACATTATTTTTTATTTATTTACTTTTGAAACAAACTATGATAGATCTAGTGATTCTTGGGAGAGGGGAGGAGAGGGAAATTCAAATCTTGATTTGAGGTGTATAATAACTAATCATTTCGACCATTAAGACCAACAACTAGATATGTATAGTCATTATTATTATTTACTAGCTTGCAATCCGTGCGATGCACGGGTGCTTTGCAAATTTTTAAAAATATATTTATACATATGCGTACCGTTTAAATACTAAGATTATATTAAGTGGTGTAAAATATATTTTCACAGGAAAAAGAAAAGTAGAAAAGTAAGATATAGATGTATATTTCTCTATACATATGTAAAATGCTTTAATTAACTTATGTTCATGATATATAGTTTTGCAATTTAATTTTAACATAATTATTTACTTGAGTTTATAGATGAGATATGTATGCATATATAAACCATATATATTTTACAAACAATATACATGGAATATCAAATGAAGAAATATAAATTATAAAGTACATTTTAAGAAAGCTGAATTAAGTGCATAAACAATTAATAAAAGTGAGTAAAGACACTATGTGCAATTTGTAAATTAATTAAGTGAACTTGAATCAACCTTTGTAAATTAAAATAAAGGGAATATATATATATATATAGCAATAGTTGGTGTGTTACCTGTTAAATGTTTGATTTCCACCTTTGTTGCATCTATTCATTCGTTAAAATACTATGTGCAATTTAAATGAACAATTTGCATCTCTAAAAATATGAAGTTGAAATAAATTAATATTCTTGCAGAATTATAGAAAATAGGAGAACTTGTATGAACCTATATGATACACAAAATGTGTTAAAATTATATATTAATACTGATAAAGCATATTGGCGGTTTTAGCTAAGAGGATGATGAAGAAGGAACAGCCATAGAGATTCAACAAATGGGATTATGGTGTATATAGAAACGAAAGTATAGTGAATTAGGAAATAAATGCATATAAGGAAAGGAAGATTAAGATATAATCTTGTATAGGGGGAGAGAATTAATTAAAGGAAATATATTGTCGTACAAAATCAAAGGGTGCAATAATTAATGTAACATTAAATGATTTACTTCCTTAGTTTTACATATATGTTATAGATTGCTTTTCATCATAAATTTGTATATTCCTGAGTAAGTTAATATATATATATATATATATATGTTGCCAGCCACTAGCATTTTGTTTAGATAATTAGGTCGATTATATCGACATATCATCGTAAATTCAAAGATATTTCTAGATTTGATTCTTTACATCAACTATATACATATAGCGGTGAATTCTTGTTCAATGATCAAGTGGGCACATGATATGTATGGTGTTAGCATTAATTTTGAGTGTGAACACCATGAAAAACTTAGGTGTGACAAATTATTAAGACATTTTTAAAACTGGACCCTCCTTTCTTTAAACAAGAGTACGCAGATAAAATCTGAATTTTATTCTTTGTGTGTGTGTGCGGGACTGTGGGTAAAGAAATGGACTTCCAAAAATTTATTCTAGCAGAATTAGACTCTTCAACAATAGAACCCAAGTCATAAGAAATTTATTACACTACTAGTAAAATGTCAAAATCTCTAACCATTTTGGCCCATTATTAGAAAAGGTGTTATAATTTGGACCTTTAATTTTATGGACTTCTCTTCATAAGGTCAAGTCCTTAAATTTAAATAGTTTTTAAAAAAATTCGACTTTTTATACTTCTTTTTAAATGTTGGCCGTCACTTACCATGCTATAAAACTATTAGTCTTAACATGTACATTTTTTTATTCATAATTTATAGAACTCGTCTATCTTTTATATGTTAGTGGTAAGAATGGCGAAACATTAGAGGGATACAATGTTTCTTGTTAGCTAGATATGCAAGAAAGAAAACATTATGGACATGTTTTTAACTAATTAAATATCATTTAAACAAAAAAATTGATTATTTGATCATCTTATCAAAAGCGTAAGATAGTCTTGTATCTTTCCTCTCTTTTCGTCTACCTTTTGAGAGTTGGGGAGAAAAAGGCGTAAAAGGAAGGCTAAATTGGATTAGATGTGTCATGAGCCATTTTTCATTTTAAATGGAACAGGACAATTTATGGCTGGAGCAAAAGTTCATATATTTTTAATATACATATCTTAATCACCGGTGGTGGTTGCCATATATCTACTACCTTCCCACGGCCCACACCAGACCACCACTAGGCGGAGTTGGCGGTGGCCGGCTGTTAGTGGTTCTAGGCACCACCACAAATGAGGAGGAAGTAAAAGAATTTGATAATTGCATAATTGAAACATAACATAAAGGGAAAAATATCTTTATAACTAAATAAATTGTAAAATATTTAGTTTTGAAGAAAAGGAAGATACTATTTATCTTGAATAATATAATAATATTAAAGAGTCGTTGTGATCCATCAATTAATTTGTATCATTAATTTCTAATATTTCTATATGAGCGTGGAATAGAAGTTGGGTAATCTAAATGGGGTCTTCAATCGCTATTAATAATATTATTGATTTGCTCATTTTGTCATCATATATGTGGAATGGAATAAATGGGTCGTCTCTTAGTTCAGTTTTCTCCTTCACCAGAAATGAGTATGGACTGTGTCCTAAAACGTAATTGGCTCAATTCCCACCGATACCAATCAACAAACACGAGCTCCGCAATTAATTAATCACTTTCCAATACAGCCAGCGCGCACCAAAGAATTATGAGCATTTTTTTCTTCCTCCCAATTGACCCAAATCAATATTGATGAGGGTGACATTAATTAAGCTTAAGCTTAGGTTAGGTTAGGAAGAGTTGGTGAAAGTGAAATTAGCCTTCTGGAAAGATTTTAACCCCAAGATCTATGCATAATAAAATGGCAATAGTTTTGAATCTTGAAAATATATAAAAAGATAAAATATTATTTAAATGAAATTAAAAATAATTTTTAAATATTTGGTAGTACATTTAATATAAATTAACACCTAAGATATTTATATATAACAAGTCGGATGATATAACTATTTGAACTGGAGTATTTAACC
This sequence comes from Lonicera japonica, assembly GCA_021464415.1. Lineage (NCBI taxonomy): Eukaryota > Viridiplantae > Streptophyta > Magnoliopsida > Dipsacales > Caprifoliaceae > Lonicera > Lonicera japonica. Next base: position 51,010,071 of record CM038471.1, read on the forward strand.
ACTCACACATATATATATGAGAAAAGTTTAATTTATACTTGTGTAAGATTAATTTTTTTACACATATTTGTAACTTTTTTTTTCAAATTCATGATTAATCGATTATACTGTTAGATAAGTTTCTATTAATTTTTTTTTTATCAAACATTCAAAGTTTTAAAACAATATGACATAACCAATTAATAACTATGTTTACTTTTACTCAATTTTACGACACCCATAATTTAATAGACTTCTCTACATCTTCGATTAATTTAACTCTTTGCACGCATCTTTGATGAATAATAATCATTTAATTTAATTGCTGAATTGATTAAATAGTGAAGTCAAAAAAAAAAAAAGCTATTTTAAAACCTTTTTATTTTATATCAAGTGTATGTTGAATCTTCCGCTATATGTACGTATATATTTATATGCTAGAATATTTTCTGCTTTATTTAAATTAAGATTGAATAATTACAATTCAATTTAAACTACCAAGTGAAGATTAAATTTCTTCTATCCAACTATGTAGGATGTTTTAAATTAAGACTTAGAATTTTGTTTTATTGATATAATCAAATACCAAATTTTATTTGTGGTATCAAACAAATTTTATTCTCAACTACTAATTTAGTGACAATTATAAAAATCAAACTAGACTGTTAGTTTTTATTAATTCATCAATTACCTAAAAGAAATGACAATTCTTTATTTTTTTTAATCCATTGGAACAATGGCACCAAAAAGAGGGATAAGATCCTAAGAATACTGGTGCATAAATTCTTCTCTCTCATACCAACAAGTGTGATGACCTCTAATTTGAGAGATACAAAAAGGTAAGTACCTCTCGAATACAAATAGACATGCCCTGCGATTTCAAATGAAGAGTCGTACTACTTCATAACAAAAAAAAAAAAAAAGTCTTGTACTTAAATCAACAATCTAAAAATAAAATTTATTTTTACAGCCAAAATTAATATAACACTCAGTTACAGAGAGGTCCCAAAATGAGAGAGGGAATTAATATATAAATATGTAAGCCACTCTACACCTAGATTCGCATCCAAAAATTAGTACAACACAAAGTAGAGTAGGAGATATAGATAGAGAGAGAGAGAGAGAGAGAGAGAATGGAAAACCGAAGGGAAGAGAAGAGAGAGGAGCCAAAATTGGGCTTGGAAGAGAAGAAGAAAGGGAAAATGAAACAAGAAGAAGAAGGAGAAGGAGAAGGAGAAGAAGAAGAGCTGTCTGTGGAAAGGATATTTGAGAAGAAGGAGTTGCCCTCATGGCGAAATCAGCTGACTAAGAGGGCATTCGCCGTGAGCCTTTTGCTGTCTGTGATGTTCACTTTCATTGTGATGAAGCTGAATCTAACCACCGGAATTATACCCTCCCTAAACGTCTCCGCGGGGCTGTTGGGATACTTCTTCGTCAAGACATGGACTAAGGTTTTACATAATTCCGGCATCTTGAAGCAGCCTTTCACCCGTCAAGAGAACACCGTTATTCAGACATGTGTTGTTGCCTCTGCCGGCATCGCCTTTAGCGGTAAATTATTATTAATAATAATAATCATATATTCTTTCTTTCTTTCTTTCTTTCTCCAACAACACTACGTGCTAGCCACGTATTTTTACTTCCTTACCGCATATTTTTACAAGTATATAGATCGAATAAAATTATATTTAGTGTCTTACCCTTTTTTTATGTCAAATTAACAAATAAATAGTTGCATTTAATAATTTATTTTACAGGCACCAAATTTAAATATATTACAAGTTTCGTTAGTTAGTAATTTTATTTTTTTAGTATAAACATATTAAGTGAAAAAAGAAAAATATATACAATGAACCATGTTACTTGAACCTAAATCTAGGTGTAAAGCTTATAGATAGAATATTCAACCATTACCAACCATACCCCCACTAGTTAGTGTGATCCGTAGCCAGCCAGTGTCACGTGCCTTAAACTTTTTGGCAGACATGGATAGAGATCCTGAGCCTAGGCAAGCGTGCCTACGGGATGTTCAAAATATCTTCGCCCCGCCCCCCACTCTTTTTAAATGAATTGATGGATTGGAATTGGAATCGGATGCTGTGACGTTGGTAAATAAAATATACGCTCTTGTTATTTTACTCATTCAATAATCAAGCTGAGGTTATTGGTACACTTCAAAAAATTTTATACTTCGCAACACTTTTTTTTGTTGACCAAGTATAATAAAACCGAATATTTGTACATTACTCCATATAATAAAATTTAATTATTGTTGAGAATAAAAAAATTATTAAAACTCGATCCTATTGCACCGAGTAATGTGCAAATACTCAGTCTTGTTGCACCGAATTAATACACACATACTCAATTTTATTGCACCAAGTCAATATGAGAATATTAAAAAAAAGTTTGAAAGGTGAAAATAGCCTCACCCATAATCAATAAGCTTCTTTTTCATCTTTCAATTCTGGGTTCAAAATGCATACTCTTTGTATCAAAACATATGCCCTAGTATGAGAATTATCACAATTTCAAGACTTTGAATGATGAATAATAAGCGGCTTATAAAAATGCCCACAAAAGAATTGCACTGCAAATTTAGTCAATAAAGTACTTGTTTATATGAACTCCTATTCTTTACCATGCACAAAATGTAATCTGGTTTCATGAAACATTGACACAAATATATCTAACATATAAATGTGTTAATTATTTATTAGTTAAAATAAATTGTGTTAAGATTATTTTAACTAACATATAATAATCACATTTAACACGTTGGATTTGTTTTTCCATCAAAATTTATTATTATTTTTTATCTATAAATATTTTACATATTTCAACTTCATGATAGGACTACTAAGGTTGTCAATAATCTAAACGTAGTAAAATGAGCACTAGGCCACCTCCTTTTCTAACTTAGATGCATTCTAAATTGTGAATCCATTTTTTACTCTATAAGGATAATTTCTAGTGAAGGGACTATTAAAACAAAAAAAAAAAAAAATAATATTTACTAACACGTAATCATAGAATGTACTTTGAATGGGCATTTGCTCGTACATTTATTTCTACCATTATCTCAGACTTGTCCAAAATGATGTTACGTTATCCTCTCATCTTGTCGTTTAGTAAATGTTAATATTTCCATCCACGCTTCCATTCAATCATTTGTCACACCTCGTTCATCTTTATCCTATTCCTTCTACTTTTGGTTTATTAGAGCATCCGCAGCGTAATGGAAATATTTAGGTTAAATTTACTATACATTTTATTAGCTTTTGAAACAGTTCACAGCGAGAAGGGTAAAAAAAACAATAAAAAAAATTAAACGAATGTCGCATTATCGTATGAGTTGATGTAAAAAAAAAAAAAAAAAAAAACCAAATTTGGCCATACGAATGTGGCAAAATCGTATGAGCCATACAATGATGGCACACTCGTATGACAATTTGATATATATATTTTTTTTTAACTCTTTTGGTTATACACCGTTTGGTCCAACAATTCTCTTAATTATGTTTTTGCCCCAATAATTGTATAACTCAAATAACCCATGTTTAAAACACAAAATATTTTTTTTGTGATTTGTATTAAACATTAAAGAATTAAACTAAGTTCTAATTTCAATTGCAAAAGGTTCCAAAAAATGACAGCTTGCTTTAAAAATTATTCCAATATCTATTTATTAACTTTAACTTATTTACAATTTCACCCCCTAAAGTTAAAAAGTTAACTTTAACTTTATCATCATCCAAAGCTGCCAACCGAAACATGAAAAAAAAAAAAAAAAAAGTAATGGGTCATACGAATGTGTGTCATTCGTATGGGTCATACGAATTTGACACACTCGTATGACTCATACGAGTGACACACATTCGTATGATTCAAATTTTTTTATTTATACGAGTGTGCTAAATTCGTATCATTCATACGGCTCTTCCAAATTCGTATGACTAAAAATTAGCGAAATGGTAAATTTGGCCAGTCGGTACCCTACCTTCCTAAATTTTAACCTACCTTTCTCTCCGGTGTGAACGGGGTAGGGTAAATTTATCAATTTACCCTACCCGATACAGATGCTCTTAGGCCACTTGCAATAGTATTTTTTATAAATTTATTTTTATCATATATATTATAATATTTTATATCTATTTAACAATATAATTATGTAAATAAAAAAAATTAAATAAAATTTATTCAATAGTAATAGAATCTACTTGGCATTTATTCCTAGGAATAAAAGAGAATTAGTAAGTTTTTTAAGTTATCTCTAATGGTCATTTCTATCAATACAAATTTTTATGATAAAAAAATAAAATTTTTAATAACTTCTTATATGTGAGGTAAAAGTTGAATCACGTAAGAAAGTTCTATCACTATTTTTACGTGTAAAAATAATGATAGAAATTTTCAATGTGATATGACACACCCTCATTTTATATAAAAAAAAACTAACTAATTCTCTCTAATTCTTAAATAAATGTCAAGTAAAATAGAAATAACACCATTGAAAAAAAATTATTTGAGACTTCTCTATCTATACAATTATATTATCATAGATTCAACAAGAGATAATCTCTCCTATAACTTTGCATTATCGTGTATCAACAAGAATCTCGGATGTATTTTAGGAAATACAAAGCCTTAAAAACATTAGAAAAAACATGCGATTTGATCCAAAGCTATAGACGTAAATAGTGACTAATTGGTGGCTTTGGAAACTAGCACTACAGTAAGTCAACTTTAACGAAAAATATTAGGTAAACACGTTACGCTAAACCAAAACTTTACAAGCGTCCATGTTATAAGGAGTTTCAAATAACTTTATAATAAATGTTAATCGGCACATGAAGCTGTACTTTATATCTTCTCCAAAATTTTGTAACAGATTTCAATATCTAGTCGCTTAAAATGATCATCATTATCACTTTCAGTATTTAATACTTGTAGGAGCAAAAGTAATTTAAGGAAAAAAAAAAAAAAAAAAACTAGTTCATTAGGAAGAGAGAACCTCCAATTAAGGGTCAGCCGTTCTTGTTGAGGAGTAATCCGGGCTTGGTTAGTATCTCGTTAAGAGGAGATGGAGATAAAATCTTAATGAATCCGCCCTTCAGTAGCAAATGTGCGATATGTAGCAGTAGCACGCCTAAGGTTCAAAGTTTCATGCAATGATAATTTTTTGCACAAACAGGAGGTTTTGGGAGTTACCTCTTTGGCATGAGCGAAATCATAACCAAACAATCAACAGAAAATAAAGATAATTTGGATTATAAAAACCCGGCATTGGGATGGATGATTGGATTCCTCTTCGCCGTTAGCTTCCTTGGCCTCTTCTCTGTGGTTCCTCTGCGAAAGGTATATATCATGCTTCTCTAACACTAAAAGAACATATTGCAAAAGCAGCAGAAGATTTATCCTTCCTAATTAAAAAAAAAAAAAAAAACAACAACAACAAATTATTCAATCTTGTCTCCGGTTGCTTTCAGATTATGATCATAGACTTCAAATTAACATATCCAAGTGGTACAGCAACAGCCCATCTTATCAACAGCTTCCACACTCCAGAAGGAGCCAAGCTAGCTAAGTAGGTTACTTTCTTACTTTCAAACTGTATATAGTTAAATTCTGTCAAAATTTTGACGGATCTTAATGGGGAAAGTAACCAAGTTGGGAAAAAAACATACCCAAGTCTAATTTCTATAATTACCATAGTACAAGTCTAAATGACCCAAATATTTTTCATCTTTAAATATTTCAACCTTAACCAAGGTTTAAGTTTTTGTATTGTCTATGTATGCACACGTATACTTCAGTGGCTAATTCTACAATATTTGCACAGGAAACAAGTGAGAGTACTAGGAAAGTTCTTCTCCTTCAGCTTCTTGTGGGGTTTCTTCCAATGGTTCTTCACTGCCGGAGATGATTGTGGATTCGCAAGCTTCCCTACATTTGGACTCCAAGCATACAAGAACAAGTACACAAATATAAATAAAATCTTTTCTACAATATGTTGGAAATTATAATTTTGGGTATTTTCCTTCCTTAATTTGCTCATTTCACAAATTACAGGTTTTTCTTCGATTTCTCAGCAACCTATGTTGGAGTTGGGATGATTTGCCCTTATATTGTAAATGTATCTTTGCTGATTGGAGGAATTCTATCTTGGGGGATTATGTGGCCTCTTATAGCAACTAAAAGGGGTGATTGGTATTCTAAGGACCTCAGTCCCACAAGCCTTGGTGGTCTTCAAGGTTACAAGGTACTCCTACTAATTTCCATAAATATGTGCAAGTCGGAATTGCCTCTTAGCTTATACTTAAAATTGAACACATGTAGGTATTCATTGCCATTGCTTTGATCCTTGGTGATGGCTTATACAACTTCTTCAAGGTCCTAATCCGAACTCTTGCTGGCTTATTTCACATGCTCCACAACAAGCAACCTAAAAATGACCTCCCCGTTACCGATCACCCCTCTCCAGCCCTGCCACCCCTCTCTTATGACACCCAACGGAGAACCCAACTCTTTCTTAAAGACCAAATCCCCACATGGTTTGCCGCCAGTGGATACATCGCAATTGGGGCAATCTCAAGCGGAGTACTCCCCCTTATCTTTCCTGAGCTCAAATGGTACTACATTATAGTCATTTGCATCTTTGCACCCACTCTAGCATTTTGCAACGCGTTCGGGTGCGGGCTAACCGATTGGTCCCTTGCGTCCACCTACGGAAAGCTAGCCATCTTCGTTATCGGGGCATGGGCCGGTTCATCAAACGGTGGGGTCCTTGCAGGTTTGGCAGCATGTGGTGTCATGATGAACATCGTCTCAACGGCTTCTGACCTAATGCAAGACTTCAAGACGGGTTACTTGACCCTGGCTTCGCCTCGAGCCATGTTTGTGAGCCAAGTGATCGGCACTGCAATGGGGTGCGTGATTTCCCCTTGTGTTTTTTGGCTCTTCTACAAGGCCTTTCCTAACATTGGGGTACCTGGAACTCCATACCCTGCACCATTTGCTCTCGTATATCACAATATAGCTAAACTAGGGGTGGAGGGGGTCTCGAGCCTACCAAAGGAATGCTTAATGCTATGTTATATATTCTTTGGGGCGGCTATTGTAATCAATTTGGTAAGGGACGGATTGGGTAAGAAACGAGCATGGTTTATTCCGCTTCCAATGGCAATGGCTATACCGTTTTATTTGGGGTCTTATTTTGCCATTGATATGTGTATTGGAAGCTTGATATTGTTTGTGTGGGAGAGGATAAACAAGACCAAGGCGGATGCTTTCGGGCCTGCGGTGGCTTCAGGTTTGATTTGCGGGGAAGGTATATGGACTTTGCCAAGTTCCATACTTGCTCTGTCTGGGGTAAAACCGCCTATTTGCATGAAGTTTGTGTCTAGGGCAACAAATAGTAGGGTTGACAAGGATCTTAGGCTCTAGCTCCATCTATGTATTAAAGCTTTATAGTGAAATGTGTATTGTCTTAATGAAATGTTCCAATATCAAATACATTCTCCTCTCTTTGTATTTGTATCTCCATCTACAGATGTATGCATATCTAAAAATAGGAATGAGGGAATGCATGCTATAAACAAATTACAACTATAGTTCTTTCTTATCACAAATTTATGGACTGCTGTAAACTGGAATTTTATCAGCAAACATCAAATAATTATTCTATATGAAGACGTTGTATGTGTTTTAAGTCCTGATATAGACGATGTCTATAAGTCTCACTGTATGCAGATAGTGTACAATAATGTAAAAATGATGTGCTGTTAACAACTGAGACACGCTGAGCATTAACAGAAATATTCAAATCTCCACACAGACCATGGAAAAAATAACACTAAAGGGTATCTTACACTAGTGCACAACTATTTTAAGAACTCAGGTTGATGTACCCCAGTCCTCACAACCTATACCCACTCTGAATTAATTTCGTTCAATCTAATTTGCAAAGGATGGCTTGTCATTTGGGGGCTGTTTCGCTTCCCTGTACGTTTCTACATGGCAATTATCAAAATAATTTTCTTGACAAAAACACCATATCATCAATAAGTTTTTCTTTAGCACTAATGAAGGAATGGTGTCTTACCAGTGCGTCATCCTTGGTCTATTATTGATGATTTAAGTTGTAAGGGAAAAAAACTGCCTAAAATATCTAGGAGAGCACAACCTGGTAAGATTATATTTATTTAACAATAATTCGTTAATCATATCGGAGTTAGAATAAGCTAACAGACCAACAGATGTACCGGATTAACCCCTAGACTGTTGGAATTCCAAAATTAATGTACCAAAGCTTTAAAATTAAAAAATACATTTCCTAATAAAAAAGAAAAGAAAAGGTTTCCATTGATCAATAATAATTGTTATAAGTTTGTTGTGTCCCGCCATTCGAGTGTAATCCTCTGTAGCTAAGAGCAAATCATCTATATTTGCTTCTATTTGCTTGATTGCTTCACAAAACTTCCGCTATCTACCAAGAACCAACATACACGCCTCAAATAATCGAAGTGGGGAAATATAATGCCGTATTACATGAAGACAATTATTTTATCTAAATTACACCAACGTATTACGTGGGGTGCAGTACCTATAAGCTAAAGAGTAGTATAGGTCACCTTCTCAAAATAGTTTTAGCATCTCCTCAAATCTCAAGCAGGCCAATCTTCATCACTCGCATCGATATCCTGAAAAAAAATTATTAATTAAATTAGCAAAGAAGGTGATGCCACTAAAATAACCTTGAAAGAATAATCAACAGATGAAGTTAATGATCAACATTATTGCCCATGCCAACACTGCTTTTCATGCAATATGAACCAAATTGATTATGACATTGGCACTTTAAGTTACAAAGCATATAAAGGTGATAAGGACAAATGCTACACTTGGTCTTTAAGTTACAAAGCATATAAAGGTGAAAAAAATTGTGACAGCTTACATCACTGTCAGTCATTCCTATATGGGACAACAATGATGTTGAAACTCAAGCTTTGAGTATGCATAGAATCCTTGTATCAGTCAATCAACTAGTGTAAGTTTTATCAAATTAATATCATCGAAATCATATGATTAACATATGTATCAACGAGAAATCAGACCTCTGACATGCTTGAGAACTCTTCAATGTCATCATCCTCAACCTACAGAGATTGTCAAAAAGCTCAAAACTTGTTAATGAATACTAAAAAAAAAAAAATTCATATTTAGTTCAAGCAGTACTTTGAGAATGTATGTCTGTCCAATCATGTATTCCATTTCTAGTATAGTGAAACGAAATATACATATTGAAGCAATAACCAAATATATTTATCGGCCAGACAGAAACGATTCAGTTACCGCAGAAGATTCAGTTATTGTTAGCACATTACATCAATCAAATATGCCATTGGAAGTAGAATGAGACTGGGCTATTAGTTATGGAATTCTAAAGTTCTGCCATCTATGAATTGAAGATATCTGAATGTTGGGGCGTGGTCACTGTGGCTTAATGTGTAGAAAGAGTAAACATATGACATAGAATAGGTCAGCTGATAAAAATATTTCAAATACTCCATAACTTTTGTATCTGGAACATGTATGACCCTTTTATCAGGAGACAAAAAATATGCCATCAATAAACTTGAAGTTCAAAAAAGAAAAAAAAGGTTGATTTGAGTGAATTCAATCTACTACTCAACCAGCTACAAAGTACAAGCAACTCAGAATTGCAAGCCAAACAAATTCAATTTCAATCTAAATAAATATTTCAAAACTCGGTCCATGCTATTCCAAGAATTTCCCATTTTCTTTTACAGCAAACGCACAGCAACTTCCAAGTCAAATTGTGACTTTGAGGAACCAGAATCAGAATTAAAACCCTTCGAATGAACACCCTTTGCTACCCCCTTCTGCAGGCCTGCCTCTGTGCACCTACACTTTTATCAAGCCTACCTTTAAAGGAAGTCTCTGAGATTTAGTAAACCATTAATATCTATCTCAAAACCACAATCAGGAATAATATGTTTCTTTTCCACCCTTTGCTCTGTAATTTGACAATTTCAAGAGGCTTACCTTTATCTTGGAAAGTTTTTCCCAACCCAATAGACTTTTTTTTTGATAAGAAACAAGATTCCATTAATAAAATAAATTAAAAGTACAAATATAGAGGGGACAAGCCGACAAGGAGTCCACCAACAAAACATATAACCCAAAAAAGAAAATAAAAGAAATATAATCCTGCCAAAAACCACAGCCAACAATGTGCCCTTAGAACAGATTATACAGTGGAACACTATTCAAAAATCCAAGCTCTCCAATTGTTCTTGATGTCTTCCACTCTATAGTTTTTGAAAGGCTTGGTGTTGGAAGCCCACAACGAAGCCATGAATTTGACTCTTTCCCACAGCCACTCTTTTTCTTCTATCTTTCCTTCAAAAAATCTATAATTCCTCTCCATCCATAATAGCCAAAGGGAAGCGACTTTGACACATCTCCATAGCTCGCTGCCCTTAGATTTGTCTCTGTAGCTATTGATTTCCAACATAAGAAGTCTCGCACCATCTTTGGGAATGGCCCAACTAAACCCAAATTCTGCACAAGCTTTGTTCCATATGAAATATGAATAAGGGCAGTGTAACAAGTGCTTCAAAGATTCTGCATCGCTCTTGCAAAGTACACACCAAGATGGGGAGAGACAACAATTCGGTCTTCTCTTTTGCAACAGATCATAGGTATTAACCCTCCCGTGAGCAACTAAACAAGAGAACACCTTCACTTTTGTGGGAATACCAACTGCCCAAATGACTTTTGAAGGAGCAAATTGTGGATGCGTTGGAGAATCGATAAGAGATTTGTAAAAAGAAGAGCAAGAGAAACCCTCCCCTTTCAACAACCATCGCCTATAGTCGTCTACCCCGGAGGCAATCTAACACCCTCAATGACTCTCAACAAAGAAAGATACTCCTCCAACTCTCTCTCATTCAAGTTTCTAGAAAAAGATAAATTCCAAGACACAATACAGTCCGAGTTTAACGAGGCTAAAGAAGCAATGGAATCTCCTTTGTTCACGGAGACTCTATACAGACGCGGAAACAAAGAATCAAAAGGCTCTCTCACCCCTCCATTTATCCTCCCAAAATCTAACAGTGGAACCCCCACCCACTTCTAGTTTTGTATGCTCCAAGAATGATTCAAGACCATGAGAAATATATTTTCAAGGGTTTCTATAAGTCCCGCTACTCACAACTTCGGAATCCCACCCATTGTCGCTTAATCCATATTTGCTTCTAATGATGGAATACCATAGGGAATTTTGACCAAGGGGGAATCTCCACAACCATTTACCCAAACAAAGCTTTATTTCGATTCACCAAATTACCAATGCCCAACCACCCTTTTATTTTTCGCTTTAGACACTATATCCCAATTTATTAAATGATCTTTTCTATTATTATCGCACCCATCCCACAAGAAGTCTCATTCTTTTTTCCAAAACATTTTTAATCTTCAAAGGAATACGAAAAATGGACAAAAAATAAGTTGGAAGGCTTGCTAAAACAGATTCAATCAAGATAAGCCTCTCACCTCTTGACAAGCAACCACCTTTCCATCCATCAAGTTTCTTCTTAACTTTTTCCAACACCGGATTCCAAAATTCCAAAGAATGTGGATTACCTCCAAGTGGCAACCCCAAGTACTTCAATGGCCAATTCTCAATCTCACAACCCAATCTAGTAGCCCACTCCTATAACTTCTCCACCTCCATGTTAACACCGGCAAGTTTACTCTTTGTCAAATTTAGTTTCAATCCTGATATTGAGCAGAAAACCGATAACAACTTCACCAAATTGTTAAATTTGCGTTCATCACCCGATAAGAAGAAAATCGTATCGTCTGCAAATTGTAAGTGTGACACCTCCACCATATCCCTCCCAATCCTAACCCATCAATCACACCTTGTCGTCTAAACCCAATAGACATAATCCCTAGCTTTTAATTTTCTAAAGCCTGAACAAGGAATTAGTGCCAAAAGAATCCACTGCCTCTGTGTGAACTCTTTTTTCAAGCAAAAGCACAGCTTAAATGGAATAATCGATATTGAAATCAGTAACTCATTATCTATTCCTTTTCAGTTACCAAATTACTTCCTACAGTTGCTATTTGAAAAGTAACACTTTTATGAACAAGATTTTTTTAACTGTAATCCATGGTTAAGAAAAACAGAAAATTTATATCTTGAAAGTGACTATTGATTTGGGACGCTAAAAAAGGAAGGCATGACTTTTGAGTTCCAAACTTAGAAGATCTTCTCCTCCATCTTAATCTATAAGAATAGCTGCAAGTTATATTCCGCCTCATGATTGGTTGAGCTATTTTTATTGTTTGCTTGATAAAAGAGTACTTCAAATTCCCTGTCCACGAAACTATATAATTTATCTTCATCCTCGGCAAGAACCGGGTTACTTCCAAGGTCATGTATTCAACATTAGCAGTGATCTGCTGAGAACAAGAGACATTCACATATCCTGGAGTTCTCTGTAAGATTATTCCCCCTGACATATTCCACAAACTTAAACAAAAGTTTTTCTTCTAGGGAAATGGATTGTGTTTAATTTATTGAACAACAATAACAAGAAGATGGCTTGGAGGTCATCTAATAATATCAGGGTAGTCCCTTCCACCTTTTTTTTTGTGAACAGTAGTCCGTTCCAGAAATAAAATCAAAATTTACAAACATGAATAATAAAGTGCATTATAACACACCAGTAAAGTGAAAACTAGAAAATCATCTATCAAAGAAAGTCTTTTATAAACAAAAATTCTGAAATGAGAAGTATGATTAAAAGAAATAGAAGATCAAAGTAAAAAATGACAAATAAAGAGAAACAACATGATGATATAAAGACAGTACCTCGAGTTGTTTCTTCCTTGCTGTACTTTTACCTAAAAACTTGCACACATATAATGTTAGACTGTTGATTTCTACGTTCAACGTAAGTGAGCACAACACATATTTGTGAACAGGACTAAAAAAGTAAAAATAGGCCCTAAGGACCCCTCTTAACATTTTATAACTGAGTAAAGTCTGAGTTCTTTCTAAAGACCATGATCAAGATAGAGATACAGATACAGATAGATATAAGCACACACACAGAGGGCATCCATAATATATTTAGAAAGGCAGGTGTTTTGAATGGCCAGAATATCGACTTCTGTGATGAAAAAGTCGCTTTGTCTTCAATTACTCGGGGTATCCAGGCCTCTTAGAACACCTGACTAGTCCCCAAGACTATTTATAAAGCCTTCATTCTGCACTCTCTATCTTTGGGCTTCGACCCTCAGTAGGACCAAAAAAAAACAGAGAGATTCTTGGGAGAAAGATAGGCTCACCAGTTTTTATTTCCTCAGTTGCCTTTCCCTTTTTCCTGGATCCTTGAACCTGCAAAAACAACCAATAACACTGTAATAAGCCCCTAAACAAACAAGAATTGATTAGCAATTACACAACTATGGTCTCATTTAACTTAGGTTATGAATAACAGATAAACCAAATTTCAATTAAAGACCCAAAAAAAAAAACTCTAGTGAATAGAAATCTCACTTTAACTTGATCAGTCTTCTGTTTTGAATTTGTATGCTCTGAATTCTGGCCAGAAACTGGAAGCCATCGAAGATTTATCATGTTTAGTTGTTGAATTCCATTAATATCGTCGTAAGCAAATAGGGAAAGTGCAAACCTTTTGATGAGGAGGACTTTAGCTTTCCTGGTGTCTTCTGAAAATAAATCAATGTAAAAACATATAAATGAAAATGTCTTTTTTGAAGAAATGTTCAATCGATCCTTCTGATAAAGTATGAGATATGATGTAAATCTAAACGAGAATCTTTACTATGAGATGATCAGGATCAGGATCAGGATCAGGAATGTAAGGCACTGTGGACAATTATAGAGCAAAGAACTGATCTTTAATCATGAAGACCTCTACGCAATTATTTGTCATTCAACACCATCCCAAATGAAAATATTGCTAGAATAAGATACTAAAATGGCCAAATCTAGTCAGCATAAAGAAAATTACCACCCTTCTGAAATTCAAATGCACCCCTTAAGGTTTCTATAACTTTTTAAATAGGGGGTACCCTGAATGAATCGCCTTTATAGGAGTCCTTTGAGGACTCAATTACAAGTAGAACTACCGTAACATGCAGGTTCAGATCGCTGCTCCAAGAGTCCAAGGTTGATGGACTTGAGATTGCAACATGTTACCTTAATCTCATTGCAATCAAGTCAATTAGCTCATCCAGTGGTTACAGGGAAACACACAAGCTCCTACATTCATTAACGTTCTCAAAATCAACATCGACTGCTCTAATACAAAGTTTTGTCAAAAAGCTCATGGAAGGATTTAGATAGTGGGACAGAACAATAATGGGCATCTTTTCCAAATTTTTATATTTTCAGTTTCCATGTTTTTCTTAGGTCGTTCATCCATAGAGAATGGCTACAGGACAAGAGTACGCTGATGACTCAAACCAAATAATAAATTGGACAACTGGGCAAACCAAATATATTAACAAGCTATTTAATTGCAAATAATAAATGGTGAAAAGCTTAAAACAATTTTATGGAGTTCTAATAGTGTCCTTGTACAGATTAGAAAAGTCTGGGTGAAAATACATAAAAGGTTTGCACTGATTGTTTACAACTCAGCTAAACTGTATCCGAATAGTTTTCAGGTAAGACATCTAAGATATATATTTATGCAGCTTTGATGTATGGAATCCTATATATGCGTTCTCTGTGTGTGCATACTCTAGCTCCAAACAGAAAATACGTGTACATGTTTTATGTGTAAAGGGAGTAGCTAAAAGGGTAATAACTAAAGCAGTCCTCTTTATTTACTTTGAACTTCTGGTGATCAATTTAAACTGCAAGACCTCACCTTTTCCTCCACTTTCTTGAACAATGTCGATATAGTGGCTTGAACAAGAGAACTTTGTTTATTACGAGAGGGCCCCTTAGATTTTGCTGCTGAAATAGTTGATTGTTTAACTTGTTCTGAAGTTTCATTGTGTGCTTCTGCATCATCCTCATTGTCAATGTCAAAGACAACAGGGCAGGAAGTTTCATTCTGTATTTTATTATTTAAGGAAATCAACATAGAATCGATGATAAGTTATTAAATAAAAGAATAAAGATGAATAAAAATAGATGCGTGCATCACAAGAGTTTGGCCAATGAAGTTGGTTAGGGTTATGCTAAATTAGCGTACTAATCAACAGACATTTAGGATATTTCCAGAAGTCTGATTCCTTGTTGGATGTTCCAAACCAACTTTCGTTTCCTCTTCATGTTTTTCAGTGTTGTTCTCAACAGAATCGTCTCCAGAAGAAGCTTCTGCAAACCTGAATCAAGAATATGACTTGAGAAAATAGAAGCGCCAAAATTTTAGGAAGCTAGACTTGGGATTACCATCAATACTTTACATATTTATGATTAGGGAAGAAGAGTGGAAAGTTAGAGATCCAGTAAGTTAATTTTGTATTTATTCAAAGGTACCATAACATCTATTGCCACACACGCATTAAGCCAAAGGACCGGTTGGTGTCCACTAGGGCCCTATGTTGCATGGATGCCATTATGGAGAACCATACAGATAGGATGCAGGCCAATAAAAAAATGTGACGATTATTGCCAGTAAAATTTGTGATGCGTCATCGCTTAGATGTGAGTACCTACAAAATAGATGTGACGCATAGACTTTTTTGTCTTTTGTTCCTTTATTCCCCTTGCTACGTTTTAAATAATGTGTGCGGCGCATTTCCTCTCAACCTTATAAACCTAAGCATGGGTTTCTTGGCCCTTACTTCTTTTTCAATTCAGAAAAGAATGCCCTGCATCTAAATCAGCCAACAGATACAGCATAACCCAACGAAAGTTGGAAGTAGGTATGGGCATCAATGCATCATAGATTTGCAGGGCAGACTATATCAAGTATACGAGTATAAAAGGCAAAGGAAGTACTTAAATCTTTTGCCTGCGGTCCTTGCTGAATGTCGGGTTGGAGTAACTTCAATCGTATCTTTCAAATCATTTTGACTGTCCGATATATCATCTTCAAGCTCACGTTTGGGAGACTCTTGGTCCACGCATTTCATTGTTGCTTTGGTAACAGGCTGCTTTCTTTCACACGTTCCACCAGCACCACCTTTAAAATTACACTCTGTCTCTACTTGTTGTCCCTGAGTGAGACAAACAAGACATTGAGTAGTATGTCACCATGACTTTCAAAAAACAATGGTAAATGATAAATTACAGCTTAGCACAGTGCCAAGCTGGCAAGTGTAACAAATCTAAACGGGCACTAGCCTCATTCAGCTCTTTCGGAAACTCAAGACGGGCTTCTTCTGGATTCTCATCTTTTCGCCCAATCCACCATGCATCAGAAAATACAATCTGGATGAAGCAGATGATGATAAATTGTGTTAATTAAACAGATAAGATTTAATAAGCAACGGAAGACGTGGTTGCGAATCTGACTATCATCTGGATAATAAGAGAATAAATAAAAGATAAGGCAACAAACCCAGAAATAGTCAAGGTTGTAAAACTAGGTTTCACCCCCAATTTGTAAGAAAGGGTTATCAAGACCAGGAAAAGAGCAATAGGACAGGGATAAACTAATCCAACCTCAGTCCCATATTATGATATTAAAGCCCACTGTTGCTTTAAAAATTCAAGGGAAAGTGGAGTCTTAATTTGGAACAGAGATGGTACTAGAAATTCCACTACTAGAACAAGAACAAAAAGCCTGTGAGAAAATAATAATTTACAAATTCCGACTACTTCACACATTAGAAAGTAATAACATTAGAACATGCAAATATTTCAAAAGACGCAAATGAAATTAACAGGAAAATAAGCATAAATTTTAGTTTATCCTAATTAAAGAAACAAAGGGAAACACTAAGAAGGCTGCTCACCCACTTTACAATATGATTGCGTGTTAAAGGCCCTTTCATATAAATTTCTTCCACTAATGATCTGTTAGTCATGGAATTACTGTTCATTGAACTCAAGGAGTCCTATTATAAAGAGATCTAGTCTAACAATAACCAAATGATTAGGATATGGTATGCCTTCAAAAAATTTACTAGGTAAAATGTATGGTTAATATATAAGAGCAGTGAAAAAGATTTTAAACCCTATCATTAATATTAACGATAAGTTTTGGAGTAAAGAATTGCCGGTTTTCAGGGGCAGTCTTTGAATAATTCCTGTTTTTAGTAGCTTTGATGAACAGAGAACCGAGCCATATGCCACCAAAAACAATCAGAAAAGTAAAGGGGAAAAGGACAAGTATATGATCATAGAAGTTATTTTGGCATTCAAGGGAGGAGGGGGGATTCTAACGTTGATCAGGGAAAAAGAATTTCAAGAAAAGGAGTGGAATAAACAATGAGAAAATGGTATTCTTGTGCCAAAAATAACAGCAAACACTAACCATAGTATCAAAGTAATCCTCGCACATCACATTCTTACCACCTCTAGAGAACTGGAGAGTCAAGTACCTCGTCTTCGGATAAACTATAGTCCCAAACAATTTCATCTGACCCTGTAAATTTGATCAAAGATATACAATAAGTTCATATTTTTAAATGCCGGAACCCAAAGCATCAATTTGGTCGTGAAGAATATTAAAGGAAGAACACAAACTGATGATGTTTTATGATCATTGGTTGTTCAGTTTCCAGTTTCCTACAACAAAAATCTATAATTAGCTGGAATCTGGAGTACAAAATTCTAGTGGCTGTGGTTTCTCACGTGTTTTGAATGCTGCAATTCATAAATTTCTAATTTCATTTTCTTTCTGCAATTTGTCAACAAGAAAAGAACACAAAACTCGCAGTCAAAAACACAAAGGGTGTATCAGGCTCAATTGGGTGGAGGCTTGAGTTTCCCTCCAGATTCATACGATGAGTGGACGTGCTGAAATGTTTTGACACGGGCATATTCAACAATAAAGTACCAGAACCAACTAACAAATGTTAGCATTTTCATTGAATAAAACCCTTCTGTTGATATAAGTGAGCAGAAAAGGGTGCTGAATAATTCCACCATGCAGTTCAGATTTAAGAGCATAAAGGTTGTCTCAGTTCAAAAGGTGCCTTATAAAACAGTTGCCTATCTAGGATTCTTCAAATAAGTATAAGATCTACATCACTTTTGGAATACTGTGCAATAGTAAATTTCAAACAGCTGTCGAGAAATCCATTGCCTGGCCAGTCACCTCGTCATAATTCTTTCTCACTTTCATTTGTTCAACAGCTGGGGTTTCAAGCTTTCGGAACATACAAGTAGTCAATTGCAAATATGTTGATCATACTCAATTAAGTACAGTTCATTGTTTTTGTACAGGTCACATTAATGTTTTAAAGTTTAAAATACCTAAAACTCAATTGATGAACTACTCTAGCCACATGCCTGAACAACCAAAGGCAGCAAAACTCTAATTCCATTATACCTCCTAAATTTTCTCGCACAAACATTTATTTCCAGTAAAACAATATGAGCAACCAAATTAACCAAATAATAAGGTGGTGTTTATTTTTACCTCTTAATTCTGGATGGAAGTCCATTAGTATTAAGAGGTAGAAATTATGTTTGCTTTTTCACCTCTCAATTCTTTTTTTGGTTCAATGGTATGGGTATCCCGACCAGCTTGCATGCACCCAACCTAATTCACCTCTTAATGCTGAATAGATTAACATTCAGCATTCGTTTGCAGCGTTAAGAGGCAAGTCATGTGCTGAATGCTAAAGTTTTATTTTAACGGTGCCCCTAATCAATATTCAAAACCAAATAAAATCAAACGGATTTTTTAAATCTTGTTCAGTATTAGCAATAAGAGGCTGAAAAATGAAAGAAAGCCTAAATGAAATTGTGTACCTGAGGAAAATCAAGGTAGAGAATAGGGTTTTTGGTGCCGAGGTCCTTAAGCTCGCCGATCTTCCCACCGGTGATAGGGGCAAGAAGGCCAGGAAAAGAGAAGAGAAATTTGTTCTTTCGCTGTGATTTCCTCAATATATCTCTGCCATGGTGTTTGGCCACCGTCTTAGATGGGCTCAGAGCAACTGAACAAGCCTTCGCCGGAGCATCAGAGATCATGTTCTTGGAAATTGCAATTCTCTTCAATCTTTTACGCTCTTCTGCTTCTGGATTTGGTGGCGCTGTGGCGGCATTTGCGTCCTTCTTCCCACCTCTCGCCATTTCTCTCTCTCTCGCTCTCGAGGGTTTTTTTTTTTTTGTGGGGTTTGGAAGGCGGGAACCTGGGAATCCAGGACCTTGGATTTTTAGTCAATTAACTCGTCAGCTTTGGCACTCCCTACTAAAATGGAGAAAAAACAAGTCCCTCGTGTTTTTGTTTTTCTTTTTCTTTTTTTATTTGAAGTCCCTCGGATTTTTCATTTTTGAGAAATAGACTCCAAAACCCGCCGCATATTAGGGCGTTTCACCTTATTAAACGACACCTGATATTAAATAGTGTGGCCTATGATAAAAGAAGATTACCAAAATTATAACATAAATCAAGAAATTACTGTTCATTTATTTGATTACTATCTTTTCTAATCCAATGATTATAAATAAATTTAACAATTTAATGGTCAAGAGTTAAGCAGAAGGATATTTATTTAACACCCTCTTTAAATCTTCTTCTATATAAAATTAACTATTTTATTAGTTTTATTTTTTATTTTTTATTTTTTTACTTTTTTTTAACTTTCTTTTTATAACTTTTATTTTTTGTGTTTTGGTTACTGGCAAATTTTTTTTTGTTAATTATTAATTAATTTAGTTATGTTCTCCTCTCTAACTTTCAAAATTAATATATTTAGAATATTAATTTATTTAGTTATGTTTTTTAATAGAAAGTAAAATACATAAATTTAAAATTAATAAGGTAATTTACTATTTTGATACAAGAGTTAAGTGTAAGGATAATTATTTAACACCCTTTTTAAATCTTCTTCTATGTAAAATTAACTATGTTATTAGTTTTATTTTTCACTAATTTTTTTTATAAATTTTATTTTTCATGTTTTGGTTATTGAAAAAAAAATTTTGTTAATTGTATAGATAGAATGTAGAGTAAAGTTAAGTGAACCGTAACTCAGATATACTAACAATTTTATTTCATTTTTAGAGTTTTTAAAATTATAATAATTTTAATCTAATTAATTCCATAAGATAATATTTTTTATTTCTTTTTACCATAGGATTTAGTACATTAGTTATGTACGTCTAAAAAAATCATTTAAGACACCTCGAAAGGAAAAGAAAAATTGTAAATTATAGCATAACTAATTATTCTTTTAATGGCATTTTTCAATTCTTTCAATGACATTTTTGAAATGTCAAACCAATATAATAAAATATGATATACTTAATTACACTGAACCTGTGTTTTAGTTCATTGAACCTCTCAATTTAATGGAATTTGTTTTCAACCTTAAATAACTATTTTTTTACAGGTGATTTTATTGCTATTCTCGACTTCTTACCATTAATTCCCTTTTTGAGATTTCATTAAATTGATCCGTTTCAACTATTAATTAAGTTTAACTATCAGTTGAGATAGACTTACAAAAAAAATATAATAACTTAATAATTTATATTAATTATTTTTCACGAAATCCTGTTTCCTTTTTTCCTCCCCCGTGGTAGAGCATCAGGTATATCTTTGTATTATTTGTTTAAAAAATAATGTAAAATTAAAAACCTCCATTTACTTTCACCATAAATGATTATTCCCTCCGTCCCAATTTAATTGTCCACTATTCTATTTATAGATGTCCCAAAATAATTGTTCCACATTTAGTATGTCATTAATTAAAACAATATTTTTATTTTCAACATTACCCTTTAAGCTCCCCACACTTTTTTTATTTTGGGTTCCACCACCTTTTTTATGAGAAGAAAAGTAAAAGACATTTTTTGAAATAAGTATTATCTCTTGGAGTAATCATTATGTCTCCTTAATTTTTAGTTTTTCAAAGTGTGGGACGGAGGGAGTATAACATGACTGATTATTTTAACTCTGAAACGACACTTTTCTAGTTAACATTTCAATTATTTCAATGGCATTTTAGAAATGTTGAACCAATAAGATATAATGTACTTAATTACAATAAAGTTGTGTTTTGGTTCATTGAACCTCTCAATTCAAAAATGTACAATCTAGGTGATTTGTTTTCAACCTTAAACCACTATTTGTTTTTACAGGTGATTTTATTGCTATTTTTGATTTTTTCCAATTAATTAACCTTTTGAGATATTATTAAATTAATCAGTCTTAACCATTAGGTTTAACCACCATTAAGTAGAAAAAGGTAATAAAGGATTTTTATGTGACTATTGCCCTACATGGATAATCTAAAGGTCAAAATGCATATTTATCATCAAATCAAATGACTAAAGCTGTGTTTTAGTTCATTGAACCTCTCAATTCAAATATGTACAATTCAGGTGATTTGTTTTCAACCTTAAAGCACTATTTTTTTTACAGGTGATTTTATTGCTATTTTCGAATTTTTTCGATTAATTTCCTTTTTGGAATTTTATTAAATTAATCCGTCTCAACCATTAGATTTAACCACCATTAAGTAGAGAGAGGTAATGAAGGATTTTTTATGTGACTGTTGTCCTATATAGATAATCTAAATGTCAAAATGCATCTTTCTCATCCAGTCTAATGGTTAAAATCATACCTCACTTATTTTTATTTAAATATATTCTATAGACTCCAGTATTTTTGTCTCACTTTATTACATCTCTTTACTTACGCATATCACTTACTCCCAACCTCACACTCGCCCCTTCCCCCTCTTTTCCTTCGCAAATAACTTTTAAAATTGTAAAATTTTAATTAATATAATAATATAAGTATTTTCTAAAAATGATATGTTTTATCTAAAACTCTTAATTTGAGATATAAGAAAAAAAAAATGAGACTTGATTTGTAACTAAAAAAAAAGTAATACAAATATAGATTGATTGGTGGTAAACTAAGTTACATGTTTTCTATTATGTGAAACATATCCAATACAATATTTTCCTTAATTAATTAATCTTTTAACAAATGGTTACTAACTTTTTGTATTTCTTAATTGATCTTTTCACTAAATATGTCAATAGTTGATTTGAATCGTGTTCATATGATACTTTATATTTGTTATTTTAACAAATAATCTGAGATAACCAAGTTGAATACGACTAAATACTCACCCATTGCTAAACCTACCGATTTTGACATTGGAATATGAATACGGTTTATTGATTTGTGTTAATTTTAAACTGATCTTGATGGATTCAGTTGGAAAGTGATCGACAATGTAATATTATTTTTGTTGTTTGCGATAAAGTGATTAAGGTTTACTATTGGTGGACAATGAGAAATTTTCCTTTTTAATGTTTTGAATAAAAAAATGTTAAAAATTAAAATTATCAACAAAAATTAATTAAATAAGTTTTGAGTTTATTACAATTTTACGTTAGAAAAAAAAAGTAAAAATTGTGCTTTTACTACCATTGAATTATCATGCCATAGGTACAGCAGATAAAAATAAATAAATATTTTTTTATTCTACTATGTTAAATTGTACATATTTAAAAAAAAAATTCGTTATCCATAAGTATATATTTAATTTTTTTACTATTTCGTACCCTCGGCTACGGGCATACCCTATTTTTTTTTATATTATGGAAATAGTAATTTTTATTGTGCATTTCTAACTATAATTATACTAGACACTTACATGTACGCAATGTGTTTACGCACCTTATTTTCATACGCACATAGATTTAATATAAAATGAGAAGAATAAAATTTAAGAATATTATTGATTCAATGGTAAGTATCGTCACTTTTAAGTTTTAGCCTAAAACTTGTAGTTGAAATTTGGTTAATAAAATACATGGGCAAATAGGAAATCCGCCAAAATGTGAAATAGAAAATTCACTGAATTTCGGTTAAATAAATATATGGGCAAAATAGGCAATCCATTCAAATGTGGTATCCTAAGCACTTTAGTGCCTTCCTGTTTTTATTAATATAGGTATTATATAAATTTTCAAAAAAAAATAATTATGATTATACTAGTGTTTGTACACACGCGATACATCAGCAATCCGAATATATGTAATCTAGAGAGAACATATTATAAATAATAAGTAGCATTGTAGCTTAGATTAATGATTGTGTCAGTAATAGCTTGCTCATTTGTAATATAAACATTTATGTGAAGAAAAATGGGAAGTTAAAAAAAATGACAGAATTTCAAAATAACTTGTATTTCAAATATAATATACTCACTATCAGCAAGGGTTCGAATAATATAGCTTATGCTATAATGTAATTATATGAAATCCTCAAGGCAAAAACAGGGAATGAAAATATGACACTACTTCGATAATTGTCAAAATGGATTTCAACTGTATGGAATGCACGATGCATGTGTGGTTCATAGCATATACGTGACTTAAAATAATAATTTTAAAATTTTGAGAAATGTTCTATTGGTCAACTATTACCTTTATCGACGCAAGAGTCTCATGTTCAAACTCTATAACTTGCACTATAACTACTTTTCTAATATGGACAAAACGGGAATAAATAAAATATGACACAACTTTAGGTAATTGTTGAATTAAGTTTTTGCTTTATATAATAGTAATTTTTTACACAACGCTCTATAAATAAGGTGAATTTTTGAAAAATATGATGAATTATAAACTATTTAAACCCTTAGCCATATTTTTAATTTGCGAATTTAATATTGTCATTTACCCCCTTCCATTTCAGACAAGTCATCATTTAATTTTCACATATATTAAAGAAACACTATAAATAAAATCAATTGCCAAAAATAAAATTAATTTACTATCTTGAGATTTTTACTATTATGAAATTTGATACATAGATTTGGGTATATTAAAAAGAAAATACAACTTTAAATTCAAGACACAAGGAATACTTTTTTGAGTACCACATTATTATTTGTTAATTGTAGTTTGACTTTATTAATGGTATAATTACTATTAGCTCGGATCATTTTATAATCTTAGTTCAGCCAGTAAGTGCGGGTGTTAAAGTATCTTCAATTGAATACTCAAAATTAAATAATCAAAAGGGGATTTGATTATTCATTTAATAGATTGTTACAATGATTATTTTTTCCAATAACCAAAGTTGTGGAGGCACGATTTGAATTGAACAAAAATTAATCAAATTTAAATTCCAAAAAAAATGGGAGGGAAATATTATTCATTTATATGAAATGATTGTCTTATTTATATCCCATTGCCCAATAAAATCAGTGGGTTGATTATTTTGATTATTCAAAGAAGTTATTTAATGTTGATTATTTAGAAGCTAAATGTGGTTATTGGCTAATTGAGTACTAAGATTTAATTATGTCATTGATGTGTGTTTTTTTAAGTTATATTATTAAGATTGAATATCCTTCTTATTTAAATTATACGCTGTGACGTGATCACTTATGTTTAGGTACTAAACGAGCCAAGTTGTGCGCAATAATGTATTGTTGAAACTTGGTTTGCATATTATAAATGCATTATTACATTTTATATATAGAAGGATATATCTAATTATTATTGTGCCCGCCGGTTCGTGCACCTTTGAACTATCCATGTAGATCTCCACTTAATAATGTCCATCCGCAAGATCATCTCCGCCGGCACTCGAGTTGGGCCCGGGGCACCAGCCGGGCCCACTAGTCAATATTGTCCCCAACTTATATACACATGTTGAGTTCTATAATTTTTTCATGTGGAATTAATGGTTTAAGCCAACCATTCTCAACATTTATCACATAAAACTTTTAAATAGTTTATAACATATAAATATGCATGAGTATGTTAGATTATCACATTGCATTGCTTCTGCCAAAATTCGTATTTCTTTTTTAATATTACTTTATAAAGAGAACTACAAGAAAAGAATAAAAGAAACTTCATTAGTGTTAAATTAGAAAAATTAGGAGATTTTCATTTCCCTCTCTCTTTTCCTAGAGGGGAAGGGGAGGGGGGGGGGGGTTATTTATGCATCACTAGATTACCTGATTACGCGATGTTTGTTAGTCACATGTATATAAATAAGGGCGGAGTCATTATCGAATGTGAAAATCTAAAAGACTTTTATTTTTATTTTTCTATAAGGAAATGGGCGTTTCATTTATATATCATATTTGTCTTAATTTTATTTTTTTTAATCATTATATATAATCAAAATACATTCATTGGGTTTACAAGAAAAAATGACAAAGACAAAGAATCAAAATCAATAGAATAACATCATCATTTAATCATTTGAGCAAGTACTGTGTAGAATATTGAACACTTTCTACACAATATCTGCATGGTAATTATTGTTGTTGTTTTTTTTTCCCTCTCTCTCACTATTTTTTTAATTAATTCGGAATTTTCAAATAGTAAAATAAAAATCAAAACTTGCTAAAAAATGAGTGGGAGATAGGGTTGGGCTTCTAAAGTTTGTAAAAGTACTTTTGAGTTGTAATAATATTTGCACCACACGGCACTTTGCACCAAAATGATGTAGACTAAAATTTAGGATAAATTTACCTTTTGGTTTACTAACTTCTATCTCAAGCCATAGCTGAAAGGATAGCAGAAAAGGGAAAATCGCCGTACGAGTGAGGCTTACTCGTATGGGGTATTACTTTCTTTTTTTTTTTAAAGAAGGAAAATTCCCAAACTAGTGAGGCTTATTTATATGTGGTATTTTATTTTTTTTAAAACAAAAAAAAAGGAGAAATTTTCATACAAGTGAGGCTTATTTGTATAGGGGATTTGTTTTCAATTAATACAAGTGAAACTTACTCGTATGGCTCATACAAGTGACTTACACCCATATAAAGTAAAATTTAAGAGAATGATAAATTTAGTCTGTTGACCTTGAAGGTCTTAATCTTATTTTGATAATAACAATAAATCAATCATGTGTAATTTAACATGTTCTTGATATAAGATTATAGATTTCTTATTTGGAAAATCAAGAATAGCATGATTGCTCAAAGGAAGTTTGACAAGGATCATTCAATCAATATCCGATCAAGTCAACGAAGCATTGGACTAAAACCGATCTATCCGAATCAAGATCATTCTTCTACAAGCATTGGACAAGACAATAAGATCAATCTCATCACTCACAAGCTAGCAATGCATTTCATGAAGCATAAAATATCAAGGATTACATACTAAAGCTTTTCAAGTGAAGAATCAATTTGAAGAAACAAATCGAAGCATTCGAAGACTCACCTATTCGGTAATTGAGTGTTTGCTTAGGATTAATGTAAAGTTTCTTAATTGATTGATTATATAGCTCAAGTATGAATTTACATCATTGTTAGATTGATCAAAATCAGTTTGAATCAAATTTTTTTTGGGATCATACGGTAAGATGGAGGCCTTCCAGAACTCCGATCATTTTGAAATACAGTAGTTGACAAATCTTTACTGACGCATGATCCAACGGCAAAAGAAACAAAACTAGCTGTTGGAACTTACAAACAATTTTGTACAAACGGCTATATCTCCTATATATTAAGACACATTTTGATAATGGTCATTGTTGACTATCTCAATAAATCTGTAATCTCGACTGTAAATCAATCACGGTTGTTCCAAGCATTTACTTTCTTATCTGGAAATTTAGGTTGCTTGAAGGTCTTTGAATCAATAACGATCAATCAAATCGAAGCATGGATGAAAACCGATCTATCCGGATCAGCTTATTCTTGCTGGCAATTGATATTAGCAATGGAACAGCTCAAGCAATTCACAAGTCACGAAGCAGGAAACATAACTCAAGATTTTTTCTGAAGCATTGACAAGAATGACTCTTATCAATCACTCATAGCTAGCAAATTGTCGGAATATAGGATTTGTTACTCCGCTTTAAATTTTATCAGTTAGAAAATACAAATCGATTGATGCAGTGTTTGGTGATTGAAAATTGTATTGTTCAAAAATCGGGTGTTCTATAGTATCTTGATTTTTTGTATCAATTTTGATTGAATGTTTGCATTTTGAAGTTTACATCAATTTTACGAAAAATCTTCAAATTTTGGCTTAAAACATCTTCAGGTGATGATCGGTCCATCCAGAAAATCCATTCATTTTCATTTTTACAGTAGTTAGACAACATCTTCTGAAAATTTTGACTAAAATTTGAGCATGATCCAACGGTCAAATTAGGAAAAATTAATAAAACAAATTTAAATTTTTTTGTCAAAACTAGCTGTTGGAACTTTGACAAATGTGCAATTTTGACCCATTAATTAATTAATCCACTACAAACGGCTATATCTCTTTTGGGACTATATATTGGACATCCTAGACACATTTTGATAAGCTTGAACACTTCTACAAATATATTTTTCATCTATCCAAAGTCAAGCTATTTTATTGATCATTCATATTCATCATTTGAGCTATCTATTTGATCAATCAAGCAAACTCTAGTGTGAGCTTCATATTGTATCTTATACACACTTAGATAGAGTTGTTAATTGGTGTGAGTCACCAAACAATTGTATTAGACAATTTATGAGAGGTAGATTTCATAAAATAGGCAAGAAGGTAAATTCTTGTTGAGTGAAATTGTGAGAGGTAAATCTCATAATTAGCAAGAGGGATTCTTGTGGAAATATTGTGGTCAAGCAATATTTGTAAAGAGTGTAGTGAGAAGAATTACACTTGTAAATGTTTGATCTTCACCCGGAAGGAGATCGGTTATAGTGGAAATTCTCGGGGAACTAACCGAGCGCGGAGTACGGGGAACAAGCCGAACCGTGTGGACAAAAAATTTTCGACTTCAAATTGGTTCAATCTTTCTTACTCAATCTATTTATTTATTTGTTATATTAATTGATTGAAGTTTCTTATATTATTGCTTATTCTTGGGATTGATTATTTAATTAATTGTTTTCCTTGATAAACTTATTTAACTAAGTTGTTTTGCTTAAATGTTTTAAAAATGTTTTAATTCCGCATTAAGTTTTTAAAACCCTATTCACCCACCTCTCTAGGGTATTTTCCGACCTACATAGTCATTCTATACCCTGCCAGCCAAATTTTGCCCATCTAAATTCTTCCTATATGACATGAGGTAGGGTAAATTTAGCCATTTACCCTACCCGTTGTAGATGCTCTTAGTAAGTTGTAAAAGTTAACAATGTAGGCATTTCTAATAGCTATTTTTTATAATAACTAAATTTGTGGGCTCTATTATATTGATTTGTCATAAATTAATCAATTTAAATTTTGTTTCAAAAAAAAAGGAGGTAAAGATGATTTAAATTTGTAAAGATTGTTTATTACCCAATAAAATTAGTGGGTCCCTTATTTTGTTTATTGAATAAGGTTGTTAACTTTGATTATAAAAGGAGTGGATTTGGCTATTGGTTAAAATGTTGCTAACATTTGATTATACCATTGGGGTAATGTTTTTAGTCAACATTGTTAAAATCAATTATAATTGTTATTTTGATTATACCATTGAAGATACTCTTATGTAATATTTTTGAAGCGTCACTCACCAAATGGTTTGTTGAGCCCTTGCTGGAAACACATGGACAACCATACTTCGTAACTGTTATTGACACACACCAATTCACTCTTTAACACATTATTACAAAAAAAAGGGTTGATTATTATATTGACACACCATTTTTTTTATTTTTAATTAATGATTAAAATATTAAACTTAAATTAATAATAATTTAATAACTCGAAATCACTTAAACCTATATTAATTATTAATTCCATTAATTAAAAACTCTTTTTCTTTTTCTTCTTATTCGTCATCATTATCGTCATCATCATCATTGATGGTATAAATTATCAATCCAATTTGCTCCGCTAACTACAAGTTGACACGTGACCATCCACGTCAGCCTTCGGCCCTGCCCTAATAGAAGGAGCTCGGAGGAGCCCAGTCGGATCACTGGGAGAAGGATAGAGCCCCCTTAAAAGTTGGGGGCCCATTTGAGAGTCGATTACGTACAGTAAATCGTGTAACTCGGGCTCTAGAGTTCTTTCGACGAGCCCTAGAGCTCCTCCTTGCCTAACCACCATGCCATAGTGGTTTGCAGGAATATTGGCGACTGTCACCTACTCTATAGAACGTGCAAAACTCCCCTCACCTGCATTAAATGCACACCAACTGCATTTAATGTGTCAAAATTCATAAAGAAGTAAAGTCAGAGTCGGCACTAATTGAAGCATGGCTCAAAACCTGCTCTGAGAGCTCTGACCACGTGTTTTCTCAAGTCACATATATACAAGAAGTATTTACTTCTCTTAACAACTAAGTTTTATCAAGTTTAAGCTAGTGACAACTAGTAGAGAGAGAGCTAGGCAGCCAGCCTCAGGGCTCTTAAGTTATAGATATTAAACTCTAAATGTCCCAATCTCTTTTCTTCTTACAATATTGTGATAGATTACCTCAAAAAATAGTGCTGGCTTGTAACATATACCTGTTCATCATAATATAAAGCTACCTTAGCTATATTCCAGAGGGGATGATTAACCCATATCTTCATACAAGGTCAACCTCTTCTATACATCTCTGACTCTGTTAGTCTGCAGCATTCGTTATTTATATCATATAATCCATTTATTTGACTATGTAGTCTAAACTACCTTCGACTAGTTTTACACACCAACAATTATCATCATCATCATTCCTCTCCACCACTGCCGTCACTACCGTCACCACCGCCATCCAAATCATCATAAATTTTCAAAAGAAGTAGGATACTTATATTTTTGTTGTTCCTTTAATTATTCTTTCATTTATAAATCATTTAATATAAACAAAGGCAAAAAAATAAAAAAATAAAAAAAACATGAATAATGTTTACTCGATTCCTAAGAACCTAGTAAACCTTCGCCCATGGTAGAACTTTGTTTTGACGTAGTGTGTTCACCGACCAAACCAAAAACTTTTATTTATTCTTCATAAAAAACAAATATAATAGATACTTGTTAATAGCATACGGTGGAACTTCCATTTTAAACAATAACAAAAAAAAGTTCAAGAGAAAGAGAGAGAGAACAACTAGATTGGGAAATAATAACTTATAAAAAGAAGATTGAGTATGAGATTTGTGGGGTGAGTGCCGTGATTTGTTTTTTTGAATTGTAGAGAGAAAAATAGTGGAGTGGAGTGGAGTGGAATGGAGTTGAGTTGAGTGTTTTTTATATTAGTATTAATTAATCTGAAAATTAAATATAGAGTGTTAAAAGTGTTAAGAAGATATAAAGTATACTTATGAAGTGTTAAAGAGACATAGAAAATTAGAAAGTGAAATGATATGTATCAATAGTAACCCATTTTAATAAACTAATATATAAGGCTCCAAAATCTATTTAGATATAGATATATTTTTATAAAATAAAAGGACGAGATATATGCCTATCTTCGATGGCATCATATTAATGTAATGATATGTACACATGATTACCATTCCTTTTTAAAGACATTTTGAAAAAAATCCAAAATCTTGCACGCTTGAACCAACACTGTCTCTTGAGGCTTAAGATGAGTAAAACTTGTCCGCCTACATAATAATGATATTATCTTCAACTTAAACACCTTTGGGCCACATATGTGGGGTTTTATCTTAAAAGACCTTGTCACTGTGTGGAGACTTTCTCCCACTTATATACCCGTATTGAGTTCTACAATTTTTTCTATGTGGAATCAATGGTTTGAGTCAACCATTCTCAACATAGATAAGTCATAATTGTTTTTCTCTAGTAATTGCAGCGCTGAGTTGAGAGAGATAGTGTGCTCTTCTATTAATATTAAAGCAGTGGCGCCAAAGTCAAAGTACTTGGGTATACTAATTCAATTTTAATTTTTGATTTGTTTATCAAATGCCATTTAAAAAGGAGGCCCTTACTTATGTTTTTGATCGGGTGAATAAATTGAATAATTGGAAACATTTGACACTTTCTAAAGCGGGGTTTAAAGACAAACCAATCTGGTCCCTTAATCTTAATGGTGTTTACTCAGTGAAATTAGGCTATTGGAAAGCTGTAATTCTAAATAGTGCTGATCATAATCTTTCGTCATCCCGGGTGGCTTATAGATGGACCTGAAAATGTTTATGGAATGTGGGGGTTCCTCCGAAAATCCGCCACTTTTAGTGGAAAGTGCTCCACAATGCTCTTGCCACAAATGAAAAAAAATTATGTGCGAGAGTGTGCTCATTCTCCTAACTGCCATCTTTGCAATTTAGACACGGAATCGATTGAACAAATCTTATTCCGTTGTGCACAAACTTTGGGAGCTCGTTTAGTTCGAGTTTTGGGAATGAAATAGCTATATTTGATTCCTGGAAAGTTTTTTTTTTCTGGCATTTATGATGTTATGTCGATGTTTGGTTCAACCGGGAATAGGAATGGAAATAAAGTATCAATTACAAAAATACTATTATTTTTAATTTTTTATAAGATGAGAAGACATCTCCTACTAATTTTTCAAAAGAGACAATTACTATAATAAATTACAAAAATTACACATGCCTAGCTAATAACTATCCTACAAAAATTACAATTTTTGTGATTAAAAAAAAATTACAACAGGAAAAAAGAAAAGAAAAAAGTTTCAAATATTTTTTTTTTCATTTTTGTGCAGCAGCGTAACTAAAAAAATAAAGTTCCAAACAATATTTTCATACAAGGATGAAAAAATAATTATTTATTTATAAGGAAGAGAGTTATTTTAGTCATAACATGAAAAATTAAAAAAGATTTCCCTTGGTAATGATTTGTTCCTTATGATTTAAATGGGAGAACTTGGGGAAAAGGTTTGTTCCTGGAAATATTTATTCTAAACTTAAAACTTGAACCAAACGCGGAAATTATTTCGGAATGAAATTTAGCATTTTTGGAATGGTTTAAATCTTGAACCAAACGAGCCTCGGATGTTTGGAAGATGCGTAACTTGAGTGCTTGGATTGATAAAATCTTGTATTAATGCGTTATGTTGGTTTTCAGATTTTTTGGAGAACTTTAGAAGCATTAAGGTAACTAGTATAGTTCTTCTTTCTCAGTTATTGCAGTGGTGGGTAGGACAATTTGGCCGTTTAGAAATTATTGAGTGTTCAACAAAGTTAAACACTGTCTATAAAGTGGCAGTTTCAGCCATGAAACCATGTTTTTTTTTAGCAGAATGAGCTTCTTTTGAGTCCTCAGTGTGCTACTGTTTCTGCTAACCATTTGATCCCTCGTGGCTTTTCTTCTTTAGCTATCCCGTCTTCATGGTCGCCTACGACGGATGGTTCTGTTAAGATTAATTATTATTCGGCTTTCTCTAAATGTGGAGCTACTATTGCTTGCATTATTAGAGATGGATTGGGACGGCTGATTAATTTCTTCAAGAAGGTCATAGTTGATTCGGCGTTGCGCGCGGAAGTTATCGCGTTTTGATAGGCTTGTATTTTTTTTTTTTTGTTAAATCAGGCATCTCCAAGGCGGGTATTGATGGCGACTGCGCCAACGCCTTGGCGCGGTTTGTTTTCAGGGGTTTGGATCTACCTTGGGAAGTAGCTAATGTTATTATGAATATTAATTCCCTTTCTGTGACGGAGGAGGTCTCTTTTTGTCAAGTTAAAAAGTAAGCTAACATGGTAACCGGCTTTATAGCGTGTTAACAAGTTTGGTTTAATTAGTGGCGATTTGTCAAGAGCCACTTTGTTTGATTAAATTTTTAATATTTGTAAGTTGGATTGGTCTCTGTTAGCTGGTCGGTCTTTGGGCATTTTGATTATTAATAAAGTAAAATAAAAATCCTTTTGTACCCATCTAGAAACTAGAATCAAACACTGTTAAAACAGCAATTTCCATAATCACCAATTACTTTTTTCTCCTTGTCCCCCTTTTATTAATTTTCCTCTGGAAGAAGCAACAATTTTGCACTTTGCCCCTTTCTTCTCCCATCCCATCCCAAATGACCAAAAAAGGAAGAAATATTATATCCGAAACTTCTAAATCACAACATCTTAACCATCATGAAAACCAGTAACCCATGTACAAGCTCGTAGAAATGGAAATGAAAATGGCTGAAAATTCACTCCCTTGGAACCCATGAGTGTTAAACATCGAATGAGTATTTATGGCAGTCGTTCATTCACTTGCTGTGCCTTCGTGTTGTTATTGTCGAAACAATCTCTATGACAACAACAAGGTTTTTGCTCGCAAGAGGTGGTGTTTTTACAATGCTAGGGTTTCGATCGAGTCCTACAGGTCGAGAAGGAGAGGTTTATTGGCCGCGAGTCGTCGGAAAGTGTACGCTTCCGACGTTCAGGTGGTTGAGAACAGTAATGCGCCTACTCGGACCGCACTCGTCGAAATTCCGGTCACTTGCTACCAGGTTAGCTTGCTCTTCTCCATGTGTATGTGTTTCAATGTGATTAAATTTGTTTGAGCAGGTTATGTTGTTCAGATTTGAGTATAACTAGAGTGTTATGGCACTTGTTTGTTGTTGAGGAATATGAGAGACATCATGTGAGGTGAACTTTACCTATCCCGTTGATTTGGTTTCATCAGCATTGCCTTTTCACTTTAAATTTCTGCCATCTGTGTCAATGAGACTGAATTGGTTGTAGTAGGTCAGATTGTTCTGATTTGATATAATATGAGTGTTATTAAACTTTGACGTTGTTGAACAGTAGGAGAAAAATTATGTGAGGTGAACTTCATTATGGATTTAGTTTCAGCATCATTATTTTTTCAGGATTAGTGTTTAAAAACTTACTATTTTTTTTTATACAAACCGTTGTGTCTATAAAACGAGAAGCAGACAGCACATTAAATGTGTGGCCCCACCGGTTGATTTAGGTGGTGCCACATCAGTTTGTGCAAAAGTTGAGTTCCTTCTGGTTGTTGAAAACATATTTGTTCTAATTGGTATTGTAAGCTTATTAAGTTATACAAGATATGTCGGTTTAGGGAACAGTACTGTTCCATGTTGCAGCCTGTGTTTTTGTTCACTCAAATGTGGTGCCTCAGTGGGTTCCTCTTCCATTATTTTGCATATACAATTTGCTCTCAATAAAGTTTATTTTTTGAAATATGGAGCTTACGTGGGGTTTTGTGATGGAAAGCCGGTGTCATATTCCTTCCAAGGGCAATGTTTTAACGGCAAATTAGATTTGATTGAGTAGCTTTTTATGTTCTTATTTGAGTGAGAAGAGGGATCTGGAACTCCGCCCATCAAA
Source organism: Lonicera japonica (assembly GCA_021464415.1). Classification (NCBI taxonomy): domain Eukaryota; kingdom Viridiplantae; phylum Streptophyta; class Magnoliopsida; order Dipsacales; family Caprifoliaceae; genus Lonicera; species Lonicera japonica. The sequence goes on from CM038471.1 coordinate 51,044,376, forward strand.
ATGGGAAGAAAGGCTGTTGACTGTTGTTGATACTCCTTACTGGCTTATTCACAGTGAAGTCTTACTTTTGTCCAATCTTGGGAATTGGGATATTACTTCATTTATGAACCTGTTTTGGCAAACAATCTACTCGGTTATGTAAATAACTGGACAATGGATGTGTGTCCTTGTGGTCTTAAAAGCCTAGATATCCACAATACCTTTGATTTGTTTTTCATTGGTTGTATATTGATTTATTCAGGTTGGTCAAAGAATGTCAATGGAAATTTAGTATTTGCAGTGCTGGGTAAAATATTAACACTTGTAAGACCCTGTTAGTGTCTCATAGGTTTTTGTTCCGTTTTTCTTTAGTATTATCCTTTTATTCCAAAGTTGGTGTCTTAGTGGAATTTTGTCTTGTAGAGCTCGGTCAAATCTCTTCTGAATTTATAACATCCTTTCCTCTTGGCATTCAAGAAAGCAAAATGATAACTAACTCACTTATATACTATATACTTGCAGATTCTTGGTGTCCCTGATCGAGCAGAGAAAGACGAGATTGTTAAGTCAGTAATGCATCTGAAAAATGCTGAGATTGAAGAAGGGTACACCATGGATGCTGTGGTATCTCGCCAGGTAGGGAGTGAAATTTCATAATACTTCAGCTTAATTTGCAGTATTGGTTTGTTGGCAAGTACCGGACATCACAGTTTTTCGTTTTTTAGGAATGTATTGCATGTTATGACTGCTGACTCCTGTCTTTCTATGTGTATTCTCAGAATCTCTTAATGGATGTGAGGGACAAGCTTCTGTTTGAACCAGAATATGCTGGCAACATAAGAGAAAAGGTCCCACCTAAATCGTCTCTCCGAATTCCATGGGCTTGGTTGCCTGGTGCTCTTTGCCTTCTTCAAGAGGTACAATTCATTGCCAATTGTATTGCAAGGTTATTATATTTTCATCACCCGAAATATAATATATTGTCAAAAACCACCTTTACTAATTATATGGATGGCCTGAATTTTAATGTTGCTTTTGAGACTTGAGTCAGGGTCTATTTGTTGTTGTTATTCATTAGATCAATGTTTTATTTCTCACCTTTTGATTTCAAAACTTTTAATGCTCTAATTTTTAGTAGAAACATGAAGTGCCACTGTTTTTTGTTCGAGTTCTTGGCATTGGTTTATTGTTATGATGAGACTTGGGTTTCTTTGACCTAGGTTGGAGAAGAGAAGCGTGTGCTAGATATTGGTCGAACAGCCCTACAACATCTAGATGCTAAACTGTATATTCATGACTTGCTTCTGTCCATGGCACTTGCTGAGGTAAGACAAAGCAGAACAGGTCAGAATCTTCTGTCATTTTCTCCTGGCAGTTTTGTTATTCTTCCTTTCTTATTATAGGTGCTTTCTTGAAGTGTGCAATTGCAAAAGTCAATTTCGAGAAGAACAAAATTTCCCAAGGATTTGAAGCTCTTGCTCGTGCTCAGTGTCTTCTTAGGAGCAAAATATCGCTTGGGAAGATGACTTTGTTATCTCAGGTAAAATCCATTCCCAGTTATTTGTTCCTGCACCTAATATATTTCCAAACTTTTATCTAGGTCGTCCTGCTTAACTCAGCTTATCTATTCTGTTCTAATGATGATTCTAGGATTAGCCATCTGATTTCTTTAAAGTCCTGGTACCCTAAATTGATAAGGAAATAGGAGCAGCATAAAAGTAGGAAAAAAAATAAAAATGAAGAATGAATAGATCACATTCAAATGGTCGAGAAAATATTGGCAATGAATTGGTTAATCAGTTCTCCCATAGTGGTTGACAGTGTGATTTTATATTCAGGAGGTACGGTGATGCCATTTTTGGTTTTTATTTCTCTCCCATACTTATTATCTGCTTTAGATTTAAGATAATGTGGCTTGTTGCTTACAGTTACTTTGTTGCACTTTGGTTTTAGATAGAAGAATCTTTGGAAGAACTTGCACCTGCTTGCACTTTAGAGTTATTAGGCTTGCCTAATACACCTGAAAATGCTGAACGGAGACTAGGTGCAATTGCAGCCTTGCGTGAATTACTCAGGCAGGGACTTGATGTGGAAGCTTCGTGTCAAGTTCAGGATTGGCCATGTTTCTTAAACCAAGCACTGAATAAGCTCATGGCTATGGAAATTGTTGAACTTCTTTCTTGGGATAATTTATCAACTACGCGAAAGAATAAAAAGTCAATTGAGTCACAAAATCAGAGAGTTGTAATTGATTTTAATTGTTTCTACTTGGTGTTGATAGCTCATATTGCCCTTGGATTTTCAAGCAAGCAAACGGATTTGGTAATACCTTTTGAATCTTGTGTTTAACTTCTTGTGTTTATTTTATTATTCCAAGAGTGGTATCTCAATCCTGTCGCAATAGTTGGTTAAATCTACTAGGTCTTGGACTAATTACGTTAGGCATTTGTTAGAAGCTATTTTTAATACCAGGAAATATCAGGGACCATAAGTGTGCCTGTGCTCATGTTATTTCTATGTAGAGATAGATATATATTTAATTTTGTATCTTATTCTTGTATACTTTTATCATTTTATGCAGATTAGTAAAGCAAAAAGCATTTGTGAGTGTTTAATAGCATCTGAGGGCATTGATCTAAAATTTGAAGAAACCTTTTGCTCGTTCCTTCTTGGACAGGTAATTTTTCTCTTTCCCTTGTTTATATGGCATTTGGGACAAGGCCTTTTGAATTCAGTTGATAGTTTTGATTTTTCTCCATCCGAATTTTGACAATGTCATTTTTGTTTTATGAGTGTCCAGGATGATGAGGCAGTGGCTGCCGAAAGGCTTAGGCAGCTTGAAATAAATTCAAATCGAACTTCACAAAATTTAATACCAGGGAATGAAATTAAAGATGCTTCAAGTGCGAACCATTCGTTAGTAAGTCTTCTCCTATACTTTTTAAGCACAAATTGGAAACTGCTTCTGGATCATGTTTTGGCCAACGTGAAATGTTGGGATGCGGTAGGCGTGACGTATAGTTATGATCATTATCCTACATGGACTCATCACCACCCATCTATCACCCTAATATTTTTGCAAGTTTTGACTGCAAACTCGTCTTCATGGTCAATACTCACATTTCACTGCACTTTGGCTTGAGCAGGAATCATGGCTGAAGGATGCTGTGCTTGGCTTGTTTCCAGATACAAGGGACTGTTCTCCATCTTTGGTAACTTTGCAATGCTACTGTAACATAAATAGTGCTTATGGAAATCAATGTTCTAAAAACTGCTAGGCGGAATGTGGGCAGAGACAGGGGCCTTGGTACTAGGCCGTTGTATATTTTTTCCTGAAATACACCACTGAAAGAAATTACTTCTTGAAAAGGCATAAGAACTCTCCAACCAACCATGTCTCATAATTCAAACAGAAACAATATTTGTTCTGGTAAAAAGAGAACAAATCCTCCTAGCCCACCTACTTGCTGCTGCTAGGCACTTCCCAGACTGACTTTTAGAACACTGATGGAAATAAATAATAGCTGAATCTATTTTTTACCCTTGCAGGAGAACTTCTTCAGCAAGAAAGCATCTGCAAACAGGCAAAATAGAAGAGCTCCACAGACCACATCTAGCATAAGCCAGAGACCACTCTCATCAGCTATTGCATCCAATCGAAGAGCTTACGAGGAACCTGTTTCTTGTACAACTTCTCAACATCTAGGGCCAGCTGTAAAGCAGTTAGCTGCCTCAAATTTACAAGGCCCATCAATATCAGTTCAAGCCAATAGTGGATCCAATGGTACCATACCATCAGTTCAATTGAATAGAAATCTGGGTGCATACCATAATAACATTTGGGACATGTGGTCCGGGCCAACTAATCTGGTTAGAAATGCAATTGCTGTTACAGCACTAGGATGCATTTTGTTTGCTACCTTCAAGCTAATGAGAAGTGCATTCAAATCTGTTTCTAACACCCCAAGATTGGGTTCAAGTTCTCTTGAGTGGACTAGAGATTCTTCCTTAGATCAAAGTTGCGAGCCCGCTTGCATTAAGGGGAACAGTATTGCCAACAGACTAAAAAAATTGTTAGTTTATAAGATGAAGCTTGGAAACTTCCCTGAAGCAGCAGATTCACAAAATTCTTCCACTGCCACTAGCCTGTCATCCTCTATGAATGCACTATACAAGAGACCAATGGACATGGAAGAAGCTGAATCTCTTGTTAAGCAATGGCAGACTGCTAAAGCTGAAGCTCTCGGGCCTAACCATCTAGTTCATAGCCTCTTTGAAGTCCTTGACGAATCAATGCTTGTTCAGGTAACTCCACATAGTGGTTGAGATTCTTGGGAATGATTAAATCATTTTTCACAACATTAGAAGTATGTAAGCATTAGTGGGTGGATTCTAGTATTCACAAAAGCACAAAAAAGAAAAGAAAAAGAGAAAGTAAAACTGTATTATGTATTTTGCTTACGAGATGGAATATTTTATGTATCTGTGTCTTTTAATTAGCAAAGTATCCACCTTATATAATTAGGCGGATCAAAATCTCAATGACAGAAAAGCTTATTTTTTGGACAACTTCTGTTCTTGACTCAGTGTCAGATAATTGTTCGCTGTTTAGTGCTTACATACTAAGGTATCTGTTTTTTCATGCAAACATATTCTGGCAAAAATGCTAGACAATTTTCAATTTTGTGATGTAGTTTGATGAAATTTTCTGCACGTGCAGTCAACTAGGTGGGTGTAATGATTAGAGTTCATACTGCCCAGAGGCTTAGGATCAAACCTTCTAAATCTTGATTTTGGGTTGTTTCACTCATGCTCTAATCAACAACATAAAATATTTCAAAGTTGAAATCTTAAAAAAAGGGTTAAAATTCTACAAGGAAAGAGTCAAACTTTAGTTCTTAAAAATAGTTAAACGGCTACAAACTAATTGTAGGCAATTCAGTTACACCAGAATCTTTACCTGTGAATAGTATTTTTCTCGGTAATTTTAACATTTTTTTTATAAGAAGATTGTTGGTCACAGTGGCAGGATGTGGCTGATGCAGCAAAAACAAGGTCTTGCTTTTGGAGATTTGTTTTACTGCATTTGTCTGTACTCCGAGCAGACATTTTATCTGATGCGGTTGGCAAGGAGATGGCAGAAATAGAGGCTCTTCTGGAGGAAGCAGCTGAACTTGTAGATGCTTCTCAGCCAAAGAACCCAAATTATTACAGGTAAACTCAATCGATTATAGCTGCAAATAGTTGTTTGTTTTGGGGTTGGGTTGTTTGCTCCGGAGGTATCTGTTTTTTAATGCAAACATTTTCTGGCAAGAAGAGCCTCGTAAGAAATGCAAAAAGGAAAAAAATTGTACGAGGCGAGAAGTCGAGAACAAATAATGCTCTCAAATGTATTTCACAAGGAGCACTCAAATTTATTAAAATTGAGTGTCTCATCTTCTATTTTAGGTATGTGTAAAAATTTGTCTCTCAACTGTCAAATGGTTTTGAGTATTGATCGACATAAAAATTATATGCAAATACCACTTGCCAGAAATATGCAATTATGCATTATTTACACGAACTTGGGTATGTAATGCGAACATGTAATGATCAAAATTAGATTTTGTACCGAGAAGTGAATTTGATTTTTGTTAACTATTATTTAAATTAATCTTGAAGTAATTATTAATTAGGAAATTTGGGATTTCTAAGAAGCTAGATAATTAGGTTATACGTAGTTGAATTTTTTTGCTAGTTTTGTTATTTTGGCTTTTATTTGTGCTAGTAGACACTTGAAGTTTAAAATTGTGAGAATTTTGGTGGGCCATTTGCTTAGAGGGTGTGTGCTTATCACTTTTCCTTTTCCTCTTCTAGTTCCTTTCCTTCTCCTCTTTCATTTATTTTGCTACATATTCCCTATACGGTTTCTGATTCTTTAGCTTCTCCTGTTAATTTATCTGTCTTCTACTATACGTATGCCTTAAATCTATTTCTTTTTGAAAGTCTTCTCTAATACTGATTGCAGCACATATAAAATTCGGTACATTCTAAAGAGGCAAAGTGATGGTTCATGGAGATTCTGTGAAGCTGACATTCAATCTCCGTCATGATTTTTCAGCCTAGTTGGAAAAACGACTGCTAGCATAGTTTCGAGTTGAAGAACTTCCAGTCCATCTACTATGGTTTGCTTGTATATGACACTTAAAGCTGAGCTTAGGACCTCAATTGAATTTAGTGGTAATTGAATTTTTTCTTTTTGGTTTTAAAAAATCTAGTGGGTTGTGTATTTTAGCAGGAAATTTCATTTGTTTTTTTTATTCACAACGCCTCCTTACTTGTGGGAAGGGCTAATGTGGAACATGTTTGCAAAAGAAATGAGATTGAAGTTCTTCAAGTTAGTTTCAAGAGGATAAAACTTTGAAACTTTGTGCCGTCTCTTTACTATATTTGTGTTTTGATAATCTTTTCGATGAACCTTTTGATGTAGCGGTGACAACTTCAGATATTTATGAGTACTCACTTTCGCGATTTGTGCAAATTACCCCAACTCACCCAAAATCGCAAGTAGAAAAAGAAAAAGGCTCTGATTTCTGCAAATGGACTTGGGCTTAAATGGAAAAGAATACACTATAGTCTTGGGGGTTTGATTCAGGGGAAAAGGAATTGATGGCACCGCTTAAATGAATTGACGGGCCACATATTTAATGTGTTGTATGACCTTTTTTTTGTTTTTTTTTTCTATTTGATTGCTGCCGCTACTACTTGTATAAAAAATGAACAATTTATTAATATTTATTACTACTCAAAGAAAAAAGTTTCCCTCGTTTGCATTTCTGCTGGGTGATGTAGACTAATGAGATTCAAATAGTACCGAGTTAATGGACTATGGAGTACTACAATTACAAATGTAATATCTGCCTTTTGGGTCAATGTAAAATGAAGAATCATTTACCTGTGCTATCTTTGCTAAAGGTTATCCTTTGACATACAGGTCTGCCCCATGTTTGCTAAGTTTTGTGTTTTCATGAAATGGTTTTTTTTACCTTAATCGAAAAAGCTATATTATATTATATTCAATCAAAATCATCATTATTGCAAGCGGATGTAATTGTGTATACACTTAATTTAGACCTTTGCCTTTGTCGGATCTGACTATCTGAGCCCCTCTGGGAGATAGCACTATTATCAGAGAAATTAGAAGTATGGCGAGGGGTCATGGTTTTGTGTTTCATTTTCTTCCTCCGTCCTTTGATTTTGTAGCCCACTGGGTTGTTAGTGCAGTTTTTTTCCCAGTCTCCCACTTAATTGGGTGTTTGTGCTCCCAGCTCCAATCTAGAGTTTTGGTTGTTTGTATTTTCTTTAACCAAAAAGAAAAGAAAAGAAAAAGGAAAAGAAGTGCTGTAGGAACATCAATGTTTGAGAGCTGAAATACAATACAGAGACTACCATCAATTTTTAACTACTCTGAGTGAGCCAACAAAAACCTGTGACCAATTCTTCAACCTCGCGTTGCCAAAGGCAGTATTGGGGAAATTAAGCATTGCAATAATACAGTGGAAAAAGAAAAATAACTCCCAAGCTATCCCTATTTTTATCGGAGTTGAATGGTTTTCTTTTACCCAAAAGTTTGAGGGTCGGACCACAATTGGCGGAGGGAATGTGGGAGAATTTGGGATTTTTTGTATGGGTATAGGAATATAAATATCGTTGTGTAAATATTTAAAGTTTAAAATTGAATTTGTAAAATCTCAGTACTTAAAGGATAAAATTGTAATTATATTTTCAAAAGGCTAACAAATTAAGGTATAGCAGTTATATTCCAGACATAAAATCAAATGTGGGAAAAATCTTGTAACTCTCTTCTTAGTCTCTCGTGTACGAATTCTTGCTTAGATAATTGTTTAGGAGATGAGTATTAACGAATGATTCTTTAATTGCATACATTGAAAATGATGTATTCGAAAACATCGAAAATGAATATGTAATTCAACACTTTTAACATATGGAGACCTGAAGAGTTATTCTGTAACTCGTATTTTTTTTTGAACGTCTCTTTTTGTTATAAATGTTTTTGTTAGACATATGCATCTCTTTGTGTAATAGATTTTCGGTAATGATATTAGTACTGCACAAAAAGTATTATACTCTAAAATCATGATAAAAATTATTTCAAAAGATCTATATAAAGTGTCACTAAAAATGATTTTAGAGTATTAGGATATTTTTTTGAACTGCTAATATTATTACCTTAAATTAATATATATATATATATATATATTGTAGTGTTATTATTTTATGTAATTTTTTTTTACTTAATGATAATCAAACTCCCACTAAATTAAAATCAATTTGCCACCGTAACTAAATACACCTAACTTTATACGTGTGCGTTTCTAGTGGCTGGAGTTCACAAATCCTATTCTCCTGCCCTCAAGTACTCTTGAGAAAAATGATTCAAAAACGAATAAAGGAAAAAGTAAAGCGAGAAAACGATTTGCAAGAGAGAAAACTGAGGGGGATAAGCATAAAAAAAAAGATTTAAAGTTGTTGAATTTAATTCTATTTTGTTTTTCATATGCTCTCTTTCAATATGTAATGATTTTTTTTTTCTTCATAATTTTAACATTGATCAACATTTTATCTAATATAACACATGATTCATGAGTTAGCAGATAATTTACTGTAGGTGGTGTTTTATCGTCTCAATACAGGTCCGGCCCAAACTGGAAGAATGATCACTGGACCTCTCTCTTTTCCTCTCCTTCCTTTTGTTTTTCTTTTGCCACCTCTGTTTTTGTGGACATCCTTTTCTATTTATACTCTTACATTTCGTGTTTCCCAAGATGAATTAGGTCACTGGTGAAATTACTATCTGGGGCATTTTTAGGGTTTACGTGGCACTATCTTCTCTTTCCCTCTGTCAAGGAAATAGCTGTTATAACTAACCTGCCTTCACTTTACACGTGTTGATCAGCCATTCGTTGGTACGGTAATCCCTCATCATGGGACGACGCCAGTGAATATTCTTTCCTCATTGATGAGCTGGCTTGTACGTATATATCCTTATCCATATACCCAAAGTTACTCATAAATATATCATCTTTGATCGGCGTAATCCTCTCATGTTCGGCAGATTTGTCTTTTTGCTCGGCGGTGATTCACACGGTTCCCTTGTGTTTATTGGATTTCATCCGTGACTCCTTTCATTCCTTGGGATGTTCGGGTCGCGCCTTGTATATTCGGCCCATGAGGGGATTTTGGAACTAATTCGGCCCAAGAACAAAATGTTCAAAACTATACTCCCACATTTACTTTATATAAAAAAATACGTTTAGATTCGGCAAATTTTAAAATTAATTCACATTAATGAATATTAAATTTGTCCATTTGTAGATAATCCAATTTTAATTTGTGGACAAGTGTTTAAAATGCTTGAATGAGAAATTCCGAAAATAGAATAAAAATGTGTTCTAAATTCCTATATAATTGTTTAAAATTTTCTCTATAGACACCAACATCATCTTTAGCCACTAGATTTAGTTGGAGTGAAATTCTAGTTCTACGATCAAGCTATTCAATTTTTACTTGAAATGGCTTAATTTAAGTATATGATCAATTTGAATTACCATATTTATAATGACTTAATATTCACAACTAAACACATATAAATATAACAATCATAAATTATTTAATTTAAATTGTTTAATTCACAATTTAAGAAGCAACCGAAGGGCACTTATTCTATTTTTGCAACAAAGTACAAAAAATAAATTATTTAAATGGTTCAATTCGTAAATTAGCAGAAAATCAAACATAAGTCAATTATTTTTTTAATAAAACTCTAATCGGACCAAATTCAGACTTAAATCTAAGTAGTTATGCATGTAAATATGTAATATTTTACACAAGGAATTACGGTTGATACTTTTTTTTTTTTTTTTCCTCTAAAGAAACATGTGAATCTATTGCTTTTATTTAGAAAGAAGAAAAAAAAAACCTAATTGGGCCAGTCAAGCCCGGGCCGAGTTGGATCATCCGAAAATATCCAACAAATGCAGAATCCTCAACAACAATGTCGTCAAACGAAAAACTACACACACTTTTTGTCACATTTTTATTGAGTATCATTCAACGATTCCTAAAATACGCACAAACACGAACATACACATCCGATGCGGATCAGATTTAATACCTTATTCGTTACTCCCCAAAACCTCTTCTTCCTTCACTCTCTCCAGAAAATCTCGATGGAAAATCCCCAAACCTAACCTACACCTCCATCTCCACCACCTCACTTCAAAGCCTTCACCTTTTCCAATTTTTCCGATCAACTCATTTACCCAATCGCATCAATCTCAGCCATGGTAGGCAAACTGGAGCCGATGAACGGGGCCGCGAAGCCGACCGTACCAGCGCCGGCGCCAGATCTGCTCTCTGCCAACACATTCTCCCTCAAAACCCTAAAATTGAAGACAAAACAACAGGAGATCCTGATCCGAGTTACGATCCTTGGCCTGGTGTACATTTTGGCTTTCATTACTCGTCTATTCAGTGTTCTTCGTTACGAGAGTATGATCCACGAGTTTGATCCATATTTCAATTATCGCACTACTCTCTATTTGACGGAGAAAGGATTTTATGAGTTTTGGAACTGGTTCGATTCCGAGAGCTGGTAATGGTTGAGGAACATCAATATTTTTTAATATATTTTATGTTATTTTTTTAGGGTGTGTAAGTGTGTTTAACTGGCAAGGCAAGAAGTAGAAGCCTAATTTTTTAGGTTATTTTAGTTCCATTTAATTTCCTACAGGTATATGATGCATAGTACTAGGAGCTTTAATTCTTAGCATCCAAGGAAAGGAAAATAAATTGAGCTCAAAGGCAAAAGTAAAATAAAAAAACAATTGTAGGTAAAATGTGGGCAATCCAAACGCCAAAACTTGGAAAATATGTCATTGCAATTTTTTAGGTTATTTTAGTTCCATTTAATTTCCTACAAGTATATGTTGCATGGTACTAGGAGCTTTAATTCTTAGCATCCAAGGAAAGGAAAATAAATTGAGCTCAAAGGCAAAAATAAAATAAAAAAGCAATTGTAGGTAAAATGGGGCAATCAAAACGCCAAAAGTTGGAAAATATGTCGTTGCATCAAAGAAGTACATACAACCAAATACCTTTAAATGCTTTTCCATGGTATTCAATTGCCCAGAAAAAGAATTGCCTGAATTTGAACATTTTCTATCACACCCTTATTTGTTTTCCTTTTGATATTTGTTTATTTATTATGTTTTTTATTTTACCCAACAGGTATCCCCTTGGCCGAATCATAGGCGGTACTCTCTACCCCGGCCTCATGGTCACTGCAGCCCTAATTTACTGGACAATTCGATTCCTCAGTTTCGCTGTTCACATTCGCGAGGTTTGCGTGTTGACAGCTCCATTTTTTGCTTCTAACACCACAATCGTTGCGTATTTCTTCGGTAAAGAGCTGTGGGACTCGGGGGCTGGGCTAGTTGCTGCTGCACTGATAGCAATTTGCCCAGGTTATATCTCGAGGTCTGTTGCTGGATCTTATGATAATGAAGGGGTTGCTATATTTGCGTTGTTGTTGACATTTTATTTGTTTGTTAAGGCGGTGAATAGTGGTTCTCTTGCTTGGGCTTTGGGGTCAGCTTTTGGATATTTCTATATGGTTTCGGCGTGGGGTGGTTATGTGTTTATAATTAATTTGATTCCGCTGTATGTGTTGGTTTTGTTGATTACCGGGAGGTATTCGATGAGGTTGTATGTTGCATACAATTGTACATACATTTTGGGAATGTTGCTTGCAATGCAGATTCGGTTTGTTGGGTTTCAGCATGTGCAATCGGGAGAGCATATGGCTGCAATGGGAGTGTTTTTCTTGATGCAGGTATTAGCTTCTTGTCTTGCCTGTTTACATAATTAAGTTTTAAGAAGATTTTGTTGTGCAAATTTGCATCCACTTTGAAAAGTTCTAATTATGTGTTAAAGTTTCAATAAAAAGTTGGTTGAGTCATGAGTGTAAGACTGATTAATCAAGTAATCCTTTGGCTTAACAACAATAACCAGAAGATAATTAAAATGGACTTTTCACCCAAGCTTTTTTCTGCTTGTTCTCCATTTGTTACTTTTCACCTCAAGAGGATAATATTGTTCTTTCAAATGTTAAGGATCCATAAATAAAGAAACATGCTTTGGGTTTTCTAGTGCTTGTTGGAACCTAATCATTCTATTTGTGGGGTTTAACATGCACCCTAATGGCATTAAAAACACCTGATTTTTTTCGTAAATTGATTTGCACCGCACATATGAAGTATACCATTATGATAACCCTGCTAACTTCTTTTGTACAGGTATTTTACTTCTTAGATTGGGTTAAACACATGTTAAATGATCCGAAGTTGTTTCAAGCCTTCTTGAAGATCACTGTAACATTTGCAGTTGGTGTTGGTGCTCTTGCTCTGGGAGTTGGTACAGCATCTGGGTATATCTCTCCATGGACCGGTCGGTTCTACTCTTTATTGGATCCAACATACGCTAAAGATCACATTCCCATAATTGCATCTGTTTCTGAGCATCAGCCAACGGCATGGTCATCTTTCATGTTTGATTTCCATATACTGCTTTACCTTTTCCCCGCGGGGTTATATTTTTGCTTCAAGCGATTGTCAGATGCCACAATATTTATAGTGATGTATGGTCTCACAAGCATGTATTTTGCCGGTGTAATGGTTCGACTGATTCTTGTTGCAACACCTGCAATGTGCCTTATTAGTGCTATTGCAGTCTCGGCCACCATAAAGAATTTAACTCAGTTGTTAAGGGGAAAGAGCAAGGTTGCTCCTACCAGTTCTGGCAAAGGATCAAGTAGTACGAAGGCTTCTTCTAAGGCGAGTCACTATTACCGTGTATTGTTGCTTTCTGATATGGATTCCTTTCTTAGAGTTATGTAATGATTGTACTGGCTTTAGTGGAGCTTGTCTACACTACTTGAGTATGGTTTATTTCTTATTAGTCCATTGCTGCCTACTGCTTTATAAAGTAGTCAATAGGAACCCTTTTTTGGGAGCTTTATATGATTTTTCTGATTGATGGGTGAAGTTGGGAAACTATTAGCATTATGGTACTAATAAATCTAGGTTCCGGTGTGATCTATATGTAGGTCCCATCGGACTTAAACTAATTTTTTTCTAGTTTCTGGAAGAAATTTTTCGGATCTTGGGAAACATTTTAACCAGTAACTGAAGGGACATTATAAAGATTCCTATCATATTCTTTGGATAAAAATAATGATTTCCATTTTCTGAAATTAATATCATTCAAATGGGGCCATAATTAGATTTTTTCCACTTCAATTTTTTGTGGTAACAATTTTGGGAAGGATCTTGATATCTAGTTCAATAAAGTTTGACCCAGCTTGTGTTTGCTATTTAAACCTTGTTGAAGTGTTGTCCTTATCCCCTTTTATTGGATATAATTATAAATGACTCTCATCCTTGGGCGATAAGCACATATTTTCCCACTCTTTCGGTTTTGTCAAAGTCTCCAAATAATATTTCTTCGTTATTCTGTCTGGGAAACAATAAATTCTTATACATTTTTGTTGCACAAGCAGGGTTCAGTTGATCAATCTCTACCTTTCCAAAGGAACGGTGCAATAGCGTTGCTTGTTGGTGCTCTTTACTTGCTCAGTAGATATGCTATCCACTGTACTTGGGTCACGTCAGAGGCATACTCATCTCCCTCGATTGTCTTAGCTGCAAGGGGTGCCCATGGCCAAAGAGTCATCTTTGATGATTACCGTGAAGCATACTTTTGGCTTCGGCAGAATACTCCTTCAGATGCTAAGGTGATGTCATGGTGGGATTATGGTTATCAAATTACTGCAATGGGAAACAGAACCGTTATTGTAGACAACAACACATGGAACAATACCCACATTGCTACTGTTGGTCGTGCAATGTCATCCTATGAAGATGAAGCATATGATATAATGAGGTCATTGGATGTGGATTATGTGCTAGTTGTATTTGGAGGTGTTACTGGCTATTCATCTGACGATATTAATAAGTAAGAATTTAATTGCTTCCAATGCACACTTTATTCTAAATATATCATGTTTATGTTTCATTATTTTTTTTCTGATCAAAAGCATGAATTTTATTTATAATATGAAGAAAGATACAATAGGGGACACTTCTAAAACTTTTTACCCATTTGCTTCCTCATCATAATATTAACAATCATTTATGTTAGATTTTTGTGGATGGTGAGAATTGGAGGTGGAGTTTTCCCCATAATTAAGGAACCTGATTACCTTGTTAATGGCGAATACCGTGTTGACAAAGGTGCAGCTCCGAAGATGTTGAACTGCCTAATGTAAGTTGGGAAGGAATATTGATTTTATTGCATATATATATCATCTTTGTATGTATGGATGATCTTATTTGTGGTAGCCTTTGCATCTCATAATAAGTATGTTGCCAACTAGCTATTAGTTGTCAATATATCGCTTTATATTTGTATCAACTTGTTTATTTGTTATTAATATATTCACACAGCAAATTATTCACCAAAATACACCTGTCTACATCAAGAGTGATTTAATCCTGTATTCCTGTTGCATTACTTGTGCATCCCCTTTTTGTTTTCTTCTTTTTGCTTTTAATATCTTCACAGGGAACGAGTTCCTTGATTTTAACAGAATGTGCATATGTGTGAATCTTCATAAATCATACTCGATTTATTTGTTTCAAAATATCTGGCAGTAGTTACGTCTCATTATTGCAAACAATCACGTGTCCATGCCTAATAATTTTTCCTCTGTTGAATCCCACCACCCCATCTCTCAAATGAAAGCCATCTACTGTGTAGCAACTCAAATTAATATTTTGTCAATTATTCAGGGAGTATGGGCCCTAAGGGTTCCAACTTGTTGTTTGACCACTTTAATCTCAAACCCAGTTTTTGACCACTTGGCAAAGTTTCGATAAATCGTGATGCTTAAGGAGTGAACCTTAAGGCTCAAGCATTGAAGCCATTTGTCTCCTTAGTCCTTCCAAATACCCCAAGATTAAGCCACTGTCCCTGTCTAATATTTTTTCCCTCTGGACCCCGACCCCGACCCCAACCCCCCCAATACACCAAAAAAAAACACACACACGCACACACACAATGGAAGCCATCTATAGCAACTCAATCAATATTTTGTCAATTATTCAGGGAGTAAAAGGGGTCTCCAGGTTCCAACTTGTCTTTTGACCACTTTAATCTCGAATGCAGTTTTTAGTTTGGTCCTATTTCTTAGTGTTTTAGGGGTTTAGGCTTTAACAAAGTCTTGATAAATCATGATGCTCAAGGAATGAGCCTCAAGGCTTGAGGATTTGAAGTCATTTATGATTTATCTCCTTAGTCCTTCCAAATACCCCAAGATTAAGCCAAAATCGTGAATTGAATTCTATTCATGTTCCTTGCTCCAAAATTTGTTGTAAAAATGTTCTATAATGAAAACGCTTGAAGTCTCTGGCCCCCATCCATATCGTACCCTCTTTTTTTCTTGGAAAATCTCTTGGTGGTTTCCAGGAGATAATTTTTCCTTCCCTTTTCTTTTTCCTGAGAAAGCATTTTAACCTTGTATGATGAAAAAAAATCTAATGAACCAGTATGTTCTGATGTTAGCTTGGTATGTTAATAGTTTGGACTCGCATTATCTCAGTTCTGTGATGGTTGTGTATCAAAGGTCACATACATGCCTAAATATTCTAATCTATATCTTAGAATATGGGGGCATGCACGTTAAATGGAGTTTATGAAAAGTTGAATTTGTTTTGGATGTTACTCCCTCTCTCTCTATATATATTTTGTGTATCCATCTGATTCTGAACTGTATTATCTTGTGAGAAAAAATCATTTATCTTGTACGTTCTGATTAGGTACAAGCTATCCTACTATCGCTTTGGAGAGCTGACAACAGAATACGGCAAACCTCCCGGGTGAGTTTTTACCTTTCCTACTTAGTGCTTAAGGAAACACTAAGTTCAACTTAATCAACGACAAGAACTAAACTTATCTAACTATAAAGATTATAGAGCTACGATTTGATTGAGCAAGTGGGCTATTCTAGTTGGTAAAGGCGGTCACTCGGGCCCGGGAGATCCCGGGTTCGATTTAGATACTGTTTGATTTGATAAATGCTGAATTTTGATTTAGGATGTTCCAAAAAAGATGGTGGTTCTCTCTAACTAGGCCCGAGGGAATCTGATTTGATTTACTTGTAATGGAGTATGTGATGATTACTGAGAACCTGATGAAATAGAGAAATGTAGATTAACGGTTTTGTCTTTTGGCTTTCTTTTTGGATATGGGGGACAGGTATGACAGAGCAAGGGGAGTTGAAATAGGAAATAAAGATGTGAAGCTTGAATACTTGGAAGAGGCATTCACAACATCGAATTGGATTGTCAGGATTTACAAAGTCAAACCCCCCAAAAACAGGTGGTGATAATCGATAACAGCACACACTTTGTGTCTCTGCGCTGTGATAGCGATGGAAGAGTCGAGTAGTGATGGTTTCAATCTTGTTAGAAAACATATAAAGGATGGAACTTTTAATTATGGTTCTTGAGCTCTTATTTTGTAACATTCAGGACGACCACCCCCCCGAAATGGTTTTTGGATTTTTTCTCTACTCTTTCTTCTTTTTCCTCCAGATTTTGTAGTGCCTCTAAATCAGTCTTAGCCAACTTTTATTTATCGCAGTAGTCTGGATCCTTGAACATGCTTTTAGAGTGACGGTAGTTCATAGTTTTGATCCTATATATTTTTGGGGTATGTCATTTTTACTGTATGAGAATTGAGACCCGAATTATAATAAGCTTTCATGAAATTGTATGACAACGATTTACTTTGTTTTTGAGGTTGGTTATGTGTACCTGCGTTTGTTCGGATTCTTGAATTGAATGAGCAATATGTTTTCCATAGCTAGGTAGAGATAGAGCGAGTGAGTTGGCCGAGTTGGTAAAGCATCCACCCAATCAGGAAATGTTGAGTTTTGAGTCTCGTGGATTTTTATTATTATTGTAGTAATAAGAAGTGATTTAAACCTTCCCTTTTAAAATAAAAATCTAAATGCGAACCTTCTTTTCTTTGAAAAAAATGTATCAAAATAACATTTGGTTGTGTTTGATCGAACCATTTCTCATAGAATCAGTTTCATTTACAGCTTGCTTTAGCCTAATTTTGTTATTTTTCATGTAATTTAAAAATCACTTTGACCCAAGTTATTGCCTTACATATAACGTCTTTTAAGGAAAGCTCATTTTGAGAGGGTGAACGGATGATTTTTTTTTTCATGAAATTTGGTAAAAATGATTTATCATTATATAGATTATCTCTATCAAATTTTATCAAAAAATCTCAATCGGAAAATTTTCAACAATTAAAAATGCGCATATATATCAAATTTTTTTATTTCTCACTCACTTTATGGTTGAGTCTCTTTTTTTTTTTAAATAAAATTTGATGAAAAAATCATTATAAACAGAAAAATTCATCCATTTATTTCTCGAAATAGATGGTTTATAAGTTAATTAAGATAATTTTCTAAATATATATATATTTGGGATTTTTTTTTTTGGAAAATGTACTGTAAGGCTCCATTGGCTTCAATGCGACAAAGTTATCCCGAATTAAGTTGCACTTTCTTTTCAACTTGTTCGTGGCGTTGTCCCCAAAAAAGAAGGAATTTTTTTTTTAAACTAGTTAAAGAGTTCCAGGAAAGTTTAACCACTTTCCATACATACCTGTACCAAGTAATATACCAAATTTCAAGATATACAAGTTTAATTCTTCACATTGGTGGTTTCAGAATAGTTTCCAGTTTCCACCATCTCAAAAAAATTATCCCACTTTCTTTTTCAGTGACTCTTTTTTTTGGAAACATACCAAATTTCATAATAGCAAAAAAGGTTATTTTCTTGATCAATATTTTCTTCTTAAAAAATACTAAAGTCAAAATGCTACTATCAATTTAAGCGGAAAACTATTCCTTCACATTTTTTGGAGAAATGTCCGAGGCAACCACATGCGCTCACAACCAATCTATACACTCGCCTTTACGTCACTAGTTGGATCTCATCCAACCAAAATATATCAAACTCCCTGTCTAATGTCTTCTACCTCCCCACCTCAAATAGCAGCATTACTGAGTACTGTTATTTCTGTTATCAAGCCTGGCCACCACTCGAAAATTTTAAGTTCAAAAAAGTAAAAGAAATTTGAAAAGAAAAGCATTTGCCTATTCATTGTCGTTATTAAGAACGCCAAAAAGATTGGATGCTCCCTTCTATCTCCAATTGTGTAAGACTATCCCCTCTTATATTCAACTTGATACAGGCTCCGAAAACATCCGCTATTCTTTCCCTGCCAAACAAGAGAAATAAAATTGAGAATTATATAAACAATATATATTATAATATCACATTACATGCATTACAGTGTACGACCATATATTGCATATTAGACGAGCAATAGATTGCATTACACATGCACTCCCAGATAAGAAAATGACTTCTTTGTAACACAGCAATCTAAGGGGTATATATTAACACTGGATAATCTTCCCAGAGGGGGAAGAGTTATGGTTAACAAGTGTTGGCCAAGATGGATACAAATCAATGGATCATGTATATGTATGTTGTAGTATAAAGCTAATTTACTAATGTATAATTAAAGTATTTAGTCGTCTTTTGAATGACCGGATTTTGTACAGGTCATGATTGAGGACTCAAATCTCCCGGGACTCCAAGCTTACCTCCTGAGCTGCCAGCCGTATTCTTGTATAAAAAGTACAACACACTGGAGTTTGCCACTGCCATTAAATTTTCTCTGTCGACAGAATATTTATTATGACAGACCAAAGAAGGGTTTTCGAGGGTGGGAGGAAAGACTGTATTGAAAGCCGCCACCTTTGCTAAGAGTGACATTGAAAATGATTTATGTTCTCACACGCAAGTGATATCTCTATTTAGTTTGTAATGGAAAATGGAGGAAAGGGAGGGGGTCAACTCATAACTATGGGTTAAGGCGGTTTTAGAATACTATAAACAAATGTCAATAATTGAGAGAGGACAAATATGACATACTTTTTGATGATCATTCAGCTCAAACTACCAAAAGGATTTGAATGAAAATGAGTGCATAAATGTACAGAACATAACACTAAACACATAAGCACACATACGCAGGGAACACCAAGTTGCGAAGAAACTTTTTATTCAAGAGCACAAAAATATAATCAACAAAGGAGAGAACATGGTACTGTGTCTCCATGAAACACGGTTTTTTTTCTTTCATGCGACCATATATAAACAAAAACATAAATTGATTTCATACATTGCAAATTGCCTGTGTACTTGGCAACACTAGAGGAAATCAAGGTCGATTTAAACCAACCGGAAACTAATATCATAGAGAAACTAACCGGAGCAATTTAAACAAAAGTAATGAACCTTAGACGAGACCATAAATCTGATGAACAAAACCAGTAATGGGCAATTATCTCTATCCACATAGAAGGAGAAAGTGCAGAAGTACGACACATAAATCCACTATAAAGAGCTCAGATGAACCTCTTTCGTAGATAAGTAACAGCCACAATAATCTAAGAACTTTAAAAGGAGCTTAGATGAACCTCTTTTGTAGATAAGTAACAACCACAAGAATCTAAGAAATTTAAAAGCATGCATTCCTAAGGACCAAGTTTACCTATCTTGGCTATAGGTTTCGACCTCCTCAATGGATGGTGGGGATTAAATCTAATCAAGGGCTTAGACGATCATCTAGAATCTTCTAGAATATTATAAGTTTTCATATTAATATATACAATTCTAGAATATTTCCTAACTAACCCAAAATAACCCTAATATCTAAAGTTCTAGTCTTGTTCCTTCCGGCGTATTCTGGAACCTTCCACAACATGCGCTGATTCCTGGCTTTGTAACTGGGACGTGCGTGCCAATCCTGGATCCAGTGGAAGCTGATTCTAGAATATCCTTAAGCCTCCACCATTCCGGGATGTGCGCGCCAATCTGTTTCAAATTTGGCGGCACGTGACATATTGCTATTACATTTAACAGAGCAACCCACAACCTGGATCCAGTGGAAGCTGATTCTATAAGCAAAATGAAGACATTGTATGGTCGATTTCTAAACAAGAGGTTTCTACTCGAGAAGGTCGAGGCTTACATGGCTACATTTACATCCATTTCTGCAAGCAACTCACTAATCAGGTTTACTTCCATTCCTTGTATTTACAATGCAACACATTATTCGTACTGCAAACCATTTTTAAACCAGGGAGAATGAATGGTTTCTAAAATCAAATACACAACCAAGAGTGACAATCAAATATATGCTCTCTCTTTCCCTTTTATTTTTTAATCAATCATTCATACACGGAGAAAACGGAACAAACAATGAATGCATACATAAAGGTATACATATAGTAGCAAAACAATACGAAAAAAGTACAATCTCTAATCAAGATCTTCCTCCCTCACCCGACTACCCGAGTTGGAACCACCGGCATTGTTACCAGCTCCACCATTGCTCGTCTCTGCAGCTGATCCAGCGGCACTAAATGGCCATGGTAACGAAATCCTAACCCTCCTAGGTGTTTCGGCATTTTCCCCACCACCACTGCTACCTGCAGGACCAGACTCCGCACTTGTCCTAGCATTACCCGAATTCCCACTACACCGATTCTCGTAATCAGGATCATCCGTAGGCAACTCATACCGACAAACGGGGCAAGAATTATGCATCTCCAACCAAGGAATAATACAATACGAATGATATATATGTTTACACGGCATCTGTTTGACCTCCTCCCCTAATTCGTAACTGTCTTTACAAACAGCACACTCCGAATCCGAATCCATCAATTCCTCATTAATCTTAATTACCGGAAGCGCCTCAACCGCAGGTTTTGATGCTGGAGGCGTTCCGTATCGATTCGGATCATTCTCAGCTAGCTGCTGGATCAGTTGCTCGAGCCCCGGACCGACAAAATAATCCCCTAGATTGGCAGGTAGACGAAACCCTGGGTGGTCAGAATTATTCTCTATTACAAACTGTATGTCGGCCCCACCGGCTCTGATAGTATGGAGATAGTTCTGAAGGAAGTCGAAGGGGTTGAATTCACCGGGGGATTGGACGGTGGATGATCGGGTGGGACCGGAGAAGAGGGCGGATATGTCGGTGAGATCGTCGGCGCCGCCGGGGGAGGAGGAGAAGAAGAAGGGCAAGGAAGAGAAGGAGGGGGAAGGGAAGGAGAGGAAGGGATTAGGGTTAGGGTTTGAGGGTTGGTTGTATTCTTCTAGGAAGCCGCCGTTGCAATTGGGGCAAAGGAGTTCGGAGGTAAAGGAGGGAGTTATGGGGACCGTGCGGTTGCATTGGTAACAGAAGTATAATTGAGGGGGGGCGGCGGTGGCGCCACCGCCGGAAAGTTGGTCGGACGACATGGTGCGGAGAGTTTTTAGAGAAGAGTGACACGTTTGGTGGTAGCGGAATTTGAGAGAGAGAGAGAGAGAGAGAGAGGGACGGGGCGTGGGGGATCTGTGGAATATGAATAGCGCGTAGATGAAAACCTACTTTTTGTCAGTTTGACATATTAATACGACTCACAGGTCCTTTTTGAGTCACAAAGAAAACATGGGCAAATTTCTTGTCTTTCAGAATTATATAATACTAGGGTATATCCGTGTCATTCGGTACGATAAATTAAATAAAAATTAATAATAAAATAAAAAAGAGTAATGTGTGATGAATCTAAATTGACAAACTTATTTTCAATATATCTTCATGTTAGAACAACTAAAAGTAGACTAGATTGGAGCGACTTGTTTTTAATTTTTAAAGAATTTTTTAATCATATTTTTTGATCTTATTTTGATCTCAGCAAAATAAGTTTTTAACAAATTAAACTTAAGGCCATATGTGAAAATAATTCAATAACCTCCGTTGCTATAATTTGAAAATAGTTCAAAATTTTGACTGCTATATTGTAAACACTCCTAAAAACGATTTACTAAGATGATCAATAATGTACAAACACGTAAAATACGTCTTTAAATGTTATTCAATAATTTTTATTATTTTTTTTACATAATTCTATAGTCATGATGGATCTCGTTTAATTGATCTTAATTAGTAGATTTTAAATATTAAATATTGAATTATTTATTTTAAGTTATGGCATTTTAATGTAGAAACAATGATTGATATGTGAGAGTTTATTGTGTGTATATTATTGGTGTTAAATGTTACTCAATAATTTTTCTTATTTTTTTTAGATAATTCTATAGTCGTGATGAATCTTGTTTAATTGACCTTGATTAGTAGATTTAAATATTATTTTTTATGAAATTTGTTGATTAGTATATTTTAAATATTAAATATTAATTTTTTTTATTTAAGATGAATCTTGTTTAATTAATCTTGATTATTATATTTAAATATTAAATTTCTCGATTAATAGAGTTTAAATATTAAATTTTGAATTATTTTTATTTTAAGTTATGGCATTTTTAATGTAAAAATATTTATTGGTGTGTGAGAGTTTACTTTTGTGTTTATTATTAGTGTTAAATGTTACTTAATAATTTTTTATTTTTTTTACATAATTCTATAGTCATGATAGATCTTGTTTAATTGATCTTGATTAGTAGATTTTAATTAATAATTTTTTATTTTTTTTACATAATTCTATAGTCATGATGGATCTTGTTTAATTGATCTTGATTAGTAGATTTTAAATATTATTTTTTTATTAAATTTTGAATTTTTTATTTTAAGTTATATCATTTTTAATATAGAAAAAATTATTGGTATGTGAGAATTTATTGTGTGTATATTATTGGTATGAGTGTTTTAAATTTGATGTGACATCTTGATGTGTGTATAAAACTCATCCAATGGTGTAAAGTTAATGCACACCATAACATGTATATTTTTAACCATTAGATTTTTATACTTTTTGAAAATAAATTTAGTCAAACTTGGTATTTTATAATATAGATAGAGTGGAATGATTTTTATTTTATTTTATTTTTAATTTTATAAATATATATATTTTATTATTTTATATTTATTATTATTTTTTTTCATCTACCAAAAAAGAAAAGGGGGTTGTTATTTCCACTCCTAGTCGACAACTTATTTAGGTCACAAATAATAAATAATATTCATAAAAAAGTTATAATTTTTAAATAACACATGTTTATTAATGAGATTTCAACATTCCAACAATCAATTATTAAATTTTAATTTTTAGGCAGTTGAGAGCATATTCAATAAAATAATTAAATTGAATAATTCAAAGAGTTTGATTCTTTTGATTAGACATTTAATAGCTTGTTAAAATAAAAATGACACGTTTAATGATTATTTTTAAGAATAATCACGTTTTTTCAATATGTGAACATCTTTGCTATTTTTTATTGTGATTATACCATTTAAAACATTATTATATCTAAATAGCGCACAGATTCTAGTAAATATATATATAGTGAGTGTTTTTCAAACATGCATTAATGACGCACATGAGGAAATTGTGTGGGACCCAGCCAAAAGCTTAAATGGCGAGAAAGCGGAGAAACTAAACAAACGGAGCTTAAATAAAACAACAAAAGCACTGTGCACTCTCTCTCTCTCTCAAACCACACTCGAAGTGCTCCTCTCTCTACGCTCATTCTCTCTAACTGACCTGCTCTATCTCTACGCTCATGCTCCCTCTCCGACTGACCGGATTCCAAGAAATCGAGGTATGGACTGATTTTGGGATTGATCCTTGCTTGATTTTAGGTTTAATGGGTGCATTTCGAGAGGGAGCAGTTCATATCGTCGCACCCATTAAACCCAAAATCAAGCAAGGATCAAACCCAAAATCAGTTCATACCTCGATTTCTTGGAGCTAGTCAGTCGGATAGGGTGCCGGTTAGTCGAAGAGAGAGAACGAGCGTAGAGACAGAGCAGGTCAGTCGGAGAGAATGAACGTAGAAAGAGAAGGAGCACTTCGAGTGTGGTTTGTGTGAGAGAGAGAGAGTGCACAGTGCTTTTGTTGTTTTATTTGAGCTCCGTTTGTTTAGTTTCTCTGCTTTCTCTCCGTTTAAGCTTTTGGCTGGGTCCCAAACAAATTTCCTCACGTGCGTACGCATTAATGCGTGTCTGAAAGAAATTGCATATATAGTTATGCGCTTTGACCAAAAAAAAAATATATAGTTATGCGCTATTATATAATGTGAGACCCATTTTGAAAAACCAAAGTGTAAAAGTATAATGGTAATTTGAGTATTTAGCCTAGCAATGTGTGAAAAATTACAACATAGAAAAGGTAAAAGTTACTCGAATGATCGATCATTTGTCAGGGGAGGAGAAAATGAGTGGCACGACACATCATGTGTTAGGCTAAGTGGGATGCCTCACGACACATCACGTGTCGTGGCAATGGGGCTTGAAATCAAGTTAATAGACCATTTAACCTTCCTTTTTTTTTTTTCGTTTTTCTTTCCATGTATGATCACCTTTCTTCTTTTATTGGCATGAAAGTTTTGGCTTTTTTTTTTTGACAGAGAGTGGGAATCTTGGCTTTGATCACCTTTCTTCTTTGCTCGACACATTGTGTCGTGGGAACCAAATTTTTTTCCTCACATAAGACATGATGTGCTATACAAAGTTATCAACTCTGCTCTGATATCTTATGTGCTATGTTGTATAAATATTTATCGGGAGCTAA
This sequence comes from Lonicera japonica, assembly GCA_021464415.1. Classification (NCBI taxonomy): domain Eukaryota; kingdom Viridiplantae; phylum Streptophyta; class Magnoliopsida; order Dipsacales; family Caprifoliaceae; genus Lonicera; species Lonicera japonica. The sequence goes on from CM038471.1 coordinate 51,069,151, forward strand.
CTTTAACTTTGGTTTAAGTTCTACTTTACCTTGTTAGCTTTTTTTTTGGAATATAGTGGAGCATCAATAAAGCTAAATTTTCTTTATTAATTTGTGGGGCGCAGGGCCGGCCTTGAGTGTTTGGGGGCCTTAAGAAAATTGTTATTTTGAGACCCTTTTTTATTTTTATATATTCATTTAATTTAATTGCACCAATAAGCTTGCATAAAAAAAGCCTAATAGCAAAATTGAAAGAAGTTACGAAAAGAGTAATTAAATTTATCACCTGTATAGAATATAGTTAATTAAAGTACAAAAATAGAGACCTAAAGATATAGAAAAATTTGAGAAATGGAGAAAGAAAAAATGTTATATGTTGAATACGAAAAGAATCATTAAAGAATAAGAAGACTTATTTTTTTTTAAAATAAAATAAATTATTTGGTTAGGTGATGGAAAATGGCTACTACACTTTTATCTAATTTTGAGGTATATAAAAAAATAAAAGCATTCCCACGGCTCGAACTTTTGAGTAGCGGCATAAAAAACACCACAATCCAACTACTAGCCGCTAGACCAAAAACACATCTTGAATATCCTAGTTCAATGTAAAATATCTTTAATCACTCTAACATACATATAAAGGGCTCAAAAAAATCAGGAGCCCTAGGTGGCGGCATGAATTGCCTATGGCTAGGGCCGGCTTTGGTGGGCTGGATATGGCGTAATGAGAAACAAAATTTTTGCCTATGCAAGTAGCAAGGGTACAAATGTAAATGTTAGCCACAAAGTCTACTGCATCATTATCTCCAAATAAGGCTTTGGGTTTAACTATCCAAATAGGGCCCTCGGATTCGAGAAAAGATGACACATTTGGTGGTTCACCAAAACCTTTTCAAGCGCTTTAAGTTCTACTAGTGACAAGACGGACTCGTTAAGGCTATTGCTCATGGTGGAGCCTAACTATCCATTTTTGACAGAAATAAAGAAAACATATATTAACTTAAATCCGAATTCAAAACATCAGAGATAAAAAGAGGAGGATGAGACATCCAACACACTTGACCAGATTTCACTCTTAAGAGTTAAGACAATTAAGTAAGAAGGTCAGTTAACCAACGCTAGAGTATTGAGCGGAAAAAAAACAACAATGCTAGAGTCAATGACATTATTGAGTTTTGATATTGGCAATGTTTTGAATTTTTGATGCATAGCTATGTTCCTACTCTAGAGTCAGTCTCTCATTCTCTACTAGTCCTACCTGATTAGTGCACTGAAGTCAATCTAAATTTTTTTGTAAAATAAAAATTCATTGGATGAAAGATACTAATTTATAAATTAGACCACTCATGCAACCAAATGAGCACTAATTTAGACATAATTACTAATGGTTAAAAACAAAATTTATTTATTATTGTGTATAGATAGAATAACATTTAATGGAATCCAAGCTTGAAAAAATTAATATCGAGGATGAAATAGATCAAGTGTTCGGCTTTGGAAAAAATGAAAATTAGACTTCGTCTGATAACATGAAAAATGAAAGAAAAATAATTGATTTATATGAGAAATTAAAAAAATAATTTGAAATACGTGGTAAGATGTTCTTTTACCTTTTGTTCTTTTCCTTGGAAAAGATTTTTTTTGGTGGTGGTAAAGAAAAATGAGTATAAGATGAACAATATGTCACCACATCGTTCTACTTATTTTTTTAAATTCTCACACAAATAAATTATTTCATATCTTGTTATCAAATGAAACTTTAACGTTTAAATTGTTAGAGGTTGACATGATATTAACTTTTTTATTACCTAAGCTTCACCTTGAATCTTAAAATTGAGAAAAAAAAAAAAAATGTTTGTTGGTTTAAGTAATACGAGACAAAATCACCTTAAAATTTATCAAAATTCAACTCAGGTCTCAGGTGGAAATTCCAAAAAAACTGCAACGAGGTGTTGTAGTAGAATACAGACTGATCTTATTTTGTAATACTCGAATTTATTTAATAAGCGGGGAAAGCTCATTTGGGAGAGCGTCGGACTGAAAATCAAGGTCATGTCACGTGTTCGATCCGCGTTTAAGGCATTCCTTTCTTTTTCTGAAAATTTATTTTTTCTCATCAACCAAACACATCGCTCTTTTTTTTTGTTGCCTTTCCTTTGTCACAGTTCAACTCGATGGGTTCGCGAGGAGCAAGCGTATTGCTAACTAGGGCAAACAGAATTAAAACGAAACTTCAATCGGCCTTAGAGGCCAGCGTTTTGGAAGTGGAAGATGTATCCTACCAGCACGCCGGCCACGCCGCCGTCAGAGACAGCACCGCCAACGAGACTCATTTCAATCTGAAAATCGTTTCCACCAAATTCGACGGCCAAAGCCTCGTCAAACGACACCGTATGGTCTACGACCTACTCGCCGACGAGCTTCAGTCTGGTTTGCACGCACTCTCTATTGTGGCTAAAACCCCCAAAGAGGTCTCCCCTAAATGATACTCTTTTCGTAAGTACTCTCCTCTAATTCCCATTCCATTAATAACCTAATGCAATTATCTATTTTATTTTATTTTATTTTATGTGATTGACATGAATCTATTGTGACTTCTGTTGTTGTGTTTGACTTGGTTAGGGTTTCATTTCATTTCATTTCATATGTTTTTGATCTTGTGGTTTTAAATTAAATTTGATAGCTTGTTTTTTTATGGAGAAAAAATGATGATGGTATTGGTATAAATTAAGCCCGATTAGTAGTAAATAAGATAATTTGTCCATAAGCTCTTTGCTGTAACAACCCGGTTCCAGCTAATATGGCTAGCCTACGTTATTATTTAGGTTAATTGAATCCACGTATAAACCAAGGACCTTCCCATTGGGAATGTTTTTGCTTGTTTATGGTGTTTTCATGCATCGGTATTAAATTTGTTGAGTTGCTGTTTAGGTGAGGCTATATGTTAATTGGAAGTTTAATCCCATGGAACAAGATTATCAAATCTTAAATGGTTTGCGACTTTGGCTAATAGGAGTATGGTCGATAATAATGGGTGAGATTCTAGTGGTGAGTGTCTCATTCCGTTGCCCATGGGAATTCATATTACATGGTTTCAATGGCTTGATCAACAACAATAAACTCAAGTGTTTTGGTAAGAAGGGTAGGTGGGATGGAGAGTTTTCTTTGTAGTACTTGTTTCTGAATGGATTATCAACTTCTCATGACGCTCTAGTCACTTCTTTGGTCTCTTGGGTTCTGTCTTCCTCTCTTCTCGGAATTTGGGATTTAGATGAAATGTATTTGACTCAGAACGGAGGAAAACCTCTCAAAACTCTTGATTTACATACCTTCCTTGCTTGTTTACAAGACAACACACGTGTGAACGTATTCTGCGAAAATGCTCTCATGCATGTATGTCTTCAAACTGGTGCAGATGCTATACGATTCTGGAAAAAAAATTGGGGCTGCTGGAGTTCTTTGTTTGGTAAGAAGAGGATTATGACATTCTGATGATGTGCTTATGGCATCTGTTTTTGCATATATGGCTGAAGAGAAATGACAGAAATATTTAGGAGTTTCTTATAAGGGAGGTTTCCATCATTTTCCATCATTCATCATGGTCCAGTTTGGTTTTATGGAATACGGGAGTTTCTTCGATTATTCATAACTTGCCATTTGTTGAGCGAGGAAGTAGGGTTTTTGTTGAAATGAATGTTTCTGGGGAATTCTGTTGTGATTTTTATTCAGAGGTGGGATGGTTGTGGCCTTCAAGAGTGTTCATGTTGAATATGATTCAGTTGATCGCTCCATTTCTCACTTCATTGTCTTTATGCTTTTCTTTCTTATTGTGATTTCTTCTCTTTTTGGCTAATTCAAGGAACACCTTATCCCGTTTTCTCTTGTACTTCAGGCATTTACCTTATTGGTTTTTAGCTTCTGATTAAGAGAGAGGGGGAGAGCACAGTGCTCTGCTTGATTCTCGAACGTGTGAAGAGAGAGAGAGAGCAGTGCTCTGCTTAATCACATTAAACAACAAAATGTAACCTGGAAAACTCTCTGTCACACACGTGCACACACGGTAGTAGAACTTCCAAGGCAACTTATTTTAAACATTATAACTGAAATGTGTGCCAAATTCATTGACACATTACAGTTGGGGCATGTCATTTAAACCAGTGCAGGATAATGTGTTTGAATTGTAATGTAGCGCCCCATAAATGCGATTCTAATTTCTTGGCGTAGATGAAATTACTGTAACTGCAACCTGTGACTCTTCTCTTATAATATTTTTCTATCATATGGCTTCTTTCTTGATTCTCTTCTCTTTACATGATTGGCTGTCATCTGTTTCACTGTCTGTCGATTGATCATTTCCTTTTTAAGGTTGTAATATTTGAAGTATTAAATGCAGGTTGTTGAGAATGTCGCCGCATGAAAGTGTTAGGAGATAGTGCTGGAAGTCTTCTTGCAGAGTTGGAGAAAATTTTCTCAACGTTCTCATTAACCTTGCTAATGGTGGGGGTTTTAGCTCAGTTTTCTTGCATTTTCACTTTTTTCTTTCGTTATCACTTGTTGCAAGAAATACATACTAAACCTGAACGGAGATCTTTTTGTCAAAAAAATAGAACTTGAACAAGGATCTGAATTAATCATACTCTGGAAATAATTTGGTCTGTGGATTCATAAATATTTTCTCAATTTTCCATTTTTCCTTGATATCGTCTTTTTGTTTTATTGTTACTCCCTATGCCCCAAAAAAGAGTCTAGTTAGATTTTCACGTTGATATCATATAACGAGCGGTTGAGAACCGAACTTGTTTAGTGTTGTGAGATTAGATACGCTGTTTATGTCCCCAAAAGGAAATTATTCTCTAAATTTAGGGCAGAGATAGTATTATTTATACTTTTAGAGATTTTATGACCAAAAATAAATTGAATAAGCACCAATATTATCCACAATCTAAATGTAGGTCTGCACATTGTATTCAATTCCAAGTTTCACCTTAGTTTACCCCTTAACCAGCTGACTTCTGCTGGTTGTCACACGTGTGTGCTCCTAGGACCGAGACTATAAAAGGTGATTCAATACGCCTAATGTTTACACCATGTCAATGGTGAAGTTGCATGGGAACATCACCATGCATGGATACCTGTAACTTGGGGGATAAAACCATGTGATGAACATCTATTCTATTTTATCGTTGGATCTAGCGAACATATTATGTGATACATTAGGCATTGTGAATATTTTCTTTAATAAATGTGAGACGCGTCTACACGAGACATCAGTTTGTGGTCACCAAGGGCATGTCAAACAGAATTGATTGGTGACCAAAATCCACCCATGTGCACGACGGGAGCAATATATATATATATACGTGTATATATATATATAGGTAATGCACGCTTTAAAATGGACACAAATGCTGAGACACAAACGCACGCTTTAAAATGGACACAAATGCTGATAGACACAAACTTTTAACTGTTCATGTATCAATAGAGTAATTTATGATGAGAATCTTGACAAGGTACATGCTAGTTGCAGGTGTATTTTTAACAGACACCTATCCCGTCTTTAAAGTACATAACACATCCTTGTTCATGGTGAATGTTGTATTCAATTTTTTCATACCATTATTGTTCGTACCACCTATGTCTATGTGCTAACCCAAAATCAATAAACCAAATTTGTAATTTAAATGAAATTTAAGTGCAGAAGCGTCTACTGTGATAGTTAACTTGAATGGATTTAAGCTGAGATTTCTCTCTTCAAGCCCTCAATCTCATCTCAACCTGAAATGCCAAAGGACTCTTCAAGCCCAAACCCTTTCGGGCCAGATTAACCTCAATCTCATCTTGGTAAAATAGTATTGTTGCCACGACCTTTTGGACCAGAACCTTAACCACCTCAGCCATCTCAACTTTATAATTTTAGTGTAATCGAGTTACTTACTATTATCTTATCTCTTTATTTGGGTTTTTTTTTTGTTTTTTTTTATCATACGATGTCAATCAGTTTTAATAAAAAAAAAATATATAAATGAATTTTGTAGTCTCCCATTATAAAGACACAGTTTGATTACCGAGTCAATTTTCTTAAATTTGGTAAGAATTGATCCCCCGCTTACCAAATTCAATTTACTTTGAAATTGATTAGTTTATCCAAATTAAGGCAAAGTTATTTTTTATGCATGCACAATTATATCCTCTATGGATGTTCCTTTAACAAGAAAATATGAAGATGAGTAGAGGACACAATTTATTTTACAAAAACATTATTTCTTCTTATTTTTTTTTTCTTCTTGTTGTTGCAAGGCAAGTCCCTTGCACTCGTGAATATGTCCAAACTCAACCCTTAATAATTAATCTATGTATTATAAATCAGAAGGCATCATAATCTGTTAGGACATTGAATTATGATAGTTTTTATTTTTTCTCCCTCTCATTATTATTTTTTTAAAAAAATATTTAATTAATAAGACTTTTTTGAGTTACTCCCTATTTATAGTATGAAAATAGAGTTACAAAAATAAAATAGGGGGGTAACTCTAATTTCGTACTATAAATAAGGGGCAAACTTTAAAAAAAATCCTAATTATTAAAATTTTACACCTCAACATTAATGATAAGTATTTTTACTAATTAAGCTGATAATATTTTTATGCCATTATCTCCCATTCTATATTAAATCTAGCCATACTTAGAAAATAAGACTGCACATGCATGCTTGTGCATCCGTATCTAGTTTCTAAATTTTCAAACTTGGGTTTTGTTCTAAAGTTCTTTGAAATTCAAAACTGAGATCCAAAGGTCACATTACTAGTGTTTTATACTGCAAGAATACAAAGAGAACCATTTTTTTGTCTTTAAATGTAGATTAATTATTTTGAGGGGGTAAACAAATTAATTTTTTTCAAGAAATTTGGTGAAAATAATCTCCATGATTAAAAGATAATCTTCATGAAATTTCATAGAAAAATTCATTTAGGAAATGGGCTATCTAAATTTCTAAAATTTAACGGACATAAATATGCATATATATCAATTTTTTTGTTAACATACTTCCCGGTTGGATTTTTCAATAAAATTTGGTGGAGATAATTTATTAACCATGAAGATCATTTTCACTAAGTTTCATCAAACAATTCATCCATTTACCTCCTCAAAATGGTTGATCTGCATTTGAGGACCAAAAAATTGGTCCTCTTTAGATCATTTCTCTACATTTATATATCTATACTATCAATAATGCGCTTTGAAAATTTTTAGTGTAATTATTTAATTATTAAAATACCCTTTAAATGTTGAAAATAAATAAATAAAACTTACTTACTACAGGTTCGAACCATTGAACTTAGATATAAATAAACAAAAACATTCCTACTACTTAAATTAGCGTAGTTATTTATTTTAAAAGTGTTTATCAAATTTAATATTATATATCATCACGTGTATTGCTCTTCTAGTAACATATAACAGATGTAAGCCTCCAATACCTCCATATTATTTCCTCATTTCCTTTCCAGCACGCATGACTACCTTCAAAAACCTAGTTAATATTTTTTTAACGAGCGAAGTAATTAACAAGCCATTAATTGTTAAGAGCATTTATATAAATAATATTTCGTTTAACCATATAAATAATTTTCATATCTAGAAGCATGCAATGCGATAAAAGCATGCATTAACTATATACATATATATATATATATATTAGACCTTTCGTCAAGTAAGGCAATTTACATAAAATAAGGTATAATCGTATAAGAAATCGCTTCCAAATGCAATTAGTTATCTAATTCAATTTGTGCTGCCATATCAAAATTCTTTTTCATACCTAACTCCTGTACTCATGCTCCTAAATAAAGGATCCTAGAATCTCAACTCTAAATCATCAAAAAATTATCCCAAATTTTTTATAAGAGAGAATACAAGTGTGTTGTAGTTTGTTTGTTTGTTTTTAACGCACACACAAAGCTCTAACCGCGCGTCTTATATTAGACCTTAGCTAAATACTACGTACATAAAGATGATGATGATGGCTTACCTTCATCTATTTTTATCTTCCCTAGTAACTCTAGTATTTTTACGTGGCGCTTGCGCGGTTCAATATGAAGTCATTAACAACACTCCAGGAACTGCAGGTGGAATTCGCTTTGATAGTGAGATTGGGATCCCTTTCACCAAGCAAATATTGGGACCGATCAACGAGTTCATATGGAACGTTTTTGAAGAACAAACTCCATCTGACCGAAAGAACGTTCCTCTTGTGAGAGTGGTTATTGAAGAGTACACAGGAGCTGCAGCTTTCGTTAACATATATGAAAACATTATCAACGTTAGTGCTCCATTTTTACAAGGCATTCAAGGTGATATAAAGTGGGAATTTACTTCTGTGCTTTACCACGAGATGACTCATGTATTTCAATGGAGCGGAGACTATACAGCACCAGGTGGATTGACCGAAGGATTTGCTGATTATGTAAGGCTGAAGGCCAACTATGTACATCAAGAGACTTATACAAAACCAGGGCAGGGCAGTAAATGGGATGAAGGCTACGGTCCCACTGCACGTTTTCTTGAATATTGTGAGTCTCTTAGCACAGGGTTTGCGGCGGCACTTAACAAAAAGATGCGATATGCTTATAGTGATCAATACTTTGTTGATTTATTAGGGAAGCCAGTTGAACAATTATGGAGCGAATACAAGTATCAAAATCAGGGCCAGCCTGAGATGCAAGTGAGTAAGGCAGCCGCTTTGAGTCCAACTTTCTGGACAATTTTTTAAGGGGTCCAACCTTTCGTCCAATAAAACCTTTTTATAGTAAAAATATTGTGACCAAACAAACTAATATTTATTACTATAGGGATGTTATAACTTGATAGAGTTTTAGTTGATTTTAGTTATTATTACTATAAGAAAGTTATAACTATATAGAGCTTTAGTTGATATTTTTTATTTTTTTTTTGACTTATTTGCCGTTAATGAAATTGTATGAATATAAAGTATATGCATAAACAGTAAAACGCGTCTATTTACAATATGTAAATAATTAATACTAATTTTCATTACTCGATCTATTTAATATTTTTATCTCTAATTATATTATATGAATATATAGGATTAATAAACCAACGTACGTTCCCTTGTTCTTCTAACTAAATAGCCATGCTATTATTGCTATCGGACAATATTCGAATTCATTTGATTGAAACTTGAAAGTAATCCCATCGAGTTGTTGAAACAAAAAGAATATCAAACCTAAAAGCAGGAAGATTCTTTATGACATTATATATTTTGTATTATTAAAAATTATCACCGTATAAAAAACAAATTTCTTTAAAACGAGATCCAAAAAATTATGACTACTTAGGCTCCGTTTGATTGTAAAGATGGAAAAGAAAAATAAATTTAGTTAGTTTGTGTGAAAAGATGAAAAATAAGGTGAGAGATGTTACTTATTTTATGAGTATATATCTTCCATCCTTCAATATTTTTGGTGGAAAATTTTTACTCACCACCAAGCAAAGAAAATTTCTTCATGGAAAAACTTAAAAATCAAGAGGATATCATATCTATCACTCAACTTATTTTCCATCTTTTCATCAAAACTAACTTAATTTATTTTCCTTTTCCACCTTACAATCAAACGGAGCCTAAGGCTCCGTTTGATTGCAAAGATGGAAAAGAAAAATAAATTTAGTTAGTTTGTGTGAAAAGATGAAAAATAATGTGAGAGATGTTACTTATTTTATGAGTATATATCTTCTATCCTTCAATATTTTTGGTGGAAAATTTTTACTCACCACCAAGCAAAGAAAATTTCTTCATGGAAAAACTTAAAAATCAAGAGGATATCATATCTATCACTCAACTTATTTTCCATCTTTTCACCAAAACTAACTTAATTTATTTTCCTTTTCCACCTTACAATTAAACGGAGCCTAAGGCTCCGTAGGCTCCGTTTGATTGCAAAGATGGAAAAGGAAAATAAATTTAGTTAGTTTGTGTGAAAAGATAGAAAACAAGGTGATAGATATTACTCATTTTATGAGTATATATCATCCATCCTTCAATATTTTTGGTGGAAAATTTTTACTTACCACCAAGTAAAGAAAATTTCTTCATGGAAAAACTTAAAAATCAAGAGGATATCACCTTTATCACTCAACTTATTTTCCATCTTTTCATCAAAACTAACTTAATTTATTTTCCTTTTCCACTTTGCAATCAAACGGAGCCTTAGAATGTGGAAGTTATTTCCATATATAAATAACCCAATTAAATTGAAAACGAACCTTTTTTTTTTTTTTTTTTTTTTATAAACAAGAGGAGGTCATAACTCAAAGTATGTGTTTCTATTTTGACATGACAAGGCTCAATCTACTTCCCACTCCAAGCGGACTTTCGTGTATATATATATATCTAATACCAGAAAAATATATATATATATATATAGATAAGAGAGTTAATTCTGTTGAGACACAATCACGATGAATAGTATTAAACCTATTTATTCTCCTTAAATAAACGTAAAGTAAGAAGGAAATAAAGACTATTTAGAGACCGGACATTTTTATGCTTTTCTACCTACATTAAATATTTACCAACTAGTTATAGAAGTTTCTTTAAGCACCTTAACACATAATAATATAAGATATAAATAAAAAATAAAAATTATTATTAGAAATGGCCCAAGTATCCTTTTCTTAAAAAATCAAAAAATTGTTAACGTCTGGTTAAAGTACCAACCCAACGGAAATGTTTTCGAATTAAAGGTTTTATGTAATGATAAATTAGTAGTTTCTTTGAGCCCTCAAAGCCAATGGTCACGTAACACAATAGGAACTGCAGGCCAGCCAGCATATGGGAGGGCTGCAAAGAGGTTACTGGTTCGATTATTATCGATGTAATGGGAAAAAACAAAAAGATCGAGTCCAAAAAATAAACAGCCGAATCTCACGAGACCCAAAACTCTCAACATGCATTTCAGATCTTAACTTTATAATTTAGAATTCTTGAAAGAACAAAATTCTCAAAGAGAACTACCACAAAATTGTAACAAAATTCCAAGGGAACACAAAAACCACAACATTTCACTCTTTAATCTACAATAAGACTCAGGTTGAGAGCGCTTTATTCTACTTGCTGTACTTTCCGTATCTTCTTGATACCCCGGCATCGTTTAATGTATCCCATAACTGCAAATATTTGGCAAAATTGAAGATTAACAACCTCAGAAAACAGTAAAGAGAGAATCAAACAGCACAGATTCTTTAAAGTATTTCCACTCACTTCCAATTTTCCCTTGGAGCCTCCAATAGCTAGCAAGAAGGGCAAATCCTCCGAGAAAGAAATGGAAAAGACAGCTCCCTGATAAACATTTTACGATAATATGTGACCATCTATCCCTTCCGTTATAATAATATTAAGGACCTATGTGCTTTGGATTTATTGCATATAACAGTAATCTCCTTTCTGTTTGTTTTAACTCTTCATAATCTTCCAATTATAATATCAACTCTTCTTTATATGAAAGTTGATCCACATACCAAGAAATTTCCAAAATTGATTGAAAGTTGAATCATAAAAGTTCAAAAGCAGCAAAGATATGTGGGTCACCATAATTTTCCAAAACACAAGGGAGGTTACTGCTATCATCCCTTGAGATAAATATTCTCCAATTAAAGAAATTATTAAGAAGAAATACATACAGCTTTGGGATTCTGAGATGCAACACATGAAGGTTGGTTGTTCGACAAATCCCATAGTTTTACCTACACCGATAGAAAGAGTAGCCAATGTAGAAATCCACCATTAATTATCTGCAGGGTACAAAAACTATATATATATATAAAAGCAAATGATAAAAGGAAATTACCATTTTATCCGTTGAACCAGTAGCAAGAAGCTGTAAAAATTTTAGCAGTGAAATAAGTACAGCATGTTTCTGAATTTAATCAGTAAACTACTAACGGATATGAGAGTAGAGAGAAAATACGTACATTTGGTGCCTTGGGATTATAGCAAACCGACGAAACCGCTTTGTCGTGTGCATGGAGAGTAAAAATGGGCTTTGTCTCGGATGACGAATCAGACGTGGCTGACCTGATATCAAAACCGCTAACTGTACCATTTTCGAGGCTGACCTGAAAGCATAACAAGACGACGACTATTCAGTTTTGCAAGGGCAAGGTGAATTTTTCCTGTGTTCAGAGAATTGTTATGCCTTTCAAAGAAGTAAACTTTATCTTTTGAAGTAGAATGCTTCCAAAAGTAAATATGAAAAATCGGCAGCCTAGCACCAAGGCCCCACCACTTGCCTAACACTTTTAGAGCATTGATATTGGTATATATATATAAACATGGAGGTGTTCCCCTTTTCTGATAACTTGTCCTCTTTGCTTATAAGAAAGCTAAACTCTAAAACAACTCTGAATTGATTGCGCAAGATAAAAGATTAAAGCACAAACCACAAATGAGTGCTCAGTGTGAGGATCCCAGGCCAAGCTTTCGACGTCAGCATTCACTGACCACTTGAATCCAGCATGCGAAGGTATCCTTCCGTCCTTCTGCAATGCACAAAAATACAAGTGAACTTGGACATCTTCATGGCATATTAAATAACTGAAAATTAGTTGCAACAAAACAATTTAAAGGAACAAATAAAAATCCTTTTACCATGACTACTGAATGATCGAAAGATCCGCTCAGAAGAATTTGGGGCACATAATGATTCCATGCAACCGCTTGAACCTGAGGCAGCAAAAGGAAGGTGATCAAACACAAAGAATTTCAGATGTCTCGAACTAATATGATGGCAAAAGTTATAGATATGTGTGTGTACGTGTTTCATCTCAAATACTTGCATTCATCTATGTTGTGTTGTAATATATAAAGTTAACACTATTCAACCAAATTTACTCATCTTCGGTGTCCTAGTCCTAATCAAATGGGGTGAATTCTCTCTTTCTTTTCTTAACTCTAGCCCGAGTATCCTGAAGAGAGAGGGTGTTATATGTAAGGAGGTGAAAAATAGGATGAGGGATACATAAAGGGGGAGAATTAGTTCTTTTTTTCTCATTCCTTGCATTGATATTTTGTGCAAAGATGTAGAAGAATTGTAGAGAGAGAAATTTGGGTTCTGTAGCACGGGGAAAAATAGTAAAGGAGCAATTGGTCCAAAAAATTATTTTTTTACCAAAAGAATGACAGTTCGAAAACAGATACGTATAATTTTTGTACATACCAAAAGTCAAAATTTGTACATTGTAACAGGTACCAAAGTCAAAATGACCCTGAGAATGATAATAACAAATAGGCTGGAGTTAGTTCTTGCCTTGTCTGTATGGTGATCCATGGTGATATTGCATTTTCCAGTAGCCACGTCCCAAATCTTAACTAGCTTGTCAGCGCTAGCACTGGCAAGTATGTTCCTGTAAAGAATTTTTAAATAAGAAATTGACAACAGCACTTGAACTTAGTAGAGAAATGGCAATAAAACAAGTTGGAAAATATTGTATTCACCTGTACTCCTTGTTCCAAGCAAGACCAAGTACTGAATCAGTGTGACTCTCTTTCTTGTATTTGATTGATTTCTAACAAAATACCAATAAGCAATGTTGGTACTAGATGTGAAAGAATAAATCTCATAAATCAACAAAAAATCTTTAAATGGATAAGCAATTATGGTGGAGGTGGAATAAAAAAAGAAGCTTCATGTTAATATACTTCATGCAAGAAATATCCTCAAAAAAAAAAAAAAAAAAAAAAACACCACAATAATCCTAAAACAAAAAAAACCCTGATATTAAGAGCGAATGCAAAGTTAAAAGTCGAGGTCGCATTGAAACTGTATCTTTGTCCAAATATCTACACAAGATCTTCAACATGTAGAAGCGTCTCAATAAGTATGCTCTCATAGCCTAGATTTCTAATACCAATTGGTTGTACGAGCAACCTGATAACATTTTGATATTAAGCTAATTGAACTTGTGCATGCAATACCATTTAGTCAAACAAAAATACTTCAAAAGATTGAAATGCATAATATACCCAAAAAATGTTTATCAAGGCACTAAGCTAGGGAGAAATTAACTGACCTTCTTCCCTTTTTTCTTCTTCTTCTCAGCAATGCCGCCTAATACCAGTGATGGTTGGACTTCATCCATCTGAGAACAGTAAAAACAGTAAGAATTTAAAATAATTACCCCTCATTATTAGAGGCTTGGATGTATAGAACCAAGAACAAGGTCATATACACATACAATATCAAGGTCCCATATTTCAATGGCTGGTTCCATCGACCCTACAGCTATAAAGTTCCCTGAAAGCATGCAAGAATAATTATGAATTATAAAAAGCAGAAGAATCCAGTGCAACAAAACAATGAATCTTATCATTGTTCACAACAAGAAGAAAAAAAGGGACAAGTTGCCATATGTATAACATCTTTTAGCAACAAAACAGAAAAAAAAAAGAAAAGAAGATAATCAGCATTTCAGTAAGCTGCTTTGGAAATGCAACTTTTGCAGATGAAGGGGAGTCAGATGCACCACAAAAATCTTGTGTCTTCATTAATGAAGCAAAGGTTCTTTCAAACAGTCAACATGCACACACCGGACTTGGATACCAATTCTCCCCCATTCACACCTATCACCCCATTTTACTTTTAAATTTAGCTACTGATTATTGTAGGAACTCGAATAATACTGACTAGGATTAGTGACAACTTCAAGACCAAAGACCAACATCTATAAGCCAAAACTCAACTAGAAATAATGTTTTCTTTTTGCAAGTTTTGTGTGTGTGTGTGTGAGAGAGAGAGGGGGGGGGATGGGGGGAGAGAGCATTGCATAAAAATTCTAGCACACTAAGACGAGAATAGATACATAAGATGAACATGCCATTAACTATGACGGTGGTAGTTAGAGCAATAGGTTAAAATTATAAAAGACATTTACATTCACTTTCAGAATCATTAGTGCAAATTTCTTCCCATAACATCACTCCAAAGCAGATATGGTATGAAGAAGGGGGTAATATCAATATGATTGTCCGAACAAATAGTTATTTACATATGATAAAAACAAATGTACAGATATGTCATACCTTTTTCTCCACCTTTAAGTGGACAATCAAGCCACGCTGTGCAGAGGGGAAATGCTGGAATGATAATATCATGGTGAACATACATGTTTGAATCACCATCTTTTACATCCTCCAATATCCAAATCTGTTTGCACAGATTGAGTTCACTAATGAGTGGGTATAAAAGAGATTAACATGATTGAAAGGATCTATTCACTAACTAATAACTATCACATGCCTCGAGATGGCTGACATCATCCTCATTACGTGCACAAACTACAACAGAGTCCTCGGCTTTTATGGTCATGTCCTCAATCTCTTCAGAGTCATAGTCCTGATAGAAATAAATTTAATTATATACAAAACCTCTATTACCACAAGCAAAAGAAGAAAATAAATGCTACAGTGATAAAAGTGAGCAAACTTACGTCCTTATCTTTCAGATATGGGTCCGCGTCATTACTTCGGGTAGTAAGTGTCCCCATGCCCTGAGCCGAACAGCTCAATGCCTGATGTCAAGGAGGAGAAAGGTAAAAGGTAGCCTAAAATAGTATCTAACATAATTTTCCAGAAACAATGCTTTTTGATGCCTTCAATGCTAAAAGGTTAACCAAGGTTCAGGAAGACAAAAACATTATAGTGTGATGCCTTCAAGGCTTCAACTGTAAAGGACAGAACCTGATGGAGTATGTACTTCTTGATTCTTCTCACCCTAACCTCTCCCACGGACCTGACCCACCCCACCCCTAATAGTAGAACCCAAGACCTCCACCACACTATGTGGCAACTGGCAAATGACACAATTGGACTAAAGAGCCAGTATTGGAATACACACACACACACACACACACTAGTTTTATGTGCACAGACGATGCATGTGCAACTTTGGTCTAGGTTTTTAAACAAAAAAGTTAAGAAAATGATATGTAGCTGAGGTGGTTAAGAGTAATTCCAACATTGCCAACAGCAAGAGTTCGAATTCTCTTGCTTAAGCTCGAGTTTAAGGAAAAAAATTGAATAAAAAAAGCTTGGAAGTGCAAAATAGCTAAAAAGAAAAGTATGACACGGTTTCAAGTGGTTACAATGCCTCCTGACACTATAAAAGTAATAGATATGTCAAAAAGAAAGATGCATAAGGTAATGGAGATGAAAATACCATCATCCTCTTCATCGTAATTGTCCATGTCTAGTTCCCTTAACGCTTCAGCTATGTCCTGGAAGGCAGGCCCAGAAGTGTTCTTGGAACTGCCAAGGGCATTAGCTGCAACTAATGCCTGCGCAACTTCATCAAGTTCCTTGGCATCCTCAACATCCATACCTTCATTATCTTCCTCACTTTCACCATCTCCACTGCCAAAATAATTACTAATAAGTAATTAACTAAGAACATTTAATTTCGGATAATTTACATGGAACAAATTTCCACCAGTCCATTGATTATTAGCTTTTCACCCACAGTATATAATAATACCTTTCAAATTCATCCAAAATCAACAAATAACCATAGAAACGAGGCAAATCCCAATAGTTTGACTTGCTACACGCTGTTATGATGGTTTACTTGGCAGGTGGTTTTGAAAACAACTTGCTGCACCCTGTTATGCAACAAGATTTACCTCCTAATAGTTTGACTCTTCCTTTGTAAATAATAATGTCAGCATGCTAAGAAAATTAGAATAAGAGACAACATTATCTAGCAGTAGCAAACAAATAATCAATTACACAAATACACGGGAAAAATATAAAACGGACTGTTACCTTCTTTCCAGGGCACCACTCTTTACAATCTCTTCAATCTCCTCTTTTGAAGGAGGCTCAGCTAACTCCGGAACAGACTTTGCGACCCCTTTGGGGATCCAAGAAACTGCTGCTATCATTCTTCACGCCAAATCCAATGATCTATCAACAATAAAAGAAAGAAAACTCTTCTCTTTCAACTGAAAAGTTGATGTGTGAAAAAGAATATTGAGTGATGGTTAGAGAGACGAACTGCAAGGGTTTTGTATCAAAATCTCAATAATAACGAAATGAAATGAAAAAAGAAGTACATGGTTTCGTTTCAAAAAGAAAAAAAACCTATTTACCAATCTTGTCCTCTGGGCCATCGGGAGCTATACCATTAGTCGCCCGCTTAGAATTGGGCTTCGGCCCTCTAAAAGGAAAGCAATAAAAAAGGGGTAATTCTTCTAATATAGTTTTCTTAGTTTTGATGAATGCAAATTGGGATGATTAGGGAAAAAAATGTAATGCCAATCTCTAGTTCTGGTGTGAATAATTTAGTTCTGGTGTGAATAATTTATTTTTAATCGGAATAAAAAAAAATTAATTGAAGTGCACGTAAATTGGTTAGTACTCTCTTACCATCAACATTTAAATAATAAAAACCTTACACTAGAAATTTAATCAAGGACATAAATTTATTAAGAAATCGTAATAGGCTATATAAATGGGGGAGCCACCATGATAAAATTATCCATTAAAGGGATTTGAAACTGTCCTAATGGTGTTTGAGCTTGCTTCATGGCGGCCTTCAAGCTCTTTTTTGTAAAAAGTTTCTTTTGCTCTGATTCCACTATAATTCCATCACCATTCTATTACCATTGAGCTCCTCTTCGAAGACTTACTTTAACTTTGGTTCTACCATAATTCCATCACCATCTTATCTCCCTTAAGTTCTTCTTTGAAGATTTGCGTTGTCATACATGCATCATCATCTCCTAATGGATTAATCAACTTTTCATCAATTTGCACTTGACAAGGTTCGAACGTTAGCCACTCATGTAAATAGTGGATAGTCGTAATATTTGAGCTAGAACTCATTAGTTTTATTTTATTTTTACTCCCTCGTTCTTTACAAATCTATACTATGTACAAAGTCAAAGACTTGTTCAACTGCTTAAAGGCACGACAAATTTTTTGATTTCTTTTTTGATTTCTAATTTTACCCCGCGATTCTTTTTTTTCATAAAAAAATTGCTTATAATAAGGTTCAAACCAACCTCCTAAGCAATATAACGTGGACTTAATTATTGGGCCATCAATAATTATTGCTAAAAATTCTTTGTTCAAATTATATATGTATCTAAGTCACAGATGTAGGAGATGAAGACATAATATTTCTTCGGAGTAGATACTATAAATCTACGGGACCTCCAATTCCAATTGAACATAGCTCTTAGACAATATGAATGTGGCAAGTCAGTTATTCTCCGATTCTAATTAACAGTTATTGTTTAACTTTAACATTTTTTAAGTTCATTTTATATTGTAATGAAACTTTCTTTTGATGATTAGTATTTTACTGTTACCCTTACTTTTTATTTATGAGAAAAAAAAAATGCATATATAGTAATAAAATTTAATTTTTTATTCATGAGGGAAAATAATGCATATATAGTAATAAAATTTAATTTCCCAAATAACATATATTTAAAATTTAGAATCGAATAGATTAAGAGAAATATACATTTTGTCTCCGGTCATCTGCTTGTTGAGACACCCTTATCTATCACAACTTTGTTAAAAGGAAAAAAAGTACCTTTAATCATTTCTTTTTATTATACATAATGATACATATATTGGATAGTATGCAATATGTGTGCAATACTATAATTGATATTATATAGCTCTTTAAAACAGTTTTAAATATATAATTATGTTTAGTCGAATAGTAAAAAGACATTTTCATTTTTATATTCTAAAATATGGGTTTGAACCTTTGAGTAAATTTTATTTATTTTTGGCATATCATTTCTGTGCGTACAATTTAATCATCTATATCTGTTGGCACCCCCAAAATCTCTTGTCCACTTTAAATTTAACGTATACATTATTCGGTTGTGAAGGACCGAATATAAATGCAAAAATTTGAAAAAACTGAAAATGCTCGGTTGTCAAGAACCAATTTGAAAATGTCTTATTCGGTTGTCAAGAACCGAGTATATAGACTTATATTCGGTCCTCACCAACCGAATAATAAACACTTTACTCGGTTGCGAATGACCGAATTAAAGTGGAAGTGTTACCAAGTGTTTTTGGGGGTGCCAACATCACCACCCTATATATAAAGACACTTCACCATTTAAGCAACTATTTAATATGTTAAATATTTTTATTTTTATTTAAATATTGCAGTGCATGGAATAAGAACTGCGTGCAAGCGTGTGTTGAGGGTCTTGTACATTAAACAAAACAAAAGTAAAAATAAAAATAAAGAAATGAGGATGAAGATGAAGATGAAGGTGAAGGTGCAAGAGATCGGACGACAGGGAGGAAATGCGAATTTTAGGGCGCCATAACCGTCTATTCCTTTGAATATGTGGAACCACCAGCATACCCATAGTTCCCATGCATTCCCACCCCCCAAAAAAAGGAGATAGATAGGGAGAGAGAGAGAAGCAGGAAGGAGGCAGGGATTCTTCCATCTCTGTCTCTCTGCGTCCACTTTTCCTTTCTACTTTTGTCAAAAAAAAATTCATCCCAACCAGAGAAACAAAATATTTCAATTTTAATTTGTAGCCAAAATTATATAGACATGAACGAAAAGGCTTCCGTATCTAAGGAGCTTAATGCCAAACACATCAAGGTAAAGTCATTATCATTATGATCATCATTATTATTTTTTCCTTAACATTACGCATACATATATACATACGCGCACATATGAACATACCCATGCACGTGTGGATGTATTGTGTTTCGGATTCATTTTCATCTCCATCAATATGGATTTATTAATCACAGAATGGAAAGGCCAATTACATTTTCAGTAGTTGTACTAGATCAATCGTGTTTTGCTCTAGATAGACAATTTGTTTATGTTGTCATTGTTAATGAAAGTAATAGTGCTGATGGGGACTACGGAAAATAATACCGATCTGCTTTAGTTATAAATTCTCTTACAATTTTAGGATTTCGTCAATAAATATAATCTCAATGAAAGGAAGGACGGTTTTTCTCCAATAATCAACAATAGTTGAAGGAGGCAATACTTTCATAGTTATTTTATACATGATTCACAGTTCCTAAGGAAAGATCGAGACGTACAAAACTTGGAAGAGAACTGATGCCAAGAAATGAAGAAGGATGTTGTAAAGTTTGTTTTACATATTAGCATATAAGTACAAAACATCGAAGGCGGAATGAACTACTACAACTGCGGCGGACTGCAGAATGAAAATAGCACATTAAGTTAAAAATGGTTCTACAAAAGGACATATATTACATCAAACAGACAGACATTTCCCATATTAAAGGAGGAGGTCTCTAGCCTTTAAAGTTGTGGACCACTCCTTCCTACTTTTATCTTCTCCAGTATTGGAAGGAGTAGGAGAAGTAGGTGCTTTTGCAACCACTGTATTTGCTTAAGTACAACATATCTCAATGCAATGAAGATATTTACCAAATTTTCTGCTCAATATTGAGTGGAAGAACGTTTTAAATAAAGTATTTTTACATATAAGCCTAATTACTAGGAAGATCACTCATCCTGAAAAGGTCCTTTGGAGACAGACATAAATGTATAAATTTGTGTAACATGTGCAACCATATACTGAAAGCCTGAAACTACAGTCAATTGTTCAAAGGCGCATAAGATTAGTGAAAACAAACACGCACAAAACTTCAAGGATGAATTTCCTTTTAGAGTGTGGAGTTTTGAAGTCCAAATTTTAGTAAAATGCATGACTGTAATTTTGATGGTTTAAATGATCGAAAAGGGACTTTTCTTGAACAAAGGCAGACCACAGGCCTATTCAGCTGACTAGAGTAGTGATTACAGAAAGACAAAACTTTAGGTCATGATTATTGATGGTTAGTTTGTTATCCATGCTGACTCACCAAATTTGCCTAGTCAGTAGTCAATAGAGCTACCCAATTACCAAGCCAACAAGGATTTGCTTATTTGAATGCCAAGTATCACTAACATACTCCTTCCATCTATAAATTAAGAGGCACGGTATCCTGTTTGAGATATCCCAAATTAAGAGGCTGCTCCTTTTCGGGACATAAAACGTTCAAAAGCTCATGATAGTATATAAGTTTTGTTGATCATTAATTACGTCGAAATTAGTTTTTCTGTAGTATGTGGGAAAACTAAAGTGTGACCTAATTTAGGACGGAGAGAGTATTTTTTTCCTTAATGAGAAATTAATTTTCTTATTGTTCACGTTTGAATACTTTTAAAGAAAGGAAAATCTGGCGATGAAATTTCACCTCTATATAGCCTTTAAAAAGAAACCCATTCCGTACGTAGTTTTTCGTGTACTAAAAACATCATAAACCCTAAAGCAAGATAAAAAGGGTCTATTTTGTTCCAAACAGTAAGAAGGGTTCATAGGGATTGAGAATAACACTTTGCACTGAAATTTTCTGCTATCACCTTTATGGATATGCATGTACATACATGCTTTCTCTTGGATACCATTGGAAAGATGGCTCTCTGAATTGGCTGAGTGATACTAGTGTTATTACTTTACGTCATTCTTTCTTCCCGTTTGCAGATATTGGAGGGTCTTCTTAAGCTGCCAGAAAACAGGGAATGTGCAGATTGTCATAGCAAGTATGCTTTTAAAACTCATTTGTAATATAATTCTGTACCCAATTTTCTCCTGGTTGGTTCTTACAATTTGTTAATTTATCAGTTTTAAATTGTCCATAAGAGTTCAGACCCTGCTCTCCCCCATCAGTAAGAATGAAAATAGAACAAAAATTTAGTAAAAGAATACCTTAACAAGTATATGATTTATTTTTGGATGTAAAATTAGTGCAACAAATATAACTATGCTCTCCATGCAACATATTGGAACTGGCTAAAATTTACTAGTATTAGTCTGACAAAATGTTGAGCTCAAGCTCTTCATCACCGAACGTATACCGACAGAAATAAATTGTCACCAAAATGTTCACAAAATAGAACGTATGTGCATAAACCTTGGGAGGTTTTGATTTCATTCTACTTTAAAAGATGTTGAAGCTGACCATTGAATTTGTCCCTACTCCATTGTGGAGTAGCTGTATGGGATTTAGTATCTACATATGGATGGGTTTGGAGATCGAGGAGCAAGGTTTTCACCCCTTCCTTGGTCTAGCTTCATTCTCGTGTTTTGCACTTGCAGTTTTACTCTCTTGTGGTAGTCCCAACATAACATAAGGGTTGAACGTTTGTTCTTCTTCCAGTTGGTCTAAATTTATTAAACTTTTGAAAGTTTATGATCACATATTAAATATTTGTTCTCAGTGCCATTTTTTGTTTGTCGTTTGGTGCTCGGTTTAGGGCCCCACGATGGGCAAGCGTGAACCTTGGAATATTTATATGCATGCAGTGTTCAGGAATACATCGGAGTCTTGGAGTACATATCTCAAAGGTTCAATTTTGCTCTTATTCCCTCCCCCCTTCTCTCTCTCACAACACACATTTATCATTTATGTATCGGGGTTCATGAAACATCAATGGATTTTTTTTTTTTTATTTTTAACTTTTTGGTCACTCTTAAGTTTACTTCCATGATATTATAATCCTTCATGGTTCCATACTGTTGTGATCAATAGAATATATACGTACCTTTAAGCATTTCTTAGTTAGCATGCACAAAAATCTAATAAACTACACTTGCCTTTTGTTGTCAGAAACGAGAACTATACCTAGCACGTTTTCATATGCAACTCATGCGCCGCTCATAAATTTTAGCTTCAACCTATACGGCCACAATCATGGGATTTGATTTCAACATTTCTTTTCTTCGTTCTTAATTTCAGTAACAATTGCCTTTCATTTCCACAAACAGGTAAGGTCTACGACTTTGGACACATGGCTACCGGAGCAGGTTACTTTCATGCAGGGTAAGCTACCTACTCTCTCTCTCTCTCACGCATACACACAAAAGAAAAAAAGGAAGAACAAGAGAAAAGGAAGGTAATATAAATAAACAAAGCAGCATGCATAGTCCAGAAAAGAATATTTGCTTGCGCAATGTGTAACTCATGCAAATTAGCTGCACTGTTTATGTTTTCCCAATTGGCTATCTGTTGGCTTTACTCATCCCAATTTATTGCTGCTTACGAAGTGAGAAAATAGAGATTAGTTTTAAGATAATTTTGGTTGGTCATTCCAGTTATGCTAAATGCTTTGGCTTTGTAGCTGATCCCTTATCCATGATTTTGTTGACATCCACTGCATTGTTAAAATGCTAATTATCTTGATTTTGCATGTGTTGTGTAGCTATGGGAAATGAGAAATCAAACTCTTACTGGGAAGCAGAATTGCCACCAAATTTTGACAGAGGCTCAATTGAACAATTTATCCGTGCCAAGTAAGTTGTTCGCTGAACTTATTGTGTGCCTGCGTGTGGAATAGAGAATAATTTGTCTCCTCATTTCTTGTTCTAAGTATTTCTTTGGCGGTTTATAGGTATGAGGAGAAAAAATGGGTTTCTCAGACCATGCCAAACCCAATTCACACATTAGGTGAAAGGAGATGTGACATTCCAAGGAAAGCAAGAAAATATTCTCTTGAGGAGGAGAGTATCACTGAACACATGTCACACGTTCCTCCTCCAGCAGCAAGACATCGTGCGGTAATGTTAGCCCTTCATTTAGTTAATTTATTTCTGACAGATTTTGAATTACATCTAGTTTTAATTGATATAGGAAGTTACGTTTGTCTTTCTCTCTGTTCCTATAGATTGCATTCTCTACGATAAGCCATCTTAATTGGTATTTGTTATGAGGGGACGGTTTTGAGTGAAGGAAACAGCATATATTCTCTATAGAATGGAATGCATTCTCTATGGACTGGAATGGAATGGGGACGGTTTTGAATGGAATGGGGATTGTTTTCTTGAAACCAAGGATCTGTTTGATAAAAAGTCAGGAAATGATTTTAAAATACTACTAATGTTAACGAGAAGTTGGAAAAAGAGACGAGTGATTTTGTGAGATGTTCACAAAAAAAATTCACAGACCGCACAAAGAATTGGATTCAATGGAACAATGGAAAACATAATAGCACGTTTCACCAAATGACTCATCTCTTTTTCCACTTCTCATAAAAATTAGCTGTTTTTCCAACCATTTTTTTTCTTATCAGAAGCACCCTAATTACTTTCTTTACTTCTATTCGATTAAAATTGGATGACGCTGAAAAACTAGTAGGTCTTGGAAATTCTTTGGCAGAATTTGACCCCTTGTCCTTTCTTGTATTTTCTGAGTTATTTTGTTCTCAGTTATCATCTATTATGAATCAGAAAATTTCTGAAAGCTGACCATCGTAAGTAATTTATATTCAACAGGGTTCTTTAGATATGAATCATATGATGAACAATCTTATTATTTCACCTCCACCAAATATGCCAGAACATGATGCATCCACAAAGAAGGTTGATGGTGCTACGGATCTTTTCAGTTTGCTCTATGCTGCAGATGTAAAGCATGATCGTGTTGTTGTACCTCCATCCCGCTGGGAAACTTTTGAATGTAAGAATTAAACATACGTTTTGATTAATGAGTATAAATAACTTGTCTTTGAGGACCATTCAAAAAAAAACAAAAAACAAATCTAGATTTGTGACGCGGAAGACTTCTGAATTAACTTTGTAAATGCAGGACTGACCATTAGGGCAAGTAAACGGATGTATTTAATGTCTAAGTTAGGTTTGCAGTGTGGAATAGAGGCTCTAGTTAAACCAAAAAGCGGAAAGATCAGATCTCGACTACAAGGTATGTTTTTCCTATGTTGTTTTGCAACCTTTATTCATACTTTGTACGCAGGGACCATGCACAATCTCCCCCAAAACGTAAAAACTAGCAAGTGTGGGGCAAGTGTCCTTAAAATCTCATTCAACACGAAATATCAGGCAGGTCAAGCCCCGCTATAGCGATCCTGATCCAAAACCGGTTCTGAATCCAGTATTTAGAATTGTAGAGTACTTTTGTTCAAGGAAGGAGGTGCAGAGGAGGGGTGGAATACTGCTGCAAACACTGAAACACACACTATCAAATCATAATTATTACGAAGCTTAGATCCATATGATGTTTGGAAAATAGGGTAATATTTAAATTTAAATGCATTGGTGGATATCCTCGGCAAAAAGTGAATACATCTGAGTATCTTTGTAATTTATACGTTTATCACACACACGGTGACTGACCCCAAAACTTTTCCTTTCTTGTTCTGCATTTGGATGTTATCGTCAACACAGTGCTCTCTCTCTCACCTCACGCACACCATTCTTATTATATTTTGGGCACTATCTTCTTGTGATGGATTGGTCACTTGACCTGTGATCTAATTGTCTTTATATCTAACCTTTGTTTTCCTTCTTTGTGATGTCTATGATACTGCAGGGATTCAGTTAAACCAGCATATTTTCCAACTTTACAAACTTAATGCTGGGATCGTTCATTTATGTTTCTTAAATTAAAGGGCCATTACTCATATATCCTGCACTGCCACTTATTGGCTTGGGGACCATCGTTAAGGAGAACCGAAAATCGGCTCCTCCTACTAAGTTTCTTAAAAATCAGCTATAGTGGCAGCATTGTTGATTCAGATTGACAATGACTAATTAAATTGTTTGAAAGTTTTCATTTTCTGTATTCAATCTCTGCTGTAAAATGAACAAAAATCCACTTTTCTGGCTTAATTTATTGATATCAAATTTGTTCTTTTAATGCTTTTCGCACAGATTTTACGGAGTCTCATTCATCAATCTTAATATTAGTCTTTTTACTTCTCTATATATATGCATGTACAAAAATTATATATATTATCAAATGAGAGGAAATTTTGAAGTAATAGGTGTAAAGTCCTCTCTGTTTAACCTCTCTCGGAAGCAAATCACGATTGAAGCTCTGGGAGTTGTGGAAGTGAGAGTCGACTGCCAACTCGATACACAAACACTGTTTACAGGACATGCGATTGGGAACTCAGATAAGAGGATGTATCAAGCTCTATATGGTCATTCGATTTGGGTTTTTGATGAATCTGATACTCAACATGTTTCATAGTATAATACAGTTGGTAATGTAATATGATATGATATGATATCCTCCATATGTTTTAGTTATAACGACATTTGAAGATAAAGTTAATTTTCAAGCGGAGAAACAGTTATATATTTTCGGTTTTGCAGAAGCCAAAATGTACAGAAAACAATCAATTGCGAGTCAATATATTCTCTTAGAAAAGTTTATTTAACACGTTCATCTAAATACAATAATAATTATTCAACATGCGCGTTCACTCGAACACAATAACATAAGTAACATTTTATATGTGATATTTTTTTGGCAAAATTAAGCTCTGTTTGATAACATGAAAAGTGATAAAAAAAAAAAGAAAAAAGAAAAAAACACTTCATTTGTATAAGAAGTTAGCAAATAAGTTGAGATATGTGATAATATACTCTCCATCTCATACTCATTTTTATGAGTAAATATATTCCATCATTCACTACTTTTTGTGAAAAAAATTTCTTCCTCAATAATCAAAAAAAAAATCCATTAAAAAAGTCACAAAGTAAGAAGCTAATCTCATAACATCTCTCATCTTCTTACAAAAATTAACTATATTTATTTTTCTTTTACATAATGTTATCAAACAGACTTTTACAGTCTTAAACACATCTATATCTATATATAAAAATACGAATAACTTAAGTGTTTTTTCTCTTTTTTTGTAAGGACAAATATGCCCTTTAATTTTATGCAAATCTTCTTCAAACTCTAGGATAATTCATTTGGTTTAAAATGTACTCCGATTTATAATATTTATTCTACTCAGATTCCTACCCTTTTTGATTTTAGTAATAATTGATGAGGGCGAATTTTGGTCAAACAAAGTCAACAAGTTAAGATCATACATGGAAGGCCACATCAGTAAAACTTCGAATCATACCGCTGACTCAACAAGTCTGCATGGAAGTTGTGTAGGGTTAAGGATTCCAAACGTTTGTTCCTCGCACGTTCGCATGATCAATCGAAGATTATTGAGTAGGCTGTAAGAGCTAACAATCCTCTAAAAAGTATAATAGAGTACTGTGATTGAGTAGCTGGCAACGGCACTACTTTCTGACAATGAAATACAAATATGCTAGTGACAAGTATTAAATGCATTCCATCGACCATAGTAAGTGGGAAATAGTGAAGATTAAGCAATATTCCAGTTTAAAGCATGGGTTTTACGCATTATGGCCTCACTAGATGCGTTGCAACCCTGGTTTCGTGGGGTTTTACCCATTAATCAATTCTCACTATATTTTACTTAAATCCTACCCAATTTGATTTTAGTAATAATTTTTTTTAACATGATAATATTAAAAAAATTATAATTTATTCTACTAAAATTTATAATATTAATGTTCTTAGAAATTTTACTGCAAGATAATTTCCTAAATAGTTCATTAATTCTATGTAGTGAAGGTGGAGAATGTATACGTGAGGGGGAGAGATATAATTTGTGTGCTTATTTAATTATTGATATTATTATTATCTCTTTATGCCCATACTTCACTAGGTATTTTTCGAGTTTTACTATTTTAGGTTCATTAGTCTATACAATATACTAGCTCGCACTTTTGCCGTGTTAAGTGAAGCAGCTTACAACAAAAACTTAGAGTTATGCATGTCCTTGAATCAGCGTTTATAACGGACTAATTCGACTTAGAGTATGTAATTGAGATGTTATAGATATTGCGTCAAAAACCTCTATATTAGTTGTATGTGTTTTGTCATCGGAATAGCCAAAGGGGAGATACCGAAAACACTTTCACAGGACCATGAACGTTTTAAAATTCTAGTTCTTAAATTTGAAGAATAATATTATCTTTTATAGCATGTAAACAAAACTTAAGTAGTGTTTCAAAACTCTCAAAATTTGATTTTAGCGTTCGGATATTTTTTTATCTCAAAAAATTCTCTAAAATCATATCTTTTTGACTTAAAATAATGAGTTATATTTATAGAAAAATATAAAATCAAAGTTTTTTTAAAATAAGTAAAAATTATGATAAAAATAAGTGCCCAAAAAAATACGCGCTGAACCGATTCAAGAAAAGACAATGTACCTGCAGTAAGATTTTAGAAATTTAAATTCATGGGACAAATTTGTGCCGGATCCGTTCAAGATTTTATAACTCGTACCGGTCCACAACTAAACAAGCTGCGCACCTCATTATTTGATTTAAATCTTCTCCAGGAACATACATTAATGGGCTTGGCCCATTACGAATTTAAAAGAAAAGGCAACACGTGGGGTTTTAAGAAAAGCGCTTTTCAAAATTGAACCCTTTTATTTATTTAATTAACTTTTTCTATTATTATTTTTATTTTGCCATATTAAATCTGTTTAAATATTGATTCGACTCAAATTTCAAATACAACTTTATGGAACATGTTAAGTATATAAAAAAAAAAATTCTCAATAATTTGTGTTGATAGGCCATCTCGAATTTTGGCAAAATTCAGTAAAAATATTTAAAATTAAATTTGATTAAAAAGACTTTTAATTTTGAATTTAATGCTTAACCACCACATATATTTTGAATCAAACCATATAACCTACTTACCTTAGTTCCTGAATTATGTGCAATACATCTGGTAAGTTCTGTGAGCTTCCATTGATTGTTGCATTTTCAAATCTTCAATCATACTTAAACACTTACAACGGAAAAATTGTTTTTGGTATCGGAATCAAGCTAACTAAAAATATAAACCTAACATGTATTAATTTAAAATCATAAGTTTAAGGTCAAATATAAAATTTATGCATGAGTATGTAAGGTGGATTTTTTAAAAATGTTTTGGAGTTTTGTATTAACTATATATTTAATTTTTTTTATCTAATATTTAGAATTTCTTTACATGTTATATTAGTATTAGGACTTAAGTTTATGTTATATATTATCCATATTTAGTAAGTTTATTTTGAATTTTTTTTGTTGTAATAGTTTATGGCTTTGTGCAATGGTGTTATTATAACATTCAAATTTTAGTACTAAATTTCTTCTAATCTAGTAAATTACTATACATATATTATGTTATTTTATGTATTACTTATAGAAGAATTTACTTCAAAAATCATGTGCATAGTGTGTACACACAAACTAATACAACAAAAAAGCTATATCTAAATTCCAGATATAAGCACAACTTCCAAAAATAATTTCACTAAAATTTGTATTCCTTTAAAAAAAACAAAAAAACAGATGAGTGCATTGAGATTGTTCAACTCGAACTTTGGATGTCCAGCATAAATACCCATTTTGAATCACTGGTCCACTTTTTCTTAGGTCCAAATTTAGTTTTGTAACATCTTATTCAATTGAAATTGACACCCTCCAAAAGTGAAACTAATTTGAATCCATTATTAAAATTAGAGCTGGCAAAATAACAACTGATACGGTGACATAACATGAATCGACACAAAATTATAAATTAATAGGTTAAACCTTAATAGTTTCGGTTCATATTAATGTTAACCCGATAAAACACGATAAGTTAATGGATTGGATCTGTTAATATTCGTTAACATGTTAATAATATACATAATTGTGTGACATTATATATTATAAGCATGTGTTGATGGCATTACCGACTTGAACTTGTGTCGAGTTCCGAAAATCCATCGCAAAACTGGTTCATTAAGGAGATCTCATAGGGCGTTGAACAAAAACTGCACTCACTTGTTTTTAACATGAATAGCCTGAACTTGATAATCAAAGTTGACCTACATAACAGAGTTGCAGTTATATAAGATACCATAAGCCGTATAATATTTGTTTGTGTTATCATGGCATATAATAAATGATCAAGCCTATTGTAAAATTATTTTTAAAGAAAAATTGTTATATTTAAATGAGTTAAATAAATGTTTACTTAAACATGACTGATAAGTGCCCAATATTGTTATTTAAACTCTCAAATAATATTTTGTTAGTATATAATTAATGCTTAATTGTGGAGAAATAATATTTATTTTGTCTTTTGTGGAGAAGAAGTAAATTGTGATAAAACGTCTAAAAATGTGGAATAAATCAATTAAAAACCAGAAAGGAAGAGAAAGGATGATATTTCAATTCCATATTCTCTCTTAATTTAAATACAACTCATTTTTCTCTCTCTTAAATCAAATATAATTGAATTTATATTTGTTATTTATTTTTTAATTCTAATTTTCTAAACTATTAGACTTGTATCTCTTATTACTATATGTAAACCCATTCTCTAGATCTAAAATCGTAGATATATAGATAGATAGATAGATAATACATAGAATATAGATATTATTAGAGAGTTTTAGAGAGAGAAAATCCCAATATATTATATCCCTCCATATACTAGTTACCGTGGCAGCGAAGTATTAAAGGAGAAAAAGTGGAACACCGTAAAGTCGTGTAGTACACGCTAATTCGAGCATCATAAACAATTGATGCTTTCTAGTTTTCTTTTTATTTTTTTTATAATATTTATTCGAATACTTTAATTTTAATGATGAATTATTACTTTATTTGCACGTGTTATTTATTTAATAAACTTGGCTAAATTCTCTCCCAAAGGGGAGGAATGAAACCGCTATAGATCTAATGGGCTTAATTTAATTCGAATTGATTTTTAATTATTCGTCTCGAATTAAAATAGATTTGGAAATTACTATTATTATACATGTTTTTTATTTCAAAACTTTAATTGTTTTTAAAATCAAGGAATGATATGTTATGATCACCATATTCGGGATACAGACGATGCCTATTTTTATTTACATTAGTTTTAAAAAAAAGAATATTGGTGATTATGAATTTGTTTATTTAATAAGGATGAATATTAAAAATATAATTAGATTCCTTTTATCTATGTCCATGGTGGTGAATTCTCTTTTCTTGGAATTTCTTTATATTGAGGTTGATTTAATTTAATTAGTTTTGCTAATTTCAAAATCAAAATTTAAAAACTAATCTAAGTTCCTTAAATTGATATTTAACATGTGTTGAAATTTTATTAGTTATTTCAAAATTTACACAAAACTTTATAAAGTACCATTAGAGTATTTTTTTTTATGTTCAATTTTTTTTGTAAAAGTGAGTTGACACATATGATATATAAGTAATTTTTACACTACCATTGGAGATACTCTTAATGGGTAATAACGGATAATTTGATAAGATCCAAAATAATAATAGTCGTTAGAAAAGTTACACCATTAGATCCAAAACGATAATACCCAAAATACGATACGTCAATAAAAAATTGACACAGACATAACCCAAAATGACCCATTTTCAAATTTTATGACCACCTAAAGATAATGTAACGAGGATAACATTTCATTTTGTTGACATGATATCACCAACCATTGGAATTGTTGCAATTTGCCATGCGAGTTGTTATCAAGTTGACCATTTATTTATGATCGTTTTCTAGTGTGATGTTTTTTAATGACGTACGCTGTACTGTTTCCCTCTCATCTCCTCTCCTTTTTTTTTAAGCTCTACTAGCTTGCCACTCTACCAGAAAGGTTTATTGACTATGATAACATAAAAAAAAAGGTATATAATTTTTTGCAATAAATTACAATGTTTTGTTTCCCACAAGTTTCGAATCATCAAATGATATGGGTAGAAATCAAATGAATGTAGATTTGAAGTTTCATGAATAACAATAGAAAATTACTATGTTTACCCATTTTTCTATTTCTCAAACTTAAAGCTCTTGGGCATTCTTTTGTCTTAATTTGCAATCTTGCTTTTTAATTCAATTTGGTTTTGGAATTAACCCAAATCTTTTCCAAAACAAAAACTTCAACCTACTTTGAAGAAAGCTTTGTGATTCTTAAAGCTTACGGTCGCTCCTTTGAGCCCCAAAACTAAGTTTTGCTATTTTTTAATTCTCATTCTTCAATTCTCTTCTTTAAAAAAAACTTTGTGGAATCATGAAATTTCATTAATTAGTTAGCAGAAGAGAAGAAGAAAAATAAATATCAGATCAATGAGTTCGAAAATAAATTATTACATGGCTCCATTGATAATGAGAAACAAGAGAGAGGAACTTTATTGGGTTAATTTGATAGCAACCCACGTGTCACATTGCAGCAACTTCATTGGCCGGTGATACCAGGTCATGGTTACACTCAATAATTTCTCGAAAGGTTGGATGAAATGATATATGCATGTGTTTGTTAGGTACTACTCATTTTCAAACTCAAATTTCCTCCATTTTTAAGACCCAAAAAAAAAATCCACATTTCCTTCATCTGTCGTCTCGTAGAAGTATGTAAAAGACAGAGAGACCTACAAGCATAACGCATTCCCATTTCTCTCTCATCTCCATCTCCGTTTAATTACCGGCCACCGTTGTAATTTGTACGGCACAACGATAGCCTAGAATCTCGTCGCGCTAAGAGGTATGAATTCAACCTTTTCTGCCTCATTCATTTATTGACCAAATTCTTCTTTCTCCGACCACTTCATTTTTGTCAAGTGCATTCTCACCAACTTAAATTCCATGTATTGTCGTTGCATTTTGTTCATAGTGTTTTTCACTCAACTTCTTCGTTCAATGTTTGTTCAATAAGATTTTCCGTAAATTGTATTGTGATTTATATTGTAAAAGTGAATGTTCAAATGCACTTCAATTTGGTACCGTAACACCTTCAAATTGACGTGTACAGATATTTTGATGAATTTTTTTATCTGCACAGAAAGATTTTATGGATTAAATACTAAAATAGAATGCATTCACCACGTAAAAACTCGAGGAAGAACAGAAAAATAAATACAAAGGTAGATTATATGCACATATAGATATAAAAGATGCAGGGGCGAAGTGCAGCAGCCATTATTCCTTGTTTCTATAAGCTTTTCGTGGCCCTGCTGTACAAATATTAGTGAAGAAGATTGAAATATTATTTTTGTCTGTTTTGGTTTAATGTTGAGGGAGAGATGTGTATGGGGATTTGGACCACACTTTCAATGGCCTGTCCTTGATGTGCAGAGTAGACAAATACTGTTCATCCATTGAGATCTGCGCTACTTTCTATCGTACCTCTGATAGATGATATTCTTCTGTTTGAGTTTGCTTAAAATATTCTAATTTTATTCTCTCCTGAAAATTAATTAACTTTTGGATCACAGCTGAAGAACCTTATTTTCTAATACACAGATGCGTATTTGTTATTCTATTTGTGTTGTTTCATTCAGTATTAAGTTTTAGAATTCAGCATAAGCTAAAAATGTCCTTATGGTACCTGGTGAATGTCAAATCTACAAGCTAGCCTAGAATCAGATTGAGGTTCTTTATCGCATGAATACATCACGCACGCACTATTGTTTTAAGTTTATATATAGCGATTCTTGTGCATTTTTGCCTTGCATCTTATACCCTCCCTTGCTTAAGAAACCTAAGAGTGTCTCGAACTAGGCGTAGTCATGAATTGAGCTCTCTAGTTACCATTTAGGGTTTGAGAGCAGTGAGTTAGACGATTTTCGTGAATTAAAATTTACCATTTGAAACAAGTTGATATGTTATCCAGGGGCCGGAGAGGAACAGATAGCATATTGTAGGAAAGAAAATGAGCCAAGGTTGATATGGTTCGCTCAATACATGTGATGTGAACTGTGAGACGTTTTTGAATTTCACAATTAAACCTTTTCCTTTTTATTTATTTATTTTTGATGTAGTTGGAACTTGGAGTATCACCATAAGGCTTGAAATATAAAAAAGAGACATGGACTAAAATGTCGCGTTTTCTTAGTTAAACAAAATTGAATGAGAGCTGCCTTACTTGTTAAATTAGAGTATGATTGAACACCCAAATTATAGTTCAACTGCAGTTGCTAAAATGTGACAAAAAGGACCTAAGAGTTTAATTGTAAGTCTTTCCTTCTTAATCTAGAGTTTAATTTTTCGGGCATTTATCCAGCAGACAGAAAGTCAATGTAAATAATTTGCTGTCTAAATATTTATTTTTTTGATAGTTTTGGTGGAAATTTAATGTTTGTAGGGTCCTGTTCTGTCAGGCTGATAAATATGGAAATTGTGGAAGAAAAGAAAGTGAACGCAGAGAAATGCAATGTGGATTTATTATCAACATCAGATCAATCACGTCCAAACAGAAGCTTCTCCAAGCCATCCTGGCTGCTTCTCACCATTGCTGGTACATACTCCTCCCCAACCTTATTTTTTTCTTTTCATTTTCATACTTTTTGAAAGAACTTTGAGTATAATAGTATATAGTCTTGGACTGTGATCGTTGTGACAAATACTGAATACTTTGTTCATGATAATTGAACCTGATTGCTCGCTATAAAATTAATGTGAAGAGTATAGTTATTGTGATGTCCTAAAAATGTATAGGCAAATAAGATTACCGTATACGATGAGAATATTAAGTGCATTTTTATCCCATCCGCTAAGCATGTTAGATGTTAATTGCATGAGAAAGTTTAACAGTGTAACTTTTATATGCGTGTTATAAAAATTACAAGATATAACATGGTATGCATGTTAAATATGCCGCCACCACTAATTTGTAGTCATCATATATATACTAAAATGGTCAAAATTGGTTGAATGTAGAATTAAAGAATAGTTCCAGAAAGTTTCATTATGATTTAAATAAATATAAAAAAGTGTACAATAAGTTAAAATTTTGAAAAAGATGATTGTAATTATTATAAATCATTTATTGGTCACCACCTTCTCCTAAAACATTAACAATTCTGGGAAGAATTAAAGCTTTGAACTTTGGGGATGGGGAAGGGGAAGTAATAGGGGTAACATGGAAAGGTCTAGTACCAGGATTATTTAGGCTATTTCCAGTCTATTGCAATACAAAAATTCAAATGTACAAAAGCATGCACCAAGAGAAAGTGTGCTAAAATATGTCCAGAAAAAAAAAAGTGTGCTAAATGGGGTCCATGATTATTCATCTACAGACCTACATTCTTTTACTAAGGGAAGCATGCTCTGCTGCCCCATCTTTAGACTTTATTTATCATTAATTGTTCAGAATAATATTGGGGAGTTATAAGGTGTAGCACCTATGCATTTTAATTGATCGAGCAAACTGTTATTTTATTCTATGAGTTTAATTTTGCTGAAAATATTTATGACTAAAAATAACTAATTTTTGATATGAGGTTTAATTCCATCTCAATTTAAAATTATTTTTCCACCAAGATCAAAAAATAAAAGATAAGAATAATATTGGTAGGGTGGGCGGCTTTTTTCATTTTTTCTTTTACAGATGTCACTTTCCAAAGGACTGTCCCACTTCCTATAAATGATTACTCTCTTGTTCCTAAGCTTACCCCTCGTTGCTTTCAAAATTTTGAATTCTAACCAATACTGAGCTGCTAATACCAACTTGAGCAATCAATGAAGGAAAATAGGATTCTCATCTCTCAGGCCTCTTTATGGTTTTCTGTTTGGAAATGAATTATGGAGGTGACATTGACCTTTCTCTGTGAGAAGCGGACAATTTGTATTATTACATTTTCCTATACATTGTTAACTTATTATTAGTCATTATTCACGTTTTTGTAGATAAAACCACCCAACTGTTACCATTTGATTTCATCATTTTTACAACTAGCATAATCATGGAAAATTGCTTGATTGCGCGCCATGTGCAGCCAAAACAACAATTGAGGATGGGTTCCAAAAATTGATGTATTAAAATAAATGCATTTGATTTTATAGTAATTGGGGTTTATTTGTAAGTAGTTAAAATAGTATTTGACACATTAATTTGTGTACAAAACTTAGTCTACTCTCTGTCTATTGGGGTAAAAGTTTTAGTGGATTCTTTTAATCAGTCATATAAATGTATTAAATTGAATAAGATTTATTAAACAGTTTTGCATAAAATGAATATAGTGGAGGGGAGTTTACAAAACCAGACATGTATATCTTGATATTTACTTGCGAAAAATTATATTAGCTGATTATAACATTTTTCTCTATGTTTCCACCGAAGTGCTTTCATCTTGTGTAAAGTGACGCATTATTGTAATTACAACTGTATTTTTTAGACTTTAAATAAGATTCTCTCCAATTCTTTATTCATCATTTGAGTGGCTATGTTTGGTACAACTTTTACTCTTTTGAGTAATGAGTCGGACCTACTTATTACAATTTTTGGCCAAATTCAGATTTGAGATTAGTAGGATTGGAGATTATATAAGCAGTTGATTAAGATGTCAAAATAAAATACAATGTTACTTAGCCAAAAATGTTTTAGTAGTTCTGATCTGCTGAAAAGCAGGTTTAATGCATTTTCATCCTTAATTACTTTTTGCTTTTTCAAATTTGAGTCCAAATTATATACATCATTAGAATTTATTACTTTGAGCATATTTTGGGGTTGAATAACATTTCAAAAAAAAAAAAAATATTGGTCCCCCGAATTTATTTTTTTGATAAACTATGATGGATAATGGGGATGAGAATCTTTCACTTTAAAGTGAACAACGTAAGCACTTTAAAAATATTGTTTAAAAAAATATTGATCCTTAATCTCAATTATTATGAGAAGAAAAATGAAAAATGGCATAGTGGTTAGAATATTGTTTACGTTAAAAATAAAATATTATAGGAAGAAGGTCCTTGGATAAAAATAAATAAATAAATAAATTGTTGTAGAAGGTCAATTTCGTCATTTGAGCGATATTTTCCCGCCTTGCAGACTTGGACGAGAGGATGAAAATGGTGGACTCAAACACTGCCGACGGCGAAAACAACTCCGATACTTTCGCCGGACGTGCCGAATCCTACTACCGGAAACGCCCTCAGCTGCTATCCCTCCTCCATGACCTATACAATGCCTACCTTTCCTTAGCCGACCGTTACTGCCAAACCCTCCCCAAGCACCACCGCTCTCCCTCGTCAATCCCTCTCCTCCGCACCGACTCCGACGAAGATTCCGGCGCCATTCTAGACATCGGTTCCGACGCCGAGAGTTCTCTCTCTTACCAATTACCCACTTTGACGACGACCCTGCCCAAACTTGACGCCGACACCATTGTGGAGGAGCTCGTAATCAAGACGGTGGACTATGAGATCCTCGTCGACGAGATTGGCGCCGTTGACCGGAGGTGAATTTAAAAATACTATTGTATCAAACTTAAAGTCACACGACTCTAGCGTTCTAAATTGGTTCCTCTCCGATATCCATTTCCTTCGATTACCCTCAATTGGTTTATTTCGAAGAAACGACATTTTCAATCAAATTTGGTAAAAATAATTTTTGTAATAAGTATACTATTTTCACAAAATTTTAACAAGGAAGTAAAATCAGAAATGAGATGTATTAAAAGATTAAAACTTATATATATATATATATATATGAGTATATATTAATACAGAGTTTCTTTCTCTTGAAAATTGTCCTTTCCTTAATTTATTTTGAGGAGTCAAATGAATGAATTTTTTCATTAAATTTAGTATAGACTATTTTTATAATAAGTAGATCAATTCCACTAAATTACATCAAAAATTTAAATCAGAAATGGGTTAGCTAATTTTTTTTGTATATACGTATTTCCGAATGTTGAAATTTTAGATATTTAATTAACCTACTATTTGATTTAGTTTTTTGATGAAATTTATAATTTACTTATTATAGAGATCATATGTGTCAAATTTTATGAAAAAATTCATCTATTTCTTACGTTAGTTAACTTAAAGATGATCCTTGAAAAAGAAAGACTATATATATAACATATTTATGTTTATTTTTGCTCATTGAAATGTTACACTATCATCTTATCTATTTTAAAATTGAGTCATGCGATGAGATAAAATTTTGAGAAAATGATTTACTTAATTCTCTTGCATGAAAAAATTGAAAGGGGCCCAGTTTGGTCCCTTGAAACTTTATGCTAAACTATTAAATTAAATTAATGATATTGTGGAGGAGACCAAGCTATTTATGGGGTTAATAAACAGTAAGATTAGTTTAACCAGAATAAACCACTTTATATTTAAATTAGATTTTAACCAAAACAAAATATTTTATGTTTGTCAGGCATGGAGATTCGTTAAGGAAGATAGAATTGCAGAGGAGCTTGTTGGAGGTGTTGGAATCGGAGAGGCTGATACTGTTGAACGAGAACGCGAGATTAGGTTACAGAGTGGCGGCGCTGGTGGAGGAGAACAGGGGTTTATCGTCGGAGAGTTTGTTCATGAAGAGGAAGGCCGGTGAGCTAGCGAGGTGCGTGTTGAAGATGAGGGAGGATCAGAGGGTGTTAATGATGAACCGGAAAATTGAGGATCTTCAGGGGCAGATTTATGGGTTGGAGAAGAGGAACAAGGAGTATTATCAGCAGTTAGTTAAACAAGAAGAAGTGAAGAAGAGTAAGAATGGAGGGGCAGTGACCTTGGAGGATTGTTTTCACGTGGAGGAAGAGCTAGAAGGTGATACTGTTGCTGATGTTGTGTTAAAGGGTGGTCGGCGGGGAAAGTACGGCGGAGGTGGTGGCGGGAGGAGGAGGGGGTTGAAGTTGTGGGACCGGGTGAAGAAATTTGATGTGCTTATGTGTGGAGCCTGGGGGAATGATTTGGATTCTAGTGGTTAACAAAGAAAAAGGTCCGCCTGCAGTTTTTGGTTGAGAGCAGATGAAGATGATGGTATACATATATTATTAGTAAAAGATTTTGTGATCATCTTTTGCTGTTTTACTGATAATATTTTGTATTTTGAGACAATTAAGGGAAATTAAATCTCCATTATTAATTTCAATTTAATTAATAATATGTGCCTCCAAAAAAACTTAACTAATGATAAAAAGCATAAATTATTTTTCAAATTGAAATTTTATACATTTATCATGCCTAACAAAAAAAATAAGACGGTGAATTGGAGACATTGTTAAAAATAAAGTAGAACTATTAGTTTAAGACACGGGGACAAATCTTTATTTGGATTTGCTTTGTATGACATAATAATCACTGTAATCATTGTGAGAGTTTGATACGACGATTGTAGTTCAGAAAAATTCTACCTAGGCCTCTTGGTGGACTCGCCGTATTTGCAACAATCATGTTAAAGGTTCTCAAAGAAGAAAGTAGCTACATTTCCAAAACCAAAGCGCACTACACATTATTCAATTGAAAATAAACAATCCATACACACAAGACACTAACAGAGCTAATGAACCCCACACTCTCCAGGCAACTTAGAAAACCTGGCTGTGGATTATCCTCACAAAAATCGTCTTCCACTAGTTTCACTTGTGCACTTGCCTTGCCGAATAAGTACCTCTTCTTGGATCCAAACCCACAACCTTTTTCAAACACAACACATACATCAAATCAATATAATTAAAGTAATATCATCTGAATAATTTATTGACAAAATTATGTAGTCTAAATGATGTGTGTATGCATTATTGTTTGTTAAGCATGATATTTATTACGGTTCCTAGCCTTTTCTTAACAATTTAAGTTTTTGGAAGAGATTGTTCCTAACATAATGTTAGAATTGATTTTCTGGAAGGTTTAAGATTCAAGCCTGGTCTAAGGTTCAAGGTGTTGAGGGTTAGGTTAAGATTCAAGCCTGGTTTAAGGTTCAAGGTGTTGAGAGTTAGGTTAGCGAGGTCTGTGATCAAGTGTCCAGTAGGACTGGAAGAGTTCAGTGAAGTTGGAGAAGACAACTGGCATGACTGAATAAAGTAGAAATATTGCAGTTAATTAACATGAACAAACTTGATAGGAACTCCATTTCTATTGTATATGACTGAGCTCAGGCGCGCGAACTAAATTGGACCTAAATCACTTGTGGGCCAAATGAAAAAGAACATGAAAAAGAAGGTATATACAGGTTTTTTTTTTTAACTCATCTTGATTTCAAAATTAACATTATAAGTTTTCAATATATGGTGAGAGGCATGTGGAGTAGTTGTTGGAAGAGGGTACAAATTGCAATATTAGAAGCGGCTTACTGGATTTTTATACTCCACATACTTAGATAATTATATCAGCACTCACTAGCTAATTAATTAGAGCAGCGGCGCCGCTAGAACAGAATTAATATACTTGAAATACACACACATACACCGAGAGCTGTACAGACTTGAGAAACTAGGCATGAAAGAGCTGTCTTCAACTTTAAGTTAGTTTTTGCATTTACTTATATATTCCTTAATAAGTAAGTTAGTA
Organism: Lonicera japonica; assembly: GCA_021464415.1. NCBI lineage: Eukaryota > Viridiplantae > Streptophyta > Magnoliopsida > Dipsacales > Caprifoliaceae > Lonicera > Lonicera japonica. The sequence goes on from CM038471.1 coordinate 51,109,358, forward strand.
TTTGCATTTACTTATATATTCCTGTTAAATTATACAACACAAGAAATAGAGAAATTATAATGAGCAAGAATTCCATAATGGATTACATTGTTACAATCTTTTCATACATTTACAATGGAATTGACATGAATATATATACAAGTAAAGAAGAAAACAAGAAGCCTAAAATGAGGAAGAAAGGAGGAGACAAGGAGGGAAACATGGAGGAGGGAATAAAGGAAAAGAAGAATAATTCTAAGCTTTAATAATTACAAATAATAATGCTAATTTATGTTGGAGAATATCATCATTCAATATCATCATTTCTAACACCCCCCTTCAAACTCAAGGTGGCAAATGGGCGGTCAGCTTGAGTTTGGAAAGCAAATCCTGAAAGCGTCCTTTTACTACATGAGATGATCTCCAACAAATTGGAAAACTAGATCTAGAACATAATGATTATAATTACATAATTAAAGAAATTAAAGAACAAAACATAATGAATACGGAAGCAGTGGAGCATGGAAGCAGGAACATGGAGGCATGTGTGCAGGAGCATGGAGGCATGTGCTTAGATCTACTTTAACACCCCCCTCAAGCTGAAGGAGGCTCTTAGGGATCCGAAGCTTGGATACGAGAAAATGGAATTTGGTTTTGGTTTTGGTTTTGGTTTTTTTTTTTTTTTTTTTTTTTTTTTTTTTTTTTTAGAGAGGTGGAAGAGTAGCAGTGGTGCTAGTAGTCAATGATGGCCCTTTCTTTGGTTTTGGTTTTAGAGAGATAAACTGAAGTTTCGATATGAGAGGCGAGAGGTTTCCGAGGGTGTTGGTGGTGCGGAAGGAAGGGAACACACATTATTGAGATAAAAAAGAGAAAGGCGATGGATTCTGAGAATCATCAGCACCAAAATTCAAGATATCAGTGAAGTTAGAAGCAGAGAGCGAATTGTATCCTATATCTCCTAAGGTAGTCCAATCCGGAGTCATTAATCCGGCAACCTCCGCAACAGAACTAATTTGAGGAGACCCCTTTGAGAAACCATCCAAAGCAACTTGGTAATCTGACAGAGTCGGATATGCCGGCATATCCACTGTTGTCAGAGGATCCCCGTGTTCTGAAAGATTCACGGTCGGTAGATGGATATCAGGGGTTGATGAAAGGAGCTTTAAAAAACTTTTGTAGTGAGGATGCTCCAACAAATCTTCCTGGGTCGGAAGAACTCCAGGTTCTAGAGGATTCTCTGAGGGGCCAGATGGAGAAGCGAAGGAGCCTGGTGGGTGAGCAAGGGAGTCGGATGGATTGGCCCTTGAGGAACTTGCAGGAGGGTTAAAGGAGCCAGGTGGAGAGGCAAAGGAGCCGGATGGGTGAGTAAAGGAGCCGGATGGAGAAGCGAAGGAGCCTGGTGGGTGAGCAAGGGAGTCAGCTGGATTGGCCCTTGAGGAACTTGCAGGAGGGTTAAAGGAGCCAGGTGGAGAGACAAAGGAGCCGGATGGGTGAGTAAAGAAGCCGGATGGAGAAGCGAAGGAGCCTGGTGGGTGAGTAAGGGAGTCGGATGGATTGGCCCTTGAGGAACTTGCAGGAGGGTTAAAGGGGCCAGGTGGAGAGGCAAAGGAGCCGGATGGGTGAGTAAAGGAGCCGGATGGGTAGGCAAATGACCTGGAGGCTGGAGATTTCTCCGGCAGTTTTCCGGTCGAACGGTGGCGGCGTCGACCAGAGCCGGATGGAGAAGCGAAGGAGCCTGGTGGGTGAGCAAGGGAGTCGGATGGATTGGCCCTTGAGGAACTTGCAGGAGGGACAAAGGAAAATGACGGATTAACCCTGGGAGACTCGCTGTCCAGTCGAGCCTCCAACGCCGTCATTCGTGACTGCAGAGCCTCAAGCTTTTGATCAAGAGAGGTAAGGAGGGCAGCGCATCCACCAGCAGGATTTAGGATTCTTGCCTTAGCTTCAAAGAGAAACGAATCGAGAGTTTCACGATATTTGTGATCCGGTACGTGTTGTAAAAAGAATTCAACACTTTTTACCCCGAAAACGGAAAAGATTGTGTGATAATCTCGACGATGATACGCATTTGGAAAGATTTTAACTGATTCACAAGAAGGAGGACAAGCTCTGCGGCGAAAAGAGCAGGCAGGACATGGAGTACCTCGCTGGCGGATGCTGATCGACATGGCTGTTTGTATTGGATTTGAATGGGAGATTTGCAGTGAGGATGGTGCTATTGGGTGATTTGCAGTGAGGATGGTGTGTTTTGATTTTAATGGCAGGAAGCTGGTGAAAGGGTTAAAGGCGCCGATCTCGAAATTTGAATTTCGAATTTCGAGGTCGGAGCAAAAAGATGTCGGCATTTGATGATGGCGAGGGTCTGGAGTTTACGGAATTTGCGGGTTGTCGGTTATGGTATGGATTAGGGGTTGTCGGTTATGGTATGACTGAGGAAATGGACGGTGTTGCTTGGGATTGACGGAGGAGAGAATCGGGAAGTTGAACGAGTGGATGAGTGGTGCAATGAGATCAACGGCTCTTGATGTTAGAATAGGAAAATAAGAAGGTTTAGGGGCTAGAATAGAAATATCAGAAAGTACAGGGGTGAAATTGTAAATATATCTGACGGTGTCTGGAATATTCCGTCAATTCTGACGGCAAGCAAACGGCGTTAACCGCTGACGTGGCTGACACGTGGCGCTGACTGGATGTCACGCGGCGGACACGTGGCGCTGACTGGATGCCACGTGGCGCTGACTGGATGCCACGTGGCGCTGACTGGATGTCACGTGGCGGACACGTGGCGCTGACTGGATGCCACGTGGCGCCGACTGGATGTCACGTGGCGTACATGTGGCGCTGGCTGGATGCCACGCGGCGCTGACTGGATGCCACGCGGCGCTGACTGGATGCCACGCGGCGCTGACTGGATGTCACGTGCGCTGGCGTGGCTGACACGTGGCGCTTGTGTGTCAATGATGTGGCAGTTGCAGTTTGTAAGGAAATAGAGGAAAAATAAAATGCTATTAGTAGGAATCGAACCTTGCACTAAGCTGTGGTTACCTGATGGTCTTGCCAGCCAGGCTGAATGCTTCAATAATAATTATTTGGACGTGGTTTTATTTGAACAGGTTTGCTGCGTAAAGTCTGATTCGAGTAGTGTTTGGAGGCGTATTTGATTTGTTTGATAATGGTGATAGGTGTGGTGGCTTGGTGGCGAGGTTGTGTGGTGGCTTGTGGTTGGTGGCGAGGTCGTGGTGGCTAGTGGCGAGGTTGTCATCTGATACCATGTTAAATTATACAACACAAGAAATAGAGAAATTATAATGAGCAAGAATTCCATAATGGATTACATTGTTACAATCTTTTCATACATTTACAATGGAATTGACATGAATATATATACAAGTAAAGAAGGAAACAAGAAGCCTAAAATGAGGAAGAAAGGAGGAGACAAGGAGGGAAACATGGAGGAGGGAATAAAGGAAAAGAAGAATAATTCTAAGCTTTAATAATTACAAATAATAATGCTAATTTATGTTGGAGAATATCATCATTCAATATCATCATTTCTAACAATTCCTAAATAGGTAGAGTGGCCACCATTGTTCTTATGTTGGTATCTTTACTGCTTTGCCATGTATCTTATTGTCAAATTAAAGAAGATACTAGTTGTCCTTGGCTACTAATATTTTCAATAAAAATTTAATTTATGTAGTATAAGAACAGTTTACTTACTTAAAGCGCATATTGTCACCAATATTACCATGTTAGTATCTTTTTTCCTTCTTTTTAAGTTTGTAGAAATCATCAACTACATAGATTGTGGCCACCTCCTACAACAGTAATCATATCTCTTACCGTCCACCGTTCCAGCACTACTACCAGATTCTATCCTGTAAAGCAAGAGCATCTCTCCATTAATTCACTTGTTCCACGAAAATGAAAGCAATGCTATTAGTGTAGCTAGGCCTAAGATAACCATTGTATATAAAAAATAAAATTAAAAAAACAAAAAACATTTGGTTTTCCAAATTTTATTGTAGGTTTTATTTCACAAAATCTATTACTCTATAACATAAGTAAAAATATTTGGATATTCTTTGTTAGCGAGAGCAATATGATTGTTGACTATTGCACTATACTCACCATTTTTCAAATTCTTTTTTCCTTTATCTAAATACGTGTGGTCAAAGATCAAGTAATCAATAATCATCAAAGATGAAGTTTTGATTTGAAATCTTACAAAATGTATATCCACTAGACGTAGACATTATATATACATATATATTTTTTTTGGGTGGAAAGACGACGCAAACATTATCAAAAATTCATTCCACCACATGAGTAGAATAGGATAAAAAAATGATCCCTAATGATATATCATTCTTCATTACTCATCATTTATTTAAGAAAAGAGAGAATTAACGAGTTAATGGTATTTGATAACATGTTCCATATTATATATGAAATTTCTATTTACATTTCTACATGTAGAAATGTTTATAAAAATTCCTTGACTCGCCTCACTTCAATTTATATAGAAATAGCTGTAGAAAGTTATATTGGAGTATTTTTTTTTGCTTTCCTCTTTTCTAATATAGAAATTTGTTTGGGTAGAAATGATAGTTACAGTTCATTTGGATCAAATGAATTAGGGGTGTTTTCGGTTTGGTTTGGGGTAAGAATTAGGTAGATCCAAAGCCAAACCGAACATGAAAATTCGATTTGGTTTGGTTCCAAATTCTAAATATTTGAAACCCAGACTTGAACCAAATTTTTTTGTTCGGTTTTATTCGGTTTTTATGTATATTTTTTAAAACAATTTAAAAAACAATTTTAAGTTTTTAAAAATAGTTTAAAAAAAAAGTTTTTCATAACAAGCACAAGCAGTTTGGATTTGGGGAAATAAAATATATATATACAAAATGATGTCGTTTTGTGTTTAGTGGTTATTCTCGGTTTGATTCGGTTCTGGACTAGCTAGACCTAGAACCGAACCTCTTCAATTTCGATTTTTTCGGATTGGTTTGATACAAGTGTTCAATTTAGGTTTGTCACAACACCCTTAAAATGAATAGAGGGAAAGGAAAGGAAAAGGGAAGGAGTGATTAAAGTTTGAATACATTTCTAAATGGGAGTGGAAAAGAAACGGAGGGAATAAGAAGGGATTGTCAATCCCATTTATTCCTTCATATTGTTTCCTACTAATATTGGGAGGGCAAGGAAAATATTTTAATGAAATATTTACTATCTTCCAAATTTAAACCTAATTTATTAATAATATATTAAACCAAATTATTTTCCTTTCATTTCTTTTCTTTTCTTCTTTGTATCCAGATAAAAGTTCTTTCCAATCCCTTTATTTTTCATCCTTAAATATCCAAACAATAACAAAATTAAAACCATTCCTTTCTATTTTATTCAATTCATTTTCCTCCTAATTAACTATTTCCTTTCTCTTCCTCCGTCAATCCAAACGAGCTATTAAACACTACCTATAAACATAGGGGACATGAGTTGTTTGGTTGGATTTTTAAAAAATATTTTGAGTTTTTTTTTAAAAAAATAAATAAATCATATTTGTTTCACCAATTTAAAACTTCATTTAAATAAAAAGAATCTTTTTTTTTATTTTTTTCTTTTGTATTTTAGAAAAAAATTAAGAAATGAATAAAAAAACAAAAAAATATTTTTTTCCGTAAAATTTTAAAAATAATATACTGTATATAAATTGAATTAAAAAATATACTTAAACATAAATTTTAAATTAAATATTTAAAAACTCTAACCATGCATAACTATAATTAATTAACAGATGGGCTGGTTACAAATAGAATCTTCTGGCCCATTTACTTAGAGGTCAGGCCGAACAGACTACGGGCTTCTGTAGACTTTGGATTAGGTAATTCGAGATTATCTGAAATTCCAAATCTTGTTAATTATTCAGACAAAAAAAAAAAAAAAAAATTTGTTAATTTAGGAATCTCAATCCTTCTGTAATCGTATTGGAACCGGGTTCCTAAAATTCGACTCTCACTCGGCGTGGAGGAGGATCGGTGGATTTTGAAGACTACATAGGTTTCGAATAAGAAGAAGAAGAAAACCTTTGAGTAACTCTGAGAGAGGAATACAGAGAGTGTGTGTTCGAGGAAGGTAAGATCGAAGAAGAGGATAAAACGATGTCGGATCCGTACGGGAAAGTGAAAGGAGGGAGGCTGACCTTCAAAGGAGGAGATCTCGCCACTCGCACCAAATCCATAGACAAAAAGCACAAAAAGAAGAAGAAGAACAAGCTCAATAAATCTTCAGACGAAGCCGCTGTTGAAGAAATTTTATCGGGGGAAGCTGCTGAAGCTGTTGCTGCCGAGGAGGGCTCTTCGGCTTCGGCGGCGGCGGCGGCGGCCGGAGAAGGAGAAGGAGGAGGTGGAGATATATACACAATCGATGCGGCTAAGCGGAGAAAGTACGACGAGCTTTTCCCCGTCGAGGCCAGAAAGTTCGGTTACGATCCCAAGGCGAAGGTGAAGTCAGTTGAGGAGGCTCTTGATGATCGTGTTAAGAAGAAAGCCGATCGTTACTGTAAATGAATCTACAAAAAATTCGATCCATTAACCCTCTTTCTTTCTTTCTGTTATATTTTATCGTACAAGTAGCTAGGGTTTCATTTCGTTGAACCTAACCTTTTTCATTATTTGAAGCATTTCTTTGTCAATTTTGCTTCGAATTCTCATTGAATGATTGGTTACGGAACGTGAGATTTGAGTTGAGCAGCTTTATGATGAGTAATTCTTAAGCTTTGTTGTTCAATCTTATTTATTATTACGCTATGCTATGCTGTTAGCTTTGGCAACCATACATATACATAATAAGGTGTTAATTTCACTGGTTCGCCTGTGGGTGGTTAGTACTAAGAGGTCCGTCCCCCTTCTAAAGTTACTGCAATACATTCAACTTTCCTGTTTTGAATGAGGCTGGCTATATATACTTCTTTCTTATTACAATGCAAGTAATCTGGTTGCATTCCACTCGTTAGAATAAACACTTGGTCGTAATTGAGATATAATAATAATTGGTTACAGAGCATCACATTCGTCTGGTGGTTAACAAATAGATACGCACAGCTTTAGGTTTTGATTGCCGTCTGCTTAACAAATGGTTTCTCTTTTTTCTTAGCTATATTATTCATTCGCTTCCCAATTATGTACACTTTCTAATTGTGATTAGAAAAACAAATCCGACCCCTAATCACTGATACAGGATTTACCGAGCTTTGTCTACCTTTTCCTAGTCAACTACTAGCCATTTGAGCTTCCTACATTATAATAGTCCATTCTACAGCCAACCATAACTTTCAATTCCAAATGTTATTTGGAATTCTGAAATGCTGCATGCTGTTGAATGAGAATGGAATAGCCAAAGTTTCTTTATGGCTGCTTGTGTATTCCCTTCTTACGGAAAATCACTAATCATGTCAAATCCTAAATATGGCCCTGTATATCTCTGGTGGAGAGTCGTTTAAGACCTACTTGTAATTTAAATGAGCCTAGCTATCTTCCTTAAAAAACCAATTGAATTGTGAAAAATGACTTGTGATACTAAAAAGTAGATGGGAAAAAGATTTGTCTTATCTATAAGACTTCCCTAACTGGCTTGAAATTTGTTGGACCGGACAAAACATCTACTACTTTAATCAATGGTATGTGATGGCTGCTAATTCAGTTGGCCCCTAGACATAGTGGAAAACTGTAAGGATGTTCTGGATGTTGCTCCTCTGGTGGTCCAGAGCTGAGCTTCTTTTCATAGTTAGTTCAAGGTCAAGGACACATCTGCTACCTCTACGGAGGGATTCAAAAGTATGTTTTGATTCAGTATTAAGGAAATAATGGTGCAAGAAAGTAGCTCGGTTCAAGATGGAGGAAAGTTGGGACATTTGAATAGAGATTCAGCTCTCTCTCTCTCTCTCTCTCTCTCTCTCTCTTAGAATTGTTCTATGGGTGATAAGAGTACGGTAGAGTAATTTTGATCCTTATTGTGAGATTTTTCAGGGCTTAAGATCGTGTGTAACCGCTTGTTAACTAATGATGGTCTCAAGACTCGTTAGTGAGCTTGAAAGGCTATACTTGGGAGAGCTTTGATGACTTAAATTTAGATACTCCTGTAGTGGATGAATTGAGAGAACATTAAGAGGCTCGAGTTGCCAAATTTTGAACAATTCTTGTGCGGGTCTGTTTGATGATTTTGACAGTGAGGTTCTTTTACTGTTGGAGAGAATAAAGTTGAAACTTGTGAATTTCTTTAAAGGAAATGTTAGGGTGGTGGTTTCTATCTTCCAACTAAATGTTAATTCGATTCTTGATACATTTTTCTCAACATTAAACAAAATTTAAGGTTAGATAGAAGATTTGAACTCACAATCTCACAATTAATATAAAACATCTTTATTAACATTCATATTGTAGGATTCTTATAACTTTGTCCTCTTCATGAGTAATGAACTAATATTTTATACTTTAAGCTAGGCTAAACTTATATTAATATTCTAATTAACACTAAAAAAAAAAAAAACTTGAACTGTAGCCCAGCTCTCTGCCATCCTCTTAAATCCGCCCTTGGTTCTTTCGAAGATTATTTTTATATAGTTTATTTTGAAATGACATATATGTTATAAAAATTATTCCTAGTATTCGAGGAAAAATTATTCCTGGTATTGAAGACTTTTTTTCTAAAATATAACTGTTTGGTCAATGTTTTCTTTAAATTCAAGGAAAATATAGGGTCCTCCGTTCTCAACATAGTAAATCTTAAGGACAATTTTTCTGTGATTAAGTTGTGCCTCTAAAGATGCTCCTCGTTGGGAGGTATTTCCGATCATTTTTGACATTAGAGCCTTTAAAGCTAGTCTTTAGCTATATATCCTTTTGCTTCATTAGCCAAATTCATAATCATGTGGCTCACGTGGTGGTTAAATTGGCTTTGAACTCTTCTCTTCCTTCGGATTGGATCTCTAATCCACCTTCTTCTACTAGAAGAGCTTTAGTTTTAATTTTGTACTTGTCTTTTTGTTGGAATTTTTTTTTCTTAACGACCTTGATGAATAATCGATATTTGATGAATTCTAAGCCTCTTTAATGGTAAATGTGTAATAAAGAGCAAATGGCGGAGGGAGGGCAATAATTCTTGACTTTTGAAGGACGAGGAGCATAAATTTCTTCAAAAAAAAAAATGAATATTTTCATAAATAAGAGCCTTTTAATTGTTTGTTTTCACCTCACTTATATTGAGTTAATACAAAAGTTAATTAAGCCACTAATAGTATAATTAATCTTTAACTAATTAAACTACCCTACCAAAATTCATTTACTATCTTTAATCATCTTCAAAATTCATCCAACATTTCCGCCATTTTCAACCAACCGAGTTTTGTGAGATATTTTTGTTTGCACCAAAACATCTATTGATCGATGCAACATAATTTCAGTTTAAGTAACATTTAATCCAAATCAAAACAAGCAAAACCTTAAGTTAGAGAAGGAAGAGGGTTTACTTGATTCTCCGTAACCGAATTGCAAGCATGAATACTCAGTTGAAACACACTCAGTTGCTCTCAACCGAATGAAAGTCTAGAAAATGTGTTTAGTTTCATTGGGTGGATCACAACCGAGTATTCATGCCTGCAACTCAGTTATGAGAAACTGAATAAACTTTCTTTGTGCATTAAAGAAAGGTGATTGTATTGTTTGTTTATATATTTATTGTGTATATTATAAAAATATATAAACCAAGAAGATTGAGATGGAGACGAGAGAATAGAACAAATCGTAAGTTTTTGTGTGATGGAATTACAAGTTCTACTTGATCTAGATGGAGATGATTGAATATAAACATTGTTCTCTTGTATTTTGTTTGAAAATAGGTACTATTTGTTAATGAAGTTATGGTTAATTATTAATTATAATTAAACTTTAATATATGTTGTTAATTAATTAAGTTGAGACTTTATTTTTAATTATAAGTGGGAGTGATATGAAGTAAATGGGAGTGTTACCAAGATAAAAGTGTAAAAATAGGAGTATTAGTAAGAGTGGGAGTGTTACCAAGATTTTTGGAGGTGCCAATATTATCACCAAAAAATAAATATAAAAATAAAATAATTACTGTAGTTAAATGTTAGATGAATATTATTTGTCGTAATTAATCATTGTAGTTAAATTTAATGACAAATACTCACTTGATCATCATCACTTAAAGTCGTAGAAACAAGAAACTTAAATTCTCTTTGACAAAAAAAAAAAAAAGAAAAAAAAAAAAGGGTGATAGTATATGCACCCTAACAAACTAACTTGAACACCCATTATTTAGGCACCCATATATAATTTTTAAATTTGCATAAGCACCCATAACAATTAGAGCACCCTATGAAGCATGCCAATTTCTCTTTCTTTCTTTAACCCGAAACATCCCACGGTAAACAATTGAATGGCAACATGAATATGTATATTAATTAACTATCCTTACTTGAGAAGTCTTCTAACTCAATATTCATTCTAAATACAATATATAAGCAAAAGTTATTGAAATTTTTGTGTGGTTCTCTTATCTCTTAGAAATTAAGTTAAGAAACTATATCGTATGGAATTGAATTCCGGTGCATTTTGTTTTGAGAAATCTGTGTGTCGTATACAAGCATAATGTTTGAGAGTTTCAAATCAACACAAAAAAGATTTTATCAAAATTATAAATGGTTAAAATATTAAACACTTATGTTCATTTGGTTATTGTGTCATAGCAATAAAAATATATTATTAAAGATTCAATAAATTTAAACTATTTAACTTTAGTACATTTGTAAATATAAATATATATATATATATATATATAAGCACAAAGGAGCATTTTTTTGGAAATAAAAAAAGAGATTATATTGTTCAAATTGTTCCACGCCACCCTTCTCACAACAAACCCAAATCATCTTTTATCCCTACCAAATAAAATGCATCATTCAACACTGTTGAATGATAAGGAGAATTATGCATCTTTTATTATAAGGAGAAGTATGGTTGTAACCTTAACTACTGTTGAATGATGCATTTTATTTGGTGGGAGAATTAGTAATACACCCCTATTTTCGAAAGTTATTAGGGGTTAGGACTACCACCTTTCGGAAATTAGTGGTTAGTCCTTCTTACCTTAAATGACCCTAATCTATCAATTAATGTTATATCTTCATGACAAAATTACCCACAACCTATTAATTAAGGCAACTAATATGATTGATGAACATATTTGGAGAAAGTTCCCAATATATTATTACCATATAAAACAGATTTAATTATGTATATTATTTCAAAATTCAAACATAATACAACTAATAGCATATAAAAATCGAAATTTCTAAAAGAGATTTAATTATGTATATTATCTCAAAATTCAAACATAATACAGCTAATAGCATATAAATTGAAATTTCTAAAAGAGATTTAATTATGTATATTGTTTCAAAATTCAAACATAATACATCTAATAATAACCTATAAATCAAAATTTTATTATGATTATATATTGTGGTATATAGTAATAAACAGATAAATGTATTTATGATGATTTTAGACGGAAAAAAAAATCACATTCATAATAATTACAAATTCAAATTGATATATATATATATATCTATATGTTTTTTGTATATATATTAATATAAACAGATATAGACATAACAGAAAAATCACATAAAAGAAAAATCATAGTAATATAGATAGATAGATAGATAGATAGATAGATAGATAGATAATTTAAAATGAATATTAACTCTATATTTCATTACCTACCTGTTTGTAATGCTTCAAAACAGATATAGTGAATAGTTGTGTCTTGATGTAAAATAGAATATGAACCATCATAACCTTTGGTATTCTTGAAATAGTGACGCCCCTCGTCCGGAGATGAAGTGAACTATGAGGATGAATAAGATGAGAATGAAAACATAGACGATGATGGCAACAACGACAACAATGATCTGAAGAAATGATGGAACTAGAAATGGAGGAGCAAGAGATAAACAGTGACGCCCCCATCGTCCGAAGATGAAAGTGAGATAGACGGTTCGGACGACAAAGATGCGGCTACAACTCCTCATTTGAGAACTTATGTCCATAAGCTAGACTAAGGGTTTGACCATTTAGGGTTAGTTGTGATCTCATTATCAAAATTTTCTTTTCTTTTCTATTTTTTTTTTGGCTATAAACAAATATGTTAAGTATCACATACTTAAAGACTATTTAGTTTTTAATTATGGACATTATTTTTTGAATTTGTAAATATGGAAACATGATAATTACTCTTTGATTGCTTTTAAATTTGCATAAGTATTTCGAAAAATATTGTTTTTTTATTTAACATATCTATGCTGAATTATGTAATTAAAATGTTGCTAATTATCTATTTGCATTTTTTTTGATATTGTACGCACTTGCCAAAATAAAATTATGTGCGAGTACGTGAAACATATATAGACCAAATTAAAAGATATAGACCAATGTGGATTTATGTAGTATATGTATAGTATACATATATATATATATACATATATATATTCATACAAATATAGCACCGTTCCAACTTCCAATTGCAACAGATATAATCCAAATGTGTCTATATATATAAGAAAAATATTTAAATGAACATTTAATTGTAACAGATGCACTGAAAAATTCTCTGAAGTTCCTTGTAACGTAGAGATAAATAATTAGTAAAAGTATATATTTGTTTTTTTGTTTTTACATAGATTTATCTAAAAATATTAAATATGTATTGTCAATTGAAACAGATACGATCATATATTGTATAGCTAGTTACCCTATATAATAAAGTACTAGCTAATGGGATGATAGAAAATTAATTAATTTAATAAAATACTACCTAACATTCCCTTAATACCGAAAAATACCCATTCCTAAAATTACTCAATCAACGAAAATTACTATGACAAGCAATATGGGCAAATTCGTCATTTGCCATTAAACATACAGCACGAAATTTATTGAATTAAACCTATTTTAGGAAAACATTTAAAACTAGGGGTGTAATCCTAATTACACATCTTGGCTATTCCTCACCCCTAATATGTTTCAAATATAGGGGTGTAATCCTAATTTTCTATATAATAAACCCCATGATTGGTAGGCACAGTTTTCTACATGCATTGCAACAACTTATCCCATTCACAAACCCATCAAACAATACAAACAATTTCCTCATCACTCCTTGTACTTAGCCTCTTCTTCATCTTCATACTCTCCTTCCTCATCCACCGTAGCATCTTAATACTGCTAATATTCTGACACCAAATCGTTCATGTTGCTCTCGGCTTCTGTGAACTCCATCTCGTCCATCCTTTGCATGTGTACCAATGCAAGAAAGCCTTCCTCCTAAACATAGCCGTAAATTGCTTGCTCACCCTCCTAAACATCTCTTGGATCGAGGTATATATATGTGTTTCTTTTGTACAAAAATATAATGAAATCATGAGTTACAGAAGAATGAAGGAGAGATAATTAACAATACAAACCTTATTTTGAATATGGGTGATTTAAGAGAGAGATATAATATAACAAGTAATTTTTTATCTTTTTATTGTGTGTTAAAACTAATTATTAAAGGTATTTTTACTAGCATCCAAAAAATATATATATAGTTATGGTCTTATTGGGTCAAACATGTTTGTTTTTACTAAACCTCAAAGTTAACTTGATGCGGGTATTAATTTCAAAATTCCAAACCTAACCTAACATTTAAAAAAAAAGAAAAGGTTTGGGTCAAATGGTTAGAAATCCGCTGAGTCAAACTATTTTATCATCTTTAATTAGACTACTTAAATTAACACATCAACGCTTCATGTATTTTTTAAGTGGAGCACCTTACAAAATATTTGATAACATTTTTATTTTAATTCGGTCATTTGTAATTGAATAAGGCATCTCTATATATTTGATTCTTTACAACTAAACAAGACATCATAAAATTTATATATGGTACTCAAAAACCAAATAATACATACCTTATTTAATTGTCAGAAACAAATATAAGAGTATTATTAAATATTTTGTAGCTTGTGTATATAATCGCCCATTTTCTTTTGTGAAATTTTTTGTGAGCTTACATTTCTTAAAATGAAAGAAAATTATGGGCTTTGATTTGGAAAGGAAAAACTACACAACCCCGAACAACGTTCAAAACCCTAGATATATAATATAGATACCCATCGCCGATTATTAAACCCTAGGAGCAGCTTCCCCAGTCTGAGATCCAGGCTTCAAAGTCATCCTCCTTCGCATCTCATTTCTTCTCTTGTTCAAATATATATAACGAGTATATTCTCCATCTCTCTATAGATATTATACACTAAATTATAGGTGTGCAAATTTTTGCTGTGCATGCATCGGCAGAGATATAGATACAACTAGTGTGTAGATGTCATATAAACTCTTATTATTATGTGGTGTTTTGCAGCCGAAGAATGAAGGTGATTGCTGCATATTTGTTGGCTGTTTTGGGAGGCAATACCTCCCCTTCTGCTGAGGATTTGAAGAATATAGTCGGTTCAGGTAAAAATGTTTCACTTTTTAGGGGGTTCCCTTTGTTTCGCATTTCGATCTTGTTCTTTCTTCCTTTCTTTGTGTTAGTATGATAGTGTCCAGAAAATAGAAATTGTGGATGAGTGTGCAATCAAAAGGTGTTGGTTTTGCTTTTTAAAAATAATATAAGATGATCTTTGGTACGATACCTTGAGAGGTAAAGTAATTAAATGCAATGTGCATGAAATAGTAAAGAAATTTGGTAATTAATTGGTTGTAGAATTGGTCTGATCATAGTGTTTGATATATAATTGATTCAATTTCGATGGTGTCACTTGAGGCAAATTCAACCTTATTAGAATTATTATTATTCATTTCAAATCTTTTAGTGAAGTTTTATTCATCTATGAAATTGAGAAGGCTGAACTTAGGTGGCGTTTGATAAAACATCTTAAAATTGAAAACTGAAAAAGCTGTTTGTTTAGTTCTGAAAATTGTATTTGAAAAAATGTTGTTTGTTTGAATATAACACATCTGAAAACTGATTTTTTTAGTATGACAATTTTGCCCTTTCATTTTGATCCCTTATCTCCTGTAATATCACAGTCCAACCTGCCACCCACTCCTCGTCCATTTTGCCCAGCTCCCCCTTCTATCCCTCCATTTCACCTTTTTTCCCCATGAAATTCCCCTTTGTATGTTCCACATATATGTGCGTATATATTTATTTCAAATTTGAATGTGGAAGATGACATATACATTGTGTGTGTATATAAATATATGTATTATGGAATTTTTCTAGACGAAGGATTAGGATGGAAGAGCAGGGGTGAGAAGTTGGGTGGAGCTAGAGCGGGTGGATGGGGGTTGGGAAGGAGCAGAGGAATGGTGGTTGTGGTTGTGGTTGTGGGTATTAAAAAGAGAGTGTGTATATAATTTTGTTAAAAGAAAGAGGGTAAAATAGACATTTTACACCATTTAAAATTAAGTTTTAGATTTAAGTAGCAAAGTTGCCGCTTAAAATTTTGGATGACAATTTTAAGTTTTAATTAAGTGGCTACTTAATTTTGTAGGCTACTGAACAACTTTTTATACCACTTAAATCTGAAAATTTTAAGTTTTCAAATTTAAGTGGTAAATTAAGTGGCAAGTGATCAGCACCTTAATCAAGTGATCTAAATACACTAATAAGGGTAAAATTGTCATATTAAAAAGAAACTGTTTTCAGATGTGTTATATTTAAACAAACAATATTTTTTCAGATACAGTTTTCAGAAGTAAACAAATATTTTTTTTAGTTTTAATTAGTTTGTGATGAATTTCCCATTACTAATCCTAGGCTGCGTTTGGCGCGCCGGGTAAGGAGGTAGGATAGGATAGGATAAAGGCCGGATATGATAAAAGTCGGAATTAGTCGAATAAGAATTATGTGGGATAGGATAGCAAAGGAATCAGTCGGATAAGGATTAAGCGGGATCGGAAAGGATAAGGACCAGTCGGATAAATATTTAATAAACTTTGCATTTGATGGAGTTCCGGATTACAAGTCCAGATATTATATAATACAACTTGCTTTTCTTTTAAAAATATATGCAATTTTAATTGTTGTGCACAATTTTTTTTCAACTAATGCGATTCTTCTATTTATAAATAAGTTTCATAAAAAACTCTTTCGGGAGAAAAGTTCTATATCACATCCAATATTTACGAACTAAGTATTAAGTACAGTTTCAAATTCTAATGTTACCCTTTTTTCTAAGGGTTTATTTCTATCCACGATATCTTGTAGTTAATCCGCGTCATTAAGTTAATCCGCGTTGCCTACTAAATTAATTCACGAATATGGATAGACTGACAAAAAATATTATTGATTTAATTTTATAAATATTATTTTATTAATGATTTAATATTAAAAAATCCACTAGATTAATAAGTATATCCACTTTAATTAAATAAATAAAAATAGAGGCAATTAGTTTTAAGGACGAATATTCTTTTTCTCTATCTATTTAAGGACACAACTTTTATACCAATACTTTAAAATCCAAAATTTTGTTTAAAATACAAACTTTTACGGATAAATAATTAAAATTAAATTAATATAACTAGAAAACTAATTTATATTAGGGGCAATTAAAAAAAAAAGGGCTTATTAGAGAAAGATTTTCACACTAAGGCCAAGGAATAATTTTTTTTTAAATAAAGGGCCTATTTTTTATTTTATTGATAATATGACATGTGTCTTTTTTTTTCATTATAAAATGACATCCCAACCCTTAAAATAAACTAAAAAAATATCAATATGCATTAAAATATGGACTGCAATATGAACTTTGCAGTCCATATTTCACTGCAATGTGAACTTTGCAGTCGATATTTTTAGTGCAAAGTTCATATTGCAGTCCATATTTTACTGCAATGTGAACTTTGCAGTCCATATTTTTAGTGCAAAGTTCATATTGCAGTACATATTTCACTGCAATATGAACTTTGCAGTTCATATTTTATTGCAATATGAACTTTGCAGTCCATATTTTTTGTAAAAATTTCATTAAAAGGGGTAATTTAGGTAATACATAACATGTTTTTATTAATTAAATGATATTTAAATTTATTCAAATACATTCATTTAAAATATAAAACAAAATAGGCATCTTACACTAATTACCAATTAAAAATAGGCCCTTCATTCAAATTACCAATTAAAAATAGGCCATTCATTCAAAAAAATATTATTCATTGGATTTTTGGTAAAAATCAATGTATAATAAGCCCTTCTACCTAATTTCTAGTTTATATTATTGTTATTCCTATAATGTCACCATCATCTAATTGATTATTAAACTAATCTAAACATTTAAAATCTTGTTAGAAAATAATATCTATAAAATCAAATTCAAAATTTAAACTTAAACAATCAAATAACTTTTAACAACTTAATTAATTACTAAAATATAGAAAATCAAATAATTCAAAATTTAAATTTTAATAATCAAAAAAAATTAAACAACCTAATCAGTAATTAACAAGGGTGATTTTATTTCTATCCGCGAAATTTGTCAGTCTATCCTTCTTTTTGGGTTTTACTGAGATAATCTATATTTCCCACTAAGTTTAACCACTTTGTTGGATAAACTTACAAAAATCAATTTTGGCATAATTTTTTTTAAAAAATGATTATTTTTAATTCAATTGTAAATTATCCACCAAATTTTTACTTCTATCCACTGTCATATAATATATCAAAAAGTAAACAGAAATTGTATAATAAAATGATATTTCTAATATATATAATTTATTGTTAATCATATCCACTTTCTGGACTCGAGATTAGACTATAATTTATGATTCACATTTGTTTTCAGAATTAAGATTATACAATAATTCACATTAGGTTTGGAATAGTAATTAAACAGTAAGAATAGTTTGAAATATTTGTAATACGTCTACAAAATTTAGTTCCTAGAAGTAAATTAAAATTATAACTTTAATTATAGATTTATCATGGCAAACAAGAAAACAAACATATATTATAATTGAATATTCTTCCTTTAATTTGAAAGAATTGAGATTGAAAGAAACAATGATTTTTGCCTTCGGCTACTAATTTTTTTTTAGTTTCTTAAGTTCTAGTTTTTCTTTATTTTTATTTATTTAAATCCCTCATTGTATAGAAAAAAGAAAAAGGAAATAGTAAACTCATTTGTTGAAAAAAATTATGTGTTAGTATTATGATGTAATAATATAAATTAATTCCGCCCAGTTTTGTAGTGTTGTATATTGTTTATGAATAATGAATGTATAATACTTGTATCAATATACTTTTTAACAAATTAAAAAAATATATTATTAAGGAAGTATATTATAATTAGGAAACTAATTTTAAAAGTAAGGAAGTATATTATAATTAGGAAACTAATTTTAAAAGTAAATACATTTAAAATGATTATTAATTGGTGGATATAGTTCTCAATTTTTATGAGAAAGTTTTGAGAAGGTTATTTAAATGTTAACAAAAATCAAGGGTGGATAAACTTCAAAAACCCGCGGATAGAAATAAAATTACCCTTTTTCTAAATTAAAATTTCTTTTAAATACCTTCATTTAATAAAAAAATTAAAAAAATATGCCATATTATAAAATAAATGAATTTTATTAGTTGAGTTACTGTGATTTTGGGTGGTTAAAAATTTTTATTAATAAATTTGATTATCTAAAAGGTATAAAGAAAAATATTAAAAAAATTAATTTTTATATTCATTTTTTTATCCGGCAATCATGGGATAAAATAATACTACCTATAGGGGTGGTATATATTTATCCGGTTCTAAAATAATAAAATGATAATTAATCCCAAATACTATCCAGTCCCGTGTTTCGCAAAAATCGGGATATGATTAAAATATCATATCCACCTTTGCGCCAAACACATGATAAGATTTATTTATCCTACCCTCTCCGAAAACAAACACCGAATAAGATTAATTAATCATAACCTGCTTCTACTCCCGCGCGACAAACACACCCCTAAAGTGTTGAATTATTTATTCAAGATTTACTGAAGACATTAACGATTGACTTGAGTTACCTTAATCGCGTGGGACTTTGATTATCATTTACATTATAATGTTTTAATTATGGTGGCGGTTCTCAGTCGGAGCTGAGACCGACGACGATAGGATTGAGCTACTCTTGACTGAAGTCAAGGGGAAAGACTTCACTGATTTAATCGCAACTGGAAGGGAGAAGTTGGCATCAGTTCCTTCAGGCGGTGGTGCTAGTGTTGCTGTTGCTGCATCTGCTGGCCCGGCAGCTGCCCCTGCCGCTGCTGAGGCAAAGAAAGAGGAGAAAAAGGAAGAGAAAGAAGAGTCGGAGGATGAAGTAAACATTTTTCCCTTCACAGTTTTGCGACAAAAATTAGGGCTTAAATTCCAATCTTTAGTTTTTAGATTCTCTTATTTGTTTTTCTAACCAAGACAATGTGTTCAATTTTGTTGCAGGATATGGGATTCAGTCTCTTTGACTAGGAGATTAGGATGATGTTTGGCTCGTTTTAAAGCATAATCATCCTCCTCCATTCCATTTTTACGTAGAAGATCCCTTTTCCCTCCTCTCTGCTATATTGTGTTAGTTGTTCTAGTTGGAGTTGGAGATATTTAATTTATGTTTAGGAAAAGTGAGTTGAGGCAAAAACCCTTGCAAGACACTAATGGTAATTTCGGGGTTCAAATCTTATGTTCGAGTTTTGGTTTGTTGTTTGCCTTTTAACTGTAGTAGTGTGCGTTTTATAGGTATTTGTCTCGTTCTTTCTTTTGACCACGTTGATTTCACCTGATTTTGCAAATGTAGATTTTTATCTCTACCCACCGTAAGACTTAACCTATAAACTTATACCCAATGCCAATGCCTAAAATGTAGATGGTCTTGCACTCAATTTATCGTACAAATTTTGTTGTTTGCACGCTCCACGTTGTAAAGAAAATGCTCAAATGGAAAGGGGTTACTTGTGATGAAATAGCCGTTACATACGAAAGCGAACAAAATATGGAAAGGAAAAAAGGTGGCAAGTGCATCGCCCTCGTTGGACTCACAATGGGGAAGGGTTGGCTACTAGTCTCATGTTGGATGGGTAACCTTTGGGGTGAAGGAAATTTAATCAATAGGTAAGTTTATACTTTGACTACGACGAGTACACTTATCCATAAGTAGGTAAGTTTATACTTTGACTATGACGAGTACATTTATCCATAAGTTGGTTGTGGTCGGGATGCGTCTGTCAAACTTACAATGTTCACGTACACGTTGTAGATGCTGTAGCATGAGAAATGTTTGAATTGTTGTGGAATATATAGCAAGAGTGACATTATAGCCAAAGCAATTTTCACTATTGTCGAAACAATAGACAAATTTGTAAGCAAATGGCGTAACTTTTAAAAGCGATGCTATGTTCCTGCAAAGAGATAATTACTTTGGCAATAATACCATTCTATAGTAAATGTTAATTTTATTTTTGCATTTTTCTTTTCCAAATGGAAAATTATAAAGTTAAGAATGTGATTAGATTAATTATGAGTCAAAAGATAATATATTTTTTTTCTTTTAAAAGAAAGGTCCAAGTTTCATATTTTCAACTCCAAGTGAGACTCGAAATCGGGATTTCTCTTGTCTAGATGAACGCCTTTATTGACTAGGCAGGCTAGCCAGTTGGTTAGAGAAGAAACGACAGCCAAAATTGAAAATAAATTGGTTCGGTTGGTCAAGGACTATGATTGATAAATCATTTCGTGTATGGTTGTGTACTTATCTTTACTTAATTACAATGATTGTGAAAGATCTTTGGCTCCTCATCTTCCACTTGCTCATTCCTTGTCTCTTCTCACTTTTGTTGGACATTCCTTTCTTTTCATTGGGAAAAAAATAAAGTAACGAAAATAGTTCTGTACCCCCTTTTTTGTTTTGAGATGCATGATAACAGAAAATAATGTAATGGTACTATCGAAAGTAAACAATAAAACTCTTCTCAATGACGTTTCCCATTGCAGTTTCATTTTATAAAGGAAACCAATTGATCCCATGTTGTATTTTACTTTCCTCGCATAATTGAAAAAGAAGAGAAATACAAGACAAAACAATTGAGAGTCTATTGCATAGCATGTGAGATGATGAACATTTGTTAAGACAGAAAAAATGTAAAAAACAAGCCCTTTGTGTGCAGGCTAATATCTACATACACTAACATGTATGTATGTACCTCATCAGTACTGTCTTGGGTTTTGAGGTTGGCTTCGGCGAGTTTCAGACCTGGGTTTCGCAACTTCAACAAATATAACCCTGCCATCCAAAAACTGAAGAAAGAGAAAGATGGGTTTCATTCAGTGCCTTGACCCTTTTCAACTACACAAACTCGCTTATTATGAGAAAATAAACTTACAGGAAGCACTGATTTCAATCTGAAAAACAATAAATTTGAAAACGAGCTTCTATGACTTGAAAGAGAGAACTATTATGTTGGACATACCAAATTTGGGCACAACATATATATGCTGGTATTATACAAAAGGGAGCGAGCAACTTACAGTTATCATCTAGATGTCCAACGTAAATAAACTATTGATATTATTTAGAAGTCAAAATGAGAAAGCTGGGATCTAAATCTAGTCATTCTGCTTTCACTTGTGCTAATACACTGTTGAATTTATTATTGGGATATCCAGCTTCTGGAAGCACCTCTTAATCCCCCAAGGGTACATTTAGATTCTCCAATCCGCATGTACCCTACTGGGGCATACCAGGGGAGGTGGCCCCAATAGGATATCGGGATATAGTTCATAAGAATGCACATATAAACTGTCAGAAGCAAAACTGCGGTTCCTTCTCCGATTCCACTATGAATGAGTAAAACCTAGACAAAGTACCACATTTGGCATTTCCCAGCTTCAGTGTTATACACAAAATGATGGGGCCAAGTTTCTCCCTCCATCCCTCTCACTTCATCAAAGGCAGAAATAAGGATCACAATACATTTACTTTTTCAGTGGTCCGAGTCTTTTTCAAGAATGCACCATATTCTAGACTTCTTTATCAAAACAAGGTCGGACAAAATTATTATATAGACCCAAGTACAATGAAATGTTTGTTCTAATTTTATATTTAACATCATGAACAAGGGAAAAAGCTTAGCATCTAAAAATAACTCCAAAGTTATATTTATCTTTATTCTCTACAATTTTGGCAGCCATACATACCTTCCCATGCATTCCCTCAATGGCCTTCTTGGATTCCTCCTCTGTTGCATAACGAAGGAAAGCAAAGCCCCTTGGCCTATTCGCTATTCTATCCATCACCAGATTCACTGCAAAATCAGCAAGTAATTCTTTCAGAAGACAATATGACGTTCACAATGAATATCAAAAGATACAATCATGAAAGCGTATTGAAGGACTTGAATGAATAAGTTAGTAATGTGTCAACATACTCTATCTCACCTTCTACAAGCTGGCCAAAATTTTGGAAAGCATTTCTCAAGCTCTCCTCAGTTGTACGAAATGAGAGTCCTGCATGCAGAAGACAAGAATACTCAATGTAGTAATTAGATAAAACTTGAAATGCTCAAAAAGCTAGAAAATTTCTAGCTTCAACTCTATGGTCCAGGGCAACAATTCTTCTTGAAATTTACAATAGAAACTAAAAAATAAGACCATAACAAGTCCCCGAAAACAGAAAATGGAAAAAGGAAAATTAATATAACTGCAAATAAGAATGTTTTAGCAAATGACACTAAGGGTGTGTTTGATTGCATTTCCTTTCCGCTATAACTGCTTAGTGGTTCATATTTTCAATGTTTCGTAGTGTTTGATTCTACAATTTTCCATTCATATTTTCAGAGACTGGCAGTGTCTGATTCGACATTTTTCCATCAAATGATTTTCCGTGGTACAACTTGGTTTAGCCTATATTCTAATTTTCCATGAAACTCAAAAACAGCTTCCCCCAAAAGGCTTTTGTTTTTCGATGAAATTTATTTCCTTGTAAAACAATTCCCAGGAATTCAACAATTGTCCACGTGAACTATCTAGCATTCTAAACACTCCAACCCGTGCTCTAATTGACCAGAATTGCTTTGTAAGTGGCAAGGTGCAAAAAGCTTTAGTTAGCTATTGAAGAATATATGTTTCCTCTACCAAGCAACATGAAACCTCGAAACTCTGATAAGATAAACAATACCATCTTTTAAAATTAACGCCTTTCAGAAGAGTTATGGCCTACTCTCCTAGGTTGCCATTAGCTCTAATGGTATCAACTATCAAGTCTCTCACTGAAACATACAACATGATCCAATGTGATAAATCTTCATATAATGTTAGATTTAAACAAATATGGCAAAACTTCAAAAGAAGCACAATACATTGCGAGTGCCAAAATATCCCCAAGCAAAATTCACCGAACACCTGACAAGTACTAGAAGATCAGTATTATTTCCTACGAACTAGTAGATTAGTATAAAAGTGTTATTCACCTATGAACTAGAAGAGTAGTGTATTATTCACCTTTGCTACTCTAAAGAGATAGTAAGCAACTCTATCTGATAAGCTCATCATTAAACAAAGTATGCAACTATTATAGCCCTATAAACCATATCAGCAGAGCAAAAGACCAGTAAATCCACTTGTAACACCTAAGTGCTCATTTGGTTCATTCATGAAATCTTAAATTGGTAAATTCACAGTAGGAGTCTAGTCCCTTATAATGCATGTTAAGAGATTGAATTATCGGTTAATGAAGCTAAAACTTTCCATGTTAAACAAATTAACATTTTGGACTCCAGCAAAAACCCGAAGCAAACAAGCACTAGTTGTGTTATGTATGTCTTTACAGTATGGGAATTAATCAAAACCAAGAATCACTGATTGACCACATATACCTCCAACGCTTCAATTGAAAGATTAAAACATACACCAAAACAGAGAGAGAGATAGAAGGGGTAGGGGTAAGTAGCTAACCACTGACGTAGAGCTTGGTGGAGGAGTTGAAAGTAGTGTTGGGAGTCGTAGGAGGGAGACACGCCACAATGCAAAAAGCATGTCTGGGTTTTGTTGATTTTAGGGTTAGTAAAGTAGCAGTTTGTTGGAATCTGAGTGGAGATGAAGAAGAAAAGGAGGGGAATTGGCTACATGGTCTTTCCGCCTCAAATTTTCTTCCTCTTCCATTATTATCAATGGTGAACGATGATGAAGATGGTGTTATTGAAACCACATGAGCAACTGTAACAAATCTTGCCGCCATTTCTATCTATGCACCTGCACCTGCACACGAGAAGGGATTATTACGACTCTCTGGTTCCGGTTCGGTCTGTGTAAAAGCTGGATTCCAATTTCCAAAATCCAAATGGGTTGGAAATGGCCACGGATTGACTCGGATTCGGTTAATGACTTTGTTTAGGTTGCTATTATTTACCCCCTCTCGATCTTAACGCAAACATTTCTATTTATAATTTGATAAAACTTATTTTTTAATACTTTATTTTTTTGTCATAAATATACTCTCACTTAACTATTACTTAATTTATTTATCTAATACTTAAAATATTAACTTATCTATCTATTTATTTTTTAATAAATTAATCAAACGTTTACTCAAATAATTAAACATATATTTTCCATTTTCCTCATTCATAATCACATTCCATTGCTTCAAGTAAAAAGATAGAGAGAGGAGAGACTCACTTCTTTATTATTTGAACTCTCAAAATCAAGAAATCACAATCAAATCAAAGCACAAACATTATTGATAAGAAGTTTGAAGCTTGGATTAAAATAAATAAAAAGCAATGTTCATGAGATGATGAAGAAAGAAGAAGTTCAAGAAAAAGTTGGGAATGAAATTTCACTCCAAAATGAAGCTAAAAATATATTATAATTGTTATTATTGGTGTATTAATGTGTATATTAGCCTTCATACATCATTATACAACATTCAAATTGAAACAAAGATGTAATCCCCAAAATAGAGTATAAAGCAGGTTCTGTCCAGGCTTGACTCGCTTTATACAAGGAGAGTAATCTAATTATAACTCTCTTCAAATAAGGCGAGTGTGTAAAGACACACCCACCCCATGTTAGATGAGTGTGTGTTATTAGGCGAGTTACTTACAACACATTCACCTAATGTGGAGTAAGTGTGTGTGAATCCACTCACTTGTCATTAGGTGAGTCTAATTTAAAAATACTCCAGTACACTCTGCACTCCATTGTCTTATATTAGGTGAGTCACTTGCAACACATTCACCTAATGTGGGGTGATTATATATGAATTCACTCACCTGTCATTAGGTGAGAGACGTAAATGACTTCTTTCTTTTTCAACAGTTGCGAAGGTGGGAGACGGTTTTTATCGGTCATCAATAGCTGTTCTTCGACGTGGAGATTAGCGATGGGAGAGCTATGAAGGTGAGAGCCGATCGAGAGAATGTAAGAGCTGACCTTGGAGTTGAGTGAGAGACGAGCAGGTAGAAGATGAGCGAGAGAAGTGAGGGATGAGCGGGAGAAAGTGAGAGAATGACTTATTCTGTTAAGTAATTTTATTTTTAATTAAAGTTTGTATTAACTTTTAATTGGGTTGTGGGTGTTTGTGACTAAAAATTAACATGAGAGGAGTGTTTGTGACAATAATAGTGTTAGTGACAAAAATGAAGGGTGCAAATAATAACCCTGTTGTTTAGGGCGGTTTTGATAGATGCATCTCATTTGTTGTCAATTAACCCTCAAAACTTTTTATTAATATTTAACTAAATTTTATTCATACCACCCTCTTAATATTTTTATTATATTTTTAAAGTAAATGCATATTTATTAATTATGTTTTAAAGTAAGAGTTTTAATTAATTTATTTTTTTTGTACATACTTAATTTTGCACAAAATTATATTTTATTTAAATTTAATTTTACAATTCAAAAAAATTAATATAAATTTATTTTATATGACGTGTTTATATTTTTTAACATGTATACTCTTATGTTCCCTCATAAAACTCTAAAACAATGTTAATTAAATCCAAATACATAATAATGTTTTAAAAAACAAGTGGCGCAAAGTGCAAACTTAACTTTACGTAACCTTGAAAAAATTATCTTGTGTATTTTATTAATAAATGAGTTTTAAATATGTAATTTGTTGAAATTATTTTAAAGTACTGCCCATTAAACATTTATTTATAATAATATGGTATAAAACATGTACTGTAAATTTAATTTTACATGATTATATAAAAATTACAATTTAAAAATCTACTACAAAGTTAATTCAACACTCCATTTGAAGTTTGGTCAAATATAGGCACTTAATTTATAAAAATATTATTCTCCGGTTCTTTTGCAAAAAACCTTTTCAAGCAAGCCTCATTTTTCAATATCCCGTTGTTTATTGTCCTCTTTCTTTCTTTTTTTATTTAATTTTTTATATATATACATACACAAGTGATGATAATTAGCGCGGTTCTTTGGAGAGGAGAAGGGGATTTTCTCTTTTTATACAAGCAAGAGTTTCCCATGTTTAGAATTTCCAACGAAACTAGTCTAATTTTTATATTATTCAAAGAATTCGTGAATAATTAACTTTCAAGGAATCCAATAAAAATCAAATAGTTGCGAATATGCTTTCAATTTAATGTTATATTTTAAACTATTCAGAGATTATATGAAATTTAAAGACTACTTATATTATTAAATAATTTTTTTTTTGTTAAAGCATAATACTGTTTTCAGAAGTAAATCATACATTTTTATAAGTTTCTATTTTTCAAAATATAGATATACCACCAAAATGAAGCAATGAAACTTTAAACCCTGGAGATATATATATATATATATATATTGATCAGTAACAAAAGGCTAAAGCCCTAACAGCCAACAAGAGCACCAATAACACAGAAAGGACAAGAACAACAAAAAGAAAAGGGAAGACCAAGCTAAAAGATTTAGATAAAACATCAACCTGGAGACACAAGGAAGAATCCCCAAAACAAGAGACACAAGGAAAAGCAACATCTAAGGACATCTTCCAACCTGATGGAAGTAGCAACAAGCTATGGTTCTTGGACAAAACAGAGGGACAAAAAATCTCAATAGCTTCAAAAGCAGCAACAATGGCTATGGGAGCTTTAAAATCACCGAAGGAACCAACACCACCCGAATTAGAAGCATCTTGAAGTATTCTTCCTGAAGGAAAGGGGGTACAAAACCAACGCCCAACTTGATACGCCTCAAATGACAATTTGGATTGAGCTTTCGGCGTGGTACATCACTCCATGAAGATCTGAGAACATATCCCGAGCCAAAGCATGGTGAAAGCATCTACGTGGTAAGCAAGAGATTTCGAAAGAGAAACAGACCATTCATCAGCGAAGATTCAGCCAGTGGCTCCGGTTGTGGAAGAAGCTCAATCAAAGGGGTTATTGAGGAATTGTGATGTAAGGAGGCTAGGAAAAAAGGAGACAGCAGAACCCAAGCAGAGGCATATTGTTGTGGTGGTGAAGGGAGGGAGAAGCCTTATGAAGCAATGCTATACCTATCTTACCAAGTGCATTAAGTGAACTGTACCTTCATAGCATACAACAAAAATACATTCCACTTAGTACGCCTAATAAGAATAGGTGATAATATTTGTGAATAAGAAAAGCATTTTCCAATTAATAATTATAGTTATTATTGTACATTTTCACTAACTTTAGGATAATCAAGCGCCAAATCTCACGGTCCAAACAAATTATTATATTCTTGAATATTAATTAAATTGAAATTAATGTTCTTTTCAGCAAGCATTTATAGTATCATTCTGATACGGAAGCAAAGGCACAAGCTAACAATTAACCAGGCAAGCGGATTCATAACATTAGAGAAAATGTATATAATAATAGTAAAGCTACCATAACCTCCACTGAAATAACTACCAACACTTGGCCCCACTTCCGTTACAAACACCTAAGATTCATCCCTCTATTACCTTGCTTGCTTATCCAATATGATCGTCATATCATATTCAAGGAAATTGCAAAAAACAACCATCATCTAGAAGATTAATGCCCTGTAGGCCAACATACAAGTAATAATGCAGAACAAGTAAAAGTCCAAGAAAGGTAACGCTCCACCATTAACAATAGAACATCACCCTCTTAACATTCTCCTTCAAAGCAGGGAGGGGCCTCACAGAGGCATTAGCACCCGGCAACCTAGTGCTTCTGGCACCAAAACCACCACCGCCTCCACGTCCACCTGCTGCTGCACTAATCATCGACCCACTATCTGATGTCTCTGGTTCCATATAGAACCTTGCTCTAAATGCCGCCAAATGCGCATAGTATGCAGGTGGCACTGCCAGAAAGAAAGATCGTTTTAACACAAAAAACAAATATCCTAATTAAACTACTATTACTAGAAATTGAGAAGCCAAATCACTCTCTCTTGTTTCATTGTTCTTTTTTTGTGTACTTCAGGGGAAGAGGATAAATATTCAGAGAAAGAAATTTAGGCTCACCAATGGAAACAGATCGAGTGCACCTTGCATAACTGCAATGATGAAACAATAACAAATAACATCATCAGGACCCAAAAATCAGACTTGTAGTACAAACTTCAAAGTACGCTAATTTGAGCAACAGATGAGTAACACATAAATGGAACCAAAAAAAACTCAGTAGTCAACACTGACACACTTACGTGTAGCAAAGGTTATTGGTGAGTGATTGCAAGGCATCAGCTGTAAATTTGTTCTCATCCCATAGAACATGGTAATGTGCAGGGCGGCTTGTACCCTGTTGTACAAGATCAAATCCGTATTTAATACAAGCAACCCAAGCTCCAAAAACTGCAGTTATTCTTAAACCACTGAACATCTAAAAAGCAGAGGTTTTACCTGAATACCCGCATGGCTGCAGAGGTAAAAATCAAACTCTGTAGGATGGCAGATCTTGGAATCTACAACCGTACCTGTAGAATTTTGAACAAAAACATATGTTTTACATAATCAAAAGAAATAAATTTAGTCCAGGGTGCATCATGATTCAAGCAGCAAGCCAAATACCGGGCAGTATATTCCCGCTCCTGTCAACTGCATTCCGGTCAGCATGGTTGTTAGCAAACAATCTTGTGTGGTGACGTTTCTGGACCACAACAAATGTAACGGGGGGCTGATAATTTGGTTCCAAGGACGCACATGCCTGAATTTAGGTTTAATGCAAGGGTTAGCATATAATCCACCAAACAATACAAAATGAAACGATAGGAAGGATGTAAACATATATATACCTTACGAATTGCATCAAGTTCATAAAGTAAAACTTGATAGAACTGCCCTTCGCTTACACCATCCCTGCACAAGAGTTCATCGTAAGGCACAAGCAAAGATATTCACTGTATTTCTAAGGTAACAGCAGGATGGCATGGCAGATACCTGTAAAATATAATGCGCTGTGGTTTCTGCCCAGTTGCTCTACGGAACGAAATAAGTAGTTCCCTAAATTACACAAAACAAAATCACAAAGAATCAATTCCATAACACTATTGCAACTTGCCATTAATAAAACTACTAGGTTTTCATGCACATGATGCATGCACGATTCATATATAGGTATTTCCATTGAACAAAAAAAAAATTAAAAAGAAGGGTAAGAAGTGTTCAGACTTGCTCATTAGGCCAGGGTTCAAGTCTGGCTACTTGTATTCCTTGCAATTTTTTATAGGTGTATAATGGGAATGCCACAAGTGTAACAGCCCAACAGCCACTGGGCTTTGCAATATGGTAGATAACAAAAACCACCACCATAAGAAGGCAGTTTTAAGAGAGGGATTTACTTGATCATGCCACCCGAAACAGTCCCTCTAGCAGGATCCTGCCAAGTCTTGAACAAATCTTGGATGAGCTCTTGACGATGGGCTTGAGCACAAACCAAGCCAGCATACTTCGTAATCTCTGGCCAATCTTGAGAAGCAACAACCTATTGGCAGTCAAAAATGAAAGCAAAAAGGTACAAGTTAACCAGCAAACAAATATATATAAAACCAAGGAGCGTGGCATATATCATACCGCTGCAATAGAGGGACTTGAATCTTCCCCAGGGTGGGGATGGGTAACATCAGCACCAAAAATGATGGTAGGCCGGTCACTGACAAGGGGTATGCGCCTTGATAAAGCATCAACAAGGACTGTATTCCTCCCTCCAACCTTCACATTAATCTTTAAAGCCACGTTGGCAAGATATTGTTTACTCCCCTTGAATACATGCTTTGTCAAGCAACATTGTGAAACAACTCCAAGATCAGTCTCGCAAATTCTTTTCAAATCACCTGCAAAAAGAAAGGGATAAAAATATTCAAATGCCAAAACTCAATGAAACAAGCAAAACATATAATACATGTTTCACAGAGAATAAAATCCAACACGCCAAAATTAATTACCATAAAGAGAGCCGTTATTGTCGGGAAGAATGACAATAAGCAGGTCAAGCTCTTTCCGCTGGGGCTGGATTGCAGCAATGGCATCATGGTACTGAGCCTTCAAAACTCTTTCCACCTGATCAGGGCGAGCACTAACTACTGGGAGCACAGGTTCACGGTGAAATGCCTACAAAAGGAACCACGGATGCTAAGTTGGGGCTTGAGAACCCAGAGCCATCTAATGAGTATAACAAGGCAATCATAACAAAGGGATGATATGGAAACCAGTACCATGCCAGAAATTGTACACATTTGGGCAAGTTCGTAACAAAAACTACGGGCAACATTATCTTGCACAGACCGTGAGAAGTTCACACAAATCCAACTATTCACGGTTCCCCCGTTGACCATTTTCTGTAACATATGTCAAAATCAGCATTAATCAATTATTGAATAAGATATGGCTGGCCATAGACAAAGAGAACCAAAATTTCAAATTTATCTATTAAATATGTACTATGGAAAGACGGTGAACGCTAATTCTGTTAGCCCCACACAATTTGATTTGTGGAATAAAAGAATAAAATTCCTACAAGTACAAAATCTCCCAATTAGAGATGTACCTTGCATCATGCATGCAGCACATCAAACAAACATACATAACGTATTTGCAAATAATTACCATCTGGCCATCATACTACAATGAGCTATTATGTAGCATGCTGAATCAAGATCCATTGTCACTATTTAATGACAAGGGAGAAAGCTTCTCATGCATCTATGTCATAAGTTTATAATGCTCTCCCTAACTGCAATGCCTAGTGCATATAAATTCTGATGGGTCATTCTGTCATTCAGTAAATATGATTGCTTGCCATGGATCTCTCTAATTAGTATTTCATCCATACTACTACTAACTTCAGCAACCGAATATCTTGAATCTATCTTCCAAATGCAAATATGATATCCAAATTTACATATTCAAGGCGACATCTCCAGATGTATGTCCTAAAAAGATGTCCTGCCAACTTGTATTTGAGAAGAAAATATTACCTTATTCATCATGTTCCACTGACCAACTTTAGGGAGGCAATCCTTCTCTCGACCTGTATCATGGTATTTAAGCTGCACAAGTAATGCACAATTCAAGATGATAACACTTAGTAGGTAAATCAAGTAACAATAGAGCAGTAAACAAGATAGAACAAACAATTACCCAAGGAGGAGGTAGAATCCTAGCTTCAACTGATGCTAGCTTCTCGCTAATTTTAATACCAAACTCTTGTGCATAAGGATCTTGAGCATAAGCATTATGATGGACCGTCTGCAAAAGGCACGTAAGAATGAAGTAAAATACAGAATGTCTAACGTATTAACAGAATGGATCTAGAAGTCTGTGGTAGAAGCCTCCATTTCCAAAACTATATTGCCGACAAAATTTGTTTAACGCAAAGTGTGTATGTGTGACAGAGAGAAATAGAAGGAAAAGAAACAGGGTGGGAGGGTGAGGGAATAAAACAAGAGCGTGCAGTAAAAAGGGGTTAAAGCGATCAATCTACATAGTATTATCTTTAAAAATCCAGAATATCTTGGTTAAACCCATAAAAGAAGAATCCTTATTGTTGACTTATTGTTTGCTATAAGTCAACAATTATGCAAATAAAAGAAGAATCCTTAACTCCAAACAGTGGTATGATGGTTGTAAGGACCTACTCTACTCCTCTATACAGCATAAAAAATAGCAAACACACATGGAAGTGAACAAACAAAAGTAATACAACTATGATTAGAAATAAAGCGATAAATCTACATAGTTTGATCTTTAAAAATCCAGAATATCTTGGTTAAACCCATAAAACAACAGAGGATAAGCCAAGAACAATCTTCTGTGATGAAGACACCAAGACAACCTACATTGCAAAGTTCCACAAGCAGTTTGTTTCCATTGAAAAAGTAATCAAAATCAATATACTGACCACGTGTTTCAAGAGAAAGCGAAAAATCATAAAAAAGGAGAAGAGAAAAACAGATGAATACTCTATTGGGGACCCCTGTAAAAAATCTGACACACGGAAAGCCAGCCATTGAGAAAACCAACCTGTAGAATATCACGCTCCCTCTCCTGAGGACGCTGACAAGTAACCTTCAGCAAAGCAGTGATTTGCCTCTCATTTAACCTTTTCGAGTATCTCTGTCCCTCCACGATTTTGCAGACCTGAATCAATTTAAAGATAAGAAAATATACTGCACAACATTGCTGGCATCGTGTGGAAGTTAATCACAAACCTCCATTGGCAAATAATTTGGCCTATTTTGATTTCCAACTTGAAGACAAGGCCATTGAATATGTTGAATTGAAAAGCCATAGGTCTCCCTAAAATACTCAACAACTGATTTCACAGTGCCACTATCATCGACTGGAAAACTGTTTGGGGAAAAAAAGAAAAGGGAGCAAGTGAGCAGTAAAATGAATAATTCATTGGAGACCTTAAATTTACAATTGATTCGTACGTCAGTTCTCGTGTGGTCTGTGATGTTAAACCAGATATTCGATATTTCCTGCGCATATTTCCACGATGTGTCACTTCCACCTTCACTCCTCTCAAAGCCTTCTTAATCTGTTTTGCAAGGTAAAGCCAATGATGCAACAACTCAGCTAGTCAATTGCAAGCACAAAGTATCTTATCCAGCAAAAAACATAGGTACAAGACACGCATTTTATCACACAGATATAAAGACGAAAAGTATTACTATCATCATTGAAGTTACATATGGTTTAATGCATGGAATATCCATTAGAAAACAGCATACTCAAGAGCTATAGCAAGTCAAAAAAAGTTGCACTTCAAGATAAAGGACATGTACAAGGAAGAATTAAGTGTCTCATAAAGAGCAAAAGACGGCCTTTATCCAACATATATGTGTGTAAAATTATAATAAATCTGTGCAAGTCAACAAAGGTAAAACAACTAGAACAAGAAATGAAACATACCAGAAAGCCAAAAAAATCCTAGGTATTATACAAAAATGACTAAAAACATAATTAAAGTACCCATCACAATTCTTTTTTTGCCAAAGGTATAGATGCATTATCATTACATTACGCAAACATAAGAAAATGTCAGAGGCCAGGTTTTCTGAATATTTCTGAGACACTGTCCAAGTGAGGGAATAGAACTTCTACGCTTACACGTAAACTACATAAACATTCAATGAGGCAGCAAACAATAGTATAATCAATTTCAAATAAAAAGTAAAACAGACTCTAACCTTCACACGATCAGCATCAGACAGCGGCCTTGGTGAGACATCCCTATTCAGCAGCTGTGTTACAAAGTCAATTACAGGCAGCGGCTCAATAAAAGCAGTGGAGGACATATCTGCACATTGAGTTCATGTTTCGAAGTTTCAGTAATACGAATCCACAATAAGATCATTCATTATTTGAAGGACAAAGCAATAAATGAACTGGAAAAACAACACAATACTTACCAATATTTAGTGACAATCCCATTTGGGTAGGGCGAATACTCTGATAGAAACCACGCCAACTTTCCAATCCCTCACCCAATGGCTGCCTTCGTCCTAGATCAGGGGAATAAAATGAACGTGCCACAGGACTATACCTAAAGTCATTAACATAAAAAATTAACACTAATATTTGAATATAATATATATACACATAAAAATATAAAGGGAACCCAATAATAAACGAATTATATTGCAGCAGCATTAGCTGCCAAAAGGATGGTTTTATAATCTTGTACCGAGTAGTTGGCAATTCACGCAGAACAATGTCCAGAACCTGAAGAGCTTCTTGAGGTGCATCTGCCTGCCTCCCCTGTAAGAACATTCCTAAGTGGTGTAAGTCAGCACGTGCAGCAAATTTGATCACAACTTTGAATTCTCTCTCTCTCCTGCATCAAGAAAATGGAAGATGGTCATTAAAAAACTGATACTAATCCACACAAGCAGAAATAAGAGTAAGAAGGACAGAAGAACAAACCTTGGAGCACCTGATCCATCGTCTTCATCAGTAAGAGTGATTCTGAACTCTTTAGTAGCAAAAGGTAGGGGACCTGCTGTATAGAGACTCTTTCTTCCATCATATGCTGGAAGCCTCTTCCCAAGATGAGATTCCCTGTACAGTTTCACCAGCTGTCCCATCACAGCCCGGTTCACTCCCCGTGATGCAACATCAGGAGTAATTGTAACCTAGCGCACACAAAAAACAGACGTGTGTCAACACAAACTGCCCAAAAGAACTCAAGCAAGGACAGAAAGACAAAAAAAAAAAAGATTCTCACATCATACTGGTGTAAATCCTTGTCCGGCAATTCGGCAAAGAAATGGTTAGCCTTCACGACACACCTGCTACCAATACTACCCTTGCCCGGACGAAGAGGAAACCTCATTGATTTGCTTGAGGCAGGCGGAGGCTGAACAACCTGGCTTGAAGCCGCTTCTTGCTGGACAGAAATCTGCCCAAACTGCTGTGTCACTGCTGGAAGTAATGGTTCAGCAGCAGAGGATGAAGAACTAGCCTCAGAATGAAGTCCTGCTGGTTTCCCATATGATATGGGCTGAGTCATCACCCCAACTTCTTGCAGAGGCTGGGTTGCTTGGTGCAGCTCGGAAACTGATGGCCTAGTGGGTCCAACAGCAGAAGGTACAACTCCACGGCTACCTCCCCCACCACTGCGGCGCTCAGGAGGTGCTCCTCCTCGCGGCTGCGGCTGAGCGGCCCGGCCCTGGTAGTACTCAGGAGGCCCTCCATATGACTGCTGCGGAACCATTCCACCGCGTTGGTCCCTTCCACCACCACGTCCACCACGACCTCCATGCTGAGATTGAGGGGCAAAGCCTCTTCCTCCCCCACCTTGGAATCCAGCACCCTGCTGCTGTTGTGCAGGTGGCCGTTGGGTATCACCACCACCGCGTCCTCCGCTCGCTTCTTGAGACTCGGAACTCTCACCCCCACCAGGAAGTTCAGTTCTCCTCTTCCTTACCATGATGATAACTACAAAGAACACAAAAACACTGACGACTAAGCATTTCCACTATAAATTGTTTAACAAAGGAGAAGTCAAAAGCACTAAAATTAAATCAGACAAAACAAATCTTAAGAATCAGGTTAAACTTGCACGAGCAAAACAAATCATATCTGAAAAACAAAACATCAAGTTCCATGCACAGGCAGATATGAAACCACTTTAAAATTATATCAAAAGGCTAAGTTCCTCTCCTCCCGCAAAAACATGGCACTCGGTGGTAGGCGGTACACAGGAAACAATAGTTATGCTCTGAAAACTTCGCACTTAGATGAATTATATGAAGACTAAACAATGGAAAGCAGAGGCATTTATATTAAACAACAGCAGTAATGATACATACTAATGAAGGATATGTCCAAGTGCCAACAAATTCAAATAAACATTGATGGAAAAGAACATTCCATACATAAATGGTAGGCTTCATATTTCTGGGAAAAGACATAAAGAAACTTAGAGAAAGATCTGAAGGGAGAGAGTAGAGCACTAATAGCTGATTCGTGAAAGAAGGATGAGCCTTTGCAGAGATGCTCACATCATGTTAGTCCATTAAGGCAATCTCCGGAGTCAAAACCATATCTTATATCTTATCTTATAATCAATTAAAGAAAATGACAGGATTCCAGTTAATCATTCACAGAATATAAAGGCTACTAGATAATACAAACAAGCTGCAAAGTCATTATGGCCTTGTGAACACACCCATCTATATATCTATACATCTATCTATATTCTATAATATCTCTAAAATAATTTTTATATATTATTATAAATATAAATATTTTATTCCGAATTCAGTAAATCAAATAAAAATTGGGACAAAAAACTTCAAAATAACAAAGCTGCCAAATATTTCTTGAAACAGATTGCATACAGTAAGTACTAGAACAAACTCATTGAACCGAGCCCAGCCAGGAAAGGAAGCCATAAATTTACAAAATCACAGCAACGCTGATTAATTTCAGTTCATAGTACCAATAAAGGGGAAAAAGGAACGGTCCAGCAAATTTAACAAACAAAAACATTCATTGATGAAAAAAAAAAGCAGCGAAAATACAAAGTGTATGCACTATGCAGAAGTGAACAACCAAAAACGTGCATATCTAAACGTCCAGTTCATTTTCCATCGATATGAGAAAGCAACACCAAACCTTCAAACCATCAGAAACAACTACACAACATCAAAAACATACACAGTCGGATCAACTGTAGGAACCGATAGCCGATACAGTAAAGAGCTTCTGAAGAAAACCAGGATTTATACGAGCAAAACAATCTAACAAACAGATCAAACAGAAAAATGGTAAAAACAACCAAATAGCAAGTGAACAACAACAAAAACATGCATAATCGGAGCAACTGCAAAAACCTACAGACGATTCACTAAGAGCTTCGAGAGAAATGAGAATTTATCCGAACAAAACATTATAACAAACAGATCAAACAGAACAATCAACAAAATCAGCGAAAACAACCAGATAAACAAGTCAGAACGAAGAGAATCGCAATCTGTATAGCAACAAAACCGAACACAAGCAGTGAAAAACCTAAATCCATTATCGTTACCTGAAAAATCGCCTCGGAAAACCGGATTTCGTCCTCCCTAAGGAATCAAGGAATCAAGTAAAGTTAAAGGAAACAGGCACTCCTACCAACCACAAGGGACCAGTTAAAAGTGTATGTAGGATAGAAGGGATTGTGGAGAGAGATGGAAACAGGTAAATATAGACAGGGAGATGGAGATAAAGAGAAATGGAGAACAAGACCCCTCACACTTTCTCTCTCTATTCTTCGCAAAAAGACACTACAATGTCGCTTTCACTTTTTTAAAGGGGGACAGGGTAAGTCTATGAAAATGACAACTCGGCCCCTAATCCTCTCTCTCCTCCCCTCTACTGATACTTCACTCGGAAGTAGTGTCCACGGGGCAATTACGTGGGACTGTTAGAGATATTGACTGGCCAAGACACTGACGTGGCAATATGGAAGCAAGCGGTGGGGCTCATGTCTTTGCGGGGATGATTGGCAGAGCGCTAAGACGATAAAAGCAACGGGTCGGGTAGATTCACGCGATTGGTGAAAATGTGACTCAATTTACGGTTTTATCAATGGCGAGGGGTACGACTTGTGACTCAATTTACGGAAGCGCCATCGTGGGTTGTACTAGACGGCAGTCGCGTCTTGGGTTCATCGGAGATGGGGCGTCAGACTGGTGGCTGGATACTACTCGGTAGTAAGGCCATCAGCAATGTATGTGTCCTTTTAATCTTTATTTTAGGGTTCTGCTATTTATACTTTTTAATATTTATTATAAACGTATTTTTTATTATAAATATTTTTTAATGATAAATTTTATTATAACTAATTTTAATATTTATTTAATAAGAAATGAGTGTATTCATGTACATTTAATTTATATGGAGAAAATTTGTCGATAAATTTTGCCTAACATCAAATAATGAAGTGATGGAATGTTTAAATAAAACCTGCCTAATGAAATGTGATTGAACTCACATAAATTCAACTCAAATGAATAGAGTATCTTACTAAGCACTCACCTAATATCAGGATATTGAAAAGAGTGTTAAAATGTGTTTTTAATTACATTTTGTTAATTTAGTTATACACGCCATGAGCCTTTTAAAATGAAGTCAATTATTTTGTATTTTCTCAGTAATATATTATCGATTTGGTATATAAGTGTTAATGAGATATGATCAAAATATAAACACAATCTCGATAGCATGTCACTACAAAATATTTATTGACAATGAACAGCCTACTCGGCCATAAGTGGCCTAAATATATTCATATATTTGACGACATGTGACTTTAACAGGCACTATATGACTGATATAGGTTTTGGGTTACCGCATGTTAATTTTTGTATTATTTAACCCCACTTGTTAAAAAGAAATAACCCTTATAAAAAATAATACTTTTTTTGGTATAATTTTTAGGATAAAAGTGTTATATACCCCTATCAAACCCTTTTTCAAATATCCCTCAATTTGTCTATTAAGTCCTAAACTATTTTCCCTAACCATGCGATATATTAAACATGTAAGGGAATTTTTGTATGAACACAAAATTGTAAAATAATATTTATCAAACTCATAACTTTATGTATAAAAAGCATATTTACTACTAAGTTAAATGTTACATATGTTATTGTTTTGAATAATTATTAAATATTTGATTGCGCACCATAAAATAGTTATATTTTCTTGATATAGTCAAGAATACACCAATTTTTTAATCATGGAAAGAGGAAAATATAGTTATTTTTTATTTATTTAAAGTGGTTATATTTTATTCATTTGTTTTTTAAAGTTGACGAGAGATGCTAAAGTTTAAACTAACCATAGGTAACTAAAACTTGCCTCCATGAGAGAGAAAGAAAACAATAAAAAAGAGGATAAACTAATTTTCCTTGTTAAACTTTACTGTTTAAA
The DNA here is from genome assembly GCA_021464415.1 of Lonicera japonica. Classification (NCBI taxonomy): domain Eukaryota; kingdom Viridiplantae; phylum Streptophyta; class Magnoliopsida; order Dipsacales; family Caprifoliaceae; genus Lonicera; species Lonicera japonica. The sequence continues at coordinate 51,148,324 of CM038471.1, forward strand.
TAAAAAAGGCAAACAGTTGAATAAGTATTTATTTGTATGAAAAGAATAAGTATTAAACCATAGGTAACTAAAACTTTTTATTTTGAATAACTATTTTTATTTAGAGTGGTTATATTTTATTAGTTTCTTGGAGTGATTTTATGGAACGATATTTTAGAATTTAGATACTTAAAAAAAAAGAAAAAAAAAAGGAGTGTACTTTAGGTAAACAAAGAATGTGCCAATTCACCTCTAATTCAAAGGACCCCTTGTTTCCATAGTCGGACTGTTGGGTATTTTAACGGTGAAGCAAAATAATAGTAAAAAATGGCGGGTTGCTTAACGGTGAAATAAAAGAATGGTCAAAAATGATGGGCTGCTTAACTGTGAAGCAAAAGAATGGTCAAAAATGGTGGGCTGCTTAATGATGAAGTAAAATAACGGTCAAAAATGGCGGCTGCTTAGTAATTAAGCTAGCCTACAATTTTTGACTGCTTAATCTCAAAGTAAACTTTAATAAATTAAATTGAGGTGGTGGACTTTACATCGGCGTCTAAAAATATTGGACTATGGAAGATCCAAATTGAAGCCAAGTAAATAATAGATAAAGAGAGAAACTAAATTCTATGGAAAGAAAGTGAGTTTCTCTTGGTGAGAATTTATTTGGTGAGAGAGTTTATTTTATAAACTTTGATTTCTTAGAGTGAGATTGGGTGTACTTGGATTAAGGGTAAAAGAGTGTATATCTTGTATTCCTTATATTGTACAATTATTATCTCAATATTGAAATCAGGTTCTCCGTGGATTAGTGGTGATTTGCCAATACCACGTAACTTTTGTCTCTTTCATAATTATTATTTTACTTGTTCCATCATATATACGTATTGTTTATAGTAAGTATCGCTTAGTAGCGATAATATTCTAATTGGTAAAAGAGTTGTGTTCGAAATTATATTGGTGTAAATCCTAACAAGTGGTATCAGAGCCAGGTTCAATGTTCGCACAAGGTGTTTGATTAAAAAATGTCGTGCATAGATTTTTTATTCATATCACGGGTGTTGTTCAATTTCGGCAAAATTTTTTTTTACTATGGCAAAGAATATTACAGTTCAGTACGTGACAGATATATATGATGGAAAGGGGAGCTTCACTTTTTGGCAAACAAGAGTGAAAGACCTCCTTGTCCAACAAGGCTTGGTAAGGGCGTTAAAAGGTTTAAGTGGCAAGCCGGAGAGGATGAGTGATGATGACTGGGAGGATATAGAGTCAAAGTGCTTAAGCACGATTCGATAATATATCAGTGATAATATTATCAACAACTTCATCGATGAGGATTCGATGACGAAGATATGGGATAAACTAGAGAAAATGTATTTAGGCAAGAATCTCACAACAAAGCTTAATCTCAAGCGAGGCCTTTATTGCTTGAAGATGGGGGAATGCGGCAACCTCATGGACCATATGAATAAATTTCATGGACTTGTTGATCAACTTAAGAAAGTTGATGTTAAAATTGAGGAAGAAAATGGGGCCTTATTGCTTCTTACCTCAATTCCAGATTCTTATGAAAACATAGTCACCACTGTCTTGTATGGAAATTATACGTTGAAAATGGAGGATGTGGAGTCGACTTTGTTGTCTAATGACAAGAGGAAGTCCTCATGTGAGGAGGTTTTGGACTCGGCTATGATTATTCATGATCAGAATAGAGAGAGGAATGCTAGCTGTGGATCTAGTGGAAACAATAGGTCTAAATCAAAGGGCGGTGGAAAAAGGCAAGCAATGTTATAAGTGCAAATAGTGGGGTCACATAAAATGATACTATCCTTTGAATAAGGAAGGTGACACCAGCAATACAACAATAACATGTATAGATAAAGGAAACTTTGGATATGTTCGCACAATCTCCAAATGTAATTCTTTTTCTCAAAGTGATTGAATATTGGATTCGGGATCTTTGAATCATATTTGCTTCAAGAAGAAAAATTTTGATTCGTTTAAAGAACATGTAAATAGTTCTGACATTGCCAAACGGTAATAAATGTATTGTTGTGGGTGTCGGAAAGGTGAAAATCAAAATGTTTAACAGGGTGAAAGCGTACTTTGGTGGTGTGGCGTATGCCCCAAAATTATGAAAAAATATAATATCCATTAGCCAGTTAGACTCCAAAGACTGCCAGGTATTGGAAGAAGGTGGAGCCATGAAAATCACGTGGAGATAAGGTCCTACCAAAAGGAGAAGAGAGAAACAGTTTGTACCGCCTTATTCAGACTTCAAGGAAACGGGGTGCACAAGATATCAAGCGATTGAAACGTGTTTCGTTTGATCGTACAAAAAAGAAGACACATGTGTCGTGTTTCCAGGCAGAAGGCAACAGTGAGATGGAAATTCCTATTAGGGAAGGGTAATTATGAAGTCCCCCTTCGGAGTCAGGAAGTAAAATTGATTGGCAAAGCTGTGCATTGCATTGGCCGACATGAATCAAGGTGGAGTTATGACTGAATATTTCCTTAATTGGAGAATGCGTAGCTGGTACGAGAAACATGCCAATGAAAATGTTTGTGTGTATAATAAATGGGAGTCTTATTATTTAAGATTAGGGAAATCCACGTTAGATGGAACGCTATTTGAACTTAGTGAAAAAGAAAGTCACATTCAACTGAGTTTTTGTGTGGCAGAAAATTGCCAAAAGCTTATTGGCAATTATCTGCCAAGGTGGAGATTGTTAGGTTTCTTAACGGTGAAGCAAAAGAATGGTAAAAAATGGCGGGCTGCTTAATGGTGAAGTAAAAGAACGGTAAAAAATGGCGGCTGCTTAGTAATTAAGCTAGCCTACAATTTTTAACTGCTTAATCTCCAAGCAAACTTTAATAAATTAAATTGAGATGGTGGACTTTACATCAGTGGTCTATAAATATTGAACTATGGAGGATCCAAATTAAAGCCAAGTAAATAATAAATAAGGAGAGAAATTAAATTTTAAGGAGAGAAAGTGAGTTTCTCTTGGTGAGAATTTATTTGGTGAGAGCTTATTTTATAAACTTTGATTTCTTAGAGTGAGATTGGGTGTACTTTGGTTAAGGTTAAAAAAGTATATCTTGTATTCTTTATATTGTACAATTATTATCTCAATATTGAAATCATACTCTCCGTGGATTAGTAGCGATTTACCGATACCACATAACTTTTGTCTCTTTCATAATTATTATTTTATTTGTTCCATCATATATACATTATTTACAGTAAGCATTGCTTAGTGGCGATAATATTTTGATTGGTAAAAGAGTTGTGTTGAAATTATATTGGTGTAGATCCTAACACGGACATGTTTGGTTTTAGCGAGAAAATAATAAATTTTGTAAAAATCTAGTTTTTTAGGCAAAATACTTAATTTGCATAAAAAGATGAAAAATAAATTGAGACAGGCGATGAGATACTCTCCATCTCATTTTATTTTTATGAGTAAATATTCTCCAACCTTCATTATCTTTTGTAAAAAAAAAAATTAATTCTCAACTACTAAAGAAAAAAATCTCATAAATATTCTCCAACCTTTATTATTTTTTGTGAAAAAGTTTTCGCTCTCAACTACCAAAGAAAATTTGATCACGCAAAAAGTCACAAAATAAGAAGACATCTCACCATACGTGTCAACTTATTTTCTAACTTCTCAAAAAATCAACTATTTTTATTTTCCTTTTCCATGTTATTAAATGATAATGTTTGAAAATTTCTTTCCAATGTTGGTTCATCCATCAAGGAAAAAAAAAAAAAATTACAAACCCAAACCAATCACTTCATTCAGTGCCATCCAATTAATAAAACGCAGGGCTTGTATGCCCGTAAAACTACATCTACATATTTTACAAGGATGACCGTGACTTTGACTGGAAATTGTTTGCATTTCATACAATACAAAATATACATTACTTATAAATTATCAAGAATAATATAAGTAGCACTATACTAAAACTACCTGTAAGAATGGCCGATAATCGGAGAATGATTAGATTGTGAAGTGTTGGTGTTTGCACGACTCATTCGCTTCTTCCTATATCTCCACGCAACTTGAATCTGTCTGGCTGCTAGTCCTCGCCAGTAGGGCGATTCATACCTACAAAGTACAAAATAAATTGAGATAACTAATTGCCCCAAATGTTGAGGACAGTCAATAATTGGTGAAGAAGAAACCCACAAGCGGAAAGCTTGAAGAATTCATGTGGGTGTGTTTTGGTAGCCCTTCTTTGCCATCGCAAATGCCAAAGACTTAACATTTTCGATATCTGGTGTTGTTTGATTAAATATGTTTCCCGAGGAATTAATGACCATCGTACAATCCTTACCTAAGAGAAGTCATAATTATAAACTTACAAGAAAATATGAAAAAGCAATTTGATTCTAGTTAAAAGTGCCATTAGGACAAGTCGAAGGCTTTAAAAAGAAACCTGAAGCTGTTAAGTTAGATATGGGAGACGAAAGATTCATTTATTCTGTATTCATGTATGTGTCTGTGCGTGTTCTTAGTGACGAGAACAAGTCAATTCATAGTAGTCATCCCATCTGCATTGTTTTCTTTTAGTAAGAGAATTAGAATGAAAAGTTCCGTTCATACATCAAGATGCTTGGCACAAATGTAACATAAATGGAAGTTCACATCCCTTGAGATTTTGAAGTCTCCTTTGTATACCATGGTAGGAACAATTTAACACTTCATAGGTCCTAAATTAAGAGTCCACTATTTCTTTTTGGGATATCCCAAATTAGGAGTCCATGTTCCGTATAAAAACATAATCAAGGTACCAAAACTCTCAATGGGAAACAAGTTTTGTTGGAAAACATGAAATTAGTTCTTTCTTAGAAAAATGTGAAGGTCAAAATATGGACTCAAAATTAGGGACAGAAGGAGTATAAAACCTTTGACTCACAATGAATTAACATTTGCCTTCTTAATTACATGCATTGAGGATTTGAGTGTTGTAGGAATTACCTTATGGCTCCTTGTACACGTGGACTCCGCAAGAATCTTGAAAAAAGACTCGTAACTTCTTCCAGATCCGCAGCTCGGAGTGTAAATGCTTCGACATTTGTTAAGCATCTAACAACTCTATTGCTAAGCAATCTTGGTCCTGGAATTCTGATTCTTCTCCCATCTGCAAAGAAAAATTTATGGAAAAAAGAAGGATTAATATGTGTTTCTACTTATATTTTTAGACTTCATGCCACGAAGAATCAAACTTGTACCTCTATTCACAGAAGAATGCTCGAGGCACCATGTGAGAAGTTCTTCACCACAAACATCTCCTTCTGACAAGGGAACTCTATTACCATCTTCTCCAGTGCTCTCCATCTTCCCCCGAACAATAAAAACCATCTTACCAATTAGATCACCAAGATACAAAATTTTGCTGTCTTTGATATATGTTTTTTGTCTTAGCCTCTCACATATGGCATCCAAGATTGGTTCATCCATTAGAGCAAACATTCGGACCTGTAAAGTAACACTTTGATCAACTCCTTGATAAAAAAAAAAAACAACAACAACAACAAAACATGATTTCTCATGTAAAAATGAAGATAGTCATGATTCTCACCATAAATTAGAAACATTTAAACAGTTTGAAACACCTTTTAGTAAGATGATTCAAGTAGAAAAAGAGAGATAACAGCCACAAACTCATACCAGAGAGCTAGACATGGGGATAAGGTAAACTATTAGAAAATTTCCATTTAGCAAAACAGTCCATTAGCTTGTAATATTTAGAAGAAGCTGGAATACCCCCACAACTCCCACCAAAAACTCTAAATAAAATAAATCTAGATGTTAAGCTCACTTTCTTGACAAACTTGAAGAGGTGCCGTCTTATATCTCTTTGAAGGTCTTCAGGCAAGTTCTCTAGTAGCATTTCTTCATTCACTCCTCTGGTGGCAGCCCAGTTGTAACGTTCTGATTCTCGAACTTGCCTGCATAATGTAGCATTCAAACACGTCAATTTGGGAAAAATAGTCCATATGAACAAACATTTAATAATCACAGTACACCATGAGACATTTAAAATTAAGAGCAATAAATCTTCATCAACCATGGCCGTTTATATAATATTCAAAAAATACCTGGTTAAAGAAAGGTTCAGCACAGAGAAACTATTTTTTTTTTTTGAAAAAAATAAAAATAAAAAACCTTCAAGGCATTAGCACCCACGTTTTCAAGCTTTGACCAAGGTAAGCGATAGATTTTACAAACTATACATAGGCCAAACACTTCCATCTCACAACAGGTCTTTCCAATTTGACCAATTTATAAGAATTGTCCTGTGAAGTGTTACAGTGCCATGTTGTAAGCATGCAATCGAGTAAGATTTCAATGAACTAAGAAAGAAAAAAACTACTATAAATATAAATTATCAAGTGAAAGAGAGAGAATAGAGAGAGGAAAAAGGTGGTACCTTTTTAGTTCTTCTGGCAAGCGCCGATGACTCATCCACTGCTCAACATCACGACGTCTTAGAGACAATTCTAACCTCCTGAGGAGCAGTAACTTATATCAGTATCATATAATTTATAATTATTTACCCCAAAAAAGGAGTTAACTACCAATTATAAATGAATCCCCTTTGCTTCTTTCAAAGCATAAACTTACTGTAACAAGACGAATGATAAACTGAACTAGGAAAATATTTTACACCCATGTCATTAAGGTGTAACCAGTGTTTTCGAAGGCATTTTTCTGCGCGCAGTAAGTCGCGCCTTAGTGTCACAGGGTTTCTCTCACTATCAACTACACTGATCCACCCTGCAACAACTCCATGCACACGCCCCTGTGTAGCACGGTCCAAAGATCCCAAGATCTCTTTCAGCGCACCTTCACCCACTTCCTCTTTGCTGTGCTCACATCTGTGCGTAGCACTGCTCCAGTGCAATCCACCTGCACCCCATTCAACCTCGATTAGTACAGACACGTGCATAAATCGGTCCAATGGCCCTGTTCAGCCCCCGCACCCCCATCTCCACAACGCCATGCACAAACCTGTGCGCAGCATGGCCCAACAGTTCCGTTGCTCCAATCAGCGCCCCTGCGCTCCATCCTGCTCACCCAACAGCCCCATGGCCTTCTCAGCTATTCCACTCATCAATGTTCCTGCAATGCCAAGCTTTCCCATCTTCACATGCATGGTGCCCATCCAATGGTGGAGTCCTTATCCATTGTAAATATGGTTACTGTTGGAAAGTCATCCTTATTTATGATAAAGAAATCTTGTACAGTTGTACAAGGCTGTGATAATGTATAGCTGTTAATATTTAGGACATTTTGTTAGTTGTCAATCTTCCTGATTTCTAGTGATTTGATTTAGAATACTTTCCTAATTGAATAAGTTCCTGCTGTATATATATACATCTGTCTTGTACCTTTGAATGATAAGTCAATAATATTGAAATTTTTCCCCAAATTTGACATGGTATCAGAGCCAGAGGTTCTCTGAGAATTAATTATTTTTTTCGATTCTCCATGTTTGATTCCTGTGTTGCCCTAAAAATCGAATTTTTTTTCAAAGATTCCAAGATGTCAGTAATTGGCGAAGTCACCAACGTCAACGGGACATGCATGGTTGAACAAATACAGCACCACTCTGCAGGTAATCTCCCCAATATCCAGGCTGCCTATAGATTGAATGGAAAGAATTATCTAAAATGGTCCCAACTGGTCCGTACGTTTCTGAAAGGGAAAGGCTTGTCAAACCATCTGAATGGCACGGGACCGAGCAAAGATGATCCTAAATTCGAAGCCTGGGATAATGAAGATTCTACAGTGCTGTCCTGGTTGTGGAACAACATGGAGACAACAATTAGCGATACTTGTATGTTTCTCGATAGACTCCCTTCGTGAAACGTACTTGAAGGTGAATGATGCAGCACAGATTTATGAAATCAAAACGAAGATGGCAGATGCAAAACAAGGTAATCGATCTGTCACCAAGTACACAAATTATTTAAAGGGGTTGTGGCAAGAGATGGATCTCTATCAAAATATCCAAATGAAGTGCAGTGAGGATGCAATTCTCTTGAAACGATTTGTTGAGAAGGAAATAATTTATGATTTTCTGGTCGGATTGAATATGGAGTTTGATGCTGTTCGGGTGCAGATATTAGGGAAAGGAAATCTCCCTTCATTGAATGAGGCTATTGCACTTATAAGGGCAGAAGAAGGCAGACGTGGAGTTATGATTGAGATTCCAACGACTAAGAGCTCAGCCTTGGTAACAAAAAGTGCAAATCTAAAGATGGCAGAACCTAATCAGTAGCCTAGCAGGGAAAATAACTACTCAAACATGTTCAAAGCCATGGATAAAGATTCTCTTTGGTGCACATACTGTAAGAAATCCAAACATACTAAGGACATGTGTTGGAAACTACATGGACGGCCACATCAACAACAAAGCAACAGAAATTGGTCTGTTAGAGGAAACTCATCAAAGGGCCAGGCACATGTGACTCAAATGAGACCGGATAACGAGAGAAATTCCCAAGAGACGGCTGAATTCAACAAGGAGGAAGTAGGGAAATTGAAAAGATTCTTGGGTACGTTAGAGAAGCATAGGTTACTAGTATTTGCTCCTTGGCACTCTCAGGTAAAACTCTTTCTCATGCATTGAATGCCTCAGGTAATGCACTCCTAGACCACCTTGGCTCCTGGATCATTGATTCAGGGGCCACTGACCATATGACCCGTTGTTCCAAAAAAATCATTTCCTATACCCCAAGCCCTAGTAACTAGAAAATCATTATAGCTAATGGAACCTCATTAACCGTAGCTGGCCAAGGTGATATTAGTATTAACAACTATTGATAATTTAGTATTATTTATTTATGGTATTTTATTTTGTTTTGGTTGGACCCTAGACTGGCTATAGAGTTCCTAACCTAACCCTCTGATACCATGAAGATTTAGAGAGAACAATCATTCTATTCCATCATAATAATAAAGAATGAATACAATGCACCTTATATAGGGAATAAAACAGGACTCCTAGCTAACCTCAAATACCTATCTAGGTGGGATTCTACCCACAAATAAAATACCATAAATAAATAATACTAAATTATCAATAACAACCATATCACACTAAGAAATGTTCTTTATGTGCCTAAATTACATTCCAATCTTTTGTCAATACAGAAACTTACAAGAGATTTGAATTGTCATGTGGTTTTTTATCTTTCACATTCTGTATTTCAGGACCAAAAAACGGGGAGGAGGATTGGACATGCTAAGGAGAAAGATGGACTTTACTACCTTGAGGAACCAAGTGGACAAAGCAAAACTAGAAATAATTTTCCTTTATCATTAATTTCTGAGTCTATCATGACAAATAAAGACAAGATATGGCTTTATCACTATCGTCTTGGTCATCCTTCGTTTAGCATCCTTAAAGTTATGTTTCCCTTATTGTTCAAAGAAACAAGTGTTGAAGATTTTTATTGTACTGTTTGTGAATTGGCAAAACACAAACGTACCTCGTTTCAAATTAGTAATAAAAGGTCCACTGTTCCTTTTTCTCTAATCCATAGTGACATTTGGGGTCCATCAACAATTCCAAATATTTCCGGAGCCCGTTGGTTTGTCTCATTTATTGATGACTGTACTCGTGTGACTTGGATTTATTTGCTAAAAAATAAGTCAGATGTGAGTTCAGTATTTCCTGTCTTTTTTAGTATGGTCAAAAATCAATTCGGTATTAACATAAAAAAAATCCGGTTAGATAATGCTAGGGACTACTTTAATAAATCTTTATCTTCATTCTTTCAAAAAGAAGGCATCATTCATGAATCGTCCTGTGTTAATACACCCCAACAAAATGGGATTGCAGAGAGGAAAAATGGTCATATTCTAGCAGCCACTAGAGCCTTCCTTTTTTCAGAAAAATATCCCGAAAAATTACTGGGGAGAGGTTGTTTTAACTGTTACTCATATCATAAACAGGTTGCCCTCTCATGTGCTTAATTTTAAGAGTCCCATGCAATTATTGTCAACATTCTTTATTTTTCCTGGATTCCAATACGTCAAACAACCTTGTTCCAAGAATTTTTGGTTGTGTGTTGTTTGTACATGTTCATTCCTAAAACAGGGGGAAATTGGATCTGAGAGCTGTTCGGTGTGTTTTTGTGGGATATTCTTCTACTTCAAAAGGGATATAAATGTTATCATCCTTCCACAAGAAAATTCTATGTGTCTGTAGATGTCACTTTCTCTGAAAAGGATAATTTTTTCAATACTCCTTATCTTCAAGGGAGAAACAATTTATGGAAGATAAGGAGAGGGATTTATTCTTACTTGATCTTTCTTTGTCCCCTTCTTCCCTTGAGTAAAATACTGTGACAAATCCGCATCCTAATACTTCTGTTGAGTCAATCCCTATCACCGTTGAATCTAAATCTGAACCCATTCCATCCATGTCTATGTCTGCTCCTGATGAGAAAGTAATGACTAAGGAACAAGAAGTTCAAAATTCTAGTTGTCCACTGCAAGTTTACTCAAGAAGGAAAGCTCCCACCATTCAACCTGTGCATGATCTAGAATTTGAACCTATGACTGGTAATGAGGTATCTGACTCTCCTATTATTCCTAATTCTCCCATCATTACTTCTAGTCCCAAAATTTCCCAAAACCCCGTTCCTATTATAAATGACCATGATATGCCCATAGCTCTTAGAAAAGGGAAAAGGACATGTACACAACATCCAATAAATCTATTTGTGTCCTAAGATAAATTATCCCCAACTCATAAAGCCTTTCTTACACACCTAAACACTATGTCTATACCCAAAACATTACTTGAGGCACTTGGTCATGAAAAATGGAGGAAAGCTATGAGAGCAGAGATGGAAGCACTAGAGAAAAATGCAACATAGGACTTGGTAGAGTTACCAAAGGGAAAGATTCCAGTGGGTTGTAAATGGGTTTTTACTGTTAAATACAAGGCGGATGGATCACTTAAAAGGTACAAGGCAAGACTAGTGGCCAAGGGCTATACCCAAACGTACGGGATTGATTATCTCGAGACTTTTGCTCCCGTTGCAAAAATGAACACAGTTCGACTGTTATTGTCATTGGCTGCTAATCTCGAGTGGAGTTTGCAGTAATTTGATGTCAAGAATGCCTTTTTACATGGAAACCTTGAAGAAGAGATATATATGGAAATTCCTCCAGGTTTCAGTACTCAAGTGGAAAGTAAGAAAGTGTGCAAGTTAAAGAAGGCTTTATACGGCTTGAAACAATCACCCCGAGCGTGGTTTGGCAGATTTACTAAGGTTATGCTCTCTATGGGATACAAGCAAAGTCAAGGAGACCATAATCTATTTGTCAAGCACTCGAGGATAGGGAATGTGACAGCTTTACTTGTATATGTCGACGATATTATTATAACAGGTGATGATAAAGAAGGGAGAGAGGAACTTAAAAGGTGTCTTGTGAAAGAATTTGAAATCAAAGATCTTGGCAGGTTGAGGTACTTCCTCGGCATAGAAGTGGCTTATTCTCGACATGGAATTTTCATATCTTAGCAAAAATATGTGCTGGATTTGTTAAAAGAAACAGGCAAATTAGGGTGCAAGCCAGTTGAAACACCAATTGAACAGAATCATAAACTTGGGGAGGCATTAGAAGGTGCGATGGTTGACAAAGGTCTTTATCAGAGGCTAGTAAGAAGACTCATTTACTTGTCTCACACTAGGCCCGACATAGCCTATGCAGGTGGCATTGTGAGTCAATTCATGCATGATCCGAAAGAAATCCATCTCCAGGCAGTGTATCGGATTTTACAGTGCTTGAAAGGAACTCCGGGTAAGGGCATTCTATTTAAAAGGGGGAGAAGATGAGTATTGAAGCCTACACTGATGCAAATTACGCTGGGTCCGTAGTAGACATGAGATCTACATCAGGTTATTGCAAGTATTTGGGTGGTAACCTGGTGACATGGAGGAGTAAAAAACAGCATGTTGTGGTCCGGTCAAGTGCAGAAGTAGAGTTTCGATCAATGGCACTTGGAATTTATGAATTATTATGGCTGAAAATAATACTGGCAGATTTGAAGATTGAGTGGGAATCACCTATGAGACTTTATTGTGATAATAAGTCTGCTATCAACATAGCACACAACCCAGTACAACATGATCGCACTAAACATATTGAAGTAGATAGACACTTTATAAAAGAGAAATTGGATAGTGGAATGATATGCACCCCATTTATATCCACTGGTGGACAGCTTGCTGATATTCTTACAAAAGGTCTATTTAGTGCAGCATTTCGGATGATAATTACCAAGCTGGGAATGGAAGACATCCATTCATCAACTTGAGGGGGAGTGTTGGAAAGTCATCCTTATTTATGATAAGGAAATCTTGTACAGCTGTACAAGGTTGTGATAATGTATAGCTGTTAATATTTAGGAGATTTTGTTAGTTGTCAATCTTCCTGATTTCTAGTGATTTGATTTAGAATACTTTCCTAATTTAATAAGTTCTTGTTGTATATATATACATCTGTTTTGTACCTTTGAATGATAAGTCAATAATATTGAAAATTTTCCCCAAATTTGACAGTTACTTTGTTTAGGTTTTTCCTTTGTAATCGTTGGCACTTTTGTTTTATTGGCTTTGGGCCAACTTTCTTAGGTTGAAGTGAACTACCGTCACTTAGATTCTTTCATTAGTTGGTCATATGTGGGCACAAGATTACAAGCCTCACACCCGAGTTACCTACAAGTGCACGTTGTTTAGCACTAGCTCTCTTGCTCTTACTTTCAGTTGTAATTGCAACCATTTATTGTAATCAACTAGTTTCAATCGATAAAATGATTTCCTTTTCATGTACATTCAAATGTTTGCTCATGAAACTACTTTCATTTAAATTTTGCTGCAAACTTGCAATTTTGACTTGGCTGAGGCCAAGCCCGGTGTTGACATGGCCTTGTTCGTGCCATTGGAGGCCGCCCCATGACACTTCGGGGGCTTTTCAGCAAAACCACTCCTAGGCACATAAAGTGGTGCAGTCTACAAGCAAGGCACATGGGCGTAAGTTTTTTCTCGGGGGGCAGGGGCGCGCTAGGCGTATGCCTTCCGTGTTTCATCTTTTTACGCTATTTTACTTCTGTTTGAAAGGAGGAGGGGTGGAGAAAAAGGTAATTGAATCAAAACAATGAAGTCCAATTGGCTAGACGCAATTCAGTGTCAAACCCTAGAAATCCAGTAATCCACAAGGGAGGAGAGGACTTGCTTGGGAGAGAAGCTGAATTCCATTGTAGGTGGTAGAGGGAGAAGCTTCACTGTGACTACTAAATAACGGTTACTATTGTAGAACTCCATTCCTACTTTGCCCATACTATCTTTTAAAATATATTTTTTTTAGTCCTTTGCCCGGTATGAAGAGTGTGCTCTAATTGCTAAATTAATGCTGCCTATATTTGATTCTTCGATACTTGTTAAATTTTTATTTCCATAGTTGGAGCAAAAAGGAGTTTTTGATGGAGAAAATTTTGGGATATATAATTATGATATTAGTATTTATTTAGTTTAAATTTTCAACTTTTTTTATACATTATTAACTAAAATATGTTTTGCACAAAAGGCTTACGCCTCGCCTTCAGACATAAAACCTTCACAGAAGGAAACGCCTCGACCCATGCCTTAGCCTTTTAAAACACTGGGTGTAACAGCAAGGTCCAAACATCCCCTTGATGGTCTACACTGTTTATTTGCTCCGTTTGAATATGAGTTCTTTAATCATTCATATATATATAATAGATTAAACAGCAACAAATTATCAAAATTAACTTTTTTTTACCTGCGTCCAAGAGCCTGGAGAAAGTTCTGCATATTTCCAATAAGAAGAGCAAAAAGCAAAAGGCCCAGCCCAATGATGGCCATGGTGAAAAGCACTTCCCAAACAAAATAACTCGGTACTTGATTTCCAGCGAGCGTGCTAATTTGCTTTGTAAAATCACCACAAAGAAAAATAGTGTCAGTAAGAGGTATGTCTAGTTTAAAAGATTTCATTCAAGAAAATAAGTAACTCTATTTAACTCTTTAAATGTAGCAATATAATAACCAAGCTCCCTTCATTAAAGATATAAACATGCCAAGAAAACAAATCTGTCTTTGTTTCAAGCACTATTACACATGGCCCAACCAGTAAAATGCATAGATTTATGAACAAGAATCATTGTTCCCCCAAGTACATTAACAAATACAAACAAGGAAACATGAATTGAAAAATAAGAAATTATTTAGTATTATCTAAAAGAAAAAGAAACCATAAAGGCTTTACCTGAAACCCCCAAAACAATGAGTATATGTATCTTGTTGTTAGACTACGTTTTGTCGTAAGATTAACAGCTTGCAAATAGATTCCATAGGAGAAACCGTCTTCAGTAAAACAAGCAGTTGCATTTTCATTGTTCTTCCAGTCACTCCATGTTGGATCTGTTTCGAAGTTCCCAAAATTATCCCCATGCCCACAATCCATGAATTTGATACACCATTTTTTTCCAGTGTCTCGGCAGGCATCTCTAAGGCATTGATTTACCCTCTAGAAAGAAGAAAAATGGGCAAAGTCGATGAAAGACACCAGTTTTCACTATTTTAGTAATTAAAATAATATAATGAATATATAAGAGATACTTAAAAGACCTGCAAAGTGATACATACACATATACTTAATATGAAGCATCAACACTCGCCTAGGGTCCAGTGTCAAGTCTGATGTATATTGGACACCGACACACTTCCAACATTATGTTACACACGTCAGATATGCCAAACATTGTGGATTTGCTAATTTTCCTTTTTCTTTCTCCCTGCATGATTTGGATTCTACAACTATGAAGCATGAATTCTTTGAAAGGGTACACCAGAATCACATGTGATTCTGATCTCCCCCAATTCATGCTCAGTTGTCTATCCAATTAATTAACTAAATATTATTACTGATTCTTATTGGATTCTTGAAGGATTCTTCAAGAATCCAGGAAGATTCTTGATGAAACCTAAAACGAAATAGGATCAATGATATTTCCACACCAGAGTCTAGCATGTATGAGCCAAGGCAAAACTTCAGAAGAAATATTGTGGTTTATTGGAAGTTTGAAAGAGATGAGTGACACAAATTTCAAGACTAAATAGATACAGAGATCAGAGAGCTAAAGTTAGTTGTGTTCAAGCTCTTAACATAATTTATCTTGGTTTGAATGTATAAAACTTTGGAGAACAATAAGTGTAATTGCATTCATCGTTGTCTAGTACTGATGTGTTGTATGTATGAAAATTATTATGCCATGTAGACAACGATTGGGAATAACATACTTTATATTATTTTTTAATTTCCTGCCGCAACCATATCCTGTCCTTGTAAGATTTCTGGTTTCCCCACACCTGCACCCTCTAACCCGTATTTGTGCTTTATAGTCTACAAGTGTTGGAAGGAACTGTTCCTTGTTTTGGAATAGGAATAACTTTCGTGAAAGTGTTTGCACTTTGCAATATAAAGCAGTTCAAGCTATGTAGAAGATAATGACCATTGATAAAAGTTGCAAGATGGAAGAAGAATTACCAATGAATGTAATGGCATATGAGACAAGTATTAACCTTATCAACAATTTATAATACATACACACATATATATGTCATTATTTTATAATTCTTATTACTATCTTCGCTATTATTATTATTTACGAGTTAAAAGGATATCCACTTACCTGTAACCCAAAGAGATACCAGCATGACCCCACAACATGACCAGACAACACAAAAGTGAGAAGATTTATGACAAAGTTCGCCCATGCAGACTCAAATATGAAGCCACTTGGAGACTGACCAGCAACCAAAGGTAAAAACCTATACAACCTGGGAATGTACTGAACAAGAACTGATGCTCGCAAAAGATTCTTCGCATAATTTGCCCCAGATGAACCCAGGACCTTTGGTAGGACCAGCAATATAATGATCTACAAAATTGAAAAAGAAAAGATCAATTTATGATGAGACATCTATAATTCTTTACTGACATGAGCTTGCAATTACTGACATTGTAATGCATATATATCCATAGTAATATTTCAGTGAACTCATATTTTGCAAAAGAAAAAAGAATGAGTGAAATATGACATTACCACATAAGAAAAGATACTTACTTGAGGAAGTGGTAATACAACAAAAAAGTCAATAAGAAAGTATCCAGAAAGATAATTGAGAGCAATTTTTTTTGGATGGTCAACTAAGTCTCCAGCACCCACCACTCTAGACTCAGGAGCAACATAAGCCAACCTAAACTGCAAAACAAAATTGGGATATTTGAATTACATAAAACCCAATTAAAGTAACTCGTACCATATTAGGATAAGAACATGACAAGGCTTCTAAAAAGGAAGTAGAAGAATAGGTTACCTGAAGCAGCATATGCATTAAATAAATGAGATCGGTTAGGCTTCTGAAAACCACAATTCCTGTAGTTATGGGCCAGTTAAGTACTATGCACTTGTTCTCCTGTTTACAAGGAAGAGAAAATGTAAATTTGGAAGTGAAATGCATAAGTGTTCAACTAATGAAGTAACAAGGACACGGGTCTAGGTAATAATGATCGACAACAGAACGCCACAGTAACGCTCATGAAGAACCAAAGAATAAAATTAGAAAGAAAGAAAGGTTTCCAAACTTCAGTGCTCAGTATCACTGTCTCAATACTAAGGCCTCCAATTCAGAGGCATTACGAAAGGAATCAAAAAGGAAACAAATCAATTAAAGCCCTAAATTAAGGTGGTACAATTCAAACAAGGACGAAAGCCTAATTGAAAGAAGATAATAACAAAAACATGTCTAACTATGTATTAACCTAGATTATTCTTCCTTGTAGAAGTGTGGAAAGTTGGTCTTTCTTGATGCCCAAAACAAGCCTAAGAACAACAACGTCTCTAATTATATATAAACCTGTACGTACCAAAAATAAAAACATGAATAGGAACAGGAAAAGGAAAAGGAACAGATAATAGAAAAGAACTAGAAAACCAGATCTCACACTGACAAAAAAAAAGTGCAGCATTATAGACAAATATACAGGGACCCACAAAGAGAGGCCCAAAATGAAAACATGAATAGGAATTCCTTTCGTCTAAAAAGAAAAAGAAAAAGATAATAAAAACTATAAAATCAGACCACATACACAGAAATGACAAACCCGCAGCCAAAAGAGAAGATACGAAAAAATGGCAACATAACAGAGAAGTATAAAGGCAAACACAATCACTGAGAGAGGAGATATTATGGTCCTTACAAGTTTACCCTTTTCAAATTATGAACATAAGAATTTATAATATCACCAATTGATCCAATTTCCTTGATATGGAAATGTGAAGCAGATGGTTACAACAAATTAATTCTACAGAACTTAAAAGGAATGTATAAATTGCCACCTTCACTTTTAGTTTTTACAAACTTTTAAGGATACTGCTTAACATCCACAATAAGCTTAAAACATCCAATTTACCCATCAAATTTTACGCTACTGAACTTCCTCTTCTTTCATTGCCAAGACATCTGCAAATGAAAATAGCAACCCATGTATCTCGCTGACCTTTTGAGCACAAAGCCTCTCTCAAGAAAATAAGCATTGAGAAATGATGAAGCTTCTGCCATGAAAACATTGTGCATCTTGGCCATGTATTCAAGGCATCTTTTAACTTTTAAGGCTTTTGCCGCGCATCGTCTAAGGCTTTTATCACGCATATCTAACCCAATAGATCAAATATATTATAAGCTTTTATGGAAGTGAATGTGTGAGCTTAAAAGAAAAGGGAAGACTGCACAGGTGCGCCCTCATGGCTAGCTAGGCACATAACGAACAATCTCACTCTAGACATTGGTCATTTAACGACAAACCCTCAACCCCTTGTGCTCTTGGGATCTTGGTTCGCTTCAAGTAGTGAGAACAGCATACATATGTTCATTAGTCTCTCGGAGAAAAAGTAGGATTTGTTCAACGGTGTAGCAGCAAACAAAGTGGAGATGTTTGCTACTTTTCAACAAGTAAAGCCCCTCAATTTTGAGAAAAGAGAAGTTTAGAAATGCTATATAATGCGTAAAAATGAAAATAAGCATATCCAGTCAATGTTGGGATGATGGGTCCTCATAATATGCTTATCCATTCCTTGGAGATATGGAAATCTTGAGCTTGAATGTTTGAATATGAGAAGGGTTTGCAAGGAAGAAGGTGGGCGAGGATGTGAGTCAAAAATTAAAAAGAAGAAGATTTGCTGAGTTCATTTGTTTCACTAAGTTTATTCTTGTCATTTTGTTGAGACTTCCTGTAACAAATCATCAAAGTTGATGGGGGCTACTTATAGATTTCTTAAGTCTGCTTAGAAATCCTTTATTCTTTTCTACTATGATTCTTATCGTTTTTCCCATCCATTTTGGAAGAAACAAAACTAAAGAAAATTCAACTAAAGTTTACAATTCGACCAACTTATGAAACACTCATTAACCCCTTCAAAATACTCAAGAAATCATTAAATAAATCATCTATTTATCTGTAGACTGTAGATAACAAATAACAAAACAAAATAAATTGGGAAAACCAACCACTCCTTGGATATATATTACATTGCACCAAATGATATCTCAAAGCAAATCTCAAATATCTACCAAACCCCTTTTCTCAGAGCTTGTCAAGATGTGTTAGTGCAGTCAGGATGAGAGAGTAACAAGAAGTTTTTCAAAATCCTTAACGTATATACTGAAAATCAAATGGGATTTCAAGCATCCCTTCCACGACTATTATGCATGAAGTGTATAATTTCATAAAAGCTTTTTCAAGGAACCTTTTCAATCATCAAAGTTTGCATCATAACACTAGTTTTCAGCCCACTAGTCAAACCAAATGCAATCAAGGTAAAACTCTTGGTATTCCATTGGATTCTCCAGAGGTGGTTATAAATAATTGTCGGTCCATGACATTAATCGAAGGTTATTCCATCCATTCATCAGAGGGCAAGACTGGTTTCTGTTGCCCTTGTATATACACTTAATACAAAGATTATTGATTTTTTTGGAGCTTTGACCAGAATTTCATCTTGGGATATGTCTCCACGGAAAATTAATATACCAACAGAGGCATCAAAGTAAGCTATCTATGTAACAAACTTTTTTAGGGGGCAATAGTTTCTGCCTGCTTGACCCCGTCCTCCTTTCTGGGATACTTTTTTTTTTCTTCCTCTGATACTCTTCTTTTCTACTTCTCTTCTTATTCAGATATTTCCAATCCTTTAATTAAAGTGAAAAATGTAAGACTAAAAATGGGGCTAGAGCACGTAGAGGATTGAGCCTAGATGTTTAGAATAACCAGCATATTATCCTCAGATTAATTGTAAATGATGGTATAGAATCCACATTCCGAATTCAATAGTACACAAGGGAGGTAAAGGAAAAATGTGTCTCTTGTGAACCTTGTGAAAACCACAAATTGAATGAGTGCATATCCATCCATCAAGGTTCATATTAAACGTTAAAATATGACAAACAAGGAATGTTCCAATCAAAATATAACCATACCTTCATCACATTCAGCAAAAAGAAGAACAAAGGGTCTATAAAGATTGCCACTAAGCAAGAAATGACAAAGAACTTGTTCCACTGCTGAACAACTTTAGCATGAGGATTCATGACCCCAGGGACATATGAATGCAGGAAAGAAAAAATTCTCCTTGCCCAACCTTTTGCGTCTCCATAAAGAATATTATGGAACTGCAAAATTAAAGTCAAAAAATACAATTTGTATAAGCATATTAAATAGTTCAATGGATATTGAAGATAAATAGACAACACAAGGTAACAGATGAGTGAGATAATTAACATGTTTTCAAGCAAGATATTTTCGATCTCATAGCAGTGTTGCACCTTCTACAACACATATATTGATATTAGCACCCATCTCCGTGGTTCCTTTCTCTAATAATAACATTAGTTTGTAAAATGATTAGCAAGCCATGTGCTTTACCCTATTCATGTCTTGTTTAAAACAGTGTGCTATGCCTATCCCCACTCCACAAAGCGTCACAAATGGTCTTAAAAGTGTCACGCAAATCCCCAATGGGTGTCACTAAATGTACTTTAGGATTACTATTTACTAGAACAACACCATTACTAAAATAAATTCTATAAATGAAATCTACTGCCATAATAATAAAAGCTTGATCTCCAACATATTATGCTTCTCCGCATAGGAATATAGGATGTTATTTTATGAACTCCAAAAATAATCCCCATTACGGGATGGTGGCCAATATGTTACAACCTCTTATGTTAGTACAGTGCTTAGAGGCTACAATGATGTGCCTATGTTATGTGTGTATACATATTCCCTGCTATTTGTGCCTATACTAGTCTACAATGTCCTTAACAAAGGCCATTGCTACTTTGAGGTCTGTATTGTTACACTAGTTAGGATATAGTGTCCTTAATATGACTTTGCAAGTTTTTATCTCTAACCACATCCAGCGTGGTAACTGGCATTGAATGTTCACTGGCTTTGCTTAATGTTGAATAATGAATACGGCTGCAACCATCTGAATAAAGTACCAAGTAAAATCATTTAAATAAAATTATTGCTCACAAGTTTGCATTGGAGAAGTACCAAAATAACATTTGGTAGAATCATTTATTGATCCGATGAATCCATGGCTAGCAAAAAACTTATGACACAATTTCTTATGGCATGCCAACTTTTAAATCTTCCACATTAGAAACCTCAAAGAAGAACATCTTCGCAAGATGTCAATCCCTTGAGTTCAGAGAAATAAATATAATGGATGCGGGATGCTTTTTTAAAAAAAAAAGAAAAAGAAAAACAAAGGAAAGGTCCAAGTCTCTTCCCTTTACTACAATAATGACAAAAATGCCAATCACCCCGGATGAGACTCAAATTTAGGACCTCTCCTAAATTCGGGTGGGTGCCTTACCAACAAGGCTAGCACACTCAATCTTAACGGATGCTTTAGATTTATAATAGCAAGTAAAGTAGTATAGAAAAAATAAATCTGGGAAATACAGCTATGAAGTAAGATCTACTCGACATTGAGGGGATAAAACAAGAAAAAAAGGGTACCTTCTGGTCAAACATAACTGATGATTTTGAGTTCTTTTGCTGCCCCTTAAAATTGTAATAAGTTGGGCATGTCAGGCAGTAAGGATCATTGCACATTCCCAGTTGCCCAGACTTCAATAAATGTTCGTTTTTGCCCATGTAGTTATTATTAGGCCAATCATTCTGATCCATTCCATTAAATGAAGGATATTTTTCAACTGTAGACTCAGTTGCTTTGCGCCCTATAGCAGTTTGGGCAGGCCGAAAGAGGTTATCATGTTTACGGTTAACGTATAAAGGACCACTCATCTGTATGAATGGAGTTTTTTTGTCACTACGCAAAGGACCAGTATGACCTACAAAACTACTTTCATTTTCGTTAAACTCTATAGAGTTTGTGGGAATGGACGATATTGATGCACTCCGCGTCCTGTATTGAAACCTCCGGAATTGAGGATCCGCTTGTGCATCCGTGTGCGAATATGTGGCTGATAGCATTGGTACCTCATCTTTCTCAAGCGAATCCATTTCTCAGGTTCCCTACAGGTGAAACAACATAAAGAATTTAACATTGCTACAGTGTTTTCAACTAGTAGAACGTGAACAGGTCAAAATCTTACACCATGAGAAACTTTCTCAGAGAAAGTAAAAGTAAATTGAATGAAAGGGAACAATAAAGAAATACCGAAACACATTACTCAATAGCAACAAAGACAGGTAGTGTTTGACTTGTTTAGGTAAATACAAATAGCAAATTCAAGTTGTAAGGAAGTCCAATAAGACATAGCACTTCAGTATCTCCAGGACCTGACTGCCACAATGTCGACAGTGATAACAGAAGACCATATTGAAGAATCTATGTTCGCTGCTACATGACTGAACTTAGGGGTACCTAGTTCAAATGTAGTTACCCTACCCTCCCCAAGGTTGCTCCATTCGCTACGATTATTACAAACAATTGCTGGATAGAACTCAGCAATGAAAACCAGCTTTGTAATGATACAAGGCAATGATTTCCCTTTTCCCTCGAATATTATTATATTTCCTCAAAAGTCAACAGCTCAGTTCTAACTCCATGTTTAACTAAACATTTTCCTTCATTTTCTCAGTAAACAAACAGGAAGTTCCCGGCTCTAGCAAAGTTACACAGCACTTAATAAAGTAATCACTAGGGAATTCTTGATCAAAACAAACAACTACATTACGCACAGAGTGGGTTCAAACATGGAAAAGCATAATTCAAGTGTGATAGCACAAATTCCTTAATTTGAGGAAACACGGTCCAAATATTTGTATGACCGGAAAAAACAAAGAAATTCAAACAAATTAGAAGAACAAACCAGCGTTGAGATGAAGCCCGCAATTATCCTCTATGGCTTCTCAAACTCGCCGAGAATATAATAAATATATGAAACGAGAGACCAGTAATAGCATCGCAATTTGACTAACGAGGGAAGGCGAAGACTGGGGAGAAGACTGAGAGAGCCAAGAGAGAGATCTTTTTTTAATTTTTAATTTTTGGTATATTTGTTTGTTAATTTATTATAGCGAATAATAAATATAAATAATCATAATTGGCCTGTAACCAGAACCAATTACAAGCAATTGAAGGCTCCTATACATATGTATGTACCACTACCAATTTTAATATTAAGTAAATTAATTAATAATTTAAATCACATTTTTAAAAGTGCACAGTAATTTATATACCTTTAGACAGAGTCACAGACACAACACATACATGATTTTAATTTGATCATCTATGTTGATATTACCTGGATATAAAAGGATAATTTTTTTCAAAGTAGATTTTGGTGATATGCTACATATTTCTTGATTTTCTGTTCTATTTTACTCTCCTTTTTTTTTATATAAAAAAAAAAAAGAAAGAAAAAATGAAAGAAATTAGGATGAACAAACAAAGAGACTTGAAAAAAAAAAAGCAGCACCAATCTTGAACAAGTTTTGCAAATGTTACAAGCATATTCTTTTGGCTAGTGAATATTGAATTACATAAATACAAAACAAAAGCAGCAGCAATAGCGTACAACAACATTCTGATTTCTTTCATTAAAACATACATATAATATAAGAAGACAACAATGAATATATTTAAGCAACTGCCCCAACACCATCACCTACATAGCAATCAGCCACAGTCACAGCAGCCCTTTTCTGCACATCCTTGTACGAAAATCTCCGAGCCACGATCACGTACAGGCACAAATTTCCGGCGGTAATGGCAGCCAATAGCCAGTAGAAATAGTCCAAGGATAATTTTTAATTTTTGGTATATTTGTTTGCTAATTTATTATAGCGAATAATAAATATAAATAATCATAATTTTTGGTATATTTGTTTGTTAATTTATTTTCGAATAAGAAGCTGTTGGATTTTGCAAAATGCAAAGCGAAGAAGTTTTACTATAAAAACACCGCTACAAGTAAAAAACGAACAAACAAACACTACAATGTCAGGAAGGCGCTTTCTTGCTGACTACTTAATTTTTAACCTTTTTGCCATTTACCGGTCAAATAGTCCATCGGCCTGCAGGGAAGTCTTGGTCATTGGATGAAACAAGTTTTGAACCATTCAACAATTAAGAGTGGCTTAGAATATCTCCGACAGTAATATATATTTAAATTTTGTATAAAATATATAAAATTTGTAAAATTCTTGAGCTCCAGTAATTTTTAAAATTTAGCTTTTGTGTAAAACGAATGTATAAAATATACCCCAAATTTACACTGCCACCTCAATCTTTTCTTTTCTCAATTATTTTACAATACTTTAAAATGTAATAACTTTTAATAGAAATTATATAATTTAATAAAAATATATATATATCTAAAATCTACTCATTAAGATCAACGAATCAAGATTCATTGTTGTTATAATATTATGTATACCAAAATTCAAGAAAAAATAATAAAAAATTGCATAAAATAATATTTAATATGCATAATTATCTTATTGGTTCATTCAAAATTTACACAAAAGTTTAAAAATGTACCATTAGAGCATATTTTTTTACACTTCAAGTTTTATGTAAAAGTGTCTTGACACATATGATTTACACAAAAATATTTACACAACGGTTGGAGATGCTCTTAGTAACTCGATGTAGATTAGAACTCGAGACCAACTAACAGCTTCTCAGTAGAGTCCGATAGATATAAGATTTTTATAAGCAAAAGTTAATTGAGCTGCATAAAAATTAGTTTCAATACTAGTAAGAAATGAATTATCATATCAAAAAATAATTTGAACCATTAAACCATTTTAACTTTGTATATAGTACTAACATTATTATCTTGTTTCCCTTTTTCTTTTGTATTTATATTTTTCTTATTTAAGATTATCTCTTTTTTTATTATAATTATCTATTTTTATTATTGTAGCATTCTCCTAACCTCCTTATATAGATTGTATTCAGTATTTGTCAATTTAATATATCATTATTCTTCTCTATTCGTTAACATAGTTTCAAAGAATTAAGATCTTCTAATATATTCTAAGTTTTAAATTATAATTATGCAATCCATAATTACACTATCTTTGGCAGATGATACATATTGTTGCCCGCCATATCACCTTGGTCGTCCAACCATACTCTTCTGCCTTTAACAAAATCCTAGCTGTATCCTACCATATCCAAATATTCAATCACCTAACTTTTAACATTAGCATATCCCAAACCACTACTTAATAACCATAAATCACCATAGCCGCATCACCTTGCCTACACCATAAAACCAAATCTCTAATGACGCCATTTGAACTCCAAACCACTGCCTCATTATCATCATTCGCCTCTCCTTATCTCGTGTACATTACCAAAATCATTAGGTCAACCACTTTTAGCAGTGCTCGAACTCGCCCCGAACGTTTATGGGCCGGACCTCGCCCCAAATGGCAACGGTGCCGGACCTCGTCCCATACGTCAACCGTGCTGGACAACCAATTATCATGCCAGATCTCTATTATTCTAGTCATTGCAATTCTTCAAGAATTAATTTCTCGCCCACTAGACCATCTTCATAGCTGTTGTACCGTACTCTTTCGCCATCACTAAAACCAAACCTCTTACCTATCTTGCCTTCTCAAACCAACAACAAAAGAAGCCCATACTTCGCCATTTATAAATCTCACCCTAAACCCACGTACCTTTACTCACCACAAACCTAAAATCGCCCCCACTTATACAACACCTTTGAGCAAAATCCTTTACCATCTTTTAAACCCATTGCCTACTCACATCTAAAACCACCACCACCTAATATATATATATTTCTGGCCATCAACCAATATCCTTATCCTTAAAAAAGCCTAAAACCAACCACTACCAGAATGGCAGAATTCACCCAACATTAACTAAATCATCACATTCACCACTGTTTATAGTATTACTTAACAATGGCCTTCGCCACCACTTATATATATATTATTATATCTTCATTACCCGATTCCTAATCATGAAAAAAATTGACCAATTCACCCATTTTTCAGACTAATTTGATCTTAGACCGGACCCCAATATTCAATTTTCAAACTCAAATTGGTTTCTCCAGATCACCTTGAGTTTGAAGGGGGAAGTAAACATATATACAGCTGGATCACCAGAGCCGGCCTACACTTGTATTGGATAATCAGAGTCGACCTCCTCACCCGAGTTAGAGAATCAGAGCCAACCTCCTCACTTATGTTAGAGAACCAAAACTAGATTTCTTCCTTCGTGTCGAATAAATAAAACCAAACCTTATCACTAGTGTTGAACATTCAGAGCCGCATTGTGCCGAACAACCACAGCCAGACCTCCATCGTGCCGAACCTCCCTTGTTGAATAATCTTCACTCCAGGGCCATCACATTTAGGGGTGTATTCAATTAGGATTTTAAAAGACTATTTTGAGATAAAGAAGTCTTGTGGTATTCAATTAAGACTTTTAAATAATCTAAATAAATCTTGTGGTATTCAATCAGGACTATTCGGATATCTTAAAGAGTGTGTCCAAATCTAGTGGTATTCAATCAGGACTTTAAACAAGTAACAAAAAGTCTTTTGGTATTCAAAAACTTGCTAATTTCAATGATTTTTTTAAAATTAGGAATTTGTGTGACATTTTAGTGGAAAGTATAAATACCAAACCCTATAAAGAATCTCACCATAACCCATGAGACTTTTCACGTGAGACTTTTGTTTTCTGCTAGAAATTTACCAATTATCTTATCTCTCTTATCTACATTTACCTCTTCCTTTCACCCATTTCACTCAACTTCACCAATGCTTATGTTTATGAAATGGGTATGTATATATCATTTATATATATATACATATATGTATGTATGTATGTATGTGTACATTTTCATATTTTTTGAGATTTAAACTATTTTTATGTATTTCAATTTATTTTTTCCCTTTAGTGCCTTCTTGCCATTGAAGAGTGGGACCCTTTAATTGAACCCCATTTTATAGATTACTTGCATAATTTTATTGATATTTTAAATAAATTTTATTGATGGGCATAAATACCAAAATAGGCACTCTCTGCCCTTCATAAGAATCATAATTTTATTAACTTTTTTTTTGTTTCTTTTATTAAGAAATGGTAGATGGGTTTTATAGAACCTTTGGTAAGGAAAAATTCCACCATCATTTGAAAAGCTTAGATTGTAGAGGCTGATACTGGAGAATTCGTGCATAATTGAACTAAACATTACTCATCATAAAATCCAAACATAAAAAGTCTTGAGTATAAAAAATCCATGTGGTCCTTTCAAATCTTACAAATTCTAATGATATAATCTTTAAAATCCAAACATAAAAAGTCCCGAGTATAAAAAATCTTTTAAAAAAATCTTATAGTCATTACATTCTTAAATAATCTTTTAAAATTCACTAGACTAAATTATCCATAAATAATCTTTTAAAATCTCAATTAAATACACCCCTCAAAAATTTTATAGGCCTGAACTGTGGTCAACCACTTTTAAGACATATTTTCCAAACTTACCATCTTGGTTTGAAGGAGATGTTAATATAATTATCTTATTTCTTTTTATATTTTGTATCTATCTTCTCCTTATTTAAGATTTTCTATTTTCTTATTATAATTATTTATTTCTATTATTGTAACATTCTCCTAAGCATATATAAAAGGTCTTAAATTTTATTTTATAAACTGAATATATCATTGTTCCTCACTATTCGATAACAAATGCAACGTGGCTATTGAAAAAAGAAAAAAGAAATAGCAGTTCAAATGGGTTTGAATTATATATTTGAACTGGAGCATGAGAAAGCAAAAATAATTAATGGTAAAAGTTAGTTAAATGTTTGTTTTGAGTTGTACTTTTGGGAGTTTTTTTAAATGAATAATATTGCTCTTTATAACTTTACTCATCCCTTTAGCTAAATTTTTTTTCTTTTAATTCACAATAGTATTCTTGCACAATAATATAAGTTTAAGGTTGGATACGCATTGACCGTGACACAATACATAAACATCTCAAACCAAAAGTTATTTATAAAAAGAAATTGTCTTCTTTTAATTTAAAGGGATCGCATTCTTAACAGGTTTTTTTTTTTTGTTATTATGCTAATGAGACAATATTGGGTAAGGGCACGTTGGTCATTTCTTCACATTGTGAATTGGGCTATTTACAATTAGGTAATTTAAGAATATTTTATTTATTTGTATATGGTTATCAAAATTGATGTAATCATAAGTGAAAATTTAAATTAAGTCATTCTAAAATTTAAAATTACATAAATCTAGGATTAAAATTCAATTGATCTGTATATCTCTGAGCCATATACTTTTCAGCTTCAATTCAGCATTCAAAAAAAAAACTGGCAAACGCAACCCAAGACAATTTGCACAATTGAACGGCCTTTGCAATTATAAGTATAGCCAGTTTATATAGATGACCTTTGCAATTACAATAGGCCTATTCAACAACCGATAGAAATTTGGACGACTTGATTGAAAATGCTAAGGCCTGCCTAAGAGGTCCAGCCCCTCCCATCCCATCCCAAAAACCATTTGCATATTTGCAGATTTGAAAACAATATATATTTAAGTTATAAGAAACATTTTTCCAATAATATTTCAACTTCTAAAAGTTCGTTTAATAATAAGATTTAAAAAAATAAAAAAAATAATTAATTTGTATAAAAAGTTGAAAAATCAATTAAGTAATGTAATGACGTATTCTCTTAAAATTTAGCATTTTTCATGTAAATTTTTTTTTGGGTGGTGAGCAAATTTTTTTTTTATAAAAAATAGAAAGGATAAAAAGTAACTGTTCATAAAAAGTTAAGATCTTTTACCATACCGCGACTTATTTTTTATTTTTTAGACAAATTAAATATGTTTTTTATTATTCTTTACATCACTATCAAACAAATTTCACAATCAAAAAGTTTGCATGCAGAATACTTTTTACAAATCCGGATTCGATTTCGATGTATGTATGTTACGTAAGAGACATTAGTATGCCACGTATGTCAATTCGATATGTTAATAGGGGGGCCACATCAACCACCCCTCATTTTTTTATTTTATTTTTCTCAATTACTTTAATTGTCCGTGGACCACTCACTTAATTCCGTCGGCCATGTCATTAACATTGTAGAATAATGGAAACCTGGAGGCCATCTCAACCCAATATGCGTGGCTGCATAAACGATATTTATTAATTATAATCTTAAAGCTCCAAATGATAAATGGGTTGCCCCATCAAAGTATCATATTTATTTGGTTCTGTTTATCTCAACTTTATTTGGCTTTTGTTTGTTGTTCATTCGGAAGGAAAATAATAATATGTATTTTAAAGACACATGTTAAATGTATTATAAATTAAAATAATAACATTTTATATGATAATTTATTTCTTTTTTTGGATGAGCCTAAAGTCAAAGTTTACGCACTAGTAGATAAATAAAATATATTTTTTAATGAGAGCATGCCATATGTTTGTTATTTATTACATTTATTATTCCTTGTTTTTTTCATTTGGTCACTATTTCTCTCTAATAATCTTTAAATTCTTCATTGTCCTTTAGGCTGCCAACATTCTATCTTCCCTAATTTATTTATTTAATGGTCATGCATTACATTTATTACAATACCGATTGTATTACTTATAATTTTTTAAAATAAAATCACTTGATTATAATTTTTTTTTAAGAAGGCCCTTCAAATTAACAGTCAATTCACAAATTTAAAAGTATGTAAAAGTGTTCTCTTCCACAATTAGTCAGAAAACATAGAAAAAATGTTAATAACTTATATAAATATATAGATAAAGAATCTAAAGGGGACCAATATATATATATATATATATATGATGCACTCATCATTCTTTAAAGAACATTAGACACTTGTGTTTAATTTTTTATGGAGCCTCTATCTTGATTTTGAGAATAAACATAATGTGTTTATGATTATTTGTAGTTAAATATTTTTGTACGACATTTTTTACAATTAATCTATCAATAATAAAACATTTAAAAAGTTGCACATCACAGCAACTTGCATGGTTGTAAAAACAAAAACAAGAAAATAAGAACACCATGAACGTTGCATATTACCAACCGCCTATACTTTGATCATAACATTTTTATTTTTTTTATTGCAAATATTTGACCCCTCTTCCTCTTTTTGAATACTAGACATAGTGTACATGCGATGCATACACACACGTTGTTTATACGTATATGTAAAATTGAGCATTAAAATATTGTTGATTTAATGGTTGTAATGTTATTATACACAATTTAGTGTCATAACTGTAAATGACCTCTTCCACTTTAATAGTAATAAATAAATTAATACTTCTCATTATGCTATAAGTCCATTGATCTACTTTTTTTTTTATTAAAACAGACACATATTTAGTGTCATAACCATAAAGGATATATTCCCTTTTAATGATATGAATAAATTAATACTTATCATCAATGTTTTAAAAGGCGCTAGGCGAATCTAGAGCAGGCATAAGGCGCTTAAGCGTTAATTAGACGATTATTTTCTTAATATTTTTAAATATAAATGTATATAGTAGTTGTATAACGCAAAAACAAGTAAAACATAGTCATGATGTCCACTATTCAAAACAAAATTGAACCATAGGTTTACATCCATATCAATTTATTTCATGCAATAAAAAAAGTTCGAGATATGTTTGAGGAAATAAGGTAGAATGACGACTTTGTAATTAGCCAAAGCAAACTCTTGTTATTCTACTTTTCTAGTGATTGTTGTTGTTTGCTAGGATTTGGTTTCTATCGAATAAATGAAATATGAGTTTGTTTATGATGTTTGATAGTTGTATATGTTTTTTTTAAATGATAATTTTTAAACAAAATAAAAATTAGCACCTACTTAAGAGAAGGAAAAAAAAAATAGTTTGTTCGCCTATCTTGTATAACCCCCACGGCCCACTTAATCCTACCAAGTCCGATTAGATGCCCGCCTAAAATCGTGTAATTCATCTTGACACTTAAAACACTAATCAAAACGTCTTGAGTATCATTTAACATCTAGCGCTAATTTGCTCATTTGAACACGGCTTATCATTATAGTACAAGTCCATTTTCTCTTTGTGCATTGAATATTTTTGTCTTGCTCACATGTTTTAGTTGCTTATTTATTCAGCGACCCGTAGACGA
Organism: Lonicera japonica; assembly: GCA_021464415.1. Classification (NCBI taxonomy): domain Eukaryota; kingdom Viridiplantae; phylum Streptophyta; class Magnoliopsida; order Dipsacales; family Caprifoliaceae; genus Lonicera; species Lonicera japonica. Next base: position 51,179,103 of record CM038471.1, read on the forward strand.
AAATAGGGGGTCCCTGATCCCATGCCGACATTCAGGATAGGATGGCTACTTTCCATGAAGACGCTGCTGTCACTCTCTCTCATTTGAAATCATCAAGTAAAACGCCACCGAAATTTCTTTCTTTGTCCTCTCTTCCTTTCTTTCCTTCAAAAATGCTTGCTGAGTGGATGACTGTTAGCATTCAGCAATACCTATTTTAATATTTTAAAATTATTTTAAGGTCTTTTCGTTTTAAGCCCGATACTTTTTAAAATATTTTGTTTTTAACCCACTTTTTTAAAAAAAGTTAGGAAACAGTATAAAAGAATGGATAATTATTAATACTTATTTATTATATTAATTTTATACTTTTTTAATTTTGTTTTTGCTTCTCTCTATTACCATTCTTCCCCAACACTCTCCATTTTAAAGGTTAAACGAATGAAATTTGGTGGGGATAATTTTTATATTGAGTTGCTTGTTTTCACAAAATTTTAATAAGAAATACAAACCGGAAGTAAATGTAGTAAAATTTGATATATATATATATATTCATTACTATCCGTTGAAAACTTTGATGATCATTTCATGCACTTTTAAGTTGAATCTTTTGATGAAATTTTGTGGAGATGATCTATTCATTATAAAGATCATCTCCACCAAATTTTATAAAAAAAATTATCCACTTAACGCTCAAAATTGAGATCATTGGGGAAAAAGGGTAATGGAGAAGAGCCAACTCCATTCTTATTTATAACAAATTCCAATTTTGGAAGACGTAACAAACACATACATGATATTTATCAAACAATACAAAATTTTTGGAGATTAACAAACTTAAACAATAATACATAGTATATGTAGACAATGCAACATTATTCTCTCAACTTTTTGTAAATAGATGCAATGAACATAAAATATTGATTTTTCTACAATTTAAGCGTGTAAGTAATATCTCTTAACTGCTATGCATATTATCGGATGTAAATGAAATCAGACACAACAAAATGCATGCCATAATGCAAAGTTTGCAATATGGGTGTCTGAATTTTCTGTATTTTACTTTAATGAAAATTAATCTTTGCTTTGTTAGCGTATAATTAAATGTGTAAGCAATATGTCTTAATTTGTAACTATTTATAATACTAGAATAATAGATAAAACTGTTTACTAATTTTGGGTTTAAGGGTTTGTACGTGGTCATTGCATTATGCTTACTTGCTTCTAGTCCAATACTGAATTAGGTTCCAAAAACATTAATATATTGTACGAGGTACAAAAAAAAAATGGAAGAAGAAGAGGTTTGTACAATGTTGACAAGAGCTAGCCTCTCCAATATTGTTTGTAGTTAGTCGAGATCCTTTAAAGGGGCATGACCCGAATCAAGACATCGTCGTCTCTAGCTTCAATCATCATTGCTTGAAACCATCTCTAAAGAAAGAGGCACTAACGGAGTTAGGATTTAATATTAAATTGGCAAAAATATTTTTTTATGTACAAATGGTGATTTTATTTTTATCCACGAGATTTGTTAGTTTATTCCTCTCTTTGGGTTTTTCCCGCTAAGTTAATCCTTATTGCCAAATAACTTTAATCACGTTGTTGGATAAACATACAAAAAAAATATTATTAATTGGCATAATTTTTATGAAATAATGATTATTTTCAATTCAATTGTAAATTATCTACCAAATTTTTACTTTTATCTACTATCATATAATATAACAAAAGGTAAACCTAAACTGTAATAGTAAAATGATATATATGATATAGTTTGCTATCAATTATATCTCATTTCTGGACTCAAGAATAGGCTATAAGTTTCCAATTCACATTTATTTTCGGAATTGAGTTACTAGAAAAATTCACGTTAGTCTTGAAATAGTAATTAAATAGGTGTAGTTCGAAACATTTGTAATATTTTTACAAAATTTAGTTCCTATCTTAGAAGTCGAATTAAAGTTATAACTTTAATTAAAGATTTATGATGGCAAATAAGAAATGCAAAACATATACCACAATTGAACTTCCTCTAACCTGTGAGAGGATTGAGATTAAAGGAAATGATGCTCGTTGGCTCCACTAATTCCTAACTCTTTTCGTAACTTCCAATGCCGCTTTATTTTTTTAAGCCCTCATCATGTAGCAAAAAAATGAAAATAGTAAATTTCTTTGTTGAAAAAGATTATTTGTTAGTGTTATAATGTACTAATATAAATTTCAGTTTTATACTATTGTATATTTTTTGTGGCTGATGAATCAATAGGACTATTGACTAAAAATTATTTAAATAAACTCTTTGACAAATTAAGAAACTAGATTATTAAATGATGAAAAAGCTAGTGGGGCCTCTCCAATATTGTTTGTAGTTAGTCGAGACAATTTAAAGGGGCATGACCCGAATCAAGACATTGCTGTCTATAGCTTCAATCATCATTGCTTGAAACCATCTCTAAAGAGAGAGGCAATAGTAGAATTAGGATTTAATATTAAAGTGGCAAAAATATTTTTTTGATGTACGAAAGGTGATTTTATTTTTATCCACGAGATTTGTTAATTTATTCATCTCTTTGGGTTTTCCCGCTAAGTTAATCCTTATTGCCAAATAACTTTAATCACGTTGTTGGATAAACATACAAAAAAATATATTATTAATTGGTATAATTTTTATGAAATAATGATTATTTTCAATTCAATTGTAAATTATCTACCAAATTTTTACTTTTATCTACTATCATATAATATAACAAAAGGTAAACTTAAACTGTAATAGTAAAATGATATATCTGATATAGTTTACTATCAATTATATCTCATTTCTGGACTCAAGAATAGGCTATAAATTTCCAATTCACATTTATTTTCGGAATTGAGTTAATAGAAAAATTCACATTAGTCTTGAAATAGTAATTAAACAGGTGTAGTTCGAAACATTTGTAATATTTCTACAAAATTTAGTTCCTATCTTAGAAGTCAAATTAAAGTTATAACTTTAATTAAAGATTTATGATGGAAACAAGAAATGCAAAACATATACCACAATTGAACTTCCTCTAACCTCCGAGAGGATTGAGATTAAAGGAAACGATGCTCGTTGCCTTCACTAATTCCTAACTCTTTTCATAACTTCCAATGCCGCTTTATTTTTTTAAGCCCTCATCATGTAGCAAAAAAATGAAAATAGTAAACTCCTTTGTTGAAAAAGATTATTCGTTAGTGTTATGATGTACTAATATAAATTCCAGTTTTACACTATTGTATATTTTTTATGGTTGATGAATCAATAAAACTACTGATTAAAAATTATTTCAATAAACCTTTTTACAAATTAAGAAACTAGATTATTAAAAGATGAAAAAGTTAGTGGGCTTGCGTGTGCGGACGCAAATAAACAAATTAACCATAGGTTTAATCAAATCATAAAATAAACTTAGAATTTTATGGATTTTAATTATCAAAAACTTGTTTAATATTAGAATGCAGCAATTAAACATATAAGCAAAAAGAAGAATTAATAAGGTATCCATGCAGTGCAGGATTAATCATCAACAATTCATTATATGCACAAAACTTTAAAGAATCGATTAATCTCAAATCGCACAGACTTACAAAACTTGAATCGCACAAGCCGTCTGCAAAAATTTTCGCCTTCTGCATGTATAATCCTCATATCTGTATCGCACGTACATATTCACAATGAATTACTCACCATGGTATCATACCATTTTTTCAACTCCTTTTGTGAATCACACACATTTTAGAATCTTATTTGTTTTTTAAAGAAATAACGCTTGCTTTTTCATAAATTAAAAATTTAAAACCCTAAGGTGAATTTTATGTTTTGAGGTTTTGTTCTCTTTAATATATGAAAAACTCTATTAAAACGTATGTAAAAAATATGTGTTAAAGTCCTTACCTTATCGATCATTTTATATAAAAGTATAAAGATCAATTCCATTTTAAAAAAAGTTTTATTTATAACTAAAAGCATAAGTTAAAACCCTTTTCGAAATATGAAACTTGCTTTAAAAAAATTACGATAAAAATTTTCTTAGCGCAAGAATTAGTGCTGGACTGGTCCACATTAACAAAATATATATCGATCCACTATCATACGCCAGGCCAATCTAGTAACACAAATGTGTACTGGTCTGAATGGATGGAAACCAATTTCTTGAAAAATCTTTAAATTCTGGACCGGTCCAACTTTAAATACTTGTACTGGTTCGAACTGGGCTTTTTCAAAACTCTTTAAAAAAATTTAAAACTGATAAAGTTAATTTGAAAACAGTTTGAATTTAGTTTGTCTAAAAAGAACTACCTTAGAAAGAATCCAATTCAAATACTAATGCTCACTGTATCTATCTTGATGTAATACTTCAATGCACTGCTTCAATAGCTTGGCTTGCTTGTACTTATTCATATGCAATCTTGAACGATTCAAACAACTTACAAGCAAATATGTTTTTTGTCCAAAGAATAAAGCCAACAAAAACTTAAACTCTACAAGAGAGTATATTCTAATTAGGAAACTAAATTTAAAAGTAAATATAAATAAATGATTATTAATTGGTAAATATACTTCTTAATTTTCATAAGGAAGTTTTGAGAAGTTTGGCTCAAGATTAAATAAATCTAGGTAAATATACAAGGGATAAATTGCTAAAACCCATTAATAGAAACAAAATTACCTTTTCCTCTGATGTTTTAACATTTCTAAACAAAGTAAAAATATCTTCATTTAAGTAACATGATACATCAATTTTTAAATGGGTGATTTTATACATATCCACCAAATCTTTCAGTCTATCCACCCTAAAAAATAAATAGTTGACTATTATATATTTATTTTTAACATAATCACAATGATAAGTTAATCGACCGAAAACTTTATTACTATTAATAATCGTTAAAATCTAAAAATCCCTTAATACCCTCATCTTCGTAGCTACATACATATATGATATTTGTAGGGGTGTGTATATATATCACCTCTTATGGCAGAGAACAAGAATAGCACCTCGATCATGCCATTAGTCAATTTTCATAAGTAAGCATTTCCAAGTATAATTTTATAAACATATATTTTCAAGTTTGGTCAATATTGATAAACGAAGAAAAGTTAAGACATTTCCATCCAATGACTAAATTGCTAATTTTATATGCCATTGCAGCCGACTGGGTAAAATAAACTAAAATGTTATGAAATGGTATTTTCTTCCCCACGAAGAATCCATTGGTTAAATCACCATTAATACGATGGAATGTCTATCGTGTGAGAATTAAACGATTGTGTCGTGTGCCGTTGGAGACCGTCCCCAATGTTCATTGTGTCGTGGGGTGGTGGTGATGGCACACCACACGACACAAGACCATTCTTATCTAGCTAGCTCACCAGAAACCTTAAGAAACGGAATGTGGCTGGGTTTTCCAAGGTGGATAATTGATTGGCTTTGATGGATCTCAATCAAATTTATATCTTAATTGGATTTATAATTTTCTTCAAGTGGAGCATATTTATGGATCTAAAATAACATGTATAATGAACCTTTCTATTGAGAAACATGTCAAAAAAATAAATAAAAATTCATTATATTCATGAACATGGATTGAATTAACAAATCATTCCCAGTTTCAAGGACATATAAAAGCAAATTTAATGGAAGAATTATACAAGTGCATTAACTCAAAAATAGAATTAATTGGGTTTTCATATAAAGAAAATGACGGCATTGTAGAAAATTATATTTGTCAATATCATATTTAAAAAAAAAACGAGTTACAAACAAAGCTTTTACTTTTCGTAAGTTTATCCCAAAAAGTGGATAAATTAAATAAAAAAAATATGGTTTAACTTAAAGGGGCAATTGGGCATACGGGCTCATTCTAATAATAATACAATTATAAAGGACACTTAAAAATTAAACATATAAATTAAGGACATTGTACAAAAAAGACACTAATACCCCTTATTTATAACATTTCATGTCTTATTATGATACTAACAGCAACTAGAAGGTGCTAAATGCATTTAGTACTACCTAGATAGTAACCAAAACGTGCTAAATGTATTTAGCATCACAACCAGAAGGGGCTAAATGCATTTAGCACTACAACCAGAAGGTAGCACTACTTGGACAATAACCAGAAGGTGTTAAAATGATTTTAGCACCATTACAAAACATATAATAACAAAATTGACGAGATCAACATCCACTATATTTATGTATATGTATATATATGGATCGACGTAGGGTTCGTAAAAAAAAAGAGTTACGATCAGATTTTTTTTTTCAATATCCTGCTGAGCTGTCGAGATTGGTCGGTTTCGATAGCAAAACAGCCTCTGATCGTGTTGATTTAAGCGATATTATAGTAACTTTGTCTTATGAACAACATATCCGAAAATCAGCTAAATCCAGCAGTTCAATCAAAAGTTATATCTGTTTTATGATTACCCCTGTAGAAAAAAAGAAGAAAAAGATGATGAGAACAGTGCTCCTCTCGGTGGTACGATCGGAGAGTCAAGTGGTGGTGGTGGTGGTGGTGGTGGAGGAAGAGGTGAGATCGTTGGTCAGAGCTGAGGTTGGTCTGTTGATTTTAGAAAGAGAGAGAGCAGGATATTTGATTTTAGAGAGAGAGAAGAGAGAATAAATAGGAATTGAAAAGAGAGAGAGAGAATTGTTAATTTTAACATTATCTTAAACTAATTAGGAGTATATTTGTCCATCAACATTTATCATTTTCCTTAAAATAAATTAATATTATAAAAAGTGTCCTTATTATAAAACTAAATTATGAAATTAATACCACTTCTCTTTATTAAACATGGGTCTGTCCTTAGAGTTATAAAACATTACGGAGCGAGACCTTATAACCCATTATCTCTAACTTAAATATTAACAAACTTCCAAATCTTGTGGATTGATTTAAAATCACCCGTATTAAAGTGCCAAAATACTAAAATAAGTATATTTTGCATTGCACATAACAACAATTGATGATAATGTAAATTAAGGTGGGCGAAAGTCTAAATTATTACTAATTATATTTTTTTTCTTCTAATTCTACAACTCAGTTGTAGAACCAGGAATTTAGCTAACAGGGGGTGGAATTTAAAATATATAAAAACATATTTAAAATCATAAAATTTAACTGCAATTATAATAACATTAATAGTAATACTTGATACAACTAAAAGTTTTAAATACTTAATGTCCACAAATTACAATAACATTCTATATGATTTCAAATTATAATTCACTCTCTTTCTATTAATTTAAAATTAGGGATTTGGACTTAAATCACCTAATATTATGAAATTAATCAAGAAATAGACTTAATATTAAGCAATCACTAGCAATTATTCAATTAATCTAATATAAATATCATACTATGCAAATCAATTATTCAAGAAATATACCTAATATTATGAAATTAACCAAGAAGTAAACATAATATTGAGCAAATAGTAATCAGAAATTTTCAATTAATCTAACATATTATGTAATTAAACAAGAATATAATTAATATTATACAACTAATTAAAAAATATACTTAATATTAATCAAGAGCAATTAATATCGTGTGTGGGCAGTGGGCAGGGTAGTTACCGCATTGGCTTGTGGGCGGTGAACTGTGAGAGAGAATTAGATAAGCAAAGGAAGGAGAAGTCTCCGACAAATGGGAGAGTGGATGAATGAGAGAGAGAGAGAGAACTGGGAAAAGATGAAAAATAGACTAGATGTCTATGTATGACTCTGAGTTGTGTATGAGTTAATTGGTTAAATTAATTTTAAAGTTTTACTTGATCCTTGAAGCTTAGACTTGTACATATAGGTTTTTATATATTTTATTTTTTTTCAAAAAATATGTCATATATAGTAAAAAAATTTAAATTCAAAGAGGGGTGATTATTCCACTTGCCACAATGCCCGTCTGCCCTTATAAATAAATATAAAGATATTTAAAAAAGTAAGGTAAGCAAGTGTCCCCTTGTATTGTAGGTGGCACTGCCACCGGAAAGAGAGATGACATATAGCATTGTCGTGGGTAAAATTTTCACTGTTTCATTTTTCTCTCACTAACTTAATTGTAGATATATTTACGTAAACAGAGGAATGTTTTATTTTGATTTATTTCTCTACGAAAATATACAACGTATCTAAAATTGTAGGGTGTGTTTGAATTTAAAATACTATTCTTGTAGGATGTTTTGAATATAAAATAATACTCTTGTAGGATATTTTGAATTTTAAAATACTATTGTTGTGTTATGTTTGAATATAAAATGGTACTCTTGCAGGATATTTTGAATTTAAAATACTATTATTGTAGTATGTTTTGAATATAAAATATCAAAACGTAATAATGATTGATGGATGGGGGACAAAACCGGTATTATGCATATGTTTGATAATATTTGTAATTAAGGTTGTGTTTAAGTGCAATATAAAAAATAATAAGAAAAATAATTAATTTGGGTATAAAATAAAAAATAAGTTGAAAAATGTGATGGGCTACTCTCTATGTCATATTTACTTTTGTGGGACTCGGCTCCTCTCCATTACTTTTGGCTCTAATTCCGTCCAAAGGAATCTAGTTCGAAAACTAAATAGATGAATTTTGTATGAAATTTGGTAGAGAGAATATTTATGATGAGTATCACTTACACAATTTCATCTGAAGATTCAATCTAGAACTAAGTTATATGATAATATAAAATTTGAATGGTTGAAAATGAATAAATATATCAAATTTTTTTGACGCCTACTTTTGGTTTGAATTTCTTGATAAAATTTTGTGAACAAGATCTATTCATTATAGAAATCATTTTTATCAAGTTTCATGAAAAAATTCATCCGTTTAACCCTCGAATTAGATTCCCTTGGACACAATTGAACCGAAAGCGAAATGGAGAGGAGCCAAGTCATTTTTGTGAGTATATATTATCTATCATGTTTTATATTTTGTAATATTTTTTTTCACTCCCAACTAAAGAAATTTTTTTCATGGAAGAAGTTAAAAGGTAATAGTTAATCTCACTACTTTTTTCAATAATTTTTTTTATCTTTTCATTCAAATTAATTATTTTTATGTTGTTATGAAATGGAGAAATTAATACTTTCATGGATGGGCTAAAATCAAAAAAAAATTGGGCAATATAAAACATGGGTTAATCAGTAATTTTTCAAAAAGAGTAGGTCTTGGTGAAAACACCTCCATGTTAAATACTAATTTTCTAATAATTTTAAATATTTATAGGGAAACGTAACATATTTTTTGTGATAATTTTTTTATTTTTTGGCATCAATTAATTAATACACTAATTAAAGACACTAATGTCAAATTAGTAATCGAAAGGTGAATAGTCATGCATATGCTGTCCGTCCTAACAGCCATACAATTTGATTTGATAGAGATATTTATACTATAAGAAGAGAGAGAGAGCATCTTGTCTGTGTTCCCACTTGCTCTTGTCCCTGATAATACGAAAGAAATAGTAGAGAGAGAAAGAAGTATATTGCTTGGAACTGATAAAGAAAATGGTGATCAGCACGACTATATCCGATGCCGGCGACTCTTTGAACTGCACATTTGCTTCCAGATATGTCCGCACTTCCCTTCCAAGGTTCTCTATTCTTTCAACTCTTGTATCTTTTATCTGTTATACATTTTTAGTAATCAAAGTTCATATATATACATACATACACACATTAGATGTGTAATTCGAAGAAATTAAAGATTGATATATTTATGTATATGGAATTAAGGTATAAGATGCCAGAGAAATCGATACCGAAGGAAGCCGCGTATCAGATCATAAGTGATGAGTTGATGTTGGACGGGAACCCGAGGCTGAATCTGGCGTCTTTTGTCACCACTTGGATGGAGCCAGAGTGTGATCGCCTTATTATGTCTTCCATCAATAAGAACTATGTTGATATGGATGAGTACCCCATCACCACTGAACTTCAGGTAAACTAGACAGTACGTTAAAGCATATGGTTTAAAATAGGAAGATATAATATATTTTTAGCAGATACTTTATTAGATCTATGTTTTTGCAATGTAATCATAATATTAGTATAGATATACCTTTTTAATCTTTAATTAATTGTAAACTTAATAGGTAGATATTTTAGATCTACATATGTGCATCTCTGTCACATAACAGTAAGCACTGAAAATTTGGCACGAGATTTAACCATTGGTTGAATAAAAAAAAAAAGCGAAGGAAAAAGAAGGGGATAGTATTTAAAATTTTCATTAGCTTTCTGTTTTAGTAAAATAAACATTTTGTATGTAAGAGGGCCCAGATGCAATTTATGTTTCTGAGGACATGTCTTGAAAAATAATAGACCATGAGATGCCAATCCCCCAGAAACTACAAAGGAAAATTGGAAGCTTTGCTTGTATATGTCATTGATTCTACTTGTAGTTAGGCCAAGTTTTCTTTAGCTTGCCTAATTATTGACGAACCGCGCTTAAGAAGCTCAGGTTTAAGTTTCTAAATGTACCTAGGAGGAGATCTTTGAGGACTTTTTGGATCCACTGTAAGCTTGTAAGAAATGAAACACTAGTGACTAGTTTGGAGTTACGAAGATCCAGAGAAATGGCGTAAATACTTAACTGAACAGATTCAATTGATCTAACTGTTTTGTTACACAAAATGACTTTCATGTGGTTGAATAGGATTTATATTTTGACTTGAAGCTTTTACGACTCAATAGGGCTGAAATTCTCCTTTCTGTTATCAGTAATTTTATTTAACATTGATGATGCAGAATCGGTGTGTTAATATCATAGCCCATCTTTTCAATGCACCTGTCGGAGAAGAAGAGGCTGCCGTGGGTGTTAGCACAGTTGGTTCGTCCGAAGCAATAATGCTGGCAGGTCTTGCTTTCAAAAGAAAGTGGCAGGACAGGAGAAAAGCTGAAGGCAAACCATACAATAAGCCCAATATCGTCACTGGAGCTAACGTTCAGGTGATTTCTCCCAGATCATTACGTAATAGGAAGTTATTGGCTTTTGATTTGAAAGATTGGACAATAAATCGAAACCAATTAATTCATGTGACTGCATATTGATATAGCTGTACGCTCTTAAGCATGATATTCAGCGGTTCCTCCTCCCAAAAACCTAAGCTTTTGGGAGAGATGGTTTCTGACAAAATGGTATGAGAGTCTGGTTGTTTAGGATGTTCAAAGCTCCATCTAATTTAACTGTTTATGTCTGTTCTCTGCCCGATCATGTTCCTGTTTGCTCTCCACGTACAGGTTTGCTGGGAAAAATTTGCCAGGTATTTTGAGGTTGAACTGAAAGAAGTGAAATTAAAGGAAGGGTACTATGTAATGGACCCTGTAAAAGCAGTGGAAATGGTGGATGAGAACACCATATGTGTGGCAGCCATACTAGGCTCAACCTTGACAGGCGAATTTGAAGATGTGAAGCTCCTTAACGACCTCCTTACCAAAAAGAACAAGGAAACTGGATGGAGCACCCCAATTCACGTCGATGCTGCCAGCGGAGGGTTTATCGCCCCGTTCCTTTACCCGGACCTCGAGTGGGATTTCCGCTTGCCACTGGTGAAGAGCATCAATGTAAGCGGTCACAAGTACGGCCTTGTTTATGCTGGTGTTGGGTGGGTAGTGTGGAGGAGCAAAGTGGATTTGCCTGATGATCTTGTCTTTCATATCAACTATCTCGGATCTGATCAGCCCACTTTCACCCTCAACTTCTCTAAAGGTATATACATATATCTCAATCAATTTATGTATTGATAGGGTGGCTCTACAAAGTACACCTCCCAAAGCATACGGTATAACTTCTCACAACAGTATTATGCTCTGGCTAAGCCATAATTGCTTTGGCAATAGGTGCAGCCTGTTTATAATATCTTTTTCCTCCTGAATTATCCTTACCCAGGTGGATCAAACTTGACTATTTCTACTTAACTAGTGCAGATCATTGCATGGATTGTTAATTCAACACCCGAGCATAAACTGCAATTGTCTGTTTCAAATTCTTCTTCAGTGATTGAACAGTCAGACCCAAAACACGCCCTCCTTTGTGTATTTTTGAAAAAGATTATTTTGGTTTCGATTGTTTTCTAATATTGGTGAAACTTATGAAGTAATGTCCTTCTATTCTTTCCTTCCAGCAGTATTTTGTTCGCTAGTTTACTGCCAATCTTTTGGAATGTACAGATCGAGTTTAAAGTCTACTTATATTTTTTGAAAATTTGGCAGGCTCCAGCCAAATAATTGCTCAGTATTATCAGCTCATAAGGCTTGGCTTCGAGGTAATTCTTCTAAGCACATTGAGTAATAAAAAAGTGGTTCAAAATTTCTGCTACATTTTCTAGCAAGTACAGATATTTAAAAGTGTGCGTGTTGGCATTCTTTTCAAGCATAATCATGTATCCACCATCTGAAGATGGTTCACATGGAAAGAAGTGCATCTCAAAAAATGCTATGAAAAAGAGAAACAACTGCTCCAATTACTTTGCCTTTTTGATCTGTGTATAGACTTTGCCGGAGGAATGTACCAACAAAGAGGGGCAACTGCCCTTTGAGGAAAATAAGTATTAGTATGACCACATTTTGCCAAGTAAAAAAATCTAATAATGGATCATTGGGCCGCTTTAATTTTGCTAGCGAAATCTTGGCCAAAAACAAACAACGATGTGAATATGCGAGTATTAATTTGAAGGGACAATTAAAAAAAAGTTTTTATTAGAGAAAGTTTTTCACACTAAAGTCAAGGAATAATTTTTTTGTAAATAAAGGGCCTATTTTTTATTTTATTGATAATATGACATGTATCTTTTTTTTTTCATTGTAAAATGACATCTCAATCCTTAAAATAAACTAAAAAATACCAATATGCATTAAAATATGAACTTTGCAGTCCATATTTTTTGTGCAAAGTTATATTGCAGTCCATATTTCTAGTACAAAGTTTATATTGCAGTTCATATTTCACTGTAATATGAACTTTGTAGTTCATATTTTTTGTGCAAATTTCATAAAGAGGGGGGTAATTTAGGTAATATATAACATGTTTTTATTAATTAAATGATATTTAAATTTATTCAAATACCTTCATTTAAAATATAAAACAAAATAGGTCTTTTACACTAATTACCAGTTAAAAATAGGCCTTTCATTCAGAAAAATATTATTCATTGAATTTTTGGTAAAAATTAATGTGTAATAAGACCTTCTACCTAATTTTTAGTAATTTGAAACATTATTATGGAATGTTTTCTCGTATTCTTAAAAGAAACGAGAGTATTAACTTTCTATCCGTCCCCTTTTTCTCGTCTTTACGAAGGGTTACAAGAACATAATGGGGAACTGCACGGTAAATGCGAGGGCCCTAAAAGAAGGAATAGAAAAGACAGGCCGATTCAATATCCTGTCAAAAGACGTTGGGGTCCCCCTAGTGGCATTCTCTCTGAAGGACAGCAGTAAATACACTGTTTTTGAGATTGCAGATTATTTGAGAAAATTCGGATGGATCGTTCCGGCATACACAATGCCCGCGGATGCCCAACACGTTGCTGTTCTTCGCGTTGTAATTCGAGAGGACTTCAATCACTCTCTAGCAGAGAGACTTATACACGATATAGTGAAAGTAATAGAAGAGATTGAAGCATTGCCTCCACGCGTATCGGACAAAAGCGCGAGTGTTAAAAGGGGTGGGAAAGAGACTGCAGCAGAAGTAGCTGCGATTTGGAAAAAGTTTGTCCAGGGAAAGGAGCATAACAAAGTTTGCTAAAGATATTCTATATAATTCTAGAGGAGCCGTATCCGTTTTATTGTGAGGTATTTAAGTATTGATGGAATGTTACTTAAGTAGCGATTCTGTGAGCTAATGTTGGTGTGCTATGTGGGTGCCGCCTTATGTATAATGTTTGATAATAAAAGGTTTTTGGATTTTTGCGAGATAAAGAAGTGATGTATAAATGTTTGATAAATTAGTACAATTAACGCCCTTTCTATTTATTAATAGGGGTCGTTAGTAATATATATCAAAACATTTTCTAACACCCTATCTTATTTACATATGCACATATTCAGTACTCAAGGTTTGAGTTATTGTTGAGTAAAATATATATATATATATATATTTTTGTTCGGCGGACTGAGTATGTATACATATACTCGATCTTTAAGAACGAAGATAATGTTAAAGAATTTGTGTTAATAGCAATCCCCTTACTATTTGTTTCGGATCAAAAACAAAAAATAGCAATCCCCTTACTAATATTATTTGTCGATTTTGAAGGTGATAAAATGTTGCAATAAGATTGGACCACTGAGTATTTATTAGAACTATTATTAATACAGTAATAATTGGCGGAAAGAAATGGCCTGCGCTCATCGCCCTTTGGGTTTCACGTGACTACTTCAATTCAATGTTTATGACTTACGAAGCTTGCCCAAACGGGAGAGGTGATAACATTGTCATTCCCATAATAGGTCCCATTCTTCTACCCTGTCCAAGAAGTCGATGACTATTCATAGCTATTTTTTTGACACCAAAGAAGAGTTTCTCCCAATGCTTTATTTATGTCCTATATATAAGGGGTAAAAACTAGGTGATATTTGGTTGATATTTTTGAGTTGAGTTTTTAAAATTGGGTGTTTGATAGAATTTGGAAGTATGTTGCAAAGTGAATTTGGTTTTTGTTTGAATTTTTTAAACCAACTGGAAAATCTTATAAAAAAATTTCAAAAAATAGTCACAATAAATCTTATTTTATAGATCTCGACGAGTATGTTTCAAATATATATATTTTTATTTAATTTTAATTTTTGAATTTAAAGTTGTGGTGTTTTAAAAAAAATAGAGAGAGAAAGTAAAATGAAATAAATTTTAAAAAGTGTAAAACTAAAGTTAATTTTAAATTGAGTTTTTAAAATTTGGATCTTAAAACACCCACCAAACATACCCTTAAATTCAATATTTTGACTTACGAAGCTTCATGTACATAAGGAGTAAAAAAACATAAAGATAATTACGTGTGGATTTATTTAGCGCTCAATTAATAATTCTGGAATACAGTCACTCGTGATACTTGAAAATTAAGCAATGAATGTTTTTTGGCATAGAAACTGTTTCTCATTATTGACATACACAATTATACAACGGTGAAAGGTATCAAAAAGTTTGAGCAGAAAATGTAAAAGGTGTAATATTTTATGTGTGCGTCAATTAAGAATGATATTTCCAATTTACATCCTTGTCTTCTACCTAATTAATAACACCCACAACCTCAAAAAGTGATTTGCACTCGAATTAAAGAGGAATTTTCCCTGTTTCGATCTATACCCTTATAATTAAGCTTTCAAACGAAATTTTAATGTTAAACTGTGAAAGGAAAAAATAATTAATAGGGAGAGACGATTAATTTGTAGAATCAATGAAATTGGTGATCGATGCATGGTAAGAAGTAGTGTTAAGATCGAGGAGTAGGTAAAACTGGTGAACAGTAATCAAGAAGTCAAGACGTACATGAGATGCTTAATTATTGCTTATAATTAGGGACTGCCCCAGAACTTTGAGTACGGGGAACACAGAAAAAATAATTAAAAAGGGGGTGAAAACAACTAATAAATAAATATTTTTTACTTATGTAACAAAAATTTAACATTAAAATGTCTAAATTTCAAACTTAAAGGGGAAATTGCACCTTCCTTACATGCACTTAGATTCACCAATTAATGCATATAATTAGTGTTTTTTCATTAAATTCTAATATTTAAACTTTGTTTGATAACATCGTAAAAAATAATAGTAAAAACCAATTGATTATTGTGAGAACTTGAAAAATAATTTATATATTTTATGTTTAGTTTTATGAGTAGATCCCCCATCATTCTTTATTTTTTTGTAAAAATTTTTAATTTCCTCGTCAAAGAATTTTTTCACATAAAAAAAGTCAAAAAGTAAAATAACATTTCTTCTTATTTTCCAATTTCTCATAAAAAAATTAATTGTTTTTACTCAAATTTTTTTATCTTGTTATCAAAAAAGACCCTTATAGGCTTAATTTCAGTATAGCTTGGAAAAATAATTTTAACCGTCATCCATTGCAGTACCAAGTTTAACGTAGTCCTTACTTCTGGAATTGAAAGGTTTTTAATGAATACATGCAGTCAATGTAAAGAATTCTGTAATAGTAAATAAGTATTATATTTTAAACTTAGTGATTAAATTAAAATTAATGTATTTATTGAAAATTATAAAAATCAGGGTTTTAGTAATGGCCAAGAGAATAAATTAATCCAATTGTGATGGAAAGATGTGTGTGAGGGAGAGATGATGATGATGAAATATGATGTATTTGTTAGTTGAAGAAAACGGCTAAAACAGTTGTGACAGTTACCAATATATGTACATATAAGGAATGGAAGAAGCTGTTTTTTTTCCCTTTCTGTTGTTGGCCGGACAAATATAAATAATGGTAGGTGGAAGATGGGAGAGAGGTTTCGTTGCGTGTTTTTTGACAAGCAATTTTCGCCCAACTAGGAGAATGGTAGGCCAACGGTCAACCGAAGAAGACTCACCCCATTCATTTCATTATTAATTAATTATAATTTATAACCCGGCCCCTTAATTCCCTCTATCACCTATACAAGTTAAAGATTCACTACTATATATAATCCCCTCTTTAAAAAATATCACATCTTATAGTGAAAGAAAAATAATTAAGTTGTATTCTTCATCATTCAAACGTAATAAAGTATTAATTTATTTTTGAATTTACATTGGCGAATATATCGAATTCTTGAATCCTCCCCTCCTCTCATATATCCTACGACCAGCCAACACGATAATTATGCTACAAGACTTTCTTACTTACTCATCAAATTATTATGGTAGACGGCGACGGAATTGTTAGAGCCAAACGTTTCTTTTCAAATGGCCGAATCGAAGTATAGTGTCGAACAAGTGAATATTCGCCTCCCTTTGCTTGAACTGTGGAATTTTCCGAAAAGGTAGCGAAACAACCACAATTTGAACCACTTCAATTGAAAAACAAATTTGATTTTTCGATAGGGAAAGAGACGGGAGTTGGCTGTAACGGGGCCTTGACAAGACCAACTTCTACACAAAGCCTAACTAGTATAGGTTGGCTCGCAGCTCTCTCTCGGCCGGCATCTAATTGCTCTCCACACACATTTTTGTTTGTTTAATAGCTGTTTTGGCTGGGCGTACTAAAATGTTAAGAACAGATCGAGAACTTACCATAATAAGACAATAATGTCTCATAGTAATTTATTAATTACTTAATTTTTTCATCATTTCCAACATTGAGATCGATCAAACACAATTAAAACAAATATATTTTTCGAAAAGTCCATTTAATTTTATGCATTAAAAATCAGTATTGAACATTCGGCATTTGGAGGTAGTTTGAAAAACATAAGACACCTTAGTTGCATGTGGTAAATGTTAGTACAAGTTGTTACGTTTAGGTATATTATGCTGTAGCATTAGTGTGGCAAGTCACCAAAGGTTGATTGATTATAATTAACCTAGCAGTTTAATCATATGTAACTCTCTCCACGTGCAATTTTTGTAATTAAGGATGTAAAGCAAATTTTTGTTAGTTAGGTTGGAAAGGTGATTAAGACCTAATATAACCTCCCAACTCTATATAAGTTCTTAACTTAATCTAACTACTACACCTACTTTTAATTTCTTACATCCCATAATATCCAAATAGTACTGTATATATATATCTAAAATTAAGAATCCGATCAATTTAATGTTTCACATTAAAAATTCAGTTTTCTTTTTGAAATATTAATTATTAATTAATTATTAAGTGCCAATCAAGGGTTGGTTGGCAAATTAATTTGAATCATGATAAGCACCTCATGAAACAAATGTTATGAGTTTTTTGAACCTCACGATATATATACAATCTTTGAGGATCACGCCACACGCAATGTCTTGTGAATCCTCTAGTCTCCCATCCCCACTGGATGCTATCTTTATGGGATGCATTGAACACCCTTATTGTTTAAAAGAAAAATGTACGTACGTACCGGTCTCATTATACCAAACAAGTTTTGTTCCTCACAGTTAGATGGCACCCACAATTCAAGTGAAGAAAGATAGGTCAATGCCACTTAAGATAAAACTCTCAGGCTAAAGACAAGCTTGAATTAATTGAGGTGGATTTGAAATTTTTGAATGCATTAACTACACTAGGCGTTGTAACAACTATTTGAAACCAATTAATCTTGCCATGTCAGAAATCTTTTCTCTTCTCGATCAGGTATATATGTATATATATATATATATTTGTAATTTTGTACGTGAGTCCACAAAATTTAATTATTTTATTTATATATGTACCGTACACATATATGTAGTTGAGGTGGGGTGGTCACAAGTAGACGTTGTTAGGTTAGAAAACATGGTAAGACGTTGAAAGGAGAACGGAATTAATTCACCCCCACCAAGCAACCCCCCCTAGCTAATTTTATTCAATCTCTCTTGCTATATATATATATATATGTTTTAACATTAACATTGCATCAGTACGTTGAGCTGTTGAGATTTACTTTAATTCATTCACCTTTGTACGTGTGACTAGCTAAAGGAGATCAAATTAATTAAGAAGCAAAGAGAACATATTATTATTATTAGGGTTTTCTTTCTTGTTAATTTAATGAAAATGTGCAGCAGAGGGCATTGGAGGCCTGGTGAGGATGAGAAACTCAGGGAACTAGTCCAACGCTATGGTCCTCACAACTGGAATGCCATTGCGCAATATCTACCTGGAAGATCAGGTAAAAATTAATTTATCTGATTAATCTTTAATTTTCATGTTTCCTCAAGTTTCTAATGATATATATACATAAGAAAAAGAAAACAGAAGTATATATGGATTCTGTAATTTTTAGTTACTATATAATAACTAAGGCCGGTTTGTTTTCTTAGCTTCTGAATGCTGAATTAATGCTAAAATTTACGATTCGAAGTGTTGACTATATGCTGAAGGGAATGTTTAAAAGATGTATTTGATTGATTTTATTTAGGTGTGAATGTTAAATAAATGACATTTTTATGATTTTACCCTTATCAATATGATATACATCAAGACCTAGCTAATGAATAAAAGAAAAGAGGTACCATTTGGAAAAAAAATAAAATTAATTAAGCATTCAAAGTAAGGCTCGGCGGCTTGCCTCTTGAATTCTGAATTTTAATCCAGTTCAGCATTAAAAGGTGAAAAAAAAAATTAACACTTCATTTTTATCTCTTATATAGTGATGAGTATATAGATTCGAGAGATAAAAACAAACACTACCTAAGATATATCAATGATTTTAATTTTTGTATTGTCAGGTAAGAGTTGTAGGTTGAGATGGTTCAATCAGTTGGACCCGAGAATCAATCGAAATCCATTTACAGAAGAGGAAGAGGAAAGGCTACTTTCTGCTCATCGAATTCATGGGAATCGATGGTCTATCATTGCTCGGCTTTTTCCAGGCCGTACTGATAACGCTGTGAAGAATCACTGGCATGTCATCATGGCTCGAAGATGCAGAGATCAACGGACAAGATTTTACGCCAAGAGACCGTCTCATTTAAAACATGATGATCATGTGCATGGACAGCAGCAAATGAACTGCGGGGCAAAAAATTTCTCAGTTCAATTATTTGGATACCCTTTCACAGATCATAACCTAATTTCTCAAAATCTAGTAGAGCTCCACTCCAACCACTTGATTCATCATATGAAGATGGGCGAAGGTACCTCGAATTTTAGTAGAACTAATTAATGTATCATATGACCAAATTTTATAGCCTATATACGTTACGTTTATATACATATATGCAATGATTTCATTTTTATTAAAACTCTAGTCAATGTCTAGAGCGAAATTTTATTAGAAAATGATAATAGGAGCTAGACACACTCAAGCCCTTTCTAAATGATCTACCGTGGAATACTCCATTTTAATTATGCATGCAGTGAAATTTGCCAAAAAGGCCAAAGAGGATAATGACCTGTCCACGTTTTCACAAAACGGGTAACATACTTTTTTTTCAACTATTTTAATTGCAAACTTTTAATTTGTTTACATTTTGGGTGATATGTAATGATATGTATTACTGTCACTTTTACCCATTTTGTAAAGAAATTAAAAATTTATTGTTAAAATAGTTGGAAAAAAAAGTATGTTGCCCATTTTGTAAAAAAGTGAAAAAATTCATTATAGATTCACTACAAGAATTTTACCTTTATATGACTTTTTTAAAATTAACTTTGTGTCAGTTTTGGAAAAAAAGTCATTAAAAATATGTTTTTTGCTTTTTATGATTGTTTTTTGAAAAAAAAATCATTTTCATTTATTTTTTATGACTCTTTCAAATTAATTGTCATGTATGTTTAGTAACTTTATCTCAATTTTATCAAAAAAGTCATAAAAGTTAATTTTTTTTGTTATTTTTATGACTGTTTATTTGAAAAAGGTTATCTTTATTTATTTTTGGTAACTCTTTCAGCATTAATATTTAAACATGTTTATTAACTATAAGTTACCTTTGAGAAAAGTATTTGAAAGATATAAAATTAATTAGTTGCCTTTCACTTATAATGATTGCTACTTGGTGGGGTGGTTGTGTGTTTCTTGAGGTACCAAGATCAAGTTCTACATGTAACTAGATTTTTTGTCCCTTTTGAAAGTGATAATTTATGACATTTTTTCTTTTTAACATAAACCTTTTGTGACTCTCAAACTTATGACATTTTTTTATCACTAGAAAAACAGTCATAAACAAGTTTTTATGACTTTTTAAAAATCATCAAAAGGTTAAATTCTTGTAGTGAATTTGGTCTTTTTCCCTTTTGTGAAATCCTCACAAAATATTGATTGATGCATGTCAGTCACATGCATTATGTAAACTTGAACTGTACCTTAAGACCTCGTTTGGTTCACGAATTTTAGGACTTGGGAAAGGAAAGAATAAGCACAAATTCCGGAAACACTTTCCTGATAGAGGGGAAAGTAGGGGGTAAAACCAAAACCCATGGGATTGATTTTCCCATGTGATTTTCAAGCATTTATTACAAAACTTTTGGACAACAATATCCTTACATAAATACTTTCCATGCTTTACCAAACACAAGAAAGGAAAACTTGGCAAGAAATTTAGTTTCCCACCTCTATGGGAAAGACAAAAGAATTGATTTCCCTTCCGTGAATCAAACAAGGCCTAAGTAAAGATAGAAAATTAAGAGTTACCAACCAATTAACTTATTCAAACAAATTTTATAGCTAGCCTAAACATGTGGCATATATACATTGTTGCATGATCATCTCGTGCATGTGCTACAAATTCATTCAAAATAAGTTGGTCAACGAACATGTGCATATATTATCTATGTACGTGTATACATACTTGCATGCATGCATGCACATGTTGATCCGGTTCTTAATTTGTCATGATAAGTTATATAAATGCTTAATAATTTGTTTCGTACGTACTTAACTGATATTATTATTGCAGATATAAGAAGGGAAGGAGTTGAGTATTATGATTTTCTCCAAGTGAAGAATACAGAGTCTATTAATGGTAGTGAAGTGATCGATCAACCTATTATTAGAAAAGAAGAAGAAGAAGATGGTGAGGAACAAGAGGATGAGGTGGAGCAGAAAGCAATTAGTCGCCCTCCTTTCATTGATTTCTTATCAGTTCAAGGCTCTTAAATTCAATGCACGCATGAAGGATATATATATATATGGAAAATTTCAAGTAAGGACCTTAACTTAAGGTCCTTATTTACGGCTTCATGGCTTACTAAATTATTCACTTACTAAGACCCTTCATGGCTTCATGTATATATATACAGTTACGTTGTTGCTACCGCATGCATTAACATGCAGAAGTACTTACATGCATAAGAGAACATATATATATATATATATAGAGAGAGAGAGAGAGGAAGATGAAGGTTAGGGAAGAAAGAAATTGAAAGAGCAGAGAAAGTTGTAGTAGCGCGCTTTTGTATATACCAATTAATACATTATACATTTTTTTTTTAAAATAGATCGTCCAACCAGTAGGCCAGTTCCATAAAGTAAATTAATACATTATATATACCATATATGCTTGAGAATTAATGTATGTCATATCGCAGCAAAGAACTGAAGATCGAAGGAATGTTCGCTCGCTTGTACCAAAGATATTCTTCACCACCTACTTCTACCAATTAATTCCAAGGATGCTCTATTCACTTCAATTATTTAAGTTAGATATATAATCAAAAAATAAAATAAAAATTACATCTGATTTACAGTGTCGTACTTCTTTAGTTGTTGCACACTAAAATTTAGACGCAGGGTCTATAAATTGTTTGAATAATTAATCCAAACCTTCTTTGTTACGAGACTAAAAATTACATACACAATATAACTATAAAATTAATAAGATTATTAGGCTCCATTTGATAACAAGATAGAAAATAGTAATAAAAACAATGTATTTTTGTGAGAAAATGAAAAATATGTTGAGGGATAAGGTGAGATTTACTCTTTCCTTTTAGTTTCTTTCATGAAAAAAATTTCTTTGGGCAGTGGTGACTTTTTTTTTTCTTCACAAAACATAAAAGGATGATGGATAATATATAATCACAAAATTAAGAATGAGATAGAGAACATCTCAATATTTCACCATATTGTTCAACTTATTTTGAATCTTCTTAACTAAATTAATCTTTTGTTATTATTATATTCTGCGTTACTATTAGACAGAGTATTCGCAAACCAATGTAACTTCTAAAAAAGTAGTCGGTAAAGAATACATGTTTTTACTTTAAACAATTTAGGGTTCTCGCTCATCATTGGAAAAAGACACCTGTCTAGTTCTCATTAGAAAGGAATTAATTGAATATTCCTTATACATTCCTAAGCATGCAAAAATAAATAAATTAATACTGCTCAAAATATTTTTAAAGCAATATAAAATTCATTGCTAGGTCTATAAATTGTTCGGATTATTAGCTTCATTAGTTGCATCCTAGCAAAACAATAGCTTTAATTTACAGACTGTTCTTGGTCTCTTCCTTTTTACTGACTTTCTGGAACGTCAATTTACATTCGTTTTTAATGAGGTGTACATTGAATTCCTGATTTTTATGATGACTAATTGCTTGAATTGTAGTAATCCATTGCAGATCATTGATGAAAAAAAAAATGATATATTCTCGCTCAATATCCGTCCACCATAGTTTTTTCTTTATTTTTGACAGTGAATTTCTTCGCAATCACATGAAACCGGATTATTGACATGCGCTCAAGTAATGATCGAAAAATATTGGTAACCTTTGCTTTATGGAATTACATGTACCAGTGAACCTTTTACTGCTGGTCTGGTTCTCCTGGCACTATCCTCGGCAAAAATATCTTCGTTCTTTTCCTACCTATGAATAGAATTAATGAACGATACACAGAAAACTACTGAAAACTCCCAGTCTCAATTTAATAATCTCGCTTCTTTTTCAGTGTCTCAAATTGTCAAAATTTGCTGATCTTAAAGGATAAGAAAGTCGTAGTGAGACCATCGGTTAAAGACGAAAGTAGTGAATTGATTTTCTCATATATAGCATAAGTAATGATTCTAACACGTAAAATCTTGGGGAAACAATAGTATAAAAGTCACTGATATTTTTTAGCATGTGGGTTGACAAGCACAAACTATTTTTGCTAATGTCACATTATGTGATGGCAACATCTGCTATTAAAATTCAGTCAGTCATTCAATAACTTGTTGAAGGAACTCAGCCAAGTAAATCTTTCGGCTGCACTGTTTTGTAAAACCGTGGGAAGAAAAGCAGACATACAAGACAGCAGCAAAATCTGTTTTAAGGATGCGACGCAGCTTTTCGCTATAAAAGGTTCATTGCCAAGCCTCTATTTAGACATAAGGAGAATCTTTAGAAGAATAAATTGATACACTGTGCAAGACAAGTAAACTAAAAGCTTCCACCAATTCCAGTAACATCCATTAATCTCCAAGATTACATAAACGATGCTTCAGCTTTAGTCAGCATCCTTTTGTTCTAAAGAGCTATAGCAGCATGTTGTTGACACCTTATCTCTAATGAACAGTAGTACATCACATTACATTGCATATTACATCATAATGTACAATCATTTTCCTCGATGTTATTTTCTCTGTACAAGCGCAATAATCCATGCAGTGTAGTCACTACTGTTGAAGAAAGCAATATCCAGTTAAACAAAAAGACTACAATTGTCATGACTTACGGTTCAATCTCATCTTGCAAAAGGATCTCGTAGATATCAGTCCTCAGATTTAGCTCCTTATCCCTCATTACTTCTTGGAGATCTGATAGCTCTTTTGCAGTTAGAACTGATTTCAGTTGGATGAAACCATCCAGCCATAGTTTCTTTGACCTGGGTTACAAATTGAACACAACTTGTGTTAGCAACAACAGAGAGGATCATATGTACAAATATAATTTTATTTTGGACTTTGGAGAAGATATAATCTGCATCTTAATCTACAGAAATGAAGCAGTTGCACTGATAGAAAGGATTTTCTTTGGTCCCACATCCCAATCCATCCCATTTCTGTTTTGCAGTCTACACAAGGGCCTGTTGGTTTGTTCTCTTTAGTTTACCTGGAATCCTGGATTTCCCCTCCATTTAAGATTCCAATTTTTGGTTGGAGTTTGATAAAGACTCAAGACTAGAGGATTTTTAGGAGCAAAGAATTCCCTCAAAAGCCAATGTTCTTTCATAAAAGTCACACCAAATTAACCTGTGTTTGAATGCACTTTTTGGCCAAGGATTTTTTTTTTTTTTTTTTGTGTAAACCAATACCAAGGAATCCTTGTTTAAAGCAATCAAACACGCCATCAAAGAAAGAAAACGAGCACTCTGTTGCTAAATCCTATATGAAGATTCCACGTGTTTTCATATAACTTTTGGACCTATCCACACACCTAACACACAAGCAGAGGTTTCAAATTTTCACCCACTTGGTACTACTCAGTTCGAGGATTGCCTCATATCTGAGGCATGTCCCCAACAAGGCAACAAGGAATACTGAAGCTCAGAATTCTCCTATGTTGGCAGCACAAGTTAAAGTTAAAGTAATGACAACTCTATTCAAATGTTGACCATGTTATATTACAGAAATGTTCTTGTTGTTCATATATATACACTTATTTTGTTAAATAGAATTACATATATATATATATACATCTTAATTTTTGAAAAGGAAGATCTTACCATGGGCATGCATGGATGGCCCGAAAGAAAATTCGTTTAGCTGAAGAAGGGCTGGACGCTACATTAATCTCATAAGCAATGTACCAACGCCAGAGTATTACAGAGTTGTGCAACCTGCCACTTGCCAATGCCCTTTCAAATAGTCCATGTACTCTATGATGGGGACTTCCTCTACTTATCTCATATGTCAATGCATACAGCCAAACAACCACAGATGGTTTCCTGAGTTTGTTCACAGAATAACAAAAAATTCAAACATCTATATGTTCAGAATTATGTATCGGGAGTTGCATAAAGTAAACAACTTAACAAGCATTCTAAAACTATGAATGGAAGTCCAAAGGTGGCGAGTTCTTACTTGCGACAATAGTCATCAAATATCAACCTCAACTTACTGGGTACAGTATGAAGATGACTGATTTCGACAAAGGCTTTGTAAAATTTTGGACTGAAAGGATATATCTGTAAACCTTGCATAATAGAATCCCATACTTCGGACAATTTTGACTGTGGATGATGTTTCCAAAGCATCCTCACATAATAATTGAATAAAAATTCAAGCTGACAACTTTGACTTCTTCTTTCTGCAGTTAAACAGATTAAGTAGGACATGGTTAAAAGATTAGTAAGTTTATACCCCACTGATTCATGGAATCAATGTCCTGAACAAAGAAATCTGATTTTTGTGAGAATTACATTAAAATGGTCAACATAATCATGACACGTACACAGAAAGCAACACATTCAACATTATAAAAAGATATCAATTTTCTAACACGTTTCTTGTTGATGCAAATCCCATCCCCTGCCCCTCAAAAATAAACTAAAGATAAAATAATTATCCTGTTGATGAAAAAACCAAAGGTGAGTAGTGTGATCTAAACAATTTAGAAGAATTGAGGAAATGCATCCAACTAATTCAGAAGATGACTAGAATTAATAACATAAACTTTTCCCTTGGGTCTCATTAGTTATGATGTATCATTGAAATTACAAGTATCACAACTTATAATAACCTTTCACTCTCAGCATCCAAATGGTGCATAAGCTTTGCTTCCAACATAGAAAAGATTAACATATCCTAATGTCAAAAGGAATCAAAATATATTAACGCAGAAAGAACCTACGAAGCATAAGAATCAAGACATTCTAAAAAAGTTTAAATTAATGAGTTTTATATTAAAATTATGGACAAAGTGAAAGAATTTTCAGGTATATATGGCCAAGAAGCCCAAGAGTGTCCTTCCCATGTGGGTGTCCCTGTTGCCTTATCTGCAGAGTATGTGTTTCCTAGGAGGGGACAATCTTTGAAAAAAATCTAGAAAACTTCAAAAGGACAATGAAGCTGTATAGTGTATATTATATATATATAAAGGGTCAGCCACCAATGTATAGTGTCACATTTCTGAATTTTCAATGTTTCCCCTACAGTCCTTTTTTTTCAGAAAAATAAGGAAGGGTACACAAGCAACATGATTCAAGCCCCTCACCAAAAGCAAATGGCCATTTATCAATATTTTCAAAATTTCCTTCAAATTACCCATATATGAGTGGCACACGCATCGGGTGTGTAGGGTAAACTAGGATATATATGTACATACATAATAACCAGAATACTGTCGTTAAAGGACAGAAAGTAAAGGACAAGTTACCTGGAAGCACCATGGAGAAAGCTTGATTCAGAATTTCAATACCAGCAACCCACCCCGTTGTCAACTCTTCAAATAATGCAGCCGAACAAATTAGAGCAATAGACTGATCGTTTGTAACACCCCGTGCCCATGTCACCCGTACTGCCTTTATCCTTTCTTTGAACCCTTGACGTGCTCTCAGCTGTTGCACACTTGATGGTTGACACTTAAATGGACTGTATTTTACCCCACTCCCCAAGCAAGATAAAATGTGCATTGCACGTGATGATGATTCTGAATTACCACCAGAACTATTGGAAAGTTCCACTTCAGCATACCAGAAAAATAAAAGAGATGCATTTGACTGCGAATCCTGCTTTAGTGAATATAAGAAAACTAATAAGATACCATCTCTCGATACCATAAAAGGAGAAGTGATATCGCATTACATATATATATACATATATTTACAGGCCGGCTCTAAAAAGGACTGTCCTCTCTTTAAGAACAAGAAGGACCATCCATTTCAAGTGTTAAACAAATGGTTTTTTTCATGAAATTTGGTGAAGATGATCTCTATAACAAGTAGATCATCTCCACCAAACTTGATCAAAAGATTTAATTTGTAAGTTAGATGATTTAAAATTTCAACAGCTGAAATTGAATATATATATATATGTATCAATTTTTCATTACACCCACATCCAAATTGAATTTTTCAGTGAATTATGTGGAGATGATCTACTCATTAAAAATATCATCTCCACCAAATTTCATAAAAAAAATCATCCATTTAACCCTTGAAATGGACGGTCCTTAATTTTTTCTAAAGAGGGGACCATCCTCTTTAGAGCTGGCCTGTATATATTTGACTCCCCTTTTGAGGTAAATACATCTGACAATAAATCATTGCACTTACATATCACGGGTAATGTCAGCTTCTTGGAGAAGAAAAATAAAAGATAGAGAGACCTTACCAATGGAAGCCCTTCAATAGATGATAGTGCCATGTCGAAAACCTTTCTTGCATGGTCAATATTCCCAAAGGCAGCTTCTCTTCGTGCATAAACTCCACATAATTGCACATCCTTCGGCAAGTCCAATAAACAAAATGAGGAAGCTTCCAACATGAAAACATTAAGTACCAGTAGATCATACACACTTGCATAATAATCTCAACAAGGGAAACAACACTCTACACAATGGAAAATAAATGAGTTGTGCACAAATTACTGATGGTTTAATACATGAGTTTTGTTATGAGTATTTTCAGACCTCTGTATTAAATTATGTTCAAAACAGAAGTCATAAAAATACCGAAGTTGCATAAATTTTTAGTTGAGTCCAAAAATGATGCTCAGTGAAAAGGAGAATAGGTACTGCTCATTATTTTGGAAAAAAAAAAAAAAAAAACTTATACCTGACGATTACTTTTTAACAGGCTCTTTGCTAAAGTTCGACATGGAGTGACCGAAAAGCTAAAAGAATCCATTTTTGTATTTGATAGCTCTTCAGCAATAAGTGTGGCTTCTTCCAAAATGTGGTTATGTGGACATGCAGTTAAACAAAGCAAGATGGCATTTCGAAGAAATTTCATCTTATTAGTCCTCATAGAAATGTCATCCAATACGCCCAATATAGATTCCAGATTTGAACCACTTGGACTGCTTTCTGTTCTCTTTAAAACATCGTGTAGCCTTCTTATTTCACTCAACATAGAGTCCGGCAGTGCCTCCAAGCTGAGGGTTTTCTCAACCCAGCTTGAACTGTTCGTTGAAACCCTACAGTGAAATTTGAAACATTAATGATAATCCAATAAAGTAGGATGCTAGCTAATCATCCAACCATACAATAATAACAATAAGAATAATAACCAGTGTTTTAAAAAGCGCGCCTCGGAGCACGCATTAGGGGCTTAGGGCGCCTTTCAGCCAAAACGCATCAAAGCTAGAAGAGAACAGTTGATTGCAAGGTAGGCATGGGCATTTTTCCTGAGGCTTTCGCCTTTTACGCCTTTTGAAAAAGGCGTACGCCTAATGTTCCTTCCCCCCCCCAAAAAAAAAAAACCTAAGCTGTGCCATTTTGGTCGAAAATAAGGAAAAAAAAAGGGCATCAACTTTAAACCCTAAGCACACCATCACGGCCAAAATATCAAACGAGAGAGAGAGAGAGAGCGGAGGAAGTCGACGACTGAAGGAAGAAGACAACTGTACCTTCTTCGAAAGAAGTCGACAACTGAAGCAGAGGAAGAACTCACAGGTTGGTTGCTCTTTCTAGGGTTTCAATTTTCAGAATTTAGGTTTTTTTTTTTTTTTATGAATATATTCTGCCATTTGATTACCCATTAAGGCTTCAATTTTATTACCAATTGATTACCAATTTAGGTTGCTATTTGGTTTCAATTTTCAGAATTTAGGTTCTGTTTTTTTTTTTTATTTTTTTAATGAATATATTCTGCCATTTGATTACCCGTTAAGGCTTCAATTGATTACCAATTTAGGTTGCTATTTGGTTTCAATTTTCAGAATTTGGGTTCTGTTTTTTTTTTTTTTTTTTTTTATGAATATTTTCTGCCATTTGATTACCCATTAAGGCTTCAATTTCATTACCAATTTAGGTTGCTATTTGGTTTCAATTTTCAGAATTTGGATTCTGTTTTTATATATATATATATATATGAATATATTCTGCTATTTGATTACCCATTAAGGCTTCAATTTTATTACCAATTAGGCTGCCATTTTAATTTTTGATTACCTAATTAGGCTGCCATTTGACTACCAATTTAGGGCTGCAAATCTAATTGTTTGTAATTGTTTTATGTAATAGGAAAATGAGCAAAAAAGATCCATTTTGGAAATATGCATATTCGAAAGATGAGGAAAATTTTCCAAGATACAAGTTTTGTGACAAAAAATCTAGTGGGGGTATCAACCGATTAAAACAACATTAGGCCGGCACTCATCATGGCATTGAGCCTTGTAACAAAGTTTCGGAAGAAGCCAAAAAAGAGGCCAATGTGGCATTGAAAATTTTTCATACGGAAAAAAGTAAACGAAATGAACTTTTGAAGGAAATTGGGACCGGCCCTAGTAGTGATTACACTTATGATGTGTCTGGTAGTAAGGGTAGTTGCCCGACTCAAAGTAGTGGCTCTCAACCTCAAACTAGAGGTCCAATGGATGTGTTTGTGAATGTTCAAGCGAAGCAAAGTACTTTGAATTCAGCCTTTAAAAAAGAGCAAAGGAACAATGTTTGTAGGAAGGTCGGGCGTCTTGTATTTGATTGTATGCTTCCTTTTAATATCGTGAACTCTCCGTTTTGGAAGCCTGCTATTGAGGCTATTGTAGAATTTAGACTTGGCTTCAAGACCCCTACCATGCATGAATTGAGGACATGGATCCTTAAGGCAGAAGTTGATGATATTAATAAATTGAAGGAGGAGCATATGAAGTTTTGGAAAGAATATGGATGTTCTATCATGTCAGATGGGTGGACAGATGGAAAGGGTTAGGTTCTTGTGAATTTTCTCGTGAATAGTCCTAAAGGGACTTTCTTTTTAAAGTCAATTGATGCTTCTGATTCAGCTAAGAATGGTGAATTGATGTTCAATTACATTGATGAAGTTGTAAAGGAGGTTGGGGAGGAGAATCACGGATAGTGCTTCATATATGAAAAATGCGAGAAAAAGGCTAATTGAAAAGAGGATTAGGTTGTGGTGGACTCCATGTGCGGTGCATTGCATCGATTTAATGTTGGAGGATATAGGAAAAATGACAGTTTTTAGCACAACACTTGACAAAGCCAAACGTGCTGTGAAGTTTATATACGGGCATTCAATTATTCTCTCTATGATGCGAGGTTGATTCTGAGGAGAGACCGGCTATGGATTTCATTTATGAGTTGATGGATGGAGCTAAAAAAAAGATAAAGTTGAATTTTAATGGAGTAGAGTGCAAGTATAGGCCAATTTGGAAGAAGATAGATACTAGATGGACTCCACAACTCCATCAACCTTTACATACCGCGGGGAATTATTTGAACCCTCAATTGCGCTTTGAAGAGTCGTTTTCTAATTGTGATGAAGTGAGGAAAGGGTTGTATGCCTGCATGGATAGAATGATGACTGAGAGGGATCGGATTATTGTGGATGTCCAGTTAGAGATGTATGACAAACAAAGAGGAGACTTTGGGAGTTCAATTGCTGTAAAGACTCAAACTTTGAGATCACCAGGTATTAAAGAATAAAGATCACAATTTAATTTTATTTTTGTCAATTTATTTAATTTAAGACTGTAATGTTATTTATCTTTTCTTAGCTTCATGGTGGGAGCGCTTTGGGAGAGAAGTACCCGAGTTAATGAAATTTGCTATTCGGGTCCTTAATCTTACATGCAGTGCTTCTGGGTGTGAGAGAAATTGGAGTACCTTTGAAGCGGTAATCTTATTTTTCTCTCTTTAGTTTGTCATGATAAAAATAAGTTCATTTACAAGATCTTATTTATTTATTTTATTTAGATTCATACAAAGAAGAGAAATAGGCTTGAACACAAAAGATTGAATGCCCTTATGTATGTGAAATACAACGCTGGATTGAGGGAGAGAAGCATTAGAAGGAGAGCTAATGGGGACCCAATATTGGGGGATGACATTGAATCGGATGATGAATGGATAACGGAGCAAGAAGATCCAATTTTCCCAACTGATATTACTTGGATGTATGATAAAGATTTTTTAAATATTCCTGCTATAAGAAATGTGCCCATATCATCTAATGAAAAACCATAGAGAGTCAAACACCTAAAGTTGGTTCATCATCGGCACCTAAAAGGAAAGAGAGGGAAGAAGGCTCGGGACGTAAGTTCTTATGTATTTTCTATGTTTAATACGCCATCCATATTGCATGATAAGGAATTTTTAATAATCTACATTATCCAATGCTTAGGCAATGTTGCGGATAAAGGGAAGCGTCAAAGATTAGTTCTTATTGATGAAGATGAAAAGATTCCGGACGTGGGGGATGTCGGACATTTTGTTAGTGGACGCTTTCCTACTTGCATCGACTCAATTGACAATTTAGATAGTGATGTTCTTGCAGATGAAGAAATTGGTGGGGAAGGGATAAATTCCGAAGACTTTGAGGGTGTTAACTTTAGATGTGAAACTTTTGAAAATTCGGATTGAACGAGAGACTTTTACTTTATGTTGAATTGTTGATTGTAGTATGACTAGTATTTAATTTCTAGTTTCTAAAGACTTTATTTTGATTGTAGTTACTACTTTTATTTCTTAAGACTATGTTATTTGGCATTTAGACTTGATTTGTTTGCCATATATTAAATATATATATTTTTTAATATAAAATTGCTTTGTACGAAAGGCTTATGCCTTGTCACATTGAGGCCTACGCATCGCTTTCCAACAGGTAAACGCCTAAGCTTACGCCTCCGCCTTTTAAAACACTGATAATAACAATAACAATAACAATCGTACTACTACTGCCACCAATGAAGTTGTACAACAAGAAAAATGAGGTAAGATCCAACTGTGATTTATATTACTAACCATTCAGATATCCTCCCACCGAAGAAATCAATGAACTGGAATACAAGAGATAAGCGGGCTTCCTCTGAGCTTAATGAGAATATGTATTCACTAATATCCTCAAATAATATAACTCTCAAAAGTTGTTCATCGCCTTCTGTATCAGCTATACCATCATCGGAAATACCTGCTATTTCTAAGACATTCAGTTAATTAAATACAAATCAACTTACAAGATACAGAAGAATAGACCACATAATGATAATGAGAAATAGAAAATGGAGTCTACGGACGAGTAAACAATCTAGAGCAAAATCCATCACAGCAGGTTGCATTGTAGTACTACAAATGAATTTATCACAATCAAAAAATGGGAAAAGATACAAATGAACAAGATGTAATTATAGGTAAACTAAATGAAATATAATGGAGTATATGGTAAAAGTCTCATTTGGCTAGAACAGGTATGAGAACATACAAGGAACAAAATGTAAACAGTGTCTCACCAAATGAGAACAACACATGGAATTTTCATTAAAATGAAGGACAGGAAAAAGAAAAATATTGAAATATTGAAGAAGATCAGATAAGAGTATCAATGAAATCCATAATACAATCAGTCACAAGATTTTGAGTTAACATCATCCAGATTCTCCAACTGCTACCAAGTATAGGAGTATATTGCATTGGTGGTTGTATTGTAGGCTTTACATCCACAATTTCTCTTTATATGAAAATTAGGCAACTACTTGATGTTGCGAAAATGATTTTATAACGTAATAGCATTTCATGTATGTCCACTGCAGCAGCAGAAACCATCTGATACACTGCATACTTTTTGTTGAAGAGTATGATATACATTGTTGGCCCACTACTTAACAGCTTAAGCTTTTGGGAGAGATGGTTCATAACATGGTATCAGAGCTCAGGTTCTGCAAGGTCTCGGGTTCGAATCCTCCCGTTTGCATTTGTTTCCCCCTTTGTGTTTGTGCACAAAGTGCACCTTTGGTTTGGCCGGTTTAGCCTTTGGTTTCGTTTGTCTATCCACGTGCGAGTGGCTCGCACGTGAGGGGGAGTGTTGAAGAGTATGATATACATTGTTGGCCCACTACTTAACAACTTCAGCTTTTGGGAGAGATGGTTCTTAACACTTTTCAAATAAATTAATTTATAATATTTTGCCTCAAAAGAAGAATTAGTATCTCTATATACGTTTCAAATTCAATTCAACAAACCATTATTTCAACATAAATGTCTACGGAATATCCATAAAGTTAAATATCTACGGAATATCCATAAAGTTTGCAGCATTGAAATATAGTTGCAACATAGATAAACAAATTTATGGCGATATATAATGAGCCAAAAAAGAATAAAATTTAATAAAGATAAGGAATAAATAGAAGAAGTGGAAGAAGCACCAGAATTTGCACGAACAGGCATCCATTGGTCAGAATCTCTTGATAACTCTTCTTCTGACCATCTAATCCAAGTTGTAGCATCTTTGACCTCCCCATCAGCTTCTACATCAGCACTGATGCCCAGCATTTTCAGCAGGGCCTCGGTATCATCTTTCTGTTCAATATCTCTAGCCTCAGTTTCATCATCAATGTCCTCAACAACCGCATTTCCGTCCAATATATTTTCTGGATTTCCACCTATATCATTACTTTTAGATAATGGTTCAGACCAACCAGTCCAACCACCTTCTTCAATTTTATTTGAGGACTCCTCGTTAATAACATTTTGCCTCTGTTCCTCCTCTTTTTCCAGCCAAGTTGACCAGCCAAGAGCACCATCTTCCCCAACTCTTGCACCAGCACTATCCCAGAAATACTCAAACAGCCTTCGTTTACTCTGTTCAGTAAGAAGTAAAGAAGGACAGAACAAACTATATTCAATCTGTGCCTGAAATAAAGCAGTAGCCAACTCTTGGTAACCTGCCTGCCACTCAAACCGGCAAAGACTGACAAATATATCAACCAGACCAAGTTCTTGTTGAACAATAGCACCATCAAGAGAAGATGACATAACAGTTTGGGGAACCTGCATCAACACACAGCTAATGGTATCAAAACACATTTGCAATCCATCACTGAAATCAATTGAGTGATTTCAAATAAAGCAACACGGAAGTAGTAAGATATGTGTCTGTATGTGCGTGCGTACATGCATGCATTATTGAACAGGGAAAACTAAATCAACTGTCTACACCAATTTCAAAAAGGACAGCATAGTTAGAAATAGCTTGATAGCTTTGGAGTCTAGGGAGATTCAGAGATAGATAATCCACCCTAAGGCCCATTTGGTTGGCAGCGAAAAACAATATGGTGCAAAGTATTTCACATGTTTCAAAACATTCACCCTTCTAAACTCTTGAATAAGTGCACGAATTATATGTATGCAATTTAAAACAAAAATGGTGAAGAAAATCCAATGACCCAATGCCAAATAGGTACTATTTGCCTTAAAACCCCCTCGAACAAGGGGGCCTCAAATCTGCAACACCCACAAGGTAGTGCTTTATTTGTTCCCTTGCATATAGACAAGTTATAAACAATCAAAGTTACAAAAGAAAGACCTTAAACCAATGGTGCTATAAATCTATAATCTATCAATGTACGCATCTGACTGCCAATGTCACCAGGATCTAAAATTTAGTTAACAAGTAATAATTACAAATAGGTAGAGTTTAGAGCATGGAAAATTGAAGATCAGCTGAAACAGCATTTTAATTCACTCTCTCATCTTTGTAACATTCCATCATCAACAATGATGTACCTAAGAGCTACGGGATCTTTTTGCTTTGTTTCATTTTCTCCAAATTTATGGTACTGTCGATGTCCTACGTCAGATGTTGTGCACTCAAACCATCACATTCAGCTCATGAAACCCAAAATAGGCAAAAACCAAGCAAAACAGCCAGAATTGCAAGAATCCAAATGACGATGGAAGAGGGAGTGGAGTGATCAGTTATTTTTTCTAGTCAAACTATATACTTCTCTGGCATGGAAAGTCTAAACGGTCAGCATGTGAAGCTACAGTTGAATTGTATGCAAGAAAATAAATAAAGTGAAAAGAGAGAATAGGAGAGTTGTATTGATAATTGGGTGATTACAAAGACTCCCAAAGTCGGTATATATAGGAAACAAACTAAACCCTAAGATAATAATAGATGAAAGAAAAGTAAAGGAAATAAATAACCAAGGAAAGACTCCATAAATAAAATACCTATCCATGGTATGTTTTGATCAAGGACAATAAACAATACTTTAACTAATATAAATACCATAAATAAAATATTCTCCCACAAATAATATAATATTTCTTTCCATCACTCCCACTTCAAGTTGGAACATGTTGAACAAACATGCCCAACTTGAAACAAATTTAACCCAAAACGGTAGCACAACAATTGAGACGGTCATCATATCCATGCAACCAATCACCATCAAAAATCACCACACAAAGGTTTACTTTTAAACACCAATCAACAAGTACTTCATCATTCATCACACGTACACTAACCCGCATCACGACTTCAACACAACAACAACATGTTGTCCATATCTTTTCCATTATTTCCATTCAAGAGTTCTTAGGTGTTTTCACGCCCCTTTGAGACCCCGAAAAATGGACAAATTCCTTTTCTTAGGAACACATACAAGATTCGTCACTACAAAAGGTATAATGGGACCCCACTATTAACTACTTCCTTTTATGAATTTCATAGTGGTTGGCACACTACCTAACAGCTTAAGCTTTTGGGAGAGATTGTTCCTAACATGGTATTAGAGCTCAGGTTCTGCAAGGTCTCGGGTTCAATTTATCCCGCTTGCATTTGTTTCCCCCTTTGTGTTTGTGTAGTATGCACGTTGTTGTTTATGCGCAAAATGCACTTTTGGTTTGGTTTGTCTCTCCACATGCGAGTGGGGCTCGCACATGAGGAGGAGTGTTGAAAAACATGATATACATTGTTGACCCACTACCTAACAGCTTAAGCTTTTGGGAGAGATGATTCCTAACAATAGTAATAGAAATACTTGTCCTACCGAAGACAGAAGTTGCAACCACACGACATCTACACACCAATAAAAGGAATTTCAGCACTCATCCACAAACAATATAAGAACCTCCACTAAGGTTCTAAGAAGAGGTCTAAACACCTACCAACATAGGATTGTACCATCACTCAAAAACAAGTAGACCTCCAATAAGGTTCAAACCACAAAAGGAGAGAAACACCCATTAACACATAATGGTGGAACAAATCCGATCAACAAAGAGTGAGAATCCCATAAAGAAATGAGACGATGAAGTACGTAAAACAAAGGGCATCGATGGCAATCAACTAATAATAGGCATAAGAGGATGCTATAAGGCTCCAAAATATGGAAAGCTGCCAAACCAACTGAAGATCACCAAAAACTGAGGGCCACATGCCCGTTATTACACAGAATCCCCTTAACATTCCACACTACTAAAAAATTTCCCCAAATCTCAGGTGGGGCCACCGCCCCATGGCCACATGCTCACTCCGCCCTTACTGAGGGGAGGTAAGATTCGCAAGTTGTGCCTGGGATTGAAATATGTGGGAAACACAACAAAAATTTTGGAATTAGGGTTTTTTTCTTAACCCTTTGTAGCGCCAGGAAACACGATCAGTCGACCAGCAAACCAAGAATACCATTCTTACGGCAAAAATCGCAACTGTTCACGAAATGAGATACTATTCACGTGATACTGTAGCGAATTACTGTTCATACTAGTGTGCCAATGTCACTATTCACTAGGTTGAAAAACTAAGATGGGGACCTACATAGGATCGATTTAAGAAACCTTTGATACCAAGTTGAATTGCATACAAGAAAATAAATAAAGTGAAAAGATAGAATAGGAGAGTTGTATTGATAATTGGGTGATTACAGAGACTCCCAAAGTGGGTATATATAGGAAACAAACTAAACCATAAGATAATAATAAATGAAAGAAAAGTAAAGGAAATAAATAACCAAGGAAAGACTCCATAAATAAAATGCCTATCAATGGAATGTTTTGATCAAGGACAATAAACAATACCATAACTAATATAAATACCATAAATAAAAAATCAGTGTTCTAAAAATCGGCATTTATCGCCGATAAATCAGCGATTTATCGGAAATCGGCAAGGCACCGATCAGATTATCCACAATCGGCTGAAAATATCGGCCGTGGAGAAATCGGCCATTTATCGGCAATTTATCGCCGATTTATCACGATAAATCGTAATCGGCGATAAATTGAATATTTTTTAAAAACGTTACCAAAGTAAACGACCTCGTTTTCTAACCCAAACCCTATTCGTTTTCTCTCCTTCACTCGACGACTCCCACACCTTGACCTCGCCGTTTCTCTCTCTATCTCTCACTCGACCTCGCCGTTGCTCTCTCTCACTCGACCTCGAAACAGTGAGGGGCGGAACTTGAAAGAAACCGAATAACACAACACGAGAACGAGAAAGAGAGAGAAAGGGGCGACGTGAAAGAAGAAGACGAAGAGAGGTGAAAGAAGAAGACGAAGAGAGATGGAAGAAGGAGACGGCTATGTTATTGAGTAAGAGAGGCGTAGGTTTTAGGGTAAAGAAGAGAAGTGGTTTTAATTTTAATAAGTGGTGAATGACTTAATTACCTAATTACCCTTAGGTATATTGCAATTTACAAAATTACTAATAGGCTAGTAAATAGGTGAGAAATTTCTTTTACATGTTTACAATTAACCCCCTAAGTTATTTTTATTTAGCATTTTATTCTATTAATGTCCATTTTGTTACTATTATATTTTATTTAGCATATTGTTATACAATATATTATTTATATGGTGAACGGTGCATATCCGATTTTTTCCGATTTATCCCCGATAAAATGAAAAATCCCCACTCCCCACCTTGCCGATCGATTTCCGATTCACGATTTTTAGAACATTGTAAAAAATTCACCCACAAATAACATAATATTGCTTTCCGTCAGCTACAATGCTCCTTTCTAGTTAGGAATAATGCTATGCATCAATGTTCAGCACATCAATTAAGGCTCACCCTCATGGCCGATCATGGTGCATTTGGTCTCAAAGAAATGAAAGAATCGTGAGAAGAAGAAGATTTGGGATAGAGTGCTATACCTATCCTTGCTTTGGGCATCCCTATCAAAGGAGTTTTCTGGACTGGGCGTTGATTGCTTCATGCGGATTGAAGTATGAGTATGAGCTCATTTACTCTTTATCTTTTTCCAGGAGTTTAGTTGTCTACAAATCATGTCTTTTGTGTTTCTCGGGTTCTTATTCTTTGTTGTGGTAGTTGGTGCTCCGGGTTTTTTTGAGTTGAGTCTCCTAGATTCTATTTGGTAGTGGATGTTGTTCCTTTGGATTCTCTATTGGGGACACCTTGTCCCCCCCCTCCTCTTTATCTTGTATTTCTCTTTTGAAGTTGCAATGAAATTTCTGTTTCTTATACTAAAATAAAAAATGGCGGCATGCGGCCAGAATTGATAAACTCTAGACATTTCTTGTTTTCAAGCAAATAGCAATTGATCTAAGTAAAACGCAAGGCTCCAACTTTTTTTAAAAAAAATAATATTGATAGACAATGCCCTAAGTGGACACCAAATAAACGGGCCAATTTGTAGATTATCTCATTAATTTGCCCTAACCCTAAAGACATTGGCCAACAACAGTCTTTTCTACTCGAATTACTTTTATAACAGGAAAACTCAATTCTACATGAATGAAAGAATGCAACATGGATATGGAAAATAGAGAACCTGCCTATACTGCTTGGTGCATACAGAAGATAAAGCTTTAATTGCATTGGCATACATTTTCCTCATTTCAGAAACCTTGAATCTAGAGAATTCCCCCTGAACAACATGCAAAAATTCTCTCCATAATTTGTAACTCCCAGAGTGCTCCATCAGTATCTTTTCCCATCTACCAATCAAGATCTCAGTAGAGTCTCTGCTTTGATAAGCATTCATAAGACTGAGCAGCAGTTCTTCATTATCTGGATTGAGCTCTGCCGCCTTTTCTAATATACTAATCTTCTTTTCAAGAGTCTGCAAACGAGCTCCTTTCTGAGGCTGCAGACTGGCAACCTTGTCTTGGAAGTCTGCAAAAGCTAACCAAATACTCTCATTGTGTGGATGTTCTCTCGTTAACTTATTGAACTCCCTCGTTTTGCGTAAAACCTCATCTTCCCAAGACTCCTCAAGCACTAAAGCTCTCGAAAGTGAGCCACCATCAGAACCTTCACCAAAAGCTTTATCATCAGATAAAGGAATGAAATCAGGAGCAATACTTATTGCAGGCTTTTGTGGCGCAACAATTCGCATTCGCTTGAAGTTCTTATGGCGTTCCAATGCAGTGTACTTTGCAGACCAGTAACGACCCCCGGATACAAGTTTACTATCCAAGGAATTAACATCAGTATCCCCATCAAAGGCCCAGCTCCTCTGATTCCTTTGATAAAGTGAGTAATTATAAAGCCTAGAGTGTTTGTCTGAATGGTAAAGCTTGTATCGAGCAACATCCATTCTGCATAATAGAAAGTCTATTACTGATTCCAAAGTATCAATCAACCTTACAACTATTTATTAGTAAAAGAGAAAAATAAACAAAAAATGAGATCCTAAGATTATGTATTCTGGTAGCTGTTTGGAAGCTGAGCAAAGGAATCAACAAATGAGAAAATATGAAGCGCCCTTCATTCATAACTTAACAGCTTTTTCTAAAATATCAACTGTAGCAAGCAGGAATTATAGATAAAAAACACAAAATACATCCTGAAATTACAAATGTATTCGGCAAACTAAAGCTATAGAAAGGAAACAAATATGAATATGCATTTTGATAGAGCTGTTTGGAAGCTGAGAAAAGAAACAAAGAATGAGAAAATAAACGAAACGCCATTCATAACTTAACAGTGATTGTTTTCAGAAACATCAACTTTAGTTCAGCAGGAATTATAGATCAAAGGAACATAATACATCCTCAATTACAAAATTCTCGGCAATAGAACATTTAAATTTGCAAATTCATAAACTGATACCTGTAAATACAGCCGAAAGCCAAATTGTCGCGGTCTCCCTGAGAATCGAAGTAATACTCTTTGGTAGTCGAAGAAGAAGAAATGTTAGTACTCTTCGTCCATGATCGAACGTCAGGTTTTCTGGAAGGAGCATAGTCATACGATGCGCCAGCTTCACGGTATCGCTTCCTGCTCTTCCGCTTTCGCTTCCTCTTCTTTTCTTCTACATCTTCATCGGACATAGAAGAATCTACTAATTGGTATTTAGTTTTGGCTTCATTAGCAGTAGCAGAATCACGTTGTTCCTCTTCTTCTTCGGCTTGTAAATCTGATTGAAGATGGCTGTAATGAGTGGATACGGCTTCGTTTATGATGGAGAGGTCGGTGGTGAAGCTGGTGTTGGAGAGCCATTGCGGTGCGCTAGGGTTTTGATTGGGGTTGAGTTGAGAGGAGGAGGTTGTTGGTGAATTGTGGAAGATTGGAAAGAGTGATGAAGAAGGTTTATTCAACTCTTCTACTTCTTCTTCTGCTTCTGATTCCATGGTGATATCGGCAGTAGGTTCATCCATTTTCATATCAACCTGCAACTCCATCTCCCTCCTGGTAAATCAATGTCAATTTCTGCAAGTGAGTTACACGAACCTCCCTCTTCTTATGCTTAATTATGAATACTACCCATATTATTTATCTAATAATACAATTGAGTCTCTCTTCGAAAATTTTGCCATTTAACATTTGATAGTTATATTGAATCCAAATTCTAAAACTAGAAATTAGGTAGAAGGGCTTATTATACATTGATTTTTACCAAAAATCCAATGAATAATATTTTTTTGAATGAAGGGCCTATTTTTAATTGGTAATTTGAATGAAGGGCCTATTTTTAATTGGTAATTAGTGTAAGAGGCCTATTTTGTTTTATATTTTAAATGAATGTATTTGAATAAATTTAAATATCATTTAATTAATAAAAACATGTTATGTATTACCTAAATTACCCCTTTTTATGAAATTTTCACAAAAAATATGGACTGCAAAGTTCATATTGCAATAAAATATGAACTGCAAAGTTCATATTGCAGTGAAATATGTACTGCAATATGAACTTTGCACTAAAAATATGAACTGCAAAGTTCACATTGCAGTAAAATATGGACTGCAATATGAACTTTGCACTAAAAATATGGACTGCAAAGTTCACATTGTAGTGAAATATGGACTGCAAAGTTCATATTGCAGTGAAATATAGACTGCAAAGTTCATGTTGCAGTCCATATTTTAATGCATATTGATATTTTTTTAGTTTATTTTAAGGGTTGGGATGTCATTTTATAATGAAAAAAAAAGACACGTCATATTATCAATAAAATAAAAAATAGGCCCTTTATTTAAAAAAAAATTATTCCTTGGCCTTAGTGTAAAAATCTTTCTCTAATAAGCCCTTTTTTTTAATTGCCCCATTCTAAAATGATACTTATTTTTTATTTTGAGGAAAGCTTGGAATATTAAGTTTTTATATAAATTCTTAGTTTAAATTTATCATTAAACATTAATCTCTTAAAAATTAAAAAAAAAACAAATAGCTTATTATAATGCTTAAAACTCTTCTGCTAGCAAAAACAAACACCCCTTAGTATTGGGAGTATCTTCTTAGAGAAATATTATATCGTGTTGATTGGAAATCCATCGCTAATTAAGTGTATGATTTTAGTTTTGGATATTTAAAGCTATAAAAATTCATCCCCCAATTTTATTTTATTTTAAAAATATTGCTTTTGTGTAATTTTG
The DNA here is from genome assembly GCA_021464415.1 of Lonicera japonica. Classification (NCBI taxonomy): domain Eukaryota; kingdom Viridiplantae; phylum Streptophyta; class Magnoliopsida; order Dipsacales; family Caprifoliaceae; genus Lonicera; species Lonicera japonica. The sequence goes on from CM038471.1 coordinate 51,221,399, forward strand.
TAATAAGAATTATTTTATGTATGACCCAATTTATGATATTAATAATAATACAACAAAAAATAGCAATATCTACCACGAAAAACTATATTGAATGGCCAAATTTTTAGAAGTAAATATTAATTTCGAATGCAATTATGTTACAAGATAAAAAAATGATGTTTTTCATCATCGAATTTAGTAGGGGAATTAGCAAAAAAAAATCCTGAAGTTTGGAGGTACATGCAACTTAAACATTAAAGTATAAAATGTTCTAATGTTAACCCTAAAGTACAATTAGTAATGCAAATTAGCCCTTCCGTCCATCACGGTTAAAAAAAACAAACGGAGGATGACGTGGCTACTTGCTAGGCATCGATGTGGCTCTTACGTGGCTAGGGCATAAAATTTTAATTACACAATATAAACCTTAAAATCTGACCTTATTAACTTTCCATCCATTTTCAACTTTTTTTTGGATGAAAATCCCCTGTTCCTTGTCTTCTTCTTTCTCCATGCGTTTTCTTCTTCCTCCTTGTTACAATTTCAAGTTTTAAACCCCAATCTTAATTATAATAGTAGCAACTCAACTCCCAAATCCCAAATGGCCAAATGTCCTCTTCTCCTTTTTCATTCTACAATTAGGTTCATTTATTTCTTCTCCATTTGTCCAACCACCTCCGCTAGCCATTTATCCCGTCAGAGCTTCTTTTAGCCCCACACCGGTGCCAGCAACAACACTTGCCCCCTAGACTTCGTTGTACTGTGGCGACTCACAAATAGAAACCATCCTCGGCCACCACCGATTCGTAGGGGTCGATTTGAGGATCACAATGCAGCTATTTTATATGTTCTTTGTTATATGTATTTATATATCTATCCAGAAACAAAGTAAGTTCACTTCTTTCTTCCTTCTTTCTCCCTAAATATACACACACATAAATATATACTACATTTGGGAATGGGTTAATTTAGGGGGTTTGTTAAAAAAATTAGGTCATCTCATGTTCTATTTAAGAAATTAGGTAAGTGTAGGGATGAAATTAAGATGAGGATGCATATGGGTTTATTATTTCCTTTAATGGATGCATATGGATTATATGTTCTTCAAGAAATTGGAGGCCACTGATATGATGGAATAAATGCTGAGTTCGAGAAAGAGTTGAACGAGGAAGGTTAACATCAATAGTGGAGAAGGTTAACAGTGGTGGTGGTGATAGTGTGTGGAAGGGGGAGTAAAAGGTTGTGATGAAGGCGATGGTGGCGATGAGGGGAGGGGTTTTACCACTGTTGTCTTTAAAACTAAGGGTTATATTGTGTAATTAAAATTTTGTACCCTAGCCACGTAGGAACCATATCAATGCCTAGTAAGCAGCCACATCATCCTCCGTTTGTTTTTTTTAACCATGATGGACGAAAGGGCTAATTTGCATTACTAATTGTACTTTATGGTTAACATTGCAACATTTTATACTTTAAGGTTTAAGTTGCATGTACCCCCAAACTTTAGGATTTTTTTTGCTAATTCCCCAATTTAGTATGATATTTTGGCATTGACCAATCTTAATCGAATTATGTATATCATATTTGACAATAAATTGACGAAATATCATACTAAATTCAATACTTCATCTTCGAATTAGCATACCAAATTTGGCACTGTACGACTGAGTGAAGAAAAATGACTACACTTTCAATGTTTGAATAGTTTATAATAAAATAACTAAAATATATACACAAATATTTCAATAACTTACTTATAAATATTTTTAAAATATAATGCAATCCATGTAAAGGTTTGATTTGAATCTTACTTTTTAGTTTGTGTATGTGTTCGAATATGGAGAGAGAGAGAGGGGGGGGGAAGTTGAAAAGTAGAGTTTTTTTTTAATTAAAAAGAAAATGTGGTGCATTTAGTGATGATTTAATAATTTTATTATATTTTTGTGGTGATCAAGTATATAATAGTTTTAAGTTAAAAAAGGGTGGTGATGTTGGCATTCCATAAAATAATTGCTAACAATTTTATTCTTACTAATACTCCCACTTTTATACTATTATCTTAAAAACACTACCATGTTATACCTACCACTCCCACTTATTTTTGAGAATTAATCTCCTACTTAATTAATTAACAACATCATTAAGTAATTAACTACATAATAACATAAAACAAATGACCTTAAATTAATCCTAAAATTTCTCCACCATCTTTATCATCTTCTCAAACAAGCAAAACTATATAATCACTTAATTTTGAAATAAGGAAAAGAAAACAAGTAAGAAAGAGTTAACGAAAGAGAGACATGCATGTTTTTATTTCATTGTTTATATTATTTTCATAACATACATATCAAATATATAAACAAAAAACACAATTTTATGTTTGAACTACGAAGAAGGTTTACTCGATTCTTCGTATCCGAGTTACAGGCTTGTACACTCGGTTGCTCTTAACCGAGTATGAAATACCATAAAATGGCATGCTCTCGGGACCTTCATTCGGTTCAAAACAACCGAGTGTGATTAGTGTCACTCAACTGTTCACAGCCGAGCATAATATAGCAACATTATACCGCTCTCAACCGAATGGAGGTCCCGAGAGCATGAAATTTTATGGGATTTCATACTCGGTTGAGAGCAGCCGAGTGTACAAGCCTGCAACTCGATTACGGAGAATATAGTAAACATTCTTCGTGCTTCAAACAGAAAATTGTGTTTTTTGTTAATATATTTGATGTGTGTGTTATAAAAATAATATAAACAATGAAACAAAATAAAAACATGTATGTCTCTCTTTCATTAACTTTTTCTTACTTGTTTTCTTTTTCTTAGTTCAAGGTTTCTCTTTTTTCTACCATTATTCTTAAATTTTGAGTTTTGCATCAATGGAGATTTTGTTTATACCATTCTCTTCAAATTTTGAGTTTTGCATTAGTGAAAGTTTTGTTTGTTGTTTTGGTGCAACCAAAATTTGTTACTAGATAGATAAGAGATAATTATATAATTAGTGGGTTAATTAACTTTTGAGTTAAATTAAAATAAGTGAGGTAGAAATAACAGTTAAACTTCTTTTTTTAGTGAAAGTGTTATCAAGTGATTGTAGGAGTGCCAACATCACCATTCTAAAAAAAAGTTGAGTACGCAAAATTTCCCAAAATCAGTTTCCCCCAAATATACTCCCATCCATAGAATTCATTATATTTACCAACCACCATTAATTGAGGCACCGTTTGCAAGATGGAAATGATGGTACTAAAAATAACTTAGAAAATAAATTGAGTAATACTATTAAAAAATTACTTTGGGTTGTGAGAGAACAAAATTTTCCAAAAAGAAATGAAGGATATCAACTCTTTTTATGAGCATGAAATGGTGAACATAACTCACTCATTTTTCAACTTAACATAAAAATCAATTGACTTTGCCATCATTTCCATCTAAATGTCAAACCAAGCCTAGAAGTTTGGAAAAAAAATAAAATCACTTTTTAATAGAGAAGGTAGAACAATTACCTCAAACCACGTCTATCAACAGAAATAATTCTCAATTCGCTTTTGCTCCGTACTGTTAATAGTGCAACCAGACCGGCAAATGTGCCCCAAGAGGCCCAAGCCAAACCAAAATTGGATAACCAGCTATTTTACAAGCTATTACTAATTGGCCTAAAAGAATAATCACACATCATGTACAACAAGATTGAAGGATTTCCCTTCCACCCAGTCTCAAAGCGAAAACAAAAAAATAGAAACTGGAAACCCTAAAAATACAACATACGTGCAAGATTACATTCCCGATTATGGTAAACTGAAATACAACTTGGTAATTGGGGAAGCAATGACATATATATATATATATCACCAATGAAACCCAAACACGCCTTGCACTTCCAAATCCAAGCACCGGTGTTGAAGCATGAGGGGACCTGCAGCAGAGATTGTCTTGAACTAGGAAATCTTTTTTTGGATGGTTATCTTAAGAAGAAATAGGTTCATAGGGGTAAGATAGCCACGGGTGTTTCAAAGCTTCTGATGCAGAAGGGCGCTTCTTTGGATTTATTTCTAGAAGATGAGCCACAAAGTCGATGAAACCTTGGTCCCCCATAGGTAACCGATGCCTCAAGGACGTCTTTTTGGGGATAAGGTACTCCAACCTGTTGGTGTCCTGTAGAAAAAAGGAGCAACATGCATCACTTTCAAGAGGCAAAACACCAAGCAACCTTTTAATAGTTACAAGTTACATGGCACTATCAAATGCTCCTCCAATGTCGCAGAATATAAAAATCTTGAATGAACTATTGTTTGGCTAGTTTGTTTCCTCAACCAGATATATAGATAAATACGAATTCAGTAGTGAGCTTAAAGTTATACAAGTGCTTACTGTGATTTACTAGTCACTTTTTACTTGCTAAAAAGAATGTTGGGCTAACAAAAGAAAAAATACTCCCTTCATCCCAAATAAATGTCCAGTTTGTCTTTTAACACTTTCTTGAGTATATAATAATGTCAACCTAATTAATGGTAGACAACAGAACTTGTTTGGGATCGTGAGATTGATACATTTATTATGTCCCAATTAGGAAAATGGACTCTTAATTTAGGACAGAGGCAGTATTCAGGTAGTGCATAGGGGCAGGAATCAAGTCGCATATATGGGTTCAGACAGTGCCACAAGCACAAGTATTTCGCCAAATTCACTGGTTTGGGTAGTGAAGAAGGCACATATCATTCATTAAAAGCATGGGCAGGAATCAAGTCGCACATATGGGTTCAGACAGTGCCACAAGCACAAGTATTTCGCCAAATTCACTGGTTTGGGTAGTGAAGAAGGCACATATCATTCATTAAAAGCATGGGCAGAGTGGAGGTACAACTATTTACAGGGGCCTACAGGCATGAATAATTTACCACAGTGAGTATATAATAGAAGCACACTGGTACACATCAAATCAGCTAGAGCATGCCAATAAGAACACCTCAAAGTTCACTCCCCACATTCTAAAGAAGAAGATAACAAGAACGGAATTTTTACCTGATTACGTTCATAAAGCATGTGATTCTTGGTGAAATATTTGTACGTATCACGTCCTTTGGCAAGCATATCTTGGTCAACTGGACATATAATTCCAATTACTCGAGCAAGTAGTGTAGCAGGCGAATCATTTTGAAATAGAACCTACAAGAAAAAATGCTCCATTTACAATTTTAAATGGGTCCATAAACGCTAGCGGCAGCAAAAATAAACACAATACAATGCTGTGATGATGCCCACTTTTTGTCTTCATTATCGCATTCTTTCAAATACATTAAGATTTTGTGAATTTCAATATGCAATCAAGTTTACCATAAATTCTACAAGAAAAAGACTTAGAGGACTAGTTTTAGCCCATAACAATAGTGTACATATAACATAATTCAAGAAAATACTATTATGAATGAAGAAAACTCACATTGCCAGTACAGAGTTCAGCCAAGATGCAACCAAGTGACCAGATATCAATCTTTTTATCATAAGTCAGCCCCAAAATAACCTCTGGTGCACGATACGATCTAGATTGAACATAGGAGCAAAGATGATCTGTTTCAAAACAACTACTTCCAAGATCGATCACCTTCACTTCACATCTACTGTAGCTTTTCACCAAAATATTTTCAGGTTTTAGATCACAATGTATAAGGCCCAGACCATGCAAGAACTCAAGTGCCTCCAGACACTGGATAGTTATCGACTACACAAATCAATTAAGAAAATCAATCATTAATCAACATATTAATAGAATAAAATTAACCCCCCCCCCCCCCCCCCCCCCCAAGAAAAAAAACAAAAAAATCTTTCCAAAAAACAATACAAACAAACAAAAAGTAGAAGAAGAAAATTTGTCTTTCTACGAACCTGCAGTCTTGGCATTGTGAAGTAGACTTCTCCACCTGATTCTCTATTAAATTTATGGAACTCGTATAAGTTTGCTTTGAGAAGTTCACATACTATTAACAAATGCTCCTGCCAATATAAAGATGGTCAGTACTAATTAAAATTCAAATGCACTGAACTTTGAGTCTTTTAGCATACATGCATTGACAAATGCATACACCAACACAAGGCAGAGATGTCCATGCAATAGGGTACCGAAAAAATCCAAATGGGTCAATGCTCTTCATAGAAAAGGAAATAGATTCAAAAGAAGAATGCAAATTTGAATTTCTTAGGGAAACACACATTTAGGTTTCTTATGTAAGCACAAGTGATGTGATTGATTCTGAGGAAACGTTATTAGTGATCAAGCTACATGACTATGTTCTCTCATTGGTACATGAACTTTCCAGGATGCAGTATAACACGGCAAGTATGTAATGAATTAGTATAGGCTCAAGAAGTTAATATGCAGTAGTTATTTGACTAAGTGCAACTAAAAAATAAATAGAAACTAAAGTTTAATTGCTAAGCTCAACATGATAAGAATTAGTATAACAATAACACACACCATGTTACAATATACTGTTGATTATATAATAATACTCTCAAGTCTTCAATGCTTTACGGTTAGTCCCTTTTTCGTCAGATCATATCTCGGGGGTTTCCAGCTATTGATGTGCCCTTCACATGGGTTCAAGGATCCGTGTATTCAGATGCTGATGCACACACGTGAGTACGTGACACACCCATTCATGCACGCCCCACAGAGACACATAAACGGAATCAAGTATGATGATGACATACTTATGTGAACTTAGTCAAGACTCAAGTTGCAAGCTGTTTAGTGGTAATGTCGTTCCTTGTAATTTTTTCCAATGTAAATTTGAACAGAGTCAAAATTCTTCTCTTGCAATTGATAATTTGCATCTAGTTAAGCGACTCGTAGTTATTTCTCAACCACAACCCAAAAACCCTCAAAAATATATAATCTTGCAAGACAATTAGATCAGGACAGATATACTACACAACTGGTGGTAAGATTATTAACAGTCAGGGTCCGTCCGATATTGGAGAATAATTGAAAACACTACAAATGTTTATGAGAATTTGGAAAAAGAGATGAGTGATTGGGTGACTGTTCTCCATCTATTCCTTATTTTCCATGAAAAAAACTCTTACCCATTGCCCAAAGAATTTTGTTCCATGGAAAACCAAAAAAGTAATAGAACATTTCACCAAATCACTCGTATCTTTTTTCCAACTTCTCATAAAAATTAGTAGTGCTTTCAATCATTTCCAACTTTTTTTATTAAATGCACCCTTAAAGAACAGCTAAATACCGATAAGACTTAGAGTAACATGTCAACTAATAACACTTACTCGATAATAGAAGTAATCATACAATCGGAGAAGATGATGCTTGTCACCAGGATCATGCTTGTTCACAAACTTGAGAAGCTTTATCTCATCAAGGCTCTGATCAAAAAAATCTTTGTTGTTCTTTATAATCTTCACACAAACGTCCATGCCAGAGTGAAGATCATGAGCTTGAATAGCTTTGCTAAATGCAGCTGATCCAAGATACTCAGTAACATGATAACGGCCAGCTATGACTGAGTTTAAAACGACATGGAAATTTTTGTCTTCCTCAAAGCCAGTTCTGAGCAACGAGGATAAGTTTAGTTTACAAAGCCAGTTTAAGTTTCAACAGTAAAGAAACTTTTTTTTTAAGAGGAACGAAAAACTGATGATGGAAAATGAAACAATCAAGTAATAAGAATAAGCCAGAGGCACTTGAAACGGGAGAAAACCTACAGTTGCACCATTTAGGCATTTACAGATTAAACTTCACCAGAGATGATTCAATAAGCGACTACAATGTTAAAATTTGGACAGAAAAAATGAAAAGAAAAAAGAAACCATAATTTACAAGTTACAAAAAATTATGGTGAACTCTAAGAACCTTAGTATATGCAAACATTGTCCAAGAAACATGAATAATGCCCTCATCCCCATTACCCTCCTCTTTCTGGAATACCACAATCTCACAAAACGAGACCCCTCAATCACCAAAATTCATTTTTATGGGAAAATAGATACCTAAGAGTATAATATTCACAAATGATATTCCATCAGAGATAATACACAAGAAATCTTACTACTGCAACAAAATCCTCGAATTAAAACTTAATTAGCTAAAACATCCATTTCTCCATATCAAGAAGTCTGAAAGAGATCCAAATTCCTTGCTCCTTTTTATATACAAGCTTCAATTTTGAAGAAAAGCTTGGCACTGTGGAAACGGGCATGAATATATGTGAAATACTAGCTTAGATACAGTACACCCAATAAGACATGTCCATAGTTATTCAAACCAGCATGTCTACCATCTTCAGTTCACAAGATGTTAGTAAGCCAAGCAATGACGCTACACTCAGTCATCTTCTTGTAATTCACAATAGTCAGATAGAGGCTCATAGTCACTGCACAACTAGACTGAAATCACATATTTCACTTAAAAAACGAAAAAAGAGAGGAAACCTTTCATAGAAAGAGAAGAGAAAGAATATAGTACGGCAAGATGTCCTTGAAGATAATGAACATAAAAACAACAAAAGCTAGCAATCAAGTGCTGGTTAGTTGAGGATAAGTCCGAGTACACCAAACAACGTTGGAAAGTTTAGGAAGTGTTAGTGCGTTTATTGTACCTGGCTCTTCCTATTGCGAGGAATCCTTGTTCCTTAAAATTTTGGAATCCAGCAGTTCAGAAAATGAAAAAATATTAGATGGGACTATGGGAGGAAAAGGACGTTTGTGTAGAATGCCCGAGGCACCTTATGCAGTATAGGCGTTGAAGCTTTTCGCCTAAAAAAGAACTACAGTCAGCTTTAAGGCAAGCTTTTTCAAAAAAATTTAGACGCTGCTCCTATCAACTCCATTCCTATTTTCAGATTACTTCCAAGATTAAATAGGATCTTAAAAAATCTTAACAGATTCTACGGGATGGTTGGTAGTGAGGAGAGAAATTATCACTAGATAAGATCGGAGGGGGTGGTCAATCAAAGTAAAAAGAGTTGACATGATAATTTTGTTGGAAAGAAACAAAGAGTTGTCAACAAAGTAACAAGATCCTCAGAGAGGTATCCACTGCACTTTAAAAAAAAAGATTAAATAAATAAATAAAAACTAGATAAACCATTTGGCCTCAGGCCTTAGCCATTGTGCCACTTGTGCATACCCAAAATAGCCTTTCTAATATCTTTCGCCTCAAAGGCTGCTTAACAAAACTTCTAGAAACATATACGACTCCCGTCTATCACCTCCAGTGCCCTGCCTTTATATCCTCCTACAACCCTTAAAAACAGTGTAATTCATCAGTTACAAATGAAGGGGCCCTTCACCACCACTCAACAAGCTCCAGTTCCATAGTTGCATTCCTCCTCCTGCTATTGGTCCCCCTAAGGGAACAATTTGGAATTGATATCTATCTATTTCACTCACTTCAATCTTAAGTCTAACTATTGCCTCTAACCCACCTCCTCCCTAAAGACTACTTGCTCAACTCTAATAGAGTAAATCTCGAATCACAAATCTGGTAATCCCATGTAGACCCCGTGTGAGATCATTTTGCTATGATTCATCATCATATGCTTTGCATCAATAAGATTATGATGTATAATCTACCATGGTTCAACCTTGGAGGAAAATATTCTTTTTAAGCTCATGATCGCAATGTCCTGTCAAATTTAATTACTAATTAATGAAGAGGAGCCTATCCAAAGATTTAGCAGTCTTAATCCCAAAAGGGGAAAAAATGAACAGTATAAGAAGGATTCAATACTCTATAATTGAAAAAAGTTTGTAAAAGAAGACATGCCTGTTTTTTCTGTGCACAATCTTGAGATTAAAGGTTTCAAACTCCTCCTCCTGAGCCTTGATCTGCTTTACTTGGTCTTGCACAGCAGCTGCCTCTTCATCCTCCAGTGAAGCCCCTGGTTCTTCTTCCCTTGCAAGAGCGGTTTTCTCATCCTCCTCCTCTTTCCTCTCCTTTTCCCTTTCGGTGTAACCATAATTTGAGAACGTTGAGGGGGAGGAATTTGTAGATCCTATCGCATTGGCATTGTCGTCTTCATCCCTTGAACTCTTGCCAGGTGAAGAATCGTTGCTTTTGCGCTTCCATGAAGCAAGCATGTCATCATTTCCAATCGAATTATTTATACAATCATAGGTGTCATTGCTTATAACAGCATTGTCTTTGTTCAACCACAAAGATTTAGCAGAGCCTTCCTTCACCAAGTCCCCATCTATAGGAGGGGGGAATGAAAACCCTCCGTCCATGTGATTTTTCAACTTTGTAACTCCGCTCTTACTATTCCCTGTTACATGCTTATCAGAATTGCGTGTAATCAGTCTCCTTTTTTCCCTCTTTGACCTCTCCAGGTATTTTTTATCCTGGTCATGAAAGTACTCCAAGTCCCCCTCACTACTACCTCCAACCAAACTTTCCCGCACCTCGCTACCAAAATCAGCAGCATCACTGTTGATCCCCACGCCAATTGATCGAACTGAACCGTGTTGATCATCATCCACACAAATATCATCCAGCCGAGGCCTTCCAGACTCTTCCAGAACCTTCCCTTCCCCTAACATGATGAGCTCATTTGTCTGAGTGACAAAGCCCTGCCAGACCGGTTCTGCACGCATCAAATTAAGTTCCTCCTCGTCCATTAGCTGTCCATCATATTGAGCTATTAACTCATTTTCATCAGGTCTCCCATACATTTCAGTTGCCGATAGCCCTATAGGATCCTCTGAAATTGTAACTGGATCGACACCCTTTGACTGAAAATACCTGTCACCACCAGATACATAAGAATCCTCCTCAGCAAACGACTGATCATCATCCTCATCTTTGTTTGGACCTCTTTCTTGAAGATCTGGAACACTCCCATGCCCTGTTCCCTTTTCGTTATCACTTGGGTAGTCAATTTCATGAGCCAGAAACCAGGTCTCATCTTCAATTGGTTGTCTCATGTAGCCCACATCATCATCATCTTCATATTCATCAGAGTCCCAATAGTCATTGGGGTAGTCATTAGATTCCAATCCATCACCAATAGTTGCAAAACCAGAAACAAGATCAGATGTGTCCTCAGCAATGCCCTGGCTTACAGATAGCCAACTACCTCCTCCTGGTCTTTTCCCACCTGGACCAATGATTCAATGAAAATAAGACTTTATGGGGGATTAAACTGAATGGTTCACAGAGAATGCACGCTAACACAAGAAACAGAGAGGATGACAAAAAAATTCAACACAAAAACTAATAAACAAAACTGACAAAATCTGGACACCTTTGGATTGAACCCAAATCATTTGAAGCAGAGATGATCTAGCATACTTTAGTTTCAACAATCAATTACACAAAGGATTCTATAATCATTGTCTTCTATATATTTGGATCCAATAGAACCCTTAGAATGGCCTAGAAGGCCCAACAATAACAGATAGGCCCAGTAACATTCGCAAAACATTTCGCCTCTTTCACTGTTCATTTCATCTTTAGATTCCATGCATCATAGTATATCAGTGATCCAAAAATTTGTGTACAAGTAAGACAATTGGATAATCAATTATGCATCATGTACAACCAAGAAATTAAGTTCACTGTAACAAAGATAATGCTGATCATGGCAAAACAAAGAAAGATTCAAAAAAATACATCTTAATTAAAGAAAATGAGCATATCCATCGATAAAATCCATTTTCCTCTCATTTCCTAAATTCCCAAAAAAAAAATATATGCTTTAAATAGAACAAGTATGAAACCTTTAGGACTAAATAAAAAAAAATAGATAGAACAATTCCGGTTAATTGACACTCCAGATTGCTATGTACAGTCCTCAATTCACCTCCAAGAAACTTGTTCATGCAAAGAGTTTACAAGAAGGGAAAGGTCGATATCAGAAACATGTCGGTGTGGCGTAGAACAGAAAACAGAAACTCAATAGAGAATTCAAGAATAATCAATAGCTATATTAAAAGAACCCACGGTTTAAAATTTAAGAAGATGATAAATTTATGAAATAAATATGGACTGAGCATATTTATCGTATTAGCAAACCTGCAGAGTTAATTTCTTGTCCTATAGGAACGTCCAGAAATGATCCTATAAGGAAGTTGCCGTCAGCATTGATGATCTTGGACCCAGGCCCATCACGGTCAAACTTCTCCTCCCAATTTATATGTAATGGCTTGTCGTCTGACTTGAGTTTAACAGGTGGCAATCTAGGTAACTCTTCTTTCTGATTCTCAGATGCAAGTGGAAAACCTAAGGCATTGAAAATTTTTGGATCGGTACTTCCCTGAGCTTTCCGAAAGTATAGAGTTCTTCCTACATCATCCACTTGCTGTTTAATTGCTGCCTTAATGTCATTCATCTCAGCATTTTTCTTTCCTTCTTTTTTGTCATCTACACCGGTAGCACCATCATAACTGGTCGACACATCTCCCTTGTTGAACGGAAATACTGTTTTGACTGGACAATCTTTCCAAGTCTCTGATGATGAATGTGTGGGTTCATCACATCTAGACCACGGGTTATCCATAAAATCATGTTTAGAATAAGCACCAACAATGTTATGTTGCTGAGTAAGTTCCGTAGGCTTGCTAATTTGATTTCTGTTATGCTCTTCCAGAGTAGCTTTACTGGTATTTCCAAGCCATGACAATCTCTTCTCACCAGCAAAACTGAGTTCATCTTCGACTTTCAAATTGGCTTTACCAGCAGCAGTTACCTCAGCTGAACGAAACCTCGACTCCCCAGAAACCTGAAACTCTGGAAAGCTGTTTGAAGTAGTGCCAACATCATTCTGGTAGGGACCAACTGACCCATTGTTTGGATTGAACTTCAACGAATACAAATCAAGTATTGTATCCTCTGAACTATTAGATAAAGAGAAATTCTTATCTCTCGTCCCAATGGGTTCAGTAGGTTTATTTCGCTCCACAACAGAGACTGTGTTCTTCTGTTTGCTCTCAGATCCATTTCTCCCGGTCCCATACTCTATCTCTTTGACAATTAGCTCCTCAGAAACTTCATTACTGGTTCGAGAACTCCATCCAGGGTTTTCTGCAGCGGGTTTTGCCCCATTCGCTTCATCCAACAATTTGCAAGATGACTTCTCTTCAAGGGTAAGGTTTTGTAGGAAACCATTCAAATCAAGACGGTTACCAAGCTCACTGCGCAAAGCAGCCTCAGCCCTCGAAAATTTATTTCTTCGCAGAAATTCTAGAATAACATCAACGGAGCTTGAGTCAGCCATTATCAAAAGCCAAACGCACAAGCAGGTGTTACAGAGAAGTTTCCAGCAAACCTGAAATAAAAACATAATTAAATTCTTAATGTGTGCATGTCCAAAAATAATTAGAACACACATTCTCAACTTCAAAATCATGAAATAAAAAAATAATTAAATTCTTAATGTGTGCATGTCCAACAATAATTGTAACACGCATTCTTAACTTCAAAACAATGAAATCCCATTGCAAAGTAATATCAGGTATAAAATGGTCTATTAAGCTATCATTACTTCCCAGCCTAAGTAAATGACCGTAATCTAAGTTCCAATCTGTTAAGTTGGCCAGAAAAAATGCAGGGAAAAATCTCAAATGGTTCGACACATTCTTACCTTCAAAATCATGAAATCCGTATTTGAAGTCTTAAACTATCATTATTTCCCAGCCTGAGCAAAGAACCAAAATGTAACTTCCAATCTGTAACACAGAGAAAGAATACTAACACGAAGAACCTCAAATGCTTATGTCTTTCTATTACCCTAAAAATTGAACAGCTCAACCTAACTACATTTGAACTGACTGCGTATAAAGCTGCGTGGAAAAAAAAAAACCTCTTCACAGATCGACATAAAAAGATTAAAAGGGATTAAAACAAACACTTCTTCGAATTTCCAACAATTTAACAGCAACAAAACAGAAAACCCTAGACAAAGTTCTAAATCACAGATTCAAAGATCCGCAACAACCAAAACCTAAAAAAACACATAGTATATTGAAATGGAAAGCAATACATTAAGAAAAAACAAAATTAAGTAAATGGAAATAATAAAACTACTTACAGATCGAAAGATGTGTTTCCCTTGAAACGAAACGGACCTCGGTGGTTATCGAATCCATCGCCATCACAAACTAGGAATATCCCCCAACATTGGCATGCTCAAAATGTATAATTTGTTGAATAAGTAACTAGAAAATGGGATAATATTACAAAGGAAATTAAAGGTTAATTTGTTGTTATTTTTTCCCCTTCGATTTTATGGCGCTGGTTTCTGGGTTTTTGGTAATGGTTTGTTTTTTCTCTTTCCTTCGGCCTGCAAAATTCAGGCCTAGCATGGAATCGGTAAAAACAACAAAAAATAAAATAATAATAATAATAATAATGTATATTCAATAGTGTTATTTAAGCAATGATTGGGTGGATCAAGAGTGCACGTGCGCCTGCGTTCGTCACCGTTGATTTTTTCTTTTTTCCATTGTTAATTAGTTATCTGATAACTGTTGATAATTAAATTATTTTAAATAATGTGAAGAGCTAACTTCAGCTAAAACAAAAAAAAAAAGTGTGTTAACTTGTATATTATGTAGAGTATATTATTAAGTACATATCAAAACACCACTTCAATTGCATGTAGATTTAGGGAGGTTGAGATGGGCTGTAATTCGCTTCATGTGATATTAATTAAGGTTACAATAAATTTTTTATATATTAATAAAGTTGGGACTGGAAATGCGCAACTTTAAATTGTCAATTATATCCTTTATGAAAATGGCAAATCAATTCGGGAGATTTCTAATACAAGTATTCAATTAGTTTGGATTTGTTTAGTATTGAATTGGGATCAAGACAAAAAGAATTTGTTGGTCGAAGAGGGGCATCCTTCCTTCGTTGAAATAAGGGCAAATGGTTCGATTTGAGATTTTTTAAGAATCGATTGTTAATTTTATTAATTAAATAAGATTTTAATTTATTGATAAATTTATTAGTTTACTGAAATATTTGTATTTCTAATATTGTTCTATTAATCTTCTTTAGATTTTATTTCCTACAAACTTAATTAAGTAAATTACATTATCTTTGATAAATATTTTAAAAGATTTATATTTTTAATATTGTGATATTGGTCTTTCCTAAATTTTTAATTAAGCAATTATAGTATTCTTTGGTCTTCCAAAATTATGTATTCTTTATATATGCCATCTCTCTCCTAGTTATTGTTCTTGTTGTTCTTCTTCTTTATCTTGATAATATCACAAAAAAATAATTAAAAAGATGAAGTTGAGGATGATAGTTTTGCTATGAAGCCTATTTTTTTAAAAAAAAATCAAAACAAAAATGACACTAAATGATTTCTTCTTATAAGATAAAAAATGTACACCTGACACGCTTATGGCATTACAAAAAGTTAGGAATGAAATTAAGACAAATATAAATTTCAATAAAAAGCAAACAACATTATACTCATATTTTGATAAGGTGTGATAATAGGTTTGAAAAAAATGAATTATTATTCTATGTAACCGATGGGTCTAACAGAAACTTATAAAAAAGGGTATTATATTATAAATTTAGCGAAAATATTAATTTAGCTCTTGCAGTCGCGTAGCGACCAATAAAATTTATTAATTTAGTGTGATTATTATTTTATCTAGTTTCTACTGTAATTTGAATATTGATATAGGTTTAGTCCTAACCTAATACAAAAACAAAAAGAAAAAAAATCACTCACAAAAAAACTCAATTAATGTAATGATTTTATAGTTTAGGTGATAAATAAATTTTATATTAAATAAGAAGTTGTGAGTTCGAATATCCTTATCTAAATCACTTTTTTTCATACTCTTCTCTCCTCTTAGCTTATCTTTCTTTTATTGTTTTTCTATTCACATTTTTTAAGTACTTGTGATGATAAAATTCTAAATAATTCAATTAAATTATAACGTCTCTTTTATACAGCCAAATCCGATAATTCAATTAAATTATAACGTCTCTTTTATTCGTAATATTGACACATAATTACCTCCAACAATGCATAAGCTTTCCTACATGCATATCCATGCTATTTGAACGATATCTCCACTAGGGAGGACAACAAATCTAATTAAGAGGAGACAAACGATCCAAATCCGATAAGCAAAACAAAGCTAAATATATAGCTCTTCTCCATAATAAGAGAAAACGAGAGTTGCATGATGAAAGAGGTGGAGAAATGTTAAACGGGAGAGATTTAGATAGATATGTGCTATAAATTTATAATTTAAACCTTGTAGAAATTTCATTTGGCACAGTTAAAATGTTGTTCGTGTTAATTTTAACATTTAATGTTCCGTTTCATAACAATATGAAAAAAAAAATAAAAAATTATTGATTTTTGTGAGAAATTGAAAAATAAGTTTAGACATCTTTCTTACCTTTGAGCCTTTTACACCAAAAAAATTTCTTTGGTGATTGAGGAAGAATTTTTTTTCACAAAATATAACAAAAAATAGATGACATTTACTCATAAAAATTAGCATAAAATAAAGAGTATCTCATCACATGTCTCAATTTATTTTATAACTTTTTACACAAATCAAATATTTTTCTTATTATTTTTCATGTTGTTATCAAACATACGATAAAAATTCATTTTATCTTACACATACGATACTTTTGTAATGTGCATATATATAATTACAAAATAATAATTAACAAAAGGAAATAGTTGGACAGCAGATTCTAAATGCAAGCTTCACGTGCTTCAAAGTGTGGGATTTCGCAAGAAAAGTTCGAGCCCAATCATCGCCCCTTTTTTTGTACCACTAAATTTATCCACCAAACACAATTCTTATTCTAATTTATTTGAAACGAGGACCTATATAAAAAGAAATGTATTTGGACGAATGATGATGGTGTATTTTTTTTGTCAAATTTACAAAACCAAACAAAAAAGGTAAAAAAATAAATCACATACAACAAAAGAATTAACCAATGCCAGCAACATCAAAATCATTCTTCAGTAACCCAGAGAATTCCAATGGCAAGTCACAGGCCCATTACTTCAGAAGCCGAGCATGCTTTTTTCTTGAAGCAAGCTAGTGAGCTGCCTCATTAGCCAATCTTGAAACAAAAATAACGGACAAAGGTTGTGTTTGGTTGCTATTTCTGAACAAGATTTTAAAAAATTTTCTCGAAACACAATTTAAAATCAACTCTACTTTCACATTTCTTAAAATTTATTTTACACACTTTCTCTCTCTAAATTTTTTTTTAAAACACCATAACTTTAAATCCAAAAATCAAAAAATAATAAAAAATATATATTTGAAACCTACTCATCAAGATCTATAAAATAAGATCCATTGTGACTATTTTTTTAAATTTTTTATGCGCTTTTTTCATTGGTTGAAAAAAAGTCAAACAAAACCAAATTCACTTTTCAACATAAAAATTCTAACTCAAAACATTCAACTAAACACCAAATTTTTAAAAATTTGTCTAGAAAACATCCCAAAGAGAGACACGACCTATAGTATCATATGAATCTAACTCGTGAAAAGATGAACACTTAATCATATCAACTACCACTTTACAATCATACTTTAATCAAAATCGATGACAACATTAAAGAGATTGTGAACTCAATCGCCAATTCAATTGATACATGGGTTTCTTTATTTTTTCATCCAATATTAGATATTCTATCTATTTATATATCGCTTGTATTGGAAAATATATATTTATATATATATAGATGATGAGGGTTCAAGTTATACCTGGTGTAAATTAATAAAATTGTATGCTTGTTAATATTTTTTTATCAATTTCATAATTCATCAATTCAGCTGTTAAATTAATTAATTATGATATTTCAAATATACGTACAAGAAAATTAAATTAACAAAAAATTCATAAATTCCTCATCATAATCATGTAATATATTGAATTATGAACCTCACAAAAATTAAGTGAAAGTAAATATAGTGATTATATAGTTACAAATATCATATTGATTTGAAACTTTGCAGGCTTGATAAGACCATCTCCAGTGCATGTGTTAAAATTGCAAATTTACCATTTTTTGACGTGCAGCGCAGAGGGTATTTGTTAAAAAGGGATGGTAAAATGGTAGAGAAATGATAAAAGTGGAAGGAGACAAACATTTCTGACCCACGACGGACTGATTGTCACGAGCACCTGACACTACCACGCGCGATGTTCTGTACATCGCGTGATGCACAGTCAGCATCACACGATATACAGCATCACATGAGGTGGGAGACCTCACGACATTCAGAATGTCGTGAGAGTGTGCTGACATGGATGGCACGATGGACACTCCATCGTGAGGCTTTTTTTTTTGTTTTTTCCCCTATGCGCTGTGGAGAGAGACTTGGTAAATGGCTAAATTTGATTACCATTTTAGCTTATCGATTGCGGAAGGTCTAAGCACAATAAAAATAACTTATCTAAGAGTGGAATTGATAAATTACAAATATAAAAAAAAGTTATAAATGAGTGTAAACATTTTTAATCTTATACCGGTATAACTTTCCCTTATTTTTATGCCTTCCTTCCCTAGGAAGTTGGGCCTTGCTCAACATATAAGGCTCGATTATAAAATAAACACTAGACATGGCAACACTTGCACTTACGTAAAATTTGAGACCTTTAAAATGTCACGGAAGTTAGGACCCCAAGCAGCACCCTTTGGCTAAACCGCTTCATTTTTTTATTTTTTTTTTGGAAAGAACCGGGCCTTACTTTACATTTGAATACATAATAATTTTATTTTATGTATCTAGGAAATGAGTGTGCTGACTCTTTTTAGGTAATTTAAATAAACTAGCATGCCAAAATATTTATAAGTTATTAGATTAAAAAATAAATAATTAAGAATAAATTTGAGCTATCAGTTAGAATATAAATATATTTTTTTTTGTGATTTATTAATAGATTATAATCAATCGCTTTGATGCGTGTGCAATATTATATTTAGTATGTTTTAATTTAAAACGTGTGATTGTATTTGTTCAAGTGACAATAGTTTAACATCTTTATTTTTTAAATCACGTATTCAAATCTTATTATCAATATTTTTTAATGAACAAATCTTATTATCAATATTTTTTTATTAGACTAGTGGATTATTTTATATTCTTTGTACGTCTTAAATTAAGAATCAATTTCATTAATTTTTTTTTCTTCTATCTGATTTTTAACACAATTAATGATTAATAATAAAACTTTTACAATTAATCATTAGATTAAACTCATTAATTATCTTCCAGAGAGCTAGAAATTAAACTGGTCCCTTGATATAGAATAATGTAACACATATTCTTAAAAAAAGTAAGAATACATGCAGTGCTCTTAATTTAAAATATAAATAGTATATAATAATAAAAAGGATTTGCATTGGACGGTTTTAGTTAAAGAATTAATGTTGTTAATTAAAAAAGAACAATAAACCTCCGCATAGTATTTGGTCGGCTGTGAACACAAGTGCATGGCGGCAGGAAGACAAAAATTTTCGACATTATCTATACCTTCAAAGAAATGGTCAAATTTAGTTTTTGTCTATAAATTAAAAGAAGTTCCTTAATATAATTCATAAGCAGAAGAGGATTATTAGTTCTGAAAATTAACAGTACAGCTAGTACTACTGATAATAAATATATATATATATATATATACATACAGTGATATATATAGATCGATGGCATCTTCAAAGAGTATATCAATTGCAACGCTGGTGTGGAGGATACTTGCACTTCTCTGTTTGGTTGCTTCAATTGCTGTTATGGCTACCAATAATTTCACCCTTGATGATGGAACCAAAACCAAGTTTACTGATATCATTACTTACAGGTCACATTAATATATCCCTCTTCCTCCCAATGAATTACGTACGCACTACCATCATTTTAGTTACATTAATATATTGTTAACATTCAGGGGCAGAATCATGAGAGGACAGAGCGGGCTACAAAGGGCAAAATTTTGAAAAATCTGCTAGCACTACTAAAAAAAAAATAAAAAAATAATATAAGCCCAGCCCTTCGTTAAATTTTAGCCCATCCCTTAGCCCAGCTCAAATATTATAAGCCCACTAATTTATATAACTCTCTTAAATTTATATAACTCACTGTATGGTTATACTTTTAATTTATTTTTTTATAATATTTTTATCTATTATTATTAGCCCATCTCTTGAAAAAATTTTGGGTCCGCCTCTGTTAACATTACAACTATAAGGTGGTCAGTCCATAAAGTTCGATCATATCTTAAATATTTTGGCACCTATTATATTGTTTTGTGGCATCATTAATTAATTGGTAGATTGGCTAAAATTCACTTCTTTACAGGTATTTGATTGCAACGGCAAGCGTCGCCTGTTTGTACATATTGATTCAAATGCCCTTCATCATATACTATTTGTGCATTGGAAAGCGGATGATACGCAACGAATGTCTACCCGAGTTTGATTTCTATGGAGACAAGGTCCAAATTTTGTCACTATACTTATATTACATGTCCATTCTTCTTTCCCTTTGCTCGATCTTTTAGACTCGTGCATATTAATTAAAAGAAAAGAGTTGATGACAATAATCCTATTAAATAATATATTCATTATAGAAAAATAAACCGATTTATATTTATAGTCTCTTTTTTTTCAACAAATTAGACACATGTAATACTTTTATTGGCCGAAACAACAATACTCATCCCTGTTCCCGACAATAAAATGAAAATAAGTAAAATATAAATAATGCGCCTTAGCTCTCTAGTCCATCTTTCTTAGCAAATTTCAAGGTTCTAAAAGGCGTTAGGCGCCGGTCGATTTTTTTAATTATATTTTTATTTTTTAAATATATGTAAAATTATATAATATATAATAAAATATAGAAAAATCATCAAATTAAACATAGTACTCAAACAAATATAAAAGATGCTCAAATGTTCAATTAACAAACACACCAACAAATATAGCAACAAAATGTAGAAAATTATATTGTCCAATTTCAAAGGCAAAGCAACTAGCAGTCAACTTCAAAGACAAACAATTCACAAAATAGCCATAAACAAAATAGAACAATGACATACAAAAAGATAAGAATAATTAAAAAAGCCCTAATTTCAAAATCATATTAATTAAAAAAATAGAATAACATCAACAAAATAATTTCTCAAGAATTCAAGATGCAAACTTATTAATTAAGAATTGCAAAGAAAAAATAACAAAGAGAAGAAGAATTAAGGAAGCCCTAATTGTATAAAAAAAAATGAGAGATAAGAACAATTAGTAGCACATACTATTGCAAAAAGAGAAAATAAGCAGTGGAACAGTACGATTGCACACAATTTTAATTCCTTTTCTTCTTCTCTCTCTCTCTCTCTCTCTCTCTCTCTCTCTCTCTCTCTCTCTCTCTCTCTCTCTCTCTCTCTCTCTCAGTACTTTGTGCCTGCGGCAGTGTGGCTAGCTAGAAGTGGGAAATAAGAAAAGGAAAGTAGCTTAGGTCATTTATTCATTTAGTGCCACCTACACCAAACAAATACCTCTTATGCACGGCAGAGAGGAGGCATCTGCTGCCTAGGGCGCCTTTTTTAACACAGGCAAATAGCTTGTTAACATATGTATCCAATCAAATTTTGTATTTTGTATATATCATTTCTTTTCAACCGTACGTTTACACATGCACCTTTTTTCAAAGAAGAACAAAAAATTGTAGAGAACTTTTTTTTTTTTCGATAGTGCCACTTATTGTTGTTAACATAAACAAAAAGTACTATATTATTTCATGTAAAACAATATATTATCTCTTGTCTTAAGGAAAAATCACAAAAGCAAATACACACATAAAATATATGAATTCTAATTAATGTGAAGATTTTGATTGGAATATATGCAGTTTATAAGCTTCTTATTAGCAACGGGAGCAGGTGCTGGGTTTTTTGTGACATATGAGTTTCTAAAATTCATCAACGCGTCTTTTGATGCACTAGTAGCACTAGGAGTTGAAGGATTAAATGAAACAAAGACATTCCTTCATAGAGGTTACATCTCTACCGGTCTCCTATTTTTAGGGTTCATTTGTATGGCCGTTTGCTCCATTCTTTCATCCATCGCTCGATCTACTGCTACTTCTTCTCCGGGTAAAGGCGGATTCTTCTTCTTCCACTAAAAAGAATTCAAATTTTTATTTAATATATAATGGGCGGCAGTCCAAATAAGAAATTCGATAATTCAATTATTTTTGTGTATTTCTAATATCAAATATTCCTTAGCTTGTAATTCATTCTCTTTACTCTTGTTGACATGTATTTTTATTTTTTTTGAGGACCTTATTGATTTGTGTTTTGTTTGACATAAATAAATATTTGTTGTGGTTATTATGATCGACCTAGACAGTACTTTGGGATGGTAATTAAAAAGGACCATTAGCCCTTCCAATTAACAAAAAAAAATTCAAAGTCTTATTCTTCATTTTCTTTATGCCCATGTTCGTTTACATGCAATGCAAAGCCATATTTTAAAAATAACAACACGCTTGCCATTAGGGCAATTTGTAGATTAAATTCATGTTTGCATACAACTTTGAGTAGTATTGAATTCTTTTTGCGCTCTTACGCGCTTTGCACTTTATTTCAAGATATTATAGATTAGAAAAAATGGTTATACAGTTAATATCATAACTGAGCCTCAACCGTTGTTAGTTTTGTGGCATAGTAGTTGGTAGCATGGAATAGTTATTTCACATCTAGACCAATCACAAGGGGACACGTTGCAATGTCTACCGACATGAAATAGCGTATTGAAGAGGTCTGAAACTCAGTGCCATGTGGCACAGAGCTCGTGGGGATGATTAGAGCGAGGTTTAATCTATGTTTGAGTTCACATACTTTCAAAGCTTAACCTCCAGAGCTCCTTCACCGAGTTGAAGTAAGCCATGTCCAACTGCTCTGCAAGAGTGGCTGAAGGTGGCATGGGCAACTGCTACCAATTCTGCAAGAGGCGCATAACCTCTCTTAACTTCATTAAATGCATACCAATTACATTTAATACTCTAGATTAAGAGGAAAAGTAAAATCAGCAATCAAGCATGCTGCAATTGATAGAAAAATGGCTAATCTCCAACTGTTCCAAGTCTGCTTGACGTTTTCTTCTTTGATATATATATATATATATAAGTAAGTAAATGCTTCCTTCACTAACCAAGTAACCAGACAAGAAAGTAGAAATAAAGAAAGAAAGTAAACAAAATATTTACTATAAGGATAAAGGGGTGTATTACAGAGCTCTTAGGCCCAGGGCAATAAGACCTTGATTAATATATAATTCCCTTAACATTTGTATTAAAATGATAGAGAAACTTGAGAAATAGAAACTATTGTAATCAGAACCTGTTTATTATAATAATACAAGGTAGCCCTGAGCTTCGAACTCTATTTACAGAGGAGGATAAGCCTTTATCCGCATAAAAGGCGAACCTCCACTATATATTTTTGTCTTGTCTCCCTTTATTTGATTCTTGTAAAAGTGCTATTTTATTCACCATGTATATCATCTCCATCATCACTCAATCATTTAACTTTGTGGTTAGAAAAACATGCTCTAGGTTTTTACACCAATAATAGTAGTGCCGGTTGGTCTCGGAATTTAAGAAGAAATAGATCAAGGTTTAATTCTCATAATTTTAATTTTTTTTTTTAAAATATACATAACTAGGCCTCAGCGCAATGGGTTTGGGCCTCCAAGATAGTTGATCTGATAGTTTTGCCAATTCAGACTGTATCACTGACTTGAGAATTCCCCTTACATAGCTTAGGCCCATATTGAAATTCTGGGTTTACTGGGGGCCCAAATACAAACTATATTTAAGAAACAAACAAAATAGTATGTTAATTAACTGCGATGGCCCATATTGAACTTAGCTTTGGCCCATATTGAAAATTAACTGCTATTGTCTGAATAGTATAAGAAACAAACAAAATTAACTGCAGTTAATTTTGTCTCAAATAGTCCAATAATTTAGGAAAAAAAAGTCTCAGAATATGAATTTTAATGGGAAAAGGCGATGTTTTAAAACATAATCAAACATTCATTCGAACTAAAGTAAAGAAAAGCCACTTTTTTTGGATTCAGATTCCAGATTAAGGTAAAATGAAACAAAAAAAACTTACTTATTTTTTTGAATAGTTTCCAACTTCCAAATGAATTATGTTAATTCATTTGACTTTTTTTTGGAAATTAATCTAGCAAACAGATGTTTGGCTCAAAATTATTTAATCCCAAAACCAAACAAGATGTAACTCTAGCTCAATTTAGTTGCAATATGTATAGTTCTAGGCATGGAATTACTGTTATTCTTCAGATAAATTTGAACCCCTCCACCCCCACCACTCTCACACACATGACCCTTTATTCTTGTCCAATTAAGAAATTAATTAGACAACTAAAGTAAAGGATTAACAGTACATTTTACCCATTGGGAACAAGGAGCATGGGTTGTTTCTTTTTCTTTCCCTCTCCCTTTCCACCCCTTTTATCTTTTTCTTTCTGGTTGTAATGTATAACTTTTGTCTAGGAAGGTGACCTTTTTAGTCTCCATGTGCCTCTATCAATTTATGTAGATCATCTCGATAACATGAAAGACAATTCAAACACCCGCTAGTAGTAAAAGTGATCGTTCTCACTTGATACTTGAGTTTGAGTCTCTTTTAATGTATTTGACGGTACTAAACTTAAACACCATTATATAGTAATGCAAATTTTTAAGTGGTTATTCTGTTGTGCTCAAGAAATCTACACTCTCTTTCAGTAAGTTCAATGTAAGGATAACTCGTTATACAACATAAAGCCCAATACTCATTAACGGGCCGATATATAGTGTGCCACTCCTACTTACGCATAAAATAAAATCTTCACCTAGGGATGCATGCATTCTCCTATGCAACGAAATCCCAATTATGGACATGTACCCTTTTAATTTTCTCAACATAAGCATCCAAACTCCATGCCTTGGCCTGTAACGGAGAGTTTTGGGAACGAAAAACAAACAAAAAGTAACAACAAAAAGGGGGTTTAGAAGTGGTGGCATGTCACATATAATGGAAAAAGAATAAAGATAAGGAAGGTGTCCTTTTATGACCACAAAGCTTTAATTTTTTTCTTCCATGAATTGACATTTGCTTTGTGAGGAAGGATCTAATTAGACAACCATTTGATTATTTTGTGAGAACCCAAAAAGGAAAATTCAGAATTGAAATAAGGGGATAGATCACCACACATTTGAGAGAAAAAAAAAGAAGTTATTGTATTAGTACAATATTGAATTAAAATGTGTTTTGACAGTGTATTTTTCACCCAAAAGATTAATTAAGCATATTACCAATCCAAATTTGTTATATATTTAATTCATTTGTTTCCCTTGATCCAACTAGCCGGAGTTATAGCCCAGCCCATTTTATTTAGTATTGTAATGTATTACTATTAATATTAATTAATCCGCTACTTACAATTTTTGTGTATGCATGTGATGAATATATATGAATGAGATAAAAGTTAAGTCCAACAAACCCTAATCATATGTGGAGATGTTGGGGAATCTTTTGGTCCACCACCCTCCTAATAAAGGGTTTTTTTTCTCACAATGTTGATTTGTGATAAGTCTATAAACATACCATGTGAGAAGGGGGGACTACTTGCCTTTAAAAATCCAAAAGGAAAGCTTTGCCTGCGCAAATCCAAATGTCAAAGTATACAAATCTAAAAAGATTAAAGCTACTCCCTTATAAAAAGAACCAACTTTCCATCATATACAAATATATAATTAAACTATAAATAGATGTAAATATCTAATATAATAATAAATGTAGTTATTATGTAGTAGTTAAAAGATTATCATAATTCATTATAACCATTGAATAATTGACACATTGATATGCCATTTTTTTAAATGAAATATATATATTCATGTAAAAGTATTCTAAACGCAAATTAAAAACAAAATTTATTTCACTTATTGAGTGATAAAACTAGAGTTAAACACAAACTCAGACTTTGCCTCAAGTGGTAAACACTGTGTATGTAATCTATGAGTAAAAGGCATGAAGTTAAACCTCCCCTTCTTCTTTCGTTGTCGTCTTTTAAAGTCGAATTTTTCGATTTATTCACCGATTCTATAAATGAAAAAACAAACAACATATTATATGTACATAAAAAAGAAGCGTACTCATATATATTTTATGTGACATATGTACATAAATGCAAACAACACATTCGTACATTTTATAATATGTACATAAAACAAACAACATATTCCATATATATGTATACATATATATATGTTATTATTATATATAATGTACTCACTTTTTTTTTTTCAATCTGTATGTTACTTGGGTTTACTTATGTGCACTTCGACTAATTTTTCGAATGATCGTCTTAAGGACGATTTCCACATCAGCTAGCTAGGTGTATTTAGGAGTTTTTAAACTCCTAGAATGTTCATCATGGATCAAATCCTGCTTGACAGGCAGAGAGAACACCTCTCATCAAGAAGAAGTTACAGAATGTAATCACTAATATATGGTGATCGAGCGAGTTAGTTAGTTAGTTAGTTAGTTAGCTAATCCACCGATAGAGAATTTACTTGTTCGAATACAATTGACTCCTATCAAAGCAAATATTGCAGTGAAACTATTGTGTACTTTGCTTTCATATTTGAACTTTCGGTATGAGATTTCTCACAGGCTAGCTTTAGCCTTTTCCCTGGGAGTGCAAGAGAAGTAAAGCATACACAGAGGCAATAAAAAGAAAGACGAAAAAAGAAAACTTTTAAGCTTGCGTTTGGCTTCCGTTAACTTTTTGCCTTGGTTATACTGGTGAAACTCCACAGTAATTTTTTGTCAGACTTTCTTCAATTGACTTCTGACGTTAAAGAGTAATATTATTGTTAAAATAATTTTTATTAGTGTCAAAGTAATAATGTATTATATAACTGTGCAAAGCAAATAATGAAAATATATACATAACATATTTTTCTGCATATGTGTTTTGTGTGTATAAATTTTAAAGTAAAAAATTAACAAAAATAATGGATATATTAGTTGCTGGCAAGGAGCCTATATTATAATATTAGTTAGAAACTAGAATTAACAGGTTTATAGTTCAAATCTTGTAACGATTATAATTTTATTGAAAATTAATATTATTTTAAAGATAAAATAGTCATTATAATAATACGATACAATTTTATATTTTCATTGAAAACTCGATATTATGTAAACTATTTTAATTATAAAGAATCTTTTTTTTATTCAAATAAAAATGTTGTAACTGCATAGTTGGTAGTTGGAATCATGAAAAATAACTATAAATTGTATGATTTGTGATATAATTAATAGCAAGTTAAGATTTGTCCCAAAATTTGTGTTTCTTTACTCAAACCCATTACATTTAAAAAATTAGTGCATGGCCCAGTTTTTAGGATTTAACCCAATTGTTTTTATTTAGCCAAAATTCAGAAATAATTTTCTTTTCCAATACTCTAGCTTTTTTAAGATTAATCTAACTAAATTATCCTTGTTAAATGATAAGGTTGTTATCACATTTATTTTTAGACAATATATAATATAATTAATAATAGATATTTGTCACCTCTATAGTATTTATCATTACTTCTAATACAATTAATAATAGATATTTATGACAAATGCATATATATATATATATATATCAAGATTCCTTTTTAAATTAATTAAATAATACATAATACAAATGAATTAAAGTCTACATTTCTCTTTATAGACTGTTATTTGTTTATTTATGGAGGATTTGAAAATTGACTCCCTAATTCTGGTAGCACATATCCTTTATTACGAAGATGAACATTGCATTAAAAAAATATCTTTACGAGATCATTCAACAACGTCAAAGTCTAATGTTCTGTGACAAAATATGGGATGTACAAAAATTTCATTTTGAATTTGTGTGTTGTTGTGATCATGCAATATATGATCTAAGGGATTACCAGTAATGTTCTTGTTGGTCGGATAATGACCCTAGAGGTGGAGTGAAAAAGGTTTTAAAAACTTAATGCGGAATTAAAAGATTTTTAAAATGTTTAAGCAAAGCAACTTAGCTAAACAACAGTATCAAGAAAATAATAAATAATCAATTTTAAGACAAGCAAATAATCAATATCAAAATACAAGTAATAATATAGCAATGAAAAGAGAGCTTGAGTTTAGAAAGATTAAACCAATTTGAAACTCGAGATTTTTTGTTCTCACAGTTCGATTTTCCAAATCATACGTCCGCGCTCGGTTAGTTCTCCGAGAATTTTCACTATTTAATTTTCTTCGGGTGAAGATCAAACCTCAATACAAATATTGTTATACACACAACACTCACAATGTAACTATACCCACTACACTTCTCACAAGATATGCTCTCTTACTCTACAAAGAGACAAACTCTCTTTTGAAATAAAGAATGAATTGTTTGTGGTGATACACACCAATACAATAACTCTTAAGTGTATTTGAAGATTACAAATGAAACTCACACTAGAGTTATCAAGATTGATCAAAATATATAGCTCAAAAAATGAAAGATTTCTCAAAATGTGTTCTTGAATCTTTATATATTTGAATATATGAATAATAGAGTATTAGAATGATTCAAGGTGTGTTAAAACCTATCTAGGACCTTATATATAGCTTGTAAAATCATATGGGCGTTGGAGGTGATTAAGAAAGGTTTTGGGTCAAAGGTATACATTTTCAAATTTTTCAACAGCTAGTTTTGACAAAAAATTTAAATTTGTTTTGATAATTTCTCCGAATCTGACCGATGGATTATGTTCAAATTTTAGTCAGAAGTGCTACGAGATGTTGTCTAATTACAATAAAAATTTCAAAATGATCGGAGTTCAGGAAGGCCTCCATCATACCGTTAGATCAAAACTGTGCGAAAATTAAGCGAATTTTAAATGAAAAATAAAAACATTTTTGCAATTTAAAATTTTAGTTCCAAATACAATTCTAATGATTTGTGAACCTCAAAGATATGTTTCTAAGATACCTATTTTTATTAGAACTTAAAATATGATCATTTGTAATATGAATTTATTTTGAAACTCGATCTTTGTAAAATGATACTTTTCAAATAAATTCAATTTCAAACTTATTTGAATCAATCTTTAAAAAATGCATGAATATGTTTGAGCTATAAGGATTTGATCAATAAAGTAACTTTACATAAATCTTAAACACTCACTCAATTACTGAATTAACGAGTCTTCAAATGTTTTGATTTGTTTCTTCAAATTGATTTTCACTTGAAACTTTTTCCTATAAGCTTTTCATATAATCTTTTGATCTTTTGTGTTTCATGATTTGTATTGAGAGATTTGATCTTCCTTGTCTTGTCCAATGATCGAATAGTGAAAGAGTGATCCTTGGTATGTTTTTCTTAAATTTTCCAAGTAAATGAACTATATACTTATATCAAGAAATATGTTAAATTACACATGATTGATTTATTATTATTATTATCAAAATAAGATTAAGACCTTAAGTCAATAGCTCTATTTGATGTCGAATAATGGTTGTTAGAACATTTATTATATGGTCAATAAATTCTTTCTTCCTATAATTTTGAACCACTCTCTCTTTACATTCTTTCATATTTAACATTCTTGATTTTGATATATTTAATACAACTATGTTTTTAATTTTACTTATGTAATGTCTTTTTAATATGACTGTGTTTTAGTTTGACATGTGTAATGTTTTTTTTAATATGACTGTATTTTATTTTTACTTTTACTTTTAGACTTTTTTTTAATATTACTGTATTTTTAGTTTGATTTGTGTAATTTCTTTTTTAATATGACTATATTTTTCTTTTTAATTGTGTAATTTTTTTAATATGATTGTACTTTTAGTTATATTTATATGTAATATTTAATATTAAGATGTCTTCTAAGTGCCCCAAATTTTGATATTTGATATTTTTAATATGACTATATTTTTAGTTTTTCTTATGTGATCTATTTTTTAATATGACTGTATTTTTTTAGTACATTGTGTATAATATTTACGTTTAATATGTCTTGTAGATGCTCCAAGTTTAATTTTTGATATTTTGTATTTACTACAAGTCAACTTCTTAATTTTTTTAATATATATTTATTCTATGGCAATTAAAAATTACAAAAAGTTATCACTTGTAGTTACATTTACGAATTTTAAAATTGAATCTTTTAAAATTTGAATTTAAAAGCATTTAAATCCCTAAAAAATATATATTCTATTAACAACTAAATATAATTTTAGGTGAATAATAAATTTAAAATTTTTAAAAAGGATAAGATGGGAAAAATATAAAAGAAAAAAATAATAAAATCATTTATAAAATGCATATTTAGTAATTATCCGCTCATTTAGGCCAATTACTAATTTTCCAAATGTAGTGCGTTAAAAGCAAAACAATTTGAATATTTAGGGCTA
Source organism: Lonicera japonica (assembly GCA_021464415.1). Classification (NCBI taxonomy): domain Eukaryota; kingdom Viridiplantae; phylum Streptophyta; class Magnoliopsida; order Dipsacales; family Caprifoliaceae; genus Lonicera; species Lonicera japonica. Next base: position 51,251,865 of record CM038471.1, read on the forward strand.
AAAACAAAAAGGCCCTATAATTAATTCCATATGGTAAAGGTTAGTGCTGCCATAGAACATGACAGCAGTGGTGATGGATGGAAAATTAGCTGCTCTTTTTTGGTTCACATAAAAAAATAACCAAATTTTAGTATACAAGCCTCAATTTAGCGCACTGTTTTATATTTTTATTGCAAAACAATCCCTCGATTAGTATTTACATTTTACAACTATTCAAATGTCATCATATGCATTGATAATGAGGAATATCATATTGCTATTATATCTACAAAGAGGACAATACTCTAGCAGAACATATTATTTTTATGGGGTTGGATCATTAAACCGCAGTTTGGTGAGATTCGGCTCCCACACAGGTGATTGTTTTAGTGGGGCGGGACATGCCCTAACTCCCTAATTATAGATTTAGGTTTCATTAGTTATACTCTTTGTATTTTATTTTTCTTTTAATAGAGGTCTATTTTTGCACTCGTTTGCTTAGTTTTTATGGGTTGGTTTATAAAGCTCATTGGTTTATTTTAGTTTATGTTTTTGTTGATTTATCAGGGAAGTTTGGTCTATGTTCCCCTCCCTTTTCGTTGTGCGCCCCCGAGTCTAAGATTTTTGGATTCATTTTATTTCTTTATTTTAACAAAATTATGCTCTATTGCCCTGAATTTTCGGGGGTTTGAGTTCATTAAAAAAAATGAGGAGGAGAATTATATAACAAAATTAATTAATGCATAATATATAATATATGAATAACTAAAAGCCAAGCTTTATTGGGGTGTTTTAGATAGGTTTTCATTGTTTGTAGTTAAAGGGGAAATTTACACCTCTCTTTTTTGTCTAAAAAAAAAGTTCATTGATTATTATTTCAAGTTCATTTTTAATTCTGATCACTTTTTAACATTCTTTAATTAATATCCAAAATAATGTCATGCTATTGAATTTATTTTTGAGGTTCTTAAAAATTTAAGTGTGGGGGCCTCATCTTGATGGAAGTCCATGCAAGTCATGTTATCAGACTCAATGATTGCTTATGGTGATTGTTATGGATTGTCTACCAAGAAAAACTACAAGTAACAAATTAAATTTAAACTTAAACATTATAAATGAAGTATTTGAATCCTTACTAATTCAACTGAATACAAATACTCGTTGACACTATTGAATCTGATACATTGTACATCAAAATATGCACAATATTTTGTCTTCAACCACTACCCATCTACTGATTCTGATGAGTGAGAGACAGATATGAATGGATTTTGTTTGTCACTGTGTATTTTTACGAAGCTGAGAGGGACTAGTGAATGTGTTTGTCGCACTGAAAACCATGGAGTTTTTTCTACATAATAAAAAAGTTAGCATTTATATGGAACAGAAAAGCAGGGGAAAAGGACCATCTGATTCCTTTGTTTGTTTCTCTCTTATTACTTTGGCTTGCTAGCTTTAATTATTTATTGGCAGTTTCATTACTTAAACGCCTATGGGTCAGGTTTGGGGTACCCTTTCCTTTAATTTTCTGATCACCTCCGCCCACAATGATCTCTTCAAATACTCCAAAGAGAATATTAATCAAACATTAACACAAGCCACAGAGGGGAAACAATTCGGTGCATGTATTATTAATAAAATAATTGAGCTCAACATTTAATACCTAAAGTGCAATTAAGTTAGTAAAGGACCTGTTCTCATGGTCATCTCCACATAATTCGATCTTCAAGAACTTTAGTTTTTTTTCTTTTTTCCTAGAGTCAAACATGCACCATATTTCTTCGTGTATCATTAATTTGCATGTGTCTAATAATTTAACATATATATACTTTGACGTATCATTTTGTATACATATATATATATTTTAAATATTTTTTATCCTTTTATGGAATATTACAATTAAGGACATGTAAAGTAAGCGATGAACATATTCATCGACAAGAATTAAAACCCCATTACTAATATACAGCATGGCAAAAACCTGTTTACTATTTTACAAAATTAAATGAGCAAATTACCACAAAACTTGTTACATGGACACAACAAACTCCATTGATCGATCGATCACGATTAATACTTTAAATTATCACAACATATATATAACAGTCCTTTTCTTTAGAGAGAGAACGTAGATGAACCGTAACTCAAAGCCAATAAATCTTCATTTTCTTGAAACCTCCTCTTACAAGCAGAACAAGTAACTTGAAACATTGCCGAATTCAAATACCTCCTCGCGTGTTCTCTGAAAGCCTGTGCTCTCTCTAGTTCGGCCAGTGCCTGTTGCCTAATTCTCTTTGCATTAGCAAATTCCCTCTCCGCTAATTCAATCTCCCTCTTTGCTTCTTCCTTCGCCTTTTCCGCGTAATCCTTCTCTCCCATAGCCAACTTTAAGCATTTTTCGTTAACTTGTGACGATTTAATAATGATGGGTTTTTGATTACTGGTATTGCTCTCTCTGGGAGAGCATTCGGATGATCCGATTGAGAGTTGTAAATTGGTGGAGTGGTCTTCATTTGGTGTGGTTGAGAGGTGAAGGTCTAAGTCATGTGTGGTGTTGTTATTAAGGGTAGGATTAATAGGGATTAAGAAATTTGGGGGTGCTTGTTTTGGAATATTTGTGTCTGTAGAGGGGCTGGGGCTTGATGCTGTTCGGGATAAGCACGCCGGTGGCAGTGAGTGAGGCGGGTCTGATCGGAGGTGAGGCATGTTGCAAGCGTCTTGATGTTCTATAAAACTCTCCACTCTGAAAATTATTGTATTAAACAAACCGTTTATTACTGGCTGCGCGCAAGTTACTTAATTTTTTTGAATTAGTTTGATAAAGGGAAAAAAACGAACAGTTTAAAAAAGAAGTGCTATGTTGAAATATATATAAAAACTTGAGATTACACCTATATATGATAAAGATTTTTTATTTGTAAAAGAAGCCACTGATCTGATTTGAGTTTAAATTTTTTTTAACAAAAATTTAGGTTCAATCCATTAAATCGTTGTTAGATCAATAACAATATCTTATATCATTCTTTTTTAAAACAAGAATGTAATAACATCAATAATCAGATCCGAATATTACTACGATAACCAAGAAATACTTCAAATATTCTACAAAAATTGTAAAAATGTAGACCATATCAAAAGTATTACGGCAAGAAAATATCTTATAAAATACTTTAGTTTTTTAAAAGATTTGTCTATAAATTATTGGTTTTAGTGGGCCTAGCAAATACTTTTAAGTGGACCGGGCACATCCAAGGCATCATTTGACATCTATCAATTAAAATGATTTAAACTGTGTGTTTAACGTTACTCATTTGAAAAAAGAACATGTGTACGTACGAAATTAGTGATGATGAAAGAATCAGAAACAGACATTATAATGAACACATCCATTAAGTCCTGATATAAGGGAAATGTGTTTTGAAACGGTTCTTAAATACAAAATCTGGATTTCCGTATTGCAAATCACATTTATTTAAAAAAAAAATATTAAATAAATTCCTCTCGATATAAAAGAAAAACCCCACTAAACTTAAACGATCAAGTTACAAAGGATATTCAGAAAGAGTATTTATTTATTTTTTGTGTCAAATTTATATAAAACAAATTGATTAGGTGGAAAAAATTTAATAATAATTACCTGGAGAAAACTCTGCCACAGTCGCAAGAATGGCCTCTAGTACCACAAGTTTTGAGATGAGCCTTAAAATCAGATTGAACAGCATACCCTTTAGAGCACTTATCACAAACCCATTGCTTGTAATTGCTATGTTTCCTCTTAAAATGCTTCTTAATCCCAACAAGATCCCCAAGCGCGTGGCAAGGATCATGGTGCAGGCAAGTCGGCTCCGGGCACACGAACACCCGCTTTTTAACCGCCGGCGTCTCCCTCTTTAATAGCTTCCACGGCACTTTATGCCTTCTCCGGTGCATTTGAAGGTTCTGGTCCCTCTGAAACCCTTGGTTACAGATCTCACACACGTATCTATCGGATTCCAGTAATGTTTTCGGGGATAAAGACACCACCTCTGCATCCGGATCTATACACAACACATAGTTAGATATGAATATAAGTACAACGACACGATAGTCAGGCTCTGAAACGAACTAGCTTGTTTGTCGCTAAAAGATGATTAGCGTGAGTATGTTCCTCTGAAACGGACTGGTCTGTTTGTAAAAGCTGGTCAGCGAGGAGACCAGTCCGTTAGTCCGTTTCAGAGCCTGACTGTGAATAATAATGAAATAGATGAATTAATGTACCTGGGGTTCCTGCTGGTCTTCTTTTTCTCTTGTTATTGCTGCCATTTTCTGTGGAAGTGAATGGATCACATGAAGAAGAGGGGTTATTGCTTAGCATTGGTGTGAACCTTTTCTGTTTAGTTTGTGGTGATATCGATCTCTACATATAAGGAAGGACTTTTTAAGAATCAAAGTAATGATTTCTATCACTAGGAAATTTTAGAGAGAGAGAGGGAGACTTTCTTTCGGTCTCACCAGCTAGCTTTCTATTTGGCTTTCAAACTACCAGCTTTTTTTTCATCAGCTTTCTTTTTGCTTTTTTACTAAATAAGTCTCACCTTCATGATATAAGTCTCACCTTCATGAGGCAATTGTTTGTGAAATGTTAGTGTCTCTCTTAATTACTATAAACTAATTGGAAAGAAACAAAAGCCACACAAAGAAACAAAAGGGCTCATTATTCGTAGCAACAGTAGTCTATATAGCGACCAATTTGCATGCATAAATACAGGGACGAGGCACATATACATATACAGGGGGTTCAAGTGCGGATTACTGTTCACGGACCATCCGTACGGATTGGTCCGTTTGGCATGCTTTCCGATATAATTTTTTGATGAAATTTTCTGGGGATGTTCTTCATCGTGTGTAGAACATCTCCACCAAATTTCATCAAAAAATTCACCGGGAAGCGGGTTAACTATATGATTGAAAAATATTGGATTTTATATATCTATTTCTGGACTAATATTTTTCAATCAAGTAGTTAACCCACTTCCCGATTGATTTTTTTGATGAAATTTGGTGGAGATGTTCTACACACGATGAAGAACATCCTCAGAAAATTTCATCAAAAAATTTCATCGGGAAACGTGCCAAACGGACCAATCCGTACGGATGGTCCGTGAACAGTAATCCGCACTTGAAGCCCCCTGTATACATGTATATATATATATGTATATATGTGTGTGTGTGTATACGTAAGAGGTATGCCTCTCACTATGTCAGTCTTGATCAAGTCTCTTACACCAAGCATTACACTTCTACAGTCCAATAATTAATATATATATATACACACACAGTACCTGTTGGACCCACGGATCCACGTACGTATATATTGTTATCGTCCAAACTTAATCACCTAACTAGGGGCATGAATCCAATAATTGTACCATGACCTTTTAACAATAAAACCCTTAGCTTGAAATTCTTTGATAATTATATTGGGAACAATATCGATATATATTAGATCCACGAGCCCAACACAAAACAGTGGTAATTCATATTAAAAGCATTAATGTGTCTAATTTATCTTTTCTATACGATTAATATATCTCAACTCTTAGAAAAACACGTTTCATCTAAGTTGGTCAATTTCTATCACCTATATGTTGATCTCAATACCTAAACAAATATATTTTATCTCATCCCTCTCCAATCTTTATTGCTTCTACAACTTTAGGATTGAAAAACCATGCCTTGTCATATATATACGTGTGTACAATATGGCTACATTATATCGAGGGATCCAACAATATTTTAGTCTTAATATAATTTGCTGACCGTGGCAACCAGTTGATAGGGTAGGATAATTTTTTAGTTAAGTACGTATTGTCATTTCCTAATAAAATTTCGCTTGTTAGAGTATTTACACTGGGTATGGTAAATGCTATACATGGAAGCAGTGGCGAAGCCACATAAGGGCAGGGAGGGCAGCTGACCCCTCTTGGATTTTTTTTGAGGGGGGGGGGGGGGGGGGCTTATATATAGGATCTTTTTTGAAAAAAATATATATAGGGACTTTTATGCATAAAAATAAACTTGAGGGTGTCTAACTGTAGCGGCAAAACTTTATGGGACAATTTGAAAACTCTAAACTTAACAAATCACCCCAACTTCTTATTTATGTCTCTATCTCAGCTTCTTCCTTTATTGAAAAAATTATATATATATGGACTTTGATGCATAAAAATAAACTTGAGGATACCTAACTGTAAGGGGCAAAACTTTAGTGTGTTTTGAATTTCGATCAAATTTCACCCCCGATTACTTCAATTCCTGGCTTCGCCACTGTATGGAAGATGGGCAAATTTATCATACACAGTTCCACAACGGAAGAAAGTTAATGTAAAAAACTCTATATGGTATAGGATGGCCAAACTTAGCATATGCCTAAATTTTACTTATACGGGTGTTTGTGTGTTATTTGTATGAACCAAAAGGGTGTGTATTACACCATTTAATAACCCTATTATTAATTCGGATATTAGCATACCACAACAATTATTAAAAAAATAAAAAATCTTAAACTACTTTTTTTGATTTAAGTAGTATTTTGGTAAAGGTAGTTATCACTTGTTTAAGTTTTCTAGGGGTTTTTTTTTTTTTTTTTTGGAGGTGAATATGTGTTCAAGGAGGTGAAAATAGGGGTGGACTGATCCTGAAGCCAAATTTGGAATTTTAAACTAGAACGAGCAAGTGATTAGAGAAAAAAAAAAAAAAAAAACCTTGAACCAGGAAACAAATTGTGTTGGCAATGGACCAATTTGGTCTTGGGCCAATATTAAAGCCACGCCAGTTTGGGAAAGCGATGTTTTAAAGCCTAATAGACTTGGGCCAATATTAAAACACTATATTGACAATGGACCAAGTCCTATTAATATTGGCGCAAAATGGTGCCTGGTTGAATGCTATTCTAAGAAAAGAATCCCGGAGAAAAAAAAAGGGGATTAATCATTAAAGATGCATTTCCAGCTATGTCAGACCATAGTTTCCAAAGTAGAGATCAATTTTTAAAATAAAAAGAATAATTTAGTGACCTAATTCCAAAATTATTCTCTAATTAAAATAGTTTATCAATTTTTTATTACTTTTTATTTTTCAATAAAATCATTTAGAGGAGCCAAATTAGATAAGAAAAAATAAGAATCACAAATAATCACAAATATATTATTAATTTATTAAGTTGAGAGCTAAAGACACTAGTTAAATTTGGAGAGTCAAATAAAAGCTCTCTATTTTTGTTAGCTATTATAACTAATTTCTTGAAATACTAATTTAGTGATTTCACTCTTTTATAATAAAGAGTACGAGAGTGATAGAGAGTCTCTTGAAGATATTTAATGTTCATAAGATGTAAAAAGAGTACGAGAGTAATAGAGAGTCTCTTGAAAATGTTTAATGTTCATAAGATTTAGTGTGTTTAATTATATGTGTTTCTCATAAAAATATAATGGGCAGTGTTCTTTAAATGTACCTATACGAGCATATTTCTCATCCAACATGTTTTTTAAAAGAAAACTTCAACTTATCCAACGAACATTACATAAAAACTCTCTTAGAAAAATCTTTTAAAAAATAAGGTGAGAAACAAATTTTGATGGATCATTTAAGAATTTTCTATATTAATAACTCGAACTGTTTTTGATAGGCATCCTAAAGAACCCCTTATATTAATAACTCGAACATTGTCCAATTACATTATTTTTTAAAATAATCAAACTTAATAACATTTATGGTGTTTATGAATTAAAATAATTACAAAATAATTAATTGTCTTAATTTCTTTGCAACTATATATACTTCTCTCTCTCTCATCCAAGTTATGATCTGATGTATCTATTATTTAATTATATAAAACTTGAATATTCTAAACCAGTTTAATTCTATAGCACTTTAATATTCTAAGCCAGTTACTATATATATGTTCAAGTACCAGTACCGTTAATATTGCGAGCGACTTACTACGTAGGGTGTTGTCAGAAATCAAAAATCGAACGAACGAACCAAACAGATATGTTGCGATCCGAAATTTTCCGAACTGAAAAAAAAAACCGAAACCGAAATAAAAAACCGAAACCAATTGATTTGGGTTAGTATGGGATGGAAATTCGGGGTCCCCGAATTGGACCGAAAAAACCGAATCTTTAAAAAAATAAAAATTTACTAACTTAATATAATTACTTAAATTGTTTTACAATACGTTGAAAAAAAAAGAAGAAATTTTCTTACAACATTTACATTATATAAATGATCCAACCCTATGGATTATTTACATTTACAAATAATTATTTAAGCTAATTATTAAAATAAATACATTATAAAAAAATTTTGTAGCGCCTTTTGAGTGAATTTATATTTTTAGTGCAATTTTGAACTAAAGTTTTAACAATACAAAAAAAACCGAATGAGACCGAACCGGACTGAAATCGAATAATTTGGGGAGGGTTTGGGTTTTATAGGTACGAAAACCGAACCGAACCGAACCCGAACTATAAAGTTTAGGGAGGGTTTGGGGTACCCTAATTTCTACCCCGACCAAAACCGAAAACACCCCTATTACTACATGCGTTCGAACATTAATACTATACTATTTGAAGGGGAAAGGAAATTCTTGTGACCAACTTAACTTTCCAGTAAAAAATAAATTTATATTATGTGTAACAATCCAACCCCAAATGTATTTGTAAGTTTTGTATAAAAAGTGAAGAAAAAAATGAATTTTCGGGGGTATTCAATTTAGATTATATAGGATTTTTTTAGATTTTGGTATATAGTTATTCAATTAAAATTTTAAAAAATCTTTTAAAATCTTACTGTATTCAATTAAGATTTTAAAATATATCTTTAAATTTTATGCTATTAAAAATCTTATGACTTTGGAAGATTTTAATTATTGGTGGATTATGATGTATTCTATACTCATTGGTATAAATACAAATTCATTTATAAGTTTTCTCACCTGTCAAGAGATTTTAGAGTTCTCTTTCAACAGAGATTTCTTTACACTCTCCTTCTCCCTTTCAAAACCCTAAGAATGACACTCTATGATGAACGCATCAAATTCTTCTGCATCCCTATAAGTTTGTCTTATATCTCTAATAATCTAGTCATCACATATTAACCTAACCCAAATATAATTTTTTAGAAACCATTGATGTCAATTCCCTGAGAAAAATTATAATTTGTCAAATAGACAATAAACATAACACCAAATGACCAATGTCCACACACAAAAACTACTAAAAAAAAAAAAAAAACACCATCACTGAAAGATAAAGAAGATGTTAACATATAAACACCATCATTGATATAACCATGTTATATCATAACATGGAAAAGCAAACATCAGATATCCATGTTCATACCATACTATTCTTATTCTTACACAATTGGAAGAAAAAAGTATTGAATTACCATTAGGAAAAGAATTATTTGCGATATCATTTTTATAGTATTTTCTCATAATTTATTGATATTCAATATTTTTAGATTGTTAATAAACGCAACTATACTATTTTTATGATAAACAAAACAAGGGGTGCAAGTATATGAACTTTAGTACTCATTAACATAAACAAACAAAACTATAGCAGTTAGGCTTAGCTTCGGTTTGTGTCAAGACACACATATAACAGTTGTATGGCTAACTTGAACACAATCAATTTAATCATGTTATTTAGGCCTCGTTAGGTTCACGGAAAGGAAATTAGTTCTCCTATCTTTCCCATGGAGGTGGGAAAGTAAATTTCCTATCAAATTTCCTTTCTTGTGTTTGGTAAACCATGGAAAGTATTTAGGTAAGAATATTATTGTCTAAAATTTGTGTAATAATGCTTGGAAATCACATGAAAACATCCCATGTGTTTTGGGAGGAATGATTTTAACTTTTCCCTCTCTCAAGTGTTTTAATTTGTGCTTACCAAACAAAGGAAAGGAACACTTTCCTTTGTACTAAAATCCGTGAACCAAACGAGGCCTTAGAGTAACTTGAGCACAACATGTTCAATAAGTAGGTTATAAGACACAACACAATTAATCCGTTTAATAAGTAAGTCATGTGACTTGTGTCATGTTAAATAGGTAATTTGAACCAATTAATGGTATAATATAAATGAGTAACATATTTAACTTTATATTTAAATAAGTCAATTATGGGTCAATTTCAAATTAACCATGTCCGATTACTAACTTGAACACAAACATTTTATTAAACGGGTTAGTCGTATATTTATACTTGAACCTAACCCGCTAACTACGTGTCAAGTTCGTGAGTTGTGTCAAATTTTGTCTTTGCATTTTTTATAATATGTTACTTTAAAGTCATAGTAATTTTTATTTTATTGTTTGTCTTTTTGTCAAATTTTTATATTTTTTTATTATTATTAAGAGAATTTATGAACTTAATAAAATTCTCATAAATATTAAAGAGTCCATGCATTAAAATCAGTCATACTTAAAATTTGAAATTAAAATAATTTATAAATTTAGTAAAATCTATAAATTGTAAAAAATTTATTTATAATCTTTTAAAATTTGAATTAAAAATACAATCTTCATTTGTTGAATCCCAAATTCACTGTTTTTGCCCAAGCTTTTGTATTAAATGCGATATCGTTTGTTTATCTCGTCCCGCCAGTATTGGGATTGGGGCAAAGTGCAAACAAACGAAGTGGCCCAATTTCGCGCAAAAAATATCGTACCAGTCAGACAGAGAGAAGAGCACTCGAGGGTTCGCGATTGCAGTTCGTTCGCTTCCGGTTAGTCATTGTTCTCTTTCTATTGAATTTAAATTTTAGTAGCAAATCATCTTCTTATTTGGGGAAAGGAAAATCTCGAATCAGTTTCAGTAATATCTCTCTTAAACAAAGCTCGGTAACAATGCATTTGAATCTTTACACTAAGCTTGTTAGATCGGTAAAATCAAAATCAAGATATGTGGGAAATCATACTTCTTCTGTCCCTGATTAAAAGAATCTGTATTATGATTTGGAAGAAACTTGTGGTAAGTTGATTACGTTCTGAAATGGAATATAGAATCTTGATTTCGGACATCCAAAAAGTAATTGTTGACTCTTAATTAGGGACATAAGGAGTATATATGTATCTATATATATATATAGAGAGAGAGAGAGTGAGTGAAGTTATGAATGAGTTGATAGAGAGCCCTGAGAGTGGGCTGCTATTGAGGACAGCACATTGTTTGCTGTTTCACTGGAGTGCTGGTCACTGCCATGGGCTTCTTTGAAACTTGGCATTTATTATTTTTGGAACATGCAAAACATTGACAACTAGAGAGACTCAAACTTGGGACCTTCAAGTTTGGGCTTGTGTTACTCCTATGATAACCCACACCCTCTTTTGGAATATGTCGTTAGTTTTGGGAGTTCTGAAATGTGTCATCAGGTGTTGTGAATAGGTTGGTAAATGGTAAGTACTCTATCCCTTCTTAATTAAACATTTCATTTTTTTTTGGTACGTCCCATGTAAAGAGTCATATTTCTAAAATATTGTTTTGAACTGTCCGAGAGTTCTATAAGTTTTTTTTTTACATTATTGATTTTTTTGAAATTAGTGTTTTCATTAAATGTTTGAAAGTCAAAAGGCGACTCTTAAGTTGGGACATAAGGAATATACTTTCTTTATGTTTTGCACCTAGAACTTTTGAAATTAACTTTCTTAGCTAATCTACAGATGTAGTTGAGGCATATACTTGGGGGTGTGTGCAGGGCTAAGGATTTTAATGCATAAGGTTCACTGGGTTACTCTTAGTTCATTGGGATTGAGGACGTGAGAAGGAAAGAAAAGCAAAGAAAGAAAAGGAGATGAAATGAATAATTCACCTGTTTGGATTGCCACATGTAATGGAAATGAAATGAACGAGAGCAAAAGGATGGGATTGCTCCACCCTTATAAATTATAATAAGGTTTAAGCAATGCCTTTATGTAACGAGAGGAACTGGAAGAAAAAATGAACTAAACTTAACTGCATCTCTTTTACTCTTATAATAATGTTGGGAAAAAAGCTACCTATGTGTCTAAGAGGTTCTAAGAACACTTCCATTTTTTATCTTTACGACAATTTGTTTCCTTTCCATATTTTTCTTTGTTAGTTCTCCAAATAACAAGAATATTCAAACAATGATTACTTTTAATGGTGGTGATTTCTTTTGAGGCAATTTCGAGATTTAAAATGAATGTTTGGAAACTCAACTTATCGGTGGGACAGGTTCCTGGTCTCAAATCCCAATTACTCAGCTATTACTTTGGTGGGTTGGTAAGTTTTGAGAGAGATACTGTTGGCTTTGTAACAAATTAGTAGCAGTCCGTAAATAACCTTTTACTTCAGTGCAAGGCATTGAGGGATTTGTGGGCTTGTTAGTTTCTGGTTCCTTTTGTTGATCTTTGGGACCTTGCATTGGTTGAGTAGTTTGTAGTTATTTTGTGTTCCATATGGCAGTTTTTTCATTCTTTTTTTCCCCTTTAGACGGAGGATCCCTTGGGGCAGAAATTTTGCTTTTGTTCCTTTCTTGTTGTCTTACACAAAATTTACTGCCTGGATCCACATCTTTGTGGCAGGAGGTTTTTTTTTTTTGTTATTATTATTATTATTTGAACTTTCAGCTTTTTACGAAAATTAATATGGACTAGTTTTAGGGTTTCACTAAAGAGAGGGAAGGTGCGACTCACCAAAGATGGAGGCTGAAGTACCCATTAGCAGCACAAACAACACCACAGGCAAAGAAAAGAAGACGAAAAGGAAAGAGGTATCTAACTAGATAACAGTATTAATCTTATTAGTGGTAAATGAAATGAAAAAATAGCAAAACTGAACAGTGATATCTCATATCTCTCTTGTTCTCTCCACTGATGATGAATGTAGATACTAGAAAAGAAGAAAGCAATCGATGAGATTATCAAATCTGCTTGTACTGGAGGCAAAGACAATCTCGCTTTCTATCCCCCTTATCAATATTTCCACAAAAATGGTACAGATTGAATACACTTCTATATGCCCTTGTTAAATCCAACGTAGAATATCTGCAATTCATAACTGCAGGCGTATTATATTTGTATTTGTAAATAGTAACTAGTGGATTAGCTATATATGCTTCTGGATTTCCTTTTTTACATTTTCATAGTACTTCAGTTAATAGCTTCACTATTTTAATGGGAATGTTCAAATCTTCATTCATTTCGGACAATCGTTCTTTTCCTCCTATTTGATTGCCAAAAATTCACACAGGAACCGTAGACATCTGGAACTCTCAACTTTGCATTTCTCCATCACTTTATGCTTCTAAAAAAACGAAAACTCAAATCAACTGGTTCAAACATCAATTTGCTGAAATGGATTAGACTAAGAACTCCTTTTCCCTTTCCCTTCAACTTGAATGAATGCTTGGAGTGCCCGTATTCATTCCATGACTAGGTATGTCCATGAAATGAGATCCTACTACTTTTTCTCTATAGATATTAGTTCAAGGTTTCTGTTGGGTTTCTGCTTTATATCCTATTATTATGTCTTAAACTTACTTGGCGTTATATATACTTATTCTTGTTGTGCATGTATTTCCTTTGGATTAATAATTTTTAGCTAATTTTTGCATTTCCCTTGTTAATTTGATTACTAGGCCTGTGTTTATACTTAGAATCAGGATGTGGAGATAAGCTCTCTTCTCAATTGAAGCTATACATTCAAAACCTCCTTAAGGTAGCTGAAATGAGCAGTTTCACCGGCCCTTCTTTAAACTGTTTGATAAAAATGCCAGAAAATGATCGAAGATACTACTAAATTTATGAGATGTTGGAAAAAGAGATAAGTGATTTGGTGAGATGCTCTATACTTCCATTATGTTGATAATAGAACATCTTACCAAATCACTCATCTCTTTTTCCAACTTTTCATAAATTTAGTGGCGTGTTCACTCATTTCCAACTTTGTTATCAAGCAGAGCTAAGATTAAATGATGATAACTTGTGCCTTTCCCATTCTTCAGCTCAATATGGAGGGACCATATGGATCAGAGTGGCCAGTAGAGGAAAAGGTGAAACGCAGGGAAATGGTTTCTCCAGAAGCACGTTATGTCTTTGTATATGAGCCTTCAAATGAAAACAACAATCACATTCCCGAATTAGTTGATAGGGAAAGTACTTCTGCTCATTGTGTATTTGACAATGGCCCCATTGTTGGCTTTGTACATTATCGTTTTACCATAGAGGAAGAAATACCTGTTCTTTATGTGTATGAATTACAGCTTCATCCTCGTGTTCAAGGGAAGGGACTAGGAGCATTCCTAATGGAACTAACTGGGCTTATTGCTCGTAAGGTGATAATTGTTTCCTCTTCCTGCTTTCCGTTTACATTCATCATTTGGCAAAATATGGAAATGTAGTGGCTTGTGTTTGGAAAGTGTGCCTTGAGAGTCTGGGACAAACTTGATGAGTTTCTCAAATTATGTCGATGGTTTTCTTTGAAGTACTCTTTCGTTGGATGTTGTCATACTTGTTTTAACCTTGGTTATCGCTTCTGAGTTACCAATATCGGCTTTGTATGTATATTGCCTTTTATTTTGCATTTTAAATTTTGGATGTAACAAATGCTAAATTTGTTTTCATAAAACTAAATTGTCATTTTTATCTTTTGCAGAACCGTATGGGTGCTGTGGTCCTGACTGTTCAAAAAGCGAACTCATTGGCACTGAATTTTTATACAAGTAAAATGAGGTAATCTTTAACTCAATTTTAACATTACCTTTCATTTTGTAAATTTGTTGTATCTAGCTGTAGGATATAAATTTTAAAGCAAGGCTCTATTGAATGTTAAGTGAGTAGTAATAAGATAACTCATTAGTTTAAATTTGTTGTCTTGCCTGTAGGATATGAATTTTAAAGCCAGGCTTTATTTAATTTTAAGTGTGTAATAATAAGATTACTCATTAGTTCCTTCTGTACAAAGGGATATTGAGTTGGTGTTCAACCTTACCTCTTGTATGTATACGAATTTCATGTATAATTTCATCCTTCATGCTATAAATCCTGTGGGAGCATAATTTTGGAACCATTACTTGGGCCAAGGGATCGAAGAAGAGCCTATAAACCAAACCCAGGAGATGGGAAACGGACCATGGAAGACAAAAATAGTCACAGCGACCGGCCGATCATAGAGTCGAGATCGGCGAGGTCCTGGATGCTGAGATGGACATACCAGCCAATACAAGAAGAACACATGTACCCACAAGCACGATTGGCACCCGCAGCTGAGGTGGGCGCCTGGACATATAATGACAAGACACCTGTACTAAAAGGAACAACCAGTGTTCGTTGCCGATACGGGCATTCAAACGAGTGGGAGTTCGAACTCCGTAAAGTGCAGAATTGCTTATGGATAAGGATACGCCCCATACGCAAAAATGATAGAATTATTGAGCAAGTAATACCTTTTATAGTCATTTTACCTTCAACCTAACAAAGATGGTAACCCTTATTCTATACGTATAAATAGAAAGTGATAGCTCACGAGGAGGAGGTTTTTTTTTTTGATCAACAATAGGACACCCACGCCCATACGCGTATATTTTCCTTGAGAATAACTATCACCATTGTAAAAGGCCATTAGAGCTTAGTGAAGAAAACCAACACACACTCAGGAAGGACATACTGCCAAATTAGGTATAAGAGCCACCGGAGGTACCTACCTTCACCAACAAAAATCTCATTCTCGTTACCGTTATTTTACTATTCATTATTGCCACCTTCGCTAAGTTTGGTTGTCGACTCTATCAATTTGGGCCGATTCTGTCTTCTTTGGGCTTGGTTAAATTTACTCCACCCACAAATCCTTTACTCTTTTTTTTCCTTCCTATTTTTGGAAGTATGTTATATTACTTCACAAGCCCCTAGTTGATTGTGATTTCTGTACAGGTACACTATATCTGCCATTTCACCATCAAGAGTCGATCCATTGGTATGGATTTTGTTTGAAACATCTACATCATGTTCTCATATCAAATTATTTTCCCATTTCTACCCATAAAATGTTAATTATAGCAGTACCAATTCATTGCAGACTGGACTACACAAGAGTTATGAGATTCTATGTAAAACGTTTACTCACGAAGCCCAAGCAATACTAGAGGTAATTTGTTTCATGTTATATACTTATTTACACAACATAACATACAAAAATCTGTGAAGATTCTCTCTTGAAAATATTTGAATTAGTTGATTCAAAAATTTTATACGGTATTGCGCAGTAAAAAAAATTGAATGCTACACAATAAGTACGTGGACTTTTAGATGTATATTTACCTGTTCGCATTGATTTTTTTATTACTCAAAGAATTTATTTATTCTTTTAATAAATAATTCTTGAATTCAAGTGTTGAGTAAATTTGACAATTTTGTATGAAAAAAAATATAAAGTTGAAATTGGTGAACATACTTTTCACCATTTAATTTTGAAATTAAATTTTGCCTTGTTTGAATGTTCTGACATTATGTGTTTTATTTTATTTTCATGCATTACTTGTAGGAAAGCGGGTGACTCGAAGAGAAACACCAACGCTAATAATTAATTGTGATTTTTTACATTTGAAATGAAATATGCTGTATTTGTTTCTCTTACTTAATATGTACACACTTCAGCTTTCTCGGCTTACTTTGATCTTATTTACTATTAAATTTTTTTTAGAGATTATTATTTTCTTTATGATTTATTCTACAAATTAGTTCTATTGTTTGGCTATTACAGAAATCCACTTAAATCTCTCGATGAGTCTTTTGGAACTTTACCACATACTCCTTTTATTCTATTCATCAAACAAAGGGTCCAAACTCCTAACTATTTATAGGTAATCAACGGTTTGGATTGATTCTCCAAAATATTCTAGGACATTCTACAAATCTATACAATTCAAAATTATTCTTCTAAGTAAAAACATCTAGACATTTTAGTGGTTTTCAGAGATTTCTGCACCATCTCCACTTATCTAGCATACTCTAAGCCTTCACCATTGGTACTTAGTCATGTGACGGATATATTTAAACCTTCTGGAATATCTTTTCACAAAATGGGTGGGTTGTTATCGGGCAATCAAATCCGTTTGTTAAAAATACAACCCAACCCATTAATTTATTGGGTTGTTATTAGACCAGCCCAATAAGAATGCATTATTATTGGATTGAGTTCTTATTAGGTTACCCAATAACAAAACTCAATAAATATCATGTTTAAATTTCTTTATATGCTTAATTATCAAACCATCGCTGTGACTCCACCACCCACCAGTAACTACTATCGAAGCACTAGTCACCACTGCTAGGGCTCCAATCACCATTGTCGCACCTTCACCCACTAACAAAGCCATGTAGGGGTAGTTGGGGGAGAGTGCTCCACTTGGTTTTGATATTTTTTTATTGTTTATAAGGTGTTTTTTGAAATATATATATATATATAATATAGGGGGCTTGCTCAAAAAATGGTTGAAACCGACAAGCATATTAGTTATTCATTAGTGTATTTGTTTGTCAAGTTGACCCTACTTTTACCTGTTGCACTAGCAAGTGTTGAACGCGTTTTCTCAACAATGAATATCATTAAGGGTGTCTTGCGCAATATAATGGGAGATGAATTTATGAATGATTGTTTGGTAACGTATATTGAACAATTTTATTTTAATAACATTGACAAGGAGGAAGTTGCAATACTTCCAAAATATGAAAAACCATAAAATGTTACTGTAATTTATTGTAATTGTTCGCATTTGTGATTCGAGTTGTATGAATTTTTATTATTAATGCTATTATGTGTTTATTTTTTTGGGTAATGAGGAATCACTCTGATCTCAGGCCCTTTAAACTCGAACTAGCTATGTAAATCACGATCCGACAAACCAGCCTCAAGACTTGCCGAGTATTTAAAATTAAGACTTGCTCTTTCGCAAGGAGTCGACTTGTTGACTTCTAATATGTATTATTGGAAGGTCCTAAGATTGGTGCCATTGACCATCTACGCTATGCCTTGGGGGTTAATACTATTATATTTGTATTAAAATTTTAAAGCTTTAATATAGTCTAGTGTACTTTAAATTTTGCCTCACTTAGTCAAAATCTTGCATTCACAAAGTCCTTTCTTTTTCATTTCCTCCCCTATTCTTCTTTCTTAATTTTCCTTTCCTTTCATTCTTTATTTTATTTTATTTTAACTTACTTTCCCCTTTTTTGTTCTTTTATTGTTCTTTATCTTTTCTTTAGGAAAAAATGTATTAGGTGCATATGATTAGTAAATATAAGAAACAAAGAAAATTAAGAGGAGCTCTGGTCACTTTTGCCGGATTTTGATCAATCTTGCTGGTGCTTCGATCACCCCCTCTGTTGCTTCGATCACAATCACCATTGCCTGTGCTCCGATCACTCTCAACGGAACTCCAATGGCGTATGCTGTTTTTCTTTATTTCTTATTTCTTTAGGCAAATTATATTAACCACGTGGTAAGTGGAATTTTCAGGTCGGCCCCTAAAATTGTTTACCTAACATTTTAGCCTTTTTTAGTGTTGACATGTAAAATTGGTATAATTGACGAAAAACATGAAAAGACAAAAAAGACCTTGTAACTTAAGCCCAAAAAACACTAATTCAAACCCAACCCATCCATCGAATTACTTCCACCCAATCAACACCACTATTGCAATCTTAAGCCCAAAAAACATAACTTGCATCTGCCATAAAACCTAGCACTGCCTATTGAACCACCACGTCGCTGGATCTACATTTTCGGTGAGTTTTCTAAAAAGTGAAAACAGATATGTGGTAATGGCGACAAGGTTGGAAGAAGACATCAGAATGGTAGTGATATGCGTTTTTTAGTATATGCATCTAAAATTCCAAACATATAATACACACATACATATAGATCTACATACATATATATATATTTACATACACATACAACCAGGGGCGGATCTATAAATTTTTTTTAGGGGTACTATACCATTTTCATCAACATAACATACTTAATATAAAAAATATAAAGTTGTATTACAAAATAGATAAAATATAAAGTTGCATTACAAAATACATACGTTTCTTACTATTTCCTTTTCAATGAAGATAATCAAAGAATTTATAAAAAATTCATCTTCCATTTTACTTTGAAGTTTGGATTTAACAATACTTATAACCAATTATGCACGCACTCTATCTACTATTTTTTTTATTATTTAGGAGGGACCACAATAGAAATTATTGGTGCTAAAATCTATAAGGTTATTTTAGACTACACAGTCAAATGATAAATTCAATGATTGGTATAATAAGTTCAGCAAAACAACATAATCAATAATGTATAGAGATGACCTCGTATGAAGATATGTGTTAGTCCTCCCCTATGGAATAGAGTTAGGAGCTCGGTTTGCTTTATATTGATGATAGACAAACAACTATTACAAACTCACAAAAATCTCTCTAACTATTCTATCATCGCAATGTTACAGTAAAATTGTGCTCGAGTTACACGAGTTCTGGCTTTCTTAATCTAGGAGCTCCACTGGATGCTCTCTGCTCTGTTTATCTTATACGTTGTTGCTTGGGTAGTCTTGGTTAAGCTTGGTCTTTCTTGTCCAAACTTAGTTGTTGAAAGAAGTAAATGCTCCTTGTATATATATGACTGGAGGAAACGTGTGGCCAGAACTCCCAAAACAGGTGACAGTCGCCTATACTTCTGCAAACCACTTTAGCATAGTGGTTGGGTGAGAGGGAGTTCCAGAGCTCGCCGAAGGAGCTCTGGAGCCATGAGCTCTGCAATTTTCCATACGAAATCAACTCTCGAGCGGGTACCCCACTCTTTGAGGGGCTCTATCCTTCTTACGGTAACCCAATAGAGTTTCTCACGCTGGAGTTAGTCTGATAGTTGACGTAGACGGCCACGTATCAGCTTGGGTAAAAAAGTTTAAGGGACCGACCTGAGAACTCGACTAACCAGAAAGGTGTTTAATATAATTTGCCCTCTTTCTTTTCCTTTTCTTTTTTCCTTTTCTCTTTTTCCTTTCTTAATTAGTAGATATGTGGATTAAATGAGGATATTAAAAACGACATGATATGTGTGTGTGGTGTATCTAGTCGTATGTATATTTATATGTGTATATATATAGTGTACAAGTTTGTATGTTTGTATACATATATGTGTGTGTGCGTAAGACGATACAGTATATATTTGTGTTTTAAATAGTGCGCCATGTAACGCGGAATAGCATCGCACTATTGCGTTATTCCAGCATAAAATGCTACATAATGTGCTTTAATTTACTCTTTTCCTAATTATTGTACGCAAAGTGCTAACATGTCATGCTATTTTACGCTATTAATGCTATTTGGGATGTAACGTACGCTATTTGAGCAAAAAAAAAGGCGAGTTTCATTTGCATCAACGATGTTTTGCAAAAGGATCTCCTTAGAAGTGAAACCCTAGCTTGAAAGAAAGGAGACTTGCTCTGCTCTTGGTGGGTTTGAGTAGATTAAAGTAGGTTTGAGCATATTAGGGTTTTATTTATGAGAGAATCAGAAATTGATAGTCGGTGGTTTGGTGGGTTAGAAAGATAATCATTTTTAAGTTTGAGAAATGGGAAATTATGATCATTTTTGGTTAAGAAGAAGGGGAGATGTAGTGAAAATAACAAAGAGATGGGAGTGAAATTACAATCTATTTTAGGGGTGTTTTCGGTTTCGGCCGGAGTAGAAACTAAGGTATCCCAAACCCAAACCAAATGTAAAAATTCGATTTAAAATCTAAACTTAAACAAAACTTTTCGGTTTTATTCGGTTTTGACATATATCTTTTTTTTTCTAAATCAATTTAATATAACAATGTAATACTAATAGCAATATAAGATTGATTCATATTCAAATTAAGTCATGGTTTTTTAGAAATAATGAGTAAACATATATATATCATGTTTTTTATTTAGTTATTATTTTATTTGCACATTTACAATAATAAAATACATTAAATAAAATGATGAATTATCATGCCATCATGTATGTGATAAACATTTTTTAGCTTTGATATTGTATAACTTAACGTGAGTTTTATTGAGCTCTATATGCATGTACAAATAAAAAGATTGAATAAATTAAGAAAAATATCATTGAAGACGTTATCATGCTAGAGCAAATAAAAATAAAAATCTAGCACTTAATATAAAAATTAAAGAATATTTATTATAAAATTACATTTATGAAATATATGTAATTAAATGAAAATAGTAGATGATTTTTGTTGAAAAAAAAATGAAAAATTTTAATTAATTTTTAAAATTTTAAGTGGGTGAAAAGACAAATTAGTGGCAATTTTTTCAAAGTATAGAAAGTGGGGTGAGAAGAATGGGGTTTACGCTATTTTTTAAGTTAAGATTAACATAACTTTGACTTTTGGTGGGGTGAAAAGACGGATTATGTGAGTATATTTAAGAACACCCTTTTTTTTTGGGTTTTCAGACTGACCTTAACAGCCTTGATCTATTTGGCCTCTTTCACTCTCACCACACTTTGTGCTACTTTTTTTTTTTAAAGGATCCAACTTATTTGTGCTATTTTTTTTTAAGGATCCAACTTATTTTATTTTATTTTGACAGACAAACCACTTGTATTTCTTTTTTTATAACAATTTTTTTTTTTCAGTTTTTTGTTTTTATAAATATTGGATATATTTTTTATGTAGATATAGTTATTTGAAATGTTTGCATGAATTTTAATTTACTAATTTAATTTTTTTTATGTAAGATTATTTTTAATTAAAAAAATAAATGCCTGAATAGCCTACTTGGATTTATGTTACTTGGATTTTTATGTTAGTTATGACACTTGGATTTTCATGTTTAGGTTATTTGAAGTGTTTGAATAGATTTTTGTTAATGTTCTTTAGTATAAAGTTAATTTTTTTTATTTATACCACTATTCTTGTCCCGAATAACTTATGCTATATATTTGCATTACACAATTTTGGAACTAAAATGGTACTTGATACACTAGCGCAATTTAAAATATTGATGTATATATATACACGCTAACGGGCCAATTTGAGTTAAGGTAGTCATCATTTTTTACTCTTCACAAATTTCTCTCTTTTAATACTAGGCTAATAGGCAAATCCATTATAACTCACTCTGTTTACGGCCGAACCTGTTTAGGCCCATTATTTTATCGGGTTGAACTCAACTTGTTAAAAAGTCAACCCGTTAGACTTTAACCCAATCCCGCCCATTTTGTCACCTCTAGTCTGCCAACACAACTTTAATAATATATATATAGACGAAAACATTGAAGATGTTATAAGTTGTAAATATTGTATCAGGAAGGTAGATAATTTAGGAATCCTAGTTAGTAGTAGTTTCCTTATCTGTGTAGGAGTCTCATGTATATAAGTGGGTAATCTTCTCTCTAATAATATTGAATAAAATTTCTCTCCTTCTCATGAACAACATGGTATCAGAGGGTTAGGGTTTTGTTTTGCTAGTTAACGGCAGATTAGGGTTTGTCGGGCTTCACGCGCCGTCTTCTGTTTCAGACGCAGTCTCACGCGCCGGTGCGTGGAGGCGCGTGGAGCCTCCGTTCACTCTCCGGCCAGTCTCGTTTGGCTCGTCTCAGTTAGTACAGCACGTATATTTGCTTAGTTTGGCTCAGTTCGTCTTTATTCGGTGCAGATCTGAGTTTGGTTCGGTTTAGCCTTCGTGATAACAATTCGATGACTTAGTACAATTCGGTTTTGCTTCTATTTGTGGTTAGTACTGTTTATACTTCATATTCTAACCTATTTATTGGTTTGCTCTGAGATTTGTGTGGCTTGATTTCTACTTTCGGCGTGTCCAAAGAATTTCGGTACCATTTCGTCTCTTGTTTACTATTATTCATTGCCTCGTTTATGGTTAGTACGCTGTTTTGTGACTCATTTTGTTCATAATAATTGTGGTCCTTGCTATAAAATTATTTAAATATGTCAGAGCAGAAGGCGGCAGTTGTTTCTGATGCAGTTTCTGTAATGTCAAAGATTACTGAGCATAAACTTAATGGCTCCAATTATCTTGATTGGAGTAAAACCATTCGAATTTATTTGCGTAGTATCGATAAAGATGATCACATGACTAATGATCCACCTTCAGATAATTCGAGACAGACGTGGCTAAGGGAGGATGCCCGGTTATTCTTACAAATTCGAAATTCGATTGATAGTAATGTGATTAGTTTGATTAACCATTGTGAATTGGTTAAGGAGTTAATGGATTATTTGGATTTTCTATACTCTGGGAAAGGGAATATTTCTTGTATTTATGATGTGTGCAAAGCCTTTTACCGTGCAGAAAAACAGGACAGGTCCATTATGAGTTACTTTATGGATTTTAAGAAAACGTATGAAGAACTTAATATGCTATTGCCGTATAGCTCTGATGTCAAAGTTCAGCAGAGTCAGAGAGAGCAGATGGCTATCATGAGTTTTTTAGCTGGTCTTCCGTCTGAATTTGAAACTGCTAAGAACCAGATTCTCTCTAGTCCTGAGATTTCTTCCTTACAGGAAGTGTATAGAAGAGTTCTTCGCACAGAAGGGGTTTCTCCAGTTCAGACTCCACCTGTTCCGTTCAATAGTGCTCTGGTTAGCAAAAATAATAAGTCTGAACTTGGGCAGTTACAATATCGGGGAGGCAATCAAGGAGGAGGATGAACAGTAACAATTTTAATACTCGCGCACATGATTCGGGAGCGAGTGTGACTCGGGGACAAGGCTCCAAAGGGATCGTATGTCATTACTGTCATAATCCAGGGCATTTGAAGCGGGATTGTAGGAAGCTTTGGTACAGGACTCAGAGAGCTCACTCGGCCGACATGGCATCTACCATTGATATAGCTGAAAACTCAGTCCTTATCCCTGCAGATGAGTTTGCCAAGTACTCTAAGTACCAAGAATCTCTAAAGTCTTCATCTACTCCAGACGCCGGCCTGCTGATTCATGTCCTCTACCAGCTTCTTCTTCATTATCAGATTCCATGACGAGTGATGATCTTCCTATTGCTTTGCGTAAAGGTAAACGCCAGTGTACTTATCATGTTTCGTCTTGTGTCTCTTATGATCACTTATCACATTCGTCTTGTTCTTTCATTACATCTCTTGATTCTATATATGTTATTAAAACTGTTAATGAGGTTATATCACATCCTGGATGGCGTAATGCAATGATAAAGGAAATTGATGCTTTAGACAAGAATGATATATGGGACTTGGTCACTTTACCTGCAGAGAAACAGGCTATCGGATGCAAATTGGTGTTTACCATCAAGGTCAATCCTGATGGGTCTGTTGCTCGTTTAAAAGTCCGTCTCGTTGCTAAGGGTTATGCTCAAACATATGGCGTTGATTATTCTGATACTTTTTCTCCTGTTGCTAAATTAACATCTGTCAGGCTATTTATATCTTTGGCAGCTACTCATCATTGGCCTCTGCATCAGCTAGACATAAAGAATGCGTTTCTTCATGGTGATCTTCAAGAGGAGGTCTATATGGAGCAACCTCCTGGGTTTGTTGCTCAGGGGGAGTATGGGAAAGTCTGTCATCTTCGTAAATCTTTGTATGGCTTGAAACAAAGTCCTCGTGCTTGGTTTGGAAAATTTAGTCAGGCTATTGAAACGTTTGGCATGGCGAAAAGTAAGTCTGAACACTCTGTGTTCTATAAACAATCTGAAGCAGGTATCATTTTGTTGGTTGTGTACGTAGATGACATTGTCATTACTGGGAGTGATACTATGGGAATCTCTTCTCTTAAGTCCTTCCTTCATGCTCAGTTTCATACAAAAGACTTATGGATGTTAAAATACTTTTTGGGTGTCGAAGTCACAAGGAGTAAAAAGGGTATTTTTCTATCTCAGAGGAAATATGTTCTTGACTTATTAGCCGAGACAGGGAAATTGGGGGTAAAGCCGTGTAGTACTCCGATGATTCCTAATGTATAGTTGACAAAAGATGGTCAACTATTTAAGGATCCTGGGAAATATCGAAGATTGGTGGGGAAGTTGAACTATCTTACAGTGACTCGCTCGGATATTACGTATTCTGTCAGTGTGGTGAGCCAGTTTATGTCGTCCCCAACAATTCATCATTGGGAAGTGTTAGAACAAATTTTGTGTTACCTAAATGAAGCACCTGGACGTGGCATCTTATACGCCAATCATGGACACACTCGTATTGAAGGTTTTTCAGATGCAGATTGGGCAGGTTCCAAGGTGGATAGAAAGTCCACATCAAGCTATTGTATCTTTGTTGGCAAAAATTTGGTCTCATGGAAAAGTAAGAAGCAAAATGTTGTGTCACGATCCAGTGCAAAATCAGAATATAGAGCTATGGCCCAGTCTGCGTGTGAAATAATGTGGATATTCAGCTCTTAAATGAAGTAGGGATTAAGACTTCGGTACCGGCTAAATTGTGGTGTGATAATCAAGCTGCCATACATATTGCGTCTAATCCCGTGTTTCATGAACGAACGAAACATATTGAACTCGACTGCCATTTTGTTTGCGAAAAGATCCAGTAAGGCTTAATTTCCACAGGATATGTGAAGACTGGAGAGCAATTGAATGATCTCTTCACAAAAGCCTTAAACGGGGTTCGGGTTGATTATCTTTGTAATAAGCTGGGCATGATCAATATCTATGCTCCAGCTTGAGGGGGAGTGTTATAAGTTGTAAATATTGTATTAGGAAGGTAGATAATTTAAGAATCCTAATTAGTAATAGTTTCCTTATCTGTGTAGGAGTCTCGTGTATATAAGTAGGTAATCTTCTCTCTAATAATATTGAATAAAATTTCTCTCCTTCTCATAAACAACAGAAGAAAATAACCCAATAATGATTTACAATAATTACAACTCCAAGAGTATTGAGTCTGACATATAAACCACAAAAATCCTGCAAAATTTCTCTGGATTTTTTTTCTTTCTCAACGCCCTATCCGAAATCTTTACATTCTGTGGTTAAACCATTCAATAATTTCATTAACAATGTCATCCCGTTCAGGTTCAAAGAGCAGATCATGCAAGAATCCATCCAACAATTTGATGGTTTTGTCCATTGATGATGCCTCGTCATATAGTTTACGAGAACCTTCCGGGTCAGTTACAGTATCCGCAGTGCCATGGAGTACGAAAAATGGCACATTCAGCTTATTCAGATTTTGTTGCAAGTAGGTTGAAATACGGAGAATCTCATACCCAGTTCGTACCCGGATTGACCCCGTGTACACTAGAGGGTCTGAATATTTAGCCACTAGTGCTTCTGGGTCCCGAGAAACAGGCATGCCCTTCTTGTTTGCAGCACTCAATTGGTATTTCGGTATTAATAATGAGATAATCGGAGCAAGTACCTGCATTGAACAAAATATTTAGTCATCGCTCAAAATAGCTTGTATATAATATGCAATTAATTATAACGTGAATACTTTTTAAAGTACATAGACATGTATCAGATACATATTAGATATCCATACCATTGGATACATGCATAATAATTGTTTTAAGTGCCCAAAACTTACAAGAATACGAGAAAATATTTAGCACGCCTACTACCACATGGCATGCTTATACATAATAATTGTTTTTTGTGGCCAAAACTTAAAAGAGTATGAGAAAATATTTAGCACGCCTAACATGGCATGCTTATGTGATAGACTAGAGTTACCAGTCGAATAATGACAAGGTTCGAACCCTGCGAACTCTTATGAAGAGTGTACAGTCATATCATCTGAGCTACAACTCATTGGTACAGACAATTTAAAAGCAAATTTTAACCTTATCACATGACTTTGTCCCCTGTGATAACCTCAAACTTGGCTATTAACTGTAGCAGTGTTTCTTGGTTATTAATTTCAATAAACAAAATTCAAATAAAATATAGCTGGTGCCATAGAAAAGGTATAATTTACTCTAAAAATTGGATGGGACGGCTGAACTCCAACTGCCGGTGAAGTTAGTACAATGCCCGTTACGCAAGCTTCAACCTTTGGGTCAAGTGCTGCCTGCAATTATAGACACCCAGTTTACAAGCTGTATAAAGTAGTACTTCGACCAGGGTTTCGAAAATTCAACTGAATGATTTTGAAGCAGATGTTACCTTGAGGACTATGGCTGCACCTGTTGAGTGTCCAAAGACAAAACATGGAATCCCTGGATTTTCACATGTAACCTTCCCAAGAAATGATTTCTACATAAAAAATTCGGAGAAGTAAGTTAATATAATTGGTGTGCTCAATATGTTCATGTTGTATTTCCATGTATCTGAATGAAGCTCAAATTGTACCATATCAGTAATGGCATCGTCAAGAGAGTTGACATATGCATGTAACCCATCACTCCCACCATGTCCTGCACAAGAACAATTGCAAAGTATAAAGACCATGTGATAGAGGAAATGAAGTAAAAAACTGAAATTTCAACTTGAAGTAACTCAAAACAGATAAGAAACTCAAAAATTCACACTTTTTTTCTCAGATCAAAGAATCTGCCACATCCGCACACTACAACAAAAGTAAAATAAGATTTAAACATTCTTTTGGGGGGGATTGGGCGCATTGAGTTGAACACACAAAATGCCACTAATAATTGTAGCTAGAAGATCAAAATATGGAGAGACCAATACATCTTGAACCTAGCCACAAGGTGTAAAATGCAAAAGACTGGAGACTGCACTGATGTAACTTGTAACCTAACTTTCACAAAAATAAAATAAAATGCACAACTCCATGCCTTCGGTTTCTGTTCTCAATCTTACAAGTTTGAACTCCAGAAAGGACTTTCTACTCTCCTTGCTTTCATTTCTGTAAAAGACATAAACCTAGCCACAAAGGTTTATCATGTATGCACCCCTGGAAATTCAAAAACTTGGACCTACCCTTCATGAGACACTTATCAATGCATGTCCTACCACTGGACTCACCGCAATGATTAAGAAGTTTAACAATTTTGTTGCAACAGTTTAAAAATACTGGTATTTTGACTTTCAGTATATTAAGACATACATATGTCTTGAACATAATAAACTGGGGCTAGTGTTGAACTACTTTCCTTTTCTTATCTGTCTTGAACAGGAGGGGTGACACGAATATGTATGTATACATATATTTATACACACAATATATAAGACATATATACATGGTTTGCCACGACACCCCAGCTATATATACAGCTTTGCCACTGTATACAGGGCAGTTGCAAAGACTCAAATAATAATCTTACTCATTAAGTGGAGCTTCACAAGTTACTTTCTTTCGCACCAAGCCCCCCAATTGATATATATTCAAGCCCTGCAACATTCAAATGCATATGCATAGTTGAAGAGTCGTGATCTCTAGACTATGAAGCAGTATAAAAATAGAAAGATTACTCTTTCCATTAAGATATATAGCAGGAATGCAAGGTCAAACTAGAATAGGGTTTATACTTTATATACAGGTGAATACAGAGAGAGAGAGCGAGAGAGACAGATTTTAAATACCGCATCTTTCATTTCTGCTCAGTTATAAGAGTAAACTGTCATAGACTCATAGCAGCTACTGGACGCGCTTCTAACGTGTTGGCCCCACATATATTTACTTCTATTGCGTCACAACAAAATTTCTTTCTTCATTACCATCTCTCTCTCTCCCCTCCCTCCTGTTTTGGTAATGAATTGACAACACTGACTACGAGTAAACACATCCTTGTAAGGAAGATGACAACCATATTCCATGTCCAAAACTAAGCAAAAGTATCAACGGAGCAGTAATGAACCAGAGTTTATTTTTGATGTTTTGCTGGTCGATAAGACAATATTAGCCCATAAAACACGGATAAAAAATCTTAATCATCATGCTAACAATCCTAAACCATTGGATAACTTTATTTGTGCCAAGGATCCATATACTGGACTTGATGATCAGGCAGTTGACTAGTGCCAATCATTGCCTCATTCAGATAAAAATGGTCTTGCTTCGGCCGGTCAGCTAGGGGAAGGGTACAAGGAATGCGAGGTTCAAATCGTCTCTCTTCTCTCTCCTCTCACATTTTCTTTAGTGCTCAATAGTTCTCAAACTCATGCTACAGAGAATCTCACATCCCAACATAAGAAAGATTGGAATAGTCAGGAAATGATGATTTCATACAACTGTTATTATCTTTTGTTGTCCTTAATTTCGAACCACCTGCTTCAACTTCATTGTTCTGAAAGGAACCAATAACCACATTTACAAATGAGTTCTTTGTCTTCTGAAATTGTTCGGTTTTGAACTTGTGATCACGTTTCTGCAAATTTGACAATAAACTAAAGGTTGCCCATGAAACACAAAGGATGCGGCATAACAAACAAAGTTGGGAAGAAATTAGACAACCATATTGAGTTGGCATCATCAAGTAATGACTTAATGAGAAACTTATGGCTCATCGAAAAACTAAAATAAAAAAGAAGAGGTGCTGTGAAATAGGAACCAAATTTACACACTTGGTAGTGCTCTAGCTACTGTCCAGACTTGACTAAATGAAGCATCTACAAAATGATTCGCACGTAAGTTTCAAATTAAAGGGGTATAATAAGTTGCCTGCTTAATGACAGGAGAAAAGTTCGAAGTACCTAAGTTTGGCTGTAGAATAATTACTATTGATTTTTATAAACTACTTGGACTTTAACGATTTTTTTGGGTCAATAATAGAGTCGAGAGACCAAATTATTGCAAGATAAGAGTAGAATTTACTTCCTGCAGGAAGAATCAAAGTATAGTTGAAATAACAATGTCAAACCCTGTATTAGAAAGCAAAAGTCAATACCAGTATTCCATGTTCTTGTCAATGGAAAAATATCACCATAAATCATTCTATACACACCTTCGACATGGACTAAGATTAGCTAGCCCAAATATGAACCTAAGAAGTACTGAACAGAATAAACCACTTAAACAGAAAATGAGATGATTGCAAGTTAAGAATGAGTTCCACACCCACCACCACCAAATATGTACTTTTTCCATCTCAAATTAAGAACCCCACACTGACAGTAAACGTATTATGGAAAATTATGAATATCATAATTACCTTCTTCTAAAGGGAGAGAGGGAAAGAATGACATTAGCCTAATTTGAGACGCAATTTAGATATAGATGGAAATTGTAGGAAGTTATTTCTGCATGAGCGTATAAAGAACATTTCGCCACAACAAATACATAATTCAGAATAAACATGTGAAAACATTTAAGACTTACCAACCCAATCCATTCCGTAAACCTTGTATCCATTCACATTCAGCTGCTTTGCAAAATCGCTGTATCTGCCACTGTTCTAAGAGAAGCATATACAAGTTAAAGAATCAACTCAATGCAACACCAAATCTGATGTGATACAGACACTACACACCTGTGTTCATTTAGGCCATGCAAAATAACAACCAGCCCCCTGCACATGAAAGGTACAAAACAAAGCTATCAATGACAAATAAGGTCCGGTCAAGCAACAGCAATTAATAATAAGAACATAAGACAAAGCAAGGGAGCGACACTTTTCTCAATGCTTTACTAAACGTGATTTCAAAAATTAAATCAATGATAGTTCAAACCCACGTAAAGCTAATTGGTTCCTACATCTAATTTACAGTCGGTCAACCTGATATCATGGAGTTGAATGTTGATTATGAATACATCTATCTTCCCACAACTGTTGCACACGTATGACGTATCCTGTGGTATTCTATATGTCTAGCTTCAAGGCTGTGAATAGTAAAAAAAGACTGACCAGTGCCATTAAATTCATAAACCAGAATTCGGATACTAATCTTCAAAGCGCATAATATTTCTTAATTTCTTATAATGAGTGAGCTTCATTGCAATAGGATATGAATATTCATTTTTCTTCCTCATTACCGATCAAAAGAACCTAGTTACCAGTGATAGGATTGAATTAATAAACTAAATCCTTATACGCGCGCGCATACAATAATAATAATAATAAAAAAAAAAGAAGCTCCCTGCCAATAATGGTGAAACGAGGACTGGAGGGGAAAAAGTGAAATTCCGAATACGTAAGTAACAATTTATTTGAGCGGCACAAAATTGTTCTAGCAAAGAAATTAGTCATTAGTGGGAAAAGGCATATAGAGGTCAGAAGAAATGAAAGCATTTATCTCGCTGTACATTGCCAATCCAGATTGAAACAAAGTCAAATTGCATTACAAACATTTAAGAAATTAGCTGGAAATTGAGTAGGAAGGCTAATATAAATAAAAAAAATAACTAAAATTGAATTGAATTGAATCTATAAACAAAAGAAAACCAGAACACTAACCTGACTTTGTTTGACACAGGCATCCACGATTGAGTAAATATGGTGTCTCCTCTAGACGTCGCAAACAGAGAAAACTCCCTCACCGACTCATCGTCATCATATCCCTGCATCACCCTAAAATAGGAATGACAATTTTAAAAACAACACCTCAACATGGAACGGAACAAAATTAACACGCGGTTCATGTCATGTTCGTGACTACGATTTTTAAAAACAATTGGAGTTATGTGATTAATCGTGTCTTGCCATTGTTAATGAAATTCTTGTTTTCGCTCGTGTTATAGTGTGTTTGTTGACACTTAAAAGCGAGTTACAATCGTGTCTGCCATGTTTTAGTGTTTCGTGTTCCATGAGAAAAACATGATTTCCTGTTGTGTCAGTGTTCGGTGTCAAATTATTCATTTTATGTCAAGCCCTAATGCAACTCAAAAATACGAATTGTCACCCCTACCTACTAATCGCCAGCGACCTCCTCGTAGCCACCTCCTGGTCCACCGACACGGCCGCGGAGGCGCTGCTCCTCCACGGAACTACAGGAACTCGCAGCACCGCTACCTTACGGTAACTCCCACCGCCGTCGCGTTTCACCTCCTCCTTGCTCAACGGCAACGGACCCTTCCGTTGGCCACCACGAAACGGAGAAATGAGTAGAAGCACAAACGCCTGAATCAGCACCAACAAGCTCCTCAAAGCTTGTATCGAGAGGAGCGCGTTAATGCGCCCGCTGGCTCCCGAGGTCTCGATCATCACCATTGAATTGAATTTGCTTTTGTATAGCAAATTCAATTCAACAGATTGGGGCTTCTTCACAGAGACAGATAGCGATTTTGATTTGAATTCCAATCTTAATTTGGGTTTGGGTTTCTTCCTAACGTGGAATTGGAGTTGATCGGAGACCAGGAAATGAATTTTTGGGGTGGCGAAGCAGATCATATAACAGAGGTGGAGATTGAATATTATTCTTACAAGGGAAAAGGAATGTAAGGAACTTGGCTAAAATTAGTAGTATTGATGATTGGAAACAACTTGTGCTAAATTTAGAGGTAGCTTTTGAATGGATTGATTTAAAAAAAAATGTGGAATTTAGTGATCGGTAATGTTGCGAAAACAGAGGCTGAGGAAGCTTTGGGAATGGCAGAGAGATTGATTGGGGGTTAAAACGATTTAAATTAATTAATTAACAGGGAGGAGTGAGACGTTCAAGGGAGTACGGCACCGCTGAAGACTAAAGTTAATTTCACACCAACTTGGTACCAATTTTTTGCTTACCAAAACAAAAGTGGCAATTCTCTTTCTATTTTTTTTATACCGGATGGATACATCTGGATGATTTCTCATATCTAACTTGGTATCAATTTTTTTTGGGTGATTTTGTTTCTATCAACCATATCTTGCAGTTAATCCGCACTATTAAGTTAATCCGTATTATCTATTAAGTTTATCCACGAACGTGGATAGACTGATAAAAAATATTTTTAATTTAATTTTATAAAAAATATTTTAAATAATAAATTAGTACTAAAAATCTCAACCCTTGCTTTTGAATAAACGGTCACGATGTTGTTAAGGGTTAAATTATACCGTCAAACCTTGCCTCCAGTTTCTTTATCCCTTCCGTCTTTTTCCTCTTTGGAAATCTCTTATAAACAGAGCGTGAAATTAAATAGCAGAATACTACAAAAAATACATAGCATGGAACCACAAAGAATTGTACACTGTCTCAATGCTTGCCATCTCTCTGTGTCTCTGATCAACAAAAAAAAAATTCACAATGAAGAGCTCTTCCTCTTCAACCACCGTATGCCTTCTGATTTTGAGGCTTCTCTTCCACCTCTTGATCCTTACACTTCATAAACCCAAACGCTAGAACCCTCGTCAAGCCACCGCCTGTATTACCGCTGTCGCCGCCATTATTGTTGCAATATAAAATGATGTTCAGAGCATTAAAATACAGAGCATGTTCAATAAATTAATTGGATTGTTATGTAAAGGGTACAAAATTAAACTTATAAGCATCTTCAAATAAATTTTTTTTATTCTTAAATAATCCAAAAAAAATTAAAAATAAAATGGTAATATATATATATATATTATAAGAAGCTCGAAAACACAATGAGAAATTGAAGGATCAATCCACCCTCATCCGTTTGAAATTTTTTGAAAGGTTAATATAAAAGAAATTAAAAAGAAATTATATTTGGATAAGAAATCTTAATTAAAATGAAATATAAATTTATACAATTATAAATTAATTTTAATTGGTGGATATACTTATCAATTTTGAAAAGGGTAATACTGTAAATCTTTGTACAAAATTTTTATAATTTAAAGGTAGATTAACTGCAAGATATGGTGGATAGAAACAAAATCACCCTTTTTTTTTGCCATGCGAAATCTTAAAAAATGAGATTTGTTTAAAAAATACATATATATATATAATTAGTGAATAATATTTTTATAAATTAAAAATTTATATTTGACCAAACTTTAAATAAAGTGCAAAGCTAGCTTTATAGTATATTTTTAAATTGAATATTTTTATGAAATTGTGCAAAATAAAGTTTGTATCACATGGTTTTTAGCATATTATTATAAATAAGTATTTAATTAACGGTACTTTAAAATAATTTCAACAAGTTACGTATTTAATACTCATTTATAATAAAATACACATGATAATATTTTTGGGGTTATTCAAAGTTAAGTTTGCACTCCTTATTTTTTAAAACATTACTATATATTTGGGTTTATTTTACGTTATTTTAGAATTTTATGAGTGAAACATAAGAATATACTTGTTAAAAAATATAAACATATCATGCAAAACAAATTTGCATTAAAATTTTTGGATTGTAAAGTTAAGTTTGCATAAAATATAATTTTGGTCAAAACTCTCATTTTAAAACACAATTAATAAATAGGCCTTTATTTTAGAAAAATAATAAAAACTAGATCCTTATTTTCAAAAAATATTATTTGCTGGAATTTTTTTTTCGAAAAACATTGTCAAACAAAACCTTTTACCCTATTTCCAGTTTTTCATGCCTCTTATTTAAGTAATAATCTATGTATATTATTATATAAAATCGGAAGGTTTTTTCGTGCCTCTTATTTAGGTAACAAATATATTTTACAATTTATATCTATTATTATATAAAGCCAAAAGGTATTTTGGTAATTATTTCATAAAGTTTTATTTAATTTAGGCAATGGGATTCAAACTAATTGCCAGCAGAAGTACTTGGACTCTTAACAATTATGCTACATACTAGTTTTTTAACAAATTTTCTTAAATTAATGATACATGAATTGCACACATATTACGTGTGCATAAATATCTAATAGATATAGTTATTAAACTTCTTGTCATGTATGTCTAAGTGGTGGAGTCCACATTTTATGGTCGTGATTATAAACTCCTAGCATGCATCGTAATTTAGCCCATAAATTGCATTTATAATATCGTAAGTAAGACTCAATTAGCTTCTAATTACTACCTAAAATCTAAAATTGCATGTAAATGCTGCTTAAGCGTGAAAAGAAGGTATTGCATTGTATTTCTGTATTACTAAGCCATTTTGCAGGTCTAAAGTGATTAAGCAACTAAAGTTGGATGCAAGAAAGAATGTTGAATGCCGAAAAGTGCAAGAAGAATGCCCGAAAAAGAAGTCAGTATTCATTCCGAGCCCCGAGGCGAGAAAAACTCCCAAAACTACCCCAAAGTACTACCAAGAAGAGAATAATAAGTCACCAAGCACGAATGGAATGAATGCAAGTATCCAAGAGTGATTCTATGAGGAAAAAAATTCAATTGAATCGATTCTTAAAATTTTTAAAAAATAACCAATAATTGCAGTAAAAAGTCCGAAATTGTAGCTGATCAAAGTTTTTATCCATTGAAAATTTGAAGAAATCTCTATAAATAAAAGTTATAGAGTTTTAAATCACTTACACATAGGAGAAAAATGTGCATCAATTAAAATTCGGAGCAAAAGAAGAAGCCATCATAAAGAATAAGACCCAATTTTGGACCCAAATTCAATTTTAAGCTATGTTTCGGCCCGTTTCTTCAACGGTTACTAAAACTATGACTTAATCCATTTTTGTACTATAGAAAGGCTCATATATCTCATATTTTAGGGTACGCAACAATTTAGAATTAATTAACAGAGAGGCAGAGAACACTCGTGACTTTCTTGGGAGCTTTTGAGGCTGGAATATTAGTGTATTCAACATTAATTCATCGTTTAATTAAATTTTCAATTCAAGTCTCAATCGCGTACTGGGTAAACACTAATTTTTTCGTTTTTTTCAATTTAATTGCTTTTGATTGTTCGCTTTCTTTTCAATTCATATATTGGTTAATTTAGATCATATATATATATATATATATATATTCATTCTAAAATCTACCTTAAATCCTCATTTTAGGGGCTGGTTCTAGGGTTTATATGTCTAGTTTTTCAGTTTTTCGTCGATTAATACTTGATTCTTGTTTTATATTCAAATATTTTATAATTTTTTTATACTATTCATGTGTGATTCATTATTTATTTTTCATCATTAAGAATATTATTTTTCATAATTTTAAAGGTTTAAGTCAATTTTTTTTCAGTTTTTGTCGGTTTTGAATTCGTTTACTATTTTTGCCATAAAATCTTTGTTTTAAATTAGAATTGAAAATTTTCAAAGCCAAATGTTTTCAAATTTAATTTTTTACATTATTAGGTATGTTTCTACTATTTTTCATGATTTTTAAGTTTATTTGTATTTTTTATTTGATTATGGTTAGCTAAATCCTTTATTAAGGGTCCGTAGTGAAAGATGCGAGATTAATCTTTGAATGTAATTCAATTTAAGTTTGAATATGATTTTCTCATTGTTTACAGATCACTTATTAAATGAATAAGCATTTTTTTTTATCTTTGCATGCATTAAAAATAAGTTTTCATAAGTTAGCTCAAAAATTCTATTTGATTAAGAATCGTAAAAACGTCGATTTATGGATTTTTGTACCAAAACCTTAATATGGACTGATTTGAGGACGATCTTTATTCTATAATTAGTTGAGTTTGTTTCTAAAGTTAATCGGTTGATTTGGCGCTGTTTTAGTATTTATCAGTGCTAGTTTTGATTTTCAGCATTTTTTTTAAGACGGATTTGCTTTGAATCATGTTTAAACCTATTCAAACCTTATAGGAGTGTTAAGCTAGTGATTTTTGAGAAATTTAATCAACTTGGATTATTTTTGTTAGGCACTAGCAATACTAGGTTTTGAATTACACTTTTTCAAAGTCATAAGTTTCACTATCGAATTGTATTGCTCAAAGTTAGTCTATATAGTCTTTGTCACACATGGGCTATCATATACTTATAGTAGTAATATAATTGAATGGTTGGAAAGTTTATGAGCTGAATTTAAAAAAAAAATCCTGTTTAAACTTATATTTGGATTAGCCAATTAAACTTGTTTCGTATTCCCTAACTACGGGTACCCCTAACGTTTAATGTTTGTTTCTCATTGATTTTTTTTAATATTATGTTTTGTTTAGTTAGTGCGTTGTTTTATTTATTTTTAGTTTATTTGCATGTTTCCTTAATGTATTTAGAAAACCTTTTAGGTAGATAACTTGCGCTTGTGGATTCCTTTTACTTTAGCACCTTAGGAATATATTTGCCTTTAGTTTTAGTTTAGTTAATTAGTAGTTTTAACTTAATTTCATTTTCCTTTATTATTCCCCATATTCTATTATATTTTCGTTTCTTTTCCTTTCTTCCCTCTGAAAGAGATAGTTAGAGAAATAGATTCCTTACCTTCCATGTGATTCGACCTTGAACTTTTCAAGTATATTATAATTTGACTGTTTGCACTTGGGCGTATCAACTTGCTTTTTTTTGGGCATTGACATATCAAAACGAAAATTGTGTAATAGTAATTATCGTTGTGTTGTAAAAATTATCACATATTAAGTTACTTTTTCATATAGCTACAGAACAATTAATTTTTTGGCAATTTATTTTTAAACTTCATTATATGAAAAAATGTTTTTAGATTCAGGTTCATTTGTAATTTGGTACCCAAAGTTTATGTCAAAATTGAGTGACATATTTTTTTTTATTGTAGTTTGGCACTAATTTTTAACTATGACATGTGGTCAACCTATTTGAACTATAACTTAATGAATTAAATTATGAGAGTGACTAAACTACCCTTGAATACATACAACGGCTAGCCAAAGGGAAGAGTTTTTGAAGTTGTCATTTTCCTTGAACAAAACCCAATAAATACTCCTCTTTAATTTAATTTGTAAGCTGCCATTTTCATTTATCCATACATACATTCAACCAAATGATTCTTACAAGTCCATATAAATCCATTCATTTAAGCCAAACAATTTATACATTAAACTACAATTTTATGCAAGTTTCATTTATAAGTTAAACCTAAACAGACCCAGTTAAACAACAAATCCATCTTCCTAGCAACATCTATAAGCCATATAACACTTATACATATGGATCAAAGAATTTAGCCCTAGCACACACCATTCAACACCATTCTTAAATACTTTATCATGACACTTTTCCCATAATTTAAAACAACTCATTTTAGCACAAGAACTAATCAATAGATGGAAAATAAACCCAATAGGAAAAAAAATCCATTTTTAAGCATCTTAAAATAGAATAAAACATCTTGATATAAAGAGAGTAAAATTCAAAAAAATGGGGTTTGAATCGTTTGCATGATTGAAAATTGTTGAGATAAATATATAATAAAATGAAGTGTAATTGGGGGGAGGGGGCGTTAAAATACCTTTGTATATGCAAACACATAGTACTTGAATCTTTTTCATTGATTGGCATTATAACCCTTTTTAGTTGGAGTAATCTCTGGACGAGTAAATAATATCATCGAAGGCAAAATCAACTCCCAAAATCATATGTATACAAATTTTATATATGAATTTGAATATAGATATATACATAATGTTTAATAGTGGTTGTAAAAGAGAGAGGGGAGTGGATGATGCTGTTGCTAGTTGGCGGGAGGTAAAAGTAGACGAGATATGTTAGACGACGGTGGGTGGGTGGGTGGTAGTAGGTGGTCGAAGGGGACATTTGTGATATATATAAATGTATGTATGGTTGTGATTATATGTGAGAGAAAATGAGATAAATTATAATTCTATAAGGGTAGGAGCACTTATAGGGCTAGTTTGGGGAGTATATTCATTAAAATCATTGACCTAGTGGGCAAAAATATGAAACAAATTGCATAGTTACAAATGGGTGCCAAACTACAATAAAAAAACAGCAGATGTTAAACTCAATTTCAACGTAAACTTTGGGTGCCAAAGTACAGATGACCTATATTTTAAAGTGTTTGGTTGTCTTAGTTATTTAACTTATGAAAAGAACTTAAAGAAAATAATTATATGAAAATAATTTGAGTGGTTTTTGTTATTGTAAAAATCTAAGACAGATTTTTTTAATCACACAATTAAATATTTTGTATTTTTTAGAATGAATTAACAAATAGGATGACACGTGGCACTTAGAAAAATCAAAATTCAGTCATAAAGAGATTTAAAAATGAGGTTCCCCCTTATGGGGACAAGGGTTAATCTTCATCTGTGGAAAAGCTCGGAGCTCGGTGATGTTTTATAGATGATAAAATTATTGAGCCTAGCCTTGATTACAAGCAAATTTGTTTCTCTAACTAGCCAAATTATCAGAGTAAGCACTATCTTAATTTTTCCTTTAATCAATTATTCGACCTTCAGGTCTGTTAGCTTTGTTGTGCTTATCAAACCTACCAAACGTGGAATGTTAAAAAAGGTTTTATCTATTGGATTCTAACTTTCTTACTAGCGTATTTAATGTTTAACCGCGCCTTTCCATAGAGTAAATGCTTTGTATATATAGTATGGAGAAAGTAGGTTCTGTGGAGCTGGAATGGTTGACTCATAATTCATCCCATTATTGCAGTGGTTGATGAAACATGTCTATCCATGATCTTACTTATCCTCTTAGTTTGTAATATTAAATGTAGTTGATGTGGCTTGTGCACCCACTCCCATCTAGTCTGCTAGTCGCCTGTCCTTTCTCTAACTGCTCTGACGCAAAAGAGCTGTACTCAGCTCATTAGCTCAGGCTTACATGGTTAGGTCTTAAAGGGACATTCTCGTTACATTTAAGCAAAATTTACTTAGGCATTCAAAAGAGGTCTATGCTCAAACGAGATCTTTTTATTAGACCTAATTACGGACCCTTGTGACGTTAAGATGTACGCATACATGGCGGTCCACGTGTTTTCTTTGTTTACCCAAATAGAGTAAATTTAACATTTCGCTATATTAGATTTAATCTTGCATGTAACTTGGACACATTTAATCATAAAATTAATAATTAATTTGTTAAATATATACACACACACACATAATTATCCATACTTATTACAAATTAAACACGTGGAGAGAATTTTGGTATATTCACAAAATTACTAAATTATACCTCTCATATCAAAATTGCTACATATAACACTAGAGGTGGGATTTAATTGCTATACAAATAAATTTATCACTAAACTAAATATTATTAAATATTTTTATCGTAAAGAATTCCTAAGAAAATAATTACACACCTAAAAGTGTATTTACACGATTCATTGGCTCGGGATCGGGATTTTCATCAATGAGTCCCACTAATGGACCGTGCCAGGTTTCTTGGATTTATCATCACTAGTTTGGAAGGAAGTGGGCCTTATTGGTAGTTGGGTAGTTGTGAAAATGATAAATCCACCGACTTCCCTCCGACAAGTGTCTTCGTCCTTTATTTCAAAGAAATTTTTTTTCCTAAACATTCCTTTATTTCAAGTTAGAATAGGATGATAGTTGCAACCACTTATAAATTATTAAATAAAATAATGCGTAAAAAGTGAATTAAATATTATTTTAAACATATCACTTGCTCTATTAATTTGATCAGTTAAATTGATAAATAAGTTATTATTTTTCATAGTAGGACTTAAATTTTTTAATTTTGATTGCTTTGATTAGTTGTCAATATTATTTTATAGTACAATTCTATTGGTTTGAAAGACAAATATAATTTTATGGTGTTGTTACTAATAATTTTTAATTTTTTTCTTATAATTTTGGTTTTAAAATTTTGAGCAAAGCAATTATACGCCAAAAAAAGTATTGCAGTTTATTTCGTCCTTTATGATATCAACTATATGCATTGTAAATATTTTATTTACAAAGAAACAATTTATATCAAATACAATTTTTATTGCAATGAGTTTTCAACTAATCAAACACATCTATTAATATATTTTCTTTTTTTCTATAGTTTAGACTGTTCTAATTTCTCACTACTCTTAAAAAAAACTTAATCCGAATGTAGAAGTCGTAAGTTGAAGGGAGTTGCAATATTTCACCTCCCTTGATGCGAATAAAATAAGTTGTTCAAACAAAAAATTCTTTCATATATATATATATATATTTTAATTATTGAGCAAGAAGGTTGTACTCCTGCTGGATCCTTCTATTCTTATACAAT
This sequence comes from Lonicera japonica, assembly GCA_021464415.1. NCBI lineage: Eukaryota > Viridiplantae > Streptophyta > Magnoliopsida > Dipsacales > Caprifoliaceae > Lonicera > Lonicera japonica. The sequence continues at coordinate 51,292,759 of CM038471.1, forward strand.
AATTTATTTCTCTCCCTGTTTATCTAGTAGTGTATTTTAAAAAATAAAAAATATTTACTTTTGATATAATTGATGTTTCTAAACAACATTCATTCTTATTTATCCATTATGAGGAAGAAATTACAAACTTCACACAATTATTAGGCAGCTTATCCATACAATCATTGATATGTTACAATCAATGATGTGTTTAGCTGAGTTCATCTAAATAATGAAGATATGATTTTAGATTATTTTTTATGAAAAATTCGATGTAGTTTTATGTAGATACATACATTTTTAGGCAATGAAGTCAAAGTTGAAATAAGTCTTTATGATTTAACTAGAAGGTGTATATTTTATCAGCTTTGAACAATAATTAGAATGATTACGTGTGCTTTTTTTTTTCTCTCTTTTTTTTTTTCATGGGAATACAATTTGAAATGAAAAGTGGTAAATTTAATAAAGAGTTGTTAATGTGCAACTTAAAAATTAAATGACAAACTCAACAGCTCCCACTTCAGTCTAATCATCCATGTCATTTGATTATAATAATTTTTGTCTATTTTATAGTCAAATTTGCAACCTTCACACTCAAAATCCAAGCTCTCTTCATTTTATTCTGTTTATTAACCTGCTCATGATTTTCTTATTGCAGTAAACTATTTCTGATCACTATTTCGACAAATTAAAGGAGAACGAGACAAGATTATTATTTTGCCAAGGCCTCTTCCATCCTTAAGGCAAAGTCATTAATATATGTGGCAAGCAAATCTAACTGAAAAATGCACAATTTGTTTCCATTGCAACAAACAAAAGACACCTTCTAATCACTATACATCACTAAGAGTTTAATAACATCACAAACTAGAGAAGATGGGTAAGATATCACCTCATTGTGAAATTCGAGAGTTTTGATAACCGATAGACAATTCCTTCTCATATGAAAGAAGTAGAAACTCGCTTCCACTACTATTCTAACCTTCCTAGCTAGCCAAAAGCAAAAGTTTTTTTTGCCATTTACATGTCTACTTGAATAGTTGCAGGCCTAGAGAATCCATCCAAAAAATTATAGATAGAATTTCGAATCACCACACCGACGCCTAGAATACTTTAAGTTTTTGTTAACCGGTAAGCAATTTCCCTTCCATATGAAGGGAGTAGAAACTTGCTTCCAATGCTGCTCTAACCCTCCTAGCCCATAGCAAAAGTTTTTCCCATTTGCACTAATAGACGCAGGCTTAGAGAATCTATCCAATAAATTATAGACATAATTCCGGATCACCACACTGATGCCCATAATACTTTAGCTCTCAAAGGGCATTGCGTCAATATTTACCTTAGCAAGTCCTTCCAATGGGCGACCATCAACTTGGATGGCTCACCAAAGATGAGATCTGCTAGGTTTGGCAATTTATGACACGACTCAATGAAAAAGGATATAAAATCGATATGAATTTTTTTGGTATGGGTAAAACCTTAAGGAGGTATAGGTAAAACCCTAACGGGTACGAGTAAAACATACCAAATTGGTTTCGTATCAATTTGCAAAACTCAAATAAAATTCATATAACCCAATTAAACCATGATTTGATTTTGGGTCATGTAAATCGTTAATCGACCCATATAATCTGTATAAAGTAAGTGTTATTCAACATTTAGTGTTATACATGATTCGTTATAAATATAGTCAATTAATTAATTGAATGTTTAACAGGTCACTGAGTATTATTCATATTCGATTAGAAAATTGTTTATTTTGAGTAGTCGTTTTGTTGGTTAACTAAATAGGTAGGGTATGAATATAAATTTTTTACCTATTTATTAAAAAATCAAGTATATGTAGAATTATTTTTTACCTGATACCCAATCGATATGAACTCGACCTTTTGCAAACCCAAATTCTACCAATGATTTAAAGTTATATCTACGCTAAAGTCTTCCCCAAGTAAATTTCACTTCGAAAAAGAGATGACCAAGTCTTATTATTTTTTGCGAGAAAAGTGGCGATGTGGGCTCACTAAATGAGTCCAATATTTCTTGCACCGTCCGATCGTAAAGGAAGGAATCTGATTATCCGCTTGACGCGTTTTGTAATAGGCGTGGACCCTCACTACTAGATCCGTACACGCCCGTACCAATCTTAAGGAATTTCATTATTACATACATCTATCTATCTATAAATAAATATCAACCAGGATCCAAATCAAACCTCAAAAACCTCACTCTGATTTCTCCATTTATCTCTTTCTAGCCCTAGCTTTTGTTTCTCTGTATTTTGGAATGGCGGAGCAGCTAACTGAGGAGCAGATCGCTGAGTTCAAGGAAGCTTTTAGCCTTTTCGATAAGGACGGCGATGGTATATACAATTAATATCATTATATTATTATACTCATATTTCTATTTTTGATGTAGATTGGCTCTTGTTACTGCATAGTTGGAGCTAGATCTATGATTTTTTTTTATTTTTTTTGTATGTTTATTTTTATTCTTCTGATGCTTATGTTGTTCTTCTCGAGTGGATTGTCAAATGTGAACTAGTGCATTTCTACGAAATTACTCGTTATAAATAGCTCGTGTCGATGAGATTATCTGCTCTTATTGAGAGATTAGTTTTTTTTCTTTTAGTTGTTTATAGAACAGTCGCATAATGAATAGTAAAACATGCTTCATTTTAATACAGATTTCTGTTGTACGGAAATAACAATGTCGACTCTTATTTGTTCATCTGGTTTCCTATTTGTTTTTTCCGTTTCCAGCAGATAAAAATTCCGTGAATGATTTTGTATAATATTTTCTACTTACATGTGTATTTATATGCACTTGTTTTACTTGATGGATACAAAATATGTGGATATATCAACACTCAACAGATATGTTTTATACCAATATCTCTGGGCCTTAGTTTTAGCGAATGGAATATGACATAATGAAAAATCATATCAGCATTTACTTTCTGCACAATAAAGTAAGACGATTATAAATGCCATAATCCTATTTGAAACTAAATTTTCTGAAGAATTGAATATAAATCAAACATCTCTTTTTTGTTCTTGAAGGGGCATTAGACTTTTCTAATCAAACATCTCTTCAAAATCACAGTTAAAACTTGTTTTCAAATACTATAAGGAGTGAAAATCCCACTGATTGTTCCTAATTGGCAACCTTCCCCGAGAGAGCTTGCAGGCCATCACCTAGCACGTTGGTTGGGATAAGCGTCCCGTGTTAGGTACTTATAAAAGACTGCCCTCCTTTCTCTTAAAATTGTACCCCGCCACCCGTACATGTGCATGCCCAAGTAGATAGCTATCACATACCTAGTAATAACATCAAAGGGGTGGTGGCGCAGTTGGCTAGCACATAGGTCTCATAGCTTAGAGATATCCCGAGGTTGAGAGTTCGAGCCTCTCTCAACCCACACCAACATTCTCAATTCAGTTATGAACCAAATTTAGTGGTTTTGCTCCTATAATCAATAATGTAAAAAATATGTTAGAAACAAGGTTTTAAGTTTTAACCTACAACCATTTGATAAATAGTTATGACTCTAACCGTCAAGCTAATTCTTTTGTTTATTTTTTCAAACTTTAAACTAGATCTATGTGTGCATGGAAATTCAGTTATGACACCAAATTTAGTGATTTTGCTCTTATTATCAATAATGTAAAAAAATATGTTAGAAACAAGGTTTTAACCTACAACCATTTGATGAATAGGTATGACTCTAACTGTTAAGCTAATTCTTTTGTTTATTTTTCAAACTTTAAACTAGATCTATGTGTGCATGGAAATTCAAGCGTGTGCGCGCCTTTTGTGTCTGTTTAGTGAAGTCTATTGCTCTTATAAGAATAATATTAGATTTCATGTAATATCATCCCTTCAAAATCATAATTAAACAAAAATAATTTTCAAATACTAAAACGAGTGAAAACCCTTCTGATCTTTCCTAAGCGTTACCCTGCCTGCCTAGGCGAGCTTGCTGGCCATCACCTAGCACCTTGGTTGGGCTAAGTGCCTGGGCTGGGGACTTTTAGAACACCACCCTCCTTTTTGTCAAAATTGTACCCATTTGCCCCTGCATGTGTACGCCTCACGAGATAGCTACATGATAACAACATAAATGTGGTTATCTTGTGGTCAAGAGTTCGAGCCTCTCTCGCCCCAGACCAACATTTCTTTTTATCTTGTTTATCCCTTGGTTGGTATACTGCACATATTAAAAGGATCCTTTACATTGTTGCATATATACTACTTTATGAATATGAGGCAGAGCTATAGATAAGATGTATATATGACAGCTATTTGTTGTAGGGTGTAAATTATACATGATGTTAAGCTTATGAAGAACATTAATTATGTGTGCATGCTATAATATTGAACTAGTCTAATGCAAAATTTGGTTAGAAATTAATGTGCAGAAACGCAATGTTAGCCGCCCTAGTTGTAGTCCCACTTGTATGTGCACAAAGTCTGCTCACAATTATGAGTTACAACATCTCTCTTTAATATCTTCATTACAACATTGTCTCATGTTCTTTACGTGCCATATCTAGTAAGCAGTTATCTTTCAAATCCAAATTAAAGTCCCATCATTCCTTTTTGGGATGTCCCAAATTAAAACACATGGTTTTCATTGACTTGGAGAAGGCGTACGATAGGGTACCCAGAGAGATTTTGTGGAAAGCCCTAGAGAAGAAAGGGGTTAGGATTGCCTATATTCGTGTTATCAAGACATATGAAGGAGCTATGACTAGTGTGAGAACACATAGTGGGTCCACAGAAGATTTTCCTATAACTATAGGACTACACCAAGGGTCAGCTTGAGCCCTTATCTGTTTACCTTGGTCTTGGATGTACTCACGGAACACATTCAAGAGCCAGCACCGCGATGTATGCTGTTTGCAGATGTATTGTCCTAGTGGGTGAGTCCAGAGAAGAGCTAAATGGGAAGGTGGAAACTTGGAGACAAAATTTAGAAGCGCATGGCTTTCGTTTAAGCAGAAGTAAGACAGAATACATGGAGTGCAAGTTCAATAAAAGGCGGAGCACTACTAACTTAGAGGTAAAAGTTGGGGATAATGTCATACCACAAGTCACTCGGTTTAAGTATCTTGGATCCATTATACAAGAAGATGGGGAGATAGAGGGAGATGTAAATACCGGATTCAACAGGATGGTTGAAATGGAGAAAGCTTCGGGTGTGTTATGTGATAAAAAGGTACCACTCAAGTAAAAGGAAAATTCTATCGTACCGCGGTTAGACCAGCAATGTTGTATGGGACTGAGTGTTGGGCGGTCAAAAGCCAACACGAGAATAAACTAAGTGTAGCTGAGATGAGAATGTTGAGATGGATGAGTGGCAAGACTAGGAAAGATAAGATCAGGAATACCATCAGAGAGGGAGTTGGGGTGGCACCTATTACAGAAAAGATGGTTGAATCTCGACTTAGATGGTTTGGGCATGTATGGAGGAGACCTGCAGATGCCATGGTTAGGAGAGTTGATCATATGGAGGGAAGCCTAGTTGTTAGAGGCAGAGGAAGACCTAGAAAAACTATAGGTGAAACTATTAAGCAGGATTTAGAGGCGAATGGTTTCACTAGAGATATGATTCACGACAGACCACTATGGCGTCGTTTGATCCATGTAGCCGACCCCACCTAGTGGGATAAAGGCTTGTTGTTGTTGTTGTTGTTGTTTCCTTTCAATGTACCAAATCTCACAATGGTAAATAAGTTCTATTCGTAACCATTGATTAGGTTGAATCTAGTGCATCCTTGAAAAGTGTGAAAGCCGAACATGATTCTTAATTTAGGACCGATGGAGTTTTAGTGGAAAAACTAGACTCACCATGACGACTCGGGTTAATTAACTGAGTCACCTTGTCAACTTTTCCTATTATTTTAAAATTTGGTTATGTTCTTTGCTTGGTGTATAAGTAAGAAAGTGATCAATATATACTTTTTTGCAGGCTGCATTACTACCAAGGAGTTGGGGACAGTGATGCGATCCTTGGGACAGAATCCCACTGAAGCTGAGCTGCAAGATATGATAAATGAAGTTGATGCTGATCAGAATGGCACCATTGATTTCCCTGAGTTCCTGAATTTGATGGCTCGAAAGATGAAGGTGAACTCAAACCTACAATTATCATTGTCCTCCATGTTCTTTAGGGTACCCTAGCCTGGTTATTTTTTGCTCTGAAAGAGATAATAGCAGGTCCTTTTGTATTATTATTTGTTTTTACAAGTGATCACTTTTGCTTGTTCAAAACGTTCTACCCAATTGACGTCAATATTGCCATACCCCCTTTTATTGATTTGTTATTCATCTTCTTGGCAAAAAACACGGGAACATATGAACAACCTTTACCAAACATCAGAATTCTTTTAAAATTGCCATATGGGTATGCCACATATATTTTTTACTTGTGGTCTTCTTGTCCCGGATTTTTTTTTTCCCCTCAACTCATACTCTTAAAAAGAGCGTACCACTTTGACGTGACATTTTGATACCTTTTTCCTTGTTAAGGACACTGATTCAGAGGAGGAACTGAAAGAAGCATTCAAGGTCTTTGATAAAGATCAGAATGGCTTTATTTCTGCTGCAGAGGTACATAAAATAACCTTTTCTACCTTCGCAATTTTCTTGTTTAACTTATTTGCCTTCATTCGTTATATGTTAAATGCTAGTAATGGTTTATAATCTGAAAAATTTGCAGCTTCGTCATGTAATGACAAACCTTGGGGAGAAGCTGACTGATGAAGAAGTGGATGAGATGATCAGAGAGGCTGACATGGATGGCGATGGCCAAGTGAACTATGAGGAGTTTGTGAGAATGATGCTTGCTAAGTGAACACGATACTTGTTTGGAACTCTGTGCTGGGTACTATAATAGTAGAAGATGATAGTTTCTTCGTTTTCTGTTAACTAGGGCTTTGGCAAATACTGTTTGGTTTATAGCGGCAACTACTTGGTTTGGTTGGTTTGGTTTAAGGGAGATTTCTTTTCGAACTCGTATGGTTATTCAAATCATATACATGCTGTCTCTGCAGGGAATCATAAACACCACACCTATCTCCTCACTTCTTTTTGTTTTCTTGCTTTGAGTACAAGATTAACCTTCTTTCCCACCATGCCCCAAAGAAAATATTTTTCCCGCAAATTTTTAAGCGTGTATTTGTAATGAAGAATAAATTTAATGGCATGATTTATATTTTATCAAAAATGTTTAAAGGGAATGACACAGGTCGCCTACAAAGTGGAATCACCGTACAAGAACTTAAAGCGAGCCAACCAAATAAAATTGTCAATCAAGCTAAAATTGTATCTCGTCCTGAAGAAGTGTATTCGAAACCTTTGATTTCTATTAAGATGGTTATGGTCTAAAACGGAGAGATGGAGAAAAGGAAAAAGTTCTACTCGGAAGGATTGGTGGTGGATATTTTTCTTTTTTCGACTTTTAAATAATTGAGTTACAACAGTTTCTAATCAGACCAAATTGGTTGAATATATAGTGTTGCCGCAAGTATATCTTGTCAATTTGGGCCAAATTGGTTGAATATGTACTGTTGCGGCTCATCGCTTCAAAGAATCACTTGCCTGCCTTTCAATGATGCTTGTCATATAAAATGCACTAGGGTATGCCCGTGCCATCCGGCATGGCGTACCAAATTTATTTTTTAATAAAAGACGTTTAGGACGCATTCAAAAAACTTACACGTAAAAGAATGAAATTCAAAGAATTTTTTCATTATAATTTTTTTTATTGGATGTGATTTTAAAAAAGGTGCATGATTCAATTTAATATTTTGCTACCAAAATTTTCTAAAGATATATTCACTTGGGTGTAACAAAATTGGCAAGAGGATCGACTTCTCGACCAGCCAACCAAAGCTTGAACCTCAGGAACTCTAATTACGTTTTTCGTTCTTCCAAAGTTGATGTCAACGGTTGTATCGATATATGACTTGTAATTACTAAAGATTAACAATGTAATTGGAATAGTAATTCTAATAAATTCATTATATGTAATTCTTATTAGAAAATATATTTTTTTACAGAATTTTATAGTCACAATGGATCTTGTTATATAGATCTCAATGAGTATGTTTAAAATATATAATTTTTATTAAATTTAAAATTTGGCTTAAAAGTTATTATACTTTCAAAGTTTTCTAAAAATGTGAGGAGAGAGAAAGTTGATGTGGTTGAGTGTGGATGATTGTGTGTTGTAATATATATCATTCTATGTGTATGTTTCTATTGAATGGTGGAGATTGTGTAGAACTAAAAGAATCTAATAGTATGGATTGATTCTTAAGATAAACTACATCGTGTGGTTAAAACAAAAGATATCTTTTTAAAACTTCATCTGAACCCTTAATTAAGTTGATTTGATGAATTGTCCTTGGTCAAAAAAACCTTTCCTTATTATATAGATGTGTATATATAAAACTTTGCATCCAAAAATGATCCGTCAAACTTTCAGGAACAGTTAAATTATTTCAACTACTTACATACATCAACTCTTTGTGTAGTCTCTATATGTCTAGCATTACTCCTCCCCGTTATCACGCTTAGGGGTAAAAGTGAATGTTCAGTTCTTATATTATTTGCAACAAGATATGCTATTATTGGCTAATGGCCCTTCAAATTAAGCGTACTTGTGAACAGATCTGGAGAAGAATTTGAAGTCATACGTAAAAGCCATTGTGGATAGAAAGTTTTATGGTCAGATTATGTAACTTTACTTTAAGTGAACATTCCTGTAGCTTTACTTTAAGTGAACTTTAAAGTGGCTATAAATAATAACAAAAATAATAGTAATAACTAGAAAATTAGTTGCCTACGTTGTTGCGACATTGAGGGAAAAATATTAATTCCGAAATGCCTAACAAAGAAAAAAAGAAAAAGAACAAATCTAGACATGAACCTAAAGAGTACGAAATGTGATAAACAAAAAAAGATTAACTGGAAGAAAAAAAATACCTCTCCCTCTTGAGAATTTGAGTACTGCTTGACAATACACAAAGTGACCATAAAACGAACTTTACATGCCTTTATCTCCGTAAATTAATGACCACAACTACTTGAAACTTCACCATTGTCTCTAGTGTATACGTGCACCATCTCTACTAAATATCAACTCTCTGAAGAAGCAGCATTGCCATTAGATGCATAAGAAGCAGAAGAATACTTATGATTGTGCATCCAAACTTTAAAAACTTGCCTACTCACCCCAACTCCTCTACAAAACCTCTCCACCTCATCACCCACATCTCTTCTCTGCAACTTCCACCCCAACTTCTTTGCAAATTCCATCATCTTTTCCTTCTGCTCTGCTGTGAACTTGGTCCTGGACCTCTTCTTGCCGATCCTTTCTGACTCCACCACAACCTGCCGCCCCTCTCCACCACCTCCACAGTCAACCATGTAGGCTGCCACTGGGCCGGTGGCACCGGTGTTGGTAAGCTTGCGGTGGAAGTTGCGGTGGCAGGAACATGCGGCGCAGTGGAGGCTGGCTGGGGAAGAGTGAACGGGGGTGAACTCACCGCAGCCATCGGTGGCATAGCCGCCCAGGCTGGCAGCATGGTTCCTCACACACTCTTTGTAGACATAGGCAGGCTCGTTTGTAGTATTCTCTCTGCCTTCCATTTCTTTGAGTGTTTGTGTGTATGATTTTTCACTGAGTATATAAATGGTGAATGAGTTGCAATAATGATGGTGGTGGTATTGGTGAATTACATCTCTATGCTCCTTGATGGTTTGCCAAGACGTACAAAAGATAATATACTCTACCTTCCTAAATGAAGAGTTGAAAACTGAAGGCCGACTTAATTTGAATGTTCAACGGTAAATAAAACCTTTGAAAAGTGTGTTAGATTTTATTTGGTTCTTAATGCTGATCAAAAACGTATGATTTTACCATTTTACCCTTATTATTGTAGTACACATTAGTATTTAATGGAAGAAAAGAACATGTCCGCCATTGGAATAAAGTTAAATTAATCAAGCATTCAACATAAGATTATCCTTAATACATAATTTTGAATAGTAACCCAATTTAAAATTAAGAGGTGAAGAAACAAATAGTATTTCCACCACTTAATGTTGAATAGGCTTTCTATTTAGCATTAGGGGTAAAAAGTAAAAACAATCACAACCTTAGGCCGCTTGTTTTGGAACGTTTCAAAATAAAAGTCGAGTTTTTTTCTGAGACATAAAAAATGTATTGAATCTAAAAAATGCTCAATATATCAGATTAAAGCTTCAATTTAAATAATTTTCCTATGCCAACCCTAATGAACATCTACATTAAGTACTTGTTTAGTTTGAGACTTTGTTTATTCCTGAAACTTGAAATGGATAATTTCACGTAGAAAATTTGAATCTCGCCAACTTATAATTCGACCTCTTAACATGAACTATAAAAGGCTTCCAATGTGCAATTACTAGTTTAGAATTCTAGGAATGAACAAAATTCAAACCAAACAAAGAGAGTATCATTTCTAATAATTAACCAAAAAGTTGTGTAATATACTAGGATTGACCTTTTATTAAAATTCAAACTATATATCATGATTAATTAACAGCTTAGCTAATCTTGAATGTTGGATTCTTGTATAATATTACTTTTGGAAATATAGACACGATATAACGCAATGATCTGAATATTTGTCAAAGGGGGATGAACACACTTTAATTATCTTCTGTGGGATTTAGATTCCCATGAAGATTAATAATTATATGGTTTTCACATGAAAAGCATTAGTTTTCCAATTATAGTTAATATAACTTACTAATCTTTCCATTTTTCTAACTATAAAGACTAGACATTACATCTAGCATGTCGGTATGTCATTATATTTGATAATCATATATAATTGAAGGCTGTCTCCGTTTGTACTGAAGTACAGTAAGCGAAAATGTGGGGTTTTGAGTATCAAACTGATTTTTATTTGGTGTGATTTTGCCAATTTGATGGAAAATACCAAACAACTCATATAATACATGCCGCTAATAACATTTGATAAGTGTGATAATTAACGATCTAATTTAATTAGATGGATTGTGTTAATATAGTATAATAGCAAAGCGTCACCCTTTTAACATAAAAATAATATTGTATACAATAATTTTTTATATAAAGAAAAGGAGGAAGATTTAAGTCTCACTAATTAAAAGTGCGCACTCGCTACTAAAAAAACCAATGCACCATGTGATATATAATCAGCATGTTCTATTTATTATTTTTTTCTTGGAAGAAGCATGTCCTAGTTCATGAACAGTTACTTGATACAAGTATTTTGTACAACGAATTTGTTAAAGGATATGAAAAAAAAAAAAGTCAAGGCAATTTTGCTTGTGTTCAACGAACCAGGCAAAGTCAGAGCTAGTCAATCCTCCCTTGTTGTAAACAAAGAGAAATGAATGGATCTTAAATACAAATTTACTACAATTTTTGCACGCATTACCCATATATATATATAGGTGATTTAAGTAAAAACTTTTTTAAAAATAATAAGTGGCCATGTTGTTATGTTATATTCTATTTTTTTAGAGAATAATAATAACTTGGAAGAGTAAAATGGAAAAATAATATATATATGACAGTGTTTCTCTCTTTGTTTGGTCAGATCCTTGAGTTTATGTTATAATTATGCATTTTTTTTTTCTTGCATTGTTTTTTAAATAGGAATCAAACCTGCATTGCTGCTAGCAATGTTCAACATTATATATATATATATATATATAAAATGTGTACAACGTTTTTAAATGTTTTTACTTCAATTACCTATATATATATGGGTAATGCGTGTAATAAGTCGTGGGGGACAAGTTGTTATGTTGAGGCTCGGAAGAGGGGTTCGTCCAATGTTCCTCCTCAGTGTAACACTTTGACATGCCGGCTGTAATGTTCATGCATTAGTGTTCCATGGGGAGCATTACTTTTATTTATTTGCTTTTCCTCCCTGTCTCTTTAAGCCACTTGCTCACATGCCATGCATATATTTTGCAATCCACCCCCTCACTTTTTTTTGGCTGTTTGTAATGCAAGTATCTCGACCGGTCTATCTCTAGTTGGATAAAAGATAGTTCATTCGTATCGAGATTAAATAATTTATAAGACATTATTTGTGAACTGGCTCTCAGATATAACATCTCGTAAAGCTTGAACACACAATATTTCACAAAATACTTATCATGCATGGCTCAAATTTACTATTTGACAGCAACTTGGTTATACTTTCTCAAATAACCCCCACCCCATATTTTGTAAGAGAAGAAGTAAGCAAATTAATAGATATTTATCCCTCTAAAGATGACAGTAGTATATAGGATAGAATTTCGCAAACTTCAGTTCTTTGATTATATTAAAAATTAGATTTATCTTTAAAAAAATGTAAAATCCAAATACGATTCTTGACTTAGCACGAAGAGATTTGTATATATAGTTTGAACTTAACAAATTAAAGGTCCAATTGTCTTTTTTAGGTCAGTTTCTTTTTAATATGTATAATCATTGTACTAAATCGCATGATTGTAAACAACTTTTATTTTCAACAATTGAGTATGTTAAAATTAGCTTACCCTCAAATTAATGACAAACAATGAAAGTAAAACGTAGACTCTTAATTTTGGTGGAATTATCAAAAAAATTATCACTATTACTAGACTAAAGTACAGTTTTAAAAGCATATAATGCAACTTTTAAAAGTAATATTATACTCCAATAAATATATAATTAATTTGGATATGTATACCAATTTAACTAGTATTACATTGCCCAATACTCAGTAGATAAGTACATATTTTAGTGAAAAGAATGGCTTTGCAGCAACCCGCAAGTACTCCTTAACTACAAATCAAGAATGCTCCTTAACCTACATAATATCTACAATTCTATAAGCCTCCAATTATAATATCCCTTTCACTTGTGTAGACTCCTCCAGGGGCGGAGCCACTTGGGGGCGAGGTGGGGCCATGGCCCCACCTGGACCTTTTGTAAATTTTTAAAGAGTTTGGGGGGCTTTGTGTGAGAAGAGCAAGTTGAGGGGCCAGCATGTAATTTTAAGAGAAGGTGCTGTACTGCTGTGTGATGTTGAACAAATAAGTTAAGGGGCCAACTTCGTAATATAGGTTAGGTAAAGAAAGTTTGGTCAGTTCTTTTGTGGGGACGGTTCTGCGTGATTTTTAAAAGTTTGGTCAGTTTTTTTGGGCAGGGGTTTTTATGCCAATAAGGGTATAAGTATAGAGTGCACGCGTGTAATATATATTAGATTGTATATTATAAGTTAAAATATTTTTTTAATTTTAATAATAAGTAGAGTTTTTTATTCTTCATTTGTTCTGGTATTTTAGATTAGATTTTTTCTTTATAATTTTATACATTTTATTTTAAAATTTTGAATATTATGAATTATGTGTTTTAATGTTGATTTGCTTCTTAAATTTTTAAATATTGTTATTAAATTTGATTATTGAGGTTGATTTGTTTATTATTTAGATTAATATATGTGTTTGTTGGACGTTGGTTATAGTAAGATGAATATTGAGTTGATAAAAATATATAATTAATTTTAGTATATCATTTTTAACTTTTCCAAAATATCGAAATAGAATGGAGAAGTATTTTAGTAAAAATTTAGCCTAGAAACATAATTATTGAGTTTGATTTGGCTTAAAAAAAATTTTGGCCCCACCTGGAATTTATTCCTGGCTCCGCCACTGGACTCCTCCAATGGGTTCCAGAACCTTCCATATCATGATGCTTTCACCCTTCTTTATATCATTCCGGAACATTGTTAAGCCTCCAAGGCTACCATATGCCCGAGTCACATGAACATGCATGCCAAAATGGTCTAAATTCGGCGGCATATGACACTCTACTTACAAACTCAAGGGGGTAATAGTTCTACTATGAGGTTTATTTATGTTATGGAAGTGTTAAGTAGCTCTAGTAAAAAAAAGTATGTTCTTTAGCCCCTTCAGTCTAATAGCGGCTCTCGTCTCAAACCTAGGTAGGAGTTGGCTAAAACATTGCTTGTAATGGATGAGGAAAAACATACCACCAGCCTCCTTAACTTTAACACCATCTATACTAGAATTCCACAAACCCATAGGACATCACCTATAAAGCACGGATACTCTCTCGCATGTCACAAATCCTTCCCGATACGTGTCTGGTATGCGATACATCCTGATACCAATGTTTAAAAAGGCGTTCGAGGCGAGACCTTGCTAAAATACTCTGAACCGTGATTTTTTAGGGTAAAAATGAGGCCTATGCCTTATTAGTTTGACATGCACGTGAGGCGTACGCTTTGAGGCATAAGCTTCAAGGTGCATGAAGCATTAAGGCATTAATATTACGTTAAACCCTAGATCATAACGGCCAAAAAGAAAGAGGGAGAAAAAAGGGCGAGCAGAAAGAGAATAGGTGAGATGAGGACTTGAAGATGGTAAAGGAGATGAAATTTTGTGGAAAAAAATGAAGCTTACTTGGAAATATGGTCGGCGACAGCAGAAAAAAACCCTAAAGTGAGGAAGAAAGAAAAAAGATGAGATGGCAAATAAAGTAAGAGACAACGTGATATTTTACCCTTAATCTATTTGTCCTTTTTCCTTTGGGATCCAACTTCAATTAGTAACATGATATTTTCTCCTTTAATGTGATGATTTGAGATTGTTCTTATGTTTGTAAAGTTGTTATTTGCTCTTTTAGTAATGATAATCATGTTATTACATTTTTAAAATTTTATTAGGGGAAAAAAATAAAAAAATGAGGTTTACGCCTCAAGGCCTGTGCCGTATCTTGCTTGGACAAAACGCCATAAACTCGCTTCACTTTTTAAAACATTGCATGATATGCGAATCAAATAGTATTGGTTTTTTTTAATCTCGATACATTAATCCAATATGTCTTGGCACGTTAATTCGATACATCCTGACACGTTAATCCGATACGCAAGAAGGGTTTTTTGTAAATTTTAAAAATTAAAAATGGGTCAAAGTAGAATAACTTAAAATATTAAGGCTTTAAATAAAAGAAAAGGAAAAGGAAATTTACCTATTTAGTCGATTATGATTTTTATCTCTATATATTTGGGGATGTAGTTGAAGATTTTGAAGCGGTTGATGTTAAGTCGAGTTAGTGATATTGAGCCAATTATGATTGCTATCTTTATATTCCCCATTTGTTTTTCTTACTTTATGGAATAATTTAGTCTATGTATGCTTTATGCTTTAATTATGTGGTGAGTCAGGACAATGATCACGTTGAGTATTTGCATTATTGATGCAATTTAGTTTCATTTTGTTAAATTCTTATATATCAATGTTTATTACAGATATAATATAGACTAAAAGACACTAATGCACCATTAACTAAAAGAATGTATCAATTTGCACCCTATACATTTTTTTTTCGACAATTTGCATGTATAAGGTGCAAAGTGTTAGAAAAAAATGCTTAGAGTATAAATTGATACTTTTTTTAGTTTGAGGTGTATTAGTGTTATTTAGTCTATAATATATAATGAATAGATATAATTAAGTACGTATCTCTAATAAAATCAGATTGGACCTAGGCCCAAAGAACTCTAACCCAAAAGAATAAATTACCCACCAATTATATAGAAAATATGTTAATATTCCAGTAAATCCCTTAGCCTAAACCACTCCAGGCCACGATCGGCCGAGTTCATCTTTCTCGAACTTTGTTGACAAGGGAAAAATTTATGAACTAGTTGGCCTAAACTACGATACAAGAAATAATATTAAAAAACCAAATAAATTATGAATTTGTTTGTGGCTGCCAAACTAGCACACTCTCTCTCTCTCTCTCTCAATACGTATGCACACACGTGTATGTAAATTAATTTAATTTATTTAATCTTTTTGTGAATGTTCAGAAATTTATTTTGACCTTTTCATTTCCTTAAGAAATACAATTTGTTTTTTTTTTTTAAATTAATGAATAGATAAGAACATAATTTCTTTAGTATAAGGAAATTTAGTATATTAATTATATTTTAAAAGAAAAACTAAAATTTTAATTAAAGACATGCATTGAAGTTCTTATTTTTATTGACATTTAAAATATAATTAATATACTAAATTTCCTTTTTTTTTTGGTCTTTGAAAAAATACTCTCTCACACACTTTCAGATTAACTCTAATCTCTTCCATAACTCGAGTACCTATTTTATCAAAACAAACAAATATATAGTCTAACATACTTATTTATAAATTAATAATTTTTACAATCACTAATTTTCTTCCATAAAATAGAATTACATTTAATTATATTATTTTTATTTAAAATTTTGAAAACTTACTCCACCGTTGGAATAAACTTTTTGGTTAAAAAATTGTCATGAGATTTTGTGTTAATTTAACCCACCCCATCAAAGAAATCTTGAGTCCGCCCCTAATCTTTCATGTGTCGTATCCTACATTGAAAAATTTAGGAATCACATATCATGTCAAAACACGATTCTCGTATCGTGTATGTACTTCATAGGACATCACACACTAAGCCTACAAGATTTGGAAATCTGGTGTCGTCTGTGCCAAGCACATCTGGACATAGTCGAATAATATTTTGAAGCAAAATAGCTCATATGTATCATCTAATTTTGGTGAATATGGGAAAATGGTAACTAAGAAAAAATGACCACCATGGACCAAGGAAAAACACATGCGTCGCTTCAATTTCCATGCAAATTCATCAGTCTAACACCCCCTTCTTTCACACCCCATCATTCATCCGTTCAAGGTAATGGTATCTTATCAGGAGCTACCTGGAATTTTTTGATGATTAATCGAAATGACAGATTTTCAAACAGGGGCTTCATAGTTGATAATGGTAGTTCACTATAACCAGGATCCAGAGTATAAAGGGCATGAAAAAACGTCAGAGCAAAGAAGATTGATGGTAAAAGAGTAAATAGAGGAATCTAACAAAGAAACAGTTTAATACAGAATGTGAAGAGCATATCCATGAAAGATATGGAACCTTACCCTTGACTTTCTAAGATGGGATGATCACATAAATGCTTAGTCCTGGCAACTCTCAAGACCATTTCCAGCTTTCTTGGTTTTCCTTAGAAGGACTAACATGGGCAACCATTTATGAAGGGGAACTTTGTTTCTGAACAATTAAAAATTCATGGAGCTAGAACCATTGTTTATACAAGTCCTTTACATATCAAGGGAAAAAATAAAACAAAATGGTA
Organism: Lonicera japonica; assembly: GCA_021464415.1. Classification (NCBI taxonomy): domain Eukaryota; kingdom Viridiplantae; phylum Streptophyta; class Magnoliopsida; order Dipsacales; family Caprifoliaceae; genus Lonicera; species Lonicera japonica. Next base: position 51,309,981 of record CM038471.1, read on the forward strand.
CGAATGAAAAAGAACCAACTTGACTTCTACATTCACCTCAATGGTTGCACATCTAGATGCACGATAATAAAATCAACACAAAAAAATAAAGAAAGAGCGACATCATTCATAAAAGCCAGTCAAACAAGTGAAATCTCAATAATTCAATACGAAAGTGAATGGAACAAATGTAGTAGAGCTCATAAACCATCATGTCCTTCAAAGTCAGAGGCAGTTTATATATAAGCTCAAGTAATAGAAAGTTACTGAATCAGTCAACTGGTTCGAATTTCAAATTAGATGGAACCAAGCATGAAATGAAAGCATTGGAAGAAAAATGAAAACAAGGATGGAATAAAAGTTATTTTGGGCATCTGATTAAAGCCTCGGATAAGATAATCCTGCAAGGATACATAAAACAAATCTCATCAAATAATTCCCATATCCTGGCATTATGACAAGATTGATTTGTCCTTGCACCCTTCAAAAAGCCAAAAGCATGCAGCAACATTTCCATAGAGCCCAAAGCCCCACAGAGCCTTAATTCTCTCATGAGAAAGACGACTCCAAAATTTCTTGGACAAAAATCTACCTGAAGCCATCATGTATGGCCCACGTGCATATATGTACAGTTAAACTTGATGCTGCCAAGAACCTACTTGATTGTGACGAACTTGTTGGTACCATGTTTGGCCCAATGAGTCTTCAGATCAATCGGATTGGAAAAGTTATAGCCTTCAGATGCAAGCTTCTCCAAGACCTTCTTAAATGCTCCCAAACTCATCTTCCTTCCTGCTATCCTTGCCCCACGCCTCTTTGTGCTCATTGGCAATGGATACACTGACATGTCAGTGGTACAACACGCAGATTGCCAGCCACCAGAACCCCATCGATAGCACTGCTGAGAAACTCCAGTGCACGAACAAACGGGTATGGGTATGCCTGAGATATCCATATCAATACCATTAATGATGACTTCAGTGCTTCTCTTGGGGGCCCTTGCACGTTGAACAGAATGATTGCTCTCATCTCTTGGGGCACGAGGGGCTCTTTTAGCCTTCTTGGTTTTCGGAGATTTATGGGGTTTAACAGCAGACCTCTTTTTAAGAGGGCCACCTCTGTCCAGCTCTAGCTCCGGCTCAGGCTCCAGGTCAAGCTCAGGCTCGGGCTCTTCTATTTGAGCCACCATTCCTTCCTTTAACGAATTGGGTGGTTGGATCATCTGCACATGATTGGCTCCAGAAGTCTCTTGTAAAAATGTGAAGTTGGGGTGGTGACTTCCAGGTAGTGCATTGAAATACCTGCCTCTAGTATGGTTGACCCACGCATCCCTAACGTCAATTGGGAAGAATGAATCAGAAACTCCGCAAGCCCGATGATGGTGAAATGGGCCACCGTTTGGGGTGGCCATGACAGGTTGGAGGTTGCCTCCACTGAGAACAGGCTTTTCAGATGGGGTGGACATCAGCTCTAGACCCAGGTGGCTCCTGAAGGTCGTTGTAGGTTCGTATAACTCCCATGTTCGAAAATTCATACTGCCATTGCCATCCATGATAGAAAGCTGAAAATGAAATCAAATCAAGAGCTACTTTAAGGGGAAACAGTAATGGGTCAACAAACCTAAGTACCTAACATTCTAACAATTATCTTATTATAACACAGCAATACAAATAAACAGCATTTTGGTTGCCTCTAAAAAACCCTACAAAAACCACACAAACAATGAATCTAGAAGAAAAAAAACATCCGCTGAATCAATGTGATCAAACACAAACAATACACGCATTGGCACTATTATGCATTAACAGATTGAGAACAAAAGTACATAATCTAAAACGAAGAACCTGGATAAATTCAAAACAAGCAAATTGATTAGGAGAAAACAAAACAAACATCGCCATCTCTTTGGACGAATTTACAAACATCAAAACGACAATGTACGTTACACCGATTCGTCCTAGAGAGAACGAAAAAAAAATCAAAACTTTCTTCAGTTGATTATCGATGTTAGATCTCTGCATGTGATTTTATAAAACACCAAACCTAGATTAAAATTAACGATTGATGATGGTGCGAGAGGCATTGAGAACTATATATAAAATAAATCAAAATGCAAAGATAATATGTGAAAGAATTGGATTGTAGATATATATATATATATAGAGAGAGAGAGAGAACAAGATACTTACGAAGGGAAGATGAGGTGATTAGGGTTCTAATTGAGAGAGAGATGCCTCAATGAGTAGGTAAGTGAGGAGAATGGTGGCATCCAAAAGAAGTGATGAATTCATTCATTCAAATGATGTACTCTTCTTCTACTTATTAACAACAACACGCCGTTTCTTCATCTCCTAAGTTTTTTATTCTCTTGCTAATAAATAGATGTACCTCGTATGGTATGTCCCTTTTATAAGGTGACCATCTGCACATTATTCTCTACCTTTTTTTTCCATTATTTTTCTTTACAAATTAGTTATTTTGAATACTTGGATTTATCTTGTTATCCTAGGTGATTGGTTTGTTGAAAAGGGAGGGGTATTAATATGGGAGAAAATGGCAACGTTAGTATTATTTAAAGTGTTTTAGTGTTGAGAATAATGCAGGTGCGTCACTTTGTATAAAAAAAATTAAGATATTAATGTTTTATGTAATATTAAATTGGGGTTCATGATATCCTATCACGAGTTTGAAAATAAATGACGGACAATAACGTTAAAGTGCAATTAAAAGTGTTTTGAGTGTTGAGTGCACTTCACATGGATCACCCTATATGCAAGATCAAAGCAATAACGACTCGTGTTATAAAAAGGTGTTTATTTGGTTAGTGATACTGTATCACGTGTTTAATTATGATATGGTATAGGAGAGAACGCAATTTTAAGAGTTTAAGTGTTTCAATCATAATAAAATCCAGATGTGCCTCACATACATATTATAAGAGAGAGGTTCACACATTTTAGTGTTATGTGGAAGGATTAAGATACTAATGCCTCACGTATTATGAAATGGGGATTTATTTGGTTCCTGTTATCTTGTCACAAGTTTATTTTGAGGAAGAAAGAGATCTAATCATTTTAATGGAAAGAGTGAAATATGTTCTTTACTGATACTTTTTATTAATTTCTCGGATTGAGGAGCTATTATTCTATCCCTTCTAATTTGAAACCGAAACAATTTACAATCGTGTGCGGATACTTTACATTAGTTCTCAACAAGAAACAATCAACGTAAGAATTTACGTTTGTTTCTTTCTTTCAAGCACAATATAATACACATTTGCATTTTAAAGAAAAACGCATTTTTTTTTATCAAGTAATCTTACTGGCATGCATATTTAATGCACACCGGTAAAAATACGTGACTAAAATATCTAGTCTGGTGAGTGCACCATTGATCATTCCGAAATGAAAAGTTTTCGTCGAGGAAGATTACCGAAGTTTTGACACCAACTATACAATAGACACATACTTTTGTTCTCAATCTGGTGGACCATAAAACTGATTGACCATAAAACGTATATACCATGCTTAGATGTGACACAATGCTTGTATGAAATTTAATCTTAAAGACGTTCATGAACTCTATTTTGACAGGATGCGCGACTCTTTTTAATTGTTCACTGCCACTCCAAACCCTCTAAATTTTTACTTGTGTCCTTGCATTTCTAGAGCGCAAACAAAGGATGGAGGGAAAATAAATTCCAAATCCGGTCGTTGAAGAATCAAACCTTTTCTAGAAAACAGGTCTTTTTTCTCATTTGAGAGGGGGAAAAAAAACTCAAGGTAAATTTGGTTCGAGTTCCTCTCAATAAATTTTGAACTAGCACAAAATTTCGAAGAAAATACGCACCCAATGTAACCCACAGCCAAAACCTAACCTGTTAAACTATCATGAAATCTGGTACATAAATTTCCAAAGTGCAACTTCTCACACCATATTCTTGTTTAAAAAACAAGACACCACAGTCCTACAAACTAAGACAGGTCATGAATTTAAAGTGTATAATTATTACATCGGATGAGAAAAAGAGACTATATACAGATCAATTAGTACCAGAAAACTCGATATTACTTACCACCAAAACTAAACTCCATGATTGAATTCAAGCAGATAAATTGCCTTTGGTGAACAAAAGCTTTAATTTGTAACAAAATGGTACCTTGAGTCAACATAGCTCTCAACATCCCAAAGGAAAGAACCAAAAGTGACAGCCTCCAAAACAAGTCTCCTCAAACACCCAAAGCTGATCTTCATAAACTTATCTTTGGACGAATTGACAGTTCCTTCAGGTGTCATAGCAATATCAGGTCTACCAAACAAGGCCTCGGTGTGTTTCTCCATAATGCTAACAGCCTCTTTCGACCTTATAGTCGCGTATCTCTGGATCGTATCACCATCGAATGACATCACATAGTTCCTCAATCGTGATGATTTCATCCCGTCACCAGAACCCTCTCGGTTGATGTCATTGGACCAAGACGAGGCTTCTGGGTGTGGCCCGGAAGAGTCACCACCCTTACTGCCATCAGATCCCGCCTTGCCTCCTAAAGCGTGCTGAATGTTGATATCTTCGTCGTCCAGTCCATTTGGGAGAATTTTCATTGTTTTTTCGAGCTGGAACCTCTGGTCAACCCTCTTGAGGAAGTAGCCGTACATGACTGAGGCTGCATAAACTTGGCCCACCCTGAGTTTGCTTATCTGAGCTACAGAGGTCGAATCCCTCAACCGGTTTCCTAAAATGAGAGCCAAGTGATTTTGGATCATCTCATAGGCTTCAGGAGAGTGGAGCCCCTCAAGGTTCTCGTCTTGGCCTTGCCATGAGTCGACTCGGCTAGAAGGGTCTGAGGATGAGAGGGTTACCGCAGGTATTAAAGAAACATTGGCATCCATGAACTTCTGAACAACAAGAGCATACAATATCTCTTCCAAGGCCATTCTCCTCTCATTAGCCTTCACTTTGGCAATTCTCCTAATGATATCAATAGATTATCAAAATAACTAGTATTCACTTCATGACTATGATTATAATTTCAGTAGCTGACAAAGTGGAGGAGCAGATTTTTAGAAGTTATATTTACTTATGTTTTCACTAAAAGGTCAACTGCTTTTTTTTATGAGATATGAGTATGCATTTTGGTAGGGATGAAAGAATTTCCACCTAGCTAAAAGATGAAATGGTGAAAAAGATTTTCACAAATTAGATAATGTTTCAAAGCTTTGACTACAATTTTTGGTTAAAACTGCATAATTTTTCGAAATAAGTGAAAATATTTCACCATTTACTTTTCCCAATAAAGAACCACGAATGACAGCCAATGAAAACTTATTATTTTGTATACAAGCGGTATAAGGATACGCCCAGTGTTCAACCTTGGGGGACGGCACAGGGAACTTGGCAAGTGGCCAATCCCTTTTCCAACTTTGCAACAACAGATGTACCGATTACATTTTCACATTTTAGAGAAAATGTAAGAGGTTTTCTCCTGAACAGACAGTAATTTCAGATTTTGTGACCCCTTGTCATTCTTACGCTTCAAGTAGCTTCATCTTAAAAAAAAGAAAATATAACAAATAAGAGCCAAGTGATTATTGTTGTTTGGGTCTCACACGAATACTAACCTGTACAACACTAGGTCAGTGCTAGAAGTAGGCACTTCATTCTGTTTCTCAGCATCAAGGTCAGTTTGAAGCTGCTCAAGCTGCTGCTCGACCGCAGAAAGGACAAGATGTGGATGACTCATCAAAATCTTAGACAGAAACTGTCCAATTGGAGACTCCAGCTTAAGTGGAGCAATTGGAGCACTCGATCCTGATGAATCTGAAGACATTGAGGCTTCAACAGCAATTCGTTTTCTGCTGCCAAAATCCTTTCTCCCCTGCCCCCATCTCGAGTGTGAGAAGGACTGGTATTGCTGCTATCCAGCAGTCAAAAGAAAGATCAGATAAAATCCAAAGATTTCAGTCAATCGCCCAAAATAGAAGAATAAATTCCAAGCAAATACATCCAACAAGTTTAGGAAAAAAACAAAAACACTGGATTGTTTATCGCATTTTTATCAGAAAAAAAGAACAGTATTATTAAGAATAAGAACATCAAGCCATATAGAAGTAGACATGATATCAAATATAGACATTCACAAAATACTGATAGCAAAAACAACGTCATTCTAAATGAAGCCACGCAATACACAATGGTCTAAGACACCGGAAAGGATAACAGAGTTCTCATATGTTTCTTCCTTCTCCGAACAATGGTCATCAAAGCTTCCAACCACATGGGCCACACACATGCCATCACAATGCACCTCCATGAAACTATTTGTTTCTTTGTCATTCCCGCACTCCCCCAACTTATCGCATTAATTCACTCTAATACTTTTAAGCGGACCCCCCATCCCCAGTTATTGGTTGGGGGGGGGGGGGGGGAATCCATTAATTATAACTTCTGAAAGTACAATGGCAAAAAAATATGGTCCAAGATTCATTGTTTTCCTAGCATAAAATGCACAAAAGGACACAACCAAGAGTTCCATTGAATTAGAGAGAAATCGGGAATGTTCACAACAAATTCTTTTTTTTTTATTTCTAACATGTTTTAATGCAAGTACTAAATTCACTCCTTTTAAGATGGTTTGATAATCAGGTATTCCATCCAAAGTCAGAGTCCTTTCTAGGCTTGCATCGTTGAGTAGAGTCAATACAGCGGATTTGTTACAAATCAGAAGACCGTATTTGATGATTTCTCCCTCTTGTTGCATTATGTGTAAGAGGAACTCTGAAAGTATTGATCATCTAGCTATTCACTGCCCATTTATCAGTTCAGTTTGGGCCAATATTTGTAAGGAATTTGGGATTCATGCAGTATTTCCAAGATCATGGTACGACCTTTTATCAATTAGATGGACATTCAGGGGAAACAAAGCTAGATCTTTTATGTTGTGGAGATGATGTTGTAAGGCCCTGCTTTAGTGTATTTGGAATGAAAGGAATAATAGAATTTTTTAGAAAAAGGAGGAAGATACCGAGAAAATTTGAGTCAGAATCAAAGCATTGGCTTCTTTGTAGGCTTATACTTCAAACAGTTTTGGGTTCATGTCTATTTCTGAGATTCAGAGATTGGGTGGGCAGCTGCTATGGTCTAGGATAGGCTGAGAGTTTATTATCTGAGTTCTTAATCCGGTGATGCTATTTGCTTACTTTAGTTGGGGATAGTCGGTCAGTCTTTAGCTTTTGTCTAGGGGCAGCTTTCTTTACTGCCTAAGGATGCTTTTCTTTGTATCTTTTTTGCCTTGGTTTGCTGGGTAGTGGATTCCTCATCCACTTCCAGTTCTCCTTTGCTTGTACTTGATTATTCTATCAAATATAAAGCTTGTTTCTTATAAAAAAAAAAAAGGAATGCAAGTTTTAACTCTAGCCCTAATGGTCACTCTGACACGCAAATTTGAAGGAATCCCACTATCCAAACATCTTACGGCGTGCTGGAATTGATAATGATGGATAATCCATAAGGATGTCAAAAAGGATTTACAAGAAAATTCACCTAACTTATCACCAAACCAGATGCGACAACTGTATATATGGATATTTCCATTAACCAAGCCACTTGCGCACAGCTTGAGCTATGTTACTGACTTGTCTACTAATGCTATTGACAATCTGACACACAAATTACTAAATAAGCAATTTAATAGCAAGGTTAGCCCCATCAGAAAAAACAAACTTCGTCATAAATATACCAATCGAAAATTCCTCGTCTTCAATACCCAATTTAAACTAGCTCATCTTTTTTTCCTTTTATTTTTTTGATAACCATGGGTATCCCACCCCCACTAATCCCATGAGGCCCTGGTTGCTCGACCGGTTGATGCCACCAGTAGCCCAAGAAAGGTTTCAAGCAGTGAGGAATCGAACCTGAAACCGCTGTGGCAACCTGTTGGGTAACTAGCTCATCTTCATTGCTACTATGTACGGTTAATTATCATAAATATTACAAAACATCAATATCATTACTACTAGTTCCAGTGTTTCCAATATTTTCAATAATGCACCAGTTTCGCTCTAAACTTCAAGAACAATATTAGGCTGTTCCAATATTAATTGGAAGTCAAAGCCTCTGGTATCGTTTTCATTAAGAATATACTATTAGATCTCATGGTTAAGGCCATGATCAATGGTACCAAAGCATCCTCTAGTTCAATGTCTAGCACCTCGAAATTGTCCAAAAATGTTGTTAAAACATTTCGTGAACTCTCCGTTGTGCTTATTTTTCACTTGGACTAGCATTACCTTTATTCCAATCCTCAAATTAACTAGGACATCTTGTACTAATAACAAGAAAGATCAATTCTATCCACAAATATAAAATATAAAAACTTTCTACTAACTACAAAGCAAATCCGAAACCCAATTAAGTGGTCTATAACATAAGAAAACTAGCAATTCTTTATTAAATTTCAAAGAATGTTGTATCAATTTTCCTAAAACTATTTTCAAACCAAGGTAGAAAGAAAACCCAGAGAAAAAAGTAGCGAACAATGAGGGGAGTACATATACCATAATCCCAGCAGTAGCTGAGGAACGAGATTTGGTAGTGAAACACGAGAAATCAGCTCCATTTGATTTGGAAATACCCAATCGGGCAATTGAAGTCGAAGCTCTACTACCACAAATAATGCCGAAAGAAGGGCGAAAAGCAGTGGCTGTTCCCATCTTCATCAATGGAAATTTACATCAACAAACACATCAGAAACCCTAAAATTGTAATAAGCACAGCAAAAGAAAAGAAAAGAAAAAAAGACGAAGAAGAGATATATGTAGCTCCCAATAAAAATAAAAGTGGAAGAGTGAGTGAGTAAATTTTACCTTAGAAGGAAGAGGAGGAGAAGCGAAAATGCTCAGCATCAGTTGGTGTGATGCTACAACTACAGGGCCACGCTCGATCTAATCCTTAATTCCACCCTCTCATCTTTTTGTTTTCCCGATGAAAAACGAATTTTTTTTTTTTTTTTTGTTAGAAGAAACGTATTGATAGGACCTCGATTTTCTTTTTGAAAATCGCTAACAACTAATTTTATTTAATTTTGTATCATGATTAATGTACTTCGCTTTAGTCATCAAAAAAAAAATATACATATATATATACAATTAATCTACCAAAAAGGTCTATTTATAATATAAATTGTATTTTTAACTAAAAATAGGTTTAAATTATTATTTTTGCAATACAATTTTTATAAAAACATTTTTATTGAGCATCCTATGTATGAAAAATTAATATTAAAAAACTCACTTTAATACTTAGGGCCAGTTTGTGTTCACTTTTAAAGTTTGAATGTTTAGACAAAAATTCAAAATCCACCTCTTAATATGCCTCTAAATTATTTTTCAAAAAAAGAATATGCCTCTAAATCATTAAGAATTTTCTTACCTTTTAAAGCAATAAATGTAATCTAAATCTCAATTCAATTTTTTATTTTTTATTTATGGTCTTTGACGAGATTTCTCCATATTACATTAGATTTGAAACTTATCTTACTCTAGGGATGACAAAGAAATCCAACTTGGCGGATTTTCGTCCTGACCCAACCCCGATGGGGCTGGTTTGAGCTGGTTTTTTTAAGCCCAAGTCGGGTTTAGTATTTTTTCTAAAAACCTGGGCCGAGTTCGAGGTGGGTTAGAATTATGCATACTTAAAACTTGACACGACCCACTTGCGTATATATATGTATATATAAATATATTAATACAAACATTATATATATTTATAATATTTATTAAATACAAATCCTAGCATTGTCTCTACCTCTTTCATTATCTCTCAAGTCTTAGCCGTTCTCACTCTCTCAACCGCTCTTAGTCTCTCACTCTCTCACAGGCTACTCGCTGCCTCTCCCTGTCTCCCACGCCCACACCAGCACACCCACAACTCCAACACACGTCTTTCCTCCTCCATCTTTGTTCCTTGTCCACAGTCCCGCTGTTCTTCCTCCACAGTCACGGCCGCTCCTCCACAGACCACAGTCCAAGCCGTTCCTCCTCCACTGGAAAATACGATCTCTAAAATATCCTCCCTTATTCACTGATTTAGGTGTGTTGATTTTATTGATTGGTTTTTTCAATCAATGCTAAAAAAATACTCAGTTACTTTGGATTTTCTTTCTGGTTAATACATAACTTTCTAATTTTGCTAATTTTATGGTTTTTTAATTACTTGAAATGTGTTTTCCCAATGCTCGCTTCCTTTGTTTTCTACTTCTGTTGTTTTTGTTTCTTTTCATTAAGTAAAGTTTTATTGTTCTCTCTTTGTATATATATTCACTATATACAGTTATAACACGCGCGTAACTCATGCTTATGACACTGTTTAAATTAATCAAAACTATTAATGCCTACGACGCTATTCAAGTTGTGATTTTTACTGATTTGGGTTATTTGGGGAGTAAATGTATTATGTATGTAGGTGTGTTGAACTATTGATTTTATTTTTTCAATCAGTTTTGGAGTTAATTATTACTTGTATTAATTTTAATACCATTTATTTCTTTGTTAGATCTATAATGACTAATTCTAATAAGGCGAGAATATTTTGCCCGTGCCACCATCTGAGTGTAGTCCTATTCCAACTTCTACACCAACTTCTGCCTTTGTGAATAATGCTACTGAACTTAGTTTACAAACAACACAAAATTCTCCTAATAAGAGAAAATTAGGAAAAAAAAATTCTAAAGTTTGGCAAGATTTTGAAAAGGTTACCGAAAATGGAAGCAAAATGGCGATATGTCATCGTTGCAAAACAAAACTTAAAGTATATCATAAGAATGGGACAAATCATTTGCTTACTCATTTGGATAGGTGCAAAAAGCGTAGGAATGTTGACATTCGTGATCAATTTCAAATATCAATTAATAAGAGTAGTGATGGGAAAGTCCAATTTGCTAATTTTACTTTTGACCAACAGTTTTGCGTTTAAGACAACGTGAGCGACATTCTATATTCTTACCTATGGAGGAGGAATGGAGTTTAGCAAAAGATATTTGTGGGAGATTAAAATTATTTTTTCAAGTGACTGAAACTTTTTTTAAAACTCTTTTTCCTACCACAAATTGATTGTTCCCAAAAATTTGTGAGATAAAATTGGCTTTGCATAATTGGGCCAATACATAAAATGAAGTGATTAAGAGGATGGCATCTAATATGTTGGAAAAGTTCGATAAATATTAGAGCGAGTATCACTTAGTTGCCGGAATAGCAATTGTTTTGGACCTACGCTATAAGATGGCCTTCTTAAAACGCGTACTTCATAAAATACATGGTGAGGAGGCTACTTTTCAAATAGAAAAGGTCCGAGTTTCTTGTTATAATTTACTTAATAAATACCAAGTCAGGCTAAAAGCGAGTAGTAATAAGACGAGTGGAAGTGGGGTAAGTGGATCACATTTTTAGGTGATTCTACTTCGGCAAGTGTAGGTGGAGAGTGGAATATTGATATTTTTCTAAATATTATCAAATTGTTAGTGATATGTCTGGACGTGTGAATATAAAGTCAGAGTTAGATCATTACTTGGAAGAAAAAATATTTCCACGCACCTAAGACTTTGATATCTTAAATTAGTGAAAAGCGAATGGGTTTAGGTATCCTACACTACAGTTAATTGCCCGAGACATCTTGGCTATTCTAGTTTCGAAATCGTAGCATCTGAATCAACTTTTAATATGAATGGCCGGATGGTGAGTGCTCACGTAGTCGACTTAGTGCTCATGTTTTGGAGGCATTAATGTGTGCACATGATTGGTTATTGAATGATATAAAAGGTAGAACTTTTTTTTGTTTTAATTGATATTTATTACTTAGTAAATTAGTTATTTGAAAATCTACTTAGTATTTAAATTTATTTATTTATGTTATTAGGTGAGGCTTCTACTGTAGATTGAAGAATTACAATTTGTAATGAAGAAACTAATATATAATGAGTTAATGAATAAGAGGTAAATATTTTTTTTCCAACTTTTATACTTAATTTTTCATTTAAGTATTTTATTATTTATATTTGTTATTGTTCATGTTTATTTTCAGGTGGTTATATTGAGAAATGACAAAGCTCTTTACCTTGGAAGATTTGAGAAGTAGAAGAGTTTGTGTTGTTTTAATTTGAGGTTTTTGATGTTTGAATAATTTAATTTGGTTTTAATTTAATGTTTGAATTGTAGAATTGTAAAATTGTTGTAATGTTGTTTGATATTTGTATTATGTAGTTTGAGACTTATTGTTTGAATTATTATGGAGTTGAGTATTGGATTTTGGTATAAAGACAGTGGACTACTAGAACTTAAATTTAAGTTTGAGTTGTAGGTTGAGTATCGGGTTGAATTATTCATGTTTTTTTTTTTAGTTCAAAACAGGGAGTTTGGCAAGTGGGTTGTTCAACCCGGTCCAGTTTAACCCGACCCGCTTCCTTTTAATTCGGGATGGGCGAGGCGGGGCTCCTGTACATGTATACAGAGTGGGTTTGGGTTTTTAAAGAACCGTCTCAGGTTCGTGGCGGATTGGTATACATGCGGGTCGGGTTTGGTATTGGCTGAACCCGCCCCATACCCGACCCGTTACCATTCCTGTCTCACTCGCACATTTGAGCATGCAGTTGGTTTAAAGAATTTGCACTTGGGGACTGGAAGAGTCACTGCCATTACTACCACCAAGTCCCGCCTTACCTCCTAAAGCATGCCAGTGGCAAAGCTAGGATTTTGGCTAAGGAGACGCAAAATTCAAAACATACCAAATTAATCAATAGTTTAAATATTATGTAATTAATATAGAAAAGAAACACAACTAAATTTATGTAAGTAATCAAGGAATAAAATAATCCCTAATTTTAAAAAGTAGATCTAAAAATATACTATAGCTAAGGAGACAAGAAGCTGAGAGAGAGTGTATGAAATCGTGGCAGTGGGCGTGTGGTGTGGAACGATGGCGCAGTGTGGCAATGGATAGAGGTGCGGGTGACCGTGGTTTAATTTGTGAGACAGAGAGTGAAAGAGAGGTGAGTGAGATGAAGAATGGAGTAGAGGAAAAGTTAAAAGGGAGAGAACGAATAGTTAGGTGAGTGGAAGTTTTCAATTGGCCCTAAAATTTTGCCTCCATATATAGTAAAAAAAAATCCAAAACCAAGAAGAGGCACCTGCCCCCACACAACTTCACCAGTGAAGCATGCTGAATGTTGATATCTTCATCGTCCAGTCTATTTGGGAAGATTTTAGTTGTTTCTTCGAGCTGGAACCTCTGGACAACCTTCTTGAGGAAGTAGCCGTACATCACTGAGGCTGCATAAACTTGGCACACCCTGAGTTTGCTTATATGAGATACGGAGGTCAAATCCCCCAACCGGTTTTCCTAAAATAAGAGCCAAGTGATTTTGGATCATCTTATAAGCTTCGAGAAAATAGAGCTCCTTAAGGTTCTCGTCTTAGTCTTGCCATGAGTCGACTCAGCTAGAAGAGTATGAGGATGAAAGGGTTACCGTGGGTATTAAAAAAACATTAGCATCCATGAGCTTCTGAACTACAAGAGCATAAATATCTTTTCCAAGGCCTTTATCATTTCATTGGCCGTCACTTTAGCAATTCTCCTAATGATATTAATAGATTATCAAAAGAAATATTATTCACTTCAAGAGTCAAGTTTATAATTATAATTTCAGCCCTCTAAAAAAGTGGAAGGGCAGGTTTGGGCAATTTAGAAGTTGTATTTACTTATGTTTTCAATAAAAAATCAATTGCCTTTTTTTACGAGCTATGAGTATGCATTTTGGTAGGGGTGAAAGAATTTCCACCTAGCTAAAGAAGAAATGGTGAAAAAGATTTTCACTTATTAGATAACGTATTAAAGCTTTGACCATAATTTTTGGTTAAAATTGCATATTTTTTTGAAATAAGTGAGAATATTTTATCATTTACTTTTCCCAATAATGAACCAAGAATGACATCCAATTAAAACTTACTATTTTGTAAACGAGCAGTAAAATGATACACCCGGTGTTCAACCTTGGGGGGACGGCAAACCTAATAGACAACAGGAAGTCGTGTAGTTCATCCACAAGCACTAGAACATACATAAAAAGGTATCCAACTTATAAACAAACCTAATAGGTTGACAATAGGAAATCACGAAATTAGTTCCGCTATGCCATGTACACACACTTCCTTTTGTAATCTTTGGCACTAGATATGATGCACGATCTAGAATTGATGTTGTTTAGACACTCAATTATTCTAACATATAGAGCTTTCTTAAGATGACACATGTATGAGGGATTGCTTTTGTCTTAAAAGCCTGGGGGGTTAACTTATATAAAAATCTCCAGTTTAGTGCCTATAGAGGAAGGCATTATTGACATCCGATTGTTTAAGAGGCTATTGTTTGGAAAGTGTAAGACTAAGGACAATGAGAACAATATCTGGCTAAATGACAGGGCTAAAAGTCTCATGATAATCAATGATAGGTAGCTAATGAAAGCCTTTTACAATAAGGCGAGCTTTATGGTGTTTTATGGATCCATCTGGGTTTATTTTAATGTGAAAAATCCACTTGTAACCAATTTTTGGGAGGAGTCCAAAGGAATAAGAGTTAAAGTGGCATTACATATAAGTACATTACATTCATTCGACATGACCGCGCACTATTTAAGATGTTTTAACACTTGGGATAGAAATGTGGGTTCAATTTGGGTCGATGGATGGAGAGTGGCAAGACATAGTTTGGTGAGTAATTTGTGGATATGGTTTTTGATACTAATTTGCATTGGATGGTTATTGTGAGTTGATGGCAGATTATTTTAGGTAGGTGAAGGGGTTAGAATATGGGTTGATGATGCAAACAATGATAAATAAAAAAGACCAATTGAGGACTAGCTGTGTAAGTTCCTTGATAGATGATGCTTATAAGTAAATGCATCATTATAAATTTATGAAGCGCCAGTTTGTAAAGATTTGAGGAATTTGGGGATTCTTGAACAAGGGATGAAGAGATTTGAGATACATTTTGCTTGTATTGACCAGGGAACGCATTTAGGAGATGATGGAAATCCGACAAGCGGGTATTTATAAAAACTTTTGGATTCGATGTGGATGACTGATTAGAAATAGAAAGTGGTGAAATTGTTTGTGTCCATTCCCAGATAGTCATATATGAAAGGTGTGAAACATAGGAGATTGTTAAGAAAAGGAAAATATTGACTCGAAAAATATGACGTGAGGGATAAATTTTTATTTTTTTTAGGTTAGATTATAACATTGATATGCACTTTGGGTGGATAAATAACCAACAAAACACAAAGCTGAGATCGAGGGTCAAGTTTGTGGGACTTATATGGTCACAACAATGGATTACAAAGATAATCAAAATTTTCTAATTTGGAATATTTTGGTTGTTAGCCAAACAATTTTTCAAAAGAGGATTTCTTGGAAATGATAACTTTGGCATTCGATTAATAAGGTATGTGGTTGTAGTTTTTTTTTTTTTTTGAACAAAAAGAGCACTGCATTAAATTAGCTCAAAATCAAGAGCATCAATAAGAAAATGTGGGGGAAAAGACTCACAACACCCACAGATAGACATAGAACTAATCGCTTTCACTAACACATAAGCAGCATGGTTCGCTGACCTACGGATAAAAACAAACTCACACTCGATAAACCTACTAGCCAACTTCTTGCAATCTTGAACTATAAACCCAACATACAAAAAGTCACTAACCGACCCTAAAAGGGCATTGACAAGAAACGTCGAGTCAGATTCAACAACGGTAATATAAATGCTGGATTCTATTAACCGTCTTAAGGCTTCACGGCAACTGAGCGCTTCAGCAAAGATAGGGTCACTCGGAGCCTCAATACGGCAATTTTTCGCTTTCACCAAAAAACCATTCGAGTCGCGAACCAAGCACCCGAAACCAATGGATCCGCAGCCACTAAGAACGGCCACATCAAAATTACATTTTAATTTCCCCACATGTGGCCTCTGCCATTTAACGACTGGCCCACTAGAAACACCAACAGGAGAACTCAAATTAGGATGCTGGGCACCTAGCCACCAAGACAAAAAAGATAAAGCATAATTATATTTTTAGTTGGCTTTATTCTGATGCCAAAAGTATTTTTTTATTGTAATTGTTTGAATCAAATTGAAGATTTGAAGATACGACAATTAACAAAAACTCACCGGACTTACCGGATTCATCGTACACAATTCAAGACCTAAGGCAAGTTGGTATTATGGTTTGATTCAAAATATAAGTAGTGGTCGAGCTTAAAATTTGAATTAAAAAATCTTTTGAGTCAAATTTATTTTTGAGTATTTTCACCAAGTTCTAACGAAATTCGAGAAGGCCAATCGACATAAATTATTGAGAAAACTTATTTTTTTTCATATTTAACGTGTTTCATAAAGTTGCTTCTAAAATTTGAGTCAAATTGGTACCCAACAGATTTAATACAGTAAAATAAAGTAAAAAATAAAAATAAAAATAAATTTTTTTTTAAATAAATGATTATATTAAATAAAAAGGAAAAAGATTGGAAAAATCAAAGCTTGTTTCCTTTCTTTCATGCGCAGGCAAATGAATTAATGGGCCAAGCCCATTTTAGTGCAAGGCCACGTGTAAATAAAGAAAAGGAAAGCAGCGCATGTTTTTTACATGGTGGACCGGTACACCTATTGCTAATGTGTACCGGCCCGGCAGTAATTTACCTATGGAATTAAAATCCGAGATTTTAGACTGGTCTAATATTTTCGGGTTATACCGATTCAGCACTAATTTTCTGAGCACAATTTTTTATAGCAATTTTTTTAAATATTTTTAACTTATTTTAAAAAAGATTTTAATTCTAAATTTTTTCTATAAATATAATTATTGGTTTTGGTCAAAAATACGTAGTTCTAGAGAGCTTTTTCACAAAAAAAAATATCCAAATGCTAGAATTAATTTTTGAGAGTTTTGAAATATCACCTAAGTTTTGTTTACATGATATAGGAGATCATATTGTTCTTCAATTTTAAGAACTAGGGTTTCAAACGTTCACGGTCCTACGGGAGTGTCTTTAGTTGCGATTGGAGACTGGGTGAGCTAAGTGGTTAACGCGCGATAAGGTAGATCGCAGACGGGGGTGAAGGATTATGATCAAGTGCGTAAAAGGAGGTGACGGGTAAACTAAAAAAGCGGGAAGCGCTATGCCAAGCCAACTGCGGTTGGATTCTACGTTCAAGGAATTGACGGGACTGTTGGGTAAATTATGGGAAAACAATTTTTGTAAGTCGTCAAGTCTGTAATTCCGTTTTGATCAAAGTGAAGCAATATCGATTAGTCCCAAGGATTAGTCCTACGCAAGTAAGGATACCTCATAAATTCCTGGTGTTATGTGATTGTTTTTTGTGATTGCTTGATTGATTTAATTGCAAGAAAACGCAATACAGGTTTCAACAATAAAATTGATTAGACCTAGGGTTTTAATTCCGCTTATCAAATCTCAAATTATTTTTGATAAAAACCCTAAAATCAACCTAGGCAAAACGATCCCGAATTTTTCATAAGTAGTGAATGCATGTGGCCAAAAAGTGAGAAGCATATATGTGTGATGAAGTAAGGTGAGGCCAAATTCAGCTATTTGGTAACGATGACGTTCAAAAAGGCCATTATGTTTCGGGGTGTGTAGTGGTGTGGTAAGATGAGAAATGCCATTGGTGGCAGGAAAAGATTTTAAAGATTTGTATTCTCTACCATTATTAGTGTAAAATGTAATTATCTAATGTTTGAGATATTTTTCAACTATTGCCTGGAACCGAACAAATATGTAATGAATGACAAATTTTTTATTTAAATGATAGAGCCAAATATATCGAGTGAAATGGTCGACAAATATATTTATAACCATCTAAGAAACAACCGAAGAAGTCCACATATCATAATATAAAAGTTCAAGAGGACGGGAACTTGTAAATGAGGACAATGAGAATGGTAACCGGTGAGTTTTATTATAGTGACAAGAATTACAAATAGAATCATAATGTAACACCCTTTCCTTAATTAACACAATTTGCCATGTATTAAGGCCTAGAGGCCTTAGGATAGGCTAGCTAAAATGGGTATACAATCAAATAAGCAGTATTCATAAGTAACATAGGACATGTTTTAAACTAATATTTACCTTCATATAACACAACTAACCAAGTTCATAATTAAGCTTACATATATATTACTACATAATCATACTTAATTACTTTAACATGTAACAACAATTACATATACAACATACATCACAAAATAGATACACAAATTTAAGTGTTCCTAGGCAAGTGTTGCCTAAACATGTTATCCATATTTACAACGAAAAAGTAACAGTACCGGGGCATCTACGACCTTCCCAAACCCGTCGCTCCCTTAGTGTCCTTATCGTTGTTGTCTGTCGAAAAATATCCTAGAGGGGGAGGGGTGAATAGGGTTTTTGAAATTTAATCAGTTATTAAAATAGTTTCAAAAAAAGTTTAAATAATTAAAACTTTAACTCAATGTATATCAAGGTAGTATGTTTATCAATGAATCATAAAAGCAAGTAATAAATATAAATATAAGTAAATAGAGAGCTTGAGTTTAGATAGATTGAACCAAATAAGGCAACGGCATTTTGTTCACGCGGTTCAGTTGTTTAGACCATACATTCGCGCCCGAGTAGTGACCCTGAGAAGTTCCACTAAAATCGATTTTTTTGCGGGTGAAAATCTAACCTTTACAAAAGTAATCTTTCTCACTACACTCTACAAGTGTTATTCTTCTAATAACCCTTTACAAGTGTGGGTCTTCTCACCGCACTCAGCATAAAAAGCACTCTTGCTATACTATAAGAAAAACCTCTCACAACAATGAATAAAGAAGTTGTTTTGGTGACAAACACCAATGTAAAATATCTCTTAAGTGTTTGGAGGATTACAATTGATACTAGCACTAGAGTTATCAAGTTTGATCAAAATATATAGCTCAAAATGAAGAATATGATCATTGTATTGAATTTTAAACTTGAATAATGAAGATATATGAAAAATGAGATTGTATGATCATTCAAGTTGTTAAAATTGTGTCTAATACTTCACATATATAGCTTGCAAAATTATATAGCCGTTTGAAGTAATTATAAAAAATTATGGGTTAAAAGAAGACATTTTTCAAATCTCCAGCAACTAGTTTTTGCACCATCAGTCGACAGAGCAAGCTCATGGGCATTGTCCCAGCCAACCAAAATTCCAAATTTTGGACTTTTGCATTTTAGCTTTAAAGTCAACTCTAATGCTTTCGGGACTTTAAGAATATGTTCCTAAGACACTTATTTTCGGGAAAACTCAAAATATATTCAAATGAATTTAATATAAATTTATTTCAAAATCGATTTTTGTAAGAATGATGTTTTTGAAGAGATTTTGATTCAAGCTTGTTTTCAATCAATCAAACAATGATATATGATTTATTTAAGCCATATATGATTATCAAATAAGAAACTTTACATTTATCTAAAGTACTTACTCAATTACAAATTTAACAAGTCTTTAAGCACTTAGAAAGTTTATTTGGTTATTTATTTGCTTTGATCTTTGATCCTCATTGATTTGTCATTATAAATATGCTTTGATCAAGTTGTTGTGAATGATGAGAGCTAATGTATTTTGGAATACATGTAGAGGATTGATTTCACCACAGGTTTTGTGGGTTTTGTTCCACGTATGATAATTACTTGAAATATGGCTATACTTGAAACATTAATTAAGTAATTACACAATATTAAATTATTGTTATTATCAAAATAAGATTGGTGACTTTTAGGTCAACAGTTGTGTATACCTACATTTTATTAAAAAAAGGTGAACATATCACTCAATATGGGGTAAAGGGGATGTGGTTTTGAAAACATTATTTTCATATCATCATGTAATAGCTTTATGAACATTATAAACAACAAAAAGTTATTATAGGAATGACATTTAATTTATAACAATGCATTTTCATGCTTATGTAATTTACCTCTATTGTGTCAACCCTTATACAATATATTTGGTGAATCCATACTGGAGAACAATATACCTAATGTAACAAGTCAAAATCACATAACAGAGCTAACTCGATCCAATAAAAATATACCATGATCATAGAAATATATTAGATCAATTAGTCCACAAACAATTTATATATAACCCGTCATACCTTGCCTTTGTCTAAATTTTTCGGCTCTTCACCGCTGGCTCTAGGCAGCTGACATCATTGTTTCTCCCAGGGATTTATTCATTTCCAACCCAAGGGCACCAAGCCTTACCTATTTTCACCTAGCAAGCATCAACTATGAAAATTCTCATCAACCTTAATATATATATCATAGATAGAATTATCGTCGAGAATTTTCTAACCGAATATAGCCAATCGTATCCCATGAAGATAATCGTAATTGCCATATCAACAGAAATCCATAAGCTTGCCAAGAGAAATAAAATTTCATATAATCTCCAAACCACGATGAATAATTATGCTCCAATTATATCCAAGAAGCCAGATTGACACAACTATGATGCAAATTCATGCTTACGATGCTATAATCTTATTATTCAATTAATTATGCATTATTATCTTCATACATGTTATTATTGTCAAAATCATTGAATTACCATCATTTTCTTGAATAATTTATGCCATATAAACTATAATTATTTCCTCTTTATATTCCTTTACACTTGACAAGTACAAAACATACTAACTTCTTAAATCATATAATCCATGATCAAAAAGTATAAAGATTTATTGACATGCAAGATCAATTTTGAGTTTGCTTTGCATTTCTTGTCCATAATCATCGAATTAACATCAAATAATCCAAGTTAATTATCTTCTCAAACATCCATCATTATTTCTCAATATACAAGAACAATACATGAAATTTTATCATAATTCATAACAAGTTCTTCAAGATTTAAGGCCTAGAACCCCCGACTTAAGGTATTTAACAACAAGGATGAAGTTGAAGATGATGATCCAAAACCCCAATCGGAGAAATACAGAACTTCCCAAGGCAAATAATGATTCTAGGTGTTTATATGAGTGAATTTGAAAAAGAAGCGACTCAAAACTTCATTAATGGATGCATGAGACGACTTTTTGAATCGGCAGCTTTGTGAACAAGGAATACTATACGTTTCGCCCCAATAAGCCAAAGTAATTGTTAATATATGCCCTGATACCAATTTGTAGCACCTATGCCTTAATTAATAATTAACCATGCAATTAAGGCCTATAGTGTTACTAACCCATCTTAGGCTAGCAAAAATAAGTATAAAATCAATTAAGTAACATCTGACATGTTTTAATTTAATATTTACATTCATATAACACAACAACTAAACAAATTCATAATTAATTTTACATGCATATTACTACATAATCATACTTAAGTACTTTATAACATGTAACAATTAATTACAAAATTCATACTTAATTTTACCTACATATTACTACATAATCATACTTGAGTACTTTATAATGTGTAACAACTAGTTACAAAACTCATAATTAATTTTACATGCATAGTACTACATAATCATACTTAAGTACTTTATAACATGTAACAACTAATTACACATAAAACATATATCACAAAATAGGTAGACAAATTTAAATATCCTAGGAAAGCTTGGTTAGCCATATTATACATATTTACAACAAAAATATGACTGTTTCAAAGCCATTTACGACATTCCCGAACACGTCACTTCCTTGGTGTTCTTATCATCATGAAAAACCCTACCTTAAGGTATTTAACAAGAAGAATAAAGTTGAAGATGATGACTCAAAAACCCCACCGATTAAATGACGATTTTTTTATCCGGTCCGATTTCTAAACACCCCTAGATAAGCCTCCGTAATGAGTCAAGTTAAGTTTAACCCTACTGGGCTTTTAAGACCCGTGAATTTCTTGGACTGGACATATCAAGTTTTGATTAATCAATGGGTTAGGCTAGAGAGTTAAAGACAGGCCAAATGGCCTTTTTCCTTTTAAGAAAAAGAAAAAGAAAAGAAATGATATCTTAATATTTACTATGGTATACTTTTTGACAACTTCTTTCTTTTCCTTTTTCTTTCATTTTTTTATCAAACTCAATATTTTATAATAAAAATTAACTTTATCTGCCCTTCCTAATTTGGGTAATATAATGTAAAAGTAACGATAATATAGATTGACTTGATTAACCTTTACTAATTAGGGTAATACAAAGTAGTAAATGTTATTAGAGTTTTGCCCTCTCAACTATAAGGGTGGTGTCACCTTTGCCCTATGAATTACTAAAATTAGCAATTTTTACCACAAATTATCACTTTTATTGCAATTGACAATTTTTCACTGACGAGGTTAAGTTTGTTAACGGTAAAACCTACACCTGCACATCATGTGAAATTTTTTAAGGGTATAATGGTCATTTTGCATTTGGCTCCACTTTTGTCAATTTTTCCCCAAAAAACTTGATATACATTTTTGATTTAAGGGGAATTTTTAGAATTTAATTTGTCATTGCTTAATTCCACACTTAAATACAATAAAACCTTACTTTCGTATAAAATAATTAAACTAGTATAACGAATAAGTAGGAGTCAATCCAAATCCAAGTTATACCTCAAAAGTAGGAGAGTTTGTCGAAATCCAATATTTTAAGAACCAAATTCAAACAGTTTTTAAATTTTGATTGTGAAATTATCCAAATTAAAAAACTAAAAATTAAACTAAACTAATTAAATTAAAGTAGGCAACCAGTACTTAATAATAAGAAATCCCAAGGAAAGAGAATCCACCACCATAGATATAAACAAAAAGTATCTAAGTATATTTTTAATATTCATCCCTACTATATAAATAAATTCAAAATCACTATCATTCTTTCTTTAAAACTAATGTAAATAAAAATAGGCATCGCCTATATCCCCCTAAATTGGTGATCACAAGAGATCCTTCCTTTATTTTAAAAACAATTAAAGTACTAGAAAGAAAACACGCGTTATAGTAATGGTAATTTCAAAATTTATTTTAATTCAGGACGAATAATTAAAGATCAATTAGAATTAAATTAAGTCCATTACATCCATGGTGGTTTCATCCCTCTCCTTTAGGAGAGAGTTTAGCTAAGCATATTAAATAAAGAACACATTAAAATAAAATAATAATTCATCATTAAAATTAAAACTAAAGTTCTTAAATACAAACTATAAAAAATTAGAAAGCTAGAAAGCATCCCTGTTTATGATGCTCGAATTGGCTTGTGCCGCATGGCTTTACGCTGTCCACTTCTTTTCCTTCAATACTTCAGTCGCATGGCAACTAATATGGAGGATTTTCTCTCTCTAGAACTCTCTAATAATATCTATAGATCCCTATCTATTTTCTATATATTTTCTTCTATCTCTTTAGCTGTAGAGAATGGGTCTATATATAAGAATGAGAGATAGAAGTTTACAAGGTTTAGGAAACTAGAATTGTAGAAAAAATAACAACTTTGAGTTCAATTAGGATTTTAATTAAGAGAGAGAAAAAGGAGTTCTATTTGAATTATGAGAGAATATTGAATTGAAATATTATTTCTTCTTTATCTTCCTTTCTGATCTTTAATAGACTTCTTCCACCTTTTTAGGCTTTTTATCATAATTATCTTCTTCCCTACAAAAAGACAAAATAAATATTAATCCTCCATAATTTAAGCATTAATTATATTATAACAAAATATTATTTGCGGGTTAAAATAACAATTTTGTGCACTTATCAATTTTACATAATATACATACATATGTATACAAACACATATACCTATTATTTATATGTATAGAGAGAGGGAGAAACAGAGAAAATGCAAAGAAAGAGAATGCAAATAGATATATGTGTATACATATCTTAATAGTGGAAATACCTTGTTATTAATTTGAAAGAATACCTTAACAATAAAGTCATAAGTGGATTTCGATGATTCTTAAGCCATATTCAAAGTAGAAGAAGAAATGGATGATGATGGGTATGTGTAGTAGTAAAAGAGAAAGAAGGAAAAAAGAAGAAAGATGAAAGAAACACAATTGGTAGTTAATCTCCACAAATGCATATTGTTTTGATTTTGAGAGAATGTGTTAAAGTCAAAAGCTGCATTTATTTTATTTTATTAATTCAACAAAGAAAGGATATGTGAAAGAGGGAAAATTATTTTTTTATTGAAACATAAGATTTGAATTTTGAGCTAAATGGCGTTTTTAATAGATTCCTCCCAAGAAATTTCCACTTGGCCTGGGTAAGTGCCTAACCCGGGCCTTTTTTCAACCAGGCAAGCTTGGGGTTTTGATAAAAAAAAATAAAAACAAATGTGTCAGGTCAATAGGGTTAGAGTTTGAGTAATGGAGGAATCTTGCTCAATCTCTTTATGTTTTCTCTCTATCTGTCTCTGTATTCTTTGTTTATCCCCCTCTCTTTCTACATATAAATAATAGATACGTGTATGCATATCTATATGTATTATATAAAATGTGTTTTTCCTATTTTTAACAGAAAAATTGACAAAAGTGGAGCTAAATGCAAAATGATCATTATGCCTTTAAAAAATCTCACGTGATGTGTAAATGTAGCTTTTACCGTTAACAAACTTAACCATGTCATCGAAAAATGGTCGATTGCAACAAATGTGATAGTTTGTGATAAAAATTGCTAATTTTAGTACTTCATAGGACAAAGTGCCACTACCCCTATAGTTAAGAAGAACAAAATGCAATTAACCCAAATTATTAACTAACGAAATGAGCAAGCGAGTCATCATCATCATCATGCGTCTTTCATGTACTAATGGCGGGAATGCTATATATTCCTTCCACTATTCCCCTTTATCTCTCATTTTTCTTACATCTCTTATTCCCCTTTCCATTCTCTCTCAATATTCTTACATATCTTATTTCCTAAGCTTACCTCCCCTTTCTCTCTTATGAAACTTTATTTCTCAATACACAATGTAACTATCATCCTCCCCAATTGAATCATTAAATTGTGTTTCAGAATTTTTATTCCATTATCCTACTTTTTTTATATGGAAGTGGAGAAAAACTAGACTTAATTAGAGGAAATAGAATAAAAGGCACAGATTAACCATAGGTAGAGCACTTATCGCAAAATATAAAATTAAATCCGTAGTGGAATCAAGAAAAGGACTCAATAACTGGTCAAGTTCGGGCTTTCTTCCGAAGCATAAAGGGCGAACAAATAAACTCAATAGAATAAAGCTTAAAGGACTGGAGGGAGAACGAGTGACATTGAAAGGCCAATAAAATCCCTGGATTTAATTTAAAGACTCTTATTTTTTTTAGCAATGAGGAGACTAGGAAGAGCATTTTTTTTTTATTTTTTTAGCAGCGAGGAGATTAGGAAGAACATAAGCAACAATTCATACTAGTTTGGAGCACAACTAGTATAGTGACTATTAAATTAAATAATGAAGTAATTGGCAATAAATCATGGATATATATATATATATATGCTTATAATTTATTGAGATTATTCATAATATTATTACATTTATTTATTCATCTAAAATTGTGACCTACTTATAGACTCTTCCCTTCTAAATAAATGGTGGAGATCAATCCTAATCAAAGGCCTAGATTAAATCTCTAGAATATTTTAGAATATTTATAATATTCTACTATTTGTATTATTGAGAATGTATAATAATTTTCTTATTTACAAATTAATTTTAATTGTACTTGTATAATAATTAGCCGCCAAAGTGGTCCAACTACATGATGACTAATAAATTCAATAATAAACTTATTGACAATAACACATGAATAATAATGCTTATGATTTGTAAAGAATATAATCATAGTGTTATTGTATTTATTTTATTCATTTGAAATTTATTCTCCAAAAAGAATGATTTTAATGACTAAATAAATATTAAGGAGTTCAGTGTATTATTTGGTTAGGTGGGTATAAGATATCCAAAGATACTATATCTATTTAACTAATTAATAAGCAACTCATTAAATTCAAATATAAATACAACTAAGCATCATAATTTGTATTTAATAGTTACTACCCAAATGAATACCATAGTTATACATTGTATTTATATTACTAATGTTCATGTTTTTTTTGTCATCCTAATGTTCTTGTTTTTAATTCAAAGTGTTACTAATGATGTTGAGTTTTATGTTATTAACATCATTTGGCTTAATATGTTTTTAATTATTTTCTCAAAGTAACTAACTTCTCAAAATGTTTTGAGTAAGTTTAGTTTACCTTAAGGTTAGAGATGGCAAAAATAACCGTGGGTTCAGGTACCCGCGAGATTTTACCCAAATGGGTCCAATTCGGGTAGTATCTTTTGGGTCCGAGTTTGGGGCGGGAAAAGAAAAAAAAAGTGGGTCCGGTTCGGTTCCGCCTCCCTCCCACTCTCCGTGACTTCGACATTCCGTCCATCTTGTCACTCCCTCTCCGGCTCACCCCATCTCGTCATCTTCCTGCGGTATGGCCCGCCTCCCTCTCGTCAAGTGAGTAACTATTTCCCTCTCTCTCTAGAATTATTTGTGTTGCTGTTTTATACTTAAAATACCGCAATCCTCAGCCTTATTCCAAACATACTTTGGTAGAAATCCAAGGTCATCATCACCCATTTTTGCTGCTTCTTACTAATTCATAAGATCAATAACTCAACAATTACTTTTAATGGTGGTTGGCGAAAGTGAAGGGTACTCATTGCTTTCATCAAATTCCCAATTACCCCTATATTCTAAATTATATTAAGAATTCAGGATAAATTTCAAATTTTTTATTTTTAGAATACACTAATTTTAAACTTGGTTACTATGGCAAGAATTGATTCATTAATTCAGGATATATTCATAGATTATTTTTTATATGGCTGCTGTGAATTGATCCTTATTTGCAACATTCTTGATGTAAACAAAGTGGCTTTTTTAAAAAAAAAAATAATAATAATTTTCGTGGGTACCCCACCCGAACTGGCCGGTTCTGGGCACTACTCGAATAGATTTTCATGGTTTTGGGGCTAG
Source organism: Lonicera japonica (assembly GCA_021464415.1). Lineage (NCBI taxonomy): Eukaryota > Viridiplantae > Streptophyta > Magnoliopsida > Dipsacales > Caprifoliaceae > Lonicera > Lonicera japonica. The sequence continues at coordinate 51,337,067 of CM038471.1, forward strand.
TTTTGGCCCGCGGTTCCGGGGATGGGTAATGCCTACCCGGCCCCGAATCACCCCGTTGCCATCCCTACTTAAGGTCTCGTTTGATTCAGGTATTAGGGTCAGTGGAATTAATAATACAAGTATTAATAGTACTGGACTATTAATCCTAGTATTAATTTAATACAAATATCATGTTTGATTCATGCAGTATTAATACTGGGATATCCCATGCTGATGTTAATACCATGTTTGGTTCTGTAACTCGTATACGGGATTATATTTTGGAATAAAAAAAATTAATAATAATAATAATAATTGTGGGTCTATGGGAAGACGAACAATGGGTTCAAACATATTTATCTCAGTAGTGAAGGGATTATTTTGAGGAGAAGATCGTTTGTCAAAATCACTGGTGCTCCAATAGTTGAAGGAACCTTAGCAGCTACCATCCACCATCAAATGATTTATAGGATCCAAAAATTTCCTTTATAGACAATTCCTCTAGCTCTGATGATGATTCAACTTCCGTTAACGGTTTTGAACCAGAAGCTGATTATCTAGCATATCTTCGTAAGCACGTTCTTCAAATGCTTCACAGTAGCACACATCATACCAAATATGGTCACTTTCATTTTTTCATTGATAGCACGGACAACCGTTTTTATCAAAGAATACAATTGGCATAGGCTCAGCTGCTGATGGGAAGTTGGTATCGGTAATAGATTCGTGCATATCCTAGACTACAGGGTCTAGGATAATATATTGGTTTTTTCGTCTTGAAAGCAATGCCATGAGAGATTAGCGGTTGCAGTTCTGGCCACTTGGATAACCTGCAATGAGGAACATATTATTATTATTATTATTATTATTATTATTATTATTATTATTATTATTATTATTATTATTATTATTATTATTATCATCATCATCATCATCATCATCATCATCATCATCATCATCATCATCATTATCATTATCATCATCATTATTATTATTATAGTAGTAGTCGTAATGGCATTTTTAAAAATATTATAGTAGTACTGGCGTTTTTTAAAATATATAGTTCATTTTTCTTAATTCCGGATAAACAATACCACACCCTCCCTGGTATTGAATTATACCACAAAGAATGATATTAAGTTAGTCCCGGTATTAGTAATCCCAGCACATTTGTGGAACCAAACAAGGCATTATAAAAAAAGTAGTATTAATAATCCTACCCACTTTTTAATACGCGAATCAAACGAGGCCTAAGTGTACTAAATCTTGATTTAGTACTATTAATTAAGATTCTCACTATTATTGTTTTAAAGTGTGAAGAAAGAACTTTTCATAAAATTTTGAAGAGATCAAACAAATTAAACATTATGTTTATGAAAATGATTGTTGCACATTATATGAAAATCAATGTTCCTCAAACTCATGTTTTTGGATAATTGTATTTTTATTGTTTATATATCTCTTGCAAGAAAGTTAATAACAACTTTAACTACCATGCATTTTAATGATTACTAGTGCCATGTTTGAGTATATTAGTTATGCTTGTTAAACTTGTTCAAAATTATTGGGATAAGAATTTTCGTGCCTAATTATTTTCAATTCCATATATACTATGTATGTTAGTTGTAAGTGAAACAAAGGTTAAGTGGCAAAATAATAAATTTGTTGATTATCTAATAATATGAGGAGTTATAAATAAAGTTATAAAAGGCCTCAAAAGTAGATTCGGTGAGCCGATCTCCAGTGAACCTTGACCAATCTACTAAAATAATTGTTTAGACTTATTTTATTTTGTATGATTTTTTTTTAAGTTTTTAAAAAATTAGAGAATAATAAGTCCATGATTTGAATGTTTTAATCAAACTTAATATATTTTCCTTTAAGTTAGTGGATTGACTCGGGTGGAAATAGTTATTTTTTAAGTCAAAACCAAAATGATATTTTGCAACTTGGAATAATGAAATTATTATTGAAGACACTGTGATTATTTTATTGTTAATACTAGTTATCACTTTGATTCAAATTTTTATGTTCTTTAAATTTTAGGTTTTTGTTTCTCTTTCCTAACATAATCATGATGATATACTTCATTTAAATTTGAGAAATAAATGTTTTACTGAGTTGTTCCATGAATTTCATTATGTTTTGTTTTATGTTCTTGTCAACCGTTTTATAAATTATAAGTTTCATAATGTCTTTTAACTAAAACCCTTTGCCTTTACTTTTTAATTAATAATTATGACCGAGGGAATTTTGGTTGATAAAAATCAACTTTCTTGTGATATAAAAGATTTGCTAAAATATTTAGTTAGGTTCTTTGAATCCTCGATTTTTCTAATTATAGTGTGCGCATGGATTGTATTAAGGGAAAACAAAAACCAAGCACACAAATAAAGGAACCATGGAAAATAAAAAGATCTTTGATGTTATATAGATATTTTAGATATTTGATGTTTATTTTGGTAGATAAAATATTTTTATCATCTTTACGAATAATTTTATCACGTTATGATTATATCTATTGTTAATTGAAATAACAATGGGTTCTTCGATATTAATTATTTAGATATAATAGTGAAATATATAAATGACTACTAGAGGTAGTGAATTTATGGTTATGTGATAAAATTAGTTATGTATTTACTGGTACCTAAACTCCTTATAAAGCTTCGTATTTGTATCTCAGGACACTGTGTAATAAATGTCTCAACGTAATGATGTAACTAAAAGACATAATTGTACACTTATGGATATAGTTAGGATTGTGAAGTAATTCATACATATAATGCTGTGAATTTTCTCTTAGAACTGCTATAAATGTTCTAAACATAGTTCATACTAAGGCAATTTCAATAACCCAATCGAATTATGAATAAGAAAGGAACTTTGTTTATCACACTAGTACCTTTAATGTCAACCCAGTGGATTTAAGATTTATAATTCATATGACTAAAAATGGATTTTAAAGCACTCAATAGGTATAAGTTTTATTGTCCTACCCATAGTTAGATAATTGTATAATTGAATTTTTTTTTAAAGAGGGAAAAATCAGTGGGAGTAGTTAAAGTTAAAAATGTTGTCATTCAAAAGTTAGAGTGGAAGTTCTTTTAATCATAAGTTTTGCATGAAATGGTTATTCATTTAGTTGTTGGACGGTAAAATAATAAATGAATAACTGAATGATCACTAACTCCATAATGAAGTTTTCACCATTAAGAACAACCATTATGAATAACAATAAAACAATTTCAAATGGAAAGTATATATGTTATTCAAAATGGTTACATAGTTATTTACAAGAATCTGAATTAAGATCTTGTTACTCATGTATCAAGTCTTTAGTATTAATGATTTTATTAAAAGGATTAATGTCATTAAAGAATAGATGAAACAATGGACATAAATGGTGTCTAGAAATTCATTGAATTACTAAAAGATACAATCAAATTGTGTATAAAAGGGTCTTTGAGACCGAACACAACTCTATTAACAATTTCAAGCAACATAAAGCTAACTAGACAAGGTTCCATATGCTTCAATAGGAAAGTAGACATTAATTATAAAGGATTGATGTACCAAGAAGGATTCCCTTATAATAATTATTGCATTATAAGTTCATTAGAACTTTTCTGAAGTGCAGTTTAGTATATGAAGTCTATAAAATACAGTTGTAAGATACATTATAAATATACAAAAGCAGTCTGAAAACTTAGGAAATCAACTTATGCATTTTCGAAGTTAATCTCTACAATGGAATTTTAAATCTAGTAATACCATTGTTTATTTTTTTTTAAGATATAATCTTTTAATTGACATGTATACCATAAGATTAGTGGGAGTAAACTTATTTTGATTATATAAGTTCATGATATTTTGCTTGTTAGTATTAAATTTGTTTATTGCATGAGACTAAAGGTTTTCATCTACAAGAACTTTGAGATAAAATATGTTAAGATATCCTACGTGATAAGGATATAGTAATATTCCATGATCAATCACATGTATTGTTAAGTTATCTCATATTTAAGTATAAACTCAAAAGTTATAGAAATGAACATTTGAGGATAAAGGAATGTTTAACCATTACAAAATATGAAGGTTGTATTTTGTAGTATGCTGTGAGGCTACAAATCATGTTTAATGATTGCGTAACTTTATTTTAGTACTTTAAATCATGAATTATGTTTCTAAGTCGCTGAAATTAATTATGATAATGTCGCAATTGTCTTCTTATGTCAAGGTGATAGGTATTCTAATTGTGTTAAGCACGATCAAATGCCTTATTCCTTAAAAAAGACATTCAAAGACAATAAGTATCAATTAAGGGCAAAAGTATATAGTTTATAAGTAATGTCCCACTAATAATGATTGTTTTAAAGACATTTAAAGAGCATATACCTAAAGAATGAGTCTTTAAGGTAACCAATGGTAATTTTTACTTTTGAATTGTTATATGCTTTTGACATGAGAAATAGTTGAGCTCATTAAGAGTGTTTTTTATTTTAATTTGCTATTAGTTTATATACATATATTACGAAGAATGAATTGTAGTAGGAAAAGTCTTTGAGAATATGATTATTAAACATTGAGTATAATTATTGCTTATAGACTATGCTAGATAAATTGCTAATGTTATAGTACATAGGAGTGAGTTTGTCGTCTTATTAATGTACAACCGCCATGACTTTCATTAATAATTTATCTAATATAGTTTTTATGATAGTTATACTATGAAAACAACCAATCTTATATACTGTGCACATAATAATTATTTATTTAAATTACATCTTATATGGGACAAGCGGGAGAATGTAAGAATTAATTATTTAATTTTGTGTGTCCCACATAATTGGCCTATTTAATATTTTTTGATTTATTGAAGAGATATATAAAGAAGTGGCCAAGTCTTGGACTCTACGGTTGATTGAGATAATTACATATCTAATTAATTAGTAATAAATCTCACTAAGTGACCACTAACCCGTTTTAATGGAAAGTTGGAGTTATAGATCTCTTTGCATATTAAAATAATATGTAATAATGTATTCAAAGTTACGATACACCACATAATGGTATAGGCCAAGAGAGAAACTTGTTCATGGTGTTTTGAGTTCTGCCTTAAAGAACCATCAGTATTCATAACTTTGGTTTGGCTATGGATTGATGTTAGTGAATCTTTTTAATTAAATTATATACATAGAATCATATTGGTCTAAGATCCATATGTTAATTTGTATAAATGCATGAATGATGTTAGCAATTATTTTTATATTAAGATCTATGCAAAAATTAATTTACACAATCATCAACTGATAAGCTCTTACCTAGAGCTTTCTAGCATTTTTAAATCAAATGATGTGTTTGTGCCATGTCCATATGAGGAAACCACATATAACAAGTAAACAATTTATTGTTTAAATCATACATTTATATCATATGCAAATTTTAGTATTATTTTTTTATGTTAATCTGTAGGTATACAAGTGTGGTAAGTTTTCTGTTTAACTAGCTAGGTCAGGTGGTTTCGGTTGGGGTGGGTTTATAGGGATTTGTCTACTTCGGGGTCACTTGGCTATGGTTATGTCAACTATGCCAATCGGCAAGATGAAGAGATGCCTCTTTCCATTTGTAGTTGCTTTAATTAATATTGATACATGCAAATTTAATTATGCTTTATTTTTTACATTGTTGTTTATGCACCTTCTTAATCGCTTGTAATAATTTGTTACTTTTATATTCATGCAATAGCCAATCACAGGAATATGGCAAGCAACTAGTTCATTCTTGAGGTGAACAATGTAGGAATTAGAAGTGGCCATTTTAATGAAGGAACTAGTTAAATAAACCCATGTGGTGTGCAATTGTTAGGCTTAGGGGTTTGATGGTTGAACTTTAGAACTCTTATGGATTAAAGAGGATTAAGGAACTAGGTTCAATGTAATTTTATAAAAGCAGAAGACTGTAGTATGAATTTGGTTCATATAAAAATATGAGAAGAAAAAGAATTGGGGATGTTAATAAATAAAGCAAGTTAAGAAACAGAGAGAAGCAAGCTGGGAAATGGAGATAATTTGATGAACTACAATTTCCATATATATATGCATTTAGTTTTCTTATTAGTTATAACACCATAGTTCATTTTACTAATTTCTCTTCATAACAAGCTAGTGATCTTTAGAGGTTATGTTCTTCAATAAACTGTTGTGTTCACACCTTTTTGAGATTGCGTTAGGTGAATGACTGAAGGATTTTGTGGTTCTTATGTGGTTAATGAACTTCCATGTGCAATATCGTAGCATAAGGCATGTAGTCCTCCTTTGTAACTATACCTCCATATCACATTATTTTCTTTCCGGCCAACTATATATTTGATCATATTATTAGGATGTTCATGTGACGACACGATCATAACAAGCTTTATTACAGCACACATAATATATTTTCTACCACTAATACAACCATATAATGATACGAATACATACATAGGACACAAGCATGTATAGGGGCAGAAATCAAGTTTTTTGTATTAATAAGTAATGCTTATACAATTTGCAAATATTGTTTATACATAAATACATACACACACAAATATACATAAATGTATATACAAAGTAGTAACCAGGGATCTATTTCTTATTTTTCTGCCAAATTTTATGTGATTGTTTGAGTAATATTTGTCAAATGCAAAGCTTACTTGAGGAAGCATAACACAAGACATGTATGTGAGCACATGTAGTCCCTTTTCCGATAGGTATTATGGAGTATTGTACTTAAACAAATCGGTAATGAATGATATATTGTACTATAATAAGAGATCAAAATTTGTTGTTATGACTTAAAGTACTTGGAAATAATAGATTTAGTGAAGCACGTATATTGAATAAATTTCTTTTGTATTTGCATTTAAAGATATCATTGATCACCATTTAGTCAATTCAACATTATTATCAAAACTCCATTCAACATTATTATAAAAATTCAAAGTTATAACACTATTTATTGTTGGATAAATTTAGTGAAAATGGATGCGAGCAAAAATAAGTATCTGATATGGCTTTATGGCCTTTTGTTTTTAGCTTTCTGCTTTCAATCTCATTTAGGGACATACATATATATATATGGCACTTGAAGTCGATCAATGGAAGTGTGTATATTAATATTTAATTTCTTGGAGATAGCATACATAAATCTAGAAGTTTAGATGAGTTAGATATGAGTTGATATGAGTTGGATACCCATCAAATAAATTGTATTGAAGCTCTAGAAGATTAGATGAGTTGGATATGAATTGGATACTCATCAAATGAATTATGTAGAAGCCTCAAGATAATATATATTTTGTATTTTAAAATAAATAAAATATACAACATTTATTGCGTTATCACAATATCCTTGCTGTATCTTTGATACCTATAGATAAATATTCTTGTCATGTCATATGGTGCCGGGGTTTTGGTTATCCATACCTGAAGCACATGGTGATACTTATGTGTACATGTTTCAGTTGTTTCTTATGTGTACTTGTTTGTTTTCATTATGTTTCCATGAGACAGATGCTTCCAATGGGTCACTTGTACCATTACCCTCCAGGTCGTGAGCTCCGATATGTTTCCATGTTAGGTATGGGCGGCCGCATGCAGTTGCATAGGGATATAGGCGGCATGTCTAAGACAATTCCAATTAGAGTTTTGGCTTCGGCCCTTGTAAATTCTACACCTGCAGAGCAGTGAACAGTATGCATTATCACTGGTTTATTCATTTAAATTTTATAGTAATAGTGAACTCTTGATTTGGGACATTAAGTGTTTTTTTGTTCAATTTGGAGAAAATGAACTAACACTGAGGTTTAATCCTTTTACAGTTGATTGACTTCCCTAAAGATCTAATGCAATCGTCAAACATTTCTCCCATAGTCTTGAACTTGAATCGCTCTTCAGCTTTGTAGTGTTGAATTTGTTATAGAGTCAATCAATTAAATCTCAAATTTATAATTTCAATCGATGTCAAGAAAATATAAACGCACGTATATATGTCGCATATAAATATTGTTCTGGAAAGTACCTCTCGGGAATTAGTTGTTAGAAAATAAGTATATGAAAACACATTTTCTACCATTTTGAGGGCAAATTGTAATAGGACTTTGCACTCAGTTGTGAAAGTTCTTAATATATTCATGTTCTCCCACGTGAGTACATCGAAATCCTATTTTTATATGCTCAAAATGGTTAAGGGGTAAATGAGAAATTGTCATCTAAAGTGAGCAAGTTGAAACGGATAAATGCAAATGAAAGTGGGAAGTCCCACATTAGAAAAATAAAAAGGTAATTGCGCGGACCGAAATAAGCCTAAAACCATTCAGTTCGGTCAGTGTACTTAAGTGCTTAGGTAAAACTGAAGCATCGTTTTATCGTGGGAAACAGACGCTGTAGCAGTCTCAAAGCACACCCGAAAGGCGGCGTAACTGTTTTAAGGAGACTATGGTTATCACAGGACTCGGTGTCGGTGTATATTCGCGTATATCAAATCAGTTTATTCGATTAAAATTGCATTAATTTTGTAACATTAGTAGTGTTGGATAACGGGCTGATAGATTTGAGATGAGCTCATTGTTGTCAGCAACGGTAGAGCTACAGAGGTACCATCCATGAGCATTTTCATACTCATGCATAACAAGGATGTGGCAGAGTGCCACATCATCAATATGGACGTATCCCATTTTTCCATACCAGTAGAATTTCTCAATCTCCACTGTTCGTTGATAACATAATTAGTGTTTGGTCATAAAAGATATAGACAAAACAAACGCGTAACCTACAAGAAAATGAAACAGTGTAGCTTCATTATTAAGAACCCATGTCTGATTTCTTGCTCTTTTTAGGACCCACTCATTTGAACATAATCCATATTTTAGAACAAACCTAGCTTGTTTAATATAGTGAGATTTGGTACAATGATTATGTCCGAAAAGAAAAATAAAAATTGGTCTTCTGTCTTAGGACATTCCAAAAACGAATAGCATACTCTTAATTTGTTGTTTTCCTTTTCATTTTTCATATTGCCGTCAAACAAAGCCAAAATATTGAAACATAGGACTTGTTTGAAAAAGTTTCATGCAAAAGAATGAGGGAATAGTATTTTTGTAAATTAAGGGCCTATAAAGAGTGCAAAGTTAACTTTGCAATAAATTTTTAAATTATATTTTTTTATGAAATCATGCAAAATTAAGTTTGCACTATATGTTTTTTAGCATATTATTATAAATAAGTATTTAATTGATAGTATTTTAAAATAATTTTAATAAATTACTTATTCAAAACATATTTGTTAATAAAGTGCACAAAATAATTTTTTCGGAATTATACAAAGTTAAGTTTGCACTCCTTATTTTCTAAAACATTACTATATATTTGTATTTCTAAAACATTACTATATATTTGTATTTATTTGACGTTATTTTAAAGTTTTACAAATTAAATATAAGAATAAATTTGTTAAAAATTATAAATATATCATGCAAAAAAATAATTTAATTGCAAAGTTAAGTTTGCACAAAATTGTATTTTGTGCAAAATTAAATTTGTAATCGGTCAAAACCCTTATTTTAAAACATAATTAATAAACATGCTCTCTTATTTTAAAATTATAATGATATTAATGCCTTTATTTTAAAAAAATATTATTCATTAATTTTTTTTTCGAAAACATTATCAAAACCTTTCACCTTATTTCTATTTAATTTATTTGGAAAGAGTAATTTCTTTTTCTCCTTCATTTTAGGCTCCCTTATCAAGAACTTTCTTTATAAGAAATTGTATGCCAATACAAACAAATTAAACATAATAATCCATATATGTACATGAAAGTTTAAAAATTTTATGCCTTTTTTTTAGTCTAGCCCGTTTATATGTGTATTAACATTATTTATCTTTTTTTTTTGTAAGAGCCCTGAGTAAGGCTTTTTTTTAAAGTAAACTAAAACGTTAAAGTAAATTAACAAAAACTACAGTCTGGATCCAGTTGGGGACATCGCTCCCCCACGACTGAGAATAATCCAAAGATACCGCAACTACAGTAATCGAATGTTCCGCTTGATTAGCAGTTTCAAAATATGAAATCAGGTAACAGAATCAAAAGGCCTAGCTACATCCCAACAATTCAAAATGAACACTCCCGCATCTGCTAAAGTGGGGAGTTCGAATGAAACAGCCGGACGACCCGCGATGAATCAGTCTCGACTAAGGCTTTAAAAAAGTAATTGTTAACGAGAGGTTAATTACATGCTTAAAAAATGAAATATTTTATCACAAATCAGCTAAAATGCTCGATAATTGTATTTAATTTTAAATCATAAACGAGGTACATAAACAAAATGCGTGCGGCCTATCCCAAGCCCTATTATTAACAACCGAACCAACCCGTCTCTCCATCGACTCGCAGGGTTCACAAACACCAGTAGAAGTAGAACAGACCAGGAGCAACTCGATCTGTTTGCTGGGGGAACACGAATATTCAACATCCAGATATAGTACTAGTAGAGAACAATGAAACTTCGATACGCGATGGTATGTTCGTCAAATCAGAACCGTAGCATGGAAGCTCACTGTATCCTCAAGAGAGAGGGCTTCGATGTATCCTCATACGGAACTGGGCAACACGTTAAGCTCCCTGGTCCATCCGCCAGAGAACCCAACGTCTACGAGTTTGGTACTCCCTACAAGCACATGTTCGACGATCTCCGCCGCAAAGACCCCGATCTGTATCCTCTCTCTCTCTCTCTCTCTATCTCTATCTCTATATATATACACGCACTCGCGAGGAAAAAGAAAAATAAATTTAATACAACTTTGAATTTTCTGTTTTCTATTCAATTTTGGAAACTCCTACTTTACTACTTTCAACATAATTGCAGCATTGGAGTGTTGAATTGGCATATAAAAAGTTGAGTCTTTTTGTGTTATTGCAAAATGTGGACTCTTAACTACTATGGGACAGGTACAAGCGTAATGGTATATTGCCGATGCTTAAGAGGAACTCAAATGTCAAAACCGCACCTCAACGATGGCAAGAGAATGCAGCTGATGGTTACTTTGATGTCGTATTCACGTTTGAAGAAAAAGTTTTTGATAATGTCCTTGAAGGTTGGTGTATATATATATATGCTTCCTCACTATAACCGCATCTTGTTGATTGTTTTGACATATTGAAATATGTTTCAATTGTTTGCTTGTTCATGCACGAGAACAAGGCGTTTAGTTTGTTTTATAGCCTTTGAATGCCGAACTCTTTAAGATTTAATGCGCTTAATGCTGAACCAAACCTCTGAAAAAATGTGCTTGATTTTATTTGGCTCTCAATGCTGAATAGACAACATTTTACCATCTTAACCTTATTATTATGATATAAATCAACACCTAGAAAATAAAAGGAATGCGGGCACCATTAGAATAAAATTTCATCAAAGTTAAATTAAGCATCCAGAACAGAACCTGACTGTTAACTCTGAATGCTGAATTTTAATCTAACTTAGCGTCAAGAGGTGAAAAGGCAAACACTATTTCAACCCCTTAATGCTGAATGGACTTCCATTAATCATTAAGAGGTAAAAGCAAACGCTACCTAACTCTGACTGCTGCTGAGAATTATTCAAATCATTTTTTTTTTCACGTATGCTATATCTGTACTGAGCATTTTACACTTTTTAGTACTGAGAATGACAATGGCTTGTACTGTTAAACACTAAAACCATGCCATGTTTGGCATTGGTCATATTATGATAAGTAGAGATTTTAGGAGTTACCAAAGGTTTATGTCTATTTGTTAACCTGGCATAGTGAGCAGTGAAAAATCATCAATGGTTTACTGAGTCATATTACTGTTTGATTACTAAGTATTTATACATGTTCACTTGTTCGTGTGAAAGGGTTAAATTGGTTGAAGTCAATGGTGCTTTATGTGCCTAGTAAGCAGAATTGTAAGGATGATAGGAGATAATGTCTAGAAATATATTCTTTGGTGGAGAATGATGGGGATCTGATCACACTATATCCGTCAATGAAAGTCACAAGCAACTATCTTCATAGATAAGGAATAATTGATTATCCGTTGAATACTAAGGAGAAATATCAAATATATCATTTGCAATTTCTAACTTTCAAAACCCGATATTGGATTATGTCTTCAATTCGTATATGGTTTAGGCTTGCTTGCTTTGTAGTCCTAGAAATTTTAGGCCTGTTTGGTCTACTTTTGTGTTGGGATCCTAAAGTAGTGGAAATCCATGTAGGACTAGAAGTAGGCCTGGGAACCCTCTATAAAAGGAGTTGTAGAGTTCATAATTCTAACAAATTCTTCAGAGCAGGATACTCCCTGTTAGGCTGTGATAGCGTAGTGGTATGGGCTCCTTACAAGTTACTCCCTCTGTCCCAAATTAAGAGCTCTCTATTCCTTTTTGGGATGTCCCAAATTAAGAGTCCACTTTCCTTTTCAGTTTATAATCAACGTACAGTAACTCAGGATAGAAACAAGTTTTGTTAGAAACAATTGATTGTGATGAAATCAATGTATTCTTAGAAAATGGGAAAGTTAAACATGGACTCTTAATTAGAGACAGAGGCAGTCCATCGTAATGTGGAGGTTAAAGAAATAAAGAGTTAGAATCCTCTTGGGTCCACCTCCCATGTCGTGTTCTGGTGCGTGAGGATTGAAGTGTCTTTAGAATAGTGGGGTGCCCTAAAACTCTAGTCAAGAACTATAGCACTATAAATGTAAGCGGGCTATACCCTTTCACAGGAATCAAGTAGTTAAATTGGAATATGCGCAAATGCAAGCAATTTAAGATGCACATTGACACTCAAAATTTGTTTGAACAGGTGATTTAAGGAAAGGGATAAGAAACTTCTTTGGGCCAATTAAGAAAATCTTACAAGACCATGAGGGTGTGCCATTGCTAGTCAGCTTTTCATTTTATCAGAAAGAGGCAGGGTTGAGGTCTTGATGGTTGCTAACTCTATTTTTTTTTTTCACATAGCCGTATAAGACTATTGAGAATAAGGAATCAGGGGCTTCTATAATAGTTATCATTCAATTACATGAGGAGGGCCCTTTTGAAGTGCTAAGGTGATGATGTGGCATTAACAATAAGACTCAATCAAACTGTTTTTAATGCAAGGTGTAGCACTGTTTACTTATAATCTATAATTGCACAGTTGTGTAATCGATGACGTGGAGATTTGAACTTTTTACTTTAAGGAAGTGGCAACGAGCTTCTCTTAATTTACTGTTAATTTACCATGACATGTTCAACAATTGCGTGAGGAATAGGTTGTCTATGGTGGTGGTATTATACGTGTTGAGGTTGTCAAAATAAGAGAATTGTGGGGAACAATGGGAAACTAAGAACAAAAGGGAAAGTTCAAGGAAAGAAACATGAAAAGCTTTTTATTACTATTGTGTTTGCCTTTTAGCCATCTTCCTTGATGGTGCTGGCGCACACTCACACATATATATATGTATGTCTGTATAACATTTTATCCTTGTGATTCAAAATCTTAAGTGGAATAGGTAGATTTATACATAATAAAATTCAGCACTATCTGATGGTTCACATATTTTATCAAATCGCTTACGCATTCAACCTTCACAGGCATTGGGAAATGTTTACACAAATTGTATATCTACATACACAAAAAAAAGGTTGAAAAGGTTGAGTGTATTTTATCAAGTTTTCCTTAATCGCAAAGATTGAGTGTATTGGAGGGTTTAATGCACCCTTTGGGAATTAGCCCTACGCGCTCTTAGATGAGGCGTGTTGCCCCCAAATTGTATATATACACACAAAAAAAGTTTGAAAAGTTGATCATAGTAGGGATTAGAATTCTGCATTCCTTGCTTTTACATCAATTTGTGTTTGTTTGCACAATTCTCATACTAACACTTAAAAATGTGCAGATCTCCACACTCGGGACCAGTTACTTATGAAACCAGTGTTGGTGATCAACTTGGAAGTAAAAGATAACCATGAGGAAGCGGCAATAGGAGCTCGGCTTACTCTAATTCTGTGCCAAGAGGTCTGTGTTCGATTCTTCATTTAAAATCTGTGACTGAGTTATTTGGTAATGGACTTTTAACAATTTGCAAAATTGTATGTGCAGCTTGAAGGTACTGAAAATTGGGAGGATTCAATTGATGATATAATCACAACTTTTGAGAGACAGCACCGAAGGAAGCTCGTATATAGTATCTCCTTCTATTGATATCGAAGCTCACACATTTATCTGCCTGAGATTAGTTAAAACTTTATCTTCCTTTTTCCATTTTTTTCTTTTAGTTTTTAGTGTATGATTACTTGCACATTGGGAAGGCAATTGGAAAGATATCCAGATTTTGATGTGGCTTAAATTTTCAGAGGTTCACCCTATTGTTGATTCCTCACGGCCACAAGCGAGATAATCGCTTTGGGGTTGTAGTTAGATAAAAAGAAGAGAAGTAAAGCTTTGTTTTTTTTTTTGGGTAATTTGATTTAGAAGAAAGTAAAGTTTGTCCACTAGTGAGTGACATCTAATTAATGATTTGTCACAATTGTCGTACACAATATAAATGCGTCCATACCGAGTTTAGTCTCAAAAGTGTTTTGCTGATCTTGTCTTTTGACTATTTACGGAAAACAAAGGCAGGGCATTATCAATTTAAAAAAAAAAAAATAGTATTTTGCTTCTATCCTGTGAAAATTATTTCATATGACCCAGATCTGCCCTTAATGAAAGGCATACAAATAATGTGATGAGAATGCAAGCCAGAAATGAATCAGAATTTTCAATGACAAAATTGTGTGCTTGACTTTGAATTTATTTCAAATATCAAAGGATTGAAACAGAGACTCGTTTGTTGGCATCAAAGGCAATACCAGTCATTATCATGTTAATATAAGACCAGGCATTTCAATTTAGTTTAGAACAATCTATGATGAAATGCAATAGTGTAGGGCCTAGATTTGCACTCTCAACCAACTAAAGTTGCCTTTTGATCTCTTTTCATGAAAGAGTAGGGCTGGATTCGATTCGGTTCCTAAACCGAAAATTTTGTTACTACTAAAACCAAAACCAATCCCAAGCCAAAATTAATTTATTTTCCGAAATTTTGGTTTCCAAATTTTCCGGTAATTAGGTAATAATTTCGTATTTACCGAAATCAAACAACCATATTGTTTAAGCCAAATCTTTCACCCTATCGTCCTGACCTTATTTTAAACATTGTACACGCCTGAATTCAAAATAATAATATAATAACTTTAGGTGATAATTGATACATGAATACTGTCAAATAAATGTTCACCTGTTGATTGATCATCAGTAGCGCCGGCATTTTTGTTTTTCAGGAACGCCTTCCTTTGTACCATTGAGATTTGTGTTTGTTGTGGTTGAAAGCAGCTCTCTGATAAGTTTATATATCCTCTCCGTGAATACCCTCTTGCTTGAGCCAACCTTGGTCGATTATATATATACATATGTATTTAAACTTTTTTTGGGGAACACAATGTGGGGTATGTTGTAAGGGATTGCTGCTATTTAAGGTTTAATCGATTGAGGGGGTGCCGCAATTTTAGGGCTAAGATGATTGTGATGGGGTTTCAGGGCTCAAATGGTGGTGGTGAGAGGTGCGATTTTAGGGCTGTTAGGGTACGATTGAGAGTATAGGGTGAGAAATGGTGGTGCCAGCGACTGACAGATCAGAGATGGGTGGTGATTGACCGACTTGTGAGAGTGGGGGTAATCAAGCGTGAGGTGAAAGAGACTGAGAATGAGAGATACAAGAGACAGAGAGTAGAGCGCAGTTTGTAATATATATATATATATATTTTTAAATCCGTTTGCAATATATATATATTTTTTTAAATCCGTTTGCTTCGGTTTTACCGGCTGTTCAACATTTGAAAAACTGGAACCGTACCGTTTGGTAGTCGGTAACCAACTTTCAATTACCAGTTTTAACCGGTTCAATGTGGTACAGTTTTTTTTTTCATTCAGTTCAGTATTTTTCAGTATAAAATGCCAGCCCTATGAAAAGATAATACAATCTGAGTGTTTTAAAAATAAATACAGAAAAAAGTTAAAGCAACTGCAAATACATGAAGAAAGATCGAAATAGAACACAAACATACTCTCTAGAGCCGACGCTAGCTAGTCTTACATAAGAATAGAAAAACAATATTAGCCTTATATATATAGATCTTCACTCGGGTAAGGTATGAACGAAGACCCACTACTGGTCCTTGTACCTCTTCTCCACTTCTTCCATACTCTGAATCTCCTTGTAATACTTACAGACGCGGTAGATACACCTGCACCAACATTTTAACGAGGGGAAAAAATTAAAAACATCCTCTAAAGCGATGATACAAATTGAAGAGCCATCCTCGAACTATAGAACATCATAAGAAGATAAGGGTTTGCCCAAATTACCAATACAGAATGCACGCTGCAGCGCACAGAATCACATTCCTTTGAGCCTTGTAGATCTGCACACCGCACACACAATGGTTTAGTTTCCATAAATTTATAGAAAGAACATGCGTGTTTTTCACTTGGTATTCAATAACTCTATAGTGATCAGAATCACAAATTCGTTTAGCGCTCCCCAAGCTACAGCTGAGAAAAATCAACATAATGTGATTCAGTATTGTCCTAGCGAGAACTATACCCTTGGACAAATCAAAAACATACTCAGCATCAAAAACATAGGGAAAGGCAAGTTAAAAGACGAGGGGACTGGTCCAAAGGCAATTATTAAGAATAATGGTCATAAGTTTCTGCTTCTCCCCCAAATTCAATGGTTTTGAAATATTACTATATTTGGTGAATGTAGTTTGAATCTAAACATGGCAAAGTAAAAAATGAGCTTTTTCCTAATAACACCTGAAAATATATATATATATACACGCTCTTACTCGAGGAACCCCGAAGTGGACGAAGTCAACATTTACAATCTATGGAACATGCATATTTCAGTGAAACACATGTATCCAAATCTTCAGGTAAGTATTGGGATATGACAATTTGCAGGCACTCTTTGACCGTTGGACGCATGTCGGATATTTCTTTCGCGAGTCCATAAATTTAATGAATAAATTCTCAATTTTGGAGATTCGAGATACACTTCTTAGATAATTGCCCTCCCTGAGGCCTTCCTTGGGTTCCTACCTACCATACTCAAAACATGTATATAGACCTAGAGTTTCCATATAATGGACTGCCACAAATCATTCATTTGCCACTAATAATTTCTGAATTAGTATCCATTAGTTTTATCCAGTTAAATGACTTCGGGGAGATAAGTTGCGGTGTAACACACACAACATTTTGATTTTTGGAAAAAATATATTGATAGTCGTACTTAAAATTTAGTTGTTTAATCATCTAATCCTAGTCCTACGAGAAGAATGAGGACTTCTTAATAACATAAATGAGTGGTTGACTGGTTGATCGCATCAGATTTTGATCAAAGTTGAATATGCAACACAGTAGTTCGGACCACAGGCCAGCCACCAGACATAACCAGAAGAATTTGTCAAGCGAAAGGAAACAGAAAAAACTTGCTTATCAATAGTTGTCATTATGGGATTCTTTTAACTCAATCACCTCATATATGTGTGTTACATTACTATGTGAAATTAGCATTTGTTAGCATATTTTGTTAAAGTTGTGTAACAACTAACACATATTAGTTGCCCTAGTTTGTGTCTACCTTTGCATTTAAGTTTCTTATGCTAATTATTTGAAAGATCACAACCCCTCACCCTCACCCAACCTCAATCTAGAGGAATGAATGATAAAACTCTTTGGTAGGCTGAGTAGTCGGTCTCCCACTAGTAAAATGGCCTACTAGGGTCCATTTGATAACAATATGGAAAATAATAACAAAAAAAAAATTATTTTGGTGAGAAGTGGAAAATAAGTTGAAAGCTATGAAGCACGGGTACTCCATTTTTTAGGGGTACCAGTGTGGACACGCGAAAGACTTAGGTACGGGTAAGACACAGCTAAGACACGCCACGTGGCGTGTCCAATAAAAATATTATTAAATATCAATGGCACAGCTAAAAAGTGTAATGAGTGCGGGTACGGGTAGGACATGGTTAAGACATGCCACGTGGTGTGTCCAATAAAAATATTATTAAATATCAGTGGACACGGCTAAAATTTGTCACTTGACAAACCCGATTTGGATGAAATGTTTTAGGAGATGAAGAAGAAAATGTTGGAGAAGCTAGGGACAGTTTCTCGTGATTGAGAAACAAGGAGCAACAACTAAACTATTTTATTTAAGTTTGCAGTCTTACACTTACTTTTCAATTTTTTTTTTCTTTTGAATCTTGATCTATGGTTTCTATTATATTTGATATAATCCTTTCTCTTGTGAATATGGCTTGTTTATTTTAAGTGCCGTTAAATTTTACTTGTTCTTTGAATATGAGT
Organism: Lonicera japonica; assembly: GCA_021464415.1. Lineage (NCBI taxonomy): Eukaryota > Viridiplantae > Streptophyta > Magnoliopsida > Dipsacales > Caprifoliaceae > Lonicera > Lonicera japonica. Next base: position 51,355,516 of record CM038471.1, read on the forward strand.
TTGCATGATGCATATTATTATATAAATATATTTATTTATTAAACGTGTTTCTCGTTATACCTGTACCTCGTACCGGTACCAGGTAAGACACCTGTACCTGTATCTGTGTTTCATAGGTTGAAAGATGAGGTGTTAGGTGACGAAAAAGAAAAAAATTCTACAAAAAAAATTTAAAGGAGGAGGGAGTACATCTACTCTTAAAAAATAGGCACGAAATGGAGAGATCACCCGGTAATTTTTCACTTTCTCACCAAAATAAATTGCTTTTGCTATCACTTCCCACCTTAAAATTTGAGCAAAAAATAGCCTAATACAATATTCCGAGTATAGGCTAATTAAATCTAGAGCTCCAAATTAGGTTCCGCTCAAAGAATTTTGATCGAGGGTTGGAATACAAGAGAACTTACAGCTTTCTCGTAACGATCTCTCTCAGAAGCAGTGCAGATCTCGCCAGTGCACATCAAGCGATGCTCGCTCTTCCAATATATATCTAATCAAAACGAAAAGAGAGCCCCAGTTAAAAACCCTAAGTCAACATAACAACCTCGTTAACCGTAATGCCCTAATCATAATTCGTAATTGCAAATGTTATATAGACGAAGATATATATATATATATATATATAGAGAGAGAGAGAGAGAAACCTAGTAGCTGAAAGGCAGCGAAGGGGAGTACGAACATACAAGGCTGAAGTATGAGAGAAATGAGAGAAACGAGGCGAGACTTGATGGCCTTGGGGGAGGGAAGAGTTAGCAGAACTGCAATGGCGGCCTCTGCTGCCACCACGTAGGCCAGTATCATCCATTGCAATGCCATTTTCCTAGGGTTTACTTACTCTTCCTTCTTCTTCTTCAGTTATTCTTTTCTTTCTTCTTTGGTAGTGGACCTAGTGGTTGTGTTGTAATTGTGGGTTTAGAATTAGAATTAAGTAGAACGATGATGCTTTACTTAGCAATGAAGGCTGACGAAGGTTCTTAAGCACATTAAAAGAGATGGAAGAGCTCTCCGTTTGGATTCAATGGGTAATTAGCATTTTGACCTTAGGCTCGTTTGGTTGGAGTTTTTCAGAATTCTTGAAATTTTAAATTTCATTCTAAGAGAATTATTTTATTTTGTTGGAGTTTTAGTTAAGAATTTAGGATTCCTAGGAATTCTAAATTCCCCACTTTGCCAAAATCTATTCCCTTATAAATTGGAAGGAATCTTGGATTCCAAATTTGAGGAATCCTTTTTTTTTTGTCCAAAAACTGTTTTTTTTTTTCAGAAAATGAAAAAAAAATCCAAAAAATTTTCAAAAATACTTTTTTCCCAAAAAATGAAAAAAATTATTTTTTTCCCAGAAAATGAAAAAAAAAATTTATTTTCCCAGAAAATTAAAAATATTATTTTTTTCCCCAGAAAGTGAAAAAAATTATTTTTTCCCAGAAAATAAAAAATTTTATTTTTTCCCCAGAAAGTGAAAAAAAATATTTTTTTTCCAGAAAATGAAAAAAAAATATTTTTCCCAATAAATGAAAAAAAAATCCAGAAAATTACAAAAAATAATTTGCCGAGTTCATTCCTAAAACTCCAACCAAACGAGCATTAATGGAATCCAATAAAGGATGCCAGGAATAAAGGTTTCCTAGCATCTAGAATGCCAATTCCATTCTTAAAACTCGAACCAAACGAGCCCTTAAAGTTGTCCCTTTTCCCACGGCCATTTCGAAAAAATATTTTACTGAGAGGCGCAACCAAAGTTTAGATAACATCCCACATTCATTTAAAAGTGAATTTCCCGTTAAAAATATAGACGGAATAATCATGTGCTGCTCATGTGACCTTATTTTGAAGGGTAATTTTAGTATTCTCCAATGTTTCTTCATCTCCTTCCCTCTGCCTCCTTTTATCTTCTCCAAAGCATCTGCACCCACAGGAATTTTGTGATCCAGATGTGAATATGAGCAAATCTCTTGGAATTAGACGCCACAAATTAGACTCGGAATCCTCTTTCCTTTTCCCATGCAAATGGAAAATCAAATCAAACTGAAAAAATCCCTAAAAAACGCCAAACCCCTCTTCACTGACATTGTTGATTCACAATAATTAATAATCAATATTCTTCAATTTTCATCATTTAATTTTAATTGCCAACCCAAAGATTCCCCATTAACACGAAATGGAAAAATTCATCTCATCACATCAAACACATTAAACTACATATAGAGAGAAATAGAGAAAATAGTGGTAGTAAAAAATCATGGTGAACTCATCATCAATAAGGCCGGGTTTATCTTCGTGGATTACTAGTGTTGTTATAGCATTTTCTTCGAATATAGTTGAATTTCATGGTAACATTTCTGAAGCAATGTAGAAAGAAAGACAATTTTGCCCCTGCTTATTCTCTTCTTCAACCTCATCCTCAATCTCAGCTTTCAAATCATCCATTTCTGATGTAAAATTGGGCTTCACCGAGAGGGCTTTCTTTGCCGCTGGTCAAATTTTAAAAAACCCAATTCATATATTAATCAAACATTTCAAAACCTAATATATATATATATATAAAACAGATATCAAACTTCCAAAAACCTAATTTATATATCAAACAAAACTAAGAGGGTGATTGAATTCGAGATGAAAATAGGGAAACAGGCGAGATGGTGGTCGTGGCCAATGGTGGAGTTGGTTAGAGTTAGAGATGGTGACCAGGTATATATATGAGTGTGTGTATGTATAAGACCACGAGATGATAAAGGCGAGGCCCCCGCCGATGGACGATGATTGAGGTACGGAGAAAGAGAAAAAAGAGGTGAAGCTCACCGGAGTCTTAGTCCCTGCTTGCCAGAATTTGATGGGTTTAAAGTTTGAGAGAGACTGTGGGGAGAATTATCCTTTGTAATTTTGTAAATGTGTGTTTTCAATTTAGACTACCAAAATTACCCTTCAAAATAAGGTCACATAGGCAGCACATGATTATTACATCCATATTTTTAACGGGACATCCACTTTTGGATGAGCGTGGGATGTTGTCCAAACTTTGGGTGTGCATCTGGATAAAAAAAAAACTTTCAGGATAATTGTGGGAAAAGGGACAAACTTTAAGGGTCAAAAGTGCTAATTATCCGGAGTCAATTATACCAGCCCAACAAGATATTCATATTTCATTGGTACAAAATATAATTGATTGGTTTATTTGGTTGGTTGGTTTAAAAGTTTAGATATCATCACTTATTTTGTTTTCTTAAAAATTTAAAGTTCTAATTTTGAATACTTAACCTTAAGTTTTAAAAAGATAAAAAATATATCTTTTGTCTTTTTTTTTAGATATTGTTATTTTTATAATAAGGATAAAATGGTCCAAATAATATAAATTCAATATTTATATGTAATATGTTCAAACAAATAAACATTATTATTCTTCTTTGTTTGGTTTGTTTATGAATGTCACATTTGAGTAAATATTGTTTGTTTAAATATGCCAGTCTAAATACTAAATGAATGTTGTCTAAAAAATTTTTACCTTTGTCTTTATATTTTATGAAAATTAAGGGCGAAAGAGATATTTTACCTCTTTAAAAAATAAGTGTTAAGAAAGAGATGTGTTGTTTATTTTTTAAGAGGCAAATTAAATGATCATATCTAAATTTTAAAGCAACTAAGTGCGTTTGATTGCAAGTATGTAATTTGCATGGAAAGAAAATAAGTTCTAGGCAATTGAATTGCCTAGAATTGAGTTGTATGGAAAATTCAATTAAAAGTATTTGATTGCCTTAATTTTCTACCCAAAAAATATTGGTTGTATTGTGGCATTTTTAATGTAGAAAAAATTATTGATATTTTTTATTACATAATTCTATAGTCATGATAGATCTTATTTAATTGATCTTGATTAGTAGATTTTAAATATTAAATTTTGTATTTTAAGTTATAGCATTTTTAATGTAAAAAATAGGTAAAATGTTGTCTAGGAAACTGTGCAATTGCCTGGAAAATAAATACACCCCCCAAAGAAAATGTTTTCCTTCTTTTGGAAGAAAATGTAAGTGTATGGGCAAAAGTGGGAAAATATTTTTCTTAGGAAAAAAAGCCAATCAAACACTTTAAGTTGTCAAATCAAATGAAAAATAGCTATTTTTCATGAAAAAAAAGCCAATCAAACACACCTTAAATATATTTTAAAACATCCATTTAGACTTTACATGTCAAAACAAACAGCCCCTTAGGGTATGTTTAGTGGGTGTTTATTTTTCTAAATTTTAAAAACTCAACTTAAAATCAACTTTACTTTTATACTTCCCAAAATCTATTGCGCTGTACTTTCTCTCTCTAAAAAAAACTTTTAAAACACCCTAACTTTAAATCCAAAAATCAAAATTAGATAAAAATATATATATTTAAAACCTATTCGTCGAGATTTATAAAATAAGATTCAATGTGACTATTTTTTGAAATTTTTTTATAAGATGTTTTAGTTAATTGAAAAAAACTCAAACTCAAACAAAAATCAAATTCACTTTTTAACATACTTTCAAATTCTACCAAACACCATATTTTAAAAACTCAACTTAAAAACTCAACTCAAAATATCAACCAAACATCACCTTAATATTTAAATTCAGTATTCAGAAGACAAGAAACGCAAAAGCCACTTTACTAAATATATATATTGATATTTGGTCTATTTTAATTAGTTGTGTTTTTTATATTAAAAGTTTTAAGTTTAAATTATGCCTTTAACATTATTTCAGTATTTTTTGTTATGAGAAGAGTAACTTGATAATTATGTGTTTAATACATATGATGTGACATTAATGAACACACATAATGATAAATGCATAGACCTCATATACCAACCAATGAAATTATGTCACATCATCTATTTATTTCTTTAAAGGGTTGTTAACTTGCCATTTAATTTGTCACTTAAATCTGAAACCCGCTGTTGGGATCATGAAACCCGCTGTTGTAGGTGTATGTCCTGTTAGTTTTTAGTTTTTATTTCTGATATTGCGTAGTATATAACTACGATTATCTCTCTTCCCCCTTAATTGGTATCAGAGGCTAACTTCGATGCCTCGTGAGTAGTTTTTACAGGAAAGCTTTAGGTTTTAAAGTTACAAAGTATAAACTATTCTTTCTTTACAAAATGATGAGATGTTACCTTGTTTTAACAGCAAATGTTATTCAGTGATATTTATACTTTGATTAGTATGAAGATTCTGAAAAATGTTTAGTTTGCTCTACGTCTGCCACTAAAAATATTTTCTGGATTTAGTATGCTATGTGACTGCCATTTTATATGGATCTCTCGCATCAAAACACTTAGAAAATTTGTGTGGATCTCTCGTATCAGAACACATTTATTCTATTCTTCAGAACACTAGTATAATTCTTTTGTACTACTAAAAGATATAATCTCATACAAGGACATGTGTTTGAGTGCAAGGCTTTTGAGGCAAGGGTGCCGTGTTTATGCCTGATAATTGCTTGCTGTTTGTGGTCAAGTATGTGATTATAAAATTAGTTGGGTATAAAAGGTTGTCAAAGATCTATGATTTCTTCTGTGCATTTGTTACAAAAACCAAGATAATATTTTCTTTATTTTATAATGAAAGCATCTCTTATATTTGGTATACTTTAACTCCAAAAGGCTTCCTATTTTATTTAAAATGTTTTCAAAATCAAAATCAATGTCTGCGTCTTCTTCTAAGTCTTTAACTCCGTCAGAGTCTTTTAAGTCTAGTAGTTCGCGTCATGAAAATAGTAAAATCGAGTCTTTGTTTGAAATTACTCATCTTCTAGTAAAAGATCAAATTCCTCAAACAAATCTCCCAATCACTAATCCTTACCATGTTTTTCAAAAACCATCATCCTCTTCTTTCACTTGAAGAATTAGACAGTTAGTCTCTTCCGAGCAGTCAAAACTTCCAGTAAAAGAATTTCTCCACTGTGTAAAGTTTGATTCACTTATTGTCAAGTCTAGTCATGAAGAACAGTTCTTTAATGTCCCGTTCTCTCGTGATATCCCTCGAATGGCCTTAGCACAAGGCTATACTCATATGCACTTTGGCGCAATCCGATTTGCGGTTATTTTCCATGGCAGAAAAGGTTTATCCGCAGTTATTCGACTTGCGTTTGTTGATTCCCGACTCATTGATTACCAACAAGCAATTCTTGGTAATGTTCAAGTAACGTTAAATGTAGGAACGGTGTTTTTTACGCTGTATCCTAATTTTAACATTCCCCTCAATGACAAGTATATTTGCGATGCTCTCAAGCTACAAGTTCAGATCACAGGTGTTTCTATGGTCCCTAGAACTTCTGCAGCAACAGTACATCAGCAAATAGTTTATCGAGTACAAAATCATTCTTATGATTTGTGTATTCCTAGATTATCCACTTCGGAAGCATTGATGCTTACCATCGATTCCAATACATCCCATACAGCCACTTATGTCCCGCGACAGCTTACTCGTCCTGAATTAGTAAAGCTGTTACCTGAAGTTTGGGTTACCTCTTATAAAGCACTTCAAGAACAAGCCAACATAGAATTTCTTCAACAGACGGATCCTTCCTATATTTGTCGTCCTGGCAAACAAATTGAAATGAGGTTTAACAATCAGAAAGCCTTAGCTTCACTAGAGAAAATCCCTTCACAACAGAGCTTAACGTAATGGAACAAATTGTCAAGTTTCCCACAGATCCAATCTTAAAGAATGAGCATATGGCTATTCTTTATTTTGATATGCAAGGCAATCCAGTTTACCAAGCGAAGGACAGCAAATGTCATATCTGGTACGATGTTTACAATTGTGATGCATGCATGTGAGGAGCTGGCTTATGAAGCAGATCTTGATCCGCAGGAATTGAAGCGTTATAGAAAGAAAAATATGGCAAACCTCTTTCTTCTCAAAAACTTCTCCAACAACGGTTTGATGCATGTGATGAAACCGTAGGACTTCTTGGAGAATCCACCGAAAACTTTGACTATTTTATCACTTACAGTGATGCCCCTCTACCAACTCCACCACCAGAAGTTTCTTCCTGTCAGCCACCTCCACCACCATCTCCACCAGAAAAGCCTAAACCTCCACCTCAACGTCTTACCCCATATGCCCAACGAGCCCTTAAAGCTTTGGGTCGTCCTTATAAACAATATCCCATTACCAATAAGCCTTCACCTCCACTCATTCAACCTTAACCGATCTCTTGTTACATGTTATCTCCTGACCGTGATGAATACCATTTCTCTCATTCAGAAGATTTTGATAATTTTTCTGAAGATACAAGCCACAGATGGAAGATTCCTGATCCAACCTCCCTTGGTTTCAATGGAAGAATGAAAAAGGTTACAGCAGCTGAAGCAGCATTTAATTGGCAAGCTGAAAATGCTATTGCTCAGAATAAAGTTCTTTCTCAGATTGTGCAAACCACAAAGCGATTAGATGCTCGAGTTTCGTCTTTTTTAAATATGGATGAAGCTATAACTGATCTCAAGATGCGTATTAAAACATTGAATGAGCAGATGCACTACATGGCAACAACAGTTCATGATTTTACCGCTACTGGCAATTTTTTCGTTGAAAAAGAAAGCACTAGAAAGCACTGCAAGCTCAGTTACAGTCTATTGAACGCAGTGAATATGCAAAGTATGTTGCTACATATTAAAAGCCTTTACCCTTATCCTTGTTTCCCTATCGAGAAACCTCACCCGATCCCGATCCCTCATCTTTATTCTACCCAAATGAAAGCCCTCCTTCCCTTTCTCTTAGTGCCCATGATTCAATGACTGGATTCAATAATCCTTCTAGTATTAATTTATGGGACGAACCACCAAAGAGAATATTGCCACCATGGTCATCATCCCTTCCAAAACCCCAACCTAAACCCACTTACTTACCTAAAAGATCAAATTATCCTAGAGTTCGTGGTCCCTCTCCAGAACCTCAATTTCCTTACATTAATCATCGTGGCTCAATTAAAGTTATTTCACCTCCTCCAACAGCTAAGGAAGCTAGAGGACTGGTTATCAAAGAACCAGTGTCTTCTCCAAATCCTCCCATATCTCAATCCTCAAAAACCACCCCATATTCTCAGCCTGATGCCTATTCTCAACCAGTTGATGCTACAGATCTCATCTAAGGTGCCTCCAGTAAGCCTATGTATATGTTTACTATGGAAATCCATGAAAATTAGCCAATAAACCATATAGCCTCATTTCTTAAAACATTAGCCCTTTATGACAGAACTCCAGAGAAAACCCACTATGATGATCTCTTCTCTTTCTTTGAAGAGCTTTATTCTACTCAGTCCTCTAATCCTCAACCCTCTCGTGAAAGTTCTACAGAACCCATGGTTGAAGACCCATCTGAACCTACCCAAGTTCCCAACCCAACTGCACCACCAACCACACCATCACCTCATGCTCATGATAATCATATTCACTTCACTCTTGATGATATCAAGCCAAAGTTTTGGCGTGACAGATTTTTCCACTTTAATGCATGAATGATTGCTGATAATGAGATTTATGATCTCAAGTCTATCTTCAAAAGATTTCTTGCACGATTAATTGGAAGATTACATGATTGGTATGAAGCTTTAGGACAATCCGACAGTTGCAGCTACAACAAGTTGCTTCTATTGATATTTTCCTTGGTAGTATCTACCATGAGTTTGTTGGAACTCCTTCCAAATATGCAGATATTGCCCGTGCAGAATTCATGAGAATGAAATGCTGTTCCCTCAAAGAAGCTGATCTAGAACACCATTATGATAGAATGTCTCAACGATTTTATGTCATTGGCAGTCTTAATGATGAAAATTTGAAGCAAGTTTTATTCCAGTCTTTCCCAGATGCTCTTGTTACAGAAGCAGATAAATTGTTCAAGATTCAAAAGTTACAACTCAAAAATCTTTCCATTAGTAAGATTTATGAACATCTCACTGATTCTATTGAACGAATTTGCAATCAAAAGAAACTCTTTGATGATATGGAAAAAACTAGCAAAATGATTTCTTCAGCGTGTAATAAAGATCATTGGCAAATCAAATGCAATAATAAAGATTCTACATGTGATTGTTCCCAGCACAAGAAGTTATCCAGAAAGAAGAAAGGTCGTCGTTCTTCTTCCCATCGTTCTTCTAATGACAATTTTATCAAGCCCTACAAAAAGAAGACTGCCAACAAGCCCAAGAAAAAAATCAAGTTTGTAAAAAAGAAGAATTTTCGTGGCAAAAAGACAGACAAGTGTTTTATATGCAAGAAGCCTGGTCACTTTGCTAAGAATTGTCCAAATACAGCCAAAAGAACGCAATTCATGGCTTTGCTACATAAGTTAGCTTCGGACATTCAAGAATCTGATGTTGAATCTGTTCTCTCGGCAGAAGATGATAAAAACAAGATGATAAAATTTTCAGATTTAAGTGGTTTAAAAAGTTGTTTAGTAACCCAAAAAATTAAGTGATTACTTAATTTTTACCATCTAAAACTTAAAATTTTTATCCAAAATTTTAAGTGTCAACTTTGCCACTTAAATCTGAAACTTAATTTTAAAAGGTATAAAATGTCAATTTTACCCTCTTTCTTTTAACAAAATTATATAGCCAAACAAATGCTTCATTTCCGAAAAGAAATAACCTTCAGTTTAAAGAATTGTACACCTCTTCCAATCCACCTTAGCTTTTGTTAAATTTCGTAAAAGGTGTATCAAACACAAAACGGTCAAAGGCACGCTCACGCCTTGGTAGAGGTAGTGGAAATACCACAGTTGAAGGAGTTGCTTGGTGTGGTTAATGAGGAGGATTACATGAAATTGAAAGAAGGGGTGAGGGTGGTGATGAGACATTTTGTGTTGAATCAACCGACTATATATGTATATTACATGTATATTGCTAAGAAAATTAAAAGATCGATATAGGCAACTGAGCTTTGGATTGGGTTTCAGATCACCGGAAAATGGAGTTTTTTTCGATAATGGGAAAATGTTGAGGAAGAATGGTGGGTAGTTTCGAGAGGGAGAAAGAGTATAAGTTGGAGAAAAGTGATCAAAATAAAATACTAACGGCAAATTTATCATACCAAAAAAAATTCAGTTTTTAAATGTGTTATTTTCAAACAAACAATACTTTTTCAGATACAATTTTCAGAGCTAAACAAACAGTTTTTTCAGTTTTAGTTTTTAGTTTTTAGGTTTTTTACTAAACGCCACCAAAGTCTTAACATTGAGCCATTTCCCACGCATACACAAAAAACTCATCCCAACTATTATGACGAGTTAGTGGTAAGAAATGCGACCCTTTTTGCTTAATCAGTTTGTGCCCGTCAAGGCACTTGGTTGCACACTTATCGGGATACTTATTTTCTTTTGGAACCTTTGAGTTTGATATTTCAGTGGAATCAACAAAGGGATGCCCATTGTATTAAATTATATATTTGCGCAAATACTATTAAAAATAGCAAAATGGCCCAACCTTCCCTTGACCCAAATGGAATGAATTTAGGGAGGGTCTTTTTTGAACCAATCCTAAACCCCTACTGAATACTACCACACTTAGGGATGCAAACAGATCAAATCCGACCCAAACCCGCCTTAATATTACCCTAATCCAGGGCGAATTTTATATTAGAAAACCTAAACCCCCTCTCGATGTAATTATGGAGTATTCTAAAGGTATTGAGGGTAAACTATATTTGGAGCGAGTTGGGTCAAACGGACTTATTTTATCTAAACCCAAATCCAATTTAACTTGGTGCGAGTATTATTTTAATAAACATGAATCAGGCTTGATTGAAAAAACCCGACCTAAACTTGCTTCATTCAAATCGGAACGAGTTAAAACCGCACTAGGTCAGGCCATTTTACCTTCCCTAACTACACCCTTACTTATTTATTTCTTGTAAAAAATAATAAAAGTGACTTAGCCATATCTAAAGAGATGTCAAGTTGTTAGTTTAAGCTTCAGCCCTTTTAGTTGCCAAAAAAAATAAAGAACTGAGTCAAGGTGTTGTAACGAGGAGGTTGTCGATTGATAATGTGTATAAAATTATTGATACTTTTTGTATGTGATAAGATTTGAAGACATTTAAATATTTAATACTTTAAGTGATAAGTTTATTCGGATAATTAGCATAAATGACCCCCCTAAAGTTTATCACTTTTCCTACGCTCGTCCCGAAAGTTTTTTTTTACCCACAAGCTTACTCGACATTTGTACCACGTCTCATGCTCGTCCAAAATTAAATGTGCCATTAAAATAGTGGACGAAAGAAGCATGTGCAGCTCACGTGGGATTATTTTGAGGGGTAATTTTGGTAGATAGACATGAGCATAGTCAGGTTCAAATTAATTAAAAGAAAAAACCTTAGCTATTCTCCTTCTTTCTTAGTTTTATTTTTCCCCAAACCCAGCCAATGTAAATAGAGAAATGGAGAGAGATAATGGAAAAAGGATATAATAAATATAGGGGGCTACTATTGACACATACCATTTAACTCTCTAACACTCCATATCTCTCTAACACTCCATAGGTACACTTTCACTCTTCCTAACACTCCACCACTCCACATTTAATTTTAGGATTAATTAACATTCATCTAAAAATCGCTCCAATCTTGCTCTCTACCATTCCACTCTCTCCCATCTTCAATCTTCTTCTTCCACAAATCAACCCATTGCCATTAAGGATTTTTCAGAAATTCCGGTTGGAATTAAGCATTCAACTCTCTCTATAATTCAAAAAAAAATAAATCACACCATTCACCCCACAAATCTCATCTTTAATCTTCTTATTTTAACTTTTTCTTTAACAATCTAATCGTTCTACTCTTTTTTTTCTTGAACTTTTTTGTTATTGGTTAAAAAAAGTTTCACCAGTGTACACACCATGTCAAAAGAAAATTCTGCCATGGATGAAGGTTTACTTGGTTCATAGGAACCGAGTGTTGTTCATCATACTCGTCCGAAAGGAACCGAGTAAAGTACAAATCACTCGGTTTTAAGGAACCGAGTGGAATTAGAAAAATAGCCCAAAGCTTAACTCGGTTCCTTAGGACCGAGTAAGCTGTACATTACTCGGTTCCTTAGGACCGAGTAAGCTATACAACACTCGATTCCTAAGGACCGAGTGAGCTGTTCAACACTCGGTTCCTAAGGACCGAGTGAGCTGTTCAACACTCGGTTCCTAAGGGCTGAGTAAACATTCTTCGTGTTTTGTTTCTGTTTTTTTTTTTGTGTTTGTTTGTATCTAATGATTTATAAATAAAAGAAAACGTAAAGCAATAACCAAAATATAAGTATCATACTTCTTTTAGAGATAAATGATGATTTGGATGGTGGTGGTACCAACAATGATAGAGGTGGTGGCGGCGGCAATGGTGGTGGTGATGATGATGATGATGATGAACAAGAAGAAGAAGAAAAAAATGAAGATGAAGAAGAACAGGCGGCAATGATGCTGGTGGTGGTGGTGGTGGTGGTGATGATGATGATGAAGTTTAAGGGTGTGTTTAATGTTTTAATTATTAATTAAAAATAAAAAAAATGGTGTGTGTCAATAGAATAATCATCATTTTTTTAAGGGAGTGTTACAAAGTAAAATGGAGTGTGTCAATAGAAGCCCCCTAAATATATATATATATATATATAATATAGAGAGAAATAGGGTTTCATTTGAAGGAGGTGAAATTCTTTTCTTCCATTTTTCTCTCCTAACATGAACCAGATTCACGGCCACATGGTCCTTGTCCATCCCACGGAGCGTCTACATGAGCTTATTGGAGGGGAATATATTGAGGCAAGATTAGTTGCTGGAAATAGAGAGAAAAAGGGGTTTGAACTTGGTTGATTTTCAATTTTACCTTAATGTATGTATATATGTATATAATTATGGACTGCTCTAATTTTTTGTTATTTGATATTTTGATTTCTTGAAAAAAAATAAAGAAATAGGGTTTTGAACTTGGTTGATTTTTAATTTTTTATGATGAGAGATGTTTATTTATTTATTTTTTACAGGCATTGTTGTGCTCCCCAAAGAAATGACGAAGTCAAAAACAATGGAAGAAAGTGGAGAAAAGTTGTATTTTTTATACTTATTTTTAATTTTTGAGATTAAGTTTGGTGTATTTTGTTATTGATAGAAAACATAAAAGATATTCACATAAAATAATTTTATTTCCCCAAATCCAAGATATCCTCAATTTATAGCATGACGAGATCTTTGTGCAAATGCACACTCATTAATTTGGGGTACAATGATAATGAACAGAGGCTTGGTGATGATGATAATGGTAGAAAGGATAAATGATGTTGATGGGGATGAGAAACAAAGGGCGAAGAATTAGAGAGAAAAAGGGTCGAGATGGTGGTGGTGGTGGAGTTCACCAGAGTTGGAGATGGTGACCAGAAATATATATATATATATATATATGTATGTATGTATGTATGCATATAAGGGGCGGGGGAAGATGGAGAGAGGGAGATAAAGGAAGAAGTATCGAAGAATACCAAAAATACCTTTTAAAATAATATTATGTGAGCTGCACATGTTTCTTCTATCCACTATTTTAACGGCATATTTAGTTTTGGACAAATGTTGAGACACAGTATAAACTTTGAATATGCTTATGAGTAAAAAAAAAAAACATTTCGATACAAGTGTGAAAAAAGTCATAAACTTTAAGAATTATTTGTGCTAATTCATCAGTTTATTCCTTTCCCATTTTGAGAGAAAAACAAAACAAAAACGAGAGTGCAATAACTGTAATCTTTATATTTTCACATTGGTACCCTATGTTCCAATTTTTTGTATTTTCCAAAGTTTGATCTTGTTTGCAAGGTAGTCCTAGTTTCAAGTTTCAACGTACTACAAATTTCCTGGCTCTGCATTGAGTGGTGTTTATGGTATTCCAAACCCAACTGAATCTAACACGTCACATAAATACAATCAAACTTTAGAAGATATAAGTATAGAAATTTGAACATTAGATACCAAAGTAAGTATTTGATCAAACATTGGAAAATTAAAATATTAACCATAAGAAAGTTAGTTCAGCGGGTTAAAATTACTTTAAATACGGACAAGCATCTTTAAAAATAAAATAAATATATCTCAACAGTATACATATACAGATATGTTTTTTATACCTAGCACAAGTAGGCCTTTTGACAACTAAAACAAGTATTTTTCTTGATCAATACTTTTTATAATATTACCTTCGTCAACAATTAAATTATTGCAAGAAATGTCAAAATGTTTTAGAGTTTATCAAATAAAGCAAGTAGATAGATAAAATAATGGGAGTGTTTAAATAAAATCTAAATTTGTTTTATAATCTAAAGTAAAATACAACCTTATCATCTCTTGGCTAGTGCATTGAAAAAAAATTGAAACGTTTCACGTTTTATTTTCATCCAACTCAATTTATAGTTTATTTTTTATAATTTGTTTATGTGAAATAATGATTCGGGGGAAAAAATAAGTTTTACAATTATATTATGCCACGAGCTCGAACATTCAGGTTGATATTGTTGTGTCCCGAGTGCTAACCGGGCCCGTCAATCCACATACATAACAATGCTATTGTCCCCCAATTTAAATACATTTGAGGGTTAACGTAGTTGTGCTATGTCGATCTGCACACATAATAATTATATTGTCTTCAACTTAAACACTTTTGAACCATAGGTGTGAGATTTTCATTTTAAAAGATCTCGTTGTTAAGTGGTGACACTCCCTTACTTATATACCCACATTGAGTTGTATAATTTTTTCATGTGAGACTAATGATTTGAGCCAATCATTCTTAACAAAAATATAAGCCGTTTTTGTCTTTTTTTTTTTTATTCCCTTATGCCTTCAACATTTTTTTTTATACAAGTTGTATACAAATACACATAATAGTCAATCACACAAAAAAAAAAAGGGAAGAAAAATAAAATCCCGTGACTAGAATCCGGGTAGGAATGGAAAAACCCAATTCTATAGTCATCATGGGTACCAAGCCCCCAACATTCGATTACCCTTCTTCTTTTTTTTTAAGTCAAAAGGCACACATGACCAACAAATAACTTAAACCAAAAAATCCAACTTACATAGATTCACAACTGGGATTTCGAGTGATTGAATTGAAAGGTGGCAACATGGCGATTTGAACAGCTTCAAAGAAAAATGAAGTCAATTTTAATAATGGTGGTATTATAGTCGCATTATTTTCTTGTTAGGACAATTTTGTCAATCTTATTTTTTTTCTTTCATTAAAATAGAGAGGAATTTAGTAGCTCATTAACTAATTAGATTTAGTAAAAATGTGTATGATGATCTTGTGTAGCCGGAAAATGTGTTAAAACTTTATTATAATTTTTTTTATCTAGTTGACTGTTATTTTTACTCAAAAATAAAATAAAAATTCACAACCTGATCAAAAACAGTGGCACTAGACAAACCGCCTCGAGACCAACCATTCTTTTACTAGTCGCCCACGTTTACATCCTTTTCGTTCTGACATTGGACTTATATCCACATCCAGCACACTATTTCATTAATCAAATTACAGGTTTAAACAAATCGGTAAGCTTCAATAAATAATTGTCAACAAAAAGCCGTAGATAATTCCACCTCCCCAGATCCCAAATACTAATTTTATATACAACAAATCCAAATCCCGATTCCCAAATATTCATTTCCGTCTTTTATCTCCATCTTCTTGCTCTTATCAGTCCAGGAAAAAAAATCTGTGAGAAAAAAGAGGAAGTGTCTCTTCTTGGATATGGCGTCAATTGGTTTGAATCGGATCGGCGGGAGAAACTCGGCGGTTGAGTTTCCGATGAGTCGGAATCGGCGGCCGAGTTTTACCGGCAAGGGGAGAGTTGGGTTCAAGGTGTTTGCTTCGGATACTCAAGCGGAGCCCGACCTGAGTGTCACTGTCAATGGGTTGCACATGCCGAATCCGTTTGTTATCGGATCAGGTCCTCCGGGGACCAATTATAAGGTCATGAAGAAGGCTTTTGATGAAGGATGGGGTGCAGTCATTGCCAAAACTGTAATTTCTTAACTGAATTTCGAACTTTGTACATGTACCACTTATCTGTTTGGTTGCTGAGAAAGTTGGGAGCTACTTTGTTTTTCGGTGAATGCTGAATACTGAATGCTTAATGTTTTAAATGAAGCTTCTCAAACGTGTCTGGTTTTAATTGGCAATTTTACCACAATAACGATAGCTGATGAATAAAAAGAATAGGATCGGAATAAAATTTCATGAAAGTTGAATTGCGCTGAATTTTAACTCACTTCAGGCTAGAAAACAAACACTATTTTTACCTCTTATTGCTGAATAGACTCCACATGTAGGCACTGAGCTTTTAATTTGATAATTTTAGAGGAGGTTGTATTAGAATTAAGCTGATTGATTTGGCAACAAATCATTCTTTGTAAAATCATGGCCGTGCATGAGAACTTGACAAGCCAACTCTTCAAGAATGTACGTAAGGTATCATAGCTTTTATCCATGACCAATTTATTAAAAATTCCCTGAATTTAGAAGATTAATTGCGATATGTTGATCCCTGCACAGGTATGGGCCATGGGGATCATATAAATTAACAGGTTGAATGAAAAGGATGAGAGTGAAAAGTTGATCCAGGTTTATTAGACTTGGATGATATGAGTTGTTACAAGATTTTAAGTACAAGCTGATAATTTGAACTGTTCAAACCAAAAATTTATAGTCTCAAAGTATTTGGTAACTTTTATCCATAATTGTGTTTAGTTCCATTTAGTTAGTTCAAAAAAGAAATCAAATGCACAGATTAATTTGGAAACTACCTTTCATTTTCCAAATTTACCAACATGATTTGATGCCATTTACTTTCTAAGAGTATATAAACTTGTTTTCTAGAACTAATTAAGATTGAACAAAAAGCATTTATTTTGTTGTTTCTGTCTTTACATGATCAATGTGTCTTCTCCAAAAACCAGGAGAGGAATTTTCCATAGAATGATTTGGAACAGTGCTGTTATACTTGTTCATTTTTTTCTGTTCATATTTAAGTATTTGACAGTAAACTACATAATGTGTAGGTGTCATTAGATGCTGAAAAGGTCATTAATGTAACTCCTCGATATGCTCGACTGCGAGCTGGATCAAACGGCTCGGCCAAAGGACCAATTATCGGCTGGGAAAATATCGAACTTATAAGTGACCGGCCTCTTGAAGTAATGTTAAAGGAATTCAAGCAGTTGAAGGAAGAGTATCCAGATAGGATACTTATTGCTTCAATCATGGAGGAGTATAACAAAGCTGCCTGGCAAGAACTTATTGATCGGGTCGAACAAGCTGGAGTAGTAAGCAAACATTTTATCTGATGGTTCTGTGATCTGTCACATTTTAATACCACCTCCATCTCAAATTGATAGTCCAACTTTTACCTTGGTACTTTTTAAGAAATACTAATTTCAACCTAATCAACGGCCAAGAATACTTATTTTCTATTCTGAACTTTGGTACATCAATTATATCCATAAAACGTAAACTTATTTTCTATTCTGAACTTTGGTAAGTTGATTATGTAAATCATTCTAGTTGACGTGTTATTTCTTTAATGTGCTTTCATTATCCAATGATTCTGATTTTCATTTTTTTTAGGATGCCATTGAAATAAATTTCTCATGTCCTCACGGTATGCCGGAGCGTAAAATGGGTGCTGCAGTTGGACAAGATTGTGCACTGTTAGAAGAAGTTTGTGGATGGGCTAATGCAAAGGCCACAGTTCCAGTTTGGGCAAAGATGACTCCAAACATCACTGACATTACAATGGTATGCTCGACACTTGGTTCTTGTTGTTGGTGCTTATTTGTAGACCTTGCTTTGACTTATAATTGAAGAAGATTTCTTGTGAAGGTGCGTATTGTGGAACACATAACTTTCGCACAATCTCTGTTTTTTAGGAAATTTCCCAAAGATGGAAGAGAAAGAAATTTTATGGAAAAAATTGAACCTCACCCGTGCTTTTCTGATAATGATATGGAACTTATTATTGTTTTTGATCAATTTTGATGTTTGGATCCTTGTGAACTTCAAAAGGCATTACTCAAAATTCTGATGTTTACTCTCTTACACGCTGCATTAATCATATAAACACCAGTTTTGCGTCCTTGAAATATTGTTCCAATGAATCAATGATCATGACTAGAAATACACCTCCTTTATTCTGGGCCATACAGATTACATATTCTATTATAAAAATGCGTTAAATTATCAACATTATCTGTTCTTAATCCAGTTAATGACAATTCATTAATTTTTTTTCCGTTACAGCCAGCTAGGGTGGCTCTTAAATCAGGGTGTGAGGGTGTATCTGCTATCAACACAATCATGAGTGTGATGGGAATCAATCTCAAGACCTTACATCCGGAACCTTGTGTTGAGGGGTTAGCAGTTTTGCATCGAACTATGTCTTGTTAATTTTAACAATTAATTTATTTATCCCAAAAGGTTTTATTTACTTAAATGATATAAGTCTATTTCCAGATACTCAACTCCTGGGGGCTATTCTTGCAAGGCAGTCCGACCTATTGCACTTGGAAAAGTGATGAACATTGCAAAAATGATGAAGTCAGAATTTGGAGATAAGGAACTTTCCCTTTCTGGTATAGGAGGTGTTGAGACAGGCAGTGATGCTGCTGAATTCATTCTTCTTGGAGCTAACACGGTTCAGGTTAGACCACAGTTCAGTTATCATTAAAGATTTAATATGAAATATCTTCTCAAGCTTATTCATGTATTTTTGTCAATGTGGTTTGGTACGTGTTGCACATCTTACAATACGATCATTGTATCTTAGAGAAACAAAACACACAATAAAGAGACTTGCACACATGTAAACGGACAGTGAAATATTCTATTGGGCTTCACTTTTCGACTAATATTTTTATGGAGAACTTAAATTATATGACATAGAAGGGGAATAATTAACCACTTCTAAAAGACGTCGATTGCATTTGGAATTTCCCAATTTAATGAGCTTTTAGCAATAATTTGGGAAACTTCAAACTGTCTAGCATGGTTTTAGAGCAGTGTTCTAAAACTCGGGACTCAAACGGCGAGGTGGTGAGTGGGGAGTTTTCAAAATACTCGGAGATTAATCGGAAAATATCGGATAGGGTATATTTTAACATAAATAATATTCTAAATAATATAATATGATAATAAATTAATAATATGATCAAATAGTTTGCAAAATGACAAGGAAGTCTAGAATATCCATGAAAAGCCAAAGTACTAATATTCTAATAACAAGAAGAAACTCTAGCAGCAACAACTCTCCATGTAAGCACAAAGACAATAGACACAAAAACAGAAAGACACAAAAACACAATGACTCAAAGTAATCAACTAGAGTTCTTGCTCTTCTTCTCCAAATCCTTCATTGGCACCTGCTGGTGGATGAATCGATGATGATGATGATGTGGGAGTTTAGAAGGAGAGCAAAGAAGAAGCCATTTTCGAGCAGCAAAGAGGAACAAACGGGGCAAATGGCTGAGAGGGAGGGTTCGTCGGTTCGTCCTAGGGTTAGTAAAAAAAAGATCTCACAAAAAAATGAAGGTACCGAACGATGTTGTTTTCTTGGCCCCTTTTTTAAAAATAAATCCAATACTCGCCGAGTCTCACAACTCGCTAGTAATCGGCGAGTTTTACCGAGTTTTTCACTGGCCGAGTAGGCAAACTAGACTCGTTTTGCTGGCGAGTGCTGAGTACTCAGCGAGAAATCAGCCCAACTTGGCGAGTTTTAGAACACTGTTTTAGAGAGGAAATACATATACTTAAGAGAAGGTTCCCAGTAAAAGTTGAGGACAATGTCATACCACAAGTCACTCGGTTTAAGTACCTTGGATCCATTATACAAGAAGATGGGGAGATAGAGGGAGATGTAAACCACCGGATCCAAGCAGGGTGGTTGAAATGGAGGAAAGCTTCGGGTGTGTTATGTGATAAAAAGGTACCACTCAAGTTAAAAGGAAAATTCTATCGTATTGCGGTTAGACCAGCGATGTTGTATGGGACTGAGTGTTGGGCGGTCAAAAGCCAACACGAGAATAAACTAAATGTAGCTGAGATGAGAATGTTGAGATTGATGAGTGGCAAGAATAGGAAAGATAGGATCAGGAATGATACCATCAGAGAGGGAGTTGGGGTGGCACCTATTACAGAAAAGATGGTTGAATCTCGACTTAGATGGTTTGGGCATGTATGGTGGAGACCGGTAGATGCCGTGGTAAGGAGAGTTGATCATATGGAGGGAAGCCTAGTTGTTAGAGGCAGAGGAAGACCGAGAAAAACTATAGGTAAAACTATTAAGAAGGATTTAGAGGCAAATGGTTTCACTATAGATATGAATCATGACAGGCCACTATGGCGTTGTTTGATCCATGTAGCCGACCCCACCTAGTGGGATAAAGGCTTGTTGTTGTTGTTGTAAGGGTTCTTTCTTGGTCCATTGGATGTTGTTTCAACTCTTTATATAACCAAATAGCCTATGGGTTTTACGTGGTGGGTTACGGATTTTTCTTGGTTCGGGAAGTTTGTTCCCAAAGCTTTTCTCCTTGTAATTTTTTGTTTTGATAGCGGAATTTCCTTTGCTTGTGGAGGTAGGCTAAGAGCTGATCTGAACCATGTAGTTCTTTGTGGAATTGTGGTCGTGTTGCCATTCATTTTCCTCATATTCATTTGTTTTCTATGCTAGTGCTTGTTTGGTTTGAGATTTGTGTTTGAGGAATCCTAAATTAATTAGAAGATGCAAATTCTTTCACAAATGCTTAAAGTTTATGTGCTGGTGTATCTCCGTGCTATATTAAAACTCTCTCTCTCTCTCTCTCTCTTTAATATTTATGCTAATAGCTGGCCGATATTGATTTGTAGGTCTGCACTGGAGTGATGATGCATGGGTATGATTTGGTAGGAAAACTCTGCTCCGAGCTCAAGGACTTCATGAAAATGCACAACTTTTCATCCATTGAAGATTTCAGAGGGTATTTATTCAGTCTATTGGCAAACTAACGTATTTCCATATCAATTTAAAACAAACGGAGCAATATATATACTTTTTAATCTTGAAAATGATTTTAAATTTTCTTTATTCAACAGGGTTTCACTTCAGTACTTCACGACACACACGGATTTGGTGAGACGACAACAAGAAGCCATTAAACAGAGGAGAGCCATCAAGCAAGGCTTACAGTCCGACAAAGACTGGACGGGTGATGGGTTTGTGAAAGAAACCGAGAGCATGGTTTCTAACTGATTTCGCCACATTGATATATCATATATGACCATAAAACGTGCCGTTTCTTGTTAAAAATTTGGACATAGTTGAAATTTGTGATAAATTGGGTTTTTATAGATGTACTTTTCTTTCATTTTCAACTGTCTTGAAAAGGCTAATAAATGATGAAGAACTGCTCTGGTTGTAGGACATGGCATCGCCATCTTGGGGATGGCTTTTCCAGATAGCATGCTCTGATTTTGGTTTTGTGAATTTGGCACATTGGGTATGTTCTAAATAAAGAATTTGAACTCTTAAATTTTAAAAAGTGGTTTGCTCCTAGTTGACTCTTTCAAAAGAAAAAAAAAAAGAGTTGTCACAGTTGGTACTTTTAGGCCTCGTTTGATTCGGGTATTAAAAAGTGGGATGGGATTATTAATACCACTTTTTTTATAATACCTTGTTTGATTCGCACAAATGTGCTGGGATTACTAATACCGGTACTAACTTAATATCACTCTTTATGCTATAATTTAATACCAGGGGGGAGGTGGTATTGTTTATCCAGGATTAAGAAAAATGAACCATATATTTTCAAAAATGCCATTACTAGTATAATATTTTCAAAAATGCCACTACTACTACTACTATATTATTATTATTATTTTAAATTTTTTTTAAAATTTTTTTTTAAAATTTTTTTTAAAATTTTTTAAAATTTTTTTTTTAAAATTTTTTTTAAAACTTTTTTTTAAAATTTTTAAAATTTTTTAAAATTTTTTAAATTTTTTTTTTTATTTTGTTAGTCCAAAATATAATCTCGTATACAAGTTACAGAACTAAACATGGTATTAATATCAGCATGAGATATCCCAGTATTAATACTGTATGAATCAAACAGGATATTGGTATTAAATTAATACCAGGATTAATAATCCAGTACTATTAATACTGGTATTATTAATCCCACTGATCCTAATCCCTGAATCAAACGAGGCCTTAAGGTATGCGTTAACACTACCCCTTTGTTTATATCATTTTATCAATCAATGTATAAATAAAGAGAAAACAAAAACCAAGAATAAACTTATAAAGAGTATGCCATTGTATTACAAGTTCATTGTCGTTTTAAAAACCTTATAGTCAGTATCAATGTAATTTGTAACCAAAATAAGATTTATTTAAAACTTATGAAATTTGACAAAGCTTTTTTACATTTTTTTATTTATTTATGAAAATTAGCATGAAGCTTATTATTGAAAACAAGAAATGGTTTAAGCTCTTTCACAATTAAATAGAAGTAAAATCCAATATGTAATGGGTTAAATCAGAAGACATTTATCCGACTAATGAAGAACACATTAACATGAAGATATTAAGTGGCATTGTACTCTTAAAGATTGTATCTTATAGATTTCAAATTCATGATCTCAAGATATCAAGTAATGAGACATTTATCATGACCTAAACTTGACACACAACGAACAAGAAGGATTAGTTACAAATACAACATTATCTCCTCTTTAATTGAGTTTGGTTAAAAGATACAATAAAATCAACCAGTGATGGATCTAGAGAGGGGGGGGGGGGGGTCGTCACCCCAATTTTTTTTAAAAATAGATTAGATATAGAAGAGATTTTGTATTTATAAAAAAATTATAAATGCTCGTGCCCCCAATTTATTTTGAAAAGATTAAATATGGCCCATTCAATTATTTATATCCAAATTATATATATTGACATATTATATATGTTATATTTTTGCGTTAACTTGCTTTATTATTGGATGGTAAAATTTAGCTTAAATAATTTTTATGATAATTATTTCTTGCCGTCAGCCTTAAACCTAAAATCTTAGCTCCGTCCCTGAAATCAACATAATGCCATCAAGAATTGGTTGATAGAGGCAAAATCAAAAGAGAACTTTTTTTTGGGGAGGGGGGATTCTATATATAAAAACTTAAGGGTGGAATTCTTTATTTGTATATTATATATATGGTATTTTTATTAGTTATTGCTTTAAATTACATTATGCCCCTATCTAATAAGTTTTTACGAGTTTTTTATTTAAGATATTGGTACGAGTTTAAACTTAATAATTTTTATCATCGATTGTCTTATGGTTTTCAAACTAAAAGTAAACATTTAATAATAAGAAAAAAATATTCAAGTAATTTTTCATCATTTGCAGAAAACAGAAATTGTTCCTATAGGCTGGTTAAAACTATTATTAAGAAAAAGTGAATGAATTCTATGTTTTGGACAACAGTAAATTTTTCACTTCCTCTAATATTGAATTCTAGTTTTACTTCTTTTATTGATTGAACTTTTCACTTATAAAACTTAAGTTTGAATCCAATTGGTTAAAGTCTTTTCTAATGAACAATTTATAAGAATTACCGTAAATACTCATGGAGCCTTAGGACACCCTGAATTGGAATATCCTCCTCTCTCTTAAACTTTCTTTGAAAGAAAAAAAAAAAACATTCAAAACAAAGATATAAAATATAAAATAAAATGACAACAAATATAATTTAATATCAAAATTAAGGTATTTTCGTAAATTAACAGAAAGCTAGTGGCATAGGGTTATACCCGAAGTAGCTATAAACAGAGCAGCAGTATGTACAACTAGGGTTTCCTCACAAGTAGTGCCTCCTCTTCTCTCAAGCTACACACACCCTTTCAGCCTCTTCACCTGAAAGATGGCCGTCGGGTACTTTCTCCCTCAAATAGCTCTATATATATATATATATATCCTGTAAAGGTATATTTTCTGATGAGTGATATGTCCTTTGCATTTTCACAGGAAGAACAAGAGGATTTCCAAGGGAAAGAAAGGAGGAAAGAAGAAGGCGTAAGTTTCCCATTTAAATGCTCATTTATTATTAGAATCAAACTTCGTTTATACAAATACATACAAAATTAGTACTCATATGATTTCGTTTTGATTGATTGATGTTAAAACAAACAGGGCTGATCCCTTCTCTAAGAAGGATTGGTATGATATTAAGGCACCTTCAGTCTTTGAACTTCGAAATGTCGGCAAGACCCTTGTCAGTAGGACTCAGGGCACAAAGGTACCCGTTTAATTCTCAGCTTTGTTACACCCTTTGATTTGTTTGCGAAAGGATAATAATTTGGAGCTATACACGTATAGAAATAATGATTTTGAGAATTGGGTCACAAGCTTGATATATTGTATATAATAATATACATTTGTTCATTTTTAGAACTCCCTCGGTTCCTAATTAAGAGTCTTGTTTCTTTTTCGAGAACATATTTACTGTGCCAAAGTTAATGAAATTGAGCTGAAATTAGTAGTGTTGATTCTTAATTTGGGATGAAGTGAGTATGGAATTGTGAAAGGTGTAATCTTGAATTAAGTTTAAGATCCGCAGATAAAATAGAAAAGTAATTGGAACTAAATCTTTAATATTTTAAGCATATAATGAACTTTTGAGATGCAGAATATTGTTATGAACATTTGATTGGGATATTGGATGGTCACTAATTTTAGCTATAGCTTCCTAAAATATACAATATATGTTTTTAGGTCATTTTGTTGAAAGTTCTGCAAATATTTCTGTTCACACTGATTATGTAAAGTTGTATAGAAAGCTCGGCAATTGGCCGTGGATTAATTGAATATAGTATTTTTTTTTAAATTCTTATTAAGGTCAAGGAGGTTGCTGTTGTTTTGGACTTTTGGTCACCACAATGTATCAAGTTACGCTTACCCGTGTTTGTGTACAGAAATCATAGACCCGTGTTCCAATCCCCAGTAGAAATTGATGGTTTCAATTTATATGCCTGGAGTTTGTTACTTCACATACTTAATTTTAGAGACCATGAACTACAATGCCGCTTACCTATGTACAACACTTCTCAATGAAATATACAAATTAAATTATCTTGGAACATACATATGATATTAATACAACATAGTTCCTCAGTTCAATGTTTTTATCTTGTTTGAATCCATCATTTTAATTTTCAATTTTAAATAAAAAATTCATTGTCCTTATTTTAGTATATATTCTTTGTGCATGTTACTTGCAGATTGCTTCCGAAGGACTCAAACATAGAGTGTTTGAGGTCAGTCTGGCTGATCTTCAGAAGGATGAGGATCAGGCATACAGGAAGATCCGACTCAGGGCAGAGGATGTGCAAGGGAAGAACGTACTCACAAACTTCTGGGTATGATAGTCGTTTTAATATTATTTTTGACTTGTCATTTAAATTAAGTGAAAATATTAATTCTTGCCATGTGTGTTTTCAGGGAATGGACTTTACAACAGACAAGGTTAGGTCTTTGGTTCGCAAATGGCAGACGTTGATTGAGGCTCATGTGGATGTCAAGACTACAGACAGCTTTACCCTTAGGATGTTCTGTATTGGCTTTACAAAGAAACGTGCAAACCAGCAGAAGCGGACCTGTTATGCCCAGTCCAGCCAGATCCGTCAGGTATATATATATATATATATCTATTAACTGTATATTGAGGGGAGGACTATTGGTATGCAATCAAAGTTACAAATGTACTTCATGCTTTAGAAATTAAAGTAGTGCGTGAATAAGGATTTGAATCCATCACCTCAAATATGAAAGAACACAAGTTATAACCACTTGACCATTAGCCATCTTATGTTCTCAATATGTTTTAAGAATCTACTTGATGTGAGAAATTATTAAGTATAATATTGCACACACATCGATTGCCACATGTTCTTGTATATATATAAATGTGGGTGTGTATACTTCTTTAAATATACGCGGTTGTTTATGTATAGTAATTTTTGCTGTGTCAGATCCGCCGCAAAATGGTAGAAATTATGAGGAACCAGGCAACTTCATGTGATCTCAAGGAGCTGGTGGCAAAGTTCATCCCAGAGTCAATTGGCCGAGAAATTGAGAAGGCAACTTCAAGCATCTTCCCCCTGCAGAATGTTTTCATTCGAAAAGTCAAGATTTTGAAGGCTCCCAAATTTGATCTTGGCAAGTTGATGGAGGTATGCAATTTGCCCTCAGTTATATGAATTTTGTTATAATTACACATGGATCTATATGTTACATCAATTGGATTTTGATGTTGGCAAGTTGAGTTACCCTCCTGGTTTTATGTGTAGGTTCATGGTGACTATTCCGACGATGTTGGTGTGAAGATGGAGAGGCCAGCTGAGGAAACAATGGTCGAGGCGGAAACTGAAGTTGTTGGAGCTTAAGAGATTATCTTTATGTTATCAAATTAAATCAGTTGCATTAGTTTTAGTGTTCTATATTGGGTTTTCATTGCCATTTAATTTGGATAAAAATTTTGCTTTGTTAAAGGGATTTCTCTTGGCTTGCTATTTCTGGACAAGTCTTGTATGCTTTAATTGGACAAGTGTACTTTTTTATAGCACTTTTTGCATCATCTGGCTTCTATTTCATGCTTGTACTCGTACCTTTTAATTGTAGTTGATGGAATTTGTGAATTGTTGTTAGTGATGAAGTGTACACAAAACGCACCTATACATCTCTCTATATGCATAGATATGGCTGTGTATGCAAGTAAAAAGCTAGGTTTTGTTAACCTTTTGTTTTAAAGTTTACTGGCTTTTTGATGATATGTTCAATTCGGCTGCAAGTAATGCACAAGGTAAATCTACTGGAGATTGATTTTCATTTTATCCTATTACCAAGGAAGACACAGTAAGTCCAGAAGCAAGTAATGCTAAAGGTAAATCTCCCGATACTGATTTTCATTTTATCCTTTCTTGTATTACCAAGGAAAATACTATAATAAATCCGTAAGACATTGCCTTTATAATATGATAAAAGCAATGTATTTAGAAACTAATTAATTGGAAGTTGGTCCTGCGCTGTGTTTGGACCTGGTCTTGATTCTTGCATTAGGAGCTCTGATGTGTGGATTGGTCTCGTACAAAATTTTACCTAATTTCCCTAGAATTGTCACGTTTGGATGGGTAAAATTCTCGTAAAAAATCTAACTAATTGGGAGGTTATACTAGTGCAGAAAAAAAGGAAGAGAAGGTAATTTACAATAATGGAGGACAAATGAATCAACTAGTCTCGTAGCACAACGGTATTTTTGGTTGTCATCGGTGATTGGGAAGGAATGCATGATATTTGGGATCGGGAGGGAAGGGTTTACCGTTTCGTTTGTTATTCAATTCAAAAGGTTAATTTTTCAGTCAATTTTAATATGCACATGTTCAGGCATGCATGCAGGGCAGGTAGTCACTCAACAAGGTCATGTTGCAATTTACTGGATCAAATGTGGTAGCAATTTATTGGATGTAATGTACCCTTTAAGCAGTGCTATGTAGTATTAGGTATTTTCCATGTTTATAAGCTCCTCGTGGACACGACGTAGCCAATTTTATATGTAAATATGACCTACATTTTTAAAAAGTTATTGTGTCCATTATAAACTACATGTTTTTTTTTGACCCAAAAGATAAAAGCTGTTTGTTTATTTAATGGCTTCTCACCCAAGTTTTTCAGTTTAACACTAGGAACGACAGAAAACTTGAGTGCCACTGATGGTAAATTGATATGATAGTAATGTGCAAGAATTTATCTGTGTTGTGTTGACGATGATATGATATGCTGTGTGTATATATAGGTTGGATTCACCGATACACTAATTGAGAATGAGTTAACCTCTAAGGTGTAGGGTACAATCAGTTCAGTTAAAAGACCATCTTGCTGATAAGAGATACAGAATCAAAGCTTTTAGTTTAGGACCAAAATCAAAGTCATGTATGAACAATATCCATAACTTGTAAAATACATTATCCACTAGATCCTGTATATATCTATATCCTATAGACCATACCAACCTCTAAAAGAGCAGCATTAGGGATGTTCAAGGCAACATGCGGCTCCCGGCAATTTTTATCAAGAAAAACATGCACCATAATAAGGAATTTCTTTATAAAATTTGCACCATCACGTGCTGATAAATGTGATTGCCCCAATAAATAAGCAGTCCCACTTTCCCGTGCATCGACTAGTTCTTGCAGCTCCTCCCTAACAGATACCCTCATTTTAGGACTTTTTGGAGGCAACACAAATCTTACTTTCTTCCTCTTGCCCTGAGAAGCACCAGTCTCCAACGGGTCAACTGGACTAATCTCGTTATTTGCCGAGATTGTGAGACCACCCACATTAGAAATGGTCCCATTTAAACGAATCAAAGCATTTTCATTTCCATCTCCCACGGGGCTTCCAACAACAAGCATGCTTCCTTCCGGGGAAGTTAAGGCTTCAAAATCTTGTTCTTCCAAGGAAACAAATTCCCCGATTGAACGGATAATATTATCCTCAAAATCGTCAGTGTCCCTTATCCGATCACAGTATCCGTACCGCACAATGCACCGGTAAATCTTGTATTCTTTTGGACCGACCCTACCTATAAGGTAGCGCCTGCTTGGATTGATATAAGGCACCGGTAAAGATTTGAAGGTCACAAAGATGAGGACTTGATGAAATGCGGGAAGATTTGTGATAAAATGGGTGAAGAAAGCTGGTATTCCTGTCACAATGTCAGTGTAGATAAAACCAATGCCGGGTACCCGGGATACTCCTAAACCAGGGCTAAGATC
This sequence comes from Lonicera japonica, assembly GCA_021464415.1. Lineage (NCBI taxonomy): Eukaryota > Viridiplantae > Streptophyta > Magnoliopsida > Dipsacales > Caprifoliaceae > Lonicera > Lonicera japonica. Next base: position 51,384,369 of record CM038471.1, read on the forward strand.
AGTTAGCCAATCCACTGATACCTTATTCTCTAAATCGAACTGGTACTTTTTCCAGGTACCATAGTGCCAAGCAAGCATGATGGTCATCACAAGAACCAAGAGGATAACTAGACACCAAGCTCCCTTATAGAAATTCAACAAACACGAGGATAGATAAATGGCCTCAATTGAGCCGAAGAAAACGAAAAATGATGCTGACATAAACCAACTCTTCTCCCAATATAGCCGAATTAGGAGCGACATTAGACAAGTAGTTACGAGCATCCCAAATATAATAGCCGAACCTGTAACAGAGTCGACCACCATTTATTAGGCATCAAACTTCTAGGGTCTTTCTAGTCCTTGTATAAACAATCAAAATAGAGATCAGTTTGGCAAGTGTGTACCTGTTGCACTTGCGATTCGTGTAACATCATGGAAACCAATTGTGATAGCAAGGCTAACTATCATCAGTAACCAGTTGGCGTCTGGAATATAGACTTGTCCATGTATCTTATCCGAGGTATGGATAACTTTAACCCTAGGAAAACAACCAAGTGCCTGGCACTGGTTTATGATGGAGAAACTGGCTGTAATGGTTGCTTGGCTTCCCACAGCAGATGCAAATAGCGAAAACACCGCGAAGACATGATGAATCATTTCTGAACTCGCCCGTTTTTGTACAGAGTAAGAATTCAAAATCCCAGAAAACAAAAAACATATAGTGAAATTTATACTTACTATTAGGTGCGGATTCGCTGAGATGACCAACATCCTCTGAAGCACTCAAGTTCTGGGAGATGAATGCAGCTTGACCGGCATAGCACAAAATGAGGGCTGGATAAATTAAGCAGACAAATGTAACCTGCAGCAGAGACACCATAAGAAACTTCATGTCGTCATCTAACGACAATTACTTGACTAGTTTGTAGTGAAATGAGCCATGCACATGCTGAGAAAGAAGGCTTTATGTTTTACAAGTTAAAGAAGAATTTGAATGTAAACTTTTTCTTTTACTTTTATGATGCGTCGTGCGAGGAAGATAAGATAAAATTATCCTATCCCATGTTTAGTGCTGGGAAAAGACAATAACACCCCATATTATATAAATATCTATATATTATTTGTCATATCACGAAATATTGTGTCCTATTCGGGACTGCTCCTAACGTAAGACCAGAGTTAGCCTAACATGACGGATTTTTATCCCACCCCTTCCAACATTCTTCTCTATTGTGCCAAACACAACATGTAACCGATTGGCAGTAGCACGGGGAGATATCACATTATTAAGAGGCACTGGACCACCTTGAGTACAAATTTGTTGGCCCCTTTTAAGTGAGGGTTAACATGACCATCAATTATGATTGGTTAATGCATTAAAAAGAAACAAATGAATAATATTTGTGGGTCCCTATTACTTTAATGCATTGATCCTGTTGAAGAGCATGATATACATTATTGGCACAATATTTAACAGTTTCCCCCTTTGTGTTTTTGCACTGAGTGAAGTTTGGCATGGTTTGGAGGGGAGTGTTGAAGAGCATGACAGACCAATCAGAGGGCCAAATCTGGAATCAGATCCAAAGGTCCTTCCTCAAGTGCGACTGGGTTTAGGGTCGGATAAACGTTAACATATAGTAAATTTGAAAACACTTATCCTTAAGCATTGGAGTAATTAAGTTGTCAATACCTTGATTGATTTCTTTGAGAAGTGACCTAGATCTGCAAACATTGCCTCTGATCCTGTAAATATGACAATTATGTGTGAATTAGTCTTGATTAACCAGAAGCAATGAAATACACAGTTACTTTAAGTAATTATCGACTAACCTGCCATACACAGAACAATACTGCTAAGTATTTTCCAGTTTGTAATGTCAATATTTTTCATAAACCTGTACATGTACACTGGGGAGATTGCGTAGAGGATTTTGGGGTCCCAGTACAAGATATTATATAAGCCCATGCCACTGATGAACAAAAGCCATATGCTGATAATTGGGGCTAAAATAAACCCGATTTTGTGGGTCCCGTAGTGTTGCAGAGTGAACATGCAAACCAATATGGCACACGCGACGGGTACTGGTACGTCTGAAATATATAGCCACAGGAATTATCACACCGGAAATAGAAGGTACATATATAATATGCGATTAGAAGTCACTGCAAATGTGTAGCTGATAAAAGCAACTGATCAAAATGTTTCACATTTGTCACTAACGTTTTCTGATGTAATATTCTGTTCTCATGACTACAACTCTCAAAACTAAGATTATGTTGTGTACAAAAACCACACAATCACGCAAAGTGAACCTTATTGGGGCCAGTTAGTTTCTGCTGGAGCATTTTCATGAAATGCAACAAAAATGTCGTTAAAACAAAAAAAAAAACAAACAAACAAAACTAGCATAATCACTTACATTTCTTTAAAGCCTTTTCCCAGTGGCTCCTTGTGATTTCTGAAGAGGAAACTGGATAGAAACAGAAAAAGTACAATTTTGATAATTTATTCAACTGGTGTTCTGTAACGCACAAAATAACTTAATTTCTCTTTCATCGTAACATTCAGCTAATTCTTACGTCGCTTTGTTATTATCAACAATGATCGCTCAAGACCAGATGAAGCTGACAACACTGAAATAGTGGAAGGAAAATAAACCAAGTTACAGAAGCTAATAGCGAAAATAATAAAACATAAGTTGTGCACAATAAAAAAAGCTGGAAAATGATTTGAAATGTTATATTACTTCTTTGATTTTTCCACGGAATCCAAATCTGCTGGGGATGGGTAAGAAAAAATTCCATTTAAGAAGAGGAAAAAGATGAAGACGATTCCACCAGATCAATCATCTCTTTTCCCAACTTCTGGTAAAACTTATTAGTGTTTTCAATCATTTTCCCAAATGGACCCGTAAAATAGGTATTAATTCCATAAAATGAAAGGAAAGTTGGATCAAGAAACCAGATATCGCTGGAGTAAGCACGGCATCTCCGATTATCATGCAAGAACCAAAGAGAGCCAACAGCAACATTAAGTAATGACTGCTTTTATGTTTTTCAAGGGCCTTTTTAGCCCTTGATTCCACCTTGCCCTTAGAAGGGCTTCCCATTTCACAATACATAATTTGACTTGAACTTTTGTCATTTGGAAGCAACCCCACATTTGCATGCCTGCAAAGTAACGAGTATAATGAAAACGTACCACCTGAAAGAAAATAGCGAAAGTTAGAAGTGATTCAATATATTTGCAAGATTAATGATTTGAAAGCGAAAGGTTATTGCGGTAATTACCTTCGCCGCCATCATCAGCCTTTATCACTATTATGGCATACTTGAGTAAAGGAATGATGGTGAGAGTCCAGAAAATGAAGGAGAAGATTTCATACAAGCGCTTATCTGAGTTGAGGTCTACTGAGCGAATTGCTTTAAATACATACAAGGGGGCGGTACTCAAGCGGCCATAAACTACTCCAAGGGTTTGAAAAGATAAAAGGAGTGTATGCTTCCATGTCTCTCTCTGTACATTTTTAAGTCAAACATTAGAGTTAAGGCATAAGAAGGTTGAATTTATTGAAGTTTTATTTTAATCATGAATAAAGTTGTTATTTCAGTTCAATTTGCGGCCACGGTATTTTAGATTAAACACATAACTGACATTTATTTAGTTTAACAATTCCTGATATGGTGGTCAAGGGGATGACTAAAAGACGCGTTCCACTAAATAATATCGAAATGGTTCCGCTATTGCTGTTGACTCACAACCAACCTGAAGTTGAGGAAAACTGTTATTGTGTCATTATGATTATGTTATTATGAAAAAAAAATGTCTTCAGTCACTCGTTTGAAAAAGTGATCCATGAATTCTTTTGCGATTTGGATCTGCTCGCAGTTAGCAAAGCAAACAGCATGCTTGTAGGGGTCCTTTTATAAAAAACTTTGAAAATGATTGAAAACACGAGCAACTGAAAAAGGAGATGAGTGACTTGGTGAAATCAATGTTCAATAACTTTTTGGGTTTTCCGTAGGATAACATTCTTTGGGTGAGTGTAGGAAAAAAATTTCATGGAGAATATCTCGCCAAATGATTCATTTGTTGTTCCAACATCTCACAGAAATTAGTAGTATTTCCAATCATTTTCCAACTTTTTATCAAACGGGCCAAGTTTGAACTTTCAAGCTTACTTTTAGCACAATTTGTTTAAGCAATGCTAAACAAAACATTGCTTATGTGTCCCAACCATTGGTTCCTCATCGATAATTATAGTCGATAACTCAATACTTGTGATTAAGAAGCAACCTGAAAATTAAACTAAGCTAGCTCTGGTAATAAGATAAATCCAGCATCTTATAGGAGATCAAAATTGAATCAAACAACTGTCTTACCAAAAAAAAAAAAAAGAGGCAGAGTAAAGTCATATTTTGAATCAATAACAAAAAGGAGTACGGAATCTCGAATTCACTTGAAAACAGTAGCTGAAGTCTAGATTTATCTTTGTAATTGAATTGTAAGAATGTATTTTTATTAAAAATATTGTGGCAGCTATTGGAGAAAAAAATTGTTATGGGCGGCCTCCTAAATGAACTAATTGACAAAAATCAGCAAAAGTAATCCCCAAAAAAAACGTTTTAGAGAAAATTGAACACCAACATCTTTTCATAAATTTTCTCCTTTTCTTCCCATCAAAATGAACAAGTGGGGTCCAGATTCGTATGACATTCTAAAGTTGAAAATAACTTCCAAAATTCACTAATAATAAGAAGGAAAGGAAACAGGGGAAGAATCAAAACAAATACAGAGAGATGATTAACAGCATTACCTTGGATGGTTGAGATATAGAAATAGGGCTAAGAGGAGGATCCATAGCTAACAACACACACAGAAAGAGAGAGATTGATTAGTTTAGTTAGAAAAAAGAAGGAAATGAGAAGTTAGCATTGGAATTGTGATGAAGTGGATTGTATATATCAAGGCAAGTTACATACAGACAGATATATCCTCAAATTCAAATGGCGTATAAAACAAGGAAATGGATCCAAATAAAGAGAAATCTCACATATCTTTTTGTTTTATATATAATAAATAAAGATAAGATTTAGTTCAAAATTCAAATGGGGTTTACTGGTAAATAAGCTAGGGTGATTGCACATTTGCACCGCACCGCACAGAAAATTGGGGTCTTTACTTAATAAAAAGAAGACAAGACTGAATGAGGGTGGAGTAAAAGGCGGATTGATAGGGAAAGCTAAGAACCCATTAATGTACTAGAGTAGCAGTAGCAGTAGCAGCATTGAAATTTGTGACGAGGAATTCGAAAGGGACCACACACCTTTCCTTTTGAAATTGGGAGTGTTCTATAACAGTTCACATCTGATGTGACCTTTTTCTGATTTTGTTGTACTTTCCCCATTTTCTTACTTATATTTTCAAACCAATATTTTTTATTTTTAATGTTTTAATAAATTGTATTATATATTTTTAAAATTATATATTGTTCTACCAATAATACCTTTTATGTAGTGTTTTTTTTTAATATTATTTTAGAGTACCTTATGTGGACTTTGTATATTAGTTAAAATTTTGGACGGACATTGAAGATACATGCATTAGACATGGTGATGCGTCTAATTGGTGAATCGAAAATATCACTAATAAACTTGTATACTAAGACTATTATTAATTAATACACAAGTGACATGTCATTATACTCAAACAAATATTTTCAAAGGAATATATACATTTAACATAAATATTTATTATATCTAATGTGGCCACTTAGCACAAAATATAGGGCGATATCAAATTTATCATTTTCAAAATTTATTATAATCAACCAGTAATTAAGGTGGAGTATCATTGTTTCATTTATGAATTTATCCATATAGAATTTACTTGAGCTCAAATTATGTCTCTCAGTAATAATTGTTTTTAAAAAATTTCAAACTTTTGGGTATGGTCATTATTTATGGTTTGTGTAAGCAGTGTCAGTTATGTATGAATTATATTTTGGGTGTTCTAAAAGTTTGTATGGAAAATAATTTAATGAATGAAATTCAAGGAAAATTAAAACCTAAAGGACTTTGGATGCATAACTGAAAAATTATTAAAACTAATATTGATTTGTTCAAAAGTTGAAAAATGTGACGAACTATTTACATAATTATTCTCATTCTATACAACTATGAAACCGTTATACAGTAGATAATAATTTAAATTGAATCATGAATGAATTAACACAAATATCAAAAACTTAATATGATTTATAGAATTTTTTTCCTCAGATGTGGTATATAGGTTATTTTTTTTTTAAATAAGAATATTATGTCATTAATAATAGAGTTTAAACATTACAACAAAAATAAAGAAATGCTTCAATGAACTTATAAATGTTATAAAGACATAAACCACATCAATCGTCTTTCGATAAGAAAAAGTGGGAGGAGATCAAGCATAAATACCCACCAAACACTCCCTAAAACAAAAGACACAGGATTTTCAGAAAGAGTTTTCATCCACGCCAAAATACCAATGAACGTGCAAGTATAAATATTCGTAACTTTGAATTAGATCTCCAACCAAAGGAGGAGATCTCCTTTTAGGTATGATCTAATTAGGTTTATGATTACGAAGATCCACTATTCCAATTTGGAAATATTTTCCATTTTTGAAAACTTGTAATTTGAAAATTTATCTGCCAAATCAATATCAAAATTCTTTTTCAAATTGACACTCGCACTCTTTTTAAAATGTTTCAAAATGGTGGTTTAGTTTGAACTAATGAATAATATTGAATATATCACGGGTAATGTTAACGTTTGTCCGAAGAGCACAAGTTAAGCACCCATTTGGAAATAATTAACTCCTAACATGCATTAAATATGACACAAATCCTCGTACAATAATTCATTCTCTCTATTGTGTTTTAAGGCACATGTTAATATTTTCCATATATCAAATAGAACAATGAAAAATAAATTATATTAAGGACCCATGTTAAATTGGAATAAATATTTTCTTTAGGAAAATGATCATATTATCAGTTTGAATGCAAGATAGAAAAGGAAAATAAATTGAATTAGTTTTAGTGAAAAGATGAAAAATAAATTGAGTGATAGGGGTGATATCATCTTGATCTTTTAAGTTTTTCCATGAAATTTTTTTCTTTACTTGGTGTTGAGGAAAAATTTCCCACAAAAAATATAAAAAGATGAAAGATATCTACTCGTAAAATGAACATTCTCTCATCATATTTTTATCTTTTCACACAAAATACCTAAATTTTTTTTTCCATCTTTACAATCAAACACAGTCTAAGAGTTTGTAAGTTTTTGGAAAACATACGGACAATTTATAGCCACAATTCGGTCAACCATTACTAAACTAGATAAATCTTCAAGTTTGATAATTACCAACTTTAACCTTATTTTTATAATATTAACATTTTAACCTTTGTAAAAGTAAACTTACACTATTTTAACCCCTGGGAAAATAGAAACTTCCATTTTAAGCAACATTTCTTGTTTCTTTTAATAGTAAAATCAATTTATATCACAAAATGGTTTGGACATAAATACTTATGCATTTTTTTTTCAATGTTTCAAATTAAAAATCCATTTTTTAAAATTTTCCATATTAAAAGTATCATAGTTTCTTATTAGGGGCATAATCAAACAACCAAACTTTATAGGGTAAAAGATCAAAAATACAATGAACTTTACACTATTTTACAAAATGGGTAATATATTTTTTTTGACAATTTTGACAACAAACTTTTAACTTCTTTACAAAATGGGTAAAAGTACGAGTAATGCATATCACCCAAAATGTAAACAAATTAAAAGTTCGTTGTCAAAATTGTTAAAAAAAACTTATGTTACCCATTTTGTAAAAAAGTATAAAATTCATTGTACTTTTTGGTCTTTTACCCAACTTTTTTTTATAATAAAACAAGTTCATCAAATCGAAATTAGTAAATACAGAACATTAAGAATAATTGAAAGTCAAACAATATTTTCAATTTAAGACAAAGTGAGTACAAATTACACTAGGAATATGCCTCTCTAAAGTATATAACTCCAATTTCATTTCAATATTTAGACTCCCCATGCATGAAATCCTAAAATTGTGAAACTTATTTGTACCCCTCAATAAAAATTCCTGCATGCTTTGATAACAAGTGTAATTGAGTAAGAACGTACATCATGTAAAATTTAGTGAAGAAAAAGAATTATAAAGTACCTAGTTTTATTAAAGAATATAAGTAAGATTCAATGGGCTCTTGAAAAAAAAAATTACTATTACTTTGTGCCGTCATGAAAGAAATTTTAGCGTTACTTATAACCGGTGTTGTCAAAAATATTTTATCCTTGAAGCTGTAACTTGAAGTAGTAATACTTTGTAGACCAAAAAAAAAAGGTAGTAATACTTTTAGACGAAGTTAAGGATAATTATATTGCTTGCTTTATTACTTTTCCGGGTGAAGTACTATTTAATAGTTTTCAAGCCTATTTCACTAATAAAAGAGAAATACTATATATGTGAGTATTAGTATATTGTATTTCCAATAGGAAAGAGAGCAACCTAATCTAATATTGATAAAAATGTTAGATGGATAAATTTAAATAGAATCCTAATTTTGTAATTATAATTTTAATAGTAGTAGATTTTTGTTTTAAGACTAAACATAGAATTTAAATAAGAGAAAATATATTAGATTTATCTTAATTTGTAGTAAGAATTTGACCGTAAGTTTACGGTATCTTTCACGATAGCAAAGTTCTAGATCAAATACTAAAGTCAAAGCAAATAATCAAAATTTGAAATGAATGCAGCAAATACAAATCCCATGCACTCTTCCTTAGAAGGCCAGTCTCCTTTTCAGTATGTGAACGTGGCCGCCCTAATTTATTAAACCCAAGCAATGAAACGACTTACCCTATGATTGAGGTTAGGTGACTTAACTAGTATTTGGAAGCTAGGGACAAATTTTCCTTAGTTTTAATTTAATATTTATGGTTGTTGCTACCTCTCATTTTTATATATATGGCACGTACGTCTACTTTTTTACGTAAAAATCTCACTTAGCAAAGCAACTAATTAACCAAAAATAATAAGACATATATTATTCGTAACAAAGATAAAAAAGCTAAACACAAATACGTGTAAATACAATTAATTTCAACTCATTCTTTTAAATAATGATAATATTCTCTAACTATAATCTTGACATTGCCCGTGCACTTCACCAGTGTCGTAAAATTTGCATACTTCTGAATCACATTTATTTTGGAAGGGGAGAAAAAAAAAAGAAAAGATAAAAAAGGGACATGACGTTGGGAAGTAAACAATGTAAGAGTAAGCTAGGTAAAATCTCAATCATTAAGAATAATATGTATATATATATATATTAAGCACGAAGGTATTTCTTTTAATTTGCTTTGTATTCGTCCAATTGTCTCTTGTTATCTATCGGTCTTAGTCGTTATAGTTTTTTTTTTTTTTTTTTTTTGCCAGTTGGAGCCTGAGTGAGTTCCAACGGCTTTTACAAGAAGACACTACACTACACTCACATTATTATTAATCCTGACCTAAAATAATTTTAATATATCATTTGTATTCGATAATAAGATGAAAAATAATAACAAAAATATTTGATTTATTTTTGTGAGAGGTTAAAAAATAAATTTCATTGCTCTCCCGTTTTTGTTATATTTTCAATGCCTTCTTTTGATAAGTATCTATACATTTGTTCATTTTTCATTACGTTTTCGAACAATTTCTACAGCTGAAACAAAACTTTGAACCATGGTGTTTGGTATGGTAATAAATTTCATTTGGATGTACAGCTGAAACCCAAACCTGTTAATGGTTAAGTTGTTAGCAATATATATTCAAACAAATACACTAAAGGCTATAAAGTGAAAAATATTCGTACTTAATTTATATTTATATCTCATTGCTTATTGTTGTACTCATTAACAGAATAATAAATTACTTCATTACGATTTATTTAATTTGAAGTAAATGCTTAACATTGTCTGTTGTGAAAAATATTTACTTAAGGGGAAAAAAAAGCAATGGTTTCAATTTTCTCATTTTGACATAATTAATATGCAAGATATTACTGCAATTCCTTCTTTTCATTTTCGTGAATAAGTGCAGAAAATGCGTCTAGTAATTGTCAGAAAAAATAAAATTAGACCCTCTCACTTGTTATGAGACCCGTGGCAAAATAGCTATGACCTGGTGGATTTTTAATTTGACCCAATCCGAATATAATGTTTTATTCTTAAATACTCTTACAATACCATCAAATTACAATTATTCGAGATAGCTTGGGTTCAGATCAAGTCCATCTTTACACGGGTCAGGTTTAAATTTGGCCAAACCCTCCCCATTGCCCTCCCTAGAAGGATCTTTTTCTGGAACCCAGAATTCACTAGTAAATCTATGGTGAAGGAAATTTCAGGATTGGAGGAAAACTCAAAAGAACAAGGGAAACTAACGCTATAAATAATACAAAATGAAAAAGATATTGAAGGGGAGAAAAAGAAGTTCACCATAAAGGTACAAAATTAGAGCATACATAAAGAAAAAACAAATTGCACTTAAAAGACATATAAAAGATCAAAATGTACTTTCCATTTATTACCAATCAATCAATCACTTTCTTCAAATTCAACCTAAAGACGTTCATTAACTACTAAATCGTAAAAAAAACTGATCTCATGTGTGTGAAAGAAACAACGTAAACAAAACTGAAGGAGGAGAAGGAAGAGGAGCTGTAAAAATGAAAATGATTTATCTCTTTTAAGGCATTTTGCTTTGAATTTGACGATGAATATGCACTAGAAATTCCACATACGAGAGCCCACTTGGAGTCTTGTCTTCCACCATATATGAAAAGAACAACGCCCCTGTCCAAACAAACAAAAGAATCAAATAAATTGAAGAAACATGTATATACACACTATTATAGACACAATATCCTCTAGATACATCCACTTTTAAATTTCTTTGAATTCTTTTCTTGAACTAACCTGATGAATCACCTTTCTTGCACAATTTTAAGCTGCAACGGAAGAAAGAATAATAAATAAATAAAAAGACTAACGCATTGCAAATCAAACAGAAAACAAAGGCTAGAAGAAAATATTTTCTAATAGGTACCGGAGGTAGGAACATCTTTGGCGCCTTATCTCATTAATAACATCATTTAGCTTCTTTGACAATGGATTGTCATACTGCTGCAGTACAAACTGCATAGCAAAAAATTAAAAAAAGAGCAGTCAGTTACCCATAAATGCATAAACATGATCAAACTCGAGGAAAACACGAACATGAGCACTAAGACACAAGTTGCCATGTTTTGGCTATTCTAAGACAAGAGAAGGGGCAAATGAGCTAATAAAAAAAAGACATCTAATGGAACCTGTTAAAAGATATTGTTTTCCCGGATCTCGTTAGCGTTGAATGATGAACATACATTATTTGGGAAAAAAATGAAATACCCATATTATTCGACTAGCCTAGGGGCACACTCTATGTGTGTGCAATAGAATTCTCAGTAATTTTTCACATTGACATATAATGACATTTGGTCCAATGGTAATTAAATTTGTTCTTCATATATAAGGTCATGAGTTCAAATCTCTCATTTAGCATCATTTTATAGTAATTTTTGGCGCGAGAAGGGTAACTTTGTAATTTTGTGTGGATACCAAACTCTCTTGATATGTTTAATATACAGTATAGATATAGATATCTTCATAACAAAAAGATCAAGGATAAAAATGGAAACAAACAACCGTAAAAGTAACAAAGCATAAAATATAAGTACCTGGGTAGGAATATTGTCGAGAGAAGAAATCCCTAACAACTGTTGCATAATATTAGGATCAACAGAATTCCCAACATAAATTAAACAATCCTCGCCATTCTCGAGAAGATAGATTCCATCCTCACTCACGTGTTCACTCGAAAGTGGAATAGCTGGAGCAAGACGGGATCCATCCAAATCCTGTGAACGATATATTATTAGAACCGAGTAATAAGAGCTCACCAAGAGATTATAAATAACACATAGTTAAAATTCATACCTTTGAGTCAAGGTCGTGAACCGTAATCATCCTAGGATACACCAATGGGATGGCCAAAAGAGTGGAGAGAGAGGAAACATAATTGATCCAAAAGGACCTATCGTCTATTCGCCCATCAGTTCTCAATCCAGTACTTTTTATCAAAGCTGAAAACAAACAAAAGCATGAAATTATCAACCCGTTTATAGTGTCCTTTCTGAGAAGTGGCAGCTCACATGTTCCTTACAGCAAGTATCTAAGTCTTTTTTCTACAGCAAATATGTTTTCTATAAAATATTAACTTCAGATATAATAAAATCAAAGCAATCCCCCCTAAAGATATTGACCAATTATATCCAAGGGTGAACAAGTCTTCAATTAAGCTCTGGATCATACGACTTAAATTTCAACAACTAGATCTCTTTGCAAGTGCCATACTTGCTTTACCAAAAAGACATGTAACAATAGTAAATTGATGGCTTTCTCTTCTTCCGTTTCTTTGTTTCTCAACAAGATTTACCATATATCTGATAAACAAATGATCAAGAATTTGATCCGGAGTAAAAAAACAAATAAAACGATCAACACATGAAACAATAAACAATTAATATGGAAATGGAAGGGAGGGAATATGAAGATGTCAGAAGTTCTAACTAAGCATGAATCAATTAATTGCTCAACAGATTTATCACTGTAACAGCCAAGAAACTCAGCATGTTATATAAGGAGTAAGAAAAATACCAAGCGTGTATAGAGGCAAAAGTTTAAGTGCCTCCGGAAGAATAAGTTGTCCAGATGAAGATACAGTAGCACAAAATTTGCGGTACGAATGCAGAATGTTGATGCAAAGGTTTGTCACTTGCTCCCTTACTTGCAATAGTGGACTAGAAGGAATTTCACTTGCAGCTACATAATACAACAATAATGAACAGCCAAATTAGTATCCCTCATGGCAAAATAAACTGAAATCGTAATTGACAAAGTTCATAAAGCAAAAGCAACATTTAATATAGAATAACATAGAGTACCTTGCTTCAAGAAACAAGCAAACTGGGTATCTAAGTCGGCTGAGCGAAACAGATTACTCAGCATGGTGGTGCATGGCAGAGATAAGGTAGAAACTCGTATTCGTCTTTGGCCATAAACAGTGGTGTAAAGAAGGGCACACTGTACAACACAAATACTCAGAAAGACTAAAAGGCCAATACAAAGAAAGCAAGAAACTTAACCAGGAACTTATTTGTTAGTATAAGGATTTGCAAATTTAGAACAGATTGTTTTGAATCATTAGTTGTACCTGGAAAGCACATTCTGAGCCATCCTGTAATTTATCATCATGCTTTAAGTTTACCATTATTGTTTTGTCGCAATCAATCTGCAGTAAGACAAGGCACAAAATTTCAATAAATCCCGTGAGTCATGCAAAAGGATAAGGAAACAAAAATAAAGAGAGAGAGAACGGACTAGAAGTTGAACTAGGAGGAAACCATGCTCTTAGAGTCTAGACTTGACCATAATTAAAATTAATCTACACCTATTTAATGAATAGTTATTCTTAAATCTGAGTTATAAACTGATAAAAAGTGTGCATTTTGTAGCCATAACAATCCCCTTCAATAAATGGTATAAGGTAAGGTCAAGATAGTTTGGCTACAGCACCAACGCACTAGGTATGCATGCTCCAGAACCAAAACATTTCCATTATATCTATACATGTTTAATGGATCCACAAACAGCAGATAAGATTTAGTGGGCTATAAATAAGGTGAGAGAAGGAGAGAGAGAGAGAGAGGGGGGGGGGGGGGGAGAGACCGCAGGTAGGTCAACATCCGTTGGGATACGTTTGCAGAAGTTTCCTGAATATTCTTGAACTTGAATGCCCTACAAAAGAAAGGAACGGTTAAATCAGTCATACTACTAACCACCCACCCCAACCCCTCCTTTTCTAACAGTCTAAATCTACGTTAGGTTGAACAATGATAACTTCATAATAAGAGAGACAAGAGGCGACAACAATCCAGTACAATGACAAACGCACCTGGCTGCATCTTACACGCATCACTGCCTCAAAACCTTGTGGCCTTGTAATGTTCCATCGAAGATCATTGTAAAGCTTAGCAGGATCAGAAACAGCAGAGAAAGGGTAATAATAATACACCTGGAAGAGAATGGAAATACTTAGCCTCCAGACCTTTAGAAAACACTATATGAAGAGTCGTGATGAATATGAGTATGACATCATGTAGAACAAATGGTGTCAATAATAAGACCATTTTAACCATCAGGTCTATCTAGAATAGATTGTGTCACTAAAAATATGATTCATGACAGACCACTATGGCGTCGTTTGATCCATGTAGCCGACCCCACCTAGTGGGATAAAGGCTTGTTGTTGTTGTTGTTGTATAACAGCGGAAATATATCTCCAACACGGGTGATTTAAATACACCAACCAAATTATCCTCCCCCCCCCCCCCCAAAAAAAATAAAATTTGAGAGAACTTTTTTTCACACCTACCAATTCCTGTAAAAAGCTTTCAACTAGCCCCCTAGGTGAGGGTGAGTTTATTAAACCACGTATGACTAAGTTAGAGTAACATCTAATGGCGGAAATTTCTTCGTTATTTAAAATAATCACAACAAATTATTCATTGACGAAAATAATTCAGCATAATAAAATCAATAGTCTATATCCAAAATTGTATTTCATTTCAAAATTTCAAAACAAAATATAGTCCATAGTCTCAACAGCATCTCAATTCTGACATGTACTTTTTATTTGTTTAAATTAAATGTGTTTTTATTTTAATAGTTTTGTCATGCAATTAATTATGTATTGTAAAAAAGAGATATATTATGGCTTGTACAGGCAGTTTGCTATCATGAAGAATAATTTTCACCATTGACTGTATTATAAACAAATTTACCAATTAGTCACGAAATTAAGAACCCCGCTTTTACTTTAGTATTTTTAGAACACCGGTTTCCATAAAATCAATGGATAAGACAAAACCTTATTTCATTATGAGATTTAATTCATTAATTATATCCTAAAACAATTGACAGCTTTAATTGATATGTGCTATAAATAAAGGGGAAAAGAAGAATAAAAGGAAAAAAAGTCACAATTTGTTTTCTAAATCTTCAAACCAGGGTATGTTCTAAATCAAAATTATCACAACTGAGGCCTTAATTAATGGCCAATCTATACTATAGAGAAGAGAATATGAGAAAGAAAAAAAAGGGAGCAAAATACGAGAAAGGAGAACTGTACTGATTACATTGGGGTGAGTTCGCAAATTTTAGGAAGGGTTTTTAGAGTTAAAATTTTAAAGTGGGTGATAAGATTAATTGGAGAGTTGCATTTAAAATCACCCTTCCAACAAGAGATATGAGTTAATTATAGAATTTTCTCCCAAACATAAAGAAAAAATACAATTTTCTAACAAAACGCTGAGAAGAAACTGGGCAGCAGGAGGGGACCTAGGCAACTGATTATTAATTAATTTATTTCTAAAAATATAGTACAAAAAAATTAATTTTCTAGAAAGGATGACAAGAATTCATTAATCGAACATTTCATGATACAATTATGAAAAAGTGAGAAAAACCATCAGTTTCAAAACAAAAAGGAGTGAAATACTCCACCAATCCTGCCCATTTACCATCCTGGTAACCTAGTTGCCCGCCTAGCCTGGCAAAGCGGGAGGCCACCACCTAGGCAGCCCTGGGCAAAGATTCATAAAACACTGCAAAAATATGTGTAATTGAATAAACTTGTCAATACAAATATGTATAGCTTGATTGGCCGCCTAGGATGCCCTGGCCATTAGAAAAGGAAAAAAAGAAGGTTGATTCTGCTTAAACTACCATTTCCAGGCCATGAATCAGCTGGAAAGATCATACAATGTAAAGCTTGATTGGACACATGTACATGCATGAGGAATTGAGGACTAATAATCAAAATCAAATAAAATACAACACTCCAACATCACAGTTTGTTCACAAATTACCTGTCCTCCAGTAGTTCTTGGGATGACAGATATTGAAGCAATGTCTATATAAGTTTGCGTAGTGATAAATACATCAACGCAGACCTGGAAATGTCAAGAAATAAAAAAGTTAAACATTGAAAGACGATACATATATAACCCCATGATATATTTCAAACAGCAACGGAAACAAGCACAACAAGTTCTAATCGGGGAAAAACAAAACAAAAAATTTCACCTGGTACTCAGCAAATTCAATAGCCATCGTCTTTAGAGTTTTGTCAGCCGGTTGGAGTAGCTTATGAGCCTCCTGAATTCAATAATAAAAAATGCTTAGAAGAAAACCATGAGGAATACACTATGTTAAACCAGAGGACATTTAGGCTTTACTATAAACGATGTAGATGCACCAAAACTGATGAATAAACCATGAAAGCAAGAGCAAAAAATGAAACCGGCTGGTAAACCAATTTCAAAAATGAACAGATATACAGTATAAGTCTTTAATGATATATTTATATCAAGGCTCAAGCATGCCAAGCCTATCAGTGTGTTTTATGAATCTTTCCAGAAGAAAAAAAATACACCCGAATGACCTAGTAATCAAATGAAGCCCCTTAAAAAAGTCCATACATATATATACACACACTAGAAACTACAAAACCCATAAATAAAGTTGTGCCTCAAACCTGCTAGAAACACAAAAATGCAAGAAAATTGTAAATAAAGCAAAATCACGCAAATATACTGACCTTCTCAGCAGCAGATATATTAGTTCTTCCTTCGGCCTCTCTAGCAGAAAGGGCTCCAATGCCAATCGATGGCAACACTGCTTGCAACATAATAATGCAATCAGGCTACAGAAGACACAGATCCATTAATTCTGTCAACAGGCCTACATGGAGTTGATCAGTTGAAAGATCCCCTCACCTAAAATGGCCGTGCTAACCATAAATTGACTTTCAAGTGAAGGAAGCAAGAAATGCAAATACAAGATATCCAAATACAAATAGCAAAGTAATGGATGCTTAACTCAGTACTGTATTTTTAACTTATGTCTCAACCTCAATCTTGATCACAAGTAACACATTTCTGTTGTCAATTTGTGTTTCTAAGGTCAAACTAAACGCCAATGACAGGAATACATCCACGTTGCAAATTTTACTAGCTCAAACTGAAGGTGCTGTCAATGACTGAGCAACTAAAGATTGGCGATAGAGTAACAAAAGGATGTTTCAAAAGCTGGTAGCACAGGAGGAGGTACCTTGGGATCAGAAGGCTAAAGTGAGATGGATTACAGAATGGGACAGTAATTCAAAAGTTATTTCATGAGATAGTGAGTAGGAGAAGATGAAAGTGTAGAAGTAAATTGGAAGTCGTAGAGTGTCATACTGGCATTTACTCATTTTCTTGAAATTAAGATATGTTGCTGAAGGTATTGCAAGTTTATTTGTGAAATTGGAATCTAGCGAGAAGGAAGGGAGATTTTGTGCTGAAGACATAGATTGGTGTTCCATTATTATGGATAAAGAAAGTTGGTTCTAGAGGCCTTTGAGGTGTGATAGGTTACATATGAGAGTTGTGGAGACAGATCACTGGCCCACAATGTGCATTGGTGGGTTTTCAGTGCCATCTATTTTATGCTTCCCACCTATCTCAGGTCAGAGCTAGCAAGGAAATGCCTCACTGTCTCACACACAAAGCAAATCAAAAGTTTGAGAATATAATTGCAGTGCAGTTAAATAACTTAACCGCCGAATGACTATAAAAAAAATGAAGAAAGAAGTACAATATAACTAACCAAAAGTTACCAAAAAGATATATAAAACAGCAACCTTAAAAATTCTACTTCAGAAAATAAGCACATGTAGATAGAGGTATAAAAGCTTACCTGACTGAAATACCAAAAGTTTCCCCCCAGTACTCTTCATTGCCAAGAAAGCAGCCTGAAGTAATAAAAACATAATATTAATGTCAATACTATTTTAAGCCAATAATCTTCATCCAGAATGCTTAACTAATCCTATTTATTTAGAAATTCGCATTCCCTTAATTTGATTTACAAGGTATAACCCATGTCTATGGTATTAGTCACATTTATAGGGAAATATTCTGCCTTCAACACTATCCATATTGCTAATGCATATGGCACTATTCACATTTATAGGGAATTACTCTCATAGTCTCATGACTACGGCATTATGCATGTTGAAAATGATCTGGTCCTATGGCACACTATCTATGCACAAGGAAAATTATTTGTATTTATAATAACTAAATAGATTAGGTTCATTTTAATATGTAACTATACACACATCTCTTTATATGTTCCTTTGTAAAATATCTAGATTTACCTTCAAATCTTGCTATAAAGTTGCATCAAACTGAGGCCGCCCCAAACATTGATACAATTAGTGTGTTAGGAGATAAACTGTTATATAATAAAAAATATACAAAATAATACCTTGATTGCTGCACCAAAGGCTGAATCAGCAGTTCTGTTATTCTGGAACATGCTTGGGATGCTCTCCAGCAATAGCTCCAGATGTTGACGGCACTGAAACCTCAAGCAGCCAGCCAATTTCAGTATCAATTAAAATCATTTTCTAAATACTGCTGCACACTTGGAAGCATATCCCTGTTCCAGTGTTCCCCCAAATATTCAGAAAACAAGGTCGTCAAAATTTTGCAGCACCAACCTCTGAAAGTTGAACGATAACATCAGTTTGGAGAGGCGTGTAAACATCTTGCACATCAGGAACTATGAGCATCAACGGCTGCAAAGAAAGATTTGAGTGTAAGAGTATCAACTTCAACTTCAACTTCAAATTGTACCCAAGTGTTCCGCGATAATTTTCAAATATATATGCTAGCCTTGTTGCTAGAAAAGATGGGTCCATTTCTCTACTATGACACTTCGAGATGACCTTTTGTGGTGCTTTCAAATTCCAATACTTATAGGGTCACTTAATAAAGTGGTCAAGCATGCACTCAATCATATCACAAAACCATTAATAGGGTGTGATTGATAGACAGATAATGAAGTGATGTACTGATAAACCTATTAAATCTTAGTGTTAACATTAATTGATATTGACAAACAGACAAAATGAAATATGATACATGAAGTTAGGTTTGGCAAAGACAACTGCACAACAGAAGCCAAAAAGAAGTTTGATTTAACAACGTTTCAGTTCTTAATTTAGAGAGGAAGTTAATGACTCTGTTATGGGTGTTTTTAAAAAGTCAACAGGAGGCGACTGCATACACTCGCACCATGTCTGCCTGCAAATGAAAGAGGAAGGAGAATAGTACCACGACCTCTCTCTCTCTATATATATATAAGCATGAAAGTATGTGTCTATAAATTAAAACAAAGAACAAAGAGTGGGTGAGCATCTAACAGCTGTAAATCAGAAGTACATGATGAGCTTTTAACAGGAAAAGAAAATTGGGGAAGGTAAAGTTACTAGAACAGTATCAACCTGCTGTAATGCGCGTTTTAGATTGTAAAAATGTATGGTAGAATCAAATGTAGCTATTCCCACCATTGTTCGAGAACCCTCCTGCAACGACAAAACAATAAGCATATTAGTGATAACATCATCATATAGATATAAAATGACAACTCAGCTTCTCAAAACGTACAAATCACATTAAAAATAAAAGCCTTTTATAAGTAAAATGAATGAAAGATCTCAATAGCAAAAATCAAAATATCCAAATTCAAATAAAGTATTATGGCTAATTGACCAACAAAGGATGATCCCCTATATATAGATCTTCCCAAAACCGAATCCCCACCACAAACACCTTTTTTTATAAGAAACAGCCACAAACACCCTTTTAACCAACAGTCTAACCTTCTAGCTTCACATTCGCCACATGTTCGCAGACTCGTAGTTGACACTTGACACTTCTCCTAAAGCACTTGGTGAACAGCATTCCATAAATTTACGAACTTTTTTTGCAGCAAGTTTTTTCACGAGCTAGGCGTAATGGGTCTTCTTCCAAATAGAACAGAAGTCCCTTAAAGAACTTTATTACGGTTACATGGCTTGGACAAAATGGAAGAGAGCAAATGTTTGGGAAAAAACCAAATTTTTTGGCATCGTTACTGGCTGCATCAACAAAAGTTATTGATATAATCACTGTACCTATGCTTATGAACAACTAACCAGATATAGGTACTGAAGGATCTAGAAGCTGTTTGATCTTTTTTCGTCTGTCTTCCTTCCTTTCCTACAGTTTTACTTCTTTGTTTCCTTGGTATTTTACTCTATATGGGGGATAGTTTATCCCTGTGGCCTCTATCGCTTTGCTATTAACGAAATCCTTTCTTCCCAAATAAAAAACTAACTACTAAAGGTCCACAAATCAGAATTAAAAAGTGAGGCAATATACATGAACTTACAGGCAGATCAGATATAACTTGATTAATCGCACTGCAAGCTGCCGCAGTTGCACCAGTCTGTACAGCATTCATTGATACATCAATGAGGAAGAAAAATACAGCTGGCATCGGATCACGAACCTGAAAATAAGCCAAGAATGAAAAAAAAAAGAAACACTTATCCATTAGCCAAACAACAAGAAGAGGAAAAACTTGCGAACAAAGAATAGGAGAGTAATATATTAAACATAACAAAGATTAAGCGAAAACAAGAACACCAACAAACTTAATACACAGCAAAGAGAATACAGACCATGTATTCTTTAGTAGCAATAAATTCAACGGTTCCTCTACATAGCTCAGGCCTTTCATCAGCATCTCTGCGTCTCCCATCTGGACCTAAATTGCAGTGATAGTCACGAGGAGTTTCATCCGTAAATCCTGAGAGGAAATGGCACGCATTGTTCATACTTCCGTGAATTAATAATGTATCATGGTGAAACCGTCAATAACTATTAAAATGCATAAATACTAGCTTCAAACAAACAAATGGTAATATATACAGCAAGCTCTATGAAATTCTGGAACAGCTACTCCTGATGGAGCCACTAAAAACATTTAGTAGTGCATATCAAATAAAAAAACTTCCAACATACTTAACTATGTACAAGAAGCACCAACCCATAAAAGCTGCTAATGCTTTAAGTTAAACATCTTTAACAATAAAGAATCCTGTAACACAACAATCCTACTATATTCAAGTACTCGGCGGACAAAGGACAATAATGACTTACCACACAAGTTACAGATGAAACGTCTTCCTTGATCAATAAACTTTATAAAAGGATTTATGTAGCCTTTGCAACGAGAGCATCGAACAGGACCACTTTCCCCAAAATCCACAATCTAAAAGGCACAGGATATAAGTCATTGGACAAGTAGATTAATGCCTTTATTAGGTAATTAATAATCCCAAAGGTAAGATTGAGCCATCACTTGCATTACTAGGTAATTGCATAGATAAAGGTCAAAGTGTACGAGGTGAAGCAATAACTTACTATCAAAGAGATAGAATAACTATAATTTCTTCCTTTTTCTTATCAAAGTTCTGTATTGTTTACACTAATAATCTGACAACATAGAACACAAATCGAGTTCTCCCTCAAGGTATTCTACAGCGCTTTATATTTATATATATACATGATCTAAAAACAGAACTTACTAGATACATGGTCCACATAAATTTTCCTTTTAGGCTAATGTTTATGTTTTTAGGGAAAAACTTTAGAGATTGGAAGCTTCTGAAGTATCAGACAAGGTAGAGACAATACACGAAGAAATATAGTTATGCTACAACCCTATAATAGGAAGAACATGTGAAGACAACATGCATAGGAAGGAAATATTTGAAAAGAATGTGTGAATTAGAAGAATATGTAAGTTAATACTAAAGCTGTTGTAACGTGGTAAAGCATTAGCACGGTATCAGTGGGGTGGGGTCATCATCAACACTCAATAAAATTAACATGAAATTTATTGATGTTAGTAACCCAATTATTAATGCTGTCATAGATTCTAGATTGTACGCGACTGTCGGCATATCTTTTTTTAATACAAAAGGAAGGTAAATAAACCTCAAAGTAGAAAACATAATCAAGCAGAACAAAATATGCAATAAAAAGTAAGGAAAAAAGGGAAACCAGGCATTACTTGGATGGGCTCCTCAGATGGATGAGGTAGAGCCAAGGGTTGGACCAACAAGGCTAACTGCATCCCAGATGTTGCCAGAAGATCATAAGTGCAAGGAATCTGTCACAGAAAACATAAGAATACAGCTCAGCTTCAAAACTCAGCCACACTCGGAATCAAACAGTCTGTGAGAGCACTATAAATTGCCGGGGGGCAGAGAAAAGGGAGGAATTTTAAATCTGAAAAAAGTGACAATAAATCTACAAATTTAAATACTTGATGAGTACCTGATTGATAGTACACCTCAAGTACCGAGGACTGCAGTTCCCAGTGTCCTTTACAATATAATCGCTTGTAGCAGGCTGGAAAACAAATGTAAACAGAAAAGATGGGTAAAAAAAACGTGATTCCGAAATCACGTGCACGGTAATCGGCCAGTGCATGTCGAATTGCAGCATCAGTGCGCACCAGTTCATAAATAGCTTGAACAAAATTGTAAATATAAAAGATATAAAGGTCTAGAAGTAATAACTAAATCAACTTGATCAGATTTATGTATCAAATTTTGCCCTGTTCATAATGCAAAAATAGACTCACCCCTTGTTTTTATGATCATTAGACTATTGCCCAAGCATGCAGGGAACCTCAAAGAAGTACATAAAACCGGGGGTTAATGTCTAATTTGTATTACGTAATCCTTTGACTTGAGCTCCTGTTTCTACGTAATTCTTTTGAGACATGGGGGGTGCAAAGTCTAACGATAAGGAAAACAGAGGGGTCAGCTCCATATAAAATGGGGGGGCAATGTCGAAAAATCCCTTCTTTTTAAGGTTAATGTATAAATTACCGGGGGAGGATTGGCCTGATTGCCCTGTCGAGTTTCATGCAGAATCACAGAGGAACTTGGAATAGGGCGCGGTATTTGATTAGGGTCAATTTTTGAAGGCCCTGTTACGCCACTCCCCATGTGACCCATGGCAGGTGAGATTGCAGCCGAAGATTGGTCAGGAGGTGGCGGCGGCATTCCAAACATTCTTGGGGGCTGCTGCGCAGAACCAGGAAAAGGAGGCACCACCTGAACAAAATCACTAAATTCAGATTTGATGCCCAAAATGAGAGTGAAAAGGTAGTGCAGATATGGCCTCAGTAGTTTTAAAGCAAGTGGTCATACAACAAAAATAACAGGGACTACTATCAAGTTACTATAAATTAGGGGAAACTCATTAAATTCAAAATGGTCAATGTCTTCGTTTTTGACATAGCAATATCCACAAGGGCAAGAAAGCATTCCTCCCAAAATTCAAGTGTAGCTTAAAAATATAGTTCAGGTAAATGAGTGTGCAAGGACACCAGAACTAGAGAACTCCAACAACAAGATGTAAGAATTGTCTACCTGTTTTTTTTTTCCGGTTACATATCTTATAGGAACAGAGAGAAAAAGGGCAACCACACTCACTTGTGAACACCCAACTTACTTCAAAAATCATACCGTAATTGAATTGAATTTCAGGAACATATGATTACTTATTTGCAAAGAACAATGAACTCCCTGTTTGTTAGTGGCAGTCTGCAATCCTCCTAAAGCCTAAAGAAACAGCATGATAATTTGTACACAGTAGAAGTGAGATTTTACACTCTTTAATATGTCACTAAACAAAGATAGAATTCCCTCCACTTTCAAAACCTAATAGAGATTAAAACTGTGTAAAATTTAGGACGTTCATTTTAATGACGACAACTAAAATAGAATGTCGTGAAAAAATGATCAACCACTGCATCTACCACCATGATTAACTAATTTTCTTCATATCCTATACATACTTGTTGGACGTAACAAAACTCTTTCCAATGTGTCTGCCAGAAGCTTTCAAGTATGTTGGTGCCCTTCTACGTAGTTAAATATTACCCCCAAAAAAACATCAAATATCTTCTTGAACTTTCCCATTCTCTATTCATCTCACTCTACACAAAAATTAAATAATGCAGACCAAGCATATCATATTCCTTATTGCAAGGAACATCATAAAAAGTTTTATTATAGTGCAAATAATTGCAGTGCATATCCATTTGACCAGTCAGCTTGATGATAAAATGATCCATAAAAAAAATAAAAGGAATTACAAAAGCTCACCTGGCGGGGTGGCATTTGCCACGTCTGAGGCCCCGCATACGGAGAACCCGATGGAGGTATTCCCTGACCTGGAGCTGAAAATGGTGAGGACCCTGACAGAGGCTGTCCTTGTGGAGGTGCTGAAAATGGAGGGACAGGCTGTGCAGGACCAGGTGAAGAACTACCAGACGGACTTCCAAGGAAAGAACGCATGCTCGGAGCCTGTAGAGGAGCCGCTGACATAGGCGGAGGTGGAGGGCGTGATGTAATTCCACCAGAAGGAAAACGAGGTCCACCTTGCATGGGCCCTGATGTAAACGCAGGTTGTCCATTACTAAACGGGCCTTGGGTGTTCTGCTGTGGAACCTGACCAGTTGTCAAAGGGGAAGATGATGCGAAGGGACCGGGACGAGAACCGGGAGGAGGCCCAGCTTGTACAGAAGATGGGAAAGCACTGGGATGTTGTGGTGCCACAGGACCACCCATAGAAGAAGGCAAGGATCTTGGCGGCATTGGCCTCGACCCAAATGGAGGCGGCTGAGTACCAGGAGGAGGTCCAGCGGGTCTATTAGTGGCGGCATTTGGAGGCAATGTACCTGGTGGAGGACCACCAGGAGGCACTCCACCCCTCGGAACGACACCTGGCGGTGGAGGGCCCGGACGAGATACTGGAAATGGGGAAGCATGAGGGGCTGATGAAGCGAAAGGTGGGGGTTGTTGCTGCCCGAAAGGGGGAGGAGGCCTAGGGCCACCGGAATTGGGCCCTGAAGCAGGCCTTTGAGTAGGGCGACTGATATTTAGGTTATCCATATTGTCTACAAGAGAATTGGGGTTATAATTAGGTGGTGTATTGCCCGGTCTAGGTCCCCCAGGAGCTGCCATTGATAACCCTAAATCAAAATTATCTTCAATCTTCCTCCTATCAATTCCACAACAATTCAAACAACCAGCCATTATATACACAAGCAAAATCAACTTATCAATCTAGAAAGGGCAAAGTAACCTAGTGTAATTCAAATTCTAGAACTGCGACTTGGATACAAAATAGCTCAATTGTTAATCTCATATCATCGAATGTGCAAAAATACATATGGAAAAATCCAGAATTGGACATACCTCTAGGTTTTCTCAAGCTTCGGTGGCCGAATTCCGGTTGAACCGTGAGTTCCTCGGCCAGATTTCAATCGGTGGTCTGGTTAATTATCCATGATCCAGACAAGTTCGATCTGAAACGGAGTCAATTCACCACAAATTTAGATCTAATCAGAACTCAACACAAAACCCCAGAAATAAGTCTACATCTATATCTATGAAATAAGTCTACATCTATATCTATATATATATATATATATGTGTGTGAATATATATGTGGAGATAGAGACCTGAAGGTTTAAGGGGGGGAAATGTTTGTTCAATCTGAGAGATCAACCAACGCTCTTGTATTTGTTGTTTTAACTTTGGAGGGGTTTAGATCAACCGAAGCAAACAGTGTGAAGTTTTCCTTCAGATGGATCGAATGAATGTCGCGTTTTGAGTATGTGCAGATTGTAAATTGTGCGTATAAATATGTAATTTTCATTTGTTTTATCGGGGGACGTTTTCCTTTTTCTAACACTAATTTATTTACACCAGAGCACTCTCGATTAATATAAGGGTCCAATTGATAATAATACAAAAATAATAATAATAATTTTTGTGATAAATTAAAAAATAAGTTGAAACATGTAATAAGATGATTTCTTATTTTTGACTTTTTTTCATGAAAAAGTTTTATTTAGTGACTGTGGATGAAAGAATTCTGACAAAGGATTACGAAAGATGGATGACATTGTGACTCATAAATTGAAGAGTATTTTATCAGATACTTTAATTTATTTTTCAACTACTTACTAAATTAAGTGTTTTTAGTTTTCATTTCCATATTGTTATTAAATGGAGTCTAAGATTTCAATTTCGACTTTAAACAATTCATAAGACCACGTTAAATATTTAATTTATTGCACTCAAATATAATAGTACTTTACCGGCCAAATAAAAATCGTCATCCAGCATAAGAAACTTGCGTGGGTTCTTTTCGATGTATATTTGTCAAACAACAAACTTAAGTTATTGAAGAACAAAAACCTAATCCAAAATTTGAGTGCATTAACAACATCGACCAGAGTTCTTTGTGTATTAGAAGATTTGTGCAAATGAAAGTTTTGATTTTTGCATATGAAAGTTTTTTATTAATTTGTTGATGCAAATGGGACTTTTAGTTTCTTTCAGACTACCCTAAACAATTTCATAAGACCATGTTAAACATTCAATTCGTTGCACTTAAATATAATAGTATTTCATCGGTCAAATAGGACGCCGTCATCCAGCACAAAAAACTTGCGTGGGTTCTTTTCAATGAATATTTATCAGGCAACAAACTTAAATGGTTGAAAAGAACAAAATAATACAAAATTTGAGTGCATTAACAACAGCGATCGAATTTCTTTGTGTATTAGAAGATTTGTTCACATGGAAGTTTTGATTTGAGCATATGAAAGTTTTTATCAATTTGCATGTTGATGCAAATGGCACTTTTAGTTTCTTTTCAACTATTTAATCTGGTGCGTGACGAATATGCCTTGAAAAGAATCTAAGTGAGTTACTCGTGCTGGATGTCAACTAGTTATTTGGGCAGAAAGATATGATTAGATTTAATCACACCAAATTGAATGTACAGGGGGCAATTTTTCTTACAAAAATGCTATATATATGTGCGTGTGCGTGTGCGTGTGCACGCTTTGGAAAATTAAAAGTAATGTTTAAATAGGAATGTGAATCGTTACCTTGAATCTAGAAAACACACATTATTATCACTTGACCAAACACTATTTAATGAGCTTATCTTGTTTTAAAATTATATGCGTAATACTATAAATTATTAGGTATCATAGTTGAGGTGTATCAGCATATTTTAGTCTTTTCTTAATTAATGTGACCGAAATATGTGTTGACCTGGATATATCAGTTTAGCCCGGCTCTGAATTCGAAAATAAAATGGATCAAGCCATGGCTTACGGCTAGACCAAAATAAATAATAAATCCATACACGCTATACCAAACACATGGATTATATCAAAGATTGTCCCACTGAAGTCAACAAATTATATAGGCCGCTAAATCTTAAAGTCACTCGTGTAATCAGAGCCCAAATTGTGGACCCGCCCTTAGACAATCCATGACCAAATTCAGTGCACCTAGAGGATAATTGAGGGCGGTATTTGACCAAGCAAGGCAACTACACAAAATAAGCAAGAGGAATCTCACCCAAAATATGAAACTAATTACCTAAATCAAATTGTATTATTATAGAATTATTTTTCTTTGTTTAACTCTTGTACTTTTTTTTTTGGTCGTGCCCCTAGGTATCCGCACCTTCGGTCCGACTAATCCCCGGTCCTCGTACAAGCCACCGCTGTACAAGGTGACTAAACTCACCGCACCTTCGGTCCGACTAATCCCCGGTGCTCGTACAGGCCACCGCTGTACAAGGTGACTAAACCCACCCCATGGCCGACGCATTAGTATTAAATGTCGGCCCGTTCTCCATGAGTGATGGCTGGCCCCAAGGTGTTGGTGCTGCCAGGATTCGAACCTGAGATCGGCTGCTAAGAGCCTTTAGCCTCAGGCCGAAACCAGTAGACCAACCCCTTGATGTTAACTCTTGTACTTAATTAGCCTACGATATATATAAATTCTCCGAGACTCAACCTTAAATCAAGAGAAAATCATAAAAAATAAAAAAACAAAAAACTAAAACAACACCACCACTTCTATAATAGGGCACCCCAATGCTTTACAAGAAAATACAAATGACCGTCAAGTAAGAATTTTTTTTTTCCAGTCGAATCACGTTACTTCTCGATATACCTTTCCCACAAAGTATAACATATCATTATATTTTTGTTGCACTAAAAGTAAAAATAAAAATAAAAATCTCAAAAGGTTAATAGTTATATTTTGTTGCACTAAATGACCGTCAAGTAAGAATTTTTGTTGCACTAAAAGTTAATAGTAAAATATCATTATATTTTGTTGCACTAACTGACCGTCAAGTAAGAATTTTTGTTGCACCCCAAGACTCCAATAAAATAAAAATCTCAAAAAGTTAATAGTTATATTTTTATGGTAACATATCATTATATTTTTTGTTGCACTAAATGACCGTCAAGTAAGAATTTTTGTTGCACTAAAAGTACAAGTAAAAATAACAATAATGACTTCAAAAAGTTAATAGTTATATTTTGATCCTTATACCAAGGATAAATTGTTACCATAAAAATACTTGTTACAAAAGTCACAGTATGCTTTTGTGCAAAAAGTTAATGAATAAAAAAAAAGATTGCAAGGTTTGTCGTGGAGATGGCACACTAGCTTAATACGAGGTGTGTTATGGATAATGGAGATGGCATAGACTTTAGCTACTAGATATGATGTTTCTATTGCTTATTAGGCTAAATTTTCGGACATTAGAAGATTTACAAGAGAGTTATAGTCAATCATTCATGATTCGATTAAATTTGGGAGAAGAGTTAATTATATGTCTAACTGATAAGGTTTTATGTTTATCTCACTTTGGTCCATAAAGTTAAAAAATGCACTTATAAAACTTACAAGTTTCACCCGCATCCCACTTTGGTTTAAAAATGAATGAGCTGTCAAAAAATCGAGGAAATCTTACATGTGACCTATTAAGGGCTCGTTTGGTTTGAGCTTTAGGAATGGAATTGGCATTCTAGATGCCAGGAATCCTTTATTCCTGGCATCCTTTATTGGATTCTATTAATGCTCGTTTGGTTGGAGTTTTAGAAATGAACTCGGCAAATTTTTTTAAAAATTTTCTGGATATTATTTTTGATTTACTGGGAAAAATATTTTTTTTTCATTTTTCGGAGAAAAATAAATTTTTTCGTTTTTTGGGAAAAAAATAATTTTTTTCATTTTCTGGAAAAAAATATTTTTTTTCACTTTCTGGGGTAAAAATAATATTTTTTTTTTTCTGGGAATTTTTTTTTTCATTTTCTCGAAAAAAATAATTTTTTTCACTTTCTGGTAAAAAATAATATTTTTTATTTTCTGGGAAATATTTTTTTTTCATTTTTTGGGAAAAAATAAAATTTTTCATTTTCTGGAAAAAAAAAAATTCACTTTCTGGGAAAAAAATATTTTTTAAAATTTTCTGGAATTTTTTTTTCATTTTCTGGGATTTTTTTTCTCATTTTTTCATTTTTTGGACGAAAAAAAAAGGATTCCTCAAATTAAGAATCCAAGATTCCTCCAATTTATAAGGGAATAGATTTTGGCAAAATGGGGGAATTTAGGATTCCTAGGAATCCTAAATTCTTACCTAAAACTCCGACCAAACAAAATAATCCTCAAGGAATGGAATTTAGGATTCCAGGAATCCTCAAAAGCTCGAACCAAACGAGCCTTAAAGGGACAAAAATGAAAAACAACATCATTTTTTCCAACCAAAATTAATAAAGGTATGATTAGGTTATATATATATTGATTAAAACATGTTAGACAGAGAAGAAGAAGAAAATATAGTAGCTCTAGAAAACATACGAGACAAGTAAAAATCAAATATTTTATGAGCCTTAGTTTATATCTCCATCTCTATCTTCATATATTTCCTTGGTCTATATCTCTATCTTTATGTCTTATTCATTAAACCTTAGATTTAAGTATTGGGGCTAACAAAAAGTGAGTAAAGCAATACTAAACATATATTGAGTTATCAAATTCCTGCAAATCCACTGTACATAAGTTCCAAATCGTTAAGAGAGTCAATCGAATATTAATATATATTTTGATTGAGTAAATACCATCAATGGCCACTGAACTATTGGCAAATTCTACCAGTAGCCACTGAACTTCATTTTGTTACATTTGGACCATTAAACTTTTAAAACGTACTACCATTGGCCACTCTGCTAAATCTCACCGTTAGTTTTTGACGGAATCAATATCACGTGATTTTCATGTGCATGGAAAGGGCATTTAAGTCTTTTTCCATTTTCTTTTTCTTTTTTCCTTTTATTTTCTTTCTTCTTCTCCGATTCTTCTTCTTCTTCGATTTTCTTCTTCCTTCCTCTTCGATTTTCTTAATTTCCCTTTCTCCCCCTCCTTCTTCTTCCCCTTTCTCCTCCTCCGAATTTCTTCTCCTTCTTTTCTTTTCGTTCTTTTTCTCCGATTCTTCTTCTTCTTCTTATTCGATTCTTCTTCTTCTTCGATTATTCCTTCTTCCTTCATCTTCGATTTTCTTCTTCCTTCCTCTTCGATTTTCTTCTTCTTCTTTGATTTTCTTAATTTCCCTTTCTCCTCCTCCTTCTTCTTCCCCTTTCTTCTCCTCCGAATTTCTTCTCCTTCTTTTCTTTTCTTTCTTCTTCTCTGATTCTTCCTTCTTCCTTCTTCTTCGATTTTCTTCTTCCTTCCTCTTCGATTTTCTTCCTCTTTCTTCTTCCTCCGAATTTCTTCTCTTCCGAAACTTCTCCGAATTTTGCTTTCCTCTGAAATTGTGTGTGTGTATGTAAAATCAAGATGCCCTGGACTTCAATGGAAAAAGACTGAGAAGAAAGAGGAGAAAGGGGAAGAAGAAGAAAGAAAAGAAAAGAAAAGAAAAGGAAAAAAGAAAAAGAAAATGGAAAAAGACTTAAATGCCCCTTTCATGCACATGAAAATCACGTGATATTGATTCCGTCAAAAACTAACGGTGAGATTTAACGGAGTGGCCAATGGTAGTACGTTTTAAAAGTTTAATGGTCCAAGTGTAACAAAATGAAGTTCAGTGACTACTGGTAGAATTTGCCAATAGTTCAGTGGCCATTGATGGTATTTACTCTATTTTGATTCTAGGAATATAAGGTTCGATCGAATATTAATCTAACGGTTATTTTATGAAGTAGGGTTCAATCAAATATTAAGTTCATAACTCTCTAAATAACTTTGATTTGGGAAGTTAAGGGTTACATCGACGTCATACACTTTATTAGCATGAAAGAGATGTTTTCCATTTATAAGATTCCGTTAAAAAAAATTATGACCCGTTCAATTTTCGACTAAAGTAGGACGTATGTGACACTTATAGGTTTTATTAATGCACTTTGTAACTTTTTGGACCATAGTGAGACAAATATATACCTTCTGCAACCTCTTTTATTGAAGATTTGAGAAATGGTATCGCCCATGCTTTAATTAGAGTTGCTTGTAATATGAAACAATTTATGTTTTAGATGGAAATTGTTGAGAATGGTTGGCTCAAACCATTGATCCAATGGTTGGCTCAAACCATTGATCCTACATAAAAAAATTTGTAGAACTCAACATTAATATATAAGTAAGGGAATGTCACCACATAGTAACGAGGCTTTTTAAGATAAAACTCCACACTTGTGCCCCAAAGGTGTTTAAGTTGAGGACAATATTGTTACTATGTGCGCGAACCAGTTGGGCTCAGTTGCTGCCCTGGGGCTGGGCCCATGTGACGATTGGTAAAATAATTTGTGTCAAAGCTCGATAATGAGTCTACATACTTGTGAAGCACTACCGGTAGCTGAATTTAGTGGAGTCAAGAAGAACTCGATAGAACTTAGAGTGATAAGTCGATACAAAAAACGTCCCGGTAGCTGGACTCAACGGAGCCTATGGTGGATTTATACTAGGAGAAGTCGTTATAGCCTACCTACACTCGGAGTATTGTCAAGGTGGTTGTGCAGGTTTCTTTAGTTTGATAAAATAAGGTGTACCTCAAGATTTACATTGACTAAATGTGAACAATCTTGCAAACAGTGTTGAGTGGTAATCTACATGGATAGTTCAAAGATAAATTTAAGGTGGATTAATGTATAAGTTCAAGTGGAGCCAGGTGGATTAGTGTTAGTTCAAGGTGGAACCAAAAGTGGACCGCTTGATCCAATGTGGATATTGTTGAGAATTAGTAGCTCAAACCATTTATCCAACATGGAAAATTTATAGAACTCAACATGGATGTATACGTAGGGGACTGTCACCATATAGTAATGAAGCATTTTATGATAAAACCCTACCTTTCTGGGCCAAAGGTGTTTAAGTTAAGGATAATATAATTACTATGTGCGTAAACCGATGGGCTTAGTTGGTATCGATAGGCACAACAATTGGTATCAGAGCTTGATGATGAATAAACACACTTGTGAATTAATACCAATAGCTAAACTCGATATAGTTAGAAAGAATTCGATAACGCCTAAGGTGATGAGACGCTATAAAAAGCGTCCCATTAGCTGAATTCAGTGGAGCCTATGGTGGAGTTAAACTCAGAGAAGCCAGGGGTAGAGTAGCTACAACTTATCTACACTCGAGGTATTATCAAAGTGATTCTACAAGTTTCTCGAGTAAAATAAAATAAGGTGTACCTCGAGATGTGTATTGACCAAAGGTGGACAATTTTACAGACAGTGCTGGGTGATGATTTACATGGATAATCCAAATATGGATTTAAGTTGGAATAAGGTATAGGTCTAAGTGGGCCGGTATTTTTGAGAACCCGCGTTTTCAACGCCTGGCCTCGTGAGTGGCTGTTCATCTGGTTCCCTGTTCATTGGAAAAATGTTTCATTTTATTATGAAAAAAATATGACGATTTGTAAAGGAAATCAATGTCGCCAGTTTGTTTTAGTAAACAAACAAAAGTGCGTGTCGAACATGAACATTTATGGATCAAATGACCTCTTAAACATAATTAATGCAAAGCCAGTTTATTCGAAGGTTCGTGACTTAAGTTGAATCAGAAAGGTGTTAGGCACTTAATTTGCCTTGTCGGTCTTTGAATATGCTTGTAATTATAATCAAAAAATCGCATGCTTATTTATATTAACACGTATCAATCCATAGTTTTAGGATAACAAGATTTAGGGTGTGGATAAAAGCATGTGCTTTATAATTTGCCCGTTTGATTTTAGAAATCAGTACGGGTGATTTGAAAAAATGATTTTGATAATGATAAATATAAACAAATTTTTTTGGTAAAGCTCAGGGCTTTTCATAAGATAATTTGATTTGGAATCGAATATCCGGTAGTCTTCGAGATTTATTCGTCAATAGTGTACCATGGTTTATTGATTTAAACCGGCATTGACAAATCTAATACTCTTGTATTGGATATTTACATAAACACCACGATTTATTAATTAAACCAAATACAAATACTTGATGATTCCTTTGTAAAACAAAACTATTAAACTCGGAATTTTCCAAAATTAACAGATAAAACTATTCTTTAAAATGGTTATAGCTCGTTCCATATCTTTGGTTTTGAAAATAGGTTTAAATAAGAAATCCATATTGATTTTGAGATAACAACAATTTAATCAGGTGACTAATCAATTATAACATAGAAAATTAAAGATAGATAAAGAAATAAAGTTGGCTTGCGTAAAAAAATACATGAGAGCCTTAAAAACAGATAAATAATACTCTATGACACTATTCTAGAAGTTTAAGAGCTTTATGATGTTTTAAAAAGGGTCAGTGCAGGTCTATTTATATCCATAAGCGACTTAGGGGCTGTGCAGAAGAAAAAAAGGGGCTTCTGTCAAGTGGACAAATGATTTGTTCACATGACATTCACTATTTATTCGTCCCAACTTTTACTGTATCGGCTAAATGAAGGATCAGATTGATCTTATTTTTTAGTATGTTGTTCCTTATGATAAAATCTATCTACTAACCAAATTTGAGCTCATTTGGACTTCGGTAAGGCTTTCATTTGATTACCGAAAGTGAAATTTCAATTTTATCAAGTTTCGGAGATTTTGCCGTCGGATCGAGCTAATTTCTAAGTATGTTACTCCTAATAGTAATGTTTAACAACCCTAAAAGTTTGAAGATGATCAGAAATCGAAAAGTCTTCCTTTCAAAGATTTCACAAAATTGATGGTTTTCAATTTCTGGCAGCTTTCGATTATCTTCGTAATTTCTTGTTCGGGAGTCATTTTTACTTCCTTCTTTGATCTGTATCACATTTGCAAACTATGTATGCATGCATGAATACTTGTGCATGTATGCGTACTTATTTTCTAAAAAATCAAATTATTGTGAGAGTCGCAAAATGAGGTGTTCACAGTGTTAGTTCAAGGAGGAGCCAAATGTGAACTAGTTTGATTCAAGGTGAATATTGTTGAGAATTGTTAGCTCAAATCATTGATTCCACATGAAAAAAAATTATAACTCAACAAGGATGTATAAGTAGAGGAGTATCACAACATAGTAACGAAGCATTTTAAGATAAAATCCTACACTTGTGGTCTAAATGTGTTTAAATTGAAAATAATATCGTTACTATATGCACATATTAATGGGCCTAGTTGGTGCCTTGGAATTGGGCGCATGTGCCACTGACCACAACATAAAAGTCATAAAAGCCCTTGAATGTGTTTGACCCCGTCCAATTTGATTTTTACGTATTTAATTACTAGGCCATAGATTTGGTTGTAGCCGAATTTGTTTAGAATTGCTTTTTGATTGATTTTGGGTTGGAACCCACCTTTTTCTGTTGGAGGGCTCCTTCTTATTCGATGTTCCTCATTTTAATTTTAATTTTTTTAAAAGTACAAACAATAGGAAGATTGGAGTAGGGTTTTTTTTGAGAGGGGGCAGGGATCGAATTTTAATTGCCCTCGTGAATTTCCTCATTTCTTAAACCAATAATGTTGTTTCTCATTTTTTATAGGTTATATATATTGTTAAAATAATTTTGATTTTGTTAGAGCAAAATACTGTTTTTGTACAATATGCTTTAGATTTAACTATAATTATTTTGGCAATAACATTGTCATTTTAATACTCTTTTGAATTGAACTTATAAAATGATAAATTAGTATTTAATTAATATTTTATTCTTAATAATTTTTCATTGATTTTAAATATTTATTATCTTATTTAACTCTTCAAGATATCTTCGTACTTCAATTCTCAAAAGCTTATTTCAAAAGAAAATTTTGAGGAGCTAATTTCAGTTAAGGATATCCCATTTTTTTTCCCAAACAAATTTAAGAATTAGAAATATTTTCTTTCAAGAAAGAAAAAACATTAAAACTCGATCCAACCATCCATCCATCTCTCCTCTAGATTCGGAGGAGTATAAATCACTTGCATCGCTACCTTTGCATACGAGTGTAGACTTCTTATTAGACTCAGTTTCATAATAAGATAAAATGGTAGGAAAAGTCGTGATATATGAGATGTTATTAGTACATTGAAAATAGGAGTGGTGAATATGCATACCATTTATAAAACAAACAAAATATACGCCACGATGGTACAAATTTGCCATAATTTTTTATTTTATCACAAGTTTGCCATAAGTTGAAAAATATATTATTATATAAAATCGTTAGACAATACGTTAGTTTAAAACCATGTTTAGTTTTTGAGTTTTTATTTTACCCCTTTGAGCTTTATATTTATAAAAATATTGATACAAGTTTAAGCAATATCATTTGAGTCCTTGTATTTGCAAGGGTATCAAGATATATTCGGGCCATTTTTTGCTTTCTTATTTTTTTAAAATCATTTATATTTACATTGCACACACACAAATATCTAGAAATATTAATGATAAATTGACAGTTTTATTTTTTCAAATCTTTTTTCCATATCTAATCCAAAGAATTGAATTCCGAATCATTGAAAAGGTAATAAACTAAATTTTAAAAATGTTTTCATTAATTTTTCAATTTTTTTTTCAATCACGCCCTTTAGTTTGATAACCACTAAGAAGTTGGCCATAAAAAGAAGAACGCATACACAGAATAGTATAATAGTAAGTATTTTCTATCTTCAGTTATGATAAATACCTTTTTAATTTTTCATATTTTTATCGCATTTTGGAGTAGTGATTCGTTAAATATTATTATATTAACTATATAATATATGATGATTAATATGATAAAAAAATAATGTTCTTATTAATTTATAGTAAATAATAGTGTAGTATACCTTATTATGATACACATGTACACACCATAATAAATAGTTTATATTACTTAAAAAATTAAAATAAATAGTTTCGGTTATGAAAAAATTCTCAAATTAAATAGTTGAACTTTTTAACATCTTATAAATATAATTAAAATGTTAAATCAATAGCTCAAAACTTTAATGTTAATTTTTAAAAAAATACCCATTATAACCAGCAGTGAAAAGTACTTACTATTTCACTATTATACATATACCCCTTTCTTAAAAACCGTTCCTAAGGGTCGACTTTGAGGTCTTCGGTCAGCTCCTCGGATTGGACTAGCATTCGTAATGCTTGTTGATTTTGTTTTCCACCTAGCTTAACGAGTTTGTCGGCACATTTGTTTGCTTCTTTAAACACATTGTGTTCATTTCCCTAATGAGGACCTGGAGTCCTCCACAAGTGCCCTCTCTGGATGGTGTTCTTTGTCTTCATCTCCTTCTATAAGTCTCACCACAGATCGGCTGCCACTTTCGATCACCTCAAAAAGGCTCTCAATTCAAAGATAAAATTAAGCCGTTACTGGACAAAACAAAAAACCTAGCCAAAGCTCTGATCAACAACACTAAAAACCCTACATTGGCATGGCAACTCTTCAAACGTGACCTTCAATCCTACTACTCCCACTCTGTTTTCTCACTCATTACCCTTTATAAGTCGTATCCTTCTTCGCGCCAAAATATTTTCAGAAATTGATTCCCTCCCACAACTCCTCTCTCATATATTGAAACTTCACACACTTCCATGGTCACTCTAGTTTGGATCTTGGCCAAATCTGGTCATGTTGCAAGACCATCTCTCAATTTTGATTATCTCTGACCCGATTCCTTTTAAATTCTCCTTCTGCATCCTTGTGTAATTTACTCATTAAGTCATCTATTCATGAAAACTGTACTGATTATGTGTCCTTAGTGTATAAAAACATGATTTTTGCCAGGGTTTTGTCGAAAACTTACGCTTTTAATCTATTAATTAGTGGGCTTTGTGATTCTGGTCATTTAGATGATGCCCGGAAGGTGTTTGATAAAATGGCTGAGAAAGGTTGTCGGCCAAATGAGTTCAGTTTTAGGATTATAATTCATGGGTATTATGGAGTTGGGCTTACTACAATGGGTATGGAACTAATGGATGTTATTGCGGAGTATAGGTGTTGTTCCTAATACAATTATATGTAACACTTTGATTTCTAGTTTCTATAAGGAAAGTAAGACTAATGAAGCTGAAAATTTGGTGGAGATGATGAGAGAAGATGATCTAGTTCCGGACATTGTTACTTTTAATTCCAGGATTTCAGTTATTTGTGTCTCAAGAAAAATTCTGGAAGCTTCTAGAATTTTTCGGGACATGAAAATAGATAAGGAGTTGGGGTTACATATGCCTAATATCATCACTTTCAGTTTAATGCTTGAGGGATGCTACCAAGGCCATGCCGTTTGGTCT
Source organism: Lonicera japonica (assembly GCA_021464415.1). Classification (NCBI taxonomy): domain Eukaryota; kingdom Viridiplantae; phylum Streptophyta; class Magnoliopsida; order Dipsacales; family Caprifoliaceae; genus Lonicera; species Lonicera japonica. The sequence goes on from CM038471.1 coordinate 51,422,086, forward strand.
AAGGAATACCAAAGCTACTTATCAGAGAGTCATGAGCACCTTGTTTAAATACTAGATAGGCATAAATATGGAGGTCTATGTTGACAACATACTGGTCAAAAGTCTCAAAGCTTCCAGCCATAGCAGATCTCAATGAAGCCTTCGCCATACTCAGGCAAAACAATATGTCCCTCAACCCATCAAAGTGTGCTTTTGGAGTAAAGAAAGGAAAATTTATGGGGTTCGTGGTAACGCAAAGGGGATATGAAGCTAACCCCAAAAAGATACAAGCTATGATCGATATGAGGTCTCCAACAAAGCCGAAAGAGGTTCAGAGTCTAACTGGGAGGGTGGTAACTCTGAACAGTTTAATTTCTAAAGCAATAGACAAGTGCCACCCCTTCTTTAAAACCCTCAAGAAAGCCTTCTAGTGGACAGAAGAGTGTGAACTCGCTTTTCAGCAACTCAAGTAATACCTGGGAGCTCTCATCTCCTTAGCAAATAGAAGAAGGATGAGATTTTGAGCTTATACCTAACAGTATCACGCACAGCAGTCAGTTCAGCCCTTATAAGAAACGAAGATGGGGCACAACTACCAGTCTAATACACAAGCAGAGCTCTGCACGCTGCCGAGCTCAATTACCCAAGATTAGAGAAACTAGCTTACGCCCTTCTCATTACCTACAGGAAACTGAGGCCCTACTTCCATGTCCATGCCATTGACATTGCAAAGGGTCCTTGACAAGCCAGAACGGTCGAGAAGGTTGGCCATTTGGGCAATAGAGCTCAGGCAGTTTGTGATCAATTACAAGCCTCAAATTTCAATCAAGGACCAGGCCGTGGCAGACTTCATAACATAGTTTACTTATATTGAGGACTATATCCCTGAATAATTAGAATTACTGCCACGTGTGGACCCAGGTAACTCGAGCCTCCCCACCTCAATGAACTTGCAGCCAGAAATTCCCATATAGATACTTCACACAAATGGAGCTTCCAACTTGTAAGGTTCTGGCGCTGGTTTAGTACTGATCACTCCCGAAGCCAACACACTAGAGATAACTCTGAAGCTCCCTTTTAAGGCCTCTAATAATGAGGCTAAGTATGAAGCTATCATATCAAGTCTAAAAATAACCGGTGACTTGCGATCAAGGTAGATTATAGTTTACAACGACTCCGCAGTCGTGGTTGACCAAATACTTGGCAACAACATGGCCAAAAAAGATCACATGGCCGCTTATTTGGCCAAAAGCTAAGGCAGCAGCTCAGAGGTACACAAATGTAGTCTTCATCATAATCCCACGAGCTTAGAATAACAAGGTAGATCGCTTAGCCAAGCTCGCTTCATTGTCAGAAGAACCTAATAGTGTCCACATAGAGTATTTAGAAAGAAAAGTTATTGAGGAGCTCGTAGAGCTAGATATAGCCCCAGTACAGATTTATAAATATTGAATTGACCTGATTCTGGACTACCTCATGAGTGGTTCTCTCCCAAAATATTAGAAAGTAGCTAAAATAATAAAATACATCTTCAATAGATATGTGATCTTCGAAGCAACACTACAGAAGAAGATACGTTGTTCCATTTTTGCTCTACCTACATCCCCACTAAACCCAAATAGCTCTACTAGAAATTCATGAAAGGTTGTGTAAAGGGCATCCGGACAGCTTGTTCCCTGGTCCTCAAAGTCGGAAGACAAGGATACTTCTGGCCTACTATCTACAAGACGCAAAAAAGCTGGTAAAGAAGTATGACAAGTGCCAGTGGTTCACCAACATCTAACTCCCAGCAAAGTTGATGTCAGCAGCCCCTGGCCTTTTTTTCAATGGGGCATAGACATAGTTAGACATTTCCCCTTGGGCAAAGGGCAGGCAAAGTTTACAGTCGTGGCAATTGATTACTTTACCAAATGGGTTGAGGCAAAAAGATTGACCACAATCACCACCATGAATATCCAAAATTTTGCATGGAAGAATATCATCTACCACTTTGGTCTCTCAAAGATAATGATCACTGATAATGGAAAGTAATTCGATTGCGACCTCTTCAGAAACTTCTATGAAGGGCATGTAATAGAAAATCAATACAGCTCACCCTTCCACCTTAAGCCAACGGCCAAGCGGAGGTCACAATAGAATCCTACTGAGCTCGTTGAAGAAGAAACTTAATGATCCCAAAAAATATTGGTCTGAGGAGCTCCTATCAGTTCTATGGGCTTAAATGACCACCATCAGAGGTCCAACTGATAAAACTCCTTTCTTTATGACCTATGAAACTGAAGCATTTATCCCTGTGGAGATAAGAGTGCCAATATATAGAATCAATCATCATGACCAGGCTAAAAACAATGAAGGCTTACTGGCCAACTTAGAACTCCTCGAAGAAAAGAAAGAACAAACTTAAATCAAAGAAAAAACTTATAAAATGAGCATGGTCAAGAGTTACAACAAGAGGGTCAAACATAGAAGTCTAAATGTAATTGACTTGGTACTTCAAAAAGTCATAATACCTATAAAGATTTTTGAACATGGCAAGCTCACTGCAAAATAGGAAGGTCCATACCTGGTAACCAAGGTTAACAGACCTTGGCGCCTACTTTCTAAGGACTGTAGACAATATATAGCTCATAAGACCATGGAATATAGAGTACCTCAAGAGATACTATCCTTGAAGTGAACAGTTTATACTTTTGTAATAGTTATTTCTAAAGAAAAATGTATATGAAATGTTTCTATTTTGGTATTTCATTACTTGCGAAATATATTTTGTAAAAATTCTCCCACGAAGAATGTCAGTTTAGTAAGTGCCCTGCTCATTGAGCACACTTGTACTCTATCAAAATCCTCTCACAAAGAGGTTAGTTTAATAAGTGCCCAGCTCATTGCTCTGTCAAAGTCCTCTTATAAAGATATTAGTTTAATAAGTGCTCAGCTTATTGAGCACATTTACACTTTGTTAAAACCCTCTCAAAACGAAGTCGGTACCATAATTAAAAAGGTCTAGTAATAAATGAAAAAATTGTCAGAATTTGCCTAAGTCAAAAAGGGGCATGACTCTATTTTAAACTTAGCCAAAAATAATAAATTTTCCTTTTAAAACTTCAAAGACTTCGAATAAATTCCTATCACCATATAGGTCAATCAACAAGCATAAAAAGTCATCATACAGGCCTGCTGAGAACTGTTCAATTCTTCTTGCAAAGAGATCAGTGTAGAGGATTCCAACTAACATTTGAGAATTACTTAACAAACTTTGCCTAAACTCTAGGGGGCATAAATCTTATAGACTTATCCAAAGTAATAAGAATTACATTTGTATTAAGAGACCCAACATAACTAGTTCAACGAGATTAAACTAGGTCATTAACCTCTTGTAAAAATGGTAAAGACCTCTTTTGAGGCAAGTTATTTATCTTGCTTAATTATACTTAACTTTTTTCTATGTTGTGGAAGACATTAAAATACCACAAGACTCATTCCATCTCACATTATAACTTAGACAAAAATAAAACACAAGAATTAAAGAAAAAAAATACAAAGAATTTTTCGAAGTAAAAACTTGTTTATTTCATTTCAGAAAAGGATGAGCAGCTACAAAGTTCCTTAAAATTTCAATTACAACAAGAAAGAAAAAAGAAAATCCTACAATTACTAAACTCATTCGGATATTCGCCACTAGCTCCACGGTCAGAAGGAGAGGGTTTGCCAGTCTCCTACTTTTCCAGGAAATCAGGTTATCCTCCGATCAACTGGAGAATATGAAGGAGTTTTTTCAAAATTCTGGCCTTAAGCCCTGAAGTGATGCCCATATCAGTTGAGAGCTCGATATCCTCGAGATTATCAGACTGTTGCAAAGCGAGCTCTTTATATTTGAAGAAACTTGCCATGTATGCATCGCTAATTTTGGCGAGTGGCCCACATTGGGCACATAAATTCTCCACAACTTGGACCTTGATGGCGGGCATGGAGTCTTTGAGGTCGTTGGCATCCTTCTCCTAGCTCAAAAACCCGGTTCTTCAAAGCCTCACTTTGGTGCAAGACGGCAGACAACTCCTTCTTTCTTAGTAACCAACTCGGCCTGGAGATTTTTGATACTATGACTGGCTTCTTCCCTCCCCTCGCGTTTAACCTCCACATGCTTCTGGGCATCCTCCCTCTCCCTACACTTGAGCTCCAAAACTACTCTCAGACTAGCAAACTCCCGTTCGGCCATCTCAACTAGGGCTAAAGCCCCATCACAGTCAGCTCGCAGCCCTTCGAGGTCGTTCTGGGTTTTCTCCAAAGCAGTTGAAAGGGGCCAGTAACCTTTTCCCTCTTTAGCTATATGAAGTGTGGAATAGAAAAGGGATATGGCTTGAAAAAAAAACACGGTTAAAAGAAGCTCGAAAGTGTTAATCACCAAAAAAAGATAAAGTGGAGGAGGAGTACTTACCCGACTAATATGATAACTATATTCATCGGACTACCTGGTTGACCCCAGTCTCCCTCGTATTCTGGAGCATACCTTCACCCAAATAGGGCAAAGTCACCCCAGGAATAAAGAACCTCGTTACATGTCCATTGGTTCTAGGGGTAATAGAGTTGGAAGCACCTCCAAAGGCATACTGCTTTTAGGTTTTAACAGGATCGAGCTCTTGCAGATCCTCCTTATCGAAGACCATTTGCTTATAAGTTGTTCTGATGGGAGAGGCTTTTTCCGGGAGAGGCTTTTTCCAGGAGAAATGACATGGATATCCTCCTTCTAAAGCTCTTTAACCATCTTTAATCTTGTCTCTTGTAGACTCAGAGGTGGAAGAGCATCAAGAGAGCTCGTCATTAGGCCCACGAATGAGTCAACGCTCCCCTCCTAGCCAGTGCTTTGTTCAGAAACTAGCGTCAAAGGTGGAGGAGCCGGGGCAGAAATTCTTCACCAGTTTTAGATTTATTTGAAGCTTGAGGACCTTTTTGGAGAGTCCTCTTTCTCTTGACTACCTTTTTCGAATCAATTGCCAAAGGAATATATGTGATAAACAAAGCAAGATGTATCATGACAAGTAAAAAGAGCTCTATATGGATCACAAAAAAAATTTCAATAAAGAAAACTTACTTAAGGGATGTGAGAAAGGGATTTGGTGTAGAGGAGGAATACTTAGAGAAACACCTTTTGCAGAGTCGCCCATTGGTTATTTGGACTTCCTTCTTCGAAGTCCCATTCATGCTCTTATTATTCTGCTTTCTCGATGGCTGAATGAGTAGTGGGCCCACTCTTGGAGGTTTTGGCTGTTGTTGTGGAGGATGCCACCTCAGCAAGTACCACAAAGGGCCTGTTCAACTTGAGCTCTGCCATGATCTAGATGACAAAGTCCATACTGTTGGGCCTAGGACCCAGGCCGAAGCCCAGAGCATCTTTGGGGCGGCGATCTTAACATAATTCTTCAATGATAACATCTTAGCATCCTCAATCCACTCCTTAGAGACCGCTGCATGTATTTTTTCTGCTTTAAAATCTAAGTGAAGTTAGGAGCTCGCAAAAAAAAGACATGAGAAACATAAGGGATTGAGGATTTACGAATAGTGTTCGATTTGATAAACCATGTTTTGAGGTCAATGATGCTGGGGCAGCCTAGTTCGTGCTCCTAACCTGTTCCAGACACAAAGAAAAACATTATCTGATAGTTGGATACACTACCGGGGAGGTCATTGATCAGTTTCGGGGATCCCAGCCTTAAGGAATAGCTAAAAGTATCTGTATTTTCTGCTCTAGCCATCCTTACTTTGGAATAGGGTCAAGAATTTGTCCACAGAGATCTCATGGCTTATTGAGGACATGGCCCTGAAGATCAAGATGGACCTCACCAAATACCTCCATATATTATAAAGGACCTGAACATGAGCTAAGTCCAAGGCGGCGAGGATCTTTCTCAGATGGTCGTCTATCGGGAACCTAAGCCTATATTCAAAGGCCGTTCAAAAAAATAGACCTCACCAGGCAAAAAATAAAATGCCCTTTTCCTATGGGCTTCGAAGCTCTAATCTTGACACTTGTTAGGGTCTAATATCTATCCTTAAATATTGGTAATGTCTGCTGGGGAAAAGGTAGAAGAGACGGAGAAAACGGTCTGGGAACTGAGGTATTCTGAGTATGCTTTTATAGCCTTCTCAAAAGGTCGAACAGTGGAGGGAAAGCAAATAGTGACCTCGTTCATATCGCTATTAAGGATACGAATGGTGTTAATAGGCGGCGGAGCTTGTGAGGTCAAAGCGACAACTTGAGCTATGCTCAAAGAAGATCTAACCTCCCCCTGAGTCGCGATCTCTAGGTTATGGCTATGGTCTATAAAATGATCCATGAGAAGTCTAGAGTATGTGAAAGAAGTGGAAAGAGCAAAATAGGGAATGAACTCGATGAATTCTTTCAAAAAAATAATTAAAAAACCTCTTAAAATAATGGTTTGAATGGGGTCTATAGGCTAGAGTAGTGGGAAGAAGCAATAACTTGGGTTTTCTAAGCTCTAGAGTACATAGTGTTAAAAAAAAACAAAGTGAAAATTCTGCTAAGGCAAAAGGGTTTATATAAAGGTGTGTAGGAGAAGTTAAATATCCCTCCGAAGACCCACTACTCCACGTTTGCACATTTTTCAAGAAATACAAAACTGATAGACACAATCTCTCCGAAAAGGTAACAGCTTAATGAAGAGATCTAAATGGCAGAAGTTATAGGAATAAACAAAATCTAAAGAATAAAGCCCTCAAACTTTCAAAAACACGAGCTTGGGTCACTCACCAAGAATACTTGCCACAAAAACTCGACCTCAGAGCTACTTCTACCTATTTGTTGGAGCTTATCCTCCCCAATTAGCTCATCTGAGTTAAATGGCCAAGATAGGGGTAATTGATGGTGCAAATTAGTAACTTAATTTACTCCTACCAACCACGAGAAGACACGTGGTCATCCACATTAGCGACCTGACCTGTCATAATGAGAGGAGCTTAAAAGAGTTTTGTTCAAGTGCTACAAGGGATCGAAGCTTTTTGTGGTTTGGGTATCTGGTCCAGGAATTGTCTTCACGCAACAAATAACGGAACTCGAATACTAGAGTTCTTTCAATGAGCTCTGGAACACTCTCGCCTGATCATCATGTCAGGACAGGCGCAGACGGCATGGAGCGATTGCTACCAACTTCGCCAAATGCCACAGGGACTCTTTCAATTTCATTAAATGCATACTAACTGCATTTAATGCTCCAAAATCCATGGAGAAGCAAGATCAAAGTTGGTGGTATTCAGGGGATGGCCTCAAACTTGCTATGGGAGCTCTCCAACATGTTTCCTCCTCTTTCATATATATTAGAGAAGCATTTACTTCTCTTAACAACACAGAAAAACCAAAAACAACTAAGACTTACTCAGCAACAACCAAAAGAATCTAGCATTCAAGTAGAAAACAGTGATCAACCAAAAAGTATAAAGATAGATAAAACTACAGAGCATACAGTAGAGCTTATAACATAGGGAATTTAAAACTCATCTGGCTCAGAAATACTCATGTCGTAATCTTATGAGGATATAATAGCTAGAGAGACTTTATAAGCTTGTAACATTAACTCAGTTATTATAATACAAAACAATCCGAGCTCTTAGCTCTATTTTTACAGAGGAGGACTAACTCATGTCTTCATATGAGGAGAATCTCCTTCTATATATCTTTGACTCTCATAGCTCGTTACATTTATTATCTTTGATAGTACAAATTATTAATCTAATTTACCCCACCAACCAAGAGCTAACACGTGGCTGTCCACGTCAGCAATTAGGCCTACCCTAGAGGTAGGAGCTCGGAGGAGCCCTGTTGTGTCACCACAAGGAGCATAAGAGCCCCTCATAAATTGGACACCCGCTCGAGAGTTAACTACGTACAACAAATTGCGGAGCTCATGCTCTAGAGCTTTTTCGGTGAGCTCTGAAGCTCCCTCTTGCCTAACCACTATGCTATAATGGTTGGCAGAAGTATGAGCGACTGCCACCTATTCTGTAGAATGCGCATGACTCCCCTCACCTTCATTAAATCCACACCTGTGAAAATCCAGCCTTCCGACCTTCCTTCTCAATTTTAAGTTGTTTATTTTAAATTTTCTAATTTGCTGGTAAACGTGGTTTTAAAGTTGCCAGTTTTTTTTCGCCAGAAAACAAACAAAAGAGTGTATAAAAGATAATCCAAAAATGAACTATCTTTCATACGTTTGAAACCAGAGATTTATTTGATAACTTGTTTTGCTAGGGTTCGGGAACTACATTACGTATTGAGAAGGTGTTAGGAACTCAATTCGTCCTTTTGGTTTCTTAATGAATCATGTATTCAATTCTTATTTTAGATATCTTACAAGTAATTTGAAAAGTTTTTCAAAATAAGTTCTTTCGGATAAATTTGGTTTAAGATTATATTTATTGAATCAGACTCGAGCTTTGTAAGCGCATACGTATTCATTTCGTAGAATGAAATCAGAGTCTTCGTATTCCGCCTGTTTAAAAATTATTTTTTGTGTTTATCTTGTTTTAAAAACAGGTTAAAATCGATTTTAGTTTTCTTTTAAAACTTAGAAAATACTTGTTTTAAAAGTAATGAACTTGATTGCAAATTATCTGATTTTTTTAATTAAAAACTTGTATTTGAAATGCAGAAATAAAATTCAAAAGAGTTGTAGAAAAGTGTACTTAATGCACTCAAAAAGAAATAGAAGATTCTTGCCTTGATGATAGCTTCATTACTTGTTTATTTCTCTCTAGAACTTTCTCTCCCAAAAATCGTCTCTAATGATCTTGACAGAACTTTCTCTCTCTAAACTCTCTTAAGTGTTGCTTAAATGAGATCCCAAAAGTCCTATTTATAGAGAAATTTTTGCTAAAAACACTCTAAAATGGGCTAACCACAAGCCCTGCGGCTAAGGGTTGCAGCTGGCAGCCAACTGTATGGCTAGGAGGTAACCATGTGGTTGGAAGGTACGGTTGGCACCTTACGGCTGGGGGGTGCGGTTGGCACCTGAAAACTGCCTAGGCATGCCCGGAACTCAATTTTACCACGAAAATTAATTCATAAATTAATCAAAATTTTTGGTTTATAATTGGGCACTGCCCCGCACCTAGGCGACCTAACCTAGGCAGATCGGTCCCCATCATAATCAGTGAAGTGGCACCATTAGACGTGGTAGGTTTTCAACAGATTTAGGGACAGACCAAAATCAGGGTTTTCTTAATAGACATTTAGATGCATGGATGCTCATTTTGTATAAAACTTAGATTCACATGAGAGTCGTGGATTGGGATGTTCACAATACCAACTACATTTATTACATCGAAATTATGGAGAAGTAAGGTCAGAGTTGGTGATGATCGAAGCATGGCTCCAGACCTACTCTGGGAGATCTGGCCACATGTTTCCTCCCAGTCATATATATAGAAGAAACATTTACTTCTTTCAAAAACTTTGACAACCTAAATAACAACTAAACAAACCTAAGAACAATGAGTATCTAGCATTCAATAGCAAAAATACAAGAGAGAAATAGAAGCTCAGGGCACTCAATAAAGCTCATAGAAAATAAATGTCAGAACGTAGCCTAGGAACACTCTTATTATAACATTGTGAGGATAAAATAGTTAGAAAGGCTTTTGTGAGTTTGTAATACTTGTTTGTTTGTCATCAATACAAAGCAAACCGAGCTCATAGCTTTATTCCATAGAGGAGGACTAAACCATATTTTCATACAATGTCAACCTCCTTATATATCTTTGAATCTTTTTTTTGTTGCATTTATTATATTCAATAATTTGATCCGATCATTTGACTGTGTGATCTAAAATAACCTCAAGTTTTTAACACCAATAATATTAATCATTTGAACTAATCATTTGACTGCTTGGTCTAAACTACCCTCATTTAGTTTTACGCACCATCATATAATATAGATTAACTAGATGTGACTTCACTATACAAAGTAGGGAATTAAGCAAAACAAATTCTGAGGTTTGGGGGTACATGTAACTTAAACTTTAAAGTATCAAATATTGTAATGTTAACCCTAAAGTACAATTAGTAATGCATTGTAGCCCTTCCGTCCATCACAGTTAGAAAACACCAAACAGATGCTGGCATGGCTGCTAAGTAAGCTTCGATATGGCTCATACGTGACTGGGGAATTAACAAAAAAAATCTTGAAATTTGGGCTTACATGCAACTTAAACCTTAAAGTATCAAATATTGCAATTTTAACCCTAAAGTACAATTAGTAATGCAATGTAGCCCTTCCATCCATCATAGTTAGAAAAACACTAAATGGAGGTTGGCGTGATTACTGAATAGGCGTCGACATGGCTAAGGCACAACCCCATAAACCATTGTTTCGCCAGAGATGCTAGAGAAATCTCCTGCCGTCGGCATGACATTGCTGTCTACCTCTCTGATCATATCTCCATAGCTTTTATCGATCCCTTTCTCTACAATAACTCTATTCTTGATAAAGCCTTTTCTTTTAATAGCTCCGATTTCTTTGCTTCAATTCCTCTCCAACCAATTCTAAGGAATTCCATGCCTTCGGTTCGTTCCGGTCCAATGCCCAAAATCTTCGGCAAATTGCTATCAGGAACCATGGACATATGGTTTTTATCCAAGCTTATGGAGGGAAACTTCATATCAGGTCCTTTAGAAATTTAACTTGATTAAATACAGATGTATAAACCCAAATTTAAGAAATGGTACTGTGAATAGTGATAGTAATAATTTGAGTACCTAATTGAGCTTCGTTGTTGATGATGATGATGATAATAAGCAATTTTTGAGTCACAATCTTCAGTGGGCACAGGAAAAAGCAGGGGAAGACATAAGTTTTTGCAGTAGAATTTGTGTAACATTTGATACTTTAAGGTTTAAGTTGCATGTACCCCTAAACTTCAAGGATTTTTTTTGCTAATTTTCCAGCCAAGTAAGAGCAACGTCGACTCCTACTTAGCAGCCACGCCAGCCTCCGTTTGGTGTTTTCTAACTGTGATGGATGGAAATACTACATTGCATTACTAATTGTATTTTAGGGTTAAAATTGCAACATTTACAACTTTTAAGGTTTAAGTTGCATGTACCCCAAACTTTATGGGTTTTTTTTGTGGTGATGTTGGCACGCCACAAAACTTTTGCTAACACTCTCACTCTTACTAACATTCTCACTTTTACACTTTTATCTTAATAACACTCTCATTTTATTCCTACCACTCCCACCATTCTCACTTATTTTTGGGAATAAATCTCCTACTTAATTAATTAACAACATCATTAAGTACATAATAACATAAAATATAAAACAAATGACCCTAAACTAACCCCCAAACAAATGACTCCATATCTGAATCTGCTTGGTTGAAGGCAGGAGACAAGCCTCTATCTCTCACACACCTTCCATCTCGCAAGCGTTAATGAAAAATAGCAGCCGGAGGTTTACTCGATTCTTATTTCATTTTTTATATTATTTTCATAACATACACATCAAATATATAAACAAAAAATATAATTTTCTGTTTAAAGAACGAAGAAGGTTTAGTCGGTTTTCGGTAACCGAGTTGCAGGCTTGTACACTCGGCTTCTCTCAACCGAGTATGAAATCCCATAAAATATCAAATTGATATGCTCTCGGGACCTTCATTCGGTTAAAAGTAGCCGAGTGTTGCTAGATCATGCTCCGCTATGAACAACCGAGTGACACTAATCATACTCAGTTTCTCTCAACTGAATAAAGGTCCTGAGAGCATATCAATTTGATATTTTATGAGATTTCATATTTGGTTGAGAAAAACCGAGTGTACGCTCTTGCAACTCGATTACGAGGAACCGAGTAAACCTTCTTCATGCTTTAAACATAAAATTATGTTTTTTGTTTATATATTTGATGTTTATGTTTTGAAAATAATATAAACAATGAACAAAATAAAAACATGTATGCCTCTTTTTCATTAACTCTTTCTTGCAAGTTTTCTTTCACTTATTCAAAATTTTCTTTTTTCTACCATTCTTCTCAAACTTAGACTCTTGCATCAATGGTGGAAGTTTTCTTGCATCAATAATCGAGGTATTCTTGGTTATTTTGGTGCAACCGAACTTTGTTGCTAAACTCATTTGAATATGGTAGAGATGGTGGAAAATTTTTGGAGAGAAATTTAATGTGAGAAGAAATGTTCAAAATGTATTAAATGTGACATAGTTAAACAAGTCTTTTGATTAGTCTAGTTAAAGATTAATTAACTTTTGTATTAAATTAAAACAAGGGGGTGAAAATAACAATTGAGTGTTTTTTTTTTTGTGAGTGTGTTGGCGAGAGTTTTGTGGGTGCTAATATCACCAATTTTTTTATTTTTTTTGTCTAATTCCCAGTACAAAGTAGTAAGTTAAACGAAATGGGGCAAATAGTCATCGTCATCCCAATCGCAATCGCATGCTTGTTTCGTGTGCGTGGGAATACTCTATTCTCATTTCCATTATATTATGTTCCCCTCTCCCCCATTTTTTTTAGACATCCCTTATTGCCAGGGGCGAAGCTACACAAGGGCGGGGGGGGGGGGGGCACCTGCCCCCTGTTGGATTTCATTTCTTTTCATTAGAGATGGGATCTTTTTTGGAAAAAATATATATATATGGACTTTTGTGCATAAAAATAAACTTAAAGGTGCTTAATTGTAAGGGACAAAAATTTAGAGAACAATTTTAAAAGCATAAACATAACAAATTAAAGCCCCACAGCTGCTTTCTTCCTAAGCTCACTGTCTCATTCTTCTTCTTCTCCATTATACTACATGGCTACACCTCTCCATTACACCGCACCATTGCACGGCTGCAACGAACCACGACCGTCCACCAGCTCACAGCCTACGACGCCGCGCAATGATCTATTTCAGTTTTACGAACTATTATTGTTAGTACTATTATGTTTGCGTTAAGATTTTAAGGCTTTAAATATGATTTAGCGTGTTTTGAATTTCAACCAAATCTCACCCCCGGTTGCTCCAATTCCTGGCTTCGCCACTGCTTATTGCCTCTCCCCTATTCTCTCTCTCATATATTCCCCTCCCCCATTCTCTCATATCTTTTCTCTCTTACAGAAACATTTTTCAGGATGAAATTTAATATATTCATCTCAGGCACTGCATTTGGTTCCTTTTTAACGATAAGCGGAGCAATTGCAGTTGCTGAGTATCAAATTCGCACTGGAATTAAAAATAATGACTCAATAAGTCATGGAGTTCGGAGTTTTCTTAGAAGTATCAGCAAGCCAACAATTGGACGAAATTGAAGCAAAATTAGACGTGGTGTTGAAGACTGATGATAAGAAGGGAGGGGGAGTAATGCCAACGGTACTTGTGAAATCCTCTGGATTGAATGTGAAGACACCAACGTTTCCTTATTTTGAGCAATCAAGGGAAGTGGGAAGTACAGAAGAAAAAGTTTATTGGACAAGCTACAACTGCTAAGCGTTTACCTACTGTTCATGACATGCTTTTGGGTTATACACTCCCAGCACCAGTTTTGGAGCAAATAGCATTTCGTCACCAAACCCCATTTTTAAATCCAAGGGCCTTTTTGTGCCATCTCCATATGAAGAGAACTTATATGACAAGTATAATTTGAATAAAAAAATTGTTATTTCTATTTTAACTTAAATATATTGCTATTACAACTTGAAAAACAACTTAAATGAGGGTAGCATTTTTGCCTTTGAAATCTCCATCTACTTGAAAGTGCAAAAGATCACTTGGGGAGATAACCGACAATGTTGCTCCTTCATGTTGTTAAGTCCTTTCTCGAGATAAAGACATATTATCTCAAGTGCCTGAAGTGCATTATGTCAAGTGCCTAAAGTGCCTGAAATTTTTTTAAAACCTCCACGTATTTAAGGTGAACTTTATGACCGACTAACCCTTCTATTTAAAATGTTAAATGTTATTTTAGATTTCACTTATTTATTTTTATGTATTTTGTTTGACTATTATATTTGTTTTCTAACAAAAAAAACTGGAAACCCGTTGTCATAACAAACAATAATCAATTTGCTTGCCGCTTGTAAAAGTGTTGATATAAATACTCACTCACTTGCATAACTTAATTCAACTTAGAGCTGTGTCTAATTTCTCGGGGGTTGATTTCTTTCTTAAAAATTAACCCTCTTATTTCAATAACCAACTTTTTTAACTTGGTTTCAAATAAGGACTCAAACCTCCTTCTTATAATAGGTGAGGGAAGATTATAAAAGGGAGGTGAAAGGGTGGGGAAGGATCTAAAATTAATTATTTTTTTAGAATATTCAATACGAGAATATAAATGTAAGAAACAAAAAAGGTTTGGATGCAGACAAGTGGTGAGAATTGTTAGAAATTAGAAAAAGGTGAAGTTGATAACAAATAATCAAGAAAGCGACTTCTCTAGAAAGTTTTAGAAGTTTAGATTTTCATAACCTCTTGAAAATATTCTAAAAGGAGATGAGGTAGTGGAATTCTCTAAGGCCTTGTTCACTTGCCACTTAATTTGCCACTTAAATCTGAAAACTTAAAATTTTCAGATTTAAGTGGCTGTGAAAGTTGTTCACTAACTAAAAAAATTAAGTGGCCACTTAATTTTTACTACTTAAAACTTAAAATTTTCATCCAAAAAATTAAGTGGCAAAGTCGCCACTTAAATCTGAAACTTAATTTTAAAGAGTAGAAAAAGACTATTTTATCCTCCCTCTTTTCTCAAAATTACACAAAAATCACCACTTAACCCTTTTATCAAATTAATCCAGCCCCAGCCCTAGGTCACGCCGCTCTCTCCATCTCACGCCGCTCGTTGCCCAGGCCTCCATCATTTTCGTTCATTTCCACGTCGTCGTTCTCCATCTCCGGTGAGATCTCTCTCTCTCGCTCTCTCTTTAACACACACACACGCACACACGCACATCGCCGTTCTTCAACAGATCACTCTCTCTCTCCTTCACACACACACAGAGGTATGGTCATTATGCGGGTTAGGGTCATTAGAAAAATTAAGTTTAGCTTATTTGGTTATTTACTATGCAATCTAATTTGATTATTTGTTCTAATACATATTGTCATAATCATGTGTTCAAAATACCTGTGTTCAAAATACAATAATAAGGGCAAAATGGTCATAATAAAAAAATTTTCAGATTTCAGATGTGTTATATTAAAACAAACAACATTTTTTCAGATACATTTTTCAGACGTAAACAAACAGCTTTTTCAGTTTTCAGTTTCAGTTTTCAGTTTTCAGATTTCAGTTTTCAGTTTTCAGTTTTTTTACTAAACGACACCTAAGTCTTTCTGGGTAGATATGAGAAAACTAAGTTAGTTAGAGCATTAGTAAAAGTGGGATATTCCGAATTTGAGTCACATTTCAAGTAGGTTCAGAGGCAACTCAAAAGCATTTGGGCCCTAAGCAAAAGAAATTTAAATGAAGAAATTTTTTTATATTACTAAATAAGTTAATGATAAATTTCAAATTTAAACATCTCTATACCGAACTTTCTTTCTTTTTAAATAGCCAGGTTCTTTCTAGTTAGATATGGTAAATAAACTAAGAAAGTATATGATACGAAATTTAAACTTAAACTTACAATAAAAAAAATGCAGTAATCTATAAATAGAAAAAAAAGATAAAAAGAGTATGAAAATACTCTGAAAGAGTAACAAATGAAAAGGAAAAGAAGGGTAGGAATGGCAATGAGGCGGTTTTGCTTAAATCTGAAACCAAATCACATTTTTTTTGCCCCGCACCGAAACCGCCACGGATTTTTTTTTTAAACCAAAAACGCTCAGTTAATTTATAGTTAACCGAACTGCCCCGCCTCGAATATACGAATTACGGGTGGTTGGTCGGATCGACAAGCAAAATTCCCCTTCTAATGGATGGATATTGGGTCACGGATATAGGACTACGGAATTCCAAACCTTACGGCATTTATAAAAACAACAAGCCTTGGCGCGACTTGGGTTGCGTGTTGTGAAGTAATGGTTTAATCCAAATAGCGCGATTCATTAAATGTGATCAACCATTTGAACCGTCCCGGGAATCAATCCTTTCACCCCGATTGGGGTAATAATTTCAGCAAAATAAAGAATTCAGCTCATGAGTTAGCTCGTTTAATAGCTTCAAATCTGCAAGAAAACCCTATCATTATTGGTGTTTTTAAAGGAGATATACAATATAACTAATTGTTAATAAAATAGAAAAGGGTGTTAATACTGATTATTAAAGGTGCTTTTACCAGCATCCGAAATTTTAAGGTGCAGCTTAGGTAACAAAGAAGTTAATATCATGTCAACCTCTCTTACAATTTAAATGTAAAAGTTTCATTTGATAATAAGATATAAAATAATATAAATAATAATATATTTGTGTGAGAAATTAAAAAAAAAAAAATAAGTAGAACATTGTGGTGACATCCTCTCCATATTATACTCATTTTTATGAGTATATATTTTTCATTATTCTTTAGTTTTTGTGGATAATTTTTCTTTACCACCACCATAAGAAATCTTTTCCAAGGAAAAAATCAAAAGATGAAAAGAACATTTTGTTAGAAAATTTATATTTCCTAATTTATGTGGGCAACATATATTTAATATTTTAATTATATTTGCTATTTAAATTAATGGGCTAATATTTAATGATCTAATTAATTTTTTTGTTAAGCCCATAGATTACTCAAATAAATGTGGGCAAAATATATAGATACTTTAGATGGGCTTGTTAGGGTTTTATGGGAATCCTAACTAAACTATATATAAAATAAGATATTAGGGTTATGATTTCCAATACATCAAATCAAATATATGGCTCCATTCTCCTCATTTGAAAGAGAACCAAAATTTCTCATAAAGAAACTAAGGCGATTTGATTAAGGAATATCACGTATCCGTTCGATCCGTACTTTTATTGTGATCGATTTTCGTATTCCGCATTTATTTATCATGAATTCTAGTACGCGATTTAAGTGTTTTAAATTAGATCTTTGTAATTTGATATGTTGATTTTAAAGATTAATTCTCTATGATTAGTGTCAAAACGACTCATGTTGAATCATTAAGAATTTTATATATTCTGGTTAATTATAACTTGTGTGTCATTAGATTTATTATTACATATAATAATGCAAAAAGGTTTTTTTTTCTCCGCATTATCACATCATATGTACAATCTACCACTTCCATTTGACTCACGGTATAAATAGCTTCGATAAAGGACAAAAAGTCTTATTAGCCTAGCGTGTTAATTTTAGTCTTTATGTCTTTTTTGGTTTAATATATATACACTTTGGATTGATGTGACGGATCCAGATTTATTTATATAAATATTTATATTTATATATGAAAGAATTATAGTTACTATAAAAAAAAACAAACAAAAAATAGAGGGAAGGCGGTTTGACATGCGCAGAAAACTCCACTAGCCTTTTATTTTGGCAATCGTTATTTACCCACCAAAACATATTTGATAATATTTCATTTTTCATTTATTTGATACTAAGTAAATAAATATATATTTATCGCTCGATGACAAGCGAGTAAGTGCATCTTACTCGTTTGATGACAAGCGAGTAAAAACTTCAATCCCTTACTCGCTTGTCATTGAGAGAATAACATGCACTTATTCGCTTATCATTGAGTGAGTAACATACACTTATTCACTTATCATTGAGCGAAAGAAACATGGAGTAAAACCAAGTAATTGATGGTGTGTATATAGTGGCTGCCTTTATTTTGTTTAATATATATAAGTTGATTTGATTGAGATTGGATCTAGTTGTTAAGAGTGGCTTTTCTTCTTGTGTATATATATGTTTATATTTTTTAAGTATTAATTGATTTGTTTAAATGTATACATATATTTAAAATTTAATTTATTTTGGTAAATTTAAATGCATTGAATATTGTTAAGATTAAAGAATCTTATTCTTGTATTTATTGTGATTATGGGTTTGGATCAACTTTATTAATTATTTAAGATATTGATATTTATTATTTATGCAATTAATAATGGGCCCAAAGAAAAGTTATTGTTTGGTCAAATAATAAACATAATTTTTTTTTCGATATTTGTGTTCTTACTATTTATAAAATTAATAATCGGCCCAAAAGAAGGTTATTATTTAGCAGAATTATAAACATACATGCAAGAATAATTGTGTAACAATAATCAGGTCTCAGTGTGAGTAATAAGTCAGTTCAAAAAAGGCTTATTATTTGATAAGAATTATTATCAACAATTGATTTTTGTGATGAGAATACCTATTACAGTTAATTTCTCTGTCAAATGACTAGGAATTAATGTTGTATTGAGTATCTCAAGATGAGTTCCCATAATTGACTTATTATTCATGTCTAGTTTTATTACTTTTTTGACATATCTATATATGTGCTTGTTTATTTTTGTTCTATACAAAGTTTCTGTTGCTACTGCTAAAAATGTTTCTGTCCAAGTCAGTAACATCCCAATGTTGAATGGGACAAATTTTAAACTCTAAAAAGAAACCTCATAAATTATTCTCAATTGTATGGATTTGGATCAAGCACTTCGGGAGGATCGACCCATCTCTACTCCAAAAAACCTTAATGAGGTTAAAATAGAAAAGAGGATCGGTCTAACCACACGTGTTTGATGATAATGAAGCGCTCCACTCCGAAAGCATTTCAGGGCTCTATTGCTGAGGACACAAGTGCCAAAAAGTTCTTAAAGGAAATTAAACAATACTTTGCCAAAAATGAAAAATTAGAGACGAGCAATCTTTTTGCTAAACTCGTCTCAATGAAGTATTATGGCAAAGAGAACATAAGAGAGTATATCATGGAAATGTCTAATCTTGCGTCAAAACTAAAGGCACTAAGGGCTCGTTTGGTGACTCGGCGAAAACAATGCAAGTTATTACACCTAAGTGCAGATGGTTGTTCAAATAATAAATATTCGATAAGTCTGAGATCGATTCATAGGGAGGAGGGTAATTATTTGAGTTAAGAAAATCTCTTTCAAGAGGAAGATGAGAAAAATAAAAAAAATATGAAATATGGAGAGAATGAAATAAGAATCAATAACTAAATTGACTAAAGATAATATAACTAAATAAAACATGTAAATTAAACTAAACCTACAGGTAGCGAAACATTACTATGTTAAAAGAAACTAAACTAGCATAAGAACAATATAGAATAAAGCTAAATAAAATAAACACTAAAAATAGCGTGCTAAATTAATTAAATACGTGAAAAACTTTAACTAAAATTAAGAATAAAAAACGCTAGAGGTATCCATAAGTTCCGGGCAATACAACAGGCAATTCGGTGGATCAAGAATTATTTATAATTAATTTTTCTTTAAAAATTAGCCAATTTTTCACAAACTAATTGATCTCATAAATTCATGTTTTTCATAATAATTCATGCGTGACATGAATTATACGTACCAATACTAATTATGAAATCAATTTGCATTACTTAATTTTACCGAAAACACTTGTTTATTAAAGTGAAGTAGTGCTTGACACTACAAAATATTTTATTAAAAGTGAGTTTAGAAATATTAAGTAAAAATCACAATTTAATTCAAATAGGTTAAAACGTGATTGAAATCAAATTTGAACTAAAACAGGTGGTGGAAACACAAAATTGACAATTTCGGTATCAAAAAGTAAGGATTAAAACTACTACAAAAAATAGCGCACTCTAGTTTGAAATTATAAAGATACAAAACCAATTAATTTAGAAAGTATAGACCGCTCTCTAACTCGATCGGTTATGATTTAGCGCAAAAACAACAATTAAAACTAGTTTGGTTCTTTTGTCATAAAGATTTTATTAAATTTATTATAAAAATCAAATTTATAATGAGCTATTAACCAAAAATTTAATTAGAATTGAATTTAGGTCTGAAAAAAAAATTACCACGTCTGCATACCCGATCTTTATGGACCCCTAACTAACGAACTAGCCAAACATATCCAATAAATTCATGGACAATAAATTAATTAAATAAAATAGCGCTTAAAAGTTCATAAATTGAAATATAATTAAAATTATATGCATGCAAAATTTCACAGCAATTGAAACTAAAGAATAATTAATAAATAAAAAATATGGTTAATGAAAACACTGTACGACACAAAATTTCTGAAAATTTTGGGATATGGAGTAATGAAAATTGCATCATTTTGATGTACAGACACAAAATACACCCACTGGTCCTGAAAATTTCAGGATCTGGATCTCTAAAATAGTAGGGTTTTGTATAAAATTTAATTGCGATCATTTTGATAGATGAATTAGTCGAGAAAATTATAAACGAACAAGTGTATCTTTCTCGACAAGTAGAAATTTTCTCAATACTCACACAAAAACTCTCTTGATACGAAAACGCGAATTTTAGATTACAACTTAAGCTCACACTAAAAGATATCAATTTGATCAATAATTTATAGCTCGATCAAAATAAAAGGTTTGAATAATGAATCTATGCGAAAATTTCAAGAGTGTTTGAATAAGTCAAAACATCATATCCAAATTAAAGTTTGGTAATCTCAATAAATAATCTCATTCAAACACATAATTAAATAACAAACTAAGTATTAATAATCATTAATTGAAAATAATATTAATTTTTTTTTACAGATTTTGAAAAACTATAACGGGACATGCGTGAACTCAAATTGAAAGACAAGTATGCGATGGTATTAAGTAATTATGTCTCTTTTTCAATACAAACCAAAAAGAAGAATAAAAATGAAAACTTTCTAACTCTCCCTCTCAGACTCTCTCTGATAATATGAGAATTGAAAATTAATGTCCACTATGCTCTGAAAATGTCGACTGTCTATTTAAAAGCCAAAGACCTAATATTCATTTACAGTTTCAAAATTCAAAAACCTAACTAATTTCCTAATTAATTAAAAATAAAAATAAAAGAAAACTAATCCAATAGTTAAAAATAACTTTTATCGTCTATCAAGTCGTTGGCTTGAAGAAAACTAATCCGATAACTAAAAATAGCTTTAATCGTCTATTAAGTCGTTGGCTTGAATAAAATTAATCCAATAGCTAAAAATAGCTTTTATCGTCTATCAAGTCTTCCGGCTCAAACTCAAATTTGAACATTGGACTGAGCATGAATAGAGAGCTGACCACTTGTCATCTAGGCTAAGGACCCTATTCGGTAAATATTTGCACCATGAATTTATGTATTTTTTCGTGCTCAAACCCGATCCACTAGTGCAGTGATCGTATTTCAACCATAACTTTGTGTTCCGAATATCGCATACGCGTAGCTAACTCAGAACTCTACGACTTTTATTTATAGAGTTTTTTTTCAAATACTACACAGATAAATACCATAATTGACTAGAACATAAGCATTGCGTGCAGTGAATCTCTTCTTCAATCGAAAATTTATCGATTTGATTTAAAAGACTTTTCTTTGCTTGGGATTGATCTATCAGCTTCTCTTAGTCTCTTTCATCTACTCCCTTTATGCTTGAGTTTGGGATTTGCTTTCACTTCACTTCTTGAACTCAATTTAGTTTCGAATTTGTCCGGCAATAACTAATTTTGGGGGAATTTACTTCTGAATTCGTTCTTGTTCATTTTTAACTTATAAAAAAGGTAGAATGCACTAGAAACAAACATATTATCCTATTTCATGATTAGGTAATTTATATTTCCTAATTTATGTGGGCAACATATATTTAATATTTTAATTTTATTTGCTATTTAAATTAATGGGCTAATATTTAGTGATATAATTAATTTTTTGTTAAGCTCATATATTACTCAAATTAATGTGGGCCAAATGTGTGAATACTTTATATGGACTTCTTAAGGTTTTATGGAAACCTTAACTAGATTATATATAAAGTAGATATTAGAGTTATGGTTTTCAATACACTAAATCAAATATACGGCTCCCTTCTCTCCATCTGGAAGAGAACCAAATTTTTATCGAGAAAGTTAAGCGATTTAGTTGAGAAAGACCACGTACATGCTCGATATGTATTATTATTGTGATCGATTCTCGTATTCCGCATTTATTTATCATGAATTTAGGTACGCGAATGTTTTAATTTGGATCTTGGTGATTTGACATGTTGATTTTAGGGATTAATTCTCTACATGTCTCAATTTGGTTTTTAACTTCTCTCACAATTTTTTATTATTATTATTTTTCATGTTATCAGACGAAATCTAATTTTCATTTTTTCCAAAATTAGAAATTAGGTAGAAGGTCTTATTACACATTGATTTTTACCAAAAATTCAATGAATAATATTTTTTTGAATGAAGGGCCTATTTTTAATTGGTAATTATTGTAAGAGACCTATTTTGTTTTATATTTTAAATGAAGGTATTTGAATAAATTTAAATATCATTTAATTAATAAAAACATATTATATATTACCTAAATTACCCCCTCTTTATGAAATTTGCACAAAAAATATGGACTGCAATATGAACTTTGCACTAGAAATATGAACTGCAAAGTTCACATTGCAGTAAAATATGGACTGCAAAGTTCATATTGCAGTGAAATATAAACTGCAAAGTTCATATTGCAGTCCATATTTTAATGCATATTGGCATTTTTTAGTTTATTTTAAGGGTTGGAATGTCATTTTACAATGAAAAAAAAAGACACACGTCATATTATCAATAAAATAAAAAATATGCCCTTTATTTACAGAAAAATTATTCATTAGCTTTAGTGTGAAAATCTTTCTCTAATAAGACCTTTTTTTTAATTGTCCCTTTGCAACATCGAACACTTGATCTTTTTCAATCTGGATATTAATATTTTAAAGCTTGGATTCCATTGAATGTTCTTGATCAAAACTTTCTCTCGGACATTCCAAATTAAAATGTAAAATTCCTTTTTGAGTATATATATCCTATCTTTACACAATAATAAATAAGTTTTATTTTTAAGCCCCAGTTATGTCTAAATCAGTATTGGTTTAGTTGCATATAAGTGGTCTAATTTATAAACTAGAATTTTTTATCCAATGAATTTTTATTTTACAAAAAATTTTGTATTGACTCCAGTCGCACTAATTAGGTCGGACTGATAGAGAATGACAGATTGACTCTAGAGTAGCGACATAGCTATGCATCAAAACATTGCAAATATCAAAAGTGTCATCGACTACTGGCGTTAGTTTACTGACCTTCTTAGTTGTCTTAAGAGCCGAATCTTGCCAAAAAGAGCGCCATAACATGGAAAGATGGATAATTAGGCCGAACAATAAGCAATAGCCTTAACGAGCCCGTCTCGTCATTAGTAGATAAGAGTATCTCTAATTACAGTGTAAAAATTATTGTATAAATCTTATATGTCAAACTACTTTTACACAAATTTTAAAGTCTAAAAATATATGCTTTATTAGTAATTTTGTAAATTTTTATGTAAAATTTGAATGAAACAATAAGATATATATTGACACATAATTGATGTTATTTTGTCCAATTATTATTATTATTATTTTGAATTTTTGCATACATAATCTTACAATAACATTGGATCTTGATTTATCGGTCTTAATGAGTATATTTCAAAATATATAATTTTTATTAAAAGTTATTATATTTTAAAGTTTTATAAAAAAAATTTAGAGTGTATTTTACATTTCTATTTTATATAAAAGCCAAATTTAAAAGACTGTTGACAACTAAAATTTTTTACAAGTTATATAAATTATACATAATATACAATATTATTTAAGATGCTCTAAAGCGCTCGGAAAGGTTTTGGTGAACCACCAAATGTGTCCTCTTTTCTCGAATCCGAGGGCCCTATTCGAATAGTTAGGTGAAGCCTTATTTGAAGATAATGTTGTAGCTGACATTGGCACTAGCATATGCATTTGTACCCTTGCTACTCGCATAGACAAAAATTACGTTACTCATTACGCTATCTCTGCCCCACTAAGTTACTAGGGGAAATTTGGTTTCATTGTTGTCCCACCGCACTCCAAAAAAAGTTAATAAAGTAAGGTAAAAGTTAAACAAAAACTAAAGTTAGTTCCCAGCGAACAGTTATACTACATGACATATAAAATATAGGGATAAAGTTGATAATTTTACACCACACACAATGTATCGTGTAAGGAAATTTTTTTGGTTCCCACAACACATAATATATGGGCGAAGGAGAAATGTGTTCAAAGCCATGAAATATCAAAGACAAGTTCCCACTTTACTAAACAAAGCAAAAACTTGCATGTTAACAAAAGAAGAAAGGTGATCATGCATGGAAAGAAAAAAAAAATGGTTCAATGCTTCGTTAACTTGATTTCAAGGCCCATTGCCACGACACATGATGTGTCGTGAGGCATCCCACTTAGCCCGGCACATCATGTGTCGACCCACTCAGTTTCTCATTTTCTAACAAATGAGAAAGTTTTTTTTTTACCTTTTTCGCAATACAATTTTTTACACATTGATAGGATAAATACTCACTTTTTCACTACACTTTTACACTTTGGGTTTTCAAAATGGGTCCCACATTATATAATAGCGGATAACTAGATATCTATAATAATAAAGTAGAAGGAAAAAATGTATAAAAGATAAAATTTTGTAAGGTTAATATTGAATATTGCCATTTGGACAGTTGATATATATACTTAAAATTCAACTTAAAGTGGCATGTACTCTCATCTTCATTTTTCCCTCACACAATCAAATGAATGCTTGTTCTATCCCTATGTGAGATCCATTGCAATTTAATTAAACCTCTCTTTATATCCATATATAGTGTCGTAGGCACGTGTTACCCCTAGTGTGTGTATATATAACTATGTATATATATCCACTAGAATATGTACACTATATAGATAAAATAATGTTTTAAGTGGTATAGTTACGATAAAAAATAGCAAGGATGTTCAAATTTCAAAAAAAAAACGTGATTATTCAGAAAAAGAACCATCGTTAAACATGTCATTGCGATTTTAACAAGCTATTTAATGTCTAATCAAAAGATTAAAACTCTTTTAATTATTCAATTTAATTATTTTATTGAATATGCTCTCAACTGCCTAGAAATTAAAATTTAATAATTGATCGTTGGAATGTTGAAATCTGATGAGTAACGCAGTGCTAGTTAAAAATTATAACAATTTTTTATGGATATTATTTATCATTTGTGACCTAAATAAGCTGTCCACAGTGATCCAAATGAATGATTTAACAAATAAAATTCGAGGAATAGTTAAGTTACAAGTTTGAACTCTACAAAAATATGGATTAATGTATTTAATTTAGTTCGATATTGCGTGCAAACTATCCCAAGTTTAGTCAAAGAATTTATTTGATTGCAACATAAAAAATAATTATTTTGTATGAGAGTTGAAAAATAAGTTAAGACATTTGATTAGAGGTTCTCCGTCTCATACCCATTTTAATAAGTATGTATCATCCATATTTCGTTATATTTTTTTGTGAAAAAAAATTCTTCCTTACCCCTCAAAGAAAAAATTTCAATGGAAAAAGTTAAAAATTAAAGGTTCCATTTGATAACAACATGGAAAATGATAAGAAAAATAAATAATTTGTGTAAGAAGTTAGAAAATAAATTGAGACGTGTAATGGGATTAACTCTTACCTTTTAACTTTTTCCATGATTTTTTTGGGCGGTGTTATTTCCGTCCCCATTTTTACCTTAAACTCCTACTCCTAGTATCACTCTTGTAAGCCATTTTTTTTTTTTTTTTTGGACTACTCCCACTATTAATTATAATTAATTATTAACTAGTTCAACCCTGACTCTAACCTAATCCATCATTGTCGGCGATGACCACTCCGCCGGAGAAGGAGAAGGAGCCCGAAGGAGGAGAAGAAATCACCGAAGAAAGAGAAGGAGACCGGAGAAGAAGAAGTCGTTGGAGAAAGAAGAAGAAGTCGCTAGAAAAAGAGAAGCCGCCAGAAGAAAACAGTGGCAATGGGGAAAAAGAAAGAGAGATTAATTATGGATTAGCGATTAGTGATTAGTTTAGAGAGATTGATTAGTTAAGTGAGGTAAAAAATAGTTCAGGTGGGAATGGTATTAAGTAAAGTTGGGGGTGAAAATAACACCACTCTATCTTTTTTGATAGGTGAAAAAAAATTCGGTAAAAATTAAAGAATGCTAAAAGATATATATATTCATAAAATGAATATAAAATAAAAATCATTCCACTATATAATTCAACTTATTTTTAACACAAATTAATTATTTTTTATTTTAATTATTTAGATAAATTAAAAAAAAATTATATATATTTTTTCCTAAACGGAGCCGATGTGTCTAAAAGACAAAAAGAAGGTATTAACATTGTCCATGTTTTCTTTGTGACGCAAAAAGGACCTATGAGTCGTATTAATACATCAAACTGATAAAAAGTAAGTTTTCATCTACGCACTATTCATATTTCACTTATCCCTAACCCCACCCCCACTCTTTCTTTAAAATTCTGCAACCACCAAACATGTCATTATTCTCTAAAAACTCTCCGCACTATGTCGCCCAACACCCTGACCAACTTTCCAGTGATGGCGCCACCGCCGCTGCCCCTCAATTATACTTCTGTTACCAATGCAACCGCACGGTCCCCATAACTCCCTCCATTACCTCTGAACTCTTTTGCCCTAATTGCAATGGCAGCTTCCTAGAGAATATAACCAACCCCCAAACCCTAATCCCTTTTTCTCCTTTTTGTTGGGTTCGATGTTTTTTTTAGACTCATATCATTTTTTTGTGCATATATATACGTATGTATGTGTTTGAATGTATATATCTATGTAGACAGAGAATGATGGATTTAATTAATAGAAAATGGATGGTAGTGTGATTTCGAGGGCGAGAAAGTGTGATGAGTTTATGTTTCATTATTTTTTAGAGAGAGAAGATTTCAAGGGATTTGGTTTAGGTTTAATTTGATGGGGAAATTAAGGTTTATGCGTAGGGATGAAGGAGATGTCCCGGGGAAGAAAATAAGGGTAATATGGTCATTCTATAAAAAAATTGAACGGATTAGATATCTGTTAAAACTCAGGAGTTTAAGTAAAGAGATTATGAAAATAGGGATAACTCTAATTTCCTATTACAAATATGGGTTAATTAAAAAAAGTCATATTGGTTATGTATTTTTTTTCAAAATAGTAATGAGGGGCAAAATAGAAAGATTATCATAATTTGGTGTCATAACCGAATATGGTACCTTTTGATTTATAATACATAGATTAATTACTAAGGGTCGAGTTTGCATATATTCTTAAGTGTAAGGGACTTGCCAAAAAAAAAACACTAAATTAATATGGAATAATGATTTTGTAAAATAAACTGTGTCCGAGGACGGATTTGCTTGAGGCTTGGGGGGCATATGCCCCCTCTTACTTTTCTCGATTTGAGATTAATCGAGTTTGTAAACTTTTGTACATATTGAATTGTTGAGGATTAGTCTTATACTGCAAGGATACCTCGTTAATTCTAGTGTTTACTTATCTGTTTAATTGCTGCATACTAGAAAAGATTAAACAAGTTTTTTTAGAATTAAAATTCATAGACTTTTAGGATTTACTTATTGATTTGATTAAAATTGGTTTTTCAAAATTAAACCATCAAATAACAAATCTAGGGTTAAATAATTTATTTGCTTTCGCACGCACAAGCTCTAGTTTTTTTCACTTGGTATCAAAGGTGGTTACCTTAAGTTGCTAGGGTTAGGTCAAAACCTAGGTTTGTGTTGCTTTTGCTTGCATTTTGTTCTTATTTTTTTTATTATTATAGGTAAAGATCAAACATCTATCGCTCATATTCTTGATGGTTCAAATTATTCATACTGGAAAGTTATAATGCGAATTTTATTAAAATCTAAAGATAAACGCATATGGCTTGCAGTAGTAAATGATTGGGAAGCACCTACCATAAGTACCACAATTGAGATTGTTACTAAAATTGATATCAAACCTTTTGAATCGTGGATTGCTGTTGAATTAGAATCGACTATGTGAAAATTTAAAGGGCTAAATCTAATCCAAACTCATGTGACAGAGGACAAATTTAAAAATATTTACATAAGTGAGACTTCAAAAGAGGCGTGAAAAATCTTAGAGGTGGTTTATAAAGGTACAAATACTATAAAAAAATTCTAAAATTCAGCGTCTAACTTCAGAATTTAAAGCAATTAGAATGAAAGATAGTAAAACCATCACATAATTTCATAATAGGCTTAAAGATAGTTAATTCTCTTTACAATTTGAATGAAATAATTTTTGAACATTGAATTATAAAGAAAATTATGCGATCTTTGCCAGACCGATTTGTTCCCAAAATCACTACTATAGAAAAGATTAAAGATTTAAATAATGTGAAGGAGAATGAACTCTTAGGATCTCTTCAAACTTATGAAACTAACACTATCTCAAAATCCTCATCACAAAAGAAAGAAAACATTTTTTTTAAAGTTGAAAATTTTTAAAATTCTAATGATAATGAGGACCTTGATTTTGATGAAGAAGTGATGGCCAAAATTTGTTAAAAATTTTACAAAATTCCTTCGGTTAAGCAAAACTTCTTCTAAATCGAATGGAAACAAAAATACTAATTGTTCATCAAATTTGAGAAATCAAGGATCCCAAAAGTAATATGGGAATAGTGCTAAGAGTGATGAATGTTTTGAATGTCATGGAAAATGTCATCAAACTTGGGAATGTGCGACTAAATTTATCAAGCTTAGGGAAACAAATCAATCTAAACATGCCATGCATGCTACACTTAGTGATGAGGAGGACGATTCGCAATCTCATTAGGAGAAAGAATTTTTGCTAGTTATGTGCCACACGAGTCTTCAAATTCTAAGGAAAAAGAGAACATCAATCCTACCTTATCTCACAAGTCAGACGATACTTCCGATAAAGAAGTTGAAGGAAAGCTTGATCTTTGAATAATCTATGACCAGCTGTGTGAAGAATTTATTAAGGCCAAGAAGAGGGAAATCCATCTTAATAAAAAGTTAAAAAATTTTGATGAAAAGGTGGAGGTCATTCAAAAAGTGCAAAGGTTTGATAGGTCAGTTGAATGATGAGAAAAATGCACTCTTGGTCAAAGTGTATGAATTTGAACTCACGAGGGAGTCTCTTATTGATGAAAACGAGAACTTAAAAGACATTCTTATTTCTTTGGGTAAAGACAATGATAGCCTTAAACTTAAAGTTATAAAACTTAGAAGAGAACTTGATAAGGCTAAATTTGTCAAGATTGATATTGAGAATATTTTCGAGAAACTCACTCACATGCTTACGGGCCTTGTTCGCTTTTAGAATGACAACAGTGGGATAGGTTTTGATAAGTTTGGTTATAGTTCGAATTCCTAGGAAAATTTGACTTTTGTCAAGGCAGACAAAAAAAATTTATTGAAAAGAAAACTCATTAGGAAAATTCAAGCCATTAGAATTCCTAAGCCAATTTCTCATACACAAACTACATTGAGATATTTGAATAATCACATGGGTTAGACACGATTCTTTAAATTCAAAATTTATAAGCTCCAATATATGGACTATTTAGGGAGAAGTAGTTTAAGTATTGTGATTATATGCAAAGAGTTTTGGTGATGGAATTTTAAGTTAAAATTTAAAAGACAAAAATGTGAGGAAAAATGTAGAGGGGATGAAAAATAGCTACCATAGTAAAAGGATAACCGATAGCTTCCAAATGATGTATAGCTGGCTTTTATTAGAGGTGAAAGCCTCCATCAAAATTGAATGATTGCTTTCATAAAAACATCATCAATTAAATGCACAAAATTGCACGTTTGAAAAAAAAAGGATTGCTTCTGAAAGAGAAAAGGCTGAAAATGTAATGACTTAGAGGCTTTTTAAATTTTCACGCATATGGGTGAACGAATTCTTCAAAACCTATGTTTATTCGAATTGTACTTTGTATGATCCAATTTACATGCAGAACGGATATATTTGAATATTCTGTATTGTTTGGCGTATATATGCTTACTAGTTGAGTATCATTCTTTGGCCATAGTACATGTATTAATTTAATAAAAATCATAAGGTTTTTTTAAATTTTAATTAATCATTTTTGGATTTGATATATATACATAGTGATGCATGTTAAGTTGTGATAAATTTATTTTTGTTTGGCAAATTTTTGCTTCCAATCTCCAACTAGTTTTCTTTGTGAGTTGAAAATATATTCATCACAAAAGGGGGAGAATAATTGATAAAATGTGGTAAAGAAAGAATTGCAGGAAATTAAAATTGTTGGGTTGAAGGAGATTTTTTATTTTTTTTACTTGATTCCATTGTTAATTTATCTCTCAGTAACCCATATGCTTCTCATAAGTTTTGTTTGAGTTTTAGTGTTTCATATTAAAGCACATAATGAGGAAAAGTATAAATTTGAAACAACCGACTAAGCGATTCAAGGTGTTGGCATGTCTTGCATCTTTAGTTATTTTGTAATACGTGATAATTGATTCTGTTATTGTAATTGTGTATGGGATAATGTAGTTATAATGATCGAGCCAATGAGTCTGTTATGTTGTATAGTGTTTTATCTCAGAGTACCTAATAGGGAGATTGTAAAGTGTAAGTTTTTTGTTGGCTTTATTCATTTGACAAAAACACATTTACTTATAAGTTGTTTGAGTCGTTTGAAATTAAATATAAAGAATTACAATAAAGCTGATTATGCTAAAATATTGCATTTTTATACATATTTAGATGGTTTAATATGCATGAATTTGATTCTAATTATCTTAAATTGTTAAGAATTGAGTTTTAAACATGAAATAGGATAATATGTTTGTTTTTAGTGTATTTTAAACTTTTTACAAATTCCCTCAAAATTAACCATTGCTGGTCAAATTTAGAGCTAAATTGAGTTTAAGAATTGAACCGGAAGCAATTCTCAAACTCAAGCATGAAAGGGGTGGATGAAAGAGATTAAGAGAAGCCGATAAATCATCCCAAGCGAAGAAAAAGTCACTTGAATCAATTTGAAAACTTTTCGGTTGAAAAAAAGATCCACCGCGCGCAATGCCTATGTTCCAGCCAATTTTGGTATTCAAATTCAATCTTTTCACCTTATTCAAATTCAAAACTAAGTCGAACATAACCTAAAAAATAGCGTAAAATACTTTTTTCTCAGTTCTCACCCCGATTTATATCCTAAGAACAAATCGTCGCTATTAACTTCTTTTTGCACGAGTTTTTTTTTCTCAATATCATTTTTTTTACAACACAACTACGAAGCAGTCATCTTACAAAACAAACTCGAAAAATCGAGAGGGGGTAAAGATAACCATTTACAAGGCACAAGGCACAAGCATATTTTTATATCCAGTAGGATTTTTTGGTTTTGACTTGGAATGATTACTCTTTTGATATTCTTTTTGTAATGTGTTTGATTTTGTTTTTTCAGATCTTGCATGGCCTTAGAATTTTAGGGTTTTGTTCTCGTGTATATATATATATATATCCTTTTAAATATAGTTGATTTAATTAATTAGCCTATTTGTATTCGTAAATGATATATAGTTCTGCGCTTCAAATAAGTAATAAAGTTCTTTGTTGATGTGCAAAACATATATTTTAAAAAATATTGTAAAGGAAGCTATATCATGAATATAAATATTTATATTCTGCATGAGAATTTGTATCTAATTTATTGTGTGTTGAAACCTTTTTCTTACTATAAATAAGTGCTTAAAATGTACACTTAAGCCACACGCTAATATAACCCTATTATAAAAAGGTAAGAATATCATAAATAGTCGAGGATTTGATTTTTAGGCTGGATATGAAATTATGTTCAATTCTACCAAAGCTGGCATCTTAAGAGGGGCATCAAGTAGGATCAAGAAGAATAATAGTAAATAAGTCCAAATTTTTGATAGATCTACCTAAAATTGAGTTGTCTATTCCCCTTTTTTTCTTTTTTCTTTTTGTTGTGAAATTTGAGTAATATATATATAACAACAAAACTTACAATGTGTACAATTTTCTTTTTCCTTTTTTAAAAGAAAACACAAAAGTGATATTATTAAATATAGAAAGCATTCATCAGTTCCCATGGACGAGCCATCCACTGAACATGAAAATTTATACATTCAAAAAGATTACCTTGAAGTTCGACAAACCTTAGGAACTGGTGGTATAATACCCTAAACCCTCACAACAAGCTTAACTTAGCACTACAAACAAACTATATGGAGATTTTTAAAATAAACTTATAGTTCTGGTTTGAATAATCTACATCGTATCTCTATCGTCTCAAAGCAAAGGGATTGAATGATAGCGTGAAAGCCCCTCACCGGTACAAGCCTAATTTGCTCTATAGTGTAATAAAAAATAAAAAATAGAAAATACTCCTTTTTTTTCCCTCTAAAGCCCGATGCCTTGTTTACGTCTTTAAAAATGAAAAAAGAAATGAGACTCATAATATATGATGTCCCAAGAAAAAAAATAACTCCGAATTTAAAGATACGTATACTTTGATCTTAGATCCTTAATCCTTTCAAGCTTTATAATTTATATTTAAAAAGGCAAAGTGTTATATGTGATGCAACGATATGGACAAAACATGTCTAATAAAAACACAGAGACAAAAAATTA
This sequence comes from Lonicera japonica, assembly GCA_021464415.1. Classification (NCBI taxonomy): domain Eukaryota; kingdom Viridiplantae; phylum Streptophyta; class Magnoliopsida; order Dipsacales; family Caprifoliaceae; genus Lonicera; species Lonicera japonica. The sequence continues at coordinate 51,454,720 of CM038471.1, forward strand.
TGTGATAAAAGGAAAAATGTATCGTGATACTATGTGAACAAAATTATCATACACAAAATATATTCTAGATTGTAGGGATATGTGTTATGTACTTGATTGTTCAATTCTTAAACATCTTACAGTGCTATCTGATGTGAGAGAATAAGAGTTTACGAAAAAAATTCTATTTTCGTAAACTCTTGTTGTTATTTGTACTTTTTTTGCGAGTTAGGTGCTCTAAACTGTCGTTATTGTTCTTCATGTTAAACTGATCGGATATGAATCTATGTAAAAGACCAACAACATCTTTTAACCAATCCATTTTAGACTTTGAGGGTAATTATATTATTCAATTTAATTTCTCCAAGAACAAAGAATATCAAAACCTTCCAAATTTTTGAACCAATCAAATTTGAAATGTAATGGTGGACAATATAAAACTCGAGCAATTCAATTTTTGAGGGAAAAACATTATGCTTGTTAGCCGCTACTTTTATGCGTGGTTACAAATAAATAGATTATAGATAATTTAATTATTACTCGAAATTGATAATTTTACTTTCCAAAATTTTCTGGACAATTCACACACTTTATATATATATATAAGAAAAATGTTAACTTGTGCAGTTGTGCCCCCAAAGGGCACGTATCAAGTCGGCAATGCATGGAAATAGCATACAACATAATAATGAGAATAGTACTAAGATGGCAATTATAATGAGAACAACACTGAGATAGGAATGCCTGTATATGTTGTTTCGTAGTTTGATCTCCTCGACCTCTAATATTGATCAAAATTCATTAACGTAAAACAAAAGTATTGAAATAAGGCTTTGATCTATAAAATATTCCAATTAAACTGAAGGGTGAAACTGAAAGAAATTCAAATTGAACTGAAGGGTAATCGTTTTTAAATTATATGCATTTAATTAAAATTATATTTCAAGAGAATTAGTTGTTATAATGTATATTCACAAACCACTGACAAGAGTTACCACTGACAATAGTTAAATTCAACTAACTTATAATTCGTTAATTTAGGTAGCCTCTCACGTGCAGATGCGTTAATATATACACCTCTTAAGCCGTATTCTTATTAAAATGACTAGGATTTACGTTGTGAGCTAGACAAAAGTCTAATTTAACATAAGACTCTAGTTCACATTTTAAGTCCCCCAACTAATTAGGTAATAGCTTATGGCTTCATGTAAATGATCTATTAGTTAAACATCTACCCTCTTTCATTTTCAACTTTGTGGAGAAAGTTTTTCAAATTTCATTCATTAATACCTTGGTACAAAACCATGCATTTGTTTTCTCGAAAAAAGGATTTTATATTTTTGTGGCAAATAATCTATGGGAGACTCGATGTCTTTTCTTTATTTGTCAATTTACTTTAGCTTTGTAAGAGTTTTGAATCTTTAATCTGGTAAACCTTTTATGTACCAATCTCAGAATTTTAACTTAATTTTTGCAATTGTTCGGAAGCACAATATTCATCATTGATCCACAGCTGGCAAACAACTTAATATTATGAGAGAATTGAAGCTAGGTTTGTATCATAGCAGTGATTTTAGTTACCAGTAAGAATCTCCAGCAAAAGGAAAGTCATACCCCATATAGCTTAGTATGCATTCGGTTGCCAACTAATAAACAAGCTATAGAAAAGTTACTTTACATATATGACTTGTTTTATTTATGTGCTTCAGTTTGAAAGAAAGTATGCACAACACAACTGGAGTACGCGAAAGTGCCAGCGATATAGAGGGTTGTTTTTATATTGCGAACTTAAAAGAAAGGGTCAGTAAAGCTTTTTCTTACTTGTGATTCCCGATGAAAACACCTTTGAAATTTCAAATGATATCCGGTAATTTGGTGAATATTTTAAATTTCAGGATATTGGAAAAAGGGCTTCTCTGGAAAAGTTTTTGGCAAAAGAATTAGAGAATAATATTTTTGTAAACGTTAACTTTATAGTGGATTTTTGAATTGTGAAATTCTATGATATCTTGCAAAATTAAGTTTGCACCGCATGATTTTTAAATATTACTATGTTTAAGTGTTTAATTGTAATATTTTAGAGTTGTTTCAACAAGTTAAAAATTTAAATACATTTATTAATAAAACACACATGATATTTTTTTGTATTATTTCATAAAAATATTAAAAACAGACCCTTATTTTAAAAAGATATATTATTTCCTGATTTTTTTTGCAAAAACATTGTCATACAGAAGACTTTTGCCCCAAAGTTTCCACAGTGAACTTTATGAGGAGTTTGCTTTGATTCCAGAATTGATGGGACATTTGGCCGGGAATATTGGATGAAAACTTAATTTGTTGCCTCTCTTATTGCATGGTACTTGCATAGTTGCATATATATATATGCATGCTTTACTTACTGTCTCTTAATTTTGCCTTTATTTGCAGAACGCGAGGAGGCATGGGAGAACTTTAAGAAGGCTGCAGTTGCAGTGAATTTTATCACAGTGAGTGAGTGCTTGATGCATCTTTTCTAGAAGTCCAAATAGTAAAATACTTGACCCTTGTTGGATGATTGTATTTTACCTCTTTTTATGTTGATACGATTTAAATTATGTTAGTTGTGATCGAGGATTGTGTTAATGTTAGTAATTAATATTTGTCTTATAAATTATATATAATCCTAACTTATCTTAATTATTATGATTAATAAAGCTCGACTCTTACAATTGTGTTGGCCATCAATTAAGCCGATCATAAAATTTTCTTGGTATAAGAGCAGGTTGTGTTTTAGGACTCGTGTAATTTGTTCTTAGTAAAATCTTCGGATTTGGCAGTCCAATTAAAATTGTTTCTACAAAATTTTCCCTTTATTCTAGTAGCCATTTTCGGTGACTTTGTTATATGCGCGCCTGGCTGATATATATATGTTTACTCATCCCCATATTTTTTGCTGCTATTATTTATTTACCGGGTAAAAATTTGTTAGTGGTGCGATTATCCCTATGTGTTGGGGGGGGTTTCCTTTTCCTATTTCACATCTTGCGATATTCCCTTCTAGTTTCTTTGTTATGGACTTGAGTTTGTCAGCGTTTTATTGGACGTGTTGTGTTGGCTTGCATGGTCTCGTGATTATCTTTTGCACACGCGGTTGAATTCTTGTGGATGTTGTATTTTACCCAACACATATTTCTTTTCGTTTTAAAGAATTATAAACAACGTCAAGCACCAATTTTTTTTATTAAAGGAGCATCACGGGTATGACATTCAAAATTAAATAGATGTATAAATAAAACATATAACGCGCGTGCTGGAGAAATGTAATATAACAAAGGTGAAACATAAAAGATATAAAAATTATGTCACTGTTGCTCAGGAGGTACGGTTATTATATGTATGAAGTCATTTGTTGTACGTTAGTTAGAAAGATGGTAGATATTTTTTTGAAATTTTATTCTAAACAATGTTTATGTCTAATTGATAAGTATATAATTTATCTTCATAAACAATGTGAAAGTACGCATGATGTTCAAATAATGGTATTAGTTCCCTTTTTTATTAAATTTATTTCACAACTTGTATTGAAGACGGGTCTTACATTGTTACTACTTAATTCTTTTAAAATGAATATGGGTTTTGTTTTATAGGATTGATCTTGAAGTTGAAATTGAAATTGTAAAACTATAAATTTCATTTCATCAATATGGTTATTAAAAAGGGTGTAAACAATGTTTTCTTCAAAATTATGAGAACAAAAAATAATGCTAAATTGGTATTTTTGTTTGTAACAATATAAATTTGGCAAGAAAAGAGTTTTGGTGGAAAATGTTTTGTTTCATTTGCCTCTTGTATAACTCCATATATGTTAAGGATTTTTAGTGCCATAAAAACATTATTTTATATTATTAGATATTTTTTTTGACACGTAAGTTTGTACAAATTCAGTTAGAAGTCTCATATTTAAGTTTTTAAAACTACTGATATTTGTTTCAACAAAAATTACCTAAATTTTATTTAATTATATTAAGTAATTAACTCTTGTTTTATTAAATTTTCTAAAACATTTTGAATAATTCATTATTTTTTTAGTAGTTTTTATAGTGCTATCCTATCATATAAAATGAAAGATAGGAGATGAGATTGAGATTCCTAACAATATTTGGAATCCATATCCTATTTAATATGATTCCCACTTTTGAATCTCTTTATTCCGCCAAGTTTCGAATTAAAAGTGAGCCAAGTTTCGAATTAAAAGTGAAAATGAGATAGATAGGGTCATAGGCAGTAAAAAAAAAAATCCGTCCTTGACTGTCGCAAACCAAAAGAGGATGAAGAGTTTGATCTGATTCGACAGAAAAGAGATTCAAACTTGTGGTTGCCCTTCTTATTGCTATTTGTATGGTGACATGAATTTTGATTATAGTATAGTTTCTTTAGCTAATGAATAGCAGGTTTTGAGAACATTCACCTCTCTTATAAAAGTAGAAAAGATACAAGAGTTTGGTTACGGTACTCGAGTTTCATGTGTAGGATTAATTTTTTCATTGGGTGTACCCCTCTCTTATTTATAATGTATAAGATTAAAGTTTGCAAGCTGTATATGGTAGTATTACCATCTGATTTGATTTGTTCTCAATAGCCATGAGATGATCATCTTAGGGTGAATTTTGGGGGATGGTAATCAACCTCTTGCCATATTTGAATTTTCTCTCGTCTGATTTAGTATCAGTGTCCAGTGGATACTGTGATAAGAGTGAAGCACAGATGTAGATAGAAAAAAAGGGAGAAGAAAGAGATATTTAAGAGATAGTTGGGATAAATTGCCTCCTTTATTCAATGTAAATAGCACCTTATATAGTGCCTACACTAACAATCCAAACAAACGTGCAACTAATGGACCTATTTTAATGCAACTAAAATACAACATGGATTGATCATAATGCAATTAAATAAGGGTGTTCTTAAACGCACCCACAGAATCAGTTTTCTCACCCCAGTATGAGAATACTTTCTTCTCACCCCATCAAATCTTTAAAAAATCTTGCACTTCACCCCAGTGGTGTAGTGAGTTTACTAAAACAATGTAAAGACGATAAAGTTTTGTAGCAAAAAGTAAAAAATATTAATTTTTTCATTAATATAAAACATATTAAACAAAAATTACATTGTTCTTCATAAATTTCATTAAAAAATTCGTCTAAATAGTACCTCTAAAGATACAAAATATTAATTATTATAAATACAGTTTTAACAAGTATATGATATTTCATATAATCTTTTATTATTTATTACTCTTAAATAAGTATTATTCATATTTCAAATTTGTCTACAAATTTTATTTTTATCAGATAAGTAAATATAAGTTTTAATTCACTACATCAAAAATATTAAAAGATCAAAAGTTGATCCATATATATAGTAGTATGTTTGATATACAAAATAAATTTGAAATATTTATTCTGTTTTCAATTAAATTTAGATCATCCTTTATTTTTTAAGCATTTTGAAAAAATTATTAGTTATTTTCAACACATTTATAAATAAAACAAAAATTAAATTAATTCTTTTATAATATATATGAAAATTTAAACATTAATTATAATTAAAGAAAAGCCCATAAAAGCCCTTAAGTTATTTTTTCTTTATTAACTTTTTTTTTACACATACTTACGTAAACTATCTCTCTCTCTAAAACGTACATGTGAGCGATAAATCCGTCTTTTCACCCCAGGTGTTCTTAAATGATTTTTAATGACTTAAAAACATTTTCTTTTTTCTTTTTAAAATATGTTATCTTTCGTGAAAATGGAAAAAATGAATTGGAAAAAAAATAGTTTTTATAAAAACAAATCATCTATTAAAATATTTTGTTACTTTCGATTTCTAAGATATTTAATTTTTTGAGACTCAAGTAAACGATATCCTTGCAAAATATTAAAAGGATAGAGATTTTCTCACTAAATTATTTCATTTTTAATATTTTTTTATGAGTAATTTTTAGAATTTAAATATTGAAACAATTAAAGCACAACATGCAATACATATATATATATATATATATATATATTATTTATGACATATTAGGCACATGTTAAGACAAACTTTTTTTAGCTTTGACATTGTAGAACTTTGACGTGAGTTTTATTGAACTCTACATGTATGCACAAATAAAAAAATTGAATAAATTAAGAAAAATATCATTGAAAACTTTATCGTGCCAAAGCAAATAAAAATAAAAATCTAGCACTTAATATAAAAATTAAAGAATATTTATTATAAACTTATATTTATGAGGTATATGTAATTAAATGAAAATAGTAGATGATTGTTTGTTGAAAAAAAATGAAGTTTTTTAATTAATTTTTAAAATTTTAAGTGGATGAGAAGACAAATTAGTGGGAATTTTTTCAAAGTATAGGAAGTGGGGCGAGAAGAATGGAATTTACGCTACTTTTTAGGTTAAGATCAATGTAACTTTGACTTTTTGTGGGATGATAAGATGGATTATGTGGGTGCATTTAAGAACACCCTTAAATAACTATATAGAATGACCATGCAGGTAGTGGACTAATTATGCAAATAGTGGGCTGATTGACATGTGTTGATATGTATCATTCCCCTCCACTAGGAACAGCATTGTCCTCAAGGATAAAGCCTAGATATGTCTTCGAGTAACACCGTTTATTTTCCCACGTTGCATCTTCTATTGCAGCTCCCTTCCACTTCACTAATATTTCTGTCTTTGGGCGGTATTTCCCCTTTTGAATGACCCGGCTCTGGAGAATGGCTTCTGATTCGGGGAGGATTTCAGAGTCATCCGAAACAGGTGGTGGATCTTGAGAAAGGGGAGGAGCTGAATCAAGCTTTTTCTTGAGAAGGCTGACATGGAAAACGTCATGGATTTGTGATCCGCCTGGCTATTCTAATTTATATGCAATAGGACCAATACGATCCAACACCTTATACGGCCCAAAAAATCTCGGAGCAAGCTTAAGCGAACTTCGAAAAGCAAGAGTTGATTGACGATATGGTTGAAGTTTTAGGAACACCATGTTGCTCATCGTAAACTCTCCTTCGTGCCTTTTCTGGTCCACCTTACACTTCATATGGTTTTGGGAAATTTTCAAATTGTGAGGCAATTCTCTTAGGATTTCCTCCTGAGTTTTCAAGTGTTCATCGAGCTCATGAATTTTTGTAGTGCCTGGAACATATGACAACATGGTTAGTAGGGGAATCCCATACACCGCTTCGAATGGAGAGAGTTTGGAAGCAGAATGGATTATTGTATTATAATTGTACTCAGCCCAAGCCAACCAGTCTGCCCATTTTTTTGGTTGGTTATTAGTGAAGCACCGAAGGTACTGTTCTAATGTTCGGTCTACAACTTCGGTCTGACCGCCGGATTGAGGGTGATAACTTAAACTCGTGCAGATCTCAGTGCCCTGTAATTTAAACAATAGTTGCCAAAAGAAGCTTACAAAAACTTTATCACGGTCACTCAAAATGGAAGTGGGAACTCCATGGTGTCAAACCCCTTGATCAGTGACGGTGTAAGCAAGTGTAGCGGCTGTGAATGGATGACTAAGAGGAATAAAGTGAGCATATTTGGTGAGTCTATCGACCACTACCATTATGTTTGATTTACCTCTGGATTTGGGAAGCCCTTCTTTGAAATCTATGGAGATATCCGACCATACTTTCGTAAGAATTGGGAGTGGTTGAAGAAATCTGGCTGGTACCAAACACTCGATTTTGCATCTTTAGCATGTATCACAATTTCGCACAAACTCCTTCACGGATTGCTGCGTATTTGGCCAAAAGAAACAATATTTTATTTTCACAAGGGTTTTGTGGTACCCGAAGTGACCACCAATGGGTGTGGAATTGTGTTCTGCCAAAATAACTACGAGAAGAGGAGATGCCGGACTGAGTAGAATTTTATTTTTATAAAATCACGCCCCATCTCGCTTGACGTAATTCTGTGACCCCGGCTAAGATGTTAAAGTTGATACCTCTGAGTAAAAAGAATCTGTTTGTACTTCTTATTGGAGTATAGACCGCCAATTAACATGTACAGATATGGCTGCAAATTCGAATTCAGCGATTCGGGAGATAGCATCGGTGCCTTGATTATCTTTGCGTTTCTTGTATTCAATCACATAATCGTAACCCAATATTTTGGGAAGCCAACGTGTCTGCATCTGGGTGGTGATCCTTTGCGCAAAACTAGATGGGTGGTTTAGACTAAACCGTCAAATAATTAGTTCAAATGATTAGGGTAATAAATGTAACAAATTAAGAAAGTTAAAAATATATAGAGGAGGTTCGCCTCATATAAAGATATAGATTAGTCCTCCTTTGTGGAATAAAGTTAGGAGCTCGGTTTGCTTTGTATTGAAATAACTGAATAGCAGTTACAAACTCACAAAGCATCTCTAGCTATTATATCCTCACAAGGTTACAATAGGACTATCATTTGAGTTACACGAGTTTTAAATTCTCTATATTAAGAGCTTTACCTTGTGCTCTGTAGGTCTATTTCTTTTTATCTCTTTTGGTTGCTCACTGTTGGTTACTTGAATGTTGGACTCTCTCTTGCTGTTGGCTAATTCTTGGTTGTTGTTTTTTTGTTGAGAGAAGTAAATACTTCTTCTATATATATGATTGAAAGGAAACGTGTTGAAGAGCTCCCAGAGTAGGTCCAAAGCCATCCTTTGATCATCACCAACTTTGACCTTGTTTCTCCATGGATTTCATTGCATTAAATGCAGCTAGTATGCATTTAATGAAGGTGAGAGAGGTTCTATGTCTTCTGCAGGGCAAGTGGAAATCTCTTATGCCTTTTTTAACCACTCTGCCATAGTGGTTAGGCGAGAGAGCTCTAGAGCTCCTTGAAAGAATTCTAGCATTCGAGCTCCGTTATTTGTTGTGCAAAACCAATTCTTGGATCAGATACTCAAACCATACAGAGCTTTGATCTCCCTATAACTCTCGAATAGAGCTCCTTAGAGCTCTTCCTATTGCGACAGGCCAAGTCCCTGACGTGGACGGTCACGTGTCTGCTCGTGATTGGCGGAATAAATTAGGCTACTAATTTGCACAATCAGGTACGAACAATAAAAGGCTCGCCTAACAAGTACGGTCGCCATTTTTGAATTGCTTTTACTATCACCAACAATTCTTTTTTATAAGTGGGAAGTGATAGGGTTAAAGCCTTTAATGCCTCGTTAAAGTAAACCACCGGTCCTTCCTCCTGCATTAAAATCACGCCAATACCAACTCCACAAGCATCACACTCAATCACAAATGGCTTAGAAAAATCTGGTAATCGGAATACTAGTGGGGATGTAAGAGCCGTTTTTATTTCCCGAAATGTTGCATCTACTTTTGAGGTCCAATGAAACCCATCCTTGGTCAGAAGACGAATTAACGGTGCAGCCAATGTGCCAAACCCGCAAATGAATTTGCGGTAATAGTCCGCTAATCCAAGAAACCCTCGCAATGATTTGAGTGTTGATGGAGTCGGCCATTCTATTATGCCTTTTATTTTTGATATGTAAAGTCCCACATTGGAAAGTGGGAGAAACTTGAAATGCTATATATGTGTACCCAAGGAATTCCCACTTGTGATAGGCCTTTTGGGGGTTGCCATTAAAGCACCTACCAAGAACAAAATCGTGCGGAAAAGGGCTACCCAGTTGTAACTGGAGTGGAGCCACTCAAAGCGGACAATATCTTGCTAGGGTCGGGGCCCGGGTTGTTACATGATGGGTCAATCGCAACTCCGTCTTGCGAAATTAAATGATCGAGATAGTTTACCTGTAAAACTCCAAATCAACATTTTGATCTTTTTGCCAAAAGTTTGTTAGACAATAAATATCCAATACAATTCACAAGTGTAGCAAGTGCTCATCCCAATTTTAGCTATAAATTAAGATCTCATCGAAAAATACCAAAATGAATTTTTGAAGATGTGGCTGAAATAGATTGTCGTTCATGAGACTTTAGAAAGTTGAAGATGCATTTATAAGGCTAAAAGGCATCACGACAAATTCATAATGACCTTCGTGAGTTCGAAAGGCCGTCTTGTGGATGTTTAGATCTTTACTCGTATTTGGTGATAAAAGTGTGCTATTTTAACAAATATGTTGAAAAGTGGCTTAGTTTGGCTAATAACTTTAAAAAGTGGCTTAGTTTGGACAAAAACTCATTTTTTCGGTGCTGTTTATTGAAAGAGTTTCCACGTAGGGCAAATGAAGTCAGTCAATCAAATCATAATTAATTAGTTAAATTACTCAATTAATTAGATATCGCGCGATTATAATTCCCCGTCTCTCTTCCACTCTTCTCCCTCACACACCTATAACTATACACATATCGATATAAAAACTTTGAATATGTAACTCTCCTGCTCCTTCATCGCTGATTCTGGAAAGTAATAGATCACCTAGAAGAAAATCAGAAGAAAAACTGAGTAATCGAAGAATTTTATCATCACTTTTAAGGAAGCCCAAAAATTATATAGTTAGAATTGGGCCGAAACTACCGGGCCCATTACTTATATGGGCCCAGCCTTGTGTGCTAATAGAAGCCCAAGTACAGACTCACTTAGAGTGGGATGCTGACATGGTTACGTTATGTACAACATGGTCGTGATGACATGATCATATGCCAATATGGCCATCTCCATGTGGGCTATGGATAAGATATGACTACTATAATTTGTAGTATTTTACGACACATGTAAAGTGTTAAGGCAATTCCAAAGATTTGCCTTTTATAGTAATTTTATTGTTTACCCTAACAGAGAAATGTAACCTTAATTCTATACTTATAAATATATCGAGAAGTGAAGGCTCATTACAAGAGTCCAGAAATTCTAAGTAATAATGGTAGAGAGAGAAAGTTGGTAACTTGTCTTTTTCACCAAGTTTGTTGCTTTTGAGCTAATACAATACACACTCAAAGGAGGACGTACTATTGGAATAGCATAAACGCTATCGAGAGAACCTATATGTAAGCAAAAACCTCATCTCCTTTACCATTTTCATTGATTAAGCATGTCTTTGTGTCTATGTCTGTAATGAACTAATTTAACTTATAATCTATAATGAACTAATTTGACTTATAATCTATAATCGAGATGTTATAAATATCATGCCAAAAGTGTCTGTATTAACTACGTGTGTTTTGTTATCGGAATAGCCAAATAAGGATATTGTTAGGTTTATATTTTTAGTTGGCTTAATTCCGATGTTAAAAACACTTTTTTCATTGTAATTGTAATTGTTTGAGTTGAATTGAAAATTTAAAGATGCAACGATTAACAGAAGTTCGCTAAACTTACCAGATACATCTTACAAAGATCTAGGATCTCAGTTAAGCTGGTCATATAGTTTGATTCAAACTATAGGTGGTGGTTGAGCAGTAAAATCAAAATCAAAAGTTTTTTGAGTAAAACTTATGTTTAAAGAGTTTTTACCGAATTTTGTCAAAATCTGATAAATCCCTTCAATACAAATTTATGAAAAAACTTCTTCTTCTTTTTTTCATATCTCAAATGTTTCGAGAATCGGAGTTCAAATGGATTTAATAAGATGAAAATCGTAAAAAAATATATTTTTTTTAATATGTCTTTTTAGAAAAGTCATGCGCGGCAATTCTTTAATGGGCCAAGCCCATTTCTTAAAAGTGCATGGGTATTAATTAAAAGGAAATGGAGGTGCGCATGAATGTAAGGGTGTAAGGGTGGACGGGTACACCATTGCTAACGAATAAAGGTTCGGTTGAAAAAGATGACCTAAATAATTGATTTTTAGATTTTGAGCCGGTACATATTTATTTTCTTGAATCAATCTGGCCCATATTTTTATCCCAAAAATTCGTTGTAAAGCGTTTTAAATATATTTCGGGTAGGATTTGGTCATATGCTTTTCCTATAAATAAAACCATTAATTTAGAATTTTAACACATGATTCTAGAGAGATTTTTTAGGTAAAATATCTAAAATTTAGAATCGATTTTTGAGATTTTTGAAACACCACTTAGATTTTGTTTACATGCCTTAAGAAATCTTATTGTTTTTTAAATTTAAGAACTTGGGTTTCAAATATTCACAGTCATGCAAGAATGTCTTTAGTTGCACTAAGGGAGACCGTAGATGGTGGTGAAGGATTATGAATGAGATCGAGAAGGAGGCGACGGGTAAGCCGGAAAAGTAAGAAGCATTATAACAAGCCAGCTACGGTTCGATTCTTTGCTCAAGAAATTAATGGGACTGTTGCATAAATTATGGAAAAGCAATTGTTGTAAGTCATTGAATTTGTAATTCTGTTTCATTCATAGTGAAACACTATCGGCTAGTCCCGAGAATTAATCCTATGCAAGTAGGGATACCTCGTTTCTTCCTAATATTGTGGGTTGCTTTTTGTGTGATTACTTTAATATAATTGCTAGACAACACAACACATATATCAACAATAAAATTGATTAGACTTAAAGTTTTAATTCTGCTTATTAAATCTAAAATTATTTTTTGATAAAAATCGTAAAATTAACATAGGCAAATAAGTTCCTAAATTTTCAATGCATTGCTTTAGATTGCTTTGAGAATAACTCACGGAGGTTTCAATCATCATGCTCAACAATAATATCCATAATAATGATAATTATTAAATTGTGTAAGTCATAAATATTTAATAAAATAATTATTATTTTTTATTTTTACTAAAATATTCCAATAGGCTTTAGGGTTGAAGTTTATTTCATGAGTGAAAAGGGCATTGATTTGTCATTGGTGATTTAGGAGAAGATGCCCAGTGACACTGGGTTTACTCACGTCCAACTAGTAGCTATCAGTAAAGTCTTGAATGGCATTTTTTAGGGCATAGTAATAGAGTGGAATTCCCATTTTGGTTCCAATTTCAACAAGGATTTGAAAGTTAGGGATGCAGATGGTATCAATTTAATCCCTGACTATGGGTAAGAAGTTCGTCCTCATCATTGGATATGGATTCATTTTTCCCTTATTTGCAAATTTCAAGGTCTTTCCTCTTAATGTCAATGCCATTATTATAGGCATAATGCTTTAGGAATTCTTGCCATTAGCCTCTAACGTTGGCATTTTACTCTTATCTAGGCTCATAAACCAATGAAATGTTGTGCCTCCCAGGTTGATTTGAAACATGCTGACCATGATCTCATCGGTTCCTCCCTTGAGTTTCATTTGACTGACATAGTTTTTAAAATGAGCTAAAGGTGGAGCATTGCCTATGTAAAGCTGAAATTTGGGCATTTTAAAATCTTTTTCAAGGCAAGCGGTGGGGAAGAGCATCAACTTTTGAAGGCTTATGTGGTCATTGGTGGATTGAAGGTAGGTTAGCCTAGGGGTGGCCACGATTCGGTAAATGAACCGACATGGTTAGTCTATGTACAACTGAACCAATTTGGTCGGTTTACCAATCAAGAAAATCGCCACCGAAGCGCCAAGGCGAATTTTACCGACATGGTCATCGGTTCAATCCATAAAATTAGGAACCGACCATTCAATAGCAGCAGTGCAAAAAACTAGAAATAGGCAGCAGTGCAGCACAAAACCCATTTCAATTAACTTGCACTAAAACACAATTACTAGCATAAAGACCCATTTACAATTTTTGTCTCAAATCATGACAAATTTACAACATAATTTGCTCAAATACACAATTACAAAGATTTAGATTTAAGAATGAGAGGAGATAAGAGAAAATAGAAAACCTATCAGTGGGACAGGGGATGAGTGACGAGGCGATTAAGCGGCGAGGGGTGGGGCCTAGGAGTAGACTATGGGACTGTGGGATTGCCAAGTGTGGGAGTGCCAGAGTATGAGTGTGGTACGATGGAGTTGTGGGAATGTGTGATTGAGAGAGAGCTCCGACTGAAAGAGAGAGCAAGATGAGATATAACTCCGACTGAGAGAGGAGAGAGAGAGAGTATGAGAAACTGATAGTGAGAATAAGAGAAATTATTTACAATTTTAAACCTTTAAGTCTAAGATTAATACTAATTTTTATATAAAAGTAATATACTTACATTTTTCGATCGGTCGATATTTACCAATAATACAAAAGTTGGAAACCGCTTCCACCGCCGACTTTTTCCAACTTTGGTTGGTAACTGAAGCCATGGTAACCGATCAAAAATGGTCGGCTGGTTCATCGATCGAAAATGATCAGTTCGGCCAATTTTTATTTTGCGGTATGTAATTACCACCCCTAGGTTATCCCCTTATGAAAGTAGTTTGTGAGCCCTTTTTTCTGAGTTTTTCAAGGTCATTGGGAGATGGATCAGAGTATAAGTTGTTTGAGGTATGGCATTAGGGTCATGAAATAATGTCTGATTTTGTGGAATTTGGGTGCATTGTGATGGTATGAATCGGTGAATAGGCATGGGAAATGGGATATCTTAGGGAGTATGATGTTGAAAACGCGGTGTCCGGGGGATTAAAAAAGGTTCACGTATTACGGAATGTTATGATATACCCTAAATGTACGTGGATTGGCCTTTATGCCATTTGCACACTAAATACTTCAAATTTTGAAGAATGATTCATATGCGTGGCACTTAATTCGATATACACATAGTATTATAATAGGTCCCACGATATATCTCATACCCTTCAAGGTGATCGTAAGTACTGTAGTGGACGGTTACGATATACTCAGAGGATACGAGACCGAAAAAAGTGAGGGTTTATGTTTCAAGCGTTTGCCAACCCGTTAAATTGGCATGCTTCGACATTTGGCCATCGGGTACGAAAAAGGGATGATATATGCATGCATATATGCTTTAGTGTTGGCAATTTTGCTCAATTTTATTTTTAAAAAGGGAAAGGAATTTTTTTTTTCTTAAGTGAAAAGATATATACATGGAATCAACCTAGCATGCTATTGTGTTCTCAAAAAATCCTAACATATGTCTAAATTGTCATAAAAAGACCAAAATTCATACATAGCATGTAAAAACATGTTATAACATGCGTGTACGATAAATAAAAAGTAGATAAAGCATAATCACAAGTATATACATGTTATATAATTTAGTTTGCTTACATAGTCCCCAGCAGAGTTGCCACTGTCAGAATCTCGATGGGACCCCACCGCTGCTTTTCGGCACGTTCCGTGGTTTCGAAAGGGGTTTCGAGTTGCTAGTACATTTTTTAAAAAAACCAACAAAAGTATGTTTCGTACCCTTTTAGGGTACAAGCTGTCTGCGCAACCATAGTAGGTTTGGGAACTTTGTTACGATGTGGGAATGTGTTAGGCACCACGTCGCCCTTTCAACTTCTAAATGGACATGCTCGTTTTCACAGTTTTATGCTCTTTTCGTACTGTTTCACTGCCTAAATTCATATATATATATATATATATGGGTTGATAAATATCATACACAGATTATTCTGGTTTTGCATGCAAAATTGACTTTCTAGACAGAAAGCCTGTACGGGGAATCGAGCACCTCGTATGGTGAATCGAGCATCTCTCATATTTTTATAATGCGTGCAAAATAGAACGTGTACAAGAATTTATAGGCATGCTGGAAAGGTTTTTGGATCGCACTGCCTTAGTTTTAATCTTTTCTACACACAGTTAATACGTGAATATGAAATGGAAAGCAGTTTAGGCATATGCGTAGTTCACATGTGTCCAGTCTAGGCATGCTTTAACAGTTTATATAATTTATATGAAGGACATGAATAATTATATACGCATTCGCTTTATTTGCAGGATGTCTACATCGTATTAGAATTTAGATGATACCTTCGTGAATACATAACTTTATTTCGGAAGAATATATCTGTGTTACAAGTTTTGGTTCGTCGATCAGTCAGAATACAAACATTATTAATGAGTTACGGGATTTTTACTCGAGTACTTATTCTATTACAGTGTTTTCTCTCTCTACACTAAGTTTTTGCTAGTCTAGAAATGAAGATATGATAAAAATACAAGTTTTTTTCATATGCTCTATAGTGGCCATTTTTGCCCAATAATCGCGAACCCTTGCTTAGAAGTTGGCTCTGGCTTATATAGCACTTGATTTATCCTTTGGTACTCAATATACCATATGGAGGATCAGATTTCCAGTACGGGCTATCCGATAAACTGTTTTGGTCGTTGTATAACCCATTTCAGGTGCAAAATCAGATCTTTCACATAGGCTTATAGATTACATGTATGGTACTTGGGGTTCTAACTATTGGATTAATCTAATTTTTGGATAATGCTGTTCCCCAAGATGTCATCTACTTTCTGTCAAAATTTGAGTGCGATCAGAGGTCGGGAAGGCCACATTTCGTACGGTCTTTCGGATTGCTTACACTGGGTTACGGATTTTTCGCACGTTTAGATTTCCCATATGGTGTTTGGGGGACATAACCATTGGATTAATATAGTTTTTGGATATTTTGTTCCCCAAGATGGTATATAACTTCTATTCAAATTTGAGAACAATTGGAGTTTGGGAAGGCCTCCATTTAATTATTTGACTACACTTGGTCGAGATCATGAACTTACAGATATCCAGTATGGATTTTGGGGATCCCACAATTGGATCAAGTTGCATTTTAAATATGATGTTTACTAAGATGTCTTGTAGCTTCTCTCCAAATTTAAAAGTTATCGGAGTTAGAAAAAGCCTTTGTATTACCATTTGATCAGTGTGAGGCTCATCTATATAGGCCCATGATGATCTTCAACTTGCATTGGCCAAGTCTAATTTTATCTTATTCGAGCATGCATCTCTTGAAATTTTGTATCGCTAAGTCTTATTTTGTTCTATCAGAAAGCGAGTTGCGTCTTGTTTAGAAGAGTCATAAAATGAGGTGTCTACACAGCATTAGTATTGTGCCTTACGCGTGGATAACTCGCTGGTTTTTTGATTGGCCTTGTGGGAACACGTGGTCCTGCACTCCTAGTGAGTCTTTCCCAAAGTGTGTTTGGATTCGATGTCGCTAGTCCGTTTGACCCTATAACGGACAAGATAAGGTACAAATCAACGGGGGTGATCAAATTATACACCATAAGTACCAGAGTTCTATTAAGTTCGAGGATTAAGTTACAGTAGGAGAATGTGTTAAGCAACCCCACTATTCCTTTCTAGTCTTCACATCTTGTGTGATATTCTATGTGCAAGAGTGTGGAAAGTGTACATTTACAATACCTAACAATTTAGAGTTTACATATCATTGTGACCCGTTGGCAAATATCGGTGTAAGTCTGGGTATATTGGTGATTTAGGATTGAATTCTAAGTATATACAACTAATATAAAGAAATTATAATTTCAGCCCCTAAAGTTTGAGAAATTACATAATGGCCCTTCAGCTTTTAAAAACTGCACTTCAACCCCTTAGGTTTTGAAAAATGCTCGATTAAGTTATGAAAATGTGATTTTTATTGTGAAAGTGGGATCGAAATAGTCAAACAAAAGGTTCCCTCCTTACCAGGGTGGGTCAATTAATTTCTATCGAAAATAACAACTGAGGTGTTAGTTCGACAAAAAAGCGAAATAGACAATACGACAATATTTACGTAGCGGGATACACCGCTTAGGTGTGTTTTTTGTGTGTTGTGTAACTAAAAAAATGTAAATAGACATGGTAAGTGTTATACATTTGAAGCCTGAAAGAAAACTCGTAAATGAAAAACTTCGAAAAACACCTGCTTTTGGCTTATCAATCCGTCAAAACTCCAAAAGAGACTTCAGAAAACCCATAAATATAAAATAACTAAACCAGATAGAGTGTTTGAAAATCTATGAAATATGTGTGTGTATATATATATGTTGTAGATGAGAAAATGGGATGCGGGTAAGAGTATTTATTGGTGGGAAAAGAGGACGTGGAGAGGTGAAAGTGCAGCATACCCAAAATGGGAATGGCAAGCACGTCCTAGAGAGAGAAGGTGCGCACACACCTAGGGTTTCCCTAGATGGTGCGCATGTCCAACGGGGTGGGCCTCGCGCCCGATTTTTGCTTCCTCATCTGTTTTTCGATACCGGCCGCAATGTCCTAAAGTGCTTTTCGAGGTGTCTAGCATGTTCTAAAGTGCTACAGAAGATTGCTGGGAATATCCGGCAGTCATTAGAAATGTCCTGGAATTTTTAAGAAAGTTCGAAAACTCTCAAATATGCGAGTTATGAGTCCTGATTTTGCCCCAAAAGGCTCTAGGATATACAAAAATGCATGATGACCTGTTCCAGCGGTCACGCGTGACTAGTGATGATGCAGTGGAAATGCCGGGATTATCCAACAATCTCGGGAATTGCCAAAAAAGACTGAAAACTTCTGAAAATTCCTGGTTTTGCCTCGGAAGGCCCTAGGACACTTAGAAATGCATGATTGACTATTAATAAGGTCCCAGATTTTTTAGGATGATGCAAGGTTATTGCCGAGAATACCAAAAACAGGCTCAAACAAGTCGGGTCACCTGTAGATCATGAAATAGGCTTTAGTGGATTGCGAAATAGGGTGTCTATAGGCGCTAGTTGTAAGTTCAACAAATCCTTAGGGCAAGAAATGTTTTCTCAGACACAAGATTTATAATAAGTGCAAGAAAATAGATAAATTGAAAGAGCACAAGATTTTTTGTATGGGTGGCTCTCTCACTTAATGGATGGTAGGTCTAGTTCACATCCACCGTCGCGTTGATGATTTTATTGATAATGGAAGATGATGGTTACAAGATGAGTATAATGCTAATAGTTAGCTATGCTCTAGTGTAAGCTTGGGTATTGGTGAATGATATCTAGATCATCTTAAATTGATGAAGGCTAGTCCTCTTTTTTAGATACAATGAATTAACTGTTACAAATTGACAAGCACCACGCCCCATGTTAGAAGGAGTGGAGATAATGGTGGAAGTTGTTAATTAGTGGGTTAGTGGTTTGTTGGTTACATGCGTGCTGGCCACGCGCCACTCTAATTCTGTCACGTGTCTGGTCTCTAACTCTTTCTAGAGAGCTTCTATAGCGAGCTCAACCGTAGGCCAAGACCTCGGCATCCGTGCAGCTCGGACCCAGATGGAATATTTTTATCCCCTTAACACAAACAAATATATATGTATAGCTTGTTCCAAATTCAACTTAAATGATCTATGAACTGACCACTAAAAGAATTCAAAAACTCAAAGAACCGAATTTCACTCCAATCACCACCGTTCGGCCACTGGAAACTGTTTTCTCCGGCGAACCTTGTTTGAATAATTTCTTGATGGAATTTCGGGAAATGAAAATTTGTGTATTAAAAAGAATAACAGGCTTATTGTGAGTTCGGTGCACTTTTTCTGATGAGGAGAGGAAATTAAAATGTGTTTTTTTATTTTTTCTGTTACTTAAATATATTTCATATTTTTAGTTTTTTTTTTTTTTTTAAATCTATTTTGCTGACGTGGGAATGTGTGTGCTGTTGTGGCGGGTGTTAAAGCCACTTAGGATTCCGTTGACGCCGTCACTAACTCTCACTGACGGAATAACCAATTTGTAAATAAACAGAAAGTAGATCATTATTTAAGTCGAAAATTTTGTATATTAACCAAAACGTAAAAAGAGGTAAAATACATTAATTATTTAACCCTACAAATTTATTAAAATTTGAATTACAAAATAAATTTTAAAATGTTCTTAAAACAAAAGTTCTACAATGAACGTGTAAATGTACACACTAGTAATAATTTATACCAAAGATATTATTAACCCATTGAAAAATTATTTTTAAATTTTAACTATAATATTTTATTCATTTTTAAGATTTAAAGACTTTATCTTTTATTAGATAGATGCTTAAAGTTAAAACGTGATAAAGTACCCGATCAATTTTACAGTGTCTGCAAATTTCTTCATATATAATCGGAAGTGAGAAAATGACCCCCTTTTTTTTTGGTTTAAAAAATGGATAAATAGTGCCTAGATTTAACACTATGAAATAACTTATATGTGCTCAAGCATCAAGTGAAAAAATGGCCCTTTATACTCAAAGTTGCAGCGTCATGCGTATTGCCTTTCTAATTCTTTTATTTACAAACAATTCAAATATTCTAATATAACAATATATGTCTTTCTAATTCTTTTAATATAACAATATATGCCTTTTTAATTCTTTCTTTACAAGATTCAAATCTTCTAACATATGGACGATAGAAGATTACTTTTTTAGTGAAGTCTTCACTTCCAGAACAAAATTTAACATACGATAATAATACGGTAAATGATATAAAAAAATAAAGTTATTTATGTAAGAAGTAAAAAAATAAATTGAGATATGTAGTAAGATACTTTCACTATGAATATATGTCATTCATCTTTTTTTATTTCGTGCGAAATTTTCTTTTTCATCCCTTAAAACAAATATTGCCATAGAAAAAGCTCAAAAGTAACGCTCCTGTGGTTGGCTAAAATTTAATCAAATTCATTTTGAAGAGAATTGGCCCAATGAATTTTGCTTGGCAATCAGATTTTTTGAATAATGGTTATGAACTGTTATGAGCACCAGATAAAAAAGAAACCAATAAACATAATGAAAACTATATTTATTTTGGAGTAGGTTCCTCTAATGGCTTTAATTTCTAATTCGGTAGTTTATCATCCATTGTGTGTGTGAAATCTATTAGCTTAAAAGCTTATAAGAAATAGATATATACAACTGTGGGTTAGGGTTTATAGCTTAAGGAAGAATGAGAGAACGTATAGGGTGAGTGCAGGGATAATAGAATTAATTACTTATGGCTGTGGTTTTTTTTTTATTTATATGTATAGGATAGAGTTTGGGATGAGTAAAAATTACTATAAAAGGTAAACTTAAATAGTAGACGGTTCCCTTTATGTCAAAATGCTTGACAAAGATATACTCTAATATGCCAACTGTCCCTAATCTTATTCACATTTATTTTAAGTAGTTATTTTTTGTCACTTATCTTTCAGCTCACCTATCTTATCTTCATTGGCCGATCATAGATGGTCGGTCATCTTCCACCTATCTCATTGTAGTCGGCAAAATATAATGGTTGTTAAATGGTTAGCCTGAGTATAAATATCTTAGTCAGCTAGACAGTTAATCTATAATAGTGTTGGGCCTCCGGGCTTAGATCATGGGCCGACCAGGACGTTGAACTTCCAAGCTTAGCTCTGGCCTAAAAGCCCATGCCTAAATTTTACTTCTCACAGCTCGATTTGGTAACAAGATGCAAAATAATATATATATATATATATATAATTGTGTAAAAAGTTAGAAAACAAGTTAGTAATTTAATGAAATACTTTTATTTTTTATGAGTCATCTATTCTTCTTTAACCAAGAAAAAAAAATAGTTTTAAAAAAAAAAAGCCAAAAGAAAACTGAACTTGTCAACCCTATATCTCGACAAATTATCAAACTTTACTCATGAAACAATTATTTTTTTTACTATTTTTTATATTACTGTTAAATAATTGTTAAACAATAATTACTTCCAACTTATTTTTTTTACTTTTTAAAATTAATTAATTAATTTTACTACCATTAAATTCTATTTTATCTTATCAAATGTTGCCTTTAGTGAGAAAGTTACTTTCACTTTCAGCCACACAAATATTCTGACAGAAGCAAGTTTGTTCCCTGTATGGTTTCGACTTCATTTCCCACCATTTATCTTAAACCGACTTCTTTTTTTTTTTGTTAACGATTGGAAATAAAAAAGCTACATCCAAAAATATGTTTACTCCTTCCGTCCTAATTTAATTGTCTACTATTTTATTTATAAATATTTTAAAATAATTGTCCATTTTTTACATTTAATATATCATTAATTATAACAAATTTTTTATTTTCAATATTATCCTTTAAGCTATTCACACTTTTTTTTTTAAGTCTCACCACCTTTTTTATGAAAAAAAAAGTAAATGACATTTTTAAAAATAAATATTTTTTTTAAAATAATTTTATGTCTTTTTAACTTTTAATTTTAATTTTTTAAAATGTGACAATTAAATTAAAACGAAAAGAATATATATATATATAGATATGTATCTATACTTTTATATATTATATATACATGTAAACTGAAAAATGTATTAACAAAAGTAAATTAAAGCCCAAAAACATAACATAGACAGACATATAATAAATCTGTACGTACGAACTATTTAGAAACATAAACAAAACCAAGACCTTCGATCAAATACGGACGGCTTGGATTGGATTCTACAAGTCACCAACAGAGATCGGCCGTCCGGCTAACCTCGACCTAGAGTGCTGGCGAGTGAACTCCCGGAGTCTCATCTCTTCCTTTCCCGGCAACCAATCGATTACGGCCTTCTCCGACTCTTGCTTTATTTTTCTAACCTGGCTGTGAATAATCGGTTGATGTTGTTGTTGTTGTTCTTGCTCCTCAATCTTATTATTATTATTATTACTATCTTCTTCCTTATTCTTATTGATGAGGAGGAGGATGCTGTTGTTATTTCTCTGCTCCATCTTCATCATAAATTGATGATACAGATTTTCTTTCTCTTTCTAAAATTGAGAGGAAGTTGACGAGATTGTGAATCTGTGTGAACTAAGATATTATATATAGAGACGAGAGAGAGAAAGGAGGGAAAGGAAAAGTTCGGTTGAAATTAGGAAGGAAGGAAGGAAGGAAAGAGAGAATGAAGAGAATTTATCTTGTTTTTTGGATTACTATGAGACCAGACGACTCTTCTGGACCGTGTTTGGAATTCTATTAAATTTGACTACATTAGTTTTTGCCTTCCGCGTGGGACTGGGGTGTGCCGGTTTAGAAAATTTATCTTATTCTACCATTTTCAAATGAGTAAAATCTCACACTTTCGACTTATTTTTATCGTTATATATTACATAAGTTGAATATTTTTAAAATAAATAATTTTATATAGATAGAAATATTTGATATAAAAAATTATTATCTCAATCTCAATTAATAATTGGTTATAATAAATTTTAACCAATATAGTAGCCACATTTTATATGTTAATTTGTATGTCAATATTAAATTATTGTTACAAAATATAATTATAACTATTTTAGGCATGCTAATAAAAATATTTGGTAAAAAAAATGTATTTTCCGTTTTGAATGGGGGGACAAAATTAGTAAATAATGTAATTTAAATTTTTTTAATTAATGAATTTATTTGTTTGAATATAGATTTAACTTCAAATATTGTAATTATATGTGAATATCATTGATAACTTTCTATCATTAGGTAAATTAATCTCAAATTATCTAAAAGAGGAATGTGGGTTATTTCGAGCTACCATTTTTTAAGGAAGGTTAAAACTGCAGTTCTTTAGAACGGAGGATTGATTAATTATTTGTATTAATTAAAAGGAATACATTTAGACCTTCTCTTCTTCTTCCTTTTTATACCTCGAGTCGTAAAAATCTTCTAAGTTAAATGCAAGTTCTTGGTTGTTTGGTTCGACTCCCCCACCACTCCCTTTCGTTTTCTCTTAATTTTGTATAAAAAGAAAAAATCTTATGTTTTTTTTTTTTATAACACCACTTAAATCTAAACTAACTTTAAAGTTGTTTGTTAAAAAATAAAAATAAATTAGTGCCAACTTAATTTTCTCCACTCAAAACTGAAAAATTTCATCTAAAGTTTTAAGTGATAAATTTCCACTTAAAATTGAAAAGTTAATTTTAAAGAATGTAAAATGTCTATCTTACTCTCTCATATTTTAGAATCATGTAATTTAAATAAACTAATAAGGGCAAAATTGTCATACTAAAAAAAGTACAGTTTTCAGATGTGTTATATTGTAGCAAACAACATTTTTTTAAATATAATTTTTAGAACTAAATAAATAGTTTTTTCAGTTTTTTTTATCAGACGTCACCTTAGATCATTCTCTTAATTTTATAATAAAAATTAAGAAGAAACTATAGATTTTTCTTTGTTATTTGTAAGCACGAGAGGTGATCAAAAAAGGGGAAAAATAAAAAATAAACATGAGAAACTTTTATTTTCTCTTTTAGGAGAATTTGAGAGGAAATAACAAAATTATTAATTTTTGAGTAGAAAATATGCCTTTTTTCCAATTTCGATCAATATACCACTAGTAACACAATATATTCGTATTTTGTTTCAGTCTCTTCTAAGTAAAATTCCAAAAGTAAGATTGTATTTTTTGTTTTGTTTTTGAGAATCAAAAATAAGATGTTTTTGCTCTTTAATTTATTTTTTTTGATAAATAGAGGACTATCATTGATTTAAATCTGCGTACAAAACGTCCAAAATTAAACTTGGAGATAGTTAAATTTTGATAAAATAGGATTCGAGTTAATTTTGATCCTGCATCATGCATGTATATCACTTCAACATACAAAGGGAAATTAAATTTCGTTTATGGTATGTGCTAAAAATTAGTGTGACCACGTTAGACGAATAATCTTTTATTTAACAAAACCCAATTCAACATACAAAGGGAAATTAAATTCCGTTTATGGTATGTGCTAAATATTAGTGTGACCACATTAGACGAATAATCTTTTATTTAACCAAAGCCAATAAATACATTGAACCAAATCTATAAAAAATTTAGAGAAAACAAGGATGAATCATAGAATCGCAGTAATTTGGAGTCCTAAGAAAATATTCAATTCACATTTCCATTTTACACATCAATCATACAAGCTAAGCATAGGTGAATTCAGTATTACCATATCAATAATTTTAAAAGAATATACATATATATATATATATTAATTTTAACAAAAAAAATTAAGAGGCAATTAGGTATATGGGCTCATTATAATAATAATATAATTATAAAGGACATTTAAAAATTAGCTGTGTAAATTAAGGACACTATACAAAAAAGACACTAATATCCCTTTCTTATAATATCATCTCATTATAACACTAACAGCAACCAGAAGGTGCTAAATGCATTTAGCACCCCCTCCACAGCAACCAGAGGGTGCTAAATGCATTTAGCACTACAACCAAAAGGTACCCCCTCCACAGCAACCAGAGGGTGCTAAATGCATTTAGCACTACAACCAAATGGCATTTAGCACCCTTTGGACAGCAACCAGGGGGTGCTAAACGCATTTAGCACCACAACAAGAAGGTGCTAAATGCATTTAGCACCCGCTGGACAGCAACCAGAATGTGCTAAATGCATTTAGCACCCCCTGGACAGCAAACAGAGAGTGCTAAATGCATTTAGCACTAGCTAAACAGCAACAATAAAGTACTAAATGCATTTAGCACCACAACCAAAAGGTACTAAATGCATTTAGCACTCCCTAGAGAACAACCAGAAGGTGCTAAATGCATTTAGCACCCTCTGGACAGCAACCAGACGGTGCTAAATACATTAAGCACCACAATCAGAATGTGCTCAATGTATTTAGCACCCTCTGGACAGTAACCAAAGGGTGCTACATGCATTTAGCTCCATCTAGACAACAACCAGAAGGTGCTAAATGCATTTAGCACCTTCTGAACAACAACCATAAGATAACACCACTTGAACAATAAATCAGAAGGTGCTAAAATAATTTTAGCACCATTACAAAATAGAGAACAACAAAATTGATGAGATCAACAAAATTGATGAGATCAACATTCACTCAATTTATTTATATGTATATAGATATGGATCGACGTAGGGTTCGTAAAAAAATAAAAATAAAAGAGTTACAATCATATATTTTTTTCAAATCCCGCTGGGCTGTCAAAATTGATCGATTTCGATAGCAAAACGATTTCTGATCGTCTTAATTTTTCGCGCAATAGTAGTAACTTTGTCTTCCGAACAACATATCCAAAAATCAGCCAAATCCAACGGTTCGATCAAAAGTTATATATGTTTTACGATTACAGATCTAGAAAAAAAAAAAGAAGAAGATGATGATGATGATGATGATGAGAACGATGATCCTCTCGGAGATACGATCGGAGAGTAAGGTGGTGGTGGTGGTCGTGGTGAAACAATAAACTATGTGTATGTTAGAGAGAATAATATGTCTTTTGTATAATTAGAATAAATGATATAGTAGGGTAGTTTTGTCCATCAACATTTATAATTTTTCTTAAAATAAATTAATATTATGAAAAGTGTCCTTATTGTAAAACCAAACCAGAAGGTGCTAAATGCATTTAGCACCCTTTGGACAGCAACCAGAAGGTGCTAAATGCGTTTAGCACCCCCTGGACAGCAAACAGAGGGTCCAGAAGGTGCTAAATGCGTTTAGCACCCCCTGGACAGCAAACAGAGGGTGCTAAATGCATTTAGCACCACAACCAGAAGGTGCTAAATGCATTTAGCACCCGCTGGGCAGCAACCAGAAGGTGCTAAATGCATTTAGCACCCCCTGGACAGCAACCAGAGGGTGCTAAATGCATTTAGCACCAGCTAGACAGCAACAATAAAGTACTAAATGCATTTAGCACCACAACCAAAAGGTACTAAATGCATTTAGCACTCCCTAGAAAACAACCAGAAGGTGCTAAATGCATTTAGCACCCTCTGGACAACAACCAGAAGGTGCTAAATACAGTAAGCACCACAGTCAGAATGTGCTCAATGCATTTAGCACCCTCTGGACAGTAACCAAAGGGTGCTACATGCATTTAGCTCCATCTAGACAACAACCAGAAGGTACTAAATGCATTTAGCACCTTCTAAACAACAACCATAAGATAACACCACTTGAACAACAAATCAGAAGGTGCTAAAATTAATTTTAGCACCATTACAAAATAGAGAACAACAAAATTGATGAGATCAACATCCACTCAATTTATTTATATGTATATAGATATGGATCGACGTAGGGTTCGTAAAAAAATAAAAAAAAAAGAGTTACAATCATATATTTTTTTCAAATCCCGCTGGGCTGTCAAAATTGATCGATTTTGATAGCAAAACGATTTTTGATCGTCTTAATTTTTCGCGCAATGATAGTAACTTTGTCTTCCGAACAACATATCCAAAAATCAGCTAAATCCAACGGTTCGATCAAAAGTTATATATGTTTTACGATTGCAGATCTAGTGAGGTACTAACCGAGGCGCGTCAATTGCTGGTTGAAAACTATTTCCAAACCCCCTCTGGCCAGAAAAAGGGCTCCCTCTAAAGCTAAAGCCCTAAAAATGAATGAATGATGATGATGATGAGAACGATGATCCTCTCGGAGATACGATCGGAGAGTAAGGTGGTGGTCGTGGTCGTGGTGAGACAACTTCTCTTTTCTCTTGTTTTTTGTTTTCTCTCTCTAAACTGTGTATGTAAGAGAGAATAATATGTCTTTTGTATAATTAGAATAAATGATATAGTAGGGTAGTTTTGTCCATCAACATTTATCATTTTCCTTAAAATAAATTAATATTATTAAAAGTGTCATTATTGTAAAACCAAATTATGAAATTAGTACTACTTCCCTTTATTAAACATGCATGAATCCGTCCTTAGAATTATAACACATTACGGAGCGAGACTTTATAACCCATTATCTCAAAAATTAACATATTTAATATAATCATTATGTATTAATTAGAAGATAGAGTCCATATAATCACTATGGGGTTGTTTGGTAGATGTTTTGAGTTGAGTTTTTAAAATATGGTGTTTGGTAGAATTTAAAAGTACGTTGAAAAGTGGATTTGGTTTTTTTTTTTTGAGTTTTTTTCAACCAACTAAAAATCTCATAAAAAATTTTCAAAAAATAGTCA
Source organism: Lonicera japonica (assembly GCA_021464415.1). Lineage (NCBI taxonomy): Eukaryota > Viridiplantae > Streptophyta > Magnoliopsida > Dipsacales > Caprifoliaceae > Lonicera > Lonicera japonica. Next base: position 51,482,396 of record CM038471.1, read on the forward strand.
AAATGGATCTTATTTTATAGATCCCGACAAGTATTTTAAACAAATATTTGTTATTTAATTTTGATTTTTGAATTTAAAGTTATGGTGTTTTAAAAGTTTTTTTAGAGAGAGAAAGTAAATTTAAGGTTTTTCTGGAAAGTGTAAAAGTATAGTTGATTTTGAGTTGAGTTTTTAAAATTTGGAGAACAAAAAAAGAAAAAAAGAGCCACCAAACAGGGGCTATGCATCTGTACGATTCATCTTACATAATTTATTATAACAAATAAATATTTATTGATATGTCTAAGATAAATATATTTGTGTAGAAGTAATTTATATTATATATTACAAACTAAGTATTAAAAAGGGTAAAAAAAATTAAAAAATTCCGTTTGGTCTGAAAGCAAGAGTTGAATATTACTATTTTGACCAAGTTGTTTACCAAATGCTTTGGCCCTTGTGGGGGCAGAAGATTCTATTGTTGGTCTTATCCATTTCCACTTGAATATTAATTGTTCTTCTTTCATTGTTTTTTGTTTTCTAAAATTTAACGAAGAGATTTGAAAACTTCTCACTCTATTCGAACAACATCTATAACTATTGTAGTGTTAGCCATTGTAATAAAAAAGATAGTTTATTCATATATATGGCACTATTTTATAACCGATATTGATGTTTAGAAACAAATTTATGATACACAGAACAAAATATCACTTGTAATTCAGAGATAGAGTATATGTTTGAAACTTTAAGAAGTGACTCATAACACTATTTTTATCTTAATAATTAAGTTCGACGTTTTGAGTTCAAAAGTTGAAAAATAATTGAATCTTAATTTTCTTATGTAATGTAAATTTTGAAAAATATAAAATCAAATCTTAGGACCTGTTTGGTTGATGTTTTGAGTTGACTTTTTAAGTTGAATTTTTAAAATATGGTGTTTGATAGAATTTAGAATTGTGTTGAAAAGTGGATTTGGTTTTTTTTTTTTTCAACCAACTAAAAATCTCATACAAAAATTTCAAAAAATAGTTACAATGGATCTTATTTTATAGATCTCGACGAGTATGTTTTAAATATATATTTTTTATTTAATTTTGATTTTTGAATTTAAAGTTATAGTTATAGTTTTTTTAAAAAAAAAAATTTAGAGAGAGAAAATAAAGTGAAATAAATTTTGAAAAGCGTAAAAGTAGAGTTGATTTTCAGTTGAGTTTCTAAAATTTGAAAAAAATAAATAATAATTGCATGACTTGATGGTGTCTAGAAACTGTTATTTTTTAGAATCTTGTCACAAAAAGGTATTATGGTCCTCAAATGCACAAAAAAATATATATATTCAGTATAGACCAGAAAATTGTAGGCCAATAGAAGTTAATTGGCCAAACAATTAAACAAACTTGGTTGAAGTTACCTAACATCCGATAAGGTTGTGCTTGCTCCATTCATTTTGAAGTTATGTATTGACTTTTAACTATGTAACTTAAACCTTAAAAGAAGGCCAACTTCTATTCAATTCATTTAACCAGCACTTCTTATCTCATTCAAATGTGATTTTTTGTGTTCACATTGTTTTTTTTAGGTAGGTAAAAGATAATTGTTGTACGGTACATATTTTTTCTTAGGGTGCATTTGGTTACACGATTTTAGATTTTTATTAGAAATGCAACTTTATAAAATTACAATTCTTGAAATTGCAAAGTCATAAAATTACAATACCATTTTTTAGATTGTATGTAATTTTTATTTAGAATTCTAAATTTATACGTGTAGCTAATTTATAGAATTCATTTAAAATTCTAAAGAGACAATGGTTTAAGAACCTCTGCTACCATCGCCTGAGCTTCGATTGTGATTTATCGTCAAAACTCCAGCAGTAGATGATGCTTGTGGACGGTGGTGACAAAAGTTATTTAATATATATATATATATATATTGTATATATAAGTATATATATGCTGATTTAAAATACTTAGTGATGTTCTGTAACATGGGGTGGGAAAAGAGGTGTTACTATGTGTTGTATATGTGGTGATGGGTTGGGGGAACGGGTGGGTTGGTCATGTTGCAGGGGGTGGGTTATACTTCGGTGGATGGGTGGGTTGGGGGACGGCCAGTGGCTGGAAGGTAGGTTGTGGAAAAATGGGGTGGGTTGGACGCAGAGTGGGTGATGGTAATTGATGGTAAATTTCGTTTATTTTTTAAAATTATATAAGAATTGAAGTTGAAAAATTCTACTCTCCGTGTAGAATTCATACTTTTAAAATTGGTCATTTTGGAATTCTAAGCAGCATTTTTGCCTATCCAAACAATGGAATTTCAAAACTACGCTCCAATTCTAATTTCAAAACATAGAATTAGAATTGCCAAACACACTCAAAGATATATGATCAAATTTTAGAGGCACATTTTTTTTATTCCATTAAAGAACCACAAAAGAAATATAAATATTCAGCACACGTCATTATAAAATAACTACACACTTCTTTAATATGTATCTATCAAAAAAAAAATAGTATTTAATGAAGGTTGCATTAGTTGACGTGTAAAAAATATATTTTCACTAAAGGTAAAACTCAAGGTTGTGTTTGATGTGCAAGATAAAATGGAAGGATAAGATAACTTTATTATATCCCATGTTTGGTGTTCGTTGAGATTGGATATCTGGACAGATTATTTATTCCACTTACCCTTCTTATCCCACTGAGAGAGGGATTAACAAATCCCACCTAAAAGGTGGGATTGTTTTATCCTGTTCGCTTAGGATTAAATAATTATATCTGCTTTTCTAATCCGGCACGTTAAACATACTCTAAAAGTATTGTTCACATATCTAAAACACAATTTAAATAAGGCTGAGATACGTGTGCCAAATAAATTTTATTTATTAATATGAGATTGGTTCATTGATTATGAAAAAAAAAATGATGCTTAGTTTGAAGAGTAAAGAAACAATGCAATGAATGGAATAATAGCATCTTTCCCTAGTTATTGTTGGGGTTTTTTTTTTTTTTTAAAATAATACAATTTAAAGGACAACTAGATGAAGTTATCGACCTTTAATGATAGTGGTAATTAAGTGACTAAAGTGATATGTATTAATACATATTCAATTTTGTATTTGAATTACAACAACTAAAATTAAATTCTTCGCTTTTTCCCATCAAAGTTCTAATGCCAGCTAACATTATCAATCTTTTAAATTATTTGCAAAGCAATCGTATTCAGTTCAAAGTTAGCAAAATAACAAAACTGGTCTACGAAGATGTGTACACAATATTGGGCCAGAGACACAAATATATTGGAAACCTCAAAAGGAATTTCATTGGGCCCAAACCCACCTGGAATTAATTACTGGACACCCAACCCCTGAATATAAATGACAATTATTTTACGGGAAAAAAATGTCTGGCTTCCACTAGTTCAGTTTCTAGAAATTTTGTAAAAAAATTGGACAAATAATTTATACTTATTTCAAATTAAGAGTCCATAATTTATTTTAAAAGTGCCAGAGTAACTGTACGAATCCACTAGTTCAGTTTTATTTGTTTTTATTTTTTTCAATCAACGGGAAAACCCTCAAATTTATTGATAAAAGAAACGACTATTACGAACTCTTACATCAAATATTAGGAAGACTCGACCTATCCATTCTATTCATACCTCTACCTTTTCAGGGCATCAACTTACAATCATAAAATGTTACATTCTTAATTTACATATTTTACTTTATATTTTATATTTTATATTATTGACATTTGCATAATACTTATTATAGTGGTTTAATTGTTAATCTCGGGAGAAATTGTAGGGATTAGCTGTTTGTTTGAAGATGTGGGCAAGTTAGTGGATATGATAGAGTTTGTTAGTGAAATAACAAGTTTAGCTATTTCTTCAATGTTAATAAAATATCTGTCGAATATTGAATGAAAATATATTGAAGCTTTGCTTTAATGGAGGTCGGGTTCTCATTAATTTGAACCAAAAGAGGTTTTCATCCCCTTTTAAGCCGACTTTCTTCCTTGTTCTTATTTTTATTTTATATATGTGTTCATATCAATTGGTATCAGAGGCAAGTGTAATGAAACCAACAGTAGAACAACAGTTGGACCGTTTAGAAGCTATGTTGGTTACATTGAATGTTAACCAAGGGAAAATATTCAAAGAATTTGAGAACATGCTTGCAGTCGCTAATTCATGCTTAACAAGCTAATAGATTCAAGTGACAAAGCGGTGTTTAAGAAACATCTGCAATTTATAAATGACGATCCAACGACTAGTGTTGATCGAACTATTACTAGTGGTGTTATTGAAAATACTACAATGCCACCTTCGGTAGTGACTTCAAACACCGTTTCAATCAAATTTGTTGGTGGATTTGAATCGGTAGTTGCGGAATTTTGGCAAAAATGTGTTGTTAATAAATTTACAAATTATGCCAAAAAGAATCTACATGATGTGTACAAGAAAGATGTTAAGATGGATAATTGGGCTTATTGTTATTAGTGGAAGAACAATTTTGTGTCTCTCTTCAAGGGGCACGGCACTCTTGTTAAGTCACATATGGTTGGGCCAATTATATCAAAGGTAATGGTGGCAGTTGCATCCATGGCGGGAATGAATTGCTAGAGGAAGAAAGCCATTGGCTAGATTCGCTAATGGTGTTTCTTGAAAATTAATATTTGGAGAAGATTGCTACCCTAAAAATTCAAAGGAATGGTTTACATGTTGCATAGTTCAGTTACAATATATTTTTTCTAAAAGCTCGTATTTGGGATCCGGGTGGAGGAAAAAAAATTGCACTTGCAACCTTGAGGACAAGGTTGTTTCCAAGGGGGAAGGAATGTTATGTGCTTAATTAATTAACTTACTTTATATTTTATCTATGGATATTAGGATAATATTTCAGTGGTTTGTTATTGTTAGGAGAAATTATAGGAATTAGTTTAGTTGTGATATAGGCAAGTTAGCGAAGTAGAGGGTTCTAGTTAGTGGAGTACTGCTTTTTGCTGGTCTATATAAGTATGTTTAGTGATAATAAATAATATGTAAAATATTGAATGAAAATATACTAAAGTTTTGCTTTAATGGAGGTCAGGTTCTCCTCCATTTGAATCATAAAGTTTTGCTTTAATGGAAGTCGGGTTCTCCTCCATTTGAATCAAAAGAGTTTTTCGTCCCAATCAAAAGGACTTTCGTCCCCATTTTTGTTATTCATATTTTACAAGCATGTTCGTATCAATCGGTATCAAAGGCAGGTGTACTGAAATCAACAGTAGAACAACGGTTAGATTGTTTGGAAGCTATGTTGGCTACATTACATGTAAATCAAGGGAAAATATTCAAAGAATTTAAGAACATGCTCACAACTACTAATTCACGACTTAACAAGCTGATGGATTTAACTGACAAATCAGTGTTCAAAAAACATCTGCAATTCATAAATGACGATTCAACGACCAGTGTTGATCAAATTATTATTGAAAACACCACAGTGCCACCTTCAGTAGAGACTAAAAACACTGTTTCAGTTAAATTTATCGATGGATTTGAATCGGTAAGTGCTGAATATTGGCGAAAATATGTTGTCAATAAATTTGCAAAAAGATTTTCTTATGCCAAAGAGAATCTGCATGATATGTACAATAAAGATTTTAAGATGGATAATTGTAGTAATTGTTATTGGCGGAAAAACAATTTTGTGTCTCTCTTCAAGGAGCATGGCACGCTTGTCAAGTCATATATGGTTGGACCAATTTATATCATCGTAATGATAGCAGTTGCATCCATGGCGTGAACAAATTGTTAGGGGAAGAAAGCTATATATTGGTCAGATCCCCTAATGGTGTTTCCTGAAAAATATTTTTTGGAGAAGATTGCTACCTTAATTTACATGTTGCACAGTTCAACTACAATATATTTCTTCTAAAAGCTCGTATTTAGGATATGGGTGGAGAAAAAAAAAATTGCACTTGCAACCTTGAGGACAAAGGTTGTTTTCAAGGAGGAAGGAATGTTACGTGCTTAATTTAATATTTTATTATTGACATTTGCATAATACTTATAGTGGTTTAATTGTTAGTCTTGGGAGAAACTATAGGGGTTAGTTGTTTGTTTGAAGATATAGACAAGTTAGCGGATTTAGTAGAGTTTGTTATTGAAGTAGTGAAATTTAGCTTGTGGGGGTAGTGGAGTGTGTTTGCTTAGTTTATATATGTCTCTACAATGTTAATAAAATATATGCCGAATATTGAATGAAAATACATTGAAACTTTGCTTTAATGGAGGTTGGGCTCTTCTCAATTTAAACCAAAAGAGGTTTTCGTCACCCTCTAAACGGACTCTCTTCCCCATTCATATTTTTATTTTATGAATATGTTCATATCAGTAACTCTCCTCCTCTTTAGGCCATCTCTACCGGTAAAGCTAAAAGGTAAAGTTGGCTTATTTTTGGCTCCATTACAACTTGAAAAAATTAGATGCATATGTTAAATGCCGAAGTTAAATTAAAATTACTTGTAAACAATTATTTCTTAACCCTATATGACACAAATTGTGTCGTTCCAAAAAAAAGCTACACGGAGTGATATTTTCAATGTCGTTTAATGCATATATTTTAAAATTAGCAAAAAAATTATTTTATAAATATGATGAAGGGAAAAATTCTTCCCTTTAAGGAGATCCAAAATGCTCCCCATCTGACAACTGGTGGATCAAGGCACCAGAGAACTTTTTAGTATAATCTACACAAGAACTAAAGAATCTACCTCAATTTCAACATTCATTAACTCCGTATCATAACACATTTGCAGACCTTGCATCATAGTTAAAGTTTTAGCCCTCATAGTAGTACTAATCATATACCAGTTAGCCTTAACAACAATTAAATTTTTAGTATTAGTCCTGGTAATACAGCCCCCTCCACTAGGACATAGTTTACTTTTAGGCCTCGTTTAATTCACGGAAGGAAAATCAATTCTTTTGTCTTTACCATGGAAGTGGGAAACTAAAGTTCCTGTCAAATTCATTTTATTATATTTGGTAAAGCATGAAAAATATTTAGGTAGGGGTATTAATTGTTTAGAATACTGCCGGTTATAGTCCTCTCATTTCATTTAAGACACAAAATTAGAATCCTTCTCATTTGATTTGTTTAACCATTAACTCGTCCAAAAATTTTATAATAAACGTTAGGAAATCACAAAGAAAAATTAATTCCATGAGTTTTGAGAGGAATGCCTTTACCCCCTACTTTTATCTCTGTCAATGAAAGGAAAAGAAAGGAAAAACTTCCCTTTCTAAATGCTCAAATCCGTAAACTAAACGATACAAAACCAACCAAAACAAGTAATGTCGTAGCGGGATGATTGATAGAAAATTCCTTGCCTACCCATCCTCTTGTTAAGAATGTTATTTTTTTTGAAAAATGGATTCATTAATTTCTTCAATATTATGAATAATCTCTTGCACCGAAAAGGGAGAGTCATCATACCTTCCAGCATTTTGCTTCTGCACAACGTCCATCAAATATCATTGGGAAACCAGACTCGTAGCCCCACTCCATATACCCAACTTGTGGCCCAAATGATTCCACACAGCCTGAGCAATACTACTTTGCACAAAGACATGGCTGATTGATTCAATATAAGAGTTTTTGCGGCAACAACATTGTCTAGTTCGCATTGAAAGTCATAAATTCCGTAGACCACCTCATATACAATAATAAATAATTTTTGTTATTAATCATTGGTGATATATATTTCTAAAATATACGTAAGTTAAATATAAACTCTTTTTTTTTTAAAAAAAAAAAAAAAAAAAAAAAAAAGATCTAAGTCTCTTCCTTAATTTTACAATTAAATATAAACTCTTAATTTGTTAGTGAATATAATATCACCCGATAACGACTATAAGAACAAACAACGCCGAAAAATGAATATTTGTGTTCCCACGGGCAAGCCCATCATCTAGAAGTTGTTTTGGTTGAAAAACATTGAAGTGTTATATAAATACCCGTCACGTCCATCGACCACACATAAATTTGTTTGCAGACCTATTCAAAATTTTATCATTATTTTTTAATTAAACTGTGTACCTAAAATACCGTAGTTTTGACAAGTTGTCAAATGAAAACAAATGGCCTGTGGGCCCAAATGGGGCCCACTACCACGACTAAGTCATATGTGGGGCTCTTTCTTTATCACACTGTATTTGATGGGTCGATGTATAAGTTCTTTTGTGTGGGGTGGGAGCTGTAACAAATGAAAGGTAGTAAACAAATCGACTCCCTAGCCCCGGAGACAAAGCCATGTGAAGTTGTGAACATCAATCCACTTTTACTTACTTTTCTTGGATGTTTTAAATTGGGGGCGATAATTTGATTCCACAAAATATTTTATTTTTCTCTTACTTTTATTTGGTACGTATTTTAATATCAAATAAGATATTTATTATTTAATTTTTAAGAATCAAATATAAATTTATATACTTAGTATTTAGAAGTTGAGTAAGACATTGGCAAATTCATACTTGATTCTTGAAAAACTGAATAACATGCACCTTATTTAGTTATAAAAAAACCAAGTATTTTGTAAAGTAAAAATATCACCACCTTTAAATTACATTACTAATTTTTCAACCATTTAAGGATTAATTAATGTACTAAATTTTACTATTAGAGTTAGATTGTATTTTTTTTATTATTATCATTTACCATGTGAAAAATTATTGTTTCTTGAAAAATACTAAAGTTTTAAGATAAGATAATCAATATGAGACAAAGAGAATAAATTATACTAATGTTGTCAAGAGTGGACTCAGTTCCGACTGACCGGAGCTATAAGTAGCCAAATATATTTTATCAAATATTATTAAATATTAAATTTTAGTTTTAATACAATTCATTTTGATAAAATATAATTAAATATTGCTGTTAGCTCATTCATTCAAAAAATCATAGGTCTACTCTCTAAAATTTTTATTTTTTTTAATTTAAATATTTTCTAATATCACAAAATATTCCGGCAAGCAACTCTTATATGTTATCATCTTGGATTCTTAAACATGAAAGAAGCCAAAACCTCATGACAAAACACAGTCACTTTATTTCGTTATTCTTTATAGTTGTCATTGTCACTGTCACGTCGTCTTGATTGGAGGTGGGAACTTTATCTTCCCACTTTATGTGGTCATTTGTATCATGCGAGTCTCTGATTATAATAAATCATCCGGGTGCAACTTCGTAGGGCTGGGACCGGTTCGGTTCTTGTCCTAAATGATAAGAACCGGAACCGAGAACCAAAAATTAAAAACGGTTCGGTTTTTAGCTTTTTTTTTCAAGAACCGAAAGTGGAACCGAACCGGTTCTAACGGTTCGGTTCTTCGGGGAACCGTTGGAACCGTTAGAACCGTTAGAACCGTTAATAATCGTAGGAACCGGCCAAAAACGGTTCTAACGGTTCTTCGGGGAACCGTTAGAACCGTTAGAACCGTTAAAACCCTTAAAATTGCTAAAAAACCGGTTTAAAACCCTTAGAACGGTTCCTAACGGTTCCTTTAATTAAATTGACCAAGGAACCGAGAACCGAACCGTTAATAACAATTAGGAACCGAACCGGTAAAAAAGTCCACTTTAATAATAAGAACCGAACCGAACCGGTTTTTTTTCGGTTTTTTCGGTTCGGTTTTCGGTTTTCCGGTTTATTATCCCAGCCCTACAACTTCGTGAGTTTTTTTGTATGAATAGGGTATTTTTTAAACTTATTTTGGTGAATAGGATCTTTTTGATCTTATTTTAGTTAAATAGGGTAGTTTTGATTAGGGATCGCGTGGATTACTTGTTGGACCACTTGTCTTATATGAGGGGACCACTTGTAATTACAAGTTCTTACCATGAACTATCTTAGAGTAATTCTGTCTACCCTTATTATTTTATAATAAGGAATCTAGTCCGACCAATCTATGTCGTCTATGTTTGTATTTCTGTTAGGCGTCTATATAAAAATTATCAGACGGGTCTCTTGCTGGTGAATCACTATCTGGTTCACTTGGTGAACTTGGAGGAGGATGAGGTCTAAGAATTTCACTCCAGCTCAATCCGTATGGGCACTGATGGAGCTGTGAGGCTGCAAGTAGTCTCCACGGAAAGTCTATTAGATTTAAGGTTTCTAGCCTGTAGTCTGGGATATTCCAATTTATATCGTATACAATATCTCTCACAGGGGTTAAGATATTGTTTTCTATATACGAGTCTAATTCTTGGTCCCCGTAATTGGATAATAACTGTTTGTAAGCATGTAGGAACGTCTCTAGTCTTCTTCTCTGATTAGTTTTTCTAGTTTCTTGCGTACTAGTTGATTTCCACAAACGTACTTAGGCGTTGTCTCTTCCTTAAAGGTCTCTGAGATTATTTACTTCCTCTTCGTCTAATTCCAGCGTTTTCCTGGAAGTTTTCATGTATGTGGAATTCTGCAGTCTCTGCAAGTCTTCTTCTCTGCACAAACTTTAGTTTTTCTAAAGTTTCTTGTAGTACTCGTCTAGCCGCAGCCCCCAACCGAGATCGTGGATTCCTCCACAAACGTCCACTTGGGCGTTGTCTCTTCCTTGAGGAAGGTCTCTTCGAGGATTATTTACTTCTTATTTCTCTTCGTCTATATTCTCAACTAATGCTTGGATATAATTATCTGTAGCGTTTTCTAAGTCTGGAAGTTTCCTTACTTCTCTATGAAAACTATTCAAACACCCACTTGCAAAGGGCGAATTGGTGTAACAAATTCGTAAGGAAAGCAAAGTAAATTTTCAATCTCTGGTTTAAACGTATGAAAGATAGTTCATTTTCGAATTATCCTTCGTACGATCTTTTGTTTGTTTTCTAGTAAAACAAACTGGCGACTCTATAAAACACGTTTTCAAATAAAACCGAGAACGGAGGACTCTTTTCTCCTTCTCGGGTCGCGGGTCCGGATTCTCACACTTTGTTCTTCTGGGTTTAGTAGACCCCACCTTAATATAGGTTGGATACTTCTAATGTCTGTCTGATTTACGAAGTTTTCGTAATCACGGTCTATATTGCTCATAAATTAATTATGTGCTGATTTCTTTGTCTTAAATATTTAGCTAGCAATAAGTACTCACAAATAATTATAACAATAATATACCTGAATAAGATGTCTGGTCCACCTTGCTTCCGATCGCCTTTCTTGCCTTCTTCTTCCGTCTGTAGTCTGTTCTGTCTTGTCTGCGTTTGTTCTCACTATTCATCCACCTGCAATAGGATCGGTCATTCGTTTTCTGCCTATGCCTCAATCGCCTAACGCACCCTTGCTAACGGCTTCTCGGCTACAGCACCTGCCAGCAACAACCTCAAAAATGGCCACTCACCGATCTTGTATGAATCAGAGAGAAGGATTCTTACGGGGAACCCGCAGATAAACAGGTCTAATTTTTTGGAAAATTTCAACAGAACTCGGAGATTAATGGAAGTTGTACTGAAGGAGAAACATAATTTTATTCAAGTAAAATTATTATTACAAACTATTTGCTTTCCTTTTGCTAACTAAAGAAAGCTTTACTCACTCATGCTTTCTAAAAATTCTAAGCTGAGAATGAAAAAACTCTTCTAAGCTGCTAAAACAACTCTTACTTACAAATGAAAACTCCTTCTCCTTATATAGGGAAGATACAGACTCAACAACTGACTACCGGCTGCTAAAAGCAATCCGGTTAACAAGACAGGCCCCACAAGCTTTAAAGGCACTAGGCGAATAGTGAGTGAAGGAGGCTTGCCGACACGCATTACAACAAACAACAAATTACATATAATAATGCATCTGACGATTACACACAATAATGCACATCGGGTGCTGCTTTTGTGGCCCCATCGACATGTGCGAGTACAATACTACAATCAGTCTCTTTTACAAAGTAAAAAAAACAATAATTAGAAAAGAAAGATTCGTCTGGTCTGTTAATAATTTACAATTTCAAGAGGCGTCATTGCTTACGTTTTTGTAGGCTGGCGTCTCTGAGTCGTCATTGCTTACGATTCTGCATAAGCTGATGTCTGTTTCTTTAGTCGTCGGCTGTCACCTTGATGTAGTCGTTTGGGCTAGGTGCTCTACTGGCGACGTCTTGTTGGTAAGTCTGGATGGAGCCTTTAATAGTGCTCCAATATTCTTCTATATTGGCAATATTGGAAGTGGTGGTTAGAATTATCACTTCCGTGCCCTTGGTCTGTCCTCTAGTCATCCTCCCTCCAAAGAGTTCTTGAGATTGGATGATTAGATCTTCTTCTTGGCACACTGTGTACCATTTTTCTTCACTTAAAAGTTCTTCCATAATCCTTATGATTCCCAAGGATCGGTTAACTTTTAAGGCCGTAGGGTTCTGTCTTCCTTCAATGGGCTCGAGTTCAGCTGAACAGAGTCCTTCTACGTCTGAGCATGGTTCTTCTGAGAACCGCACAAGCTGGAATCCCCTAATTTCATTGTTGAACCCTGCTTCTGGTCCAATAGAATAACTTCTTAAATATAAAGGAATGTATTCTTTAACTGTCTCAATGTAATTGGCTATTTTTTCGCCAAAACAGTCTGCATCTATGGTTTCCTGTACAAAAATTTGACCAATGAGTCCTTGGCTAGCCAAGAGCTCTACAGGAATGTCTGTCTTTTCCCAAATATTTATCTGAGGTACTTCTTCACAGAATCCCTTCATAAACGATGCATGCCCTGGGATCGTTCTGTTGAAGAGATAATTGCCGATTTCCTTTAAGGTTTCAGCAATGTCTAGGTTTAATGCGTCTAGGTTCATTGTTTCATTATTTTCTACCTCTCGTTCTTTTCTTAACGGGATAAGAAGATTGATGAAGAACCTTTTCTTTTCATAAACAAGATCTTTCTTCTTGTTTTCATTCGGTGCTATTTGACCTGTGGCTTTAGCAGAGGTCATTTCTTGGGGTCTAGGAGCTTCTATCAAGTTCCTGGGAGGAGCTGGGTTTATCTGGGAGATAGCAATCCACTGCATCCTCATAAATCTGGCTGCAGCAACCAAATTTTGTCTAAACTCTATTTTGAGGTTATTGGACTGATTCCACCATAGAGCGTCTATTAGGGTGAGGGTTTCTTTAGTAAATTCTCCTCTGAATTTAGCTAAGTCTGGAAACCTCTGGTCTGGTCTGTATTCAGGGAAGAACATTCCTCCGATTATCTTGTTCTGTCTGCAAATTCCTTCACTCCTTCTTCCTGGGGGAATAAGTATTTCATCTAGACTTTCTATAATAGGTCTAGGCATCTTTATCTTGCTTTTTTCGCTAGCCTGAGTCTGAGGGTCATATGCACCTTGTAGGTACCTGGCGACCTCAACCTGATCGATGAATCTGGTCTTTCTGCTGGAGCTTCCCTTTGTCTCCATTGGTCTAGTCTGTCTGTTTGTGGATAACATAAAACAAATTATTAGATTTTCAGCAAACACATGTTCTCTTAAAATAATATCAGGAACTGTATTCTTTTTTCCCTTAATATGAATTATGCTAAAATCATAATCACTAAGAGATTGTTGCCATCTAATTAATCTATTAGTCTTTGATCTATTCAAATTTAGATCTCTAAATCCGACAACATAGCTGGAGTCTGTATACACCGTAAAGTGTTTTGGTCTTAAAAAGAGCATGTATTTCTCTATTGCTCTAACAATGACGAGAACTTCTTTCTCGTGTGTTGTATATCTAGTTTCGGGATCAGTAAATGTCCCTGAGCTGTATTTACATAACTTTTTCTTCTTAGTCTGATAGTCTAAAGCATAGTAGATTGCACCCCATTGTTTATCTGAAGCATCTGTTTCTACTATGAAGATGTCCTCTGTATTAGGCATCTCTAATCCAGGGATATTTCTGACTTCTTCTTTTAGTTTAGTCATTATATCCATGTCGTCTTTTGTCCAATTAAATGGATTAGTCTTTTCTGTTCCTTTTAATTTAGCGGTAAAACTTTTCTTTTTTCGGCTAAATCTTTAAGGTAGTCTGTGGCACAATTAAACAACCCAAAGAAGCTTTGTAATTGTTTTCTGTCAATGATTCTATCTGGAAAGTCTAAATCTTTCTGGTAATATGGTCTAGAGGAGATATTTTTCCATTCCTTATATGGACTCCTATGAAGTCTATTTTTTCTTGAAATAGAAACATCTTTTTATGAGAGATAATAATGCCGTGATTATTAAATTTGGTTATTATTATTCTAAGATGTTCTATATGATCTTCTTCTGTATGGCTTGCTATTAATACATCATCAATGTATACTAAGCAAAACTCTGAATACTTTCTAAAAATGTTGTATATCCTTCTCTGAAAGACTTGTGGAGCATTTTTGTATCCAAATGGCATTACTAGCCACTCATACTTTTCTTATGGTACGCTAAAAGCCGTCCACAGTATAGAGTCTGGATGCATTTTTATTTGTCAGAAACCGGACTTACAATCAAATTTGCTAAATATCTTTCTATTTTCAATAAGAATAATAAGATTATTCTTATCTGATATGTTGTATGAATCAAACTCACAATTCTTATTGAGAGCTCTATAGTCTAATACCATTCGTCTTTTTCCTCTTTTCTTTTCTGATTCATTTTCAACATAAAAGGCAAGGCTATTATGTCTATTAATGCTTTCTTGAATCATTCTACCCTTGAGTAGACTATCTATCTCTGTTTGTAATTCTTCTCTACCTCTTTGGGAATATCCTTTCTTATAAGTGCCTCCATTTATGGTGGCGTCTGGGTTTATGGGTATGATTTGGCAATATGCCTTATCTTTTTTCCTATTTTTCTATAGGATTTTCTCCAGTAGTCGGAATTGCTAATTCCTTGATCTTATCATTTTCTACTTCTAAGGATCTGATGTCTATCTTCTTTTTTTTCTCATTTCTTGGATTGCCAAGAGTTGATGTCTAGTCTGATCAATAATTTCTTGTTGGATTAATGTTATCTGTTTATAACATTTCTTGTCTGGACAAGTGCATTTGTGTTTAAGAGGGGCGGTAATTTCTTCTATTTCACCACACTTAGCTGTAGAACTCTGAGGGGGGACCCATGAAGGTTTTACTTGCATGAGGTCAAATACTCGGTCTTTTGATATGAGCATTGTCTGAGTATCAAATTTGCTGATATGAGATAATTCTATTTTATCATCATACTGAGTAAAAGGCTGAGTCTTTTTAAGGAAATCATTTCTAATTAAAAGATTTCCTGTGAATTTACAAGGTGGATCCATAACATAGAATTCATGTGTAAATTCATTGTCTCCTATTTGGAAATAAATAGGTATAGTCTGTAATGGGAGTTCAAAGTAATCCCCATTAGCAACTCGTCCGGAGATAAGTTGATCGCTAGGTCTA
Organism: Lonicera japonica; assembly: GCA_021464415.1. NCBI lineage: Eukaryota > Viridiplantae > Streptophyta > Magnoliopsida > Dipsacales > Caprifoliaceae > Lonicera > Lonicera japonica. The sequence continues at coordinate 51,497,758 of CM038471.1, forward strand.
TAATACTCATCTGGAAAAGCATTTGCTTTGCAGATACTGGTAGTACATCCGGTATCTAGTAATGCAGAGAGTAGTCTAGGATAATCTGGATTAAGAATCTTTATTTCAATGAGACTCATGAAATTTTCTTTGGTTGAGATTCTTAGATTATTCTGTTATCTGATTTCAATTCCTTTTAGAGGATTTGAAATATCAGGGATTGTCTGAGAGGGACATTCATCTATTTTTCTTTTTCCCTCCTTAATCTTTCTGAGTCTATTTGTATCAATTTCTTGATAGTATTTATCTATGTCTATGTCTAGTATGTGATCATACTTCTTTTCATACATAGTACGAAATTTTTGTCTTCATCAGTCTTCATGGTAATGAAGCTTGCATGTAATGCATACCATGAATAACTCAAGTGATATTGTTGTAAAACAATAATCACAAGTGAAGTCTACAGGGCTACATTTCATCTCAAACTTACACCTATGGCTTAAGTCTGTGTAGCACTGTGGTATTATAACCATTCTTTTTGGTTAAGAAGGTCGCCATACGTCTGTTAGATTACAGTAGTAAATGGCTTCTTCATAGTCTAGATAAATTACTTCATCTAATGGTTCATCATCATCATCAACTGTGGTGATAACAAAACATTCTTTGAATTCTTCTTCTTCTTCTTCAGAAGAAGAAGAAGGTTCACTGTCTGACTCAGTTGTATATGCACTATATACACTGGCATTGTCATCTATTTCAAAATCTGATAATTCGATATTATAGATGAGGTCTAAATCTTGTGTGTCAGCTTGGGTAAGCATAACTTCTACAAGTCTAACGCTAGGTTTTATCTCTTTGTTCTCTCTTTGAGAACAATTTTTAGCGAAATGTCCAGTCTTTCCACACACCCAACATTCATTCTTTGAATTGTAGGTGGTTGGCTTCTTATCTTCGCCCTTTCTATAATTAGGCACTTTCTTTCTAGTGTCTGAATTTTTCTTGAAATATCTCCTTCTAGGAAATAATTTCTTTCTCTTCTTTGAATTTCTAAAGCTAGTCGATTTTCTGAATTTATATATTTTATTATTAGGGTATGTATTAATCGTAGCTTTGAAAGTCTGTTTCCAATGTTTCTTCTTATGACTCTTGGAAGAACTTCTTCCACATCCCCATTGGATAGGTGCTATGTCTTTTTCATCTTTGATTGAAGGCATATTTTTAAATGTCTCCTTAATCAAAGCGTCTTGTGCTTTTTCGCGTTTCTTAGCGATGATGTAATCTTTGGCAAAATTTATTCTTTTACCAAGAGTATCTTCTTTAGTATTATTAACTCCAGGGCACTTTCTATATTCATTAATAAGAAGGTGTCCAATGGCTGGGAGTTTTCTAAAATACTCGTCTTTAAGAGTTGTAGTAAACTCTTTTATCTGATAATACAACGTTTCATAGTTATTACTATATTCGTTGATCTTGTCTAAACTGCATATGCTAAGTAATGATAACTTAGTTTTTGCTACGTCTACTTCTGATTCTTGGGCAATGTGACTTGCACCAATGAATTCGGCTGTAAAGAGTTGTACATAACCGTTTACAGTTCTTTGGTCTCTTGTCTCATTGAATTTGCTAGTTTAGTTATACTAGCTTCGTCTGTTGCTGTTCTTAAACTATCTAAATAATTTTTTACAATTCCTTTTAAGGATTGCTCAGCATAACGTCTACATGATTCTGCATCCTAACTTTCGTTAGACGCAAAGCACATGTGCATCTGATCTTGCCATTCTTTTAAGGCATTCTTTCTATCTTGTACATTATCCAAGTTTAGGTAGATACCTATCGGATTGATGGCTACTGAAGCCATATTCTTTATACTTTGGAAGTCTATGGCTATCGTGGGTAATCCCTTGACATAGTCTGGTTTAGTCATAATAATACTGTCACTATAAATAGGAATATTTATAGCAGAATGAGTCTCAAATAGATTAAACCTACTTCTAGAGGTTTCTCCTATTTTAGCACTGTCTCTTCCTGGGATTGCCGTAGCAACTAGAAACACTTGTTGTTCTTCATCTTTTTCTTTAAGTCTTAGTTTTCTAAGGAGCTCCTTTGTGTCCCGAGAATTTCTTAAGTATTTTATAATCTCGCTAGATATCATCATATTGTATCTAGTTGATTTGCTTCTTTCAAGATTATTTTTGTATGTGTCTCTTTCTTGATCTGTTAGGTCCTGTCCAAAGTTTTGGATTCTGGCCTTCTCATACAAAATATCATGATTGTCTATAGAATTTCTGGGTCTATAATTCGGAGCATGTTGTAACATTATAGCAGTGCTAGCAGTACTACATTCTCCTTCTGAAGGGTCATCCAATGTAGAATCTCCCATGTTTCTAAATCTTGATTCCTTAGTTCTAATGCTTTTTGCTTTGAATTTTGGAGGAGCAAACTGTATATTAATATTGCCTGTGATATTATCTTGAGCAATATATAAAGGTTCATTCTGTATAGCCTTTGTCTCTTGGAATTCTGGCAACTGCCAGAGAGTCTTAGCATGTTCTTTCATAGGTCCAGTATTTCTTATTCTGTACGTATTATTAAAGTTTGAAGTATTCGTTCTAACAAGGATTTGTTCATTCACTATTCCTTGTGGAATACCTGGTTGCATTCCTTCGAATGCTTTCTGGGAAAACTTAACATAGCTTTGATATTCTATGTTAATGTTTGCGTCTAGTAACACATAATCTTCATAGCCTGTGGCATATAAGATTAACTTAAAGTGTTTAGCTGTAGGTATAGATACTGTAAACGCAGAGTGACATTGAAGTATCCTATATTGTCTGACATCTTTAATTGGGCTATTCCAACTAGGCTCTTCTGAAAATCTTTCCATCTTTTGTCAACTAAGCAACAAATGATGTTAACTTTATTCTGCAGTCTATGCAGTCCTTGAATTCTTGCTTGGAAGAGTCCAAAGGTTAGGAATTGAAAGTTTATGTCTGTTCCTCGTGATCTTAACCAGTCTGGTTCGAAGATCTGAATTTCTGTATAATTCTTTTCGAGGATGTGATTCCTACTACAATAGGTCATGTTGTAGCTAGGTGTCTTAGGGATAGCTCCTTCTCGGAACAAGTCTATGTATCTAACTGGAGGAAGCTGTCCATTACTTATGGATTCTTCTGCATACTTCCAGTCCATTTCTCCCATTCTTTCCATTGAAGTGGGTGTGAAATATTTCTTTCTCTTCACCATGTTCTTATGTTGGAGGAAGAGTCTCTTACTCTTTGGATCATCATATTTTGATGTCCAATGCTAGGGGTAAGGCTAGCTATCTTCTTAGTCTTGTCTAATCCATCATTTATGATTCTTCCTATTGAAGATTATTCTTTTATTATGACTGATGGAGTTTCTTTGAACTTGCAAGTGATTTCTTGCTTCTGATCAATTTTCTTCTCAATTCTATCTAATGATTCTGAATAATCATTTTGTCTTTTAATTTGACTAATAAGGGTTTCTCTAAGAGCCAACTGGTCTTTATACAACTTAATGTATAATTCTTCATTTACAGTTTTAGTATTTTCTTTTAGAGAACTATATGCTGTTGCAATATATTTTTTTAATTCATGCACATTCATATTCTTTGAGTCTTGTCTAGAGGCAATCTCTTCTGTAAGTATAGCATCTAAAGCTTTGAAACTTCTTTCAAGCTTATCGACATACATCAATATATGAGGTGTGTCTAAATCTGTTTGGCTCGTCTGATTAGGTTTTTCATAAATGGCTTGTATTCCATTCATGATTTCCTTTAACTGTCTTTCTACCTTATCTGAATTTTTCCTAAATTCGTTTATGGTAGCTTCTTAAGTCTTGAAATGGTTCTCCCATTTTCCGTCTAGATAATATGCTAAGTTTTGTTGGAACTTAACAAAATCATTATAGAAGGTTCTCAATCCTTCAGTCTTAGCTTGTAAATCATTTCTTATATTTTAAGCAAAATTATACTTGCAATCTTGGGTAGCTGCTATAGCTGTAGAAATGAAGTTTAGTCTATCTAGGATACAGAGTGCTGTTTTGTTAGCGCCACTGATCTCTGATTAAATGAATCTGCGAGAGAATCTTTCATCGCTCATCTTTTCTATTATCTTTCGATAAAAGTCTGATATATCTTGAGGAATGATTCCTCCTGGAACTTCTTTCCAGTCTGTATTAACTATTTCCATTTTTATATTTTTGGAATATAGTTGTGTAGTCTAGGTATAATCTTAGATTGCTCAGAGGATAATTTCTTGAGCTCAATGTCTAATTGGCCAATATGTTTGGTTAATTCGTCAATTTTTGTCTTTAGAGAAGGATTTTGCTCTTTGCAAATCTTTTTTGTTTCTCTAGTTGTGTTGAAGATTTCTCTCAACGTAGTAACAAAATCCGAAAGAGATTTGTTGGTCTAATTCTTTAATTAGTCTTTTATTATTTTTGGTCTCTAAATCCAGAAGGTGGATGTCTGTTTTGATCTTTTGGAGATCAATATGAGTCTTTTGCAAAATCAATAATAAATATTGGTTTTGGTCTAATAAGCAATTTATTGCTCTTGCAATAATCTGCTTGCTTTCTGAGTGTTTTAAAGGTATATGTTCTATATGTAAACAACCTTCAGTCTGAGTTGTTAAACACCCTTCTGTTCCGATGTGGTGAATCGAAATTGGTTGGTAGTCTGGATTTTGTTTCAAAAATAGAGGCGTAGATGCGAGGGAATATTCCCAAGGGCATCTATGTAAACAACCTCTCTTGTTTGAAGTCTGTGAGGAAAGGAGTTTGGGATAACTCTTCTACCTCTGATACCAATGGGGTTTTCGTCTCTTTCTAAAATCTGAAGGGTTACAAATTAATTTATAACCAAGTCTAAAGACTAAAGTCCAATTTCTAAAATTGTCTAATAAAGACAAAAAATCTAAATCGCCTTATTTATACAAATAAGTAGAAAAGTACCTTATTTTTACAAATAAGTTACGAAACCACCTTAGTCATAAAAAGAACTCCAACTTTGTTGGGAGGTCGGGTATCCTACCCCAAAAGGTATGGGTTGTATATCCATTTGATGCATATCTAACACAAGAAGCAAGAGGCATGGATAGAAGGAAAATAAACTTATTGAAAAAAGTATTAAAATAGTAGTACATAAATTAGGAGCATGCATTTAACCAAAAAAAAAATCTTGAAACATGGAACATGGAAAATAATAGTAATACATTTGTCACTTAAAGAAATAATACTAAATAAATTTGTCATTTTCAAGAGTACAAATATCCTATTAATATTTAAAATACATATAAATTTATTTAGTATGAGATATTATGTCACAAAATTATCTGCAAAGACAATCATAAATAAAATTTAAAAGCTCGTTCTCAATATTATACCCAAGTAGTGGTTCACCTATTATTTCTATTTAATTTTTGTAAATTATTTCGAATATTGAAATCCCGTATAGAAGGTTACTTATTATATTAGAATAAAAAACCTACATTCTTATCTAGTCTCCCCCCTTTTTTCTTTTTTTAAATAATGAAGAAAAAGAAATTCCACATCGCTTTATCTTTTATCAGTAATGACGTGTAAGACGTGTGGTGGGCGTTAAGCATATAGTTTGTGTGGACTGGAGTCGGACTAAGATTGTGTGTATGACTCGTGTCGACTCATCTCTTTTACTCTCGTGATCAATAGGATACAACGCGTCCCGTCCGACTCGTATCTTAGGTGTCCAACCCCGGACCTTTTTTCACTCGCCTTCAATGTAACAGCTCATCATTCAACTCAACCAACTCTCTCCTCTTCTATAAATCTCCACACACTTGAGTCAGTTAGGCATCTCCATTTATTTAACAATCAATAACTCTCCTCTCTTCATACTCAAAACCACAACAATAACCAACTTGAACAATAATTTATATTATTATTATCAATCAGATCCCCAATTCTGCGGGAAATTTTGATTCTGGGAAATTAACAGATCTGCTTTCCGTCAAGAAATCATTCCAAGAAAAATCCCCTTTTCCGTTTCTTCTGCAAATCAGATAGAGAAAAAATGGTAACTATGACTGCTTCACGTACTGGGAGACAACTCCAGCGTTACAATAATCAAGGCTCTCGTCAAGTTGTTGGGTTAGTTTCTATCTTTTTCTTTCATAGTTATCCATTTCTTGGAATCTATTTCGTTAAATTGAAGTTTCCATTGTTCTTTTGAATATTGAAGTCTAATTCTTATATTTTGAACTTTAAAATTGTGCAGATGTATACCTTACAGATTAAGAAAGACAAATCACTCACATATCCTTGTCGAGGAACTAGAAGTTCTCCTCATAAGCTCGCAGAAGAGTACAAAAATGATGTTCCCAAAGGTATTTATCATCTATTTTTACTTTTTCTTGTTACCATATGGCTATTTCACTTCATAATATATATATATATATACTTCAATAATTGTATACACGTAAAGAGCACACAAAATGACCCGTTAGTTACTAGATTTGTCTAACAGTTAAATAATTTCAAATACTTTGTGTGTAGTAATATTCTGATTCCTTTTTCCTTCTCTCCTGCATCAGTATTAATTGTTTGTGTATTGGTATGAAATGTTCAGGGTGGTTGGGAACTGGATGAATCCATGGTAGAAGCAGCTTCAAGAGAATGTATAGAGGAAGCAGGCATAGATGGCATTGTTGGTGTGAGTATTTTCACTAATCACTGCTTAATTTCATCGCGCTTCTCTCTCTCTGTGTATAGAAATTGAAATCCTATGCCATTTGTCTAATTAATTTTGTGCAATTGCAGTGTAAACTAGGTAAATGGAATTTTAAGAGCAAAAGTCAACCCAAATATCATGAAGGACACATGTTTGCTTTGCGAGTTACCGAAGAATTAGAAGCTTGGCCTGAGCAAAATGTCCGCCAACGCGTATGGGTACGTTTCAATATCTCCTCAAAAGGGACTATGAGCGTAATTTACATTTTATACCTATTAGAACTCATAGTACCTGCCTACCTTGTAATTCTAGATATTCTGTTGACTTCTAAAACACAGTGGGTGATAAACAGACAGTTGACCAACTGAGATCCATACTGGATCTAACCCTTGATCTTAATTTATACAATCTCTGATGTGTTATATTGAATTTTGATTATGCAGATGTCTGTAAAAGAAGCTAGAGAACTGTGCTCACATGGATGGATGATAGAAGCTCTAGATAAATTGGTTCATAGACTGGTTGCGCCTCGCCAAAGAAAGGAAGAAGAAAAGAGAGCATACTGTTCATTTGAACACAGAATAATAAGGTAGTTTGGCTCACAGTGGAGAAGAAGTTGAGAGTTGCATTGTTAGTTGATGATGCTGTCTCTTTTTTATTTTTCTTTTGAGCTAGAACGAGAATCGAACCCTTAACTCCTAACTCTTGATGCCAGCTAACGCCATAACTGTACTACAAAGTCATTGGTGTGCTTTTTTCACCTTTTTAGAAGTGCAATTTTCTAGCAACCACCACAAGAGGACTTGCTTGAGATTAGAGTGTAATATATGTTGTGTGTATAATGTCACTTGGATTCTCTTATTAATTGAAACCGATGTATGTTTTCAGAGATATGGTTGGATTCAAGTTTGATACTTTGATTAGCTATGAGCCTATGATAGATTCAGCCCCCTCGAACTGATCAAAATTCTGATTTATGAGTCGAGACTTGTGAAGTCTATTTACTAACAAGTCGACTCGTTAAACTGCCTTACAAAAATGGTGATCGGTGGCAGATGATTTGTAAGAACTACTATAATTACTCATTATATGTTCTAACCCTAAATTGCCCTGTAATCTCACAATTATACAAATGGCTGTTCAAGTAATTTGTTATAAACTTTACCAATATATATGTTTTTACCTCGGTTCTTAAATAATGAGTGACCAAAATTCTGTTATATATTTCATAAATTTATAAATCCGTAAGATCGAACACAATAAGATGCGGCTTTTAACATCATAAACTTTAAACCAATAATATTATAGTATAGTGATAATGGTAACCGTTGAGGGTCAAATACCTATCAGTTGTCATTGTAGACTCGGAGTTCAAAAAAAGAAAAAAGTGATAAACTTTAAATATGATATGAAATTGAGGTAATGCGCAATTTTTGAGGCTACATGCCTAGAGTTACAAGGAAATGTTTTGTGAATACCTTAATATTAATAAGATGGCACGGGTTTGACCGTACCGGTAGAAGAATTTAGTCTCGAGTGCATAAAGCTGGACTAGTTAGTAGTTACCCATAAACCACATGAACCAACAAAAGAGAAAAAAATAAAATAATTTAGATTAGTTGGGCTGACACTACAAATTATAATGTCTGGTCCAGGGTCTGCTAGGTCAACCTTAGGGTGGAATCTTCGAGTGGCCCAAGCCTGAATCACTCAAGCCCATACGAGTTAATTGTACTATTGTAGAGGAAAGAGACGAGTCCATGTGTATAATACTTCTCTTGCTAATAATCTTGTAGTCTGGTTGGTATTTTTATTATTCTCGATTAAGTCTTGAAACACGCTACACTTGTAACAATTAAAAATGGACTCGTGTCATGGATCAAAATTCAACGAAAATTATGAGGTTGAACTAAGTTGTATTAACTAAAAATTCTAAGATTTTTGCTACATTACATTTGGATTATGTGTAATCTATCCACACAAAAGTTGGTTATTTGATCATGTAGTAGTATAATATGGAGGCATAAAGTGTCAATTGCTATAAAAAAAAAATGTTATGGCAAAAATAATTATAGCTTCTGACAAAAAAATAATAATTAATGCATGAAATACTATTACATTGTGCTTTAAAAATACTTCATTGCTTTGGATATAGCATTACTTTCAATAAATGAAAGCAATAAAAGTTGTATCATATTACTTTTTAGAATAAGCAGCTCATTTGGCCACTAAACTTTTAGTTTTGTATTACTTTGTCTACTCAACTTTAAAATAAACCACTTTAACCATTAAACTTTTTGGTGAGTACCATATTGTTCATTTTGTCCAACTAAGACATTAAAAGTGACGGAATTAGGCCATGTGCCAAGTAACCACCACGGGAAAACGAGTGAATAAAGTAGTACAAAACTGAATGGTCAATAGGGTACTTGCTGAAAAATTTGATAATTAAAGTGGTTTGTTTTAAAGTTGAGCGAGTAAAGTGGTACAAAAATAAAAATTTAGTGACCAAATGAATTATTTACTCTACTTTTTAATAATATATGTATTGACAAGGAATATTTCCGTCCATAATTTTCATAATTTTCTAATTCAATAGGTAGTGACCAAAGCCGCAGAACAAAAGTAAGTACGATAATATGATAGAGAGATTGTCAAAACATTTTTTTTCTCAAGTTGGATTTTTTTTGTTTTGTACGTATGCCTACATTTCCAACTTCCATTAATTGCAAAGTTGACTTGCAATTCACTAACTCCTAGACAAATACAAACATTTTTTCGAGAAGGTCGGTCTAATAAAATATTGTAGTATATAGTTTATCATGTTTGAAATGGTCTAGTAAGATATTATTCTTTTTAAGCTAAGCTTGTAAGGTTTTTTTAATCTCCAAAAAACTCCTTATTAAAAAAGGCATGTGATCACATATATATATATATATATAAAACACATTTGTTTACCTTACCCAGATAATATAGGATGGATGCTCATAGTGTGTAATTGGTCATCATCCGCCATAACCACTCCGAGACACATACATTATCCCAGTTACAAAATCGTTAACAACGGGTTCGTTGAGAGTGAAAAAAGGCATAGTTGTATGACTTTTTCTTTATACGTGCTACTAATGATCTATAACTCAAATGATATGACTATCCCTTCTTTACATGAGTCACAATGTTCAAACCCCAATAGCATAATCTTTCATAAGATGGTAATGCAGGTATGATAAATTTAGAGGAAAAGTAAATTTTTGAAGAATAACTTGAGGTGGCAAGATGGTGATGGAGTTGTGGCTGAACAAAAGAGAAAACAAGTCTTCGAAAGAAATAGCTTGATGGCGGTGGTGATGAAGCAGCGGAATGTAAACCCAAACCCCATTAAGCCAGTTTTAATAAATCTTTGTAAGGAACAAGTTAATTTGATAGGGCTACCCCCATTTATAGCCCATTACAAGTTTTTAATAAAATATTCTTTATACTTATGTTACTGTATCGTGAACCTTACATATACTTGTTAGAACTAAAAGACTAAATGACATTAATGCATCTCACACTAAAAGAATGTATCAATTTGTACTATAAATATTTTTTTCAACACTTTGCACCCTATACATACAAATTATATCAATTTATTTTAATACTCCATCTCTGGTCATTTTTCAAAACTTTTGATCATACGAGCAAATTGCGTGTGGAATTAATAAGGGCATTTTGGACAAGAGATAATAAGAAACCTTCACTCCATTTTTGCTCCCCACTTTGGCACAAAAATTGGGAGTCCGCTTTTATAAGAAGAAGAAATGGGAAAGCATAGCCCTATTTCGCCATTAGGGTTTCATATTGAACTTCACACAATGAATTTTGTGATAGGAATGAAGGATGGATTTTATGGTAAAAAGTAAAGATGAATTTTTGTTGTAATAAATTTGAAGGATAATTTGATTTTGTGACATGAAGTAGGAAGTAATGATGGATTTTTCCATATTTTGATGTAATGAATATGGTGTATTAAATATGTAATATTAATGTAGCAATTCGCTCTTGTGGTCGGAGGTTTTGAAAATTTCCAGAAATGGTGCACTAAGATAAATTGATATAATTTGTATATACTGGGTGTAAAGTCTCAAAAAAAAAATTTAAACACAAATTAATATATTATTTTAATTTGAAGTGCATTAGTATCATCTCGTTGAACTAAAATAAAAGTCTCGTAGCCAATGGCCTTGTAGCCTGGTAGCATTATCTCTAATCTTGTATTAGAGAGGTCACAAGTTCGAAACCCATGGATGTAGTATTCAAACTTAATAAAGTGGTTTGTCCACCCTTTGTGGGTGGTTGGTGATATGTCCACCTCTTATGTGGGTGGTTGTTGATGCATATGGTTCGTGGTATGGTTCTTCTGGTTAGTGACAGAAGCTGAAGCTGGTTCGGTTCCGTTGGGAGACTCTCTTGAGAGTGACGCGAAGCAAATCTTACTTATTCATCTCTTGGTCAGCGAACTCCACAGTTTTGCCATAAAGTCGTTCTGTTATATTAAATTTTAATTTATATGTTTACGAAAAGTAACAAGTTTTTTCCTTTTTGAGCTTTGTTTTGTGAGTTTTTTACTTCATTGAAGAGCTTAATCAAGATAATCACCACCACGCACATACTACCATTTTAAACTTCTAAATTAGGAGGGTTAAAAGTACCATCTTCATTGATATGGGGGCTATAGCCCAAAAACTTGAAACCATGTGCATGGCTATAGATAGAGCCCTTCCCATTAATCGCATATCGAACCTAAGATATATTTAATGGAAGAATACTCCCCCATCATTTATTTTAAGATAGAAAATGCTAGATTTATCTATTTTTTAACAGATTAAAATGGCACCAATCTAATAAATTAGTGGGGATATATATGAAATGTGTGTATGTCTTTATTTAAATCTAAGTAGTGTTACAATTTTTTATTTTTTTTTTGTAAAATATGCTAGTTTATTTATCACTACTCTTTAAGAAATACCGGGGGTTGGCCTAGTGGTAGCTCACTAGGCTGCAAGTCCTTGGTCGACCGGTTGGTAGCCGGATCGATTATCGGCACTTGCAGAAAACCCACTTGAGCCATGCTCTTTACCACCTTGTGCGAGCTCTCGGAGCGGAGCAGAATAGTCAAGGTCGATGTGCGTGTAAGCTGGCCCGGACTTGGACACTGCTCGGTAAAGACAAAAAAAAAAAAACTTGCATGCACAATATATTTAATTTGAACTAAAAATTAAGATACAAATAGTAAGTAGTCTAGTGATAAATTTACATTTATATTGTAATATGCAATCTAAAAATTTGACAAAGATTCAAGACGATTGAACTTAATACAATAATAATAATAAAAAATCTTAGTAGTGTTATAACTGTTTGTATTTTTATTTTTGTAAAATATGTTAGTTTATTCAACACTACTATTTTAAGAAATACTAGTCTATGACTTGCACGCACGATATATTTAATTTGAACTAAAAATTAAGACAAAAATAGTAAGTCGTCTAGTGGTAAATGTAAATTTATATCGTAATATGCAATAAATTTGAAAAAGATTCAAGACAATTGAATCGATCTTGACTTAATATAATTAAAAAAAAACACATGTTACTAATAAGGTTCGAACCCATATCCCTCGGGTTAAAAGTAAAACCTTTGACCATTGAACCAATATTATATTATGTTTTATTTCAATTACATTATATGTGGATAATAATAAGGTGTGCATACATATCAATAAAATTATATTAAATCAAAAAAGTGCCGGAAGCAGTTATGACACTAAACTTGTAATATTTTCTAATTTTACCCTTCTTATTATTATACTAAAAAAAGTATGTTATTAATAAAATTCGAACTTGCTACTTCTAAGTTATAAGTAAATTTCTTTAACCATTAAACTAATAATATATTATATTATATTTATATATGTACATAAAAATAATGAATACATTATATTTCAAGTATATAAAGAGAGAGGCACGCAGCAGACAGTGAAAGGGAAAAACAAATGAGGCGTTTTAGCTTTCCAACTAACATGTTCAATCATTCAACGCACTGCGTGTGGTATTATAATTAGTTGGCTGTTGGCAAAACTTATTCCTCCATCATATTTATGTCCTTAAGAAAGCAAACTCCCCAAAAATTCTCACCTAAAACTTGTCTCATTATTTCCTTTTTCTCTTTCAAATATACTCTCGCCGTTTTAAATTGTTAGTTTTATTTTAATATCTTAAATAAATATTAATTTGATTAATACAATTTACTGTTTATTAAGAGATTTAATACATGAATCATATCTTAAAATTAAAAATAAAAAGAGACTATCAATTTAAAATGAAAACAATAATATATATTTGGCAAGTAACCAAAAAAATTGAATGCTTTGGTTCATTTATATTAATTCGCCTCCATATTTGCTAACTTCTAACTAATAAACTCGTAGTTGACTCTTTTGATTGCTCTCCCTTCCATATTGATTTGTGCAACAAATAGTTGGTTAGATGGGCCCTACTTCTGCATTCCTATTAGATGATTGCAACTACTTGTTACCTTTTTTCTTATTTATTTTTATGGTTTGCCCGACTTAGGGGCTTTAATGTTGTCCACAAATATTTAGATTTTTTATTTCCTTTTGCATGCAATTACAGAATGGCTAATTAAATAAATATAAATGTAGGGCGTTGCTGACTTTATGTTTCCTTCAAATAACATGTGAAAAATCTTAGAAGAGCGATGCTATCCAAATTTTAATATAAATATGTGGCTCTAATATATATATATATATAAGATATTTTTTAGACTGCCTAACAATTCTCGCATTAAAATGTGTCATTGTACACATATTATCAATTTATAGTGACAGAAAAGCACTACTCAGATTTACGAGAGATCACTAAAGAATGAGAGGAACTTTTGTTATTTGTTTTTTAAAGAAATAGACTTAAACTTTGCATTTTTTCTTTTAAAAAAATAAAGTGAACAATTTACTTATCGGAGAGGTAACGCTACATGTTACTGTGTCAGCCCACGAATCATCAACACAATCTCTATTTCATTCATATGTTCCTTTTCTTCGCTTTTTGTGATGTGAACCAATCAACCATACATGATTTTTTGTTTTGTTTGTGTTACTTTTTCTTTTGTCACTAAATATGAAGAGAGAAATATGGACCCCCAAAAAAAAACGAAATAGAGAGAAGTGAGTTTGCTAATTTTGTACGAAAAAATAAGTGCTTGTTTTTAAATTGTGTTTTAAAATAATGACTTTGACCGAGTATAAATTTAACTTTGTAATAAAAAAAATTAATGCAAATTTGTTTTGTATGACGTGTTTATATTTTTTAACAAATATATTCTTATATTTTCTTCATAAAACTTTAAAAACAACATCAAATAAATACAAATACATAGTAATGTTTTAGAAAATAAGGAGTGCAAACTTAACTTTGCATAATTTCGAAAAAATTATTATGTGCATTTTATTAATAAATAGATTTTTAATATGTAATTTGTTAAAATTATTCTAAAGCACTGTCAGTTAAACATTGATTTATAATAAGGCCATCTTTAGTGGGTAAGCTAAAAAGGTAAGTTAAAAAGGTATATTTGCACTATTAATAAATTAGAGTTGCATTGGAAGATAGTGGGAATTTAGCTTACATGATTTATGAAGTGTCGGGGCAATATTTTAATCATTCCCACGATAGATGATATATCGTCCAATGCTATTACTTCCCACGACACATCATGTGTCGTGGCAAGCATTTTATGTTTTTTTTTTTTCTTCTTCCATTTTCGAAATTAATCCTTCCCACGATATTTGAAATATCGGCTGAGCTAAAATTTTTATTTCCCCCGATACATCATGTATCGGCTGAAGGATTTTTGTTTCTCACGACACATGATGTGTCGTGAGAAGGATAATTTTCTGCCCCGACATTTCGTGCATCGTCCGAGCTAAAATTTTGTCCCCTGCTAGATTTGGCTTTGGTTTACACTTTTACACAAATTTTTAGCCAGCTAGCCTACCGAATGGGGCAAGCAAATAGCTAAATTTAGTCATTTAGCTTGCCCAGTAGAGATGGTCTAATATACTAAAAAAATGTAATGCAAATTTAATTTTGAATGATTCCATAAAAAATACAATTTAAAAATTTACTGCAAAGTTAGCTTTGCACTCCTTCTTGAGTTTGGTCAAATATAGATTCTTAATTTACAAAAATATTATTCACTAATTCTTTTGTAGCTTTTTTTTTCAAACAAACCATATTTTTGAATATCCCAAAAAAGGCTTCACATTAGATTCATATTATTGTTTTAGAATTAAAATATGTTGATCCCATTAAAATAAAGCTTAATATAATTATGGGCTCAAAATAATTAATGTATTAAAATAACAAATAAACAGTGATCGCAACTCCTTGCCATTTAAGTAGGGTGCCCAATTGCTAAAACAATTACTTTTTTGTCAGAGAAAAATATTACATTCATAAATCGTATTGTATATTTCTAATTTTGTACATTGTTTTGATAATAATCATATTTGTTTAGACAGTATTAACACCCTTTAAATATTATAACCAACTAGAATAGAAAATCATGTTATTCTTTAAAGCGTAAAGTAGTCTAAGAACTCGACATCCCTAATTAATATAAGGATAATTAATATAACACTTCAAAAAGTGTATTTAATATATAAAAAGGGTAGCACTATTATCAAAATAATTATATTTATTATCATAGTAATGTACAATATAAAATATATCTTCTCAAAATAATCATATGCTATGGCAAATGGATTATTGGTTGATGATATAATTACACTATAAAAATTGTCTTAAAAGATATATTCAAAAAAATAATGATATTAGAACTTCACAAAAAATATATTAACACTCCAAAATTATTTTTAAAAACACTAATTTGTATGTATTTTTTAGAATACTTTTTTAGTTTTTTGTCACAAAATAAATAAATTTAAAGTATTAAAATAATTTTTATTAAATGCTAATATCATTACATTTTATTTTATTTATTTTAACGTGGATCATTAATACGTTAAAACGGATCCAATTAGGGTAGAAGAGAAAAGACAAAATAAGAAGAACAAGAGTCAATAAATAAACTTAAGATGTTGGTTGACTACAAACTGAATGAATAATTAGGGTTTTAATAATATCACTTTACTAACAGCTTGTATTTGTCTCCCTGTTTTTCTCTCCTCACTCTCTCTCTCTCTCTCTCTCTCTCTCTCTCCTGCATTTCTTCGCCCAAAACCATGAAGAAACACACGACAAAATACTATAACAGAGAGAAAAATGGAGTATACAATACAATACATTAAACCCATAAATCATACAAGACAATTCTTAGTTTCTTGCTTATAACTTCTTATAATAATCAAAATGGGCTCTCCTTCTCACCTAAAAATGCTCCTCTTCATATTCCACCTCTTTCTTTCTCTTCCCGCCGGAAAATCAGATCTAACATCCGACAGAGCCGCCCTCTTGTCCCTCCGGTCATCCGTCGGCGGCCGTACCCTCCTCTGGAACACCACCTACCAGTCCCCCTGCCAATGGTCCGGCATCCAATGCGACAACAACAACCAACAAGTCACCGCCATCCGCCTCCCGGCAGCCTCTCTATCCGGTAACATCCCAGTCGGCACCATCGGAAACCTAACCCACCTCAAAACCCTTAGCCTCCGTCTCAACTCCCTCTCCGGCCTCCTCCCCTCCGACCTACCCACCTCCCTCCGCAACCTCTACCTTCAGGGCAACCGCTTCTCCGGCCAGTTACCTGACTTTTTGTTCGGCCTTAAGTCCCTCGTCCGGTTGAACCTCGCTGGAAATGAGTTTTCCGGCGAGATCTCAACTGGGTTTAATAGTTTATCCCGGTTGAAGACACTTTACTTAGAGAATAATCAGCTTAGTGGCATAATCCCGGACATAAAGCTTACTAGTTTGAGACAGTTTAATGTTTCTTTTAATCAGTTGAATGGGTCTGTTCCTTTAGACCTTGAATCAATGCCGAGGGATTCATTTTTGGGGAATTCTCTATGTGGTGGTCCTCTCAAGGCTTGTTCGAGCAATGGTTCGAGCAATGGAGCTATACCGGTTATTGAAAATATGAGGAAGAAAAAGAAAAAATTATCTGCTGGTGCTATTGTTGGGATTGTAGTTGGGTCTATTCTAGGTTTAGTATTACTTCTTTTGGTTTTATTTCTGTGTTGTCGAAAGAAGAGGAGTAAGAAAATGAGTTCTGTTGATGTTGCAACAATGAGGAATTCAGAAATGGAGATTGTGGGGGATAAAGATAAACCATCCATTGAGGAGGGGAAAAGTGGGGAGAATTTGGGCGACGGGACGGGGGAAATTGGAAAGAAATTGGTGTTTTTTGGGAATGCAGATAGAGTGTTTGATTTGGAGGAATTGTTGAGGGCTTCGGCTGAGGTTTTGGGGAAGGGGAGTTTTGGGACTGTGTATAAGGCGGTTTTGGATTCGGGGATTGTGGTGGCTGTGAAGAGATTGAAGGAGGTGACCATTTCTGAGAATGAATTCAGAGGGAAGATTGAGGAAGTGGGAGCTATGGATCATGAGAATTTGGTGCCTCTCAGGGCTTACTATTATAGCACAGAGGAAAAGCTTCTTGTTTATGATTACATGTCAATGGGGAGCTTATCTGCACTTCTGCATGGTGAGACCTTTTTTCTCTCTCTTCTCTATGATGGGTTTTGGCTAATTGGTGTGTTAGTGCATTTTGCAGGTCTCTGTTATTATATTATTTTTGAATTGGCTACAAGTATCTATTATATGCTTCATTTGTGGCTTTCATTTTCATTTGCATACCCTTTTTTTCCCCTGTTCTAATGTTTCACATGTTTGTTCTATTTTAAGGTGCTTCCTTTGCATAATTTTGAACTGTTCAACACTATGTTTTACTATTTTATGACTAGAGTTTCAGTAGTTATGCTAACAATGGTCTAAAATCACATGCCAAGAACTCATACATAGAATTGATGTCCCAAACTGCTTAAATTCTCTTGCTCTTTCAATTTATTGAGTCCTTAACTTGTACCCGTTAAGCCACTTGTAACATTTTAAAGATGTTATCTGAGTCCATCATTCATCCTTAGTCTGATTTCACACTATTCATGAAGATATTTTGTTCGTATTGTTAGTGTTTGTATAGCTTAGCTAGATAGTTGCATCCCTGCATTTTTATTTCATTTATTTTCTTTTATGGTACATATGCATATACTTCAATTACTTAATCATTATCACTTGGATTACCTTGCATTCGTCATTCAGCAAGAGCTAAAACGTAATAATCCACTAACTTCAAGACCTATTTATATTAATCTTCCCTCTAATTCTGACAGGAAACAAAGCAGCTAGTAGGAGTCGACTGAATTGGGAAACCAGATGCGGCATTGCCCTTGGAACAGCCCGTGGAATCGAATATCTCCATTCCCAAGGCCCCATTGTATCCCACGGAAACATCAAATCGTCCAATATCCTCCTCACAAGATCCTACAATCCCCGTCTCTCAGACTTCGGCCTGGCACACCTCGTGGGATCCACATCCAATCCCAACCGCGTGGCTGGCTATCGCGCACCGGAGGTGACCGACCTTCGCAAAGTGTCCCAAAAGGCCGATGTCTATAGCTTTGGCGTACTTCTATTAGAGCTCCTTACAGGCAAATCACCAACTAATGCCCTCTTAAATGGGCAAGCAGTTGACCTCCCAAGATGGGTTCAGTCCATAGTTAGAGAGGAGTGGAGCAATGAGGTTTTTGACCGTGAGCTCGACCCGGAACGTAACGTGGACGAGGAAATGGTTCAGTTTTTGCAGATTGCGATAGATTGTGCGGCTCAGTATCCTGATAACCGGCCTTCGATGCCGGAGGTCACCGGTCGGATCGAGGAGCTCCGTCGGTTGAGCGTGCGAGGGGATCAAGATTCACAGCCTGATATTGTCAAGGAAACATATTAAAAGCATCATAATATATCATCCATTTCAGCATTGTTAAAATCTTTGTTGTTTGTTAATGAGCCTCATGTATTTTTATTAACTGTTCAGTTTTTTTACTTTTCTCTCTCTCAGTTGGGGGCCAATTTGTGTTCCATTTGTTCCGGTTGGGTTTAACATGGTTTGATGTAATTATTACTTCATCCTTTTGCTTTTGCATTATTCTTTTGAATCAACTTTTATGTGCGGAGTTGAGATTTTGAGATTGAGCTATTTTACTTCCTTTTGGGTGGTGGGTGATTGGTTTACATAATTGAATTATTTCAGTTGAAAACTCTTTCCATGATAATGGGAAAATTGGTTTAACCCAACGTGTACTATAAAAATCACGTATTAAACACTATATAATTTTTAGAACATGAAATTTTCCGCATATTGTAGGAGGCATCCAAACATTTTCCCAAATTACGCTATAACCGGTGTTTATTTCTCAAGCGTAAGTTTATAATTTTGAAATTAAAGAGGCCAAATAAAATATTGGGATCTCTATTTATGTGATATTGTTGAAATACTCTAGTTGCATTCATCAAGTTTTCATATTGAACATCTGTTGTTCAAGTTATGTTTTAAATGGGCGATTTTAACGGGAGCACAAATATCGTACTTCCCATCTACAGACTATAACCACATGACAGCTTGCACTGCCGTTTGTTCGGTTCTCATGAGAGATTGACAAGAGAACCTACAGAAATTGAGCCAATAGTTCAAATTACAATATTAAAAGATTTTGGTATTTCCTCAGTTAGAAAAGTTGATAATTCACATGCAAATAATGTTAATTATGTTGCCTGCTATTAACACAACTCGAATAAGTACAATAATCACCATAAACTGTCTCCAGGGCAATATCAGAGGGCTAAACCATAGAAGAAGAATAGAACTCCACTATAAATAACAGTAATGTACCATTTTTTTTTACAATTCAACAGAAAAAATCAAGTTACAAATGTTCCTAGTGCGATCGGACAAAAAGACCTCGATCACAGCCCAAAATTAAAGCAAAGTGGAATACAACAAAAAAAATGGAATTAATTTATCAAAGATCAGCTTCCTGCTTAGATCTAATTTTTATTGTATTTTAGCTATGTTACCCTTCAGTTGCAGTCCACCACTAAGTGGCAGCCGGGAGAGGAGAAGAGCCTGCGGAGTTTACCGAGATGCTCCTGTTTCCAGATGCTGGAGTGGTGCAATCTGGTGAGACATAAGGGGCTGTGGCCATTACCCTGAAATCAAAAATATTAATGATGTTACAAACTTTATAACTATATATCAATAACATCTAAAGGTCATTTCATCTTTCACTACAGCGTTCTAGTAGACCTAGCAAAATGAGACAGGACATGAGCCGAAACAGATTATCAACTATAACTGAAAACATAATACAGTACAACACTAAATACAAAAACTTGGGTACAACTCCTACTTAATTAGGCTTGACTGAACTGGATTTGGCTAGAATTGAAAACTTGATATATTAGAGCACTAAATAAACAAAATTTGGGATGGACTACAGCGCCAGTTGGCTTGGGACTAGGTCCGTCCCTGCTGGCACTCCCCTCACTCAATTTATTCTGCAACCTTGTGGTATACTAAGTGGATTCACATTGTTCAAGTTATTCATAAATCATTGCAAATCATATATGCATTATAAATTACCTCTCCTTGCGCTTCTCTAGGAATCGAGCCAAAGATGCCTTGCGAGCTTGAGGAACAGCTACATAAAAGGAAATTGGCAAATTAGACTTTATGTTGATGACACAATGTGGAGAAGAAAATCACATGGTTGTTAAAACATTGAAGAAACGCGCCAGAAAATGCAGAAGGGCATACCATTCTGAATAAGGGTACCATGAGTAGTGGGTCCCTGTGAACAAAGTACTTTAGAAGACTCTAGTATGTTACAAGGAGATGTGACTGTTCCTCTTGGTTTTGTTAATGTTATGTTGTTGGTGCTGTTGGTTCTTCCTGCAGACTGAGTACCATTATGCGAAGCTACAGCGATGTGTCTTGAAAGACCCAAGCTAGGTGTTGTGCTGTGGGACGGGTTGAGAAGAAACGAATTCCCAGCAGAGGGCCTAGGTATCTGAGCCTGTATATGTGCCAATGGAAGTGCTGGTTTAGGTGTTGCTGAAGGTCCAATTCCAGCCAGCAACATGATAGCTTGAGCCTGGAACAAAAAATTGAAAACTTAGGTTGTATTCGGTTGATTTTTTCTTTTCCATACTAAATCCCATATTTCCCAACTTTAGTGGTGTTCAACGGCATTAATTTTCCAAGGAATCAGTATCCATGGTACAACTTGCTTAAACCACCTCCCTCCAAAGTTATTGTTTCCTGTCAAAACATTTCCATGTAAAATGATTCCAAGGAATTCAATTCCATGAAAAGGAAAGAGAACAAAATACCTTCTCGCGAGATACATCATCGAAAACACAAACCAAGCCATCATAAAACATGGTCAATTGGCCAGGAGCACCGGGGGTCTTGGAACCATTCCTGCAGAACATATCCATTTAGGCTTAGACTCTTCAACTATTCTTTAGAATAGATTTCCATTAAACACTTAATTATCAATTAAACTCTGAATATTAAAAGAGATACCTTAAGTCAGTGTTACCAACAACAGCACCAGCTGCAGCAGGTACTATAATCGGAACTCCTCCAAGAGGTAGAAGATTTACACTAGAAGTAATCACATTTTGTCCACCAGAAGAAGCGACGGAGTGATGAATAGGAGTGCTCATAGCAGCAGTAATCATCTGATTTGTTGGGTTGCCCATTGGTATTAACCTGGCATCATTAGGACGATGAACTGAATGTGAATCAAAGTGTAGTGGGGTGTAGTTTGTCACTCCACAATGGCCTCCCCCTTGCTTTCCAAGATTCAAGTTTTTCTATAATTTAAACGGTACAAAACAATTAAAAAAATTAGTAAAATTACCAATCAACCCTTTCACAACATATATCTCTAATCAAAACAATCCCAAACTCTTCAAGTTAAAGTTAACGAAAAAGTTTCTAAAATAGTCATTGGAAGATCTATATTTCAAGCTGACTAGTTCTTCGAATTAGAACAAGGAAACAATTAGTTAAAAAGTTGGCTAGAACAAACCTGCACAGCGTCACTAGCTGATATAGTCATATATCCAGTTGATGCTAGGGAATCATAACCAGTTCTTACAGGTCCATTATCTTCTTGAGCACCCTTAAAAGATAGGAACTGAGGAAGTGCAGAAACCTTGTTCGAGAATGACCACTGCATTGCTGAGCTTCTCGCGGATGCTGCAAATTACAAATTTACCACACAAATATAGACAGAGGCCCAATTTAGAAACACCCACTATTAAAATGCCCACTAGTAAGCGAAGTTCAGATGTAACCAGAAAAAGATGAACTGAATCTAAAATGTTTCGAGATATAGAGGATGAATCAGTCAAACACATAAGGATTAACAACTAAATACTAATTTGGAGAGTTTACACCAATAGTAATTGATCATTATTATATTCTTCCTGGGCAATTCCACTTTGATATTATATAGTATAATTAAATATAATAATCGAAGTACCCAACCAGTGCAGTTGTTAAGATGAGATGAACATGCCTATAAACTTTAAAATTTTGAATACAAAGCATCGCATGCGCTTTAATATATAAAATCAATATATTTTATGCAACGTACAAAAGGAATATAACATTTAAAGAATGCGTAAACTGGTCAAAACGATTTAATATTACATTAAAGCATTGGGTTCTCCAATATGCGTATTTTATTTGTTTATCTTTTCATTTTTAGTTTAATACATTTGTGGGTACCATTTCGTTGTCCGCTTCTATTTAAGATATAATTTCCACTAATAAATTAATCAACCACGAGCTGCAGATGTGCATTATAGCAACGTGTCCATCAAACGCAACAAAACCCCAAATAGATTAAATAATGATTATAAAACTTAAACATCTTGTCTAACTTAAGCCCGGTAGAACGATTAAGACATGAGATAAGCCAAAGCAATGTATCTATAGCCAACACACAAACCAACCAATTAAAAGGGATTGGAATACAAAATAAATGTTTTGACAACAAAAGAAAACATGAATTTCCCTGTAACCAAAAAAAAGAAAAGAAAATTCCAGAAATTTTGAAGCAAAACATGAATTTCTCTGGATTTTCTTCTCTTTTGTAGTGTTCTCAATCTCAGGGACCAAACAGTGGTAGTTAGTACTTAATACCCTATAACCATCCATGCTAAGGTCCCAAATAACAAAATTTAACAAACTTTTTGGACTGTTTTCAACCTATTAATGCTATGATTTCATTAGTTTTCAAAACTATCTCTTCAAGAAAATCCATGAATTCCTTCACAGAATTATGATTCCCAGATTCATTGTAAGATAACAAACAAACTATGGAAACTTGACCTAAATATCAATTATTTTACCTTGCTGTGATTCTAATTTTTCAATTTAATATTGTTTGCTAGAGAAATTAGTATAGTGTTCAACAGAAACTGAAAGCTAACATTCAAAACCTATTCAACCTTCAACTTTTCTTAGTAACCAAACAAAACATCAAAGAAAGTAAAAGAAATTACAATCAAACAGTATAATTAATTACCAGAATCATATAATCCATCGGTGACCTCCTCTTTAACTTTTTTAGGAGCTAAGCCCATAAAATCTCTCTCCATTTTACCACCACCAAATTACAAACACAATCTTTAACAAATGATTCTTGCTGAAGAGAAAAAAAAAAGTTTTAGGGGGAGAGAGAGGGAAATAATATTTGAGGAAAAACAAATGTGGGGACTGAGAGTGCGAGTATCCTTGAGCTTTTGTGGGTTGTTATTCAACCGCAATCAATGTTGCATCTGGGCCGTTGGATTTTAAAGATTCCACGTTCTGCTTTAAGCGGTTTTCACACTTGTGGTACTACCGGCTTTTCCCGGTCACTTAACACGTGCGCGCTCTCTTTGTGGCACAGTTTTCAAAGGAGATGACAATTCTTTTATTCCCAGAATAGCAATACTCGTTATTTATGGTTTGTGTTATCCAGGTGCGTCTTACGTGTCTTCCTAATGCGGCGGTAGTTATACAATTAATTAATTAAGGGTGGTGTTATTTTCACTTTAATATATATTTAGTATCACTCTTATTCTCATTATCACTTTCATTAACTCTTTTTTATTTATCAACATTATCACTATTTCTTTTATCACTCCCATTTTAATATACATAGATTATTGATTAATTATATTTAACTATTAATCATTAATCTTCCCTCTACTCCTCATTCTTCTTCTTCTTCTTAATAATAGTTTCTAAAATTTTACATTCATTTAACCCTTAATGCAACACAAACTAATTATAATTAATCATTAATTCTTCTTCTTCTTCTTCTTCTTCTCAACAATGGTTTTTAAATTTTTGCATGCATCTACTCCTTAGTCCCTTTCAACCGTGGCTTCCTCATATCATATTTTAGCTCTCGTGACCTTACATCGGCTTCTAACAATCGAGTATTGAGAATAATTTCGAT
This sequence comes from Lonicera japonica, assembly GCA_021464415.1. Taxonomy (NCBI): domain Eukaryota; kingdom Viridiplantae; phylum Streptophyta; class Magnoliopsida; order Dipsacales; family Caprifoliaceae; genus Lonicera; species Lonicera japonica. The sequence continues at coordinate 51,522,057 of CM038471.1, forward strand.
TTTCTATGACCGGGATTCATCCACTTACTCGGTCCCTCACAACCGAAGTATTCTGGATTATATTTTTAGCTCTCGGGACCTTACATCAGTTCCTAACAACTAAGTATTTTGGATAATTTCGATTTTTTAGGACCGAAGTTTATCAAATTGCTCGGTCTCTTAGGATCGAAGTTGTCTAGAATATAATCAAATTACACATTCGGTCACCGAAAACCGAACAAGTGCTCCAATTTCGGTTTCCCGTAACCAAGATAACATGTTCTGATGCTCTAATTCGTTTTGTTGGTACAATTTTTTTTGATATTAATTAAAGAAACCAAACATTAAACATAATAAAAACAGAGATATCTCTCATTCATTAGGTTTTTCTACCTTGATAATCCTTGATTCGCTCTTCTCTACCATTCTCTACAACTTAAGGGTTTTTTTTGTGTGACATCAATGGAGATTTTGTGTGTTTTTGTGAGTTACTTTTGAATTTTTGTTGGCTTTTAAAATGAATTGAATGAGATAGAATGTGTTAATTAGATCTAAATTTTTGTTAATTATTAACCATTGAGTAAAAATCATAGAGAAGAAGAAAAAGATGATGATGATGATGATGATCAATAGTAATTAATGTTAATGAGTGATTAATTGGTTGAAAATAATTAATTGGGTGGGATGGAAATAGAAGTTTATAACTTTTTTTTAGTAAGAGTGGAAGCAAGTAGTTTGTGGGGTGGCAATAGCACCACCCTTAATTAATATGATAAATTAGAGAAGCTTTCAAAAATTTTACAATAATTTATAAAGTAAATTTATTGCTAAAACAGTTTCACTCATGTTAAAATAATTTGTTTTTTTTGTCTACATTACGAAGTATTCGGATCAATTTTCATACACATTTTAATAAATTTACATTCATAGATTTGAGTATGTCATTGGTCATAATTGTTTTACTACTGCCTAGAATTGACTTGAAAAACTCCGGTCGATTCCCAAACTTGAACTCAGTGGCAATTAATCAATTGGGCTACAACTTGTGGTTGCATGTCAAAATAAATAATACATTGCTTGATTGTATATCATATATTGTTTTAGCATTTACGAAAATTGTTTAGCAATAAAGCTATCTTAATTTATAATAAGCGTATTCATTTTGTCAACAATAATTTATTTGTCAAAGTAAAGCAGTACATTGTATGTTTATAATGTTGTACATTACGTTGACAACAACTATTGCTTTGACAATATTATTACCTTATAATAAATTAAATGAGGTCTTTACGTTTGAGTTATAATTGAATTAAAAGAATTCCAAAAATATATAAAAATTGTTTTTATATATTTTTTTGATACGATTGTTTTATATTTTTAAATGAACTAGCAAAATTGTTTTGATATTAGAGCTATTCATTTCAAAATTTGGAATACTATTTGATCGTTGTAACTAAAATAGTAACTATGCACAATTTACTGTATACGAAATTTAACTATTTTTATAGAAACCTTAAATCCTTGTATTATCATTATTAGAATGGTCAAATCGCCTCTTCAAGTGATCCTCTTCTTGCTAAAGCGCTCAATTGTCATGAAGCCCTAAGTTGGTTAATATAATTCAACATTTCCAACGTGATTGTTGAATCTAATTCGATCATTCTTGTTAATGCCCTTTCAGGGTCGTTTAGTGATTTTTCGTATGTTGGGTCAATAGTCCAAGATTGCAAAAGGTTGGCTAGTAGTTTTTTCGAACGTGTGTTTGTTTTTATTCGAAGAACAACGAATCAAGCTGCATATGTGTTGGCAAAAGCGGCTGGTTCTATATTTTTTTTGTTGGTGTTGGGAGTTTGTTCCCCCACTTTTCTTATTTATACTTTTGGCTTTGATTTATTTTAATGTAGTGCTTTTTGCTTGTTTCAAATATATATATGGAAAATTTCAAGTAAGAACTAAGTTCAAGGGTCAATTTAGAACTAAGTTTAAGGGTCCATTTTTATGTATTTGTCCTTTTGAAGGGGCAAAAATATGAGTTTTTTTGATGAAATTTGGTGGAAATAATCTCCATGATTTTTATATCATTTCACCAAATTTTATTAAAATATTCAACCGAGAAGTGGTTTAACTAAATTATATATTTATATATATATATGTCATGAAATGCGTATATATATATATCATTTAGTTAACCGACATCCTAATTGAATTTTTTAACAAAATTTGGTAGTGATGATCTAATAATCATGAAAATCATTTTCACCAAGTTTCATTAAAAATCTCAAATTTTTGCCCCTTCAAAATGATCAATCCGTAAAGATTGATCCTTAAACATGGTTCATATATGAAATTGACTATATATATATTGCTTATGTTGAAGAAATACCAAAAATAAGAACTTTTATAAAATTATAACCTTATTTTATAGTAATTAATGACTCTTTTTCATCAGGGGCGCAGAGGGAACATGTGCTTGGATTTGGAAAATTTTCGTAGTAAGATCTTTATGTGAAATTTTAAACTATAAGGTTGTTTTTGTAAAAAAAATTCAAACTCTAGTGTCTGATTTGTATTTGATATTAGAGAGATATTGTTCTCAACTTTGACCTCATTAATTATACAAAAACATATATAGACCTTCAAAATTTTAAATATTATAAATTTGCCCCTCATATAAGATGATTTCTATTAATTGATCAATTTTATAGTTAAACAAACAACTAAATGTTTAGAGTACTGTCTATTTTTATATTGAAAGATTGATTACATAGACCCATATTATATTTTTGAAATATATCTTATCTTCTTTCATCATATTTAATTTTTTAACTAAATAAAATAAATGTTTAAATCTCTTCCACCAAACTACAAACCACGTAAATCTCCCAGACCCTTTAGAGAAAATGCATGAAATGTATATATTAAAATGTGTATATTTGTTGGATTTTTTTAACATTAAAAAAGTTACAATAAAAATTTTTAAATGAAGATGTCTTTCAATGTGTTCAAGTTATAAAGCTTCTGTTAATTTATTTATTTTCCTTTATTTACTTGTTCCCTTTTCTTATTATGTAATTACCATATTATCTTATTTCCTTATTGTTTTCATAAGTTAGCTCTTTCCTTATTTTTTTGTCTTGTATAATGTATAAATTGAGCCTCTCTTGTATAGTTATCCAGTCAATACAATATACAATTTCTCCAATCTCTCTCTAGCATTATAAATCTAACATGGTATCAGAGCATTATTCTCATTTTTATTTCTTGTTCCCTAAACCATCACAAACCCTAAACCTAAATCTACACAAACTCATCTCATAAAACACCACTGCCACTTTTTTAGCGAACCTGCTGCCCATTACAACCCACTGAGATAACCACTGATCCACAAACCCACTGCTGTAATCTCAATTAAATCCTAAAGCCAAACAAACCTCGACTTAGATAATCACTAACCCAAACCAGATCACAACCACACCATGATCTTCCTCTTTAAAAAATGATCCCAGTGATATAAAAATCAGACCTAGAAATGCCTCCATGCGACCTCACACGTCGTATCTTTAATCTACTGTCCGTCCTGCCAATACCAATTGTCGTCGCCGTTACCGTTACCCCGTTACTGTTGACTTTAACGGTGTCAAGTTTTTGCTGTTAAAGTTAATGGTCGTTACTGCTACCATTACCGTTAATGACGCTGTTACCATTTTCGTTAAAGTTAACGGCCGTCCGTCATATCCGTCAGTTTTAACCAGCGAACTTATATTGATTGGTTTTGCCCTTTTTTAATCGATTTTCTGATAACCAAAATCAGTTCCCGAGGTTTTCAAGCATTCTGGACGCAACCACGATCTCCGTTTTTCCAGATTCAGTCTCTAAGTAACAAAACCAAGTCAAGTGTACCATTCCTTACACTGTTTGCTTATTTTTTAATCAGTTATCTCTTCAATACATACTATGACTACTTATACCTCTGAAATCCCAATTACTATTAAACTGGATGGTAGTAATTATAGTCACTAGTCTATTATATTCCGAAATTTCTTGAAAAGAAAGGGGCTTTGAAATTATGTTAGCGGCAAATAAAGTTGCCCTAATGAAACTGATGAAAAGTTTGTTGACTGGGATATCAACAAAAACAAAATTTTATCCTGGATTGCCAACACTTTCATTCCGTCCATCAATACTCAGCTTGGGAAGTGTGATACAGCAAAGAAAGCTTGGAATTTTTTGGTACATAAATATGTTCAAACCAACTTTGCCAAGAAATACAAGCTGGAACAAGATATTCGGGCCCTACAACAACAACTAGGACCAATCAATATCTGACTTTCACTGCAGCATGTGTGTTATCTGAGATCAACTTGAATTTATGGAATATCAATAGACAACAGATCTAGGTTTGTAGAAAACCTTTCGTGAATAAACGCGGTTTGTACAAGTTCTCATGACACTACGGGATGATTTTGAACCGATCGTAGCATATATTCTTCATTGCAAACCTCTCTCATCTGTTAAAGTAGCATTGACTGAATTAATTACTGAAAAAACTAGAAAGGGCATTACTCCAAATATTTTCTCAGTGTTTGTTGCATCCTCGACTTCAAATACTTCTTGTGTTATACTACCGGCCTTGAATACCTCATATGCTGCATCTCATCGCCGGATAATCAACACCACAACAATACTTTTTCACCACGCCCTTATCAGACATCACCTCGGCCATCATATATCTAGCATATCCACCTCGGTCATCATATACACCTTCGCATCCTCATAATACCTAAACACCTTCATCTCGAGATCTTTTATAAGTTCAATATAACTACTGTAAGGGCTTTGGGCATATAGTCAAGTACTGTCCTTTTCCTACATTTTGGTACATGCTGGGACTATAAAAATTAACTTAATCATCTGCTGTAGCATTTACCCCATCAAATAAACCGCCTAATTCAGACGATGTTCAAGTTATGATACAATAACTCCTTCCACTCGGTAATAATCCTACTATTGCTTTTGCTTTCTCAGTATTTTGAGGTACATCTTTCGCGCCCCGGTTCACTGATTTCAGAGCATCAAATCATATGACCTTCGACCCTACGCACTTTGATTCCCTTAGTCCCATAAGCTCATCTCCCAAAATTCACACAGCTGACGGTTCTGCTATTACTGCTAATCATACTAGTTTTATTTAAAACACTAATGGCCTGTTTGTTTAAGAAGTTTTCTTAGTTCCACAACTTTTAATGCAACTTTTGTTTGTTGGGCAATTATGTAATCTTGGGCTAATCATTTTATTTTATTCTTCTGGTTTTCTTGTGTAGGACCATTCGACGGGCAAACAAGTTGGGACATTCCATATAGTTAGACGCTTATATATTATAAACAGGCTCCAAATTCCACCACAAACCAATACATCCTTAACATCATCTACTTCACACCCATCATCTTTTATATTTTGGCACTCTCGATTATGATATGTTTTCTTTCCTCGTCTTAAAATATGATTAATAAATAGTTGTTAGGACCAGCTATATAGTACTACAGTTTCATATTCTTCTTTTAATCTTATGCATTTTGATGTGTGGGGTAAAGCTCCTATTGTTTCTATGGGTGAAGTCTTATATTATGTGATTTTTGTTGATGATTAATGTTGGTCGGATTTCAACCCTATAGGAGGGTGAATAGGGTTTTAAAAACTTAATGCGAAATTAAAAATTTTTCTAAAAAATTTAAGCAAAACACAATTACTAAACAAGTATATCAATGAATGCAAGTAATAATCAAACAAATAATCAATCCCAAGGTAAGCAAATAAACAATCTCAAAATACAAGCAATGAAATAGTAATAAATGGAGAGCTTGAGTTTGAAAAGATTGAACCAATTTGAAGTCCAAGACTTTTTGTCCACACGATTCAGTTTGTTAAACCCTATTTTCGCGCTCAGTTAGTTCCCCGAGAATTTTCACTAATTCTAATCTTCTTTCGGGTGAAGATCAAACCTCTACAAGTATTGTTGTCTCACACACTCTCTTATAAATATTTTTTTACCACAATATTCCCACAAGAATCTCTCTTGCCTAATTTTGTGAGATTTACCTATCACAAACACTAAACAATAATTAACCTTCTTGTTATCCTATGAGATTTATCTCTCACAAATGAATACAAATTGTTTGGTGATTCACACTAATGAAAAACAACTCTCAAGTATTTAAAGAATACAATTGAAGCTCACACTAGAGTTATCTTATTTGATCAAGACTAATAACTCAATGTAAATAATGATTGATCAATAATGAAGCTTGAATTTGAGCAGATGAAAGATGAGTTTGTATAAGTGTTCAAGTATGCCAAAATGTGTCTTAAATAGTGTATGTATAAACCCAAAAGTGATATAGCCGTTTTTGAGGTTTGGTACAAAAAATGATAAAAAATAGAAAATTCAACGGCTATATTCTGGGCCATCAGTCGACTGATGGACCCTGCTGTCCATCAGGCCAAAAATCTCAATTTTTGCATTTTTGCATATAAGCTCCAAAATCAATTCTAATGTTTTGGGGATCTCAAATATAAGTTCCCAAGACACATATTTTCAGGAAAACTCAAAATATGATCGTTTTAAATTTAATATGAATTTATTTCAAAACCGGTTTTTGCAAGAATGGTGTTTTGAAATGATTTTAATTCAAACTTGATTTTAATCAATCTAAAAATGTTATACCAATATGTATGAGCTATAAAAATAATCAAATAAGAAACTTTACATAAATCTTAAGCACTCACTTATTTATCGAATTAACGAGTCTTTGAATGCTTTGATTTGTTTCTTTAATTTGATATTCACTTGAAATTCTTGCCATAAAACTTTTGCATATGATCCTTGATCTTGTGCTCCATAGATTTGCATTGCGAAGATATTGATTTTCTTACCTTATCCAACACTTGTAGAGGAATGATCTTGGATTGATCGATTTTGGTCCACGTATGATGATCATTGAAATGTGGATATAATAACTTCAACACACATGTTAAATTACACATGATTGATTTATTATTATTATCAAAATAAGATTAAAACCTTCAAGGTCAACAATTACTCTCCCTATAATTGGACTTATTTGTTTTACTCTCGTTCAAATTTTTTTAAAATTTACATTAAATTTGCTACTATGATTAAAACTCAGTTTTCTAAAACCATTAATATTTTTCGTTCTGATTCTGGAGGCGAATATTTTTCCAAATACTTCATTGACTTCCTTAAATCTCAAAGGACTCTTCCTCAATTATCATGTCCTGAAACTTAACAACAAAATGGAATTGCGGAATATAAGCATCGTCATCTCGTCGAAACTGCCCGCACTCCCCTTATGTCATCATTTGTTCCTTCTAATTTTTTAGGATAAGCCATCCATGCCTCTGTATTCATTATAAATCGCATTCCCTCGTATGTTACAAATGGCGTTTCTCCTTTTGAGCGTCTTTAGGAACTCGACCTGATTATTCTGAGTTTCGTGTCTTTGGATATACCTACTTCGTATTACTTCCCAAAAGAGAGCGTATCAAACTCACATAAAAAATAGCTATATGTGTTTTCTTAAAGTATGGGATTCAACAAAAGGGTTATCACTATTACGGCCCAATTACTAAAAGACTTCGCATATCTAGACATATTACCTTTTGGGAAAATACTCCATATTACACTCTAACCCAGAATCCCATTTTGTCCAATGAACTTGCTTCGACTGTTGATCTATTCTATGAAACCTCGCTAACAGAAGCCTCTCATATCCCATCTATAACACCCTCACCTTAATCTACGGGATAACACCCATAATTAAGACCTGGAGTGCCACTTACCCATCTTAGATTGACTAAAATGGGTATATATGTAAATGCATAAAGAAATCCAAATAGTAATATCATGCATGTCAAACAACCGCTTCATAATCATACTGATGATGATAGTACTGCACAGAAACATATACATATTCATGTTATTTAACTAACTGAGTAACCCAATATAATATACTATATTTCGGGCTAGCCGTGGCTTCTCAGGAGAACATATAGATAACAGAAATGGGTCCGTATCATAACCACTAACACGTCCCCAGTCCGGTTACATCCCTGTCCTCTTCGGACTCCTGCGTACCTATATGGTTTTAGAAAAACGGGATGAGCATATCGCTCAGTAGGGGGAGAAAAAAGGAACAACTTTGAAAACATTGCTTGATTCGTTACTTTTAATAAAGTAAACATTTTCATAATACAATTAAAACATTATTTGTAACTTATCATAATTTCACAAAACAATGCATGCTCATGCTAATGCAGGTTACCTCCATTGTGTTAACCGTCATGTCGAATCACCAAAATATGGATGAGCCGAGATAGAAGATGATATGGGTCTGCCTGCCTAAGACTACAGCCGGTCCTTATCAAGAGATATAACTAGACTGAATCAATACGGCCTGACCACCAAAAAGAATATATCACTGCCAGAAGATCAATTCGTGAACATTCATAAGATGGGCCTGACCGCCCCCAAGAGATATGAGTATCAAGATCATAATATGGCCTCTCCGTTTCGGGTGAATATCAACATATAATAACAACTGGACCACAGTCCACAATATCAAATACACAGATCATTTTCATATCAACCAGAATATTAGTGTCTTGCCGTTGTTTAGATTTTTGAACTTCTCACCACTGGGTCTAGACAGTAGACGACTTGTTGGCCCCCGGAGGTTTAGGGCTTTTCAACCCAAGGGCACCAGACCTTGCTTATTTTTTCATACCGACAAACACTAATCACAATCATTCTCCTTCGCCGACTGAAGGCCAAACATAGATATAAATAATCATGAGCAACATCTCACCATATAATATAGCCAAGAATATATCCGCATACGAATAAAGAACTCCTAAAGATAGATAATCACATGTTTAAGAATGCCACACGAGCATAAAAATTCATTCACAACATGGATACGAGATACAATTCTCCCATGAGACAATTACCATGCCATATGCCGTAAAAATGCTCCGAACTTTCCACGAAATCATCAAGATGCCGAGTTGACACAATAATGATGCATAGCGTGTAACTCATGCTCTAAATGTAAACTAGAAACAATATATGTCATATAAACCTAATCAAATATCATACTTATCCCTTGGTGCATACCAAAATCATGTACTAGTTCAATCATATCAACTTAACACTTATACACCCGAGGAAAATCCCATAAAAATCACATACTACGCGAGAATCGAGTTTATTTAGCATATCTTGCTTCATAATATAGATTCATATCATGCATAATTCATAGATATCAATTACATGATTTTCCTTAGTAATCATACATGTATAAATCATTCTTGTATAATCAAGAATAAGGAACATATGCTCTATATCAACATATATATATAAAATCATTCATCATTGGTAAATAAAATCATATTATTAAGTTTTGAAAAGATATAACCCCTACCTCAAGTTTAATACTGAAAGGAAGGAAGAAAATATGATAATCGAAGCCTTATTCGATGAAATTCCAAATCTCCCGCGTCACCTCGCTCCTTGTATGATAAAACTCCTAAATAAATGAAGTTTAAGCTCCTATTCGTGTTGCCAAAGCTCACACATGAACTCCCATGGCAGAACCTCAAGGTAGGAGATGATGAATAGTGAATAAGAAGGATGTTTGATTGATTTGGAGCTTTGATTCTTCGATCGAGGATGAAAAATGCGTAGAAATCTTTATCTTTCTCTCTCTAGAACCTTCTAGAACTCTCTAGAGGTGAGTGGAAGTGTTTGGATTGATGTTGGGGGTGAAAAGGACCAAAAATGGCTTTAAAACGAGCTTAAATCGGTGGGATTAGTTAACTGGCGGACCGGTATGCCAAATACGCAATACCGGTTCTCGAGGCATAATTTTTCTAAAAATTTACTACCGGACTGGTATGCCAAAAAAGCCATACCGGTCCACGGGAAATTTTGGTACCCTAATGCATTATTTTTGTTTCGGCCATAACTTTTCGCTCGGAACTCCGATTGAGGTGATCTTTATGTCCACGGAAAGGTGATTCAAATATCTACAACTTCCTAAATGAAGTTTTCCTAAATTCTAGATAGATAATTCTCAAAAATTCTCCGAAGACAATGCTCTGCCAAAGAGCTATCTAATGACCAGAATTTATTAACCAGCCTACTTCGCATGCTATTTTAATCAACACAGAGTGTGAATTAGCTTTCGGCCAAAACATAATTGTTGTAGAATGGTACAAATCCTAGGCACTTTCGTGAACGTAATCTTAATCGAATAAGTAATGAAGAAATTACGATAGCTTAAAGTTAGCTAGAATTAACGAATCGCGAAGAACCAAATCTTCTTAATTACCAATCGAAATCGATTCGGACCACCCGAATCACCAAACGATCATTCACATGAGCATAAATAAGCTAATATAATTTAATTTAAAATAAATTAAAGTACGGGGTATTACACCATCTATCTTAGTGACTATCCTTGAATTAGTGCCAGTAAACCCCATTAACTCCGTGTCTAATTGTTCAAATGCTGATAACTCTATACCTTGCCCTGATTCTGCATGCCCTAATAGTGGTCCTACACTTAGACTAACTCGAGATCGTCGGCCACCAGCTAGGTTATCAGATTATCACTATTTTTTTTTCGCCCTATTATCCCTCCATAAGCCATCCTCTTTTCGAGAAGCATCCTCAGATCCCCAATGGTAATAAGTTATGGCCGATGAACATGCCGCTTTAAAGCAAACCAATACATGGGATCTCGTAACCCTACCTCCTAAAAAAATCTATTGTATAAAAAAATGGGTATACATGATTAAAACCAAAGCTGATGGTTCCGTTGATCGATATAAAGCTTGTCTTGTTGCAAAAGACTTTACCCAGAAATAAGGTATTGATTATGAGGAAACTTTCGCTCTAGTAGTCCGTATGATCATAGTTCGCACACTTATTTCAGTTGCTTCTATCCGTAAGTGGGCGATTCATCAGATGGATATCAAAGATGCCTTCCTTTATGGCGACCTCGTTGAAGAAGTATAAATGTAGCCCCTTCATGGGTAACCTCATTCTCCTGGGCAAGTCTGCAAACTTCATCGTACTCTCTATGTTCTTAAGCAAGCACCCATAGTCGGTTCGAAAAGTTCTCCATAGTCATTCTTCAATATGAATTTTCTTAAAGTGCTCATGATTCAGCAATGTTTACATGTTCCTATCAGCAAGGCATTGTTATTCTTCTCATTTATGTCAATGATATGATTATCACTGGGGATGATTTGGATGGAATATATAAGCTCAAAACCTATCCATGCTCTCGTTTTAAAATGAAAGATTTGGGAATTATTCGCTACTTCCTTGATATTAAAGTTGATCATTTGTCTACAAGTTACTTTATTTCTTAGGTGAAATACACTTCCGACATTGTTCAGCGCGCTGGTTTAACTCACAACAAGATTGCCGATACTCCACTTGAAATGAATGTCAAACTCTGTGCTTCTGATGATTCCTTGCTGCTTAATTCTACTTTATATTGACAACTTGTTGAAAGTCTCAACTATCTCATCATCACTAGATTAAATATTAGTCATGTTATCCATGTCGTGAGCCAATTCATGTCAGTGACTCGCTCTATTCATTTTGTTGCTGTTATATGCATTTTTCGATACCTTAAAGGGACATTATTTCTCGGATTACATATTTCATCTACTTTTAGTCCTGTGTTACAAGGCTATTCCGATTCTGACTGGGCAAGCGATATTACTGATAGCCGATCCACGACAGGATTATGTGTGTTTTCTTGGTGATTCTCTTATCTCATCAAGCTCTTGCTCATGCCATTTCAGAAATTGTTTGGCTTCACTAGCTACTTTGAGATATAGGAATTGATCTTTCTCATTCTATGCCTTTATTCCGTGATAATTAGAGCGCCATCAAATAGCTCATAATGATGTCTTTCATGAACGTACCAAGTATATTGAAGTTGACTGCCACTTTGTTCGATATCATTACAATCAAGGAACTATTCATCTGCCATTCGTTTCATCATACCATCAACTTGCTGATATGTTTACCAAATCCCATATGGCTGTTCGATTTCGCTTTATGGTGTCCAAACTCATAATGTTTTCTAAGCCTTCTTTAGTTTGAGGAGAGGTGTTAATTTATTCCCTTTTCTTATTATGTAATTTCTATATTATCTTATTCTGTTATTGTTTTTCATAGGTTAGCTCTTTCCTTATTTCTTTGTCTTGTATAGTGTATAAATAAAGCCTCTTTTGTACTGTTAGTTAGTTAACACAACATACAATTTCTCCGATCTCTCTTTAGCATCGCAAATCTAACATCTTCAAAAGTCAAAGTTTTTCATAACTTGTATTTTTTTGTATATCACCTTATATAATTGATGTTTAGTATATAATTTTTCAGAGTTATTCTTTCTTGTAATTTAAAATATTATTTACTGTTAATCAAGTCCTCACTAACCTTAAATCTCGCCCCCTCCATTGCTTTTCATTACAATATTTACTGGGAAAAATAATTTTTACGAGATTTTATGGCAAAGAAAGAAATATCCAAGAAAGGAAAAACTTTGATGAAATTCCACACGAACTTAACTAATTAAAACGTTAATTTCAATATTTGATGAGCATTTCTACCTATCTACCGTATATAATATAAGATATTAAACCAAAATAGTTATATCAAATAAGAAAACTCTCTGTATGTCAAGATTAATCCCCAAGTAAGGAAATAACAAAATTTATTAAAAGCGATGTAAAATTTAAAAAATAACGAACATTATGGGGGTATCTTGAGTACTTTTATTGGCAACTTTCAACATAAACAAATGCTTATTATATGTCCATCTTTTATGGAAGTATACGTTGAATACCATTAATTCACTCTTTGCGGTTGTTATATGTCTACCTTTTATGGTAGTTATAGATTTGTGTTAAAAAAAATTAAGAATTTTATTGTATGGAGAAATATGTATTATAAATTGTCTAAAAATTATTTTTTTTGTATTGATGTTAGTAGAAGTGAATTATTGAAGATAGATAACTCTTTACATAAAAATTGTAGTGTAGAAAACGTGATTAAGTGCGGTTAGAAATATTAAAAACACAACATCAAATATCGTAATTGTAGTCTATAAAATTAATAACCATTTCAACTATTAGTAAACTTTCGTCATATTTTATTTCCTTATTCGTTTTGCGCTTTTATTTCTACTTTTTCTTTCGCTCTGCGTAAGAAAATAAGTTTCAAACTTTTTGCGAAAGACAACAATAATAATAATATTACGCGCGACAATCGGCGAAGAACTTATGATTTAAAATTGGTGTATATTATATGAGCATCAATCTTCTTTTTCACTCAATAAAGTCCCACTTTTTTTAGGTTGGTATCATTTTATAAATTAGAAAGGAGAAATGGTTAAAAAATAATCCTATCAGAGGGCATGTGGATCGAAGAAGTATATAATAAAGAAGTCATGTGAAATGCAAGTATGTTATTAAAAGAGTTCCAACTATTATTCTAATAATAATGGTACGCTCACGATACTCCTTCCCCTAAAAAGAATAGTTCCAAGTGTTTTGCATGAATTTTGTCAATTTTTATTTTTATATTTATAATAAAAAAATATTATACTTAATTTTTATATATATATTTTTTTCTGTCCACTCATTCTGATAATTATAATATACCCGTTTATTTAAATTGTTCACATTTGAAAAAGGGAGCGGAGCACATGCCAGCCTATGAAATGGCCAGGAACAACGAATTGAACACGACGCATCAGGGTCATCATATCAATTCCACGTATTAAAAAACACGTTCTTCTCTTTGGTCCCCCCCACCCCCGCTTTCCGACATCGTATATTAAGAATAGTGTGGCCCACGTTTCTTCGTCTTTGCTAAACTTTACGTCATTTTATCCGTCACCCCCTTAATATTCAAATGATACCTTTTGTTTTGTCTGAATATATAATTTCTAAATTAAATTAAATTTATTTTTTCTAAAGAAGCATTAGAATCACTAACAATATTGTGGTCAATTCAAAAATCGAAAAACTTAACGGTACCAATCGAAAAAACCAAAAAATTGAAACAAAGAAAAACCAAAACCAAATATCTTTGGTTCAAGTTTAGTGTGTACCATTACAAAACTGTGTGAACTAAACCAAAATGAATTATTGCATATATGATTTGAAAATAATAATACTACTTTACCTAAAATTTTTATGTTCATTGTGGGTGGTTTAAATCTGACCGAACCTAAAGAAGGTTGAATCGGCTCAAATTGGTAGAGTCGGTAACCAAATCCAACGAAGGTGGCAGCGATGAACAGTAAATTAGCAGTAACAACAACGGACTTTTGTTTGTGTAGGTAGGTTCCTCCGGTAGCTTTAATTCTTAATCTGGCAATACGTCCTCCTAGGGTGTGTGATTGTGTTCTGCACTGGGCTCTAATGGCCAAAGAGACAATTTAAAGAGAGAGAGAGAGAGAGAGAGAGAGTTCGTGAGTATATTGCCACTACTATTTTTTCTTCCTTCCCTTGCGAAGGGTTTGTCTTAATCTATTTATACAATTTGTATATGGTTTGGTATAATAGGAAACTACTATAAAAGGTAAACTTGATCAGTATTCTAAGGTTACAGGTGTTAACAACCCTGCTTACACTAGTGGAACTAGATATTTCCCATTGTTTATCCTCCAGCTCAGCTCCATCTTATCCACAACTCCACTATTAGCGACTGAATTGCTATCCGATCAACAGATGCCTTTCATCGCATCGGCCTAAAGGTTTCTTGGACTGACCCATTTATCCGGCTCTCTTCCAGGCCCACACTTCGTACACTGGGTCTAGGCTTAGGTTCGTGTACGGAATTATGCTCCCACATTCATAAAATTTACAAACTCTAAACTCTTTAAGATATTATGAATATTTGAGTTGTATTATAAATATAAGAATTAATATTTTTTCTCTCCAAAATAAGTAGGAGTAAGTATATATTTATTATTTTTCTAACCAAAATAAGTGCTACCTTATAATTTTTAATATATATATATATATATGAAAACTGAATAAAATTGAACCTAAATCAAACCGAAAATTTGGTTTGGATTTGGAAGATTTGAAAATCGAAACCGAATTGAAACTGAACTTTTAAATTTAATTTGAATTTGGGTCTGTTTATTTTTACTCCAATCGAAATCAAAAATACCCCTGACAGCCACAAGGAACCAAAGGGGGCAATTGCACCCCTAAAGTTTTTGAAAATTGCCATTTTCTTTTTTTAAAATTACAAATATATATTTATTAGTTAAGTTTGCCTCTTGCTTTAATTTTTAAAAAATTACTAAGAGTATTAATCTTGCCCCTAATATATCTTGAACAAACATAATATTAGTACAAATTTTTCTTCTTTAATTTATAAAAAGTAACATTAGCATTAAGTTTTTTTTCTTCTTTAACTTATAAAAAGTAACATTAGCATCAAGTTTTCCTCCCTTAGAAAAAGGACAAAAATAATAATAGATAAAAAAAGATAATTTGAAATTTTAGACTTTGTCTAACATACCATCTAAAAGTAGATAGTCACTTTTACAATGTTTATTTTTATTTTGGTCATATAAACTTGATGATCGATCATTATTAGTGGTGACCAATTAATTAAAGAATAATTTTTTAGTTGTTTGTCTATCTATCATATGCGACCCTCATTTTTATTCAGTTGATAGTTAAACATATTGTATACATATATAATTTCAAGAATTTCCCTCGTCGTATTCAATTTTTTGAGTTCCCCACTCAAAAAGAAATTTCTAACTTCATCCCAACTTGACTTTATATAATATTATTAATATAATAACAAACACTTTGATCCTGGCCATGCAATTTGGTTAGTCTTCTTCCTATAAATTAAGTTTTACACGTACAACCCTAACTAAGGTTAAATTACAATCAGTCATATATACTTTTTTGTGCATCTGAATTATTTTATATGTAAGTGCAGTTATGATTATTTGGACACGGGATAGAGAGAGATGCTGTTTCTTATGTGGTCCTAACAATTGCAGATTTATACTACCAAAAAAGGAGATTGGCAATTTGGCATGTCGAATCTTGGATTCTTTGACCTGCGCGCCATGCTTCATAATCAAGTTTGTTTTATTATTAGCACATCGATCAAGCTGGCACTTAATGAAAGTTCAATTCTTTACAGCTTATTTCATTAAACAATGTCTACTTTGGTAACGTAAAATTGTTTAATCATATTTAATTAACTATCGAACTATTTATTTACCATTTGAAATTGAATTCATTAATATTTTTATATACCTATCACAATCCATTAAGGCCTCGTTTGATTCATGTATTAGGATCAGTGGGATTAATAATACCAGTATTAATAGTACTGGATTATTAATCCTAGTATTAATTTAATACCAATACCTGGTTTGATTCATGTAGTATTAATGTTGGGATATCTCATGTTGACGTTAATACCATGTTTGATTCTGTAACTCGTATACGGGATTATATTTTGGACTAACAAAATAAAACTTAAAAAAAAAAAAGAATAAAAAAAAGTTTTTTTAAAAAAAAATTAAAAAAATAATAATATAGTAATAGTGGCATTTTTGAAAATATTATAGTAGTAATGGCATTTTTGAAAATATATGATTCATTTTTCTTAATCCTGGATAAACAATACCACCTCCCCGGGTATTAAATTATACCACAAAGAGTGGTATTAAGTTAGTACCGGTATTAGTAATCCCAGCACATTTGTGTGAATCAAACAAGGTATTATAAAAAAAGTGATATTAACAATCTCATCATACTTTTTAATACTCGAATCAAACGAGGCCTAAAGGAAAGGCTACTACTTAGTTTCAATAGGTCTGGATTCAACCAGAATTAGTATTTTTATAGAGATTTTTCTCTTAATGTCTCCTGTTGGGATAGATATAATCAAAAAATTTCAGGTAAAGATCGATTCGTACGAACTGTGCCTTTTCATGACGGTTTTGCATCATAAAAAACACTTTCAATGTTTTTATGATGAAGAACTGTTATAAAAAAGATTGGTTCATACCAGAAATGTTCTGTATATATAACACCCTTTTTTTGCTCCTAATCACCTATCTTTGTTACGGCATTTTATTCTGCATTTTCATCAGTTGATTGATGAAGAAAAGCCTTCAATATTCAAATAGATTTAGAAAGCAAAAACTCACTTTAGGGCGCCTGACGCTGCAAATACGGTTCAAGAGCAATGCATTTATAATAAAATTCTTTTAACCACAGTATTTTCAATGATAATTTTTAACTTTAATTTTCGTTTGTTTTAAGTGTTTGTTCCTACAACTCAAAATAGTATAGTTTTAGTTTAATTAACTTGTGATTTAACCTTTTGATATGAATTATAAGAGATTTCTACTGTGAAATTAAGTTCAGAAACGAACCAAAACTAAAACCTAACGAACACTGAAATTATAATACTGAGATGCTTGCACTCAAACCCAGGGGCGGAACTAGAGATTTTTTATGAACGAGAGCATCTCCAACCGATGTGTAAAATTTAATGTGTAAATCTTATGTGTCAGTCCATTTTTATACAAAATTCGAAATCTAATTTTTTTGTATTCCAATGGTATTTTTGCAAACTCGTGTAAAATTTGACAAAACCAATAAGGAACCACCATTTGTTATATGTCCCTTCAAATTATTTTTCATAATTTTTTCTTTAATTTTTTTAATACATAATTTTATAATCACAATGGATTTTGTTTTATAGGTTTTGATGAATGAATTTCAAAAATATAATTTTTATTATAATCCATATTTTGTTTTAAAAATTATAATATTTGAAAGTTTTATAAAGAAAATTGAAGAAAGAGAAAGGTGACGTGGTAGTCATTCATTTTACACAAAATTGATTTTTACAATACTACTGGAGCACTTCCATTTTTACACAATTTGTAAATTTTATACAAAACATAGTTTTACACTACAGTTAGAGATACTCTGAGGCACTACAATGTATATTCCATCCATATTAAATTAAGAATTGCATGTTATTTTTCAAATTCTTGGAGTCAATAATAAGCCTCATTTCCTTTTTAAAATATGATCATTTTAGAAAATAAATACTTCCTCTATCACACTATAAAATAAATTATATTCATGAACATTAATTCTATCAAGGTTAGAATTATTTTACAAATACAAGAGTCAAAGTGGAATATGAACCATTGACTTTAAAAAAATAAAACTCATGGTTATCAATTAAACAATCTTAATTCACTTTTACTTAAATCTTTATTCTTAAATTATATACATATGAATAGTACACACATTATACATCTAGCTAATCTATAGTAAATAAATCGGAGAAAAACGAGGTCCGAACATTACTAACTAAACACTGAGATGTTCAAAAATTTATGTGGGGGCACGCAATACATTAAAATACACTTTACGTTTATAGTACATAACATAAAAACGCAAAGGATAATTTCAATCTTTGGTCCACTCCATATATTAAATCTGCCCTTTCTAAAACCTCCATCCACGAACCTACCACTTGGGTTAGAAATGCTAATAGACATGTTTTTTTGGTTTTGCTTTGTTAATAGTCATATATACATATATATATATATGTGTGTGTGTGTGTGTGTGTGGGTGGGATGTTAAAAAGTCATGTTTAAATAGATTTTTGTTGATTTAATTAATTTTGGTACTATATGATTATTAGTCTCAATAACCGAGGCATAGACTAAAGGGTAATAAGTACGGATAAATGGTTAATTATACAACACAAAGGCCGAAGAAACTCAAATCCACTCCTCTTCTTATTAAAATATTTTGGGGGCTGCTAAAGGCCCAACCCTCTCCTCTTCCCGTGGGGTTTCGTTCACACTCAAATCCACAGGCTGTACAAACCGTGGACTCATTTTAACTAACGCGTTTGATAAAATATTTTAAAATTAAAAATTAAAATTGAAAAAAATATTTGTTTATTTTTGAAAATTATATTTAAAAAATTTTTATTTGTTTGAATATAACAAATCTGAAAACTGAATTTTGTTTAATATGACAATTTTACCTTTATTAGTGTATTTAGATCACATGATTAAGACTTTAATGATGCCAAAATAGGTATTTCGTAATGAGATGTTTTAAATTTTCAGATTTAAGTGGCAAACTTGCGACTTAATTTTTTGAATGCAAATTTTCAGATTTAAGTAGTAAGTCACAACATTTTTTTGCCAAACAAACAACTTTAATACCACTTAAATCTAAAAACTTTAAGTTTTCATATTTAAGTGGTTGAAACAAACAACCCTAAGTTTATACTTAATCTTCTCATTTCAAAAACAATAATTCTAATATATCATATGGTTATTTAAAAGTAAAATTTATTCAACTATTTTTGCAATTTATTACATTCATTTTAAAAAAATGTTATTCCTGCAGTAATTGAGATGTTTTAACAAAGAAATATTAACTCTTAATTTGGCATGCAAATATGATATAATTATTATTTATACTTAAAATCGTAATAATTAATAATTACATTAGAACTTTATCTCTTATTTTTATATAATTATTTGAGAATACCTTATAGGCAGGGAATACAATCCAGTAAATTGTAAAAACAAGAGGTAAATCAAATTTCTCGTCAACCCCAAGTGAAAATAGAGTTATAACAATTTCATTAAAAGTCGTTTTTAGCTCTTATATTTCACATAATTCACATTAATCAAGAATTCATAACTGACATTTATTAAAGTATCCTAATATTCAGATGTTACTCTTCCAAAGTCCTTAGGCGGTTGCCTTGGGCAGAAAATGGCCTTATATTATGCAAAGTGAAAGGTAACTATTTGGTTGAAATTTTAAATTGAGCTTTTGGAAAGTGTGAAAGTATGTTGAAAAGTGAATTTAGCTTTAGTTGAAATTTTTTTCAACTAATTCACAAAAACTCATGAAAAAAACTCAAAAAATAGTTACAATGGATCTTATTTTATAAATTTTGATGAATATGTTTCAAATATTTTTTTTATCTAGTTCCAATTTTTGGATTTAAAGTTATGGTATTTTAAAATTTTTATGAGAGAGATAATAAAGTAAAGTGAATTTTGGGAAGTGTGAAGTAAAGTTGACTTTTTGGTAAAAAAAGTAAAAACATAGTTTTTTTTTAAAATGAACAAACAAGGGCTAATATTATTAGAGAAATGTAGAGCCTAAATTTTACAAAATGTTACTTATAAAAAATAAAATAAAAATATTTTGATAAGAATGTCTAATAGTTGAGTCTCATTCTTTAAAAATATTATAAGGGAAGGGACATAACCTACGATCTCTCAAGTGGATAAAGCGGTATAATTATTAGTGAGTCTCAAATCAACATATGAATGTTAAATGTGCTTTTACTTTTTAGAGTTCCTTTTTGTGAAGGCTACCTATATTGCTCAATGTTATAAAAAAAGACGTAAAGTTATCTCTAATAGTCATTTCCATCCATATAAATTTTTATAATAAAAATGAGATAATTAAATTTATATGAGGTGGAATGTGAGTCATATAGGAAATTTTTATCACAATTTCTATCATCGTATGAAAATAGCAATAGAAATTCTTAATATGATTTGGTACATTCTTTTTTGATATAATGAAACCCACTAATTCTCTTTCTTCTTAAATAAAATAGTATTTGAGACCCTTTTTTATATGTTTTTTTTATCTATATAAAAGTTTGCCAACTAGATATACAAGTATACTAAAAAGACAATGCCACAGAGAATATAAATGAGATTTTTTTTATTTTTTTATTTTTACCATTAGAGAATAGAGATGACCTAATATGGCCATAGTGCTTCTAATAGGCCTGGGACCGGTCCGGTTATTTAAAAAATTTTGAGGAACCATTAACCGAACCGGTTCTATGTTAATGGTTCGGTTCTACCTATAAAAAAGTGAAGAACCGGTTTAAGAACTGAACCGGTTCTAACGGTTCGGTTCTTCCGGTTTATCGGTTAACCGTTAACAAGATAAAAATCGGTTCCTTAACGGTTATTGGAAAGAACCGGTTTATTGGTTAACCGTTAACAAGAAAAACCCGAAATATTAATGGTTATTGAAAAGAAATAATAGTTCTAACGGTTCCTTAACGGTTCGGTTCCTAAGCAATTTAGAAGAAAAATTTAATAACGGTTCCTTAATGGTTATTAGAAAGAAATTATGTCAAAAACCGTTAACCGAACCGTTAACAACCTCGAAGAACCGAACCGGTAACAAAAGTTTCCTATTTTCCAAGAACCAAACTGGGTTTTATCGATTCGGTCCAGACCGGTTCTCCGGTTCCCGGTTCTAAATTCCCAGCCTTAGCTTCTGACACCTAGAGCTCCTAGGCGAAGCTAGGCACTATGCGATCATTTTTAAGTATTTTTAGATATAAATATATATAATATAAATATAATAAAAAAAGGTGAAGCATAGCATTAATTAAGTTCATTATCCAAAACAATATTAAACCGAATGTCACATTCTTTTAAAATTATCAATTTATTTCAAATAACAATAACAAAGCTAGTAAAAAGAAAAGATCACAATAAAAAGAAAATGAGAAGCAAGTTTAAGATAGGGTTGAGAAAAGAAAGTAGAAAAGTGATCCCTTTGTACTCTTTGGAGTATAATTTAGTTTCGGGTGAGAGGAATAAAAGATGAGTTTGTTTATGATGGCTGAAAATTTTTATCTATTTTTTAAGATGATATTTTTTTAACAAAGAGAAAAATAGGCTTATGCTTAAACAAAAAAAATAAGAAGAAGAATATAAATTTAGTCTTTCCACTAGCCCCACCTAGCACCACCCAGTCCCACCTACCCTTGACTAGCCTAGCATCGCCGGTCAACTTGATTAGGCAACCCCCTTAATCCATCTAATTCATCAAGCAATTAATCAAATGCCTGCGCATTAATTGCAGCGTTTAGGCACTGCTCATCGCCTAACCTGCCTTTTAAAATACTAATATTGCAAAGTAATAATCTTTAATACATTGTATCATATATTTTTAAAGTTGTACATTATTTTAATAATAAATATATTTACTTTTTCTCTAATGCAAGTGGTACACGAATACATCTTATGGTTGATCACGAGGAAGAAGAAAGGAGATGGGGTTCCTGTCGAGACTAAGAATGGGGTGAAGGAATCCATTCCTATCTCTCTATGTGTTAACATTCCAGGCGTAACTTTCGTAAAATCTTTGTCATATGTTTAGCCTTTCTCATTGGTGTAATTGAAAAGAATAATAATTATGTAATGACTTCATTTGATAGTAATATAAAAAAATTGACAGAAAAAAGTTAGTAATTTGTGTAAGAAATTAAAAAATAAACCGAAATATGTGAAAATGGTTACAAGGCTCCCTTTGATGTCAACGCAGAAAAAAGCTGATTTGTGTAAATAGCCCAAAAATATTACCCTTGGTAAAGACTTGCCCCCTTAAGCTACCAAAGTGAAATTCTGTTAACCCTTTTTCCCTCCAATTCGAATCTGGAAATGGCCTGATTATATCAATCTTGATGCCTGTCAATGTGGATTTGTACTTACAATCTGAGTGATTGGAAGACTCACAGGTTGATTTTCAACTCCGAATGCCACTTAACTGATTTTTAATGGAAATTTTTATTTTACTTTTTTGTCGTAAGAACATCCACAGCGTGAGAATAAAACTTAAAACTCAAATTTGTTCAAATTCAATCGTTGAACTATTTGTTGACGAGTTCACTTAGTCTAGTTATATGCTTTCATTGGTTTGTCATAGTTCACGTAGAAAATTATGAGGCAAATCTAACATCCTACAACCGTTTGATGAAATGCCTAGCAGAGACTTCATGGAATATATAGTTCAGGAGTTTTTTCTTTCTTTGAATATTTTGATTGTTGTTATTTCTGATTATACCAACATGTATCAACGCAGTTCTAAAAAGAATGTTTAACTATAAAGTTAAGACTTTTATCATTTGAAAATAGTTTGCAATTTATTTTTGTTACACTTCAACAATACTCGTGCTACTCATCTGAAAATTAGTATAAATTAGATTTTACAACCTGAGATACAAAATTAGGCGTATTTTTCGTTCATGAATCATTGCATAATAAACTTAGAGAAGTGTTGGATTGGAATAAGAAACCCTATGCACCCAAGACACGATTTTCATTTCCTCACATTCTTCATCATCAACGTATTCACTGTTTGCAACCCACGATTCTACTTGATCATCAGCCCAATCCTGGTTCCCAACCCCATCCCCGTCCACAATTTTCAATTCCTCACATTCTTGGAGTAAAATCTGAGAACCAAATAGAAGAAGAAACGATAAAGAACTCCCCAAGCCAACAATACAGCAACATCCTTCCAGATGCTCTCTAGGTGAATAATATCCATAGAGTATAAAACATCTTCCCCGATCAATGGGCAATTCGCCCCCAATTCTGCCAATGAGGTAGTGTGCAGCTCACTTCTCTTCACTTCTCCCAAAGGTCCAGACGAAAGATCCTTAGGGTTGCCAGTATAACAAGTTTTCCCTTTGAATTCATTTATCAGCAATGCCTCAAATGGATACTTGATTGCAGAGATATAATGAAGCCACTTCCAGTAGATAGGGATTTGTGATTCTTTCATGAAGAAACCACATGTGAGGAAGAAGAGAGCTGTTGTGGCGATGACAACCGCATAACCAGTGATGTAGCTTGGGACGAGAGCACTCACAAGCATCACATAAGCATTAGTGGTGATGAGTGAGGCATAGAGGACTATCCAGAAATTAATTAGGCTTCTTTGGAGTTGAAGTATGAGTTGGGTTATCCCTGCAAATGTGAAACCTTGGATTGCGAAAAATGGGAGGTAGACTATAAGAGAGGATATGACATACGAAGAAGCTCGATAAGCATTATGCGAGGTTTCTCGTATAAAGATAAACCGCTCTTGGATGAAAGTAGGGACAGCGTCGTTCGAGGAAAAGAAGACAAGGCAAACAGCGAAGATATAGAAATTGAGGAGGCGGTTTATAGTTTTGAAGTCACGCTGGTTCAGGTGTTCGAAGAGAGAGGAGAGAATAAGACCCATCACAGCCAAAACAATCTCTCGTGAGAGGAAGAGTTCAGGTGTTCGGACCACATTGAGCGCGGTTCGCCACGAGAGGACTGCGACTTCCCTTAGCCATGGGTTGGCAAATTTGGGACTGTGGTCAGGCTCGTCAAGCACTTCTGTATCCAAGTCTTCAAATTTTTGATCATATGATTCGGATTGGCTACGGACTGTCGGTGTCTTCATATGGCTATGATTTTGCATCGGTGTCATTTGAGGTGTGCTGTATCTGCTTGACATATAACCTCTTGCACCTGTGGCTGGAGTTTTTCCGGGCGTACGCCCTGGAGTTCTTGCCGGAGTCCATGACGGGGCTCGTTGAGGGGTCCCCTTCACACCATGGTAGAGCCAAACTGAGAAGTCTTTGTAAAATTGAGAAGCTAGTCGGGGATGATGCGCCCCACTCTTTTTCATGCTAGGTGTTTGGTTCATTCTGCTGCGTTCAAGGGAGTTGTCAAAGTCATCATCGTCTTCTTCATTGTTCTCATACTCGGATGTTCCCGAATGTGCCCGTTGTGGAGTCATGTTCCTGGGGGTGAACTGGTGGCTTCTAAGGCTGATGTGCTTGGGGGTCTTGTTCTTCCCATAAGGTGTTCTTGGGGTTTTGGGTGTTCTGGGAATAGGGGTCATGGCCACTTGATCGGGTTTAGTGCCGTTGCTTTGGTAGAGGACGAGAGGATCAAGCCCCACTGTTGATTCGTCATACTCTTTGATCACGTCTAGTAGGTACTCGAGGCTATTCTCGTTTTCCGGTACTGATCTTCCAAAGCCGGAGAGGTGACCAGGAAGAGCTGTTGGGGTTCCTGAGTAGATTAATCTTCCCCTGTCATCACACACACATAAGTATCAAATATGGGGTGGACGGATAAAATCAAGAAACATTACAATTGTCTAGTCTAACGGTTAGCCTGTGAATGAAAAAGAAATATCTTGGATTGTTTCACAATTCTAACTTTTTATCTAAAATGTTGAACACTCTATAATGCCCTAAGATGATTTGTTTCTTGGTATTGATGTTTTTCGGCTGACTCAAACTATTCCTGTTCAAAATTGATCCAAAAATTAATGAACCTAGTTTAAGCATGCTCTAAAAACTCATTAATTTATTGAGTTCGACTCAACAAGCTCATATATAACTAAATAAGAACTCAAATTACTCGAGCTCGGTTCTCTCTTAAGACTGGCTGAGGTTGGTTGAAGAGCCAAACAAAAACAATTTTTTTCCCATCTTAAAGGTAGACAGTTTTTATGAACCATGTTTAAGAATACAGTGCTCGGCTCAGTTCTGCAAGACTTGTTTAACATTCTACTACCTAGTGAAATTTATGTTTTTATCCAATGTATTTCCATATATTTATATATTTTGAGTGCGGAAGTGTGCGGAAGTGTTGACTGTATACATATATACCAATATTCAGCTGTTGGTACATTAGATAAACACATCATGCATAAGTTACGATAGTGTTCATCTATACAAGAAGCTCTGATATATACAGATAAAATATTCAAATCCCTCAATAATAATCATCAGATGCATTGAAATGTGTAGAGTACCTAGCGAGGACAGCAACGTGGTCGAGGAGCATTTGGATTCTGAAAGAAGGCTGGTGGATGGTCATGAGTACAATGCTACCACTTTGAGCGATGTCCTTCACCTTTTCCACCACAGTGAAAGCGCTTGTTGAGTCTAGACCCGACGTGGGCTCATCTAGGAACAGCAACGATGGCTTGTGGATTATGTCAACCCCAATAGATACTCTTCGCCTCTCACCACCTGACACTCCTCTCCTTCCTTCATCGCCAATATAGGTATGTGCAACACTCTGCATTCATTCGTTCATTAATCTTATCAAACATTTGTTCTTCTCTCTCTTTATGTCTAAGAGAGAGAGAGGATTGATAAATATTACCGCTAAGCCGAGTTGGTCAAGAAGCTCGAAGACTCGTGTCTTCTTCTCGGACCTGGAAATAGAAGGGGGAAGCCTGACCTCGGCTGCAAACAGGAAGGTCTCGTAGACTGTCAACATAGCAAAGAGCTGGTCATCTTGCATAACGTAAGATGATATCATCTTCATGTAACTTGTTGTCACCTGAAAATTTAATCACTGATTTATGTATCATAATAGTAATATTTTGCTATAAAATACCGATTTGTCCCATATTTTCATTGTCTATGGTCAAAACAAAATGGAAACCGTGAACGAGGATTTTCATGGTTATTCGAATTAGATGCCTGAAGGTCTTATCTGTATTCTCTTTAACGACGAACCAGAGTGAAGAACAAATGAGATGGCCCAAAACCCAAGAATTGCGATAGACCTACTCTTTTTGTTGTACTAATTTTAATACATATTGAGGGTAGTGAGAGAAATGGACACGACACTAAAATCATGGCTACACTTGTAAGAAGTTGAATTCATTTAGAGGTGCTTGGTTTTCCCTCGTATTATGGAGTTTGGCATACATTATTTAAATACAAATTACCTTATTATTAGATGTTTGGTCTGGTCTGGTCCAACGAATGAACAAATATTAAAGTTAGGAATTTAAGTCAATTCTTAACAAACTACATAAGATAGTTTACTAGAAATACTTCCAAACATAATTTGCAAGTAAGATATAAAATTCCTTGGGTTTAGCTCACATCATTATTTTATATTGAAATCATTAAACTTATAATTATTCATTCATATAAAGGACTAAACTTATAAATTATACCATTGATACAAATAGTAATTGACTATATATCCCATGACTAAGATATCGTTTTATAGAATTACTTTGTTGTGTGGTCTTTGTGTGCAGCAGTATCAACAAAATTTTGAAACACACCCACACAGTGAGAGAGAGAGAGAGAGAGAGAGAGAGAGACTAACTGGCTTCCCATCAATTCTTACAGAACCCTCAAGACTCCCTTGTGCAATCCGGCCAGCAATGGCATCGAGGAACGTAGATTTACCAGCTCCACTGGGCCCAATAATGGCCATCACTTCACCTCTCACGGCCTGGCCCGATAAATCATTAAGAAGATAGACTTCCTTAGATATCCAAACACCATCCTTCTTTTGCTTCTTCAACACACTATAAGAAAGGTTGTTGAACTCGAGCCCCTGGCCCGGTACAGTTTTCTTTTGCTTGGCCAAATTCTTAGACACCTGAGCCGACTTGTCCTGTTCAAAAAGCGTCTCTAAACTCTTTTTAGTGTCCGACCGATTAAACTTCGCCATTGAAACCTACTATCTCAATCAACAGTACTACTTGTTGCACTGCCACAGGATTTTTCTAGAGGCGGAGTCGAGGTATTTAGGGTCTAAATGGAGGGAGGGACTGCAGTGAGGACAAAATGGACGGTTAAAATGAAAATATCTTTGGTGGGTTGTTGGGTAAATGGACAAGAGAGAAGAGAATATGGAGTAGGGCGGCAATGGCTGTTGGTTACTTTTGTTTTCCTATTCTCTCTCTTGCTCCCTCCCTCACTCTATAATTTTCATTGGAATTGTTGAAAGTTTCCTTTGGTGATACCGGGAAGTGTTTGCGGATTTTGTTTCATATGTGCACAGAGAGACAAGTTTATTTTGTTGCTTGCTTGTTATATTATAGTAGCTGTTGGATTAAAGAAGAACAATTCTATACATGAAGGTTATTTGTGAAAGGTAGCGTTAATAAAGTGAATATATATGTTTAAGCAGGTATATATGGCAAAACTTGAGCCGTCTTATTTACTCATATAGCAAGTCTTGTACTGTGTTTTTAAGGTGAGTTTGTTTGGTCAGCCATTAAGTTTTATGTTTGTGTTTGTTTTTTAATGCCTTGTTTGAGGTAGAATGAATGAAGTATTGTCTGCAGTGCATGGTAGGAACAAAATTTGTAGAACGGACAAATTTAAAAGCGAGGAAAAACATGATTTACATGGACTACTAAAACTTAATTACTTAACAATGTGACACATGTTGAATTTTCCAATTTGGGTTTTTGCTGGAGAAAGCATTGCCATGTAGCCTCTAATAAGATTTTTTTTGTTCTTGTACAAGCGATGATCCGAATCTACTCCAGGGCGCAAGAACCGCTATCGAGCTAAGCGGGGTAACATCTCAACAATTTGTGTGCCACCGCAACAAAATCATTCTAGTTCAAAAATACTCAGTGTGTTATTCATACTTAACTTTAAAAGAGGGAAATGGGATTGACTGTTTTTATTTTTATATCAACGATTGATCCAATTGAAAATTTTCGGGCATTTAGATGGTGAAACGAAAATGGCATTCATGAATAGTAAGACATAGTGCTGTATAGGAATAAGTTCTATATTGATCCATGATTCTTATGTAAATTCTTATGTTGTTGGATTTTAGTGGTTTTAGGGCATCTTTGATTTTGATATAATCGTTGGGCTTTGTAGTATGAATTTGGAGATGAAGTAAAAATAGGAATTGTAGTAAACTAATTAGTACTTATTAAAAAGAAAAATAGTCGAATACATTGCTCTCTTATAATAATATACCATGCATTTCCATCTCGATCATGTAAAGCCAAGATTAAAATAAAAGTACCCCTTTGTGTTCAATCTAAATTTCGACTCTCCGCATATATAGTAGGAGCCATGCTTTCTCAAGTGACCCCAAATTAAATATATAAATAATTAAATTAAGGTTTTGTTTCTTAGATTAAAATTGTTTTCAATTTCAAAAAGAATTTTATGAAAATGAAAAATGTTTGTATTTGTTTAGTTACTATCAGAAAATGATGAAAATTAATTAGGCTACTTTATGGTATGATACATGCATTTGATATTTATGGAATCTGTTAAAAGTTCCATGTGTTATTGCTTATGAAGTTTGTTGTATTTGTAAAAGGAATTACACTATCATACACATATTTCATAGAGAGAGTAACATGGGGTTGATTTTTAGCCAATTTTGGTTGTAAATGTAGAAAGGCTAGGTCATTTGTTAGTTAGGAAGAGTTACCTCAGCTCATTGTTTGAGAGGTATTGTAAAGCTAGATCGGTTAGGGATTCTTAACGTACATGAGGTTTAAATTAATGATTTTATTTTTTTTGTTAATAAAATTTTAGGGGTTGTTGCCTTTTCTATTTTAAAAAAAATGCAAAAGATATTTGTATAAGTATTGTTAGACTTGCAAAAAATGTACACAAAATATTGTTATTTCATCATTAAAGGAAGAGTTTAAATAGACTTCATAACATACATGTAAGACTCGCCCTTTATACAATCACAAGATTACACCTAATCTTATGTACAACTTTTTTGACAGCATTTTTAGTAGCATTATTATTCAATGCGCATCAACAATATATTATTTATTTACGAACAAAACTCTATCAATATTTATAGAAATTAAATACAGTCGTCAAAGACCCTATGGGGTCGGTCTAGTAGTTTACTAAGTTCTTTTGAGGAACAATCGGGTTGGTCTAGTGGTTCACTAAGTTCTTGTGAGGGACAATCTGTTTAGCGAAAGATCTCGTATTTGAATCCTTCCAAGTATCTCGTATTTGAATCCTTCCAAGTGTAGTTGTTAAAGAAAAAAAAAATACAGTTATCAAACTGTATTGAAGTATTTGTCACCATTAAAGAGGGGCCGGCAATGCCTTGGAGAAACTCGCTAGATTCCTAGAGGAATCAGATTGAGCACAATTTTTTCTTGTAATATTCTCATTGTCCTATCGAGACTAAATAATAATAAAATAAAACGACATACAAGTATGATTTATCACCATATGGATGGCAAATAGCACTGGCAGCAAAGCTATAAATTAAGATCTCATCATTCTTAAGCAAAGCAATAAATTATCCTCGTTTAATTTCCTCCATTAATCTTTAGCAGGTTAAGTGAAACCAGCAAAGCCCGAGATTTTGGAGCGGTTCAACCTCACCGTAGTATCGATGAATCTCTCAATTCTGCGGTTTGATTGAGCCGCGCCAATATCGCGTGATTCTCCTTATTGCACGCACTTTCTACTCTCTCTTAATTAATTTATTCCTTACTTTTTTCTCTTTCCTTTTTTTTTAATCTCCGATCATGATTCTGATGACGATGATTATAGAGGTTTATTCAAAAATAGGATAATGACATGAATTTTATTCTAGTGTTGGTTTTCTTTCTGTATGGGCCACCTTAGTAAAATGTAGAAATTTACAAAATTTACCATGTCTAGTGACATTGCACAATTTTTCTAAATTTTATTACATTTCATAGGGTTGAGATCCTCCTAGCACCTCCCTCGATCCCTCTGTGTAAGTGGCAATGTTGGCCAAATTAATTCTCTTACCTTAAAAGAATTTATCCATTTCATATTTTTCTTTTTATTTCCTCTCCAATGACATTGATTACATTGCAAGGTCTTAAATTAGATATATATATACATATATGTGTGTGTGTGTACGATAATATCCAAAAATTGTTATATTCTTGTGCAAACTCACAACTTTGTAAGCGCATACATCAATTTGATTTGGGTATATATAGTAAATAATATAGAAAAATGGATAAGAGATGATTAGATAATGCATGGTTAAATTAAAATGGGCAAGAGATATCTGTATAATGCATTCCTAATTAACGAACAAACTAATATTCGTTTGGAGTCCCAAACAGAACAAAGAACCAACGGGTACATTTGTTGTGTATTTAAAATTTGACATCAATTGTCCATATGATAAACAAATTAGCCGGACTTAAGTTTATATTTCACGTAGTATACAATAATGCAACACTAGAGAATATTTTATATATTTAGATTGTTATAGATGCTCTTATTATATAGAATAATAAAATGTATCACGTACTTGTATTTATCTTTTCATTCATACCAGTCTATTCATTTTATTTTCTAACTACAAAAGTTAGAGGAACTGAAATCCCTTCCATGCCCGCTTCATGCAAAGGAACTTTAGCCTTCAATTGGCAAAATGCATTGAAAATAATTTTGAGTCTGTTTTGGGATTTTCTACATTAGCTTTTTTATAAAATTTAGTAAAGACCATCAACTTAATTATTATATATAAAGATCATTTATACGACTTTAATAAGTTTCATGAAAAATTCGTCCGTGTAATCGGCTTTGTTAATATAATACCATAGGGGCAAAAAGAAAAAAAGATCAAAGTTTGCTCACAAAGATGTACAAGTTACTTGAAAGGATGAATCCATTTGTCAAATTAATAAAAAAAAATTACAATTAAAATTGCTACTAATTAACCCGAGTTCAAGCGAAATATTCTCGTAATCAATAATGGCGAATGAATTGATCACATGTTCATGCCAGGAACTTTTTTTTTTTTTAATACTCCCTCCGTTCCAATTTAATTGTCCGCTATTCTATTTATAAATATCCCAAAATAGTTGTCAACTTTTCACATTTAATATGTCATTAATTATAATATTTTTTTATTTCTAATATTAGCCTTTAAGCTCCCCCACATTTTTTATTTTGGGTCCCATCACTTTTTTTATGAGAAGAAAAGTAAATAACATTTTTAGAAATAAATATTTTTTTTTGGAGTAATCATTATATCACCTTAATGTTTAATTTTTCAAAGTGTGATAATTAAATTAAGATAGAGGGAGTACAAGCTATACACGGATGTATATAATGGGGTCCACCATGGGAAGAGGCCGGAAAAAGGTAAACGGGATTCTGATCCCGTGACTCAACCAAGTGCGGGATGGGAAAATTTACCTCTATTAGTAGCACAGCATGTGTTCAATGCACCATGCTTTGAATATTAATTGGAAAGTCCACTGGCCTTGGTACCCCTTCCCAAGATTGAATATAAGGTGTTTATAAGAGTGAATTGTATCGTGTTACACATATATATTCACAATTGACACTATTAAATCATCAACTTAAACACGAAATTATTAACTAATTAACTGTGTTAACATGTTCAAATTAGCACAAATCATTTATCAATCATGTATTACGTGAGTTGACAAACAAATTCTTCATGTTAAACATGATATCCATTGCGGTTCCTTCTCTTAATAGCTTAAGCTTTTGGGAGAGATGATTCTTAACATAGTATCCCATTAAACCTACTCTCTACTGCTCTTCACGTGCAAGTATGGGGTTGCACTTGAAGGAGGGTTTTAAGCATGATATTCATTGCGGTTCCTTCTCCTAATAGCTTAAGCTTTTGGGAGAGATGGTTCTTAACACTTCATATATATACATGTTCATAGACTTGTGCATGAAGTATATATATATATACATCTGTATACATAAACAATAAGCCATTGGATTCGGTATGATATCAATTTTTGATGATTTTATTTTTTATTTTGCCCTTATTGTCTTAAAGTTGGAAGAAAATGTGTTAATGCCAAAGTTTTGAACCCTAACGTTTTTGTTATTAATTACTAGAAACAATCGGAACTATTGGGTTGCCTCTCTTTTTATTTATTTATTTAATTTTAAATTAGATTTACAAGTGCAAGTAAATCAAGAGTGATGTGTGTGCTGTGTCTAGTATACATGCATATATATATATATATATGTCTACGGTTTATTTCTCAAACGCACTAATGCGTACGCATTAGTGCGTTTGGCGTGGGGCCCAGCTAACTTTCATTTACGGAAGGAAAAAATCAAACGGAGCAAGCACGAATTTTAACTCCCCTTCTCAAACACCAACACCATCAAACACACCCTCCTCTTCTCAAATTCAAGCTCCCTCCTTCTCTCACCTCTGAGCCTCTCTCACCTCCAACTGGATCTCCGAGCATCTCTCACCTCCGACTGGACTCCCATCTCTCCCACTGTCGCACCTCAAACTCACTTCCGACTGAGACACCGACTGGATGTCCTCTCTCTCTCACTACCGAAGATCCAATTGCTTTACATCCGTTCTCTCTCACTGCCATTGACAAACCCAAACCCAAACCCAGCTTCTTCTCGTCCAAAATAGAGGTATTTATATCGTTTCGGTTGCGGAAATTTTGGGTGTGTTTGACGGTGGTTCAGTGTGGGTGCATTTGGATCTTCGTTAATTTGGGTTGAATGCAGGTTAATTTTGGTTAAGTACTTGTTAAATTGGGTCCAATAACAGCCTCGTTAGTTCAGTGTGGGTGAATTTTGGGGTGTATTTTTTGACTCCTCCTTTGGATCCCATACATTCGATGCTTAGGTTCAAGGTTCCCATCGATGCCTATGAAGATATGTAACTAAAAGAAGAAAGTTAGAGAGATAAGTTGATGAAGTAATTCTCTGTCCAGAGTAGGAAAATGCCTATGAAGATATGTAACTAGAATTGAGGAATATATATCAAAACAAAGTAAAGAAGTTAAAAGGGCAGGTGTATTCTGTTCTAAACCATATAAAAGTAATTTACAGAATATTTGGCTTTAAAATTGAACTAAATTAAATTAAAGTAATTAAATTGTACCTCCTTGAATGTAATGATATTTGGGTGATTCAATGACCTGTGAGTGGAAGTGTAGACCATATGAAATCAAATATTACCAAATAGAACACAATGACCTATAATTTTTGCTTGTGGCTTTTTTAATCATGAGAGCGTTGATGATTTTATATGGCTATTTAAACAATTTTTGGAAAGTATGTCCGGCGGAGCCCCGGAGATGATTATTACTGATCAAGACCCAGCAATGACAAAAGCATTCCCTATTGTTCTTCCTAATACTTTTCATAGGTATTAAAAACATTCCTTATTGCATATTATGTTCTAATATATATATCCCCAATATTTTTTCGTAAAACTTATTTAATTCTTATTACAGGTATTATAGTTGGCACATATTAATGAAATTTTCGGAGAAGATTGATGCAGTGAAGTATGGTGTTTACAAGAATGAGTTCTCAGCTTGCATTTGGAAATCAGAGACTCCCGAAGAATTTGAGCAAGAATGGGAAAGCCTTATTACAAAAAGTGGTTTACAAGGAAATAAGTGGTTGCAAGACCAATATGAACTTCGTTCAAGATGGATTCCTGCATATGTTAATCACGTGTTTTCAGCGGGTATGTCAAGTAGCCAACGAGCGGAGAGTGGTCATGCATTTTTCAAGAGATTCGTTGCTAAGGGCAATTCATTGGTGGAATTTATAATACAGTTTGGCAGGGGACTTGTACACCAACGTCATGAAGAATTGATGGCCGATCACAAAGATATAATTGAGAAGCCTAAACTTAGAATAAATCTTGACCTTTTGTCTCAAATGGCCAATATTTACACTAATGAGATATATTACCAGTTCGAGTGTGAGGTGCTTGATAGCTTCAACTATAAGATCCAACTTGTGGAGGAAACTGAGAATCGGCGTGTTTATCAAATTCAAAGAACGAAAGTCGCTTCAAGCAAAGTTCGCATCCTTATTTATGATAAGGATTTGGATTTTACTTCTTGCGCTTGTAAAATGTTTGAAAGCGCTGGAATTCTATGTCAACACATCATTGCATCTTTGATGAAATTTTTACATATTGAGGAGTTTCCCGATAAATACATCCTGAAAAGGTGGACTAAGTCTGCAAAGTCGGGTACAGTGTTGGATGATAAAGGCATGTTCATTGATGATGACAATTCTTACCTCTTGATGCGGAGTCAGTTTATCCAATCGTCCTTGGATTTAGTTGACAAGTCCTTATTATGTGAAGAAACAAGGCAAATGTTTATCGATGGAGTGCGTGCAATGAATGAGCAAATTGTAGACTTTCTTTTGTTTGTTTGTTTAAATAAGTTTCTTTTGTTTGTGTAATGGATCGTCAATGGAAGATGGAGATGATATAAGTCTAAAATGAAAATGAAGACTTTCTTTTGTTTGTTTGTTTAAATATGATGTGTTTACTTTAACAAGTGAATTGTAGACTTTGTTTGTTTGTTTAAATATGATGTGAGAATCTTGAAATTGAAATGTAGACTTTGTTTGTTTGTTTAAACATGATGTGTTTATTTTAACAAGTGAATTGATTCCATTTCATTATTTTAATCGGGTATGTATAAAATTCAAGATTGGGCAAATTAATAATAACCGCATCATAAATGATTACATTTCATTATAACAAAAACTAGATTACATCATGGCTTCATTTGAGCAAAAAATGATTCCGTTACATCATGGCTTTCATGGCCAAACAAATTGACACGACAAAAGATACAATAATTAAGACATCTCTCCACGGCAAAATATCCCACTTCGTCTTAACTTTATCAACAACCAAGTTGCGCGACGTACTACATTCTTCTAATGGGCCAATTACATTTGATTCCTGTCCAAATTTGTCGATTTTGCACCAACCCAAGAAGGTTCCGCACCTTTGCATTTTGCAAGAGTAGTAGATTCTACCACGATTATTGTTCTTATTTGACTTCGTTATTTTTACATCCGCTATTTCTCCGCACTCACATTGTTTCAACTGGAATCTAATATCCACTTCTGCACTTGAATTACCCTCCACATGATTCTTCGATGAAGACACCATTTGAATCTGCCAAATTGCAACAAGATAACATGAATTTATATGCTCATTGTTTTATACTACTGTTTTATACTAGCCAACCGCAACCAAATTTACGACCAAATAAGTATGCACCAGGATCTTCGTTAACTGGCAGATTCCAGCATACAAACATTAAAGCCAAACAAAGAATTCAACTGGCAAATTCCAGCACTCAGTGGAGACATACAAGCATATAAGCCAAACAAAGCATACAACTGGCAGATTGCAGCACTCAGTGGAGAAATATCATTTGACAAAAACTAATTTTCGGACAAGTATAATGAGCCCAAAATCTCACCCAAAGCATACAAATATCAAACTCAAATCTCAGCTAATAAATGAAGAGTAGCAATTCTGGTATATGCAGAACTATAATTCTCCAATATTGTATATGCAGAACTATTAAAGTGACTAGAATTGCTAAAAGTTAAATATAGCACCATATCCATACAAAAACAAGTTTTGTAAACCAAACATAGCCAATTGGTTATTGATGATACATAAATATTATTTGTGTATAAACTATAAAGCACACAAATTTACACCAATACAGTGAGCAGGAAAGTGATACAGAAATTGTTTGACAGCAATTGGATTTTGTATATTTCCAACTCGAAAAGCAGTGAACAATACACCCCAAGCATCGAATGTATGGGATCCAAAGGAGGAGTCAAAAAATACACCCCAAAATTCACCCACACTGAACTAACAAGGCTGTTATTGGACCCAATTTAACAAGTACTTAACCAAAATTAACCTGCATTCAACCCAAATTAACGAAGATCCAAATGCACCCACACTGAACCACCGTCAAACACACCCAAAATTGCCACAACCGAAACGATATAAATACCTCTATTTTGGACGAGAAGAAGTTGGGTTTGGGTTTGGGTTTGGGTTTGTCAATGGCAGTGAGAGAGAACGGATGTAAAGCAGTTGGATCTTCGGTAGTGAGAGAGAGAGGACATCCAGTCGGTGTCTCAGTCGGAGGTGAGTTTGAGGTGCGACAGTGGGAGAGATGGGAGTCCAGTCGGAGGTGAGAGAGGAGTCCAGCGGAGGTGAGAGATGCTCGGAGATCCAGTCGGAGGTGAGAGAGGCTCGGAGGTGAGAGAAGGAGGGAGCTCGAATTTGAGAAGAGGAGGGTGTGTTTGACGGTGTTGGTGTTTGAGAAGGGGAGTTAAAATTCGTGCTTGCTCCGTTTGATTTTTTCCTTCCGTAAATGAAAGTTAGCTGGGCCCCACGCCAAACGCACTAATGCGTACGCATTAGTGCGTTTGAGAAATAAACCGTATATGTCTATATGTCTATATATAATATCCCTCTCTTAGGTGGATCATTGGACTGGTTGCATGGGTCGAAGACTCGAAGTCAATATAGCATGACAAATCTCAATTTTGTCCTAGTGCACTTTTATATCACAAAAAACTATCATATTTCGACCGAAGCTATGGATTTCAAAATTCGAACCTTGCATATTGGCAATAAGAGTGTGATTGCCAACTGCTACACCAATACTTACTATTATGACAATAATTTTTTTAAATTTTTTTTTATATAATTAAATCCATCATGTGGATGCAAAAAGTATAGTTTAACTAAACATGTTAGAGTATCACCAACAAATTAATTATAATGGAGATACTCTTTAAAGTAGCTAGCCCAAACTAAAAATCACACATCCAACAACTAGCTAAAAGATAATCTCTAAATACAGAGCCTTGACGCTCGCCATAAGTGGTGAGCCTCCCATGCTCTGTAGTCTACTTTTTTTGTTTTCCCAGTAAACATTCTTTTTCCAAGACACAACTAATATATATCTCACCCCCTTTATTTCTATTTTACTAACATAAAATTCAAATATTCCTCGTATTATTTTTCTTTATTTTTCTAAAGACCTACAGCTTATTTTGCTTTTGTCTCATTTACAAAATTTCTACTAGATAAATAATTATGTAAATATTAATTTTAAAAAAAATCTTAAATTAATATTTTCATTTGACCTTCCACTATTTAAGAGACGTGTCTCAATCTCAAATTCATGAATAGATAAAGTGTTCAAAAGAAATGTCATACTCAATAACAATGATAAACTAATACTAAAAATAACAAAATAACATAATACAAAAAAATAATAAAATAGTCTAAATAGAGTGTCGTTGGAGTTGGAAACTAAATGATGTTCTCTACTTCAAAAAAGGCTATCTATTTTGGAGAGAATGCTCTCTTAGAATTTTTTATATAACTATGCTGATTTTTTAAGTTATTTTGCAAAATAGGGCTGTTCAAAACTTATTTGTATAAATAGGGGACTTTTAAAAGCGAGATTGAAGGTGTATATTTTTGCCGTAAAAACGCGATTGAAAGAAGCGTTTTTTTAAAAAAAAAATGCACTGTGTAAAACCGCAATTTCTTGTTACGTTTTTAATGGTAAAAACGCAACTCATGATAGCGTTTTTACCATTAAAAACGCTGGACCTTACTTTGTTTTTACTGAAATTTTAAAATCCCAGCATAACTCCCTCACTCACAGCAGAACTCCGCCTTCCTCCCTCGTCGCAGCACAGCTCCGCCTTCCTCCCTCACCGCACGCACCATCCATCCATCGTCCCCCTCCCTCCTCCTTCCTCCATCCATCCTCCCTCCTTCATCCCTCAACGCAATCGTCCTTCCTCCATCACCGGACCTCCTCCTTTCCTCCATCGCCGGACCTCCTCTTTCCTCCATCACCGGACCTCATTCTTCCTCCGTGACCTCCGTCCTTCTTCAGTAGGTACAAAACTTTCTCCCCTCTTTGATGGATAGTTCAATGATTTATTTTCCCCCCTTTTTGTTGTGAATATATGTGCTTGTTTGTGTGTATGTGTATGTGTGTATGTGTACGTGCGTATGTGTGTATGTATATATGAAGTTGATAATTGTGGGTTTTGAGATTTTCTAATTTTTGGTTGAAGTTAGTATAATATAAACATCAAAATAAACAAGTTTGGGGATTAATGGCCGATGGTTGAGATTTGACAGCGATTAATGGTTGAGGTTTTCTATTTTTTTGAGGTTTTCTATTTGATATATGTTAAATGTGACCCTTTCAGTGGTGGTTAGTGTGTAGTGGTTTCTGTGATTTGGGTGTTTTAGAGGTGGTTTGGGTGCAGCGTCGAGTGTTTTGCTGGTCGGACTTTGATTTTAAAATGTGGAATTTGGTGGTTCTATCAATGTAGGGATTAACTTCATTTTGGAGCCAACATTGGTTGTAAATTTTGAAAAGCCGTAATTTGTATAACTTATTAGATAGTGATGTTTTATATATGTTTGAGCTAAATTTGTAGTGGTTCCCTCAATCATAAAGTATGTACATGGTGTTAAATTTGCATATGAAAAAAAAAGTTAGTTGCCAATGAGAATAAAAATCATATTACAACAAACTAAACCATTTGAAAAGTAATAAAATTGTATATGTAAGCAATTGACTAGATTTATAATTTTTTTGCACCACCCATATTTAAAAATAGATTTACTTCTTATATGGATTTTTATATTTCTTATCAAACAAAAAAGAACATCTAAAGGAATAGTTTTTGGTTGCATACGTCTATATGAGAAACTATAATTTTTTTTTAATATTTTTATTTTCATGCCATTACATAAAATTTACAAATTTCCTACGTTAATTTATTTTTTAACATTCCAATGGGTTGTGGGGTAATAATGGGTTTGTGGGGTTAACTGTTCGTGATTTTTTGTGGGGTTTTTATTTGTATGAAGCCACATGGTTATCCTAATATTTTATTTAATTTCAACACGTTTAATTTGAGCAATTCGATTTTGCTTCAGCTAGCAATCATAATTAAGGCTAGTACGCCTTAATCTTGAAACTAGTACGCCTCTAAGAGGGATAAATGAGAAGCTTTTATATATAATATTTTATTTAATCTTAAAGCAAGCTTAATTAATTAATCTTGAGAGTAGAATATACTAAGGCTATCGTGGTTTGGAGTTATATATATATACTTTTTTTTTAATCTTCAAGTATGCTTAATTAATTGCGAAGCATTTATATACACACATAGAGTCATATATATACAGAAACTTTTTTAATTACAAAGTAGACTTTTTGTTTAAATAAAATATGAAACTATATTTGCGTTTTATTTTTCGCAGAAATGTCTTTAAACTCTGGTTCCAGTTTCGGAGAATCATGTTCATATGTCACTTGTTTTTGTGGAGAGCCTGCTCCAATTAGAGTGTCATGGACGTCGGAAAACCCAGGTCGGAGATTTTTTGGTTGCAAGAGTTATGGTTAATAATGGATGCAATTTTTCTTTTTCGACTGGGTTGACAAGGAAAAAACAATTCAGGAAGAGATGAAAGAAATTTACAATCAAATAAGGCATATATCGGTCCAAAAAGAAGATTGGAGGGCAGTTGCTGAAGGGGTTAAAGACTTGAATAATCGTTTGTTGAAAGGCATAGAAAGAGAGAGGGAAAAGAGAGGAGAAATACAAAGGAAGTACGAGCAATGCAAGAAATCACTCAAGTGTGCAAGGAATAGGATTTATTTGCTTATGTTCTTATTAGTTGTGTCAGTTTTATGTAATTTGTTTTATTATGCGTTGTAGACTTATGGTTACTGTTGTTATGTATTTTTGTTTAGTATATGTATGTGTTTAAAACTTCGGTAATTAAGTATGTAAGGATGCTAAATTAGTTATTGCCCTTGCAATATGTAATGTGACATTATAATGTAATTTGTCTTGTAATGAATGGATGTGTATTAATTATGCAGTTTATTAATTTTTGGGTTCACATATGTACGCGTTAATATGCATTGTATCTTCTTTTATATCTATTTTAACACGTACATGAACATAGGTATTTGTCGATGGATCCTGGTCCTCTAGATCGCCGTCTCTTATATTTTACAAAACCAGCATAGGTCTTCTGCTATATGGGCTGGCGATGATCCAGCATTGTTGGAGCCACGTAGGAGCCGCTACTGAGTTTACTGGGCCTGATGGACAGCAAATTATCCTTCCTGAGATTGTACAGCGTGCATTACTACGAGCAGGATTTTACGGATTGTACCGCATAGGACACATCCAGTACGATCATGCACTGATTACGGCTATGGTAGAGCGTTGGCGGCAGGAAACACACACGTTTCATCTACCTATTGGGGAGTGCAGTAATCACACTCCAGGATGTTGCCGTACTACTTGGATTGCCAGTTGATGGCCATGCAGTTACTGGCCCTCCATTGGATGCCCCTCCAGCTGACGTTTGTGAGCGTGTATTAGGTATCCGACCACCGGACCACGCTCTTAGGCATTCGAAATTGAAGCTTTCTTGGTAGCAGATACATTTGGAGAGATACCTGCCCTATGATGCTGATGATGTTGTTGTCGAGCGATACGCACGTGCTTGGATTATTAAATCGCTAGGCGGTTCAGTTTTGGCTGACAAGTCCTCGGCATATGTCAGAGTTTCTTTACTCCCACTACTTCAGGATTTAAATATGGTGGGCCATTATAGTTGGGGTAGTGCTGCACTTGCGGTGCTGTATAGGGAGATGTGCCGAGCCACGCGTATAGGATCAAAAC
Source organism: Lonicera japonica (assembly GCA_021464415.1). Classification (NCBI taxonomy): domain Eukaryota; kingdom Viridiplantae; phylum Streptophyta; class Magnoliopsida; order Dipsacales; family Caprifoliaceae; genus Lonicera; species Lonicera japonica. The sequence continues at coordinate 51,563,333 of CM038471.1, forward strand.
AGATTGCCGTCCGCTCATCTTGTTACAGGTATACAAGGTTGAATTTTAAATTTTTAATCTTATATTTTGAATTTACATGGTCAATAATATATTCTGATTAAATTTATGTTAGTTATGGTGTTGGGAGAGATTATCACATATTCGCCCTCGTCGCTTTGACGTAGCTATTGCTGAGCAGGAGCTCATTCATTCGATTGATAGACCTCCGCATGGAGCCAGGTTTTGTTGAATTGTAAGGAAGACAATTGTGTCAATATATGCTACGGCTACGATTACTTTTTTTACACCCTACTTTTATTTAATACAGGTGGCGGACGAGGTTCTCACTAGAGCGGACGCCGATACATGTTCTGACTTACTATAGGGACCAGCTAGATCGAATGCGAGCGGAGCAGGTAAATATAATTATTATGGTAGACTGTTGCGTGACTATATATCTCGTAGCCATTGAATGATTGATAAATGAACTTGGTTGGTTGAGAAAACTATATCTGTATTTATAATAATACTTGTAGATTCCTTTTGGATTGATTGGAAGATGTATTTGTTTGGGATCGCAGACATGACCACGTAGTCACTTCGGATGTGTTACAGGGCCCGATACAGTACGACGACCCGTACATGATTTGGTTTCGTACTGTTACTCGTCGTTTCATTCTTGCGGCGCCTGAGCAACCTCCCGAGTTTGGTCCTGAACCAGTAGGTGTAACATTGGAGATACTAGTAAGTTATAATTGCATCAGCTAAATGTATTTTAGAATTTATTTGCCGTCTTTAATTTCATATTTATATAATTTTGTTCCTTTCCAGGGTGATGCGCTTGCTAAGATATATTCCTTGGCTATGAACCATTCCTTTGCGGTCCATCACAGGAGATTCTACATCCGAGGAGATATCTGACTTGGCACATTCAGCTCTTATTACGGCGCGCCAAGAGTATCGATTATCTGTTGATCCATTACAGATCCACGGCCCTTATACCCGAGCCAATCCCACGACCCCACCGCCGTCGTCGTCAGAGGCGGCACGCACCTGCCACTACTACTACTACTAGTACGTCTTTAGCACAGTCTGATACATTATCACATGATGCTGGACCGTCTACCTCTACACATCTTGTCTCTTTCTCCGTCGGGGACTACAGTCACCACTACTACTACGCTACCTACCACTACTACTACATTACCTACCAGTACTACTAGTAACTATATTACCCACCACTACTAGTAGTACGTTACCCACCCCCAGCACCACCACTACTACCACTACTACTACGTTACCCACCCCCCACCCCCACCACTACTACTACGTTACCTACCAGTACTACTAGTACTATATTACCCACCACTACTATTACTACGTTACCCACCCCCCCACCATTATTACTACGTTACCCACCACTACTACTACTATGTTTCTACAGATGACCCCTCCAGATTACTAGATACTATTTCTACTACGTTACCCACCCCCCCCCCCACTACTACTACTACATATGTTTTTATCTCCATTTCCCCCGCCTATCACAGTCAGATACGTTATCCTCACCACCACCCAGCTTACCGCAGCCGAGTACGACAGACTTCTCGACACTCTCTACTATATACGAGGATTTTGACATAGGACATTATGTGTCTATGTTGATGACAGACTCGTCATTTATTTCACCAGTTATGTCGCACCAGCTTCCACTCGGACTTTCATAGTCACCGACATTTACACCCACAGATCATCATGACGAGGGGACACAGTTGAGCATACCAGATGTTGTAGATGTACCTGTGTTACCTATTGATATAGGACGAGGCAGAGGTAGACCGAGGGGTAGGGGCAAGGACAGGGGCAGAGGCAGAGGTGTAGAGGCGCACACCCATACGGAGGTCGAGAGGGATGAGAGGCCGAAGAGGAAGAGGAAAAAACCTAGTTGTGGTACTTAGTAGGTTGATTGTTAGTAATTAGAGAAAAAATGTCATTTATTTACTTGTATGAAATGGTACTTAGTTGTATGATCTTTTTGTGTACATGAATCTAGAATTTTGGTATATATGATGTCAGTTTGTACATGTCATTTAAATAATTTCAATATCAGCAGACTTAATAAATACAACAATGCAAATCTAGTTAAGTAACAATGCAACAAGTCCTACAATGGTTGTATCTTCGACGATCACTTACATCCATCTCGTTATCAGCAAACTTAATAAATACGAATAGTCTGGAATATGCTACATTGTCAAATAATAAAATAAGCCTGCAAATCTAGTTAGGTCACAATGCAACAATTATTTAATCTGATTTCGGGACACTTACGGCGATCATGTCCCGCCTCGCCACAAGTCCCACAATGGTTGTATCTTCGACGATCACTTACATCCATCTCGTTATGAATGCGCCTCGATGGACGACCCTTTGACGCAACAAGTTTGGATTAGGAATCAAAACACCTGGAACTGTATTAATCAAATGGGATTCCCCAAAAATTTTTTGGCAAAGCAGGCTGCAAAGTAGGAGAATATGTAGCCACGTACGCCTCTAGAGTCAAGTATTGATGAATTAAGTACTTCGGTTGTAATCTAAATTCAGCACACACCGCCAATACATGTGAACAAGGATACTTATAAATTGTCCACCTCCCACAACTGCACGTGCCTTCTAAAATGTTGACATTCTTCACATTTCCTTTAGCTGAGTGACAGAGGCAATCCCTCCGAGTTGTTATGCCTAAAAACAATATATTACCGATCTTGTCCATGCGCTTTCGATAATTTCAGTGCCATGAATGGCGTGTGTTCCACCTCCGAACTGTCAAGCCTATCTTTCCCCTGCTCGCCTCTTTCGCAAAAGTATGTAAAAAGGCGATGAAAATGAGCTGCACCGATGCAGCAATAGGTAAAGACCTCGCTCCAATTAAAACTCCGTTGAAAACCTCTGAGATAATTTGTTGTCTTTATCCCATAACGATGCCCTCCATCGTGAACATAAGTCCACTTTTCTAGGGGAATTTGGTTTAGCCACCTCCATGGTTTTTTTTCCTTCGTTCTCTTGCTGATCATCATATTCTTTGATCATGTTCATGTATTTATTGAATTTCGGCAAGCAGTAAGCTGTTGCAGCCTTCCACATTAGTATCTTTAAAGTCTCGTCTGTTTACATTTACTTGTGAAGTTACTGCGGACATGTCGCATACAAAATCGATGGTATGTCATTGGTTCTTGAAATTGTGGGTCGGAATTAATTACAGATAGTATGCCCCTGTGCCGATCAAAAGCAAGCAGATGCCATCTCGTCCCCTCACGACGTAATGCCAAAAGCCGCGTGAGAAAAAAGTTCCATGTGTCGTGAGTTTCCTCGTCGCCGAATCCAAATGCAAGCGGAAATATTCCTTCACCTGCATCCATAGCATTGCAACAAATAATTTTCCATTGTATTTGCCACGTAGATGTGTGCGCGTCTACACTTATAACAGGCCGCAATGCACAAAGCCTTCAATGGGAAGCACTAAAGGCCCCAAAAGTTCTTCTCAAAAATACGATAATGCCCATCATACATCTTGCTTCTATACTCATGGACGGTCCGTTGGTTGTTTGTACTTAATTGCGGCCAAATATCTCAGGCAGAATAGCATAAGATTCTTTCCAATTTGCCAAATAATATTTCAATAGCCTTCTGTTTCGCATTCCATGCCTTCCAATAAGAAATCTTGTAACCATATTGATCCTTAACAAATGCGAGACGATAACACCAATCTTAAGGCCAGGGTCAACCTTAATCATGTGTTTTACTTTGCTGGCAATGAATTTGCAGTCCAAATGTTTGTGAGTTAGTTTCAAACGATCAAATGTGCATGTGTGGAGACCCTCGTACTTAGTTATCTCAAACTGGCCCATGTTTCTTTTTCCTCTTACAAGCACGAAGCCGCCATTTGCACCCTTTTTCATGCAATTTACACCTTATTGCCCATGTATCTCTGCCTTTGATTCATCAACAATAAATTCATTTGAATTCTTAATTGCATATTGTTTTACGGCAATCTTCAACTTATCTTTAGTCTCGTAAGTGAGCCCCTTCCGTAAATTTCATTTTCATTGACCAACTGCTCATTAATTGTCACCTCCTCATCCACATACGTAACAGGGAATTGTGTGTAAAATGACGGTATATTCTTCCGCAACCATCTCAATTTTGGTTTGATTGTTCACATCTCATCGCTTTCAGTGTCACTCTCTTCTGTACGACTATCAGATTCCGAGTTCCAATCTGTGTCCTCTCCAGTGGAGTCATCATATTCTATACCATCTCCGTACTCAAACATTGGGCTGGTCCGGTATGTAATTCTTACGGGTATGGTCGCGCGTTTCAGGAAAAATTTCAAGCTTTTTTGATGGTCGTGAAGTAGAAGGCATGTTAGAAATATGAGTGTACTGTGTTGATGGTGGTGAACTATATGAGGCTGAGGCCGGAATTTTTTCAGCAAGTGGGAACACATTATAATTCAGATCAACTTTCTCCACCACATACAAATCGATTGCATTCACAGATGGAACTTTTAAAATACTTCCCATTGCAAAATGTAAGCTTCTGTCATCATTAATTTCATGGAGGAAGAAACTGCAAACATTCATGGTCACAAACAGTGGACATCTACATACAATCTTTAAGGTGGATGGGCGAGAGGTCAACATTCATAACAGAATAAATCATTCCAACTAATTCTGAGTACGTCGTACCTTTTTCATCACGATAATTCCTGTTTTATGTTGCATATTGTAACATTGTCCATTGCTCTCCATTAATAATTTCTCTCCGCCCCAGTATAAAAGCATAAATACTTGTCTGCTCGACATTATTTACCTTCAACAAAATAAAACAAATTTATCACCAACTTTAATAATAAATATAATTTATCTAAAATAATCAAGCATGCTCTCCATTATGATGGTAAATAATACATTCTTTAAAATAAAATATAATTTCTGAAAAATTAATATTTTAGTATATATATTCTTCAAAATAGTTATATAATTATTGAAAAAATAAAATTAAGTATCAACCTCTATGAAATATTATATTAAATTATTTATTTAAAATCATGAAATAATTTTTTGCAAATAAAAATAATATTATAAACCACTACAAATTTAATTATTAAGTATTACAATGGGCCTTTTTGTTTTTTAAACCATTTTTTTTAAATAATTTTGCATTTAACCCCACCTGTTTAGGGTAAATTAAGAAATGACCCAAAACAATGGATAATCACTAATTTTTGTGTTTTTATTTTCCTTAAAATACCCTAAATTGACTTTTCAAGTAAACAATTTAATTATCCCTAAGATTTAACTTATAGAAAACTTTTGAATTTTGAAAATCTATTAATATCCGAAATTATAGAAGAAACATCCATTTAATTAGGGAACTTGAAGTTAATTTCAAAATATTACAAATCATAAATCATAATACTTGGACTATACACAAATTTTGTATATTACAATAATATGATAATAAATTTACAAATTTACAAAAATACATACATTCACAAATCTACAAATCTATATCTAACCCCCCCCCCCCCCCCCCACACCCACACATACATTATGCATACATACATTTACAAACAATTAGACAAAACTATATCATAAATCTACAATAATATCTCATTTATTTTATTCATATCATTATTATGTAAACGTAGATCTATAAATAATTAAAATATATAGATCAAGACACAAACAAAATATAAAAATTTATATATAATCAAAATACTATAAACAGACATACCTGTTATAAAAAAGATGAAAAGAAGAAGTAGCAGAAGATGAGGAACAAAGAGCAACATTCATCAAGCAGCAGAAAATGAGAAAGAAACCCACTAAGCAGCAGAAGATGAGAAAGAAAGAGCAAGAGGAAGAAGAATAAGAAAATGAAGCAAAACGGCGCAATAGAAGGGAAGTAGGTTAAATTACTTAGGGTAGAAAACGTGATCAGAAACATCGATTTTAAAAAAAAAAATATTCGGCTATAAAAACGCGATAAGGGAAAGCGTTTTTAATGGTAAAAACGCGATCTTGAGTAGCGTTTTTACCATTAAAAACGCGATAAGGTATTGCGTTTTTACAGAGTGAATTTTTTTTTTTTTAAAAAAACGCTGCTTTCAATCGCACATAGATTTTAAACAAAAAAATATTCGGCTGTAAAAACGCGAAAAGGGCAAGCGTTTTTAATGGTAAAAACGCGATCTTGGGTAGCGTTTTTATCATTAAAAACGCGATAAGGTATTGCGTTTTTACAGAGTGAATTTTTTTATTTTTAAAAAACGCTGCTTTCAATCGCGTTTTTACAGCTAAAATATACACCTTCAATCTCGCTTTTAAAAGTCCCCTATTTATACAAATAAGTTTGGAACAACCCTATTTTACAAAATAAATTAAAAAATCAGCATAGCTATGTAAAAAATTCGCTCTCTTAAATAGAGATTATTCTTAGAAATGTGAGTTCGAAGATTGTAATTGTACTATATGGCTTGGAACCGTCGTGTTAAGTTAGCCAACACAATTTAATTACTAACCCTAATCCTTAAAATTTATTTGGGTTCTGGTCTGTGTTAAAAGAAGAAGATAAGTATGTATAACTGTTTCCCTAATAAATCGGGATCTACTGATCATTACGTGACAGACTCTCTATAACTCCAACAACCACCTTCCTTCTCTCTTTAAACACGCACAACAAGAAGAAAAAAACCCTGTTATTTCTCTCAAAACAAATATATAATATAATAATCTTCCCACAGTCAGATTAAACATGAACAATTTCATTATTAATCTTAAGAAGAAGTTGTTTCCCTCATTGTTTTTCTTGATTTCTTCATGGGTTATCGTCGTTAATGGTGCAGGAGGAGGGGCAGAATCTGCATTACCCTGTATACAGAAACTGCTGCCATGTCAGCCCTACTTGTTAGCGCCGACGAATCCACCGGCGACGTGCTGTTTACCGTTGAGGGAGATAATCACCAATGAGAAGGAGTGCATATGCAGTGTGTTCAAAAACCCAGAGATAATGAAGAGTCTGAATGTAACCCTTGAACAGGCTTTGAAACTTCCCAAGGCTTGTGCTATTAATAATGCCGATGCTTCCCTTTGCAACAATAATGGTACGTATTATCATATCATATTATTGATCCATTTTGGGTTCATGGGTTTGATGAATTTTTGTCTTCTACGTATTGCTGTTTTACATCATTCATTTTCGACATGATATATTAAACTGACACTAGAATCGCAATACACATAAAATGCGTGCAGTATGATACATAATAATAGCATGTGTTTGAATCCTTTTTAAGCAATATTTTTATTGTAATTTTTTAAGAATAATAGGTAATTTCATTACATAAACTTACCAAAAAGTCTCCTCTCCTCTCATTTTGTATCTATATAGGATACATATAGACCGACACTACCGGTTTAATAATACTTTATATTTTATACATTTTTCATCTTTATATAAATCTCTAATATTCATTTTTCATATTTAGTTTATCTAGTTAAGAGTCCATTTTCTCTTTATATAAATCTCTAATATTCATTTTTCATATTTAGTTTATCTAGTTAAGAGTCCATTTTCTCTTAAAGCCTATTTATGTATGGGATTCAGTAATATAATAAATTGATTTTCTTTCTAAAAATAAATCAATGTAAAGTCAAACCTTAACTCTAATATAAAGTAATTTTTGGCTGCCCATATATATTACAAAATATTTATTTATATTTATGTATTTGTTGCCTCAATTTTATGTTTTATAACCCGGTCTATCGTATTTGATGGATTTCATTATTTATCCGTAATGTTTAAGTTATTTTGAATACAGTCATAATCTAAGGGCATCAGAATTACAAGATTATCCCTTGTCAAAATATCTTGTTCTTTTAATTGGTATTAATTTCTTGTCTAACTTATATCTCAGTTGTTACAATTTTAATTTATGCTTAACTTTGGCTATTAATTTAAGTAGGTACGTCCCTGGTAGTTGTAATCAATTGTGTTTGACGTTGGTTTATTAATTATCTTTGGCTATTAATTAACTGATTCAAATGAGTAATTCTAGAAAATCAATATTGATTTCAAATTAGTATTCCCATAATATATTCGATAGCTGTTTGATACCAACCCTTCTGTTAGGTACATTTTCTACATAATAAAATGTAGAAAATGGTAAATTAATAGAAAGTAGGGCATTTTATAATTCTTTTGAAGAGGATGATTATGAGTTAATAAACTCAAAACTTTTTTTTTCTTTTTAATTCAAGCAAGAATAGAATGATTCTGGTATTATTAGATCACCTTTGAATTATTGGCTCCAGTGGAATATCTAATTGGGTTTAATTTTCCATCATTGCATTTAATGATCGAGGAGGCAAACATGCAAATGGATTTTTCAAAAATAAAACGTGTTAGTAATTTTCTGTATAGAAAAGAAACTGATGTACCAAATTGTTTTTTCAACATTTTTTTTTTAAAATAACACCCAACTGATTAACAAACTAAAAAGCTGTGCCTATTTTGAACTCTTGCATTAACATACATATCATTTTAGGAAAAATTGAGTTTGTAAATACATATTTATTTTAATTAATCTTAAAGACATTTGATTTACAAAAAGACAGTGTTACATTGTGTGAATTATCATTAAGAAAGAAACTAAAAGTATTGTATGATGTGTGTTTGCTTCTGTCTCTCCAAATCACACAGCTACTGCGCCTACTGGGTCGCCAGCAACACCTTCCGCTCCTGCACCGCCTAAAGGTTTGTTTGGTTATTTATTTATTAACTAATTAATTCACCGCAGTATAAATTGCTCAATGTAAAGTTTTTTTTCATATAAATAAAATGTAAATTGCTTATTTGGTTTATATAAAAATAATGAAAATGAATTGCACTACTTTTATTGCGCTTTTAGTTTTGTATCAAATGTAGAAAAGTATGTTGAGTACAAAATCACAAATTTTCCTTTTACAATGTCAATTAAATATACAATTTTACGATGTTGAATTAATGAAGTACTTGGATTCTAAGACTCTTTTCTTTTTTAAATATATTTGTTCAGGTTCAAATGCAGCTAATGGGATGATATCCAGCTTTGGTGGATCTTTTGTTGTTGCGGTCTCTTGTATGGTTCTGTTTATTTCTTTATTCCACTAGCTAGCTAGGCCTTTAATTTTTAGTTATTTTAATTAATGAATTAAACAATTATTGTTGAAGACTGTTGCTTTGGTAATTGATTGTATTAGGATGTGCGTGTGATTTCTCCAGTTTATGGATGTCATATTAAGATATTTTATAACAAACTTCTTTTATATTTCCTTTTAAAAATTGTATTCGAGGGAGGAGCAAAAAATTTTTTGAGGGGTGGGCTAAAATTTAGGAAAGGAGCGGGCTTATACTAACCTCTTTTTTTTTTTTAACAAATGCTAATAAATTTTTTAAAATTATTTTCTAGGCTAAAGCTTACCTTGTCCGCCCCTAACTTTATTCCCCCCTGTTTTTTTGCCCCTTGTACAATTTTATATTACAATGGTAGTTTATTATCATACAGGTGCTAAATAATGAATTGTTGCTATTCAGCAAATGTACTTGCTAATTTATTTACTTTCCAAAAATACTACTAAAGACAAGCATTTTTCAAAAATTAGGTGGGGCATTTGTCGTCCTCTCACTATCCAGAGTGGTTATTGTCGATTGATCGAAATTATTTTTAAGAAAATCGAGAATGGAGCGTTATGCCTTTATATTTTGTTAGCCCGCAGGGGCGTGCCAACATACTATTTTTTGGGATCTAGTAACACCTGATATTTTAACTATATACTTGAATATTGTATAATTAATACTATTTATATTTTAAAAAAATAGTTAATAATAGTGTCAAATTACAAAAAAGATTGTGGCTCAAGCATATTTTCCATAAGAAATGTTATTCGAGCCAATATGTGACCCAAAAGTGTCAAAAAATTGCATCTCAAATGCATTTTGAGTAATAGAGATGGATTTATATTTCTTGTGACCAGGGTACGTTGTATTTATTTGGGCTGAGTAGAATTTGCCCATTTCTCTTTTTTTTTCTTCTTTTTTGATTGATGATTTAGTTGCCGTAATTGGTGAGTGATATATTATTGAATGACCCTACTATCCAAAATCTCTAACTATGCCACTGCTAGCCCAGTCATGCAAGTTGTGGGATTGAACAGGCCATATAGACCGAGTGAGTATGTTGGATTCACTGTCTTTTGGTGGGTTGTGTGGAATTAAGGTTTAATAAAAATCAAACTAAATTATTTATGGTTTTGACAAAAATCAAATATGAACCAGGAGGTATGTCGCATTCTCTGTGTTTCCAATTTTTTGATGCAATTAAGTCAGCTTCCTTTTGCCAAGATAAATTTCAACGCTTTAACATTTGAAGACGTTAGCGCGATAGGCATGAAGGGTTGTAATACTGGATGATGTTGCGGGATTCTGTGTCTGGCTCATGCAAGTTGTACAAAATGAGGCTGTCGCTTCAGTTGGGCGGCTAGTTTGATTGAGTTTGGGTCTTAGGAAGCGCACTTGGATAATCTTACGTGATTCGAGGTGGAAGGATTCTTTTGTTCATCACGAACAGGTGTAGTAAGTTTATGATTTTCTTTGAAGACGCACCTCATTTTTGTTGTTTCTCTGACTTCATGATGTACCATTATTCCTCGTTAATCTAATTTTATCGCTTGTTTCGAAAAGAAAAATATTAAACCATGTCATTTTTTTGCTACAAAGTTATTATTGGCAATTTATATTTGGTTCAACTTTAAGTTCACAGCTTTCATAGAAGAATTCCAATTTCTCTTTCTAAAAAATTCCTACTTTGATTTCTAAATTAAATTAAAAATGTACCAATTTTTACAATGATAAATTGATTTTATTTTATTCTCCAAGTAACATATGCAAAGGACAGGAAGCTCCTTTCACGGACTTCATGATTTTTACTTCTTTTTTTTTTCCTACTCCATGCTCTATTCCAATCACTTCCACGTCTTGATTTCTTCTGATGCATTTTCTGTTGGGAGTTGGTTGATTGACTTTGGTCCCTCTTGTGCATTTAAGGAGGTCTGCCGTCTGCATTTTATTAAGTTAGCAGTGGTATGTTGGTGCATTTGGTTGCTAGGAACAAGTTCCCTATTGAATCTCCTTCTGTCAATGCGGCTAGATTTCTGAGCAGGCTTTGAATTTTGTAGGAGATTATGCCGGTATCGGTTGATTCCGTTGTAACTATGCCCGTTTCGAGAGAGTTTGTGCTTGCTTCACAGTTACCTCCTAGGAACATTATTAACAGTTCGTTTGGATAGGAGTGGAAAAAAAAAGAGGATGAAAGATTGCATTTCCTTTATTTGGATAGAATATTTAAAGAGAATGAAATAGAAATAGGAGTAGGATAGTATCATTCCTTTATATTCCTTTACCTTCTTTCCTTCCAAGATTGGAAAGGAAATGAAACATTTTTTAATAAACAATTTACTTTTTTAGTAAATTACATTATTTTTTTTTCCTTTGCTTCTTTTCCATTCTTTTCTCTCTGTAGCTATCCAAACAATAATAAAATTAAACTAATTCCATTCCATTCATTTCCTTTCTTTCTTGGCTAATCCTTTCCTTTCTATTCCCTCCTTTCAATCCAAACTGGCCGTAAAGTTAATTGTGATGCTACTGTTGAGCCGCCATTGGCTGCTATTGCTTGTGTGGAAAGAGACTCTTCGGATTGTATTTTGGATGGTTTTGGGCATACAATTCCGCGGTCCACGTCGGTTATTTTCGCAGAAGCCTTGGCGGTGCATCAATCGTGCCTCTTTTTGTGCGAGATTGGGATATTATAGCGGTAATTGAAGATATCCATGGTTTCCCTGGTTCAACATTGGAACGCTATTGTAAATGCCATGAGGCCAAGGGAAACTACCTAGAAGCATCATACTTTCAAGTTTCAATTCCCATTTTATCTTTGCGGGCTCTTATATCTCAAAAAAACTTATAACATTTTCCCATTTAAGTTAATTACATATATTTGAATAGCACACGGGCACACTCATCCCATGTGCAATGAACCTAATCTTTTCATGTATCCGCCGCAACTCGAGTTGGTTTTATTTGATTCGGTCTATAGCTAATTTGTTGACACCATTGACCGATGTATAAAAAATAATTACAATACCATCCATTAATTTAAAACAAAGTTTTAGAGCTAAAATAGATATGATGTGATAAAAATATTACAGTCTCACGCGCACACACAAAAAAGAGGCAAAAATACAGAAAAATCCCAATCAAGTTCCAACTTTTATTGTAAAACGTTGGATGCCTATGATATAGGCATACCACAATATATATATATATATATTATATAAATATACGAGCATATTTAGTGCACAAGCCGTATATATAAAAACAGCACATGCAAGCATATATAGCTCGCGTCTTTCGAACTGAATATCGGCAACTAAGAAAGGGCTAATGCAATGAGGTAACCCCCAAAATAAAGGGTAATTCACATCAGTCACTCTTTCTAATTGCCCTTTCTTTTTCAATTGATTGTATACAAGTATGTGTATTTTGTTCAAAAAAGTATTGATAGATACGATAACATAACCTGAGGAATGAAGAAATTGCAGGCGGCAAAGGAGGGGAGAATGATGGAAATGAGATCAGAAGTTGCGAGCATAAATAGGTATACGGGGTAACGGGGATGCTGTAAAGTGTGCCCTAATTTTCGAAGGTTGTAAAAAGAGAAAAGAAGGCCTAATTAGTGGCATTAACTTTTTTCCGCTAAGAGGGGGCCTAGTGGATTTTTAACCATTGGCTTTGGATATTCGATGTAGCCCAACCCAACAAGTGTTTTGTTCCAAACCTTTGCCAAAATTTTGAAAACGACACGAAAACAGCCCAGATGAAATTTGCATGATGTGTTGATTTATTTTTAGAGATTTAAACACTATATATGTTTATGTTGTAATTTAGAATGAAATTGTCAAAAAATTAAAATTATACCGTGTTAATCGTATCTTGTGATATTATATATAAGAGGAAAACCCAATTTTACAAATGTTAAAATGCGTCTGTTATAATCACATCTGTCAAGTCATATTTATAATAGTTGTCTTCATGTTAACTAAAAATTATAAGACCTTGTGTAGTGTCTTTTATTTTTCATATTGTGTCTTGCAAAAATAAAACCTAAAAAACACAAATTGTGACCCCAACTTCAAGCCTCCAAGTTCAGGTGAAATCTTTTGTTTCAGCCTGACTGTCATAATTATTCATGGTCCTACCCGCACATTCATAGATAAAAGTCACTATTTTTAGTCAAACAAATTTGCTCGCTAAAAACTGTCATTTTTTTACTAAAATCATTGTCATTCAAAATAATTAATATTCATATTTTTTTTAATTCACAAATATATATATATATATATTATATATAGAGAGAGAGAGAACTAGCTTAACCCTAGATCCCCCAGCTCCATCACCAACATTGCAATTGCCTTTGTGGATCAATATTTCGAGAGTAGAGAGTTTTGACATGCCATAATCCAAGAAAAAGTAAAATGGTATGTGTGAAGTAATTAAAAAAAAAAGTACACAGAATAAACAATCTTGGAATTTATCTATTGCCTTTCAATAACTTCAAAAGAGGCAAAGCATCACTGTGACTTTGTACAAAAACTTCTCTATACATTATTAAGATATATCATCAATAATTCAATTAAAGAGGGAAAGTTTTAGCTTTTGAACGTATAAGAAGATCACTTAAAATGAGCTTTTAGTCAATCTTCTCACCACTAGCAAGGCGTCTGTTCTCTTCCTCGACCTGTTCAAGCAATGCCTCCAACTCTGCTTGTGTTAAGCCTTCCAATCGTTTCTGTACAATCAGAAGAAAAGGAAAATATTATAATTATCGGCTCAAGGAAGAAGAACTAGCAAAGGAGGAAAACATGAGCATTTAAGGCAAGTTATTCTGTTGTGCAGTGGAAAAATGCAACTAATAAAGCCCAAGAAATCAAATAATCGGAGAAGTAAACAGTTTTAACATATTCAAGTATCGATTGGGATTCTAACACGCATTTTTTTAACTTGTTCTTGTGGTTAGAAAAGAAAATTGAATACATATAAAAGGTTCCTCCTTGAAGATAAAAGTAACGGAACAGGATAGGAATTTTTATTTTATTTTGAAACAAGAAGGCATCACCTTATATACTATTTGAACTGCAACTAATAAACCAGAGAGATAGAGAGATGTATACCTGCATGACTTTGTTTTCGTAGTCACGTAATTGTTGAGCGTATGTCATTTCCTTGTTGGAGACTCTAAAGATGTATGTGGAAATCCAGCCAACTGTTAGACCCAACACAAGCACCAACTGAACTACATTCCCAGCTTGTAAGGGATCAACTCCGTAGAACTGCATAACAGGACATCAAATCAACAATACTAATTACACAACCAAGACAGTCTAGTGAATAAAAAGAAGGAACAAGAAACTTAAGGGTAAAGAAAATCTTGGAAACATATCAACAAGAGAAACAACGGAAGAATACCTCGAGTCCACTTTTCAGGCCAATACCGAGAAGAGTAACTCCTACTCCAATCAATAAAACATCCTTTCTTGAGTACCCAAATGGTACTTGCTGTATGGATAATAACATAAAAAAATCCACAACGGAAGACTTCAGATAAAGATGTTGACCAACAAAATTAAAGTAAGTACACGTTGGTTCCATAGTTCCATGCTATTGTTCATTGAAGTTACTGGTGCAGTAACGCTTCCCTGTGATTTATGTTAACTTTCACAACTATAGCATTAACAATGACAAATTTGCTTAAATATACCTTGACTTGTTCAGAGGATTCATCTTCGCTGCCACTAGAGTTTGAGGGTTTGCTGCTTCTGGAGACCGTAAATCTCACTTTGTTTGGCATCATGTTAGAGGATCCCTTGCTCAGAAAAGGAAAAGTTCCATTTGCAAATAAGCTTCGACAGATGACTCTTTCTGTGATTGAGAAGTCAAAACAAAACCTTAATACTCGCGACTAATGAAAGGGTCATGTTTAAACATTAATTAAAAATGCGCATGAGATGGAGATTATGTCACCACACTACTCAACTTATTTTCCAAATTTTCACCCAAATCGATTCTTTTTCCATCTCCATAATTTTCCATCTTGTTATCAACCGGAACCTTAATCTAACAAATTATATATTTAAAACAAGCAACAAAAATCCTAAGTTTATAACCGTTGCTATGTATTGAGATTGACTAGAGTGATCTCCCTATCTTATACACGGCATGTTGTTGAGATTGGCTAGAGCGATCTCCCTAAAAAGTTATATATTTTTTCTTTTCTTTTTTTTTAAAAGGAAGGTCTAAGTCTCAGTTGAGATTGGCTAGAGTGATCTCCCTAACAAATTAATATTTTTCTTTTCTTTTTTTTTAAAAGAAAATGTCTATAAGTCTCTTTCACAACAATAACCACCCAACCCCCCACCCCCACCCCAAGTTAGACTTGGCCCAGAATATTCTAGGCCCGGGTAGGCACCTTTACCATGAAAAGAATAAAATTAACAGTCATTTACTGATCTAGTATTGATTTCCATGCCAAGTTCATCATTGGCTATGAAGCACAGACTTGACACGCGATTTTTCCAATATGTAGGACACGACACGTGGAGGGACCCCCCAAGTTAGCCTCAGACCCAGAATATTCTAGGCCCGGGTAGGCACCTTTACCATGAAAAGAATAAAATTAACAGTCATTTAATGATCTAATATTGATTTCCATGCCAAGTTCATCATTGGCTATGAAGCACAGACTTGGCATGCGATTTTTCCAATATGTAGGACACGACATGTGGGGGGACCCTCCCACCCCCACCCCAAGTTAGACTCGGACTCAGAATATTCTAGGCCTGGGTAGGCACCTTTACCATAAAAAGAATAAAATTAACAGTCATTTACTGATCTAGTATTGATTTCCATGCCAAGTTCATCATTGGCTATCAAGCACAGACCTTGACATGCGATTTTTCCAATATATAGGACACGACACGTGGGGGGGACATGTCTTAATTAATTAATTAATTATATATGCAATAAACATTGTAAATATTTAAGAATTCAATAAAATGAAACTAGATTGCATTAATAACCCAAATACTCAAAACACGATCACTAAATTGTTCCATAATTAAAGCATCAAAAAGCATACATAGACTAAATTCTTCCATAGAATGATAGAAAACAAAAGGGGAATATAAAAAGTGGCTTAGTTGCCTCATCCTCAGTTGATGTTGAAATAAAAAAAACACTAGGAGTAGCCATCTAAATCAATTATAAAGTATTAGAGACTATAATTAAATTCAAGTGTCAGAGAGAGTGTCCGAGTGTCCGACACGTGGCCTCTAAGACAGTGTCCATGCTTTATAGATCGTTGGCAAAGCGGGATGATCTGAAAACCAAAATCTAATATTCATAGACTTTGGTATATACATGAATCAATAGCCTTTTTTCTTGATTCCTGACTTTCTGTAAACACCCCAACCATACTTTTCCCACCGCGGAAGGGTTTTATCATGATCCTAGAAAGCTAGAAAAGCCTACAGAATTGTTATGCGCAAATAAACAGGTGGTTTGGCAACCCAATTCTGACCTTCAGAATTAGAATTGAAGTAAAAATTAGCCAACGCAATTGTGCTCCGAGCCAAGAAAAAAAATTTGCCTTCACAAGAAATTTTGTATTTCCTTAATGAAACAATGGGTCCTTTTTCATCTCTCAGTAGATAAGATTCTGACTACTCCACTGGAACCAAGTCAAAACAAAATGTCCACAAGCAATTAATTAAACCTAATATACAAATCATTTAATTGGAACTATAAACAGCCAATTAGCCTTTTTTCATATAATTGGGAAACACACAAAAAAGGCGTGAAAAAGAAAGCCCAAAACGGTGAACTGACCTTTCATGAACCCTTCAATAGCTCCAGACCTTGGCCGGGAGAAAGGAAGAGCAGAAATACCCATTACAGAAACCCTAGTTCTTGTGGATGATGATGCAAATAATAAGCAGCCGTTGATAATATTTACATCTCCACATGGTATGGAGCCCATCTCTGCAAATTCTTATTCTTCCTCGCTCTAAATCCTCCCTAAATTAATAATGAAAAAAAAAAAAAAAAAGACAGAGAGGAAGGAGATTAATGCAAGCAACAAGAGAACTGAAAATTTGATGATATCGTATGATAATATTGGAAGTTGCAGTATAAGTATAAGTACAAGTAGAAGATGATGATAACCAGGTGCTTTGTGAAGAAGTAGACTGAGTGGCTCAAAGTTTATCTACCTCTTAACAAAATACATTGTTGGCCGTTATTTGCTTAGATATTTTAGAGGTAGGATAAAAATAACTTAATAGTTTAGTAGCTAAATGGAATAATTAATATTTTAATTCAATAGTTTATTCACTTTTGGTGTAATTTATTTTGAGATTTTATTGCACTGATCAGTCAAGGTATTTTGCTGTGAGTTTATTCCGTATCATTATTTCATTAAGGAGAGTTAAAATTTATCTTGCATATTTTATTTTTAAAAAATGCAAAAATGAAATAAAAGATTAAGATTCCATTTAATAACAATATAAAAAATTAAAAAAAAATTAACTAACTTGGTTGAAAAAATAGAAAATAAGCGTATGGATGTTGTGAGATACTCTCTATCTCATACTTATTTTATAAGTATACATCTTCCGGTGTGTTTTGTGGAAAAAAAATTTCATCACTACTCAAAAAATATTCATAGAGTAAGTTAAAAAGTAAGAGTTAATTTTATCACATTCAATGACTTATTATGAAATGGAGCCTTAATTTACAACTGCGAGATTTTTTTATGATCATAAGTGAAAAGAGTACACAAATTCAAGTAGAAGGGAAAAACTAAATGAACTTGAATCTAGGACTCAAAATTTTGCCAAAGTTTACGCTTTTATGATAATTTATTTTATGTGCAAACCGTAATATAAATCATAACCTATACTTATAAATAGGAGAGGGTAATTCTTTATAAAGGATCCCTTTTTTTTCCTTCAAGCCCAAATTTCGTCCAAATACTCACAAGAGCAACTATAAACTTTCTAAAATTTCAATGTAATTACTTTTTAAATTGCTTGAGCTTATACAAAACATACACACCCCCAAAAGAAGACGTACCACCTGATTAGTAGCCAAACTAGCCGAATGAACCTTCCTATATAAACATACTAAGGTATGCTCGTGCCTCCGGCACTATTAAAACTAATTGTGATAATTAATAGATGAGTTACTATTATACATTACTATATATATTGTGACAATCGTAATTAAGTTTCTTTTAAAATTAAGGTGTTGGGTTAGCATGATTTGGTGAAATTCGAGTTAGGGACTAACTAACATGTATAATAAACGGATCGTGTCGAGTTAGTATAAATAACATGATTAACCTGAAATTGACATGTTTAAACTCAGTTAGACAGGTGAAATAATTCTTATTTATTTGGGTAATGATATTAGTACTATACAAAAAATACTTTAACACTTTAAAATAATCTTTAATGACTAAAAAGTGTCCCAAAAAATTCATATAAAATATCACTAAAAATAATGTTAAATTATTAGAATATTTTTGTGAAGGGCTAACATCATTACCTTTATTATGTAACTTACTTTAAAATGCCTATTTGACGCACAATTTAATTATATTAATCTAGTGATATCGGAAAATATAAATATTACATTAATGCTTGACCAGCTGCCGCCACGTACTGCGAGCGGTGATTAGTCAAGATACGCGAAAGCCAGCCCAGATACCCCTTGAGGTAACTCTCGAACAAAAAAAAATTATGTTAATTATAAAACTATTAATTTGTACCCTGATTTACACGCAAATATATTTGCCCGTCCCCTATCTCTCTTATGTTCTCCCCTCTTTCTCCCTTTCTTTCTCCTCGTCTCCGTGTGTAGCATAATCAAATTTTAAAATTATTTTTTTAAAAAAAATCAAGTAAAATTTTAGAATCAGAATTAGGATCTTTAAATTCAAAATTCAAACACACATTAACCTAACATAAAAATATTTTAATTGAAAACCTAGCCATTAAAACACCAAGAAATTTACAACCTCCACCCCATCACACTTCTTGATCCCCACCGTAACTCCACCCATAAAATCCATAAACTTCGATCAATAAATCAATCTTCAACAGAACTGAATAATCCAATTAAATAGTGTCAACAACCACTAAAACAAAGTAAATAGGGAAAATGTAAAAAAATAAATAAAAAATAGCAGGGTAACAATTAGGGGTAGAGTTTTGTGAAGAGAAGAAAATTTTAGAGAGAGAGATAGAAGGGATATCGGTGAAGATTATGAAAGAGAATTCTATTAAAAAAATGTTCGAACTTCGGAGAAGGAGAGAGTTGGGCTGTAGGTCATAGTGAAAAAATAAAGAAAAATAAAATTGACCTAGATAAATTTTACACCACTGGATTTTTTGGAACCACTTATAGCCGCACAATTATTATTATGGAACCACTTCTAGTCGCACGATTATTATTATTATTATTATTAATTTTCTTTTTAGCATAGGTGAAAAAGTGAGTCATATTATGATTATTTGTCAACTAAATATAAATTTTAACGATATAATATTTAGATTTAAAAATCAACTTCCTTGTATTTGTTAAGCAAACACAAAATTTTAAATTATTTTATTTTCAAATATGTAATTTTTGAATTTTAAAGCTAAATCCAATTCTGCAATTTAAATGCACCCTAAAAGAAAATAGGAAATAAATTAAAATGGAAGTAAATTTTGATTAGGAATCTAAATTAAAATGGAATCTAAATTAATACAATTATAAATTAATTTTAATTGGTGGATATACTTCTCAATTTTGAAAAGGGTAATATTATCAAGATTTGTTCAAAATTTTCATAAATTAAGGCCGGATTAATCGTAAGATATCGCGAATAGAAACAAAATCACGCTTGTCATAATACTTATAATCCACTACGGGCCAAGATCGTTACAATCTTTATATGATAAGCACATATAATTTATGTGTATAATATCTTTTGACACATTTCCTTAATCATACTATCAAGAAAAAAATTCCATCATATACATTGTTTATTAATTGGTTGTCTCTATTATATTAAAATTATTTTACTAAATTATTTGACAGTCACATTATGCCTTGCTTTTACATCTCTTTTAAGTCATATTACTAATTCCACTGACATATTATGCATATAATAATTTTACGTCTCATGACAGTCATATTACTGATTATTCGTAATATGTTTGTTTCTTAAATAGGCTTATGTATGTAAGAATATGAATTATTTGACTTTATTCAAAAATGATTATAATTCGTCTAACTATTACAGTTCATTTATGTAGGAATATTGTGTCATTAGAAATTGCTTATTCTTTTTATTTATCAAATAAAAACGTATTTTATAATGGACTATCATAAAATTTGTTCTTGATAGTGGTCACATCATTTACCAAGTTCAATTAGGGGTGTTGTTAGAAATCCGAGAACCGAACGAACGAACCGAACCAATCCGTTGCGATCTGAAATTTTTCGAACTGAAAAAAAAATCGAAACTGAAATAAAAAACCGATTGATTTGGGTCAGTATGGGTTGGGGATTCGGGGTCCCCGAATTGGACCGAAAAAATCAAATTTTTTTTTAAAAAAATCGCTAACTTAATGTAATTACTTAAGTTGTTTTACAATACGTTGAAAAAAAGAAGAAAACTTTCTTAAAATATTTACATTATATAAATGACCCCACCCTATGGATTATTTACATTTACAAATAATTACTTAAGCTAATTATTAGTGCAATTTTGAACTAAAGTTTTAACAATACAAAAAAAAACCGAATGAGACCGAACCGGACCGAAACCGAATTATTTGGGGAGGGTTTGGGTTTTATAGATAAGAAAACCAAAACCGAACTATAAAGTTTGGGGATGGTTTAGGGTACCCTAGTTTCTACCTCGACCGAAACCGAAAACACCCATAAGTTCAATCACCGAATGGTTGACATTTGTTCTTGACATTTTAAGAGATTTAGTGCTTGTTTGGTTGAGATTTTAAAACATGTTTTTTAGATAAATTTTTGGGAAATGTGAAATTAAGTTGAAAAGTGAATTTAATTTTTGATGGAGTTTTTTTAACAAATTCAAAAAAACTCAATAAAAAGATTCAAAAAATAGTCACAATGGCTCTTATTTTATAGATCTCGATGAGTCGATTTCAAATATATATTTTTTATTCAATTTCAATTTTTGAATTTAATGTTATGGCGTTTTAAAAATTTTATGAGAGAGAAAGTAAAGTGAAGTAAATTTTTTGTTGGAGTTTTTTTCAACAAATTCAAAAAAACTCATTAAAAAAATTTAAAAAATAGTCGCAATGGTTCTTATTTTATAGATCTCAATAAGTAAATTTCAAATATATTTTCTTTATCCGATTCCGATTTTTGAATTTAAAGTTATGGTATTTTAAAAATTTTATGAGAGAGAAAGTAAAATGAAGTAAATTTTGAGAAGTGTGAAGTAAATTTCAAAAACTTGATTTTAAAATTTCTACCAAACACCACCTTAATAATTAATTGTTAGAGAGAGAATAAATAAAATAAAAAGATGTTGTATAAGTGGAAAAAAAATATTTTCCACCTAGGACAATGGTCACATCAAGTTCCTTGATTTGTATTATAGATCTTGGTTTTATTGTGATTTGTGGTGGTTGTCACGATTGATTTGTAAGACCCTTGGTGGCGATTAGGGGTGTGCACGGTTCGGTTAACCGAATCGAGCGGTTAAACCGTTAACCGAACCAACTTTTCGATTTTACGCTTAACTTCAACCGAACCGAACCGTCAAAGCGACTAAAACCGACCGGGGTCGGTTCAGTTTCGGTCAGTTCGAGTGGTCGATTTTTGTCGGTTTGGACCTTGGGCCTAAATTAGTGTTTTGGGCCATAGGTTTATATTATTTGAAATTTTTTATATGTTTTTCTATCTCTTGGGCCTTATTTTCTTGTTGATTATTTGTGCATTTTTTCTTCTTAAATATTTATTATTATTGGAATTTCTTTTTAATTATTTAACCTATATTATTTTAAAGAAAATAGCTCATTAATTAAATACACAAAACCAATAAAAATGTAATAAGTATACTAGTCGGTTCGGTTCGATTTTTGTCGGTTTTATACACCAAAAAACGGATAACCGAACCGACCTACTTCGGTTGTCCGATTTCTTAACCGAACCGAACCGTAAAACTTGAAAAACCGCTCGGTTCGAGTTGGTTCGGCTCGGTTCGGTTCGATTTTTGCGATTTTCTGTACACCCCCAGTGGCGATGCACTCATCACTTAAGGCTGAGTCTAATTTTTATTTTAAGTTTGTTAACTTTTTCACACCCATGGTACTATATTTGTTCGAATATGTAAGTTGATTTATTATATGTATTTTTTAATAATAAATAAATAAATAGAAGCAACTCTCTACATTTACTAAGATCTAGAGTAAATTACTTTAATGGCCCTTAAACTATTAATCCAGCTCCATTTAACCTTTAAACTGAAAAATGCTTTACTTAAACTTTTAAACTATTGAGCAAGTCTCAATTTGATCCTTCCTTCTAATTTTTCCATTAAGTTTGATGAAATTAGGAGCATTTTTATCATTTCAATTAATGTTTGGAAAAAAACTTTAATTATAATTTAAAATTTTATAAAAATAAAAAATAAAAAACATGAAGCAAGCTAGATCCATTTACCACCCTTTCCTTTTTCTCAAATTCATCCGGCCATATCATCCTTTCAATCTCCGGCCACCGTCTCCACCTTCGACCCCCCCAACCGCCATCATTTCCACCTCTCTCTGTACCACTACTAGCCACCACCTCCCCCTAGCACCACCATTTCGTTTTTTTTTAAATTGACTCTTCATTAATTAGTCAAAACTCTCACTGGAAATATCAGTGTTGTAGCTTGGAGTTGTGTGTTTGTATGATTTGGGTTTAATGATTTATGTTTCGATGTGAGGTTAAATCTTAACATTGATTTAGGGTAGCATTAGTGGTAGAGCTTGGTGGCAATGGATGGTGGTAGAATGATGATGGTGGTGGTGGTGGAGGTATAAGGAATTAAGGATAATGGTGGTGAATTAAAAAACAACAAAAAGGTAAACTTTTTGATCCCTTCAAATGGTGTTTGAAGGGTGTAGTGAAGGGTATGGGTGTTTTCAGTTTCGGTCGGGATAGAGATTGGGGTCTGAACCCTCCCCAAATTTTATAGTTCAGTTTCGGTTTCCATACCTATGGAACCCAAACCATCTCCAAATTATTTAGTTTCGGTCCGGTTTGATCTCATTTAGTTTTTTTTTTCGAGCACTTCTTTTACCCGTATTTCTTTATCCCTTCTCTAAAAATAAGTGTTTAATAACGACTAGTTTTTATGTATGTATGTGATCAATTATAAATATAAACTACTCAAGCATACTAAATCGTTTGAGAGCTTGAACAACTTATTTTCCTTTGTCTTAAAATATACATGCAGTATACTTAGGCTCCAAATTCACATATGTACAAGTACCGGTCATGAGCAAACACAAATATATGATAAACAATTAGTACTATATTGATTATGGCGTGTTTAAGAGTACACATATATATAATCGAGCTCTAAACTTGTTCGTGTACCAGTATCGATCCCCGAACAAACTTGTTCAATTTCAAACGATGTAATGTAGTTTTTAAGTTGGAATATATTTTTTTAAAAGATTTGATTTTTTCGGTCCAATTTGGGTAACTTGAACCCGAAACGACCCAAATCATTTGATTTCAATTTTTTCTTGGTTCAAAAAATTTCAGCTTGCAACATATTGGTTCGGTTCGTTCGTTCGATTTTTGAATTTTTGACAACACTCCTAATGAAGGAATGAAGGATGATGGTGGTGGTAATGGAGGTATAAGGATGATGGTGGACGTACAAGGACAACGGTGGTAAATTTAAAAAAACCAAGTTCTAATCCATATTATCAATACAAAAAATTTGAACTAATATTAAAAAAAAAAAAAACCTTTGTCTTTCTTTTCACTCATAATGACAAAAATTCTCTTAATTTTGTCTAACTTAACGGAAAAATTGGACAAAATGATCAAAGTAAGATTCACTCAAACACCTAAATAAAGCTTGTTTTAGTTCAAAAGCAAAAGTGAGACTAAATCAATAGTTGCTCAAACACTTAAATAAAGCTTTGTATTAGTTACTCATATTATTAAAACAATTATGTTTTCATAAGAGCACATTATTATTTAAAAAAACAATATTATATATTTAAAAATATATATATATTATACTAATAATAAAAATAACTACTTTAACAATAATACTATCTTTTATTTTTAGCATCACTCTTTTTCGAGAAAAAGTGAAATATTTAATTATTTATATAGCATCTTCATTTTAATTATAGCAAAATATTGATACATAACTTTAGGGCACGCTTTTCAATCAAAAAAACCTTTATACGGCATGCTTTAAAATCACACCATAATTACAGTTAATGACAAATCACACCCCTATAGTTTATCTCAACTTACTTTTTAAGATGAAGTTTTGAAAAATAAAACTATGAAATTTGAAATGAATTTCGTCCAATTTTGAATGTCCGTTAAAAATCTTACGGAGTAGGTGTTATATATAATTAACTTTATTTGTCCCACTTTATTTATCTCACTACTCTATTAATTAGAGTCCAGTAATAGGGGTGTTTTCGATTTCGATTTCAGTCGGGGTGAAAATAAGTAGACCAACCCAAAACCAAATTTGAAAATTTGGGTAAAAATTTGGGTTTAGTTTGATTTTATTCGTTTTCATATAAATTTTTTAAAAATTAAACAAATTATAAGGTAATACTTATTTTAGTCAAAAGAATAATAATTCTATAGTTACTCTTGCTTATTTTTATAAGAAAAATATTAACTCTTACGTACATAATATAATTCTAATATTTATAATAGTTCAAAAAGTTGTGTTCTCACTAAAACTTATAAATTTTAGATAGTAAAGTAATATTATTTTTGAATCATCTATGTAATGATTTAGTTCGGTTCAATTCTGTTTTGCATTGACACGCCCCAAACCCAAACAAAACTCATGTGATTTCTTTATTTTAGTTTTTAACCGGTCATTCGATTTTCAGATTTGCCAAACACCTTTAAAACACATTATCTTACTACATATTCAATAGCTACACTATTAGGCCTTCTCCAATGCACAAGGCATTATGCCATTTTTAGCCTATTTGTTCATTCAGCCAACTATGTATATTGTAATATGGTAGGCTAAAAAAGTAATTAAATAGTAAAATTAGCAAGTGGATACCATATGTATCCCACGATGGAATGTCCATCGTGGATGTCCAATTAAGCATGCCGCGATGCTCACTTCATCGTGTGAGGTAGGCCAGTCCAATCAGCAAAAGGCACAACATACAGAATGTCGTGTGGATGGCTAATGTGGCAACTGGCACGATACAATATGTATTGCGTGGCCCATTTTCCCATTTTTTACCATACGCGCTGTAACTTAAACCACTTTGTAATAGTTAAATTTGACTATTTAACCTACGTATTTAACATATACATTGCATATGGCCTTACAAGTAAGAGACTCACTAACCAGTAACTACTTCCTATAAAATTTTACTTAATCTAATAACTAATATACATAATAGAAAATTTTCACCGTTGAGTGTCACATGTCCACCTCTTTCTCTTTCTAAATCTCTCTCCACAATTTGTCACATTTCGATTTCATAAGATAAAATAATCCCACCTCTTATATGGGATTCGTTACTCTTTCTAAATCTCTCTCCACAATTTGTCACGTGTTGATTTCAGAAGATAAAATAATCCCACCTCTTATATGGAATTCGTTAATCACTCTCTTGGTAGGATAAAAAACTTTAATGGAATAAATAATCCACTTAGATAAGATAAAGTTATCATATTACACCCTCTTATCATGCACATCAAACGCAGTTTAAATGTTTTCCTTCCATCTTCATGAGAAAGAATAAACGCATGTACTAATTTGAGAACATTACGTATTGTTAACATACCAAGCATTTCAAGGAGAGAAAATTGGAGCCAGAAGACCATGAAACACGTGTGACTTTGAAGTCCTACACATTGGGGATCCATTGAATACAATTTTGTTGCGGGATTGTATTTGGTTTCAAATTTCTTTAAGATGTAAGATTACTGTGAGTCTATGATCGGGTGACACATCCATCATTCGCTGCTTCTTTTTTAGTTCTATTGTACATATTATAATCAAACAAAAATGAAGGATTTCAAGTTGTATCTCATTTTTTATTATATCTGAAATTAGTGTTTTTTAATTTTTTTCTAAAGAGTATTAATTTTGAGTTTGAGATTTATTGTTTGACCTTTTAATTTGTCATCCTCTAAACAACATAAAAAACTGTAAATTAACAATGAAAAAAGATGAATTGAAGCATAAATACTCAAACGATGGGTTCCATTTATTTTACATTCAATTTATAATCGATCGTCACGTATTCTCAAATCGGTAAATATGTAGATCAAAGTACGGAGACAAACAACACAAAATACAAGATTAAAAACAAGTTTTTTGTTTTTTTGGCCGGAACTATAAGTAGAGAAGAAGGCGGTGGTTGAGTTGCGGTTGTGAGAGGCGTCAAAGATAAGGACTTATTTAATTTATAAATTACAATAACTTTTATAAAAATTTAAAAAAAACTGGGGTGAAAAAACTAATTATGATAGTGCATTTACGATTACCCTAAATAAATTAACTAGCTTGTGTATGCCATTTAATTGCTTGTGATGTATGGATTGTTTGTTGCTAAAAAATGTTAACTTAATTACCAAATTCAAAAAAAAAAATTAACTAGCTTGATTAGTGACGAGAATCTTCCGTACATATATTAAGATTTACTGTAATTCAAAGTGGCCATAATGATAGACAATAATAATAATAATATCTAACGGTGACAATTATAATTAAAAAAAATCTAACGATGACAATAATAATAAGGGGCTTTTTCTATTAAGAAAAATCACCACATTCTCTCTTATAAAGGTCATAAACCCAAAGTACATGTCAAACAACTAATAGCATATATAACAGTAATTCTATTTAGGCAATACAAAAGAGAATGCAGAAAAAATATATGTATAAACTCGATCAACCTTTAGGCTCTGTTTGATTGCAAAGATGAAAAATGAAAATAAATTTAGTTAGTATGTGTGAAAAGATAGAAAATAAGGTGAGAGATGTTACTTATTTTATGAGTATATATCTTTCATCCTTCAATATTTTTAGTGGAAAATTTTTACTCACCACCAAGTAAAGAAAATTTCTTCATGGAAAAACTTAAAAATCAAGAGGATATCACATATATCACTCAACTTATTTTCCATCTTTTTACTATAACTAACTCAATTTATTTTCATTTTCCACCTTGTAATCAAACGGAGCCTTATTAAACAAATAGATCAACACCAAGCAAACGCCTAATAGCACCACGAAAATTCATTAAGCTAATACAATGACATTAAAACCTAAATTGAATATTCACACAACTGTTTCCTTAATGAATGCAACTAACAAATCAATAAGGATACACCATTTGACTATAGCTTACATGAGCCAAATAGAAAATCGATAGAATATGACTACACACTTTGGAAATAAAACGACAACTACCTTAATACAAAGTCATAAACCTTAATATATAAACGATCAAACCAAAGACACACCATGAACGAATTCTCCCAAAAATAAGACAGTTGCTTTTTGAATAGTCAAAAACCAGCCCAAGAATCGGATGCAAAACTAATTGAATGGGACTCAATCCAAAAAACCCCGTACAACAAGGAGATAACAAACAAACCTCAAAAAAAGGAGTTTAAACAAACTTGAATACTTCCACGAAAATAAAGTAAAAGGGCAAAAAAGGTAATGCTTATATATATATATATATATATAATAAAATAAAAAAGAATATAATTAAACCTTAGATTACAATAGAAAATTAGTCACATGTCCAATATTTTTTGAATTGATCTACTGAAGGACAAAGAATCTTGAACTATTGTTTGAGATCCAATCTTTTGGAATAAGGACGATTTTTTTCCTAAAAGACATTTTATTTGTTGATATTTTTAATTATGATGATATTATTATTTCCATGTACTTTGTCAATATTACCCTTTTTATGTATTATTTAATATTACACATTTTCAACATATAAATATTAACAAGAGAGTTAAGTAATAATGCTAATGCATTAATTGATAATTGCTACTAAATAATTAATATTAATAAATATAGGTAGTGGAAGCAGTAAAGAGACAATTGAAGAAAACACCGTTATTGACTCCCCCATCCCTATAGTTGCCCATTCCCTCATCCCCAGCACAACCTCTATCCGCCACCACTCTCCCACCTTCACCTCACTCATGCCAGCTTTAACACCCATACTAATTGACGGGAAAATCGTTCTTTTGGTCAAATCCAAACAGTATAAGTTGTGCAAATTTATTATTACTTTGTCGCTTGATCAGATATTTTTAATATAATCTTCATTAAAAGCGGCACGGTCAGCTCGTGCAACGCAAACGCCTCCACCATATGTGTGCATCCACCGTTACGACGGCCATTGCCTTGTGACGATGTTGCTACACCAAGCACAACGTGAAACTATCCTTCGATTCCAACCTTTAATGCTCAAGGATAAGCCTGGTAACATTCTAAAATGTCTACTTAACCATTCTAATATTCTAAAAGCAAAATGCCTGGTAACTCTATTATGCCTATACAAAATAATGAAAATGCATGGTGTTATAGTTGTAGTTGAAAATGTAATTTTGGGGTACAACTTTGATAATATCAATTAAGTCAGATTTTAAATTTCAAATATATTTTAATTATTTGACTTGAATCTTTTCATTTTGAATTTAGATTAGGTACCAGACATTTTCCAATTTATAGGCAATTGGATTTATGTTAGGATTAAATGATGATCAGGTTGATTTTTTGAATTTATGTTAATTGGTTGATTTTTTGAATTTATGTTAATTGGTTGACTTTTATATTTTTAATTTGAATTTAACGTATGTAGCAAATTTGCCCAGATTTTAGGGATTTTCGTTAATGTTAACTTTAGAGTGAGGGCTAATATGGGATTTTTTGGATTTTGTTTGTTGTTTTTTTATTTATTAACTTCAATAAACATACCTAGATCCTTTTGCAGCTGGTGCAAATTTATAAAGACCTATTTTGGCTTGTTCATATCCACACGTTTTTTTTTCCTTCCATTGCATTATTGCATCTTATTAGTAAATTTACGTAATGATTCTGCACAATTCCTAAAATATTTTAACCAATTAGATGATTCATTTGTTACATTTACTCAATCAATAACAAGGATCTACCAAAGGAAGTACGTAGCGGTGTATAAAAATCCCAAGTGTGACACAAATTACTCCTTACATTAAGTGGTTCAACATTGATATTCTTCACATCTCAAATGATTACAAATTTTGTTTTGAAGGTAAATATTCATACTCCATATCCTATATTGAGTTTTGCATGATGTCGGGAAATTTTTTTGAATGGTTGTGTTCCATTTTTAATTTGGGTTTGTTTGATCCTTACATTGCTGTTCTTTTTTATTTGCTTTTGTTGATTTATGCCTAATCTAATAATTTCTAATTATGTTGTACCCAAAAATTGGTTCTATGTTATGAATCCAATGTGCTACTAATATTATGCCTGCTTGCAATCATTCTAAAATGCCTGCTAACTTTTTTGTTTCTTTACTTACGTGTTTAACTAGATTTTTGAATTGACATTCAAATGGATTATGATAATAAATTTTGAATTTTTTTGAATATAAGTTTGACTCATTAGATTTATTGTTAGCACGATTTTAGGATCATTCGTTTGATTATAAATTTATTATTCAGTTTTTTGTTTTACTAGTAATTTTTTTAGGGGTATTATTGGAATTCATGCTATAGGAATCTAATTTTTTATTTTTTATTTCATTTATTATTTAGTTGTCCTTTACACAAAACTTTGTCCTTTAGTCAAAACTTTGATCTTTAAACAATGTGTTGAAAAGTAGTGTCCTTGAGTAGATAGAGAAAGTGAAATTCGTCCTTTAAACTAATTGCCCCATTAAACAATTGTCCTCCGAACATAATAATGTCATGTAAACTAATAGAATAAAAAGATTGTACTTTAAACTAGGGTAACACCACATTTATTCTTTATAATTATTTTCTATGATAATAATAATAAAAGCAATGATAATTTGGCGCAGAACACAGGGAAACCATGTCAAGAAATAAAAATATTCTTAGCTAGGCAGCCTGAGCAGCCGCAGCAGCATCTGCAGCTGCCTTTGCAGACTCCGCGTCCAACTCCAACTCCCTCTCCTCCTCCCACGGTTCTTCTTCTACTACTCCATCCATAAACTCGATCTTCTCAATTTTGCAAAGCACAGAATTCAATGAAGGTTCCTGCATTTGGAAAATTAATTGCTAGTTAATTTAATACTCGACATTTATAATTGCAATATATATATATATATATTCAGAGAGAGAGAGATTACCAGCGGAGGTTGTAGAGTAGAGTATTCAGTCATGAACCACCCATAATGTTCACCTCGGCTAGAATCATCATCATACATATAGAATTTCTTATACCCAACAACTTGATTTCCAAGACGGGGATCTTCCACAGGTTCACGAGTGCCAAAACTATACTCGAGAAGTGTCCACGGACCAGTGTTACCGTTTTCGTCAAAACTACTAGCAGGTGGAGTGGTGACCAAGTGAACGTAATGGTCTAATAAGTCTTTGTTTTTCGCATACATGGAGAATAAATCAGAGGGATGCCTGCCTCCACCGTATAGATCGTGGCTATCAATCTCCTTGATGTTTTTGTTCGATATTTTACTACCTCTGACCTTCTTATTCAGAATATTGCTTATTATCACCTCGTCATTCGGAATAAATTCAGTTCTGATCCAATTTGCAGGTACCCTCCCTGCATCAACCGCAGCAGCCGTATGCTTCGAAATTTCAAGGGGAAAATTCCGCACAAATAAACGATCTGCATTACTTTCAACCTTCTCCATATAGAACAAATTATTATTATCTCGATCTGAGTATGAACAAAACAATGATGATTGAAGTTAGTACAAGGAGGATAGGCAGGTACACGAAATCAGAACAAACTCTATGATATACCTGTTGATGTATTGGGGAAACTGGGCCAGGGTGATCGAAAATATATATACACACGTTCAATGTATAGTCGATCTCCAACTTTTAGTTTATATTGGATTTATATGTAGTTTCTTTTTATATTGGATAGGAAGTCCATCTCAAAAAAGGAAAAAGTAGGTTGATTTTGAATTCGGTCACACGTTATCTATATTTCCTTTAGAATTAGATTCCTAATTAAAACATACTTCCCCGTTTATCTATACTTTCCCGTTTCTAAAATGCCTAAACAAAATTTTTAAAACATTCAGATTTATTTTTTTCGTTAATCGGTTGATAAAATTATTGTTAGTACGGATCTCAAAAAAAAAATAAAAATTATACTGTTAGTACTAGCTTAAGAACACACCATACCAGGAATTAGAAGTATCATATTTGGCGCAAGAATAAATTTTGATAAAAAAAACTATACATTAAATATCACTTCAACAATTTATTTTAAAAACTATACATTAAATATCATATTTGGCGCAACAATTTATTATAAATTTTTGATATAACTAAATGCACCGGGCATCGAATTTGTTAGGTTTTAAAGATCGATTATTCTTTTTCACTTCACTGTACATTGTGATGTGTGTGGGGATCAAGATGGAAGAGAGTGGGGACCACGACAATTCCTATCATTCCATTGGAAAATTCTTTTCCTATCTCCCCCTAACGACTGAAAGACTGTCTTATCAAAGTGACAATCTACAATTCTTAACGGTAAAGAGATCGCCAAACAAGAATTCTAAATGGCGGATTATCGTTGAGGATTCGTATCCAACAATAATACTTAATTGTCCCAGTAGGCCCAGTTTAGTGCGTCGTGGGGGAGTAATCGATACATATGCATAAAATATTAGGCTAATATTCAATTACCAACTGGTATGCGTATAATAGTTGTCTAATATTGGGCTTTGAAATAAATAAGTAAAGTTGCGTGCAATATTGCATAAACCAGGGCATATATAAGCAATATGGTGCACATAACCAATGCCATATCTATGATCTATATCCTTTTGATGGTTGCTTTTGTAGGACCTTTTTGCGTATGCACATGGAGAAGGGGATTATTTACTTCGATTTTATGTAATAATAATCAGGTACTTTTAATGTAAACTCTCTAGCTTTATCGAGTCTTATAGACATGATACAGTAATTAGGGTGGTGAACCCTTAAGGGTATAATATGTGCTAAGAGGTTTGTAAATGCAGTATTTCTTGTAGACAATTATTCGACGTGCGACTAGAATGTCAAATTATCCGCTAGATCCATAAGGTACTTTGGATGGTTTCCCATTTTGGATGAATTAATCCACAAATATATCATTATATTCTTTGTAAGAATAATATATTTTATTTTATGTCTTTAGTATAAAAAGGTCTCAATCCTATTTTTTTTAAAGAGCATGCTTTGAAAAATCGGGTGTCGTTTCTTTGACATGGTCAATGAGGCATAATGGGAAGGGGATATTGCTTCCAGTATTTCAAAAATCAATGATTGCTTTTGAGATCTGAATCAATTGAGATCTTAGAGATGGAGACGAACGATCCTACCGTCGACGACGATGAAGAAGAGGAAGAGTCCAACGATCGTACCTTCGAAGATCAATTCGTCTCCGGTGAAGGAGGATTAGAGGTCAACGATCCTAGCTTCGAGGCTCCATTCTTCGGCGATGATGGTGATGACGGGGAAATTGAGGGTCTGAACCACTTGAAATCTCAGAGAGATAAGGAGACCAAAGATCTTACTGTCGATTACAAAGAGGCTAGAAATCTTAACTTCAACGCTCCAGTCATCGCTGGCGGTGGCGGTGAAGAAGAAACATGGGATAAATTGAATTGGGAGATTAGGGTTTTAATTTTGGGATGAATTGAGAGGAGATGAGGTGATGAGTTAAAGAAATCTGGTATTCATTCTCGATCTTTGATTGCGTGTACCCCATTCTTGATATTTCGGTCCTTGTATCTAGTTAATGTTTCTTCATTCTCGATCTTTGATTGTGTGCACCCCATTGGTGTTGATGGATTTGTGTGGATGCTTGCTAGCTTGTTCTTTACAATTATAATTCTTTAGTTTTGTTTAGGATTGTTGTATTTGTGATTTTGTATGTATGTAGATTTTGATTAATCCGGACACTAGTTGTATACTTGTTTTGTGTAGAGAGAAATGGAGTAAAATACTTTGATTTGGGGGAGGAAGAAAATGGAGAAGAGTTCTTTTGTTTGTGTGGATTGAATAAAGAAAAATGAAAGTCAAGATGCCGAAGAAGAAGAAGAAGAAGAATTATTTACCCTTATGCCCTTTCTTTTGCCTCTTCCATTATAAAATAGACGGATTATTAATGGAGTGGGCATTTAAAACCACTTTTTAAAGTTTGGAGTATAAGATGGAATAAATTGAAGTTTGATGTACAATTTGAGACTGGATACAAAGTTCGGAGTGCAAATGGATCATTTACTAAAAAAACAGACAAGTCGGCGAATATCATTTTATTTATTTATTCCTTGAAAATCGTGTGCTACAATTTTCGAAAACTTGTAGCTAGCATATGGGTAGAGTCATGGCCCATTCTTAGAGTACTTAGGATGGGCAATTGCATAAGTTTCAGGGTTTAAATAATAATCCGACTTTATAAAATTAAGGCTTCGTTTGATTGTAAAGATGGAAAAGAAAATTAAATTTAATTAGTTTGTGTGAAAAAATAGAAAATAAAGTGAGAGATATTACTCATTTTATGAGTATATATCATCCATCCTTTAATATTTTTGGTGGAAAATTTTTACTCACCACCAAGTAAAGAAAATTTCTTCATGGAAAAACTTAAAAATCAAGAGGATATCACCTCTATCACTCAACATATTTTTCATTTTTTCATCAAAAACTAAGTCAATTTATTTTCCTTTTCTACTTTGCAATCAAACGGAGCCTAAGAGTTTAAATTCTAATTTTTATTTTTATTTGTCAATAATAAAAAGGTCCAAAATTAAAATTAAAATTGTAAGGTCCAACAAATAAAAAATATAAAGATGGCGTTTGATTAAATAACTAAAAACTGAAATTGAAAAAATTATTTATTTAGTTCTAAAAATTGTATCTTAACAAATCTTGTTTGTTTGAATATAATACATTTGAAAACATAATTTTTTTTAGTATGACAATTTTGTTCTTATTAATTTATTTGGATCACATGTTCTTGGTACCAAGAGGGTAAAATAGGTATTCTACACTCTTTAAAATTAAGTTTTCAATTTTAAGTGGTGAATTTACCATTTAAAACTTTTGATGAAAATTTTCAATTTTAAATGAAAAAAAATAAATTTTCAGATTTAAGTTTCGATTAACAAACAACTTTGAAACCACTTTAATCGAAAATCTTTAAGTTTTCATATTCAAGTATAAAATTTTCAAATTTAATTGGTGCAAACAAATAACTTTAAAGTTTTTGCGTTAGCTTAGCTTTTGATTCTATATCAATTTTTTAAAACTTTAAAAAATAATAATAAGATTTTTTAACTAGTCTACTATAAATAGACTCCCTTAGAAGATTACACTTCGTCCACTTTCTCTCTTCTCAACTATTATTGAATATACATTAATTCTATTTTTTTAAGAGAAAAAAAATAACCTTTTCTCTCTTCTTTCGTTTGGATTTATTATATATTTTGTGTGTTATACTTTTTTTTAATTTAAAAAATTATGTAATTTTCTTTAGATAACTATTTATATAATTAAATAAGAGAATGTCTCATTTTAAATTTTCTCACAGCCGCTCTAAACCATAAGATCTCGTTTGGTTTGCGGATTTGAACATTTAAAAAATAAAAGTCTTTTTTTTCTTTTATTTAGTAAGTACAAATTCTAGAAACACTTTCTTGACAGAGGAAAAAGTATGGAATAAAGTCATTTCTCTCAAAATTCATCAAATTGATTTTTTCTTATAATTTTTCAGCATCTATTACAAAGAATTTAAATAATAATATTCATACTTAAATATTTTTCATATTTTACTAAATTAAAAGAAATTGACAATAACTTTAATTTCTCACTTTTATAAAAAGATAAAAAAAAGTAATTTATTTTCTACTAATGAAACAAAAAGGTGCTGCGCGCTGGATCGAGATAGGGAGTCATCAAATTCAAACACTAAGGTGGTGATTGGTGTCTCTCTCTCTTTTTTTTTTCCTAGATAAATTTTTAAAAATTTTAGTGTTTGGTTGAATGTTTTGAGTTAGAGTTTTTATGTTGAAAAGTGAATTTGGTTTTGTTTGACTTTTTTTTAACTAATGAAAAAAATGTATAAAAAATTTCAAAAAATAGTCACAATGGATCTTATTTTATAGATCTCGATGAGTAGGTTTCACATATATATTTTTTATTATTTTTGGATTTTTGAATTTAAAGTTATGACGTTTTAAAAAAAATTTAGAAAGAGAAAATATAGTGAAATAAATTTTGGAAAGTGTGAAAGTAGAGTTGGTTTTGAGTTAAATTTTTAAAATTTTGAAAAAAAAAAAAATAGTGAGCAACCAAACAAACTCTAAGAGCTGTTTGGTAAGGGTTTATTTTTATTTTTTTTCTTAAATTTTAAAACCTCAATTCAAAATCCACTCTACTTTTACGAGTGAATTAAGAAAGAGGGGACACGCGAGTTTCATGTGTACTACTAAAACGGTGCCGTTTGCGATTGCTTCTCTTACAAGCCAGTGATTCATCGAGATCTGAACCAATCGAGATCTCAGAGATGGAGATGAACAATACTACCGTCGGCGACGATGAGGAAGAGGAAGAGTCCAACAATCGTACCTTCGAAGATCAATTCGTCTCCGGTGAGGGAGGATTAGAGGTCAACAATCCTAACTTCGAGGCTCCATTCTTCGGCGGAGAAATTGAGGCTCTGAACCACTTGAGATCTCAGAGAGAGAAGGAGAACAAAGATCCTACCGTCGACTACGAAGAGGCCAGAAATCCTAACTTCAACGCTCCAGTCGTCGCTGGCGGTGGCGGTGGCGGTGAAGGAGAAACAGGGGCCAACGATGCTACCTTCGAGACTCAATTAGTCGCCGGTGGTGATGATGACGACGGTGAACTTGAGACCAACGATGCCACCGGGGAGGTCCCTGGCAATCGATTGGTGAGCCAATTGGATGAATTCTACATAAATAATCTTCTCTGGCCGAAGATCCAGAAACGTCGTGATTTCCCTTGCAAAGAGGAGGTTACCGATGTTGATTTGGCAGGAGAACCGGAGCCGGTCGGGTTTCTGAATGCACACGCTACCAGCAGCTTGATTCCCTTGGTCTACTTTTACAAGGACAGGAGGCAATTGACAAAACCTGGTCCTGATCAGAAGACGAAACCACACTTCATTCGATCAGCGGGAAATGCATTTGGTAAATGGACGCTCAATCACACGGAAAAAGTGATGGTGGGCGAAAGGCAAATTGGAGAGAGACGTTCACTTTCATACCATCCGAGTACGAACAATGTAGAAGCCAATTTACCTGACCACCAGCAATATACTTACACCATGATCGAATATTCCGTTGAGGTTATCAACTCTTCTCTTTTTCTTATTATATTCCAGTTCCTTTCTTATTATATTCCAAGTTTATTGTATTGAAATTTTTTCTGACAATTAGGTTTATTGTTGTTGTTGTAGTTAGTTTCTTCTCTTTTTCTTATTATATTCCATTTTATTGTAATGAATTTATTTCTGACAATTAGGTCTATTGTTATATATAGGGCCAAACAATGTCTTTGTGCAGAATGACAAGATCCATCCAAACAACAAAGGCGAATACCAATAAGAAGAAGAATGAGAAGAATGCAAATACTAATACCAATAAGAAGAATACTATTGCGTCTGAGGTGAGCCAAGAGAATAACAATGATGTAGATCTGGTTGGCAAAGTTGATGCCAATGCGGTCAGTAATACTGTGGCTGAGACGAGCCAGGAAACTGACGAGCTGGTTGGAAACGAGAATGTGGTTGTTGATGCAGATCAGAACCAGAAGGGTGGTGGAGTTGATGGTGTTGAAATAGTGAATCAGAACATTGCTGGGGTTGGTGAAATCGAAAGAGGAAGTGGAGGAGGAGACAAGACTAATACTGATACTCTTGAAGAAGATGATGTTCAGCTCTTCAATAATGGTGAGGGCAGCAAGTCTGGCAAGTTTGATGTGAATTCTGGGATAACTATCAGTGCAATTGACGCACTAATTGAAACTGGAGGAGCTACCCTCACAAAACCCCCCATCTACCTAGTGTCCCCTACATTACATTGGAAGTTGCAGGTTAGTATGATATAGTGATAACATTGTGAGTGGAACATACATTCTCTTGAACTAGTTTGCTTTTAGTTTAGATCTATAATCTTGAGTTTGCCCCATTTTTGTCTACTATTCTGTAGTGTTTCACTTTTGATTAATTCAATGCTGTCTACTACTGTGGTTGTGTTTTGTTTTTGATTAATTCCTGGCAGTCCTCTTGTCATACCCTGAATGAATGCCTGCTGAAATATGCTTATGTATGAGCTGTGTTTTATTTTTGATTAATTCATGGCAGTCCTCTTGTCATCCTCTGAATGAATGCCTGGCTGAAATATGCATATGTAGATCAAATGCTAGTGATGTTACTCTGTGTTCTCAAAGTAATTTCACTCCCATCCATGCTCTAGTTGAGTTTGATTCCCAGTTCAGCTCATCTTTGCTTTGGCTCTTCTTAACCGCCCTCCCAGTTCAGCACCACTCTAGGTTTATGGATACACTTAGTGAGTGGGCAAACACTCCACAAGAATTGCATGTCTTATAAGAGTAACATGAGAATTCCCTGCTGAGAGGAATTGCATGTCTTATATGCACGTAACATAAGAATTTGTTGGCAGGGGCCTACTAGAAAGTCAAAATCCATGGGCCAGGTTTACTTCCACCTCGTGTCGTTTGTTTCACCCTTGGTTGCCCATTCGATTTCCCCACGAGTTGTTGCAAAGAGGCCAGGCTTTCAAAGCCGCGAAATCACTAGGATTGACTAAAATGATTAGACTGAAATATCATACATCACATCGTAATCTCTAGGTGTCAGTCTTTAATTCTTAAACTTTTTTACTTGAGGCATTCCTACTGTTTCTATGGCCCAAGTAATAGGTAGGTATAATTTCCAAAACACTGCACAAATTTCAAGCCCAGTTAATAAGTTGGGAAGAGCCCAAAAAAACATAGAAAATATGTGCATGGCTAAGGCATTCTCTTTCCCTAAGATTTGGATGTCCTTATCTTGCTCCCCCTTGAGGCTTCCTCAGGGCTCAGGGCCTCTGCATTCTCTCTTGTTCCAACGTGGATCCTGACTGGTTCAAGCACGTGTGAGTCCTTTAAGATCAGAAAACTAGTAATTGCCTACCCTTGAAATCATTCATCCAATAATTTATTGTATAAAGTTTTTTGGTATTTGCTAGGGTTATGAATTATTTATGTTGAGAAAGATATGAGGAGAAAACATTGACCTATAGCCTCCCAAGTATGAAATAAGGCCCAAATAATATATGCGCATATATATGTAATGAGGATATAAGAAGAATACGACTAAAGGAAAGTTTGAGTTGTCAAATTCTCCATAATTAAACTCCCACCGACCATAATTCTAGAAAGAAGTTAATGAATCACTAATTCTGCACTAAAGTTTTCTGATAAGATGCTCAGGAGGATTAACTCCTGCCTTCTTACAGTTTATGTTTTACATGGAGCAAGTTTGATCATATGCCCAGGACGACTGATTTGTGGAATTTTGGTAAAATTGCAGAATCACTCATTCAGATATTTTCTCTTTGAATTATTTATATACATGTGCATGGGCAGCAAAACTAGTAATTCTTAGAAGAGTTATGGAGTAGTCTGGTGGTTGGTTTGAGTCTCACTTGAGATGATGGGATGGGAATATGGGACGGGGTGGGGTGGGGTGGGGTGGGGGTTTCCTTTCTTATTGTAATAAGAAATAAATTGAGGGTTGGGGTAACTCTTCTTTGATTATTATGCTAGTACCCCAAAAAAAAACTTACATCTTCCTTTAAAAATAAATAAATTAGTCCTCTTAAAGCTAGTAGACACGGTATTTATTTGGCATTCTATAATAGCTAGTAGACACAGTATTTCTTTTAATGATTCGGTGCTAAAGGCAGATCCTAACGCTACTCTCAAATCTCCCTGGAAATCTATTGTTAGTGTGTGGGATCTCTTTGAAAAAAGAACAGCTTTGACAGTTGGGAAAGGGGATAATGTAAGATTTTGGGAAGATTGTTGGCTTGGTAATTCTCCTCTTCATAGTGGTTATCCAAGATTGTTTTAGTTATCCCGTAATAAAGGAAGATTGATTAAAGCATTTATCAAATGGGATCCGGCCAGTGGTATTAACGGGGATTTTAATTTTTTCAGAAACTTGAATGATAGAGAGAGTGAGGAAGTCTTTTCTCTTACGAGCAGACTCGAGAGTTATCAATTTAATCAGGTTGTGGATGATAAAAGGGTTTGGAAGGCTCATATTTCTGGAGTATTTTCTTGTAAATCTTTTTTAGAATCTTTACTAGATTCTAACGAGGAGCCAAATCCCCCCACTTTGATTTCATTTGGAAATGTAGTGTTCCCACCAAGATTAAGATCTTTAATTGGCTTGCAGTACTTGGCAAAATTAATACGCTTGATAGGTTACAATATAGAAGACCTCATTTGTACATCTCTCCTTCATGGTGTGTTCTTTGTCAGAAAGCTGGCGAATCTGCAGATCATCTTCTTCTTCATTGTGAATTCTCTAGCAGGATATGGGCTAAGGCTTTTATTTGTTTTGGTTTTGAAGGGGCTGTTCCCAGTTCGTGGTCTGATTTTATTGGTATCTGTTGGTTTTTGAAAGGCAGCAATGGGGTCCATAAGGATATTTGGAAGCTTTTTGTTCATGCTATAGCGTGGTTTTAATGGATTGAGAGGAATAGGAGAATTCTTTTAGATCGTTTCAGTAATGTGGAAGACATTTGGTCAATGGTGTGCTGCATTGTGGGTCTATGGGCTAAAGCTGCCAAGATTTTTAATTCCTTGGATAATTTTCTATTTTGGTTAGACCCTTTGTGTTTCCTTTCAGTGTAGGAGGCTTCTTGTTGTTTTGTTGTTGTTTTTGTTAGATTCTAGGTGCTCAGTTGGATTTCTCATCCACTGTCTTCTCTGATTGTGCTGATTGTACTCATCTTTCTTATTAATGAAGCTCTTTTTCTTATCAAAAAAAATTAAATTACAGGGCAAGGATACCTTGAAAGAAAAAATATGGGCAATGTAACAAATTTTGCAATTAAACAGCATGCTAGGGATACATATATATATATATATATATATATGCTCTCAACCCGTTCTTCATTGAAAATTTTAAATCAAATATTGCGTAATTTGAGATTGAAGAAGATGTAATTACTTTATTTCTTTCTTAATATATTTTCGGGGTCTAGGCCAAGGCCCCTAACTCTTGAACATAAAAATAAAAAATTTACGTCTACGTCAGCAGGCGCTTTATGAGTTAGTCTCTTTGGATTATCTATTACTACATAGAACGCAAAGAGGAGCCTCTATTTTTAAGGAGCGGTTACGACACTAAATTATGAACTTCTAATTTAGTTCTTATAATAAATGTTTTTTATTAAAAATACAAAGTGTGCGGTTCGAACCTAGGGCTTCATCCACTGACTAACACTAAATTATGAACATCTAATTTAGTTCCTGGAATAAATGTTTTTTATTAAAAATACAAAGTGTGCGGTTCGAACCTAGGGCTTCATCCACTGACTAACGCCATTCTATGTTTTAAATTTTTATTTCAAATTAGATAATACCTAGCGCGTAAAAACATTATTTTTTTAAAAAATTGAATTCACCCTCCCAAATATTTGATACTCTTTTATTAAAAAATAATTTATGTTATTTTATTCTAAATGTGCATCATATCGTACATGCACGCGCAAGTGTGTGTGCGCTCTTCTGGTATCAAAATTCAAATAGTTACGAGCAATCAGGGGTGGAGCCATGCAGAGGCAAGGTGAGGCCATGGCCCCACCTGGACTGTTTTGAAATTTTTATTGAGTACAGGGGTTAATTCAAGATGTTGCAGAAAGTTGGGGGTCGCATGATGTAATAAAATGAAAACAGGTGAGTGAGGGCAGGGGGACCTTTGTGCAAGAAGCTTTGCAACTTCGGGGTGAGGGCGCGTAATTAGTGGTTATGGAGTATGGGGCTATTCTTCTAATCTTATAACCAATTTTTTTTTTTTTGTTTTAAAATTTTTAATATTAAGATTTAAGTGTTTTAATATTGATTTACTTTTTAAATTGTTAATATATTTGTTTGTTGGTTATTATTTATTAATATTGATTGTTATTTAGATTCTTAAATATTAATATTAATGTTGATATTTGCTTTTAGGTATTTATTAATATATTTTTTTGTTAGTTATTATTTATTAATGTTGATTTGTTTATTAAATTTTTTAATAGTGATAATATTTTTTGTTATTGAGGTTGATTTGCTTATTAAATTTTTATTTGATAAGTTAATATTGAGATTAATATGTTTATTTTTTGGTTATTGTGGTTAATTTAATATTGGCTTAAAAAATTTCTTGAAATTTTTTTTTTTGGCTCCACCTGAAAAAAATTTCTGGCCCCGCCACTGTGAGCAATGTTACACATGCTACGTTTATATATCAAGTGGATATATTACTAGTGGTTAAGAGAATCTTTTTCCACCATTACGATACAAATCCATTTTAAAAATTAGAAATAAAAATTAAAAGGTGGAAGAAAGTCCGATTCAAGGTGATAGATAATCTCCGTTTCTTCCAATTGAAGAGAGCCTAACAGCATCTCCAATCAATGTGTTAATCCACTTATCAGTGTCGTATGTTTGGTAGCACAACAAAATAATCGTACATATTAAGAACTTTACTAATTAACAAAAGTAGTGTTAGAAATTAAGAACTCTAATTAAAGTGAGTGTGTGCGTTTAAGGTGTATATTTATTAATCTAATTTACATATATATATATATATATATTATGTTATATGTTATGGGGGTGTATATATATATTTGTATTCCACTAGAGAGATACACAAAAGCGTTAGTTATGAAAGGGGGCTGGTGGCATAAGGTGGGGTGGGTGGGAGGAAGTTCCATAAATATAATGAACTTTGATAATTATAATAGACTGATGTTGGCTTGGTGGGTGGGGAAAAGGAGTAGATCGAAGTTTGTTTGTGTTTTTCTCATTTTCATTTTGTCTTCTTCCTTTTTAAAATTTATACAAGAGCATTTATATTAATTTGGAGGTTAAGTAATAATGACTATTAGTTTAAGGATTT
Source organism: Lonicera japonica (assembly GCA_021464415.1). NCBI lineage: Eukaryota > Viridiplantae > Streptophyta > Magnoliopsida > Dipsacales > Caprifoliaceae > Lonicera > Lonicera japonica. Next base: position 51,606,171 of record CM038471.1, read on the forward strand.
AGTATTGACTTTTATAAATTACGGAGTAAAGTGAAAAAATCCAATAGTTTAAGGGAGTATAGTGTCACGTGTCAGGAGATTCTGGCTTCGTGCAGCGACCAAACCCCAACTCAGCCTGATTCAAGCAGCAACATACATCAGAACGCACAATAGAGGTTTTGAAAAACAAGGGCTGGCATGTACCTGAACACATAATAGATCAAATTAGTACCACAAATAGTACCGCATCGCATTTGTTCTTAGTGTTAGGCCTCTCTTGCACAGGGGAAAATATCGGCTTGTGACATTCTCCCCCACTCAAATCCACAACGCCCTCGTTGTGGGCTCTGGCAGTGCAGTACCCTCTCAGTACTCACATCTCCTCCCCAAGGGTTCCTCAACCCACGGGCTACTTTTCCTCCTTCGCCCGTGTGTTGCTTTTCTTCTTGGCAACATAGTCACAACATTGCCTTCCAACGTTGTTCAATATGCCCCACGATACACCGACATCCAAAAGCCATCATTTCAATTCATTGCACTAATGTTGTTGTCACACACTCCTTAATATTGCCTCGGCAAGCCTACACGTTATGAATAAGAAACTTCTCGGACTTTAAGCAGTTATCCCCACAACTCCCAAAAGCCATCGCATCTTGCAAGTCCGCCCTACTCAGCATGGACCAAGTTTATTATGATACCACTTGTCACGTGCCAAGAGATTCTGGCCCCGTGTGGCGCCCAAACCCCAACTCAAAGGGTTGGGCAAGCCTGACTCAAACAGTAACACACAGTGAAACGCATGACAGAGGTTTCAAATATCAAATGCTGGCATGTACTTAAACAAAAAATAAATAACGCTAGTACTGCAGATAGCACCGCATCACATTGTCCCTCTTGTACATGGGGAATATTGGCCCGTGATATTAGTGTATTTTAGACAAAATATTAATTCAAATTCAAATATTTTCAAGATTCAGTTGTCATTTATTCACGCTTACATCAGCACTCGCTTGATGCGTTGGTTTGCTATGGATTATCCACGTTTACCAGCAATGTTACACCAGCTATAATGTTTTTATTTTTGTGTGTGTTGGGGTGGGGTGGGGGGGGGGGGGGGGGGTGATAGCATATTTTCTGTGTCACTGACATCCTTTATGCCTCACACTTTTTTATTATTAATTTTTTGATGCAAGTATATCACCCCACCACCTTCTTACTTACCACATTAATTAACAATTAATTAATTATTAACCATTCTTCTTCCTTTTCATTCTCTTTCTATTCTTCTTCTTCTTGGAAGAAATAAAGAAAAAAAAATACATACATATGTATATATATATATCTTTTAAAGAAAGCAAACGAAAAAAAGTCATATCCACATATCTATTATTTCACTCGGTCATGTCAATCGAGTTGCAGACCATCACACTCGATTCATGTCAAGCGAGTAAGGCTGTAGAAAATTGTTTAACAGTCAATAGCTATATATATATGCATTTTTACTTTTTTTTTCTTTGTTTCTTTTGTTTTCGAATCTATACATATGTGCACGTGTATATATGTATGTTTTGTTGGAGAAGGTAGTGATGAAAGATGGTGAAATTGTTTTGTTGTGTTTAAGGATTAATTAATTAAGTTAATTAATTAATAAATTAGTAAAGGGGTGAAGAGGAGGGTGATAGAGATAAAATTTGATTTGTTTATGCCAAAAATATTTAAAAAGTATTAGTGACAAAAAAGAGGGGTGCAAGTACCACCCCATATTTATATGAAAAATGATTTAAAGAGGACTAATTTTTTTATTCTTAAATGTGGACCAATAATTTTAAAAGGATAAACGGACGAATTTTTTTTTATAAAATTTGGTGAAGATAATCTATATGATTGGTAGACTATATCCACCAAATTTTATCAAAAAATTCATTCAAAAAGTAAGGTAGCTAAACATCTAAAATTTAATGGCCAGAAATGCACATTTACATCAATTTTTTAGTTATCTCACTTTTTTTTAGACAATAAATTATCTCACTTCACTGTTGGATTTTTTGATGAAATATATAAATTCAACAGAAAGGTATGTTAACTAAAAAATTGATATATATGTGCATATATGACCGTTAAAATTTTAGATATTTAGTTAGTCCACTTTTCGGTCGAATTTTTCAATGAAATTTGGTTGGGATGATCCACTAATTATAGGATCTTCACCAAGTTTTATCAAAAAATCATCTATTCGCCCCCTCAAAATGACTTATACGCATTTAAGGGAGAAAAAAAACCCCCTAGTCTTTAGGGTGTGTTTGACGTGCCGGATTAGAGAATGGGATATAATTATATAATCCCATCCGGTTGGAATAAAACAATCCCACCTTTTTGGTGGGATTTGTTAATTCCTTTCTTGGTGGGATAAGAAGCTTTAGTGTGATAAATTATCCGCCCATATATCCAACCATGCAAAACACTAAACACATGATAGGATAATTTTATCCTATCCCACTATTTTATTATGTGCATCAAACGCAACCTAAAAGTATCTTTTCCAATCCATTTTGACATGAACTCATTTTAAAAACAGAAATAAAAATAAAACGGAAAAGAAGTTTGATTCGAGGGGACGAAAAATCTCCGTTTGTTCTGTTAGCCAAAAATGCGAAAATTAACAATTTAACAAAAATGAAACCGAGTCTCGTGTAACACACGATCTCCTTAAAACAATTACGCCCGTGTCAAGCCAAATTCGATCCGCGATTTGCACCCCCTGCGCCTGAGTGCGCGAGAGAGAGCCTTATATTTCTTAGAAGCTTATGAGCTAGTGAAAGATTATCCTTTATAAACTCATAAATGTTTTTCCAAAGTTCCAATATGGGACTAACATTTCCCATTTTATTTTCCATCTCAAGTAGCTCACTTTGGGTGACAATTTCTCATTCACCCCAAATCCTTTTTGAGCATACAAATACACGATCTCGATGTACTCACGGAGGAGAACACGAATCTATAATTTTCTTTCACAACCGAGTGTGAAACCCCATTTAAAATTACCCTAAAAAAAGGCATCAAAACCAATTTTTTCCAACAATTCCCCACATGAATGAAAATTGAAGACCAAAGACACGATAGACAATGTGATAAAGTTCGACGGTTGAAACCTGCATAGGATAGGTAGGTTTTACCCCTTGAACCTTCCCTTATGAAAATATGTTTACTCTACTAACTAAACAGCAGACGCGATATCCTTGAACTGTTCTGCCATTTGTGTAAACGATGACATATCTCATACAGGAGTCTTCCTTACACATTTTAGTTCTCACTATTATGTTCTTTATGGCCATGAACATACGCCCAGTTCTGCAAGAGTTCACTAAGAATTGTGCCCTCAGCAATTCTCTTGGAAGCGGCCCTTCTTCCCTCTTACATTGGTGATTTCTTAATTGAAAGTAACCCGCATTACTCTGTTCGATTTTATCGATACATAAGAATCATTAAAATGTTAGCTTATCCTTTTCCTTACGGGTATCACTGCTTTCATCATAGAAATGGACATGGGAAAAATCCCCATAGTGATCAAACGTAGCCTTTACAATTTAGTTGTCCATTTTGAACCTAGATCTTAGGATCTCCAGTCACGTAGGTTGGGTATCCATTGTATCGACTTATTTATTCATGGGCTTTAGTCCCATTCCCCTTGATGACTTGTCAACTAACTCTCTATTCAACCCTTTGATTAACGGATCCGCAATATTATCTTTTGATTTTACAAAGTCAAGTGAGATAACTTCAGTTGAGAGTAGTTGTCTAATGGTATTATGTCTTCGACGAACATGTCTAGACTTACCATTATACATATTGCTTTGTGCCCTACCAATAGCTGATTGACTATCAGAGTGTATGCAAATTGGAGGTACCAAGTTTTTTTTTCTTTTCTCTTTCATTTTGAAATATCCTCTAGAAAATGGCGTAACCATTCAGCCTCTTCCCCACATTTGTTTAATGCAATACATTCAGATTCCATAGTGGATCTAGCAATCATAGTTCGTTTCGAGGATTTCCACGAAACCGCTCCACCTCTTGTTTGTGTCATTTTTAAATCACATATATCGATATGGATTAAATCAAGGGGTCTAGTGTTTCTTTCAACATTATAAAATGATGATCTCGTTTGTTTTGCATCAACACAATTTTCACATTTGTGTTTTGAATCAATTTGAAAAGAAGGTATATGATTTAAGTTAATTAATTTTCGTAAAGAAATATAATTAACATGTCCTAGTCTACCATGCCACAAATTTGAAAACTCAAGCATATAAGCAGAAGAAGTAGTTTTATTATCATTCTTAATAATAGTTATTACATTCATTTTGAATAAACCACCATTCATATACCCCTTCCCCACATACATTCCACCCTTCGACAAAACAAACTTATCCGACTCAAACACTAGTCGAAAACCATGAGTATTTAGCAATGAACCCGATACCAAGTTCTTGCGGACTTCGGGTACGTAGACCACATTATTCAAAGTTAACTCCTTCCCAGATGTCATCTTTAGAACCACTTTTCCTTCTCCCTTGATTTCAGAGGTAGCCGAATTTTCCATGTACATTTTCTCCCCATTTTCAATAGGTCGAAACGTAGAGTACAAGCTTCTATTAAAGCACACATGACGAGTAGCTCCCGTGTCAATCCACCATTCCTTTGGGTTTGAACCCACCAAGTTCACCTCAGTCACCACTGCCGAAAGATTAATATCAGTGGTCATTGTACCTTAAGCACATACAAGCAAAATATCAAATTCTAGAAACACAAAGTTTCAATTAACTAGAATCGTACACCGAATATATATATATTCTTTTTCCTCGAAACTATTTATCCACAAACAAATTTCTTGAATTTGTTTTTCCACAAAACAGTTTTTCCGAAACTAATTTTATGAAACTGTTTTTCCCAAAACAGTTAATATGAAACTCCAAACATTTCGTATAAAACTGATATAAAACTGTTTTTCCAGGAAAGGTATTTCAAAAACTGTTTTTTTTTTTTTCAATTTTTCAGAAACTGTTTTTCCAGAAATTATATTTCAAAACTGATTTTTCCAAAAACTGTTTTTCCAATTTTTCCAGAAACTGTTTTTTTTTTTCAAAACTGTTTTAAAACTGTTTTTCCAAAAATTATATTTCAAAAACTGTTTTTCCAAAAACTGTTTTTAAAAACTGTTTTTCCAGAAATGAAAAAACCAAACTGTTTTTTCCAATTTTTCCAGAAACTGTTTTTTCCAAAAACTGTTTTTCCAGAAATTATATTTCAAAAACTGTTTTCCAAAAACTGTTTTTTAAACACTGTTTTTTAAACACTGTTTTTTAAACACTGTTTTTCCATAAATGAAAAAACCAAACTGTTTTTTTCCTTTTTTAAAAAATGTAAGCCAAAAAACAGTTTTCCAGAAATTAAATTTCAAAAACTGTTTTTTTTCTTTTTTTTTTTTCAGAAACTGTTTTTCCAAAAATGTATACCCAAACATTTTTTTCCAGAAATTAAAAACCAAAAACTGTTTTCCAGAAATTAAATTTCAAAAACTGTTTTTTTTTTTTTTCAAAACTGTTTTTTTTTCCCGAAAAGTATACCAAAACAGTTTTTTCCAGAAATTAAAAACCAAAAACTGTTTTCCAAAAATTAAATTTAAAAAAATGTTTTTTTCCTTTTTCCAAAACTGTTTTTTTTTCAGAAAAGTATACTAAAACAGTTTTTTCCAGAAATTAAAAACGAAAAACTGTTTTCCAAAAATTAAATTTAAAAAACTGTTTTTTTTTTCAGAAAAGTATACTAAAACAGTTTTTTCCAGAAATCAAACCAAAACATTTTTTTTTTTTCCAAAATTAAGAACCAAAAACTGTTTTTCCAAAAACAGTTTTATTTTTTTTTCTTCCAAAAACTGTTTCATTATTTTTTCCTTCCTTCAAATCTGTCAAACTAAAAAAACAGAAATTTTTAATTCTGAAATAAACGAATAATTGTTTTAAGATTGTTAGCCAAAAATGCGAAAATTAACAATTTAACAAAAATGAAACCGAGTCTTGTGTAATACACCATCTCCTTAAAACAATTATGCCGCCTCCCACGGTGCTTACGAGGTTTGTTATGGCGTTTGTCTCCCAATATGAAACGGTAAAGAATGTCTACCTTTTAGCACTTTGGTGTCACTCGCAAAATGAACTTTATATTGTGTATGAACTTGATCACCACCAAAACCAAACTTAATCTAGAGAGCAGGAGAGAAATTCGTGAAGAGAGGTGTGTGTTGAGATGTATGGAATGAGGTCTCTAAGACCTCCAATTTATACATGGGGAATGAACACTATAATTAATATCCATTAATTATAAAAAATGTTTTGAATTAATTGCAATAATTAAATAAAACGTTTTTACAATTTAATAGGAATTAATTCAAACGGTTTTAAATTAATTTGAATTTAAAATCTCCTAAATAAGAGAAATTAAAAAAATAAAAAATGGGTGTGTTTAAAGAAAATAAAAGAACTGAAAAACTCTATGTGCAAAACATGACCCCGCGTGGCTGGTCATTTTCAGAGCTACATTCGTGTCCGCAGGTGCGGGCGCACACAAGCCAAGCCTGTGTCAAGCCAAATTCGGTCCGTGATTTGCACCCCCGCGCCTAAGTGTGCGAGAGAGAGCCTTATATTTCTTAGAAGCTTATGATCTAGTGAAAGATTATCCTTTATAAATTCATAAATATTTTTCCAAAGTTTCAATGTGGGACTAACATTTCCTAGCTATTTTATTTTCTATCTCAAGTAGCTCACTTTGGGTGATAATTTCTCATTCACCCCAAATCCGTTTTGAGCATACAAATACACGATCTCGATGTACCCAAAGAGGAGAACACGAATCTATAATTTTCCTTCACAACCGAGTGTGAAACCCCATTTAAAATTACCCTCAAAAAAGGCATCAAAACCAATTTTTTCCAACATGTTCAAATCGAAGAAAGCTTAAGAGCATCTCTAATCTCTATTTCATCCGACTTGTTAGTATCAGATGTTTGGTAACACAACAAAATAACCACTCGAATGTATATGTTTAGAAATTTGTCAATATATTAACAAAAACAGTGTTAGATGTTAAAGCTCAAGTTAGATTTAGCAAACACTTTGCTTAGTCATTGTCAAGTAAAAATGGGCCCCACTTTCTAAAGTTTTGCGGGAACCACTTGAATAATGCCATCTATAATTAGTGAGTGAAGAGTGTGAGAATTATTGGAATATAAAAGTGTATGTTAATTAGCGAGTAATAATATTCAAGTTATATAGTGAACAAAAATGTGTTGACATAACACCTTAACAAGTGAAAAGATGATCATTGTTGGAGTGCTGTAACCTCCATTAAAAAAATAAAATTATATAAACTACAAATGGCATCCCATTACTCTATTAATTTCAGCCGATCATCACTAGCGGGCGAGGTACGATCGGAAGATGCTTGTCCCCTCCAAACCTTTCTTGTGATGACAGAAAAGAGGTTGATGTACTAGGGGTATTTCTGATTTCAATATATATATGATAATATGTATAGTTGTACCATTATGCTAAATATTTTCTCCTACAACAGTAAGACAAAAACAGACATCTTTACTAAATTAAAAAAAATAAAATAAGAGCATCGACATCACTTATGAGGGACTTAGCTCTCTTCTATTACATCTTCGATCTAATTTAATCCAATAGAATTTAGTTGGAGTCATGATCTCTACAATGAGTAGATTATTTCCACAAAATTTCATCAAAAAATTCAAACCGAAAGCTGGTGAGTTGATCTTTAAAAGTTTTAATGGTTGAAAATGAACATATGTATTAAAATTTTAGTACACCTACTTTCGATTTGAATTTTTTGATAAAATTTTGTAGAAATAATCTATTCATTGTAGAGATCATCTCCACCAAGTTTCTTAAAAAAATTCAACCGTTTAAACTTTCAACTAAACTCTATTAGACGAGATTTGATTGAATGTATATCGGAGGGGAGTTAAGTCCACTTATGAGGTATTTGTAAGTATATTAAATACATTTAAACAGTGCGCGTGATTAAGTGGTGATATTTAGAATGGTCAAGGTTGGCCACGTGGGTGTGCAAGGTGAACACATAGGGCCTAATACTAGACTAGGGCACAGTCATATACCATGTATTTGCAAATATATCAAATAATTTTTCTCAGTGCGCACGAATAACTGGTGAGATTTAGAATGGTCAGGATCGGCCCCGTGGGTACGCAGGTTTATAATGATCATTTAAAATAAATTGGCTTAAAAAATAAATGTGTAGTATAATTAAGTAGGTAAATATGTTTCTTGACTTCTACAATAACTTGTGTTCAAGTCCTCTACATTTCGTATTTTTTTTCTTATTTTATATTTACAATTTCTTTCTATCTTATTTTAAAATTTGGCATTTCCCATTTCATATTTGTTCCCTTTCTCTCTATTGTTTAAAAAAAAATCTTCATTTTCTCATTTTATGTTTTTTTCAACTTCTTTCTTTCTTGTCTTAGATATTTGTTTTAACTAAGGCCATCTTTAGTGGGTAGAGTAAAAGTGTAGTGTAAAAATATTTATTTAGCCTAGCAATAAATAAAGAAATGCACCGGAAAAAAGGTAAATTAGCCTCGCACGATATATGAAGTGATAATTCTCTCTCTCCTTTTTCCGTTTCATAGTTTCAACATATTTTTTATTCTTTTGTCAATTTTTATAAAAGGGCCTTATTTTAAAATTTTGCACACAATCTTTCAAAACATAGGAAAAACCCTGAGAATGGTATGATAAAAACTTAGTTTAGCAAACCTATTACTAGACTAAGTTCACACCAAAATGAAGATGTATCATTCTCATGCTTGGACGAAGATCAAGCTAGTCTTATTCTCGTGCTTAGATGCTTATTCTAATGTTTAGATGAGAACTAAGTCTTATTAATTCTTACGTTGCAATAGGACTTGGTCTTATCCCTATGTAGAGTAGGAGGTCTTGTTCTCACATTAGAAAAGGACGAGGCCCTATTCTCAAGTTCTCATCTAACTCTAACTTTCTACTATTCACAATGCAAAAGTAGCTCAAATTGTATGCTACTCGACCTAACTATATATTTACCACTCTCATGTGTAATTGCTCTTATAACGTGTTTAATTTTTTGTGCAATACCTAGTTCATAATAGATTAAGATGCTAAATACCATGACAAACACAAACTCGTACGTAATACACAACTTTTAAATATCTTGTAACAATTTTAGTTATGTAAATTAATGTATTACATTTGTGTGCATGGTCTTTAGTTCTGTTAAAGTTCTTTATTATTTATGTTATTTATTTTTCCTTATTTCCTTATGTCTTTGTTTCCTTGTTGGATTAGCTTTTCTATTCCTTATTAGATTAGGTTATTTCTTTGTCTCGTATAGCTTTATAAATAGAGCCCCCCTTCTTATGTAATTCATTCGATACAATCATATATGAAATTTCTCTCTCTGTAGATTTATATATTTTAACATGGTATCAGAGGTAGGTTGAACCATTACCACAGCCACCAGCCATAACCATCATCAAAACGGATCCACACCGATAATCTGCACTGCCTTATCGATAATATACCAAACATCGATAACCAATACATCAGCACCTTCGTCTTCCAAAGACGATTTCGTCACTGTAAAAATCGTCCCCATAATCATTGTCACGCGCTCTCACGCGGCACCGTCCTTTCAATTACCATTAACTTTAATAGCGTCATCCCTTTTCCGTTAAAGCTAACGCCTGTTAGCCTTCCGCTAATGCCGTCAGTCAGTTAACTCAAACTGGTTCAGCCAACAATTTGTTTTTGCCCAATTTTGATACTTTTCGATCGGTTTTCAGCCAACTCAGACCGGTTTCCTAAGTTTTCAATTGTTCTGGACGCAACTAAGATCTCTGTTTCTCCAGATTCAGACTCTAAATTACAAAACTAGATCTAGTGCACTCATTTTTACACCATTTGCTTATTTTTTTAACTGATTCTCTAACAACCAAGACTGGTTCCCGAGGTTTTCAAGCTTTTCGGACGCAACTGCAGTCTCTATTTCTCCAAATTCAATCTCTAAGAAACAAAAATAGGTCAAGTGCACTATTCCTTACACCGATTGCTTAATTATTGTTCAATTTTACATTATGAAAACCTCATAAATTCGTATCACTATCAAAATGGATGGAAATAATTATAATTACTGGTCTATTTTGTTCCGAAATTTCTTGAAAGGAAAGGGACTCTAAAATTATGTTAATGGCAAAGCAACTTGTCCTGCTGAAACCGATGAAAAGTTTGCTGATTAGGATATTAATAAGAATAAAATTTTGACCTGAATTGCCAACACTGTCATTCCATCAATTAGTCTTCAGCTTGGAAAGTGTGATAACGCAAAGAAAGCTTGAGATTTCTTAGCACACAGATATGTTCAAACCAATTTTGCCAAAAAGTATAAACTTGAACGAGACATACGTGGGTTACAACAACAACCAGGCCAATCCGTGTCCGATTTTCACTCCAGCATGTGCATTATCTGGGATCAATTGGTACTCATGGAACCTCCATGGACAGCAAATTTTGGTTTATAGGAAACCTTCCATGAAGAAACACAACTTGTACAATTTCCCATGGTACTCCGAGATGAATTTGAACCGACTAGGGCATCTATTCTTCATCGCACGCCTCTCCTTAATATTGAATCAGGATTAACAGAATTGATTACCAAAGAAACTCGAAAGGGTATCACTCCGAATATTTCCTTAGTTTTTTATGCACCCCCGGCTTCGAATGCCTCATATACTGTATCCCCTCGCCCGCAGCATCCAAATTATCGACAAACTAACAATACCTTTTCACCATGCCCTCATCAAACACCACCTCGCCATCCTCATAATACCCAAACAGCACTACCCCGAGATTCTTCCTAGGTTGAATGTAACTACTGCAAGGGTTTTGGGCATGTAGTCAAGTATTGTCCCTCTCTTACATCTCAGTACATGCGGGGACTACAAAACTCAATTGGATCATCTGCTTCCGCAGTTGCTCTACAACTTCCTTAAACCGATAATAATCATACCATTGCCTCTGCTTTTTAAATCTCCTCAGGTACATCTTCTTCTCCTTGGTTCATCGATTCCGGAGCATAAAATCACATGACTTTTGACTCAACGCACTTTGACTTATTTAGTCTCATGCATTCATCTCCTAAAATTCACACACCTAATGGTTTTGTTATTACCGCTAGTCACATTGTTTTTATTATAAACACTAATAACCTGTCTATTCTCGATGTCTTCCTTGTCCCTCAACTTTCAATGCAACTGTTATCCTTTGGGCAATTATGTGATATTGAGCTAATCATTATATTTCATTCATTGGATTTTATTGCGCAGGACCGCTCGACGGGCAAGCAAATTGGGACAGGCCATAGAGTTGGACGCTTATATGTTACAGACACAGTTCATATTCCACCAATAACCAATATCTCCTTAGCAACATCTACCTCACACCCATCATCCTTTTGGTACTCTAGATTAGGACATGTTTCTTTTTCTCGTCTTAAATATATAATTAATCAATGGTTGTTAGGACCAGTTATATTAGATAAAGATTTTTCTTGTATTGCTTGTAAACTGGCCAAACAACCGGCTATTCTTTTTAATAATAGTACTACAGTTTCTTATTCCCCTTTTGATCTTGTGCATTCTGATGTGTGGGGTAAAGCTCTTATTGTCTCTATGGGTGGCGCCTTATATTATGTGATTTTTGTTGATGATTACTCTCGCTATATTTGAACTCATTTGCTTCACTCTCGTTAAGATTTTCTTAAAATCTACATTGAGTTTGCCACCATGATTAAAACCCAGTTTTCTAAAACCATCAAAAAATTTCGTTCTGACTCTGGAGGCGAATATTTGTCCAAATCCTTCATTGACTTCCTCAAATCCCAAAAGACACTTCTTCAATTATCATGCCCTGACACCCTACAACAAAATGGAATTGCGAAACGTAAACATCGTCATCTTGTTGAAACTGCTTGTATTCTCCTTGTGTCATCCTCTATCCCTTCCACCTTTTGGGGAGAAGTCGTACATACTTTTGTTTTTATTATAAATTGCATTCTCTCTCTTGTTACAAATGGCATTTCTCTCTTTGAGCGTCTTTATGGAACTCGTCCTAATTATTCTGAACTTTGTGTCTTTGGATCTACCTGTTTTGTTTTACTTCCCAAAAGATAGCATACCAAACTCACACCAAAAATAGCTATGTGTGTTTTCTTAGGTTATGGGATTCAACAAAAGGGTTATCGCTGCTATAATCAAATTGCCAAAAGACTTCGCATATCCCAACATGTTACCTTATGCAAAAATACTCTATATTACACCCTAGCTTAGAATCCCACCTTATCCACTCACTCTGCTCCGTCTATTGATCCATTCCCCGAGTCCTCGCCAACAGAGACCTCCCGTATCCCACATAACCCCGTGACTGTCCTTGATCCAGTGCCAGCTAACCCCATAACCACGGTGTCTGATAATTCAAATACTGACAACTATATGCCTTACCCTGACTCTACCTGCCCCGACAGCGATCCTCCACTTAAACCAACTCAAGATCGTCGGCCACCAGCTAAGTTATCAGATTATCACTATTTTTTTCTCCCTGATGTCCCTCCATGAGCCACTCTCTTATCGTGAAGCATCCTCAGATCCTATGGCAACAAGTTATGGCCGATGAACTTTTTGCCTTAAAGCAAACCAATATATGGGACCTCGTTCCCTTACTTGTTGGAAAATCTGTTATTGGGAGCAAATGGGTATACAAGATTAAAACCAACGACGATGGTTCTGTTGATCGTTACAAATCTCGTCTTGTTGGAAAAGGTTTTACCTATAAATATGGTATTGATTATGAAGAAACTTTCACTCCCGTAGCTCGTATGACCATAGTTCGCACACTTATTTTAGTAACTTCTATTTGTAAATAGGAGATTCACCAGATGAACGTCAAAAATGCTTTCCTTCATAGCAACCTCTCCGAAAAAATATACATGCATCCTCCTAATGGGGTACCTCACTCTTCTAAGCAAGTCTGCAAACTTCGCCGTGCTTTCTATAGTCTTAAGTAAGCACCCAGAGCCTGGTTTAAAAAGTTCTCCACATCCGTTTTTCACCATGGATTTTCTCAAAGTGCTCATGATTAAGCAATGTTTACATGTTCCTCTCAACAAGGCATTGTTGTTCTTCTCATTTATGTCGATGATATGATTATCACTGGGGATAATTTCGATGGAATATGTAAGCTCGAGACCTATCTGTGCTCTTGCTTTAAAATAAAAGATCTAAAAATTCTTCGTTACTTCTTTGGTATTGAGGTTGATCGTTTGTCTATCGGTTACTTTATTTCTCAGGTAAAATACACTTCCGACATTGTTCAACGCACTAGTTTAACTGACAACAAGATTGCCGATACTCCACTTAAAATATACATCAAACTTTGTGTTTCTGATGGGACTCTATTACCTAATTATACTTTATATTGCTAACTTGTTGGCAGTCTCAACTATCTCAGGATCACACAACCAGATATTAGTCATGTTGTTCATATTGTGAGCCAATTTATGTCTGCACCGTGCTCTGTTCATTTTGCTGCTATTTTTACATCATTCGGTACCTTAAAGGGACATTATTTCAGGAACTACATCTTTCATCCACTTCTAGACCTGTGTTACAAGGATATTTTGACTCCAATTGGGCTGGTGATATATTTGATCACCGATCTACAATAGGATTCTATGTTTTTCTAGGTGATTCTCTCTTCTCGTGAAAAAGTAAGAAATAAACTGTGATTGCCCGTTCTAATGCTGAAGCTGAGTATCGCGCCCTTGCACATGCAACTTTTAAAATTGTTTGGCTTCGCTGGTTACTTCAAGATATGGGAATTGACTTTCCTGCTCCTACGCCATTATTTTGTGACAATCGAAGTGCCATTCAGATAGCCCATAATGATGTCTTTTATGAACGCACCAAGCATATTGAGGTTGACTGCCACTTTGTTCGACACCACTACACTCATGGCATTATTTACTTGCCTTTCGTCTCCTTAAAGTATCAACTTGCATATCTATTTACCAAGTCTCATGTAACCGCCCGCTTTCACTTTCTCGTGTCCAAACTCCGAATGCTTTTTAAGCCTTCTTAAGTTTGAGGGGGGTGTTAAAGTTCCTTATTATTTATGTTATTAATTTTTCCTTATTTCCTTATGTCTTTGTTTCCTTATTGGATTAGATTTCCTATTCCTTATTATATTAGGTTATTTCTTTGTCTCGTATAGCTCTATAAATAAAGCCCCATTTCTTATGTAATTCATTCGATACAATCATATATGGAATTTCTCTCTCTCTAGATTTATATATTTTAACAAGTTCTGATATGCATGTTTTAAGCATTATGTAATGAATTTAGGGTGATCAAATAATATATTATATTGCAATTGTTGTTCTTTCTACTAAGAGGAGCAAAAGCAAAATCCAAATATCTTAAGACTTGAGATTAAAGTAGGCAATATTTTACTAGACAATCGGCGGGTGCTGATATTTACACTATGAAAACTGCATACTTCGAGGCCTCATAGTTCATACAGAAAGAAAGAATGATGAACAATATGTATTCTAGAATAAGACCCGTAACCGTTCTTGTCCAGGACAAAAATGAATATTATTATCACTCATGTTGCAAATAGATCTTAGTGTTATATATCGATAAGGATATAGTTATCAGTACTCTAAGTAATTTTTTTAGCTTTTCAAAATTTATCACTAATGTAAATGAAGTGTTTTTAGAATTACAAAAAAAAATGTCACTAAAGATTATATTAAAATGCTAGAGAATTTGAACAATCCTAAATAACCCTAAAAGTTGGTCAAATGATAAGTTTAATCTATAATAAGTTTTGACTAAAAACAGAGTTAGTCTGGTGCGGCTAAGCTAATACAATGTCTAAAAACTATTTGGATTTTTTTAAAAAAAAAGGGTATACTACTCCATTGAATTATAAATAAAAGTGTAAATGGATATTCGAAAAACCGAATTCATTCCATATTCGAACATGAATTTTGTGGATATTTATCGGAATGAATATTCGAGAAAATAGATATAGATAGTGTTTTTATGTATTCGAGGAAACAAATATTTAAATGGATAACAATAGCATCCAACAAGGATAATTTTTATCTGAGATAGTAATTCATATATGCTAATATCCGTTTTACCAGATATACGTATCTATTGTAATTTAGTATATATAGTGCATGTAGAGAATTATATATTCACTCACCCTTAAAAGAATTAGACAGAACTTAATCTCGTGTGTGTAAGGTTGCCTAATTTACCATAATCTTTTATATTAAACAAAAAATGCAATAAAAATAATAAAAAGTGGGACCAAGCTAGAGAAAGACCTAAGTTGTACTTATAACATATATATATGATTTTCTAGTTGACAGGACAAACATTGCGTGCTATTACGAACACCCAAGTAGAAGTGATCGTGCAAGTAAACATAAATTAAGGAAACTCTGAATATCAATACTTAAGGTTAATGCAAATGACTTAGAAAAAAAACGTGAAAAAAGTTTTAGAGTGGGATGGGATGGGAAAAGAAAGTAAAGTAATGCCGCACCCTAAGTTATCTACGAATGTTTCTTAACTTGTACTAAAGGAGCAGGCAATTGAATTCAAAACAAATAATAATCTAAAATAGCTAATGTTGGTGCGTAAAACTAGACAAAGTAGTTCAGACCAAACAGTCAAATGATTAGTTCAAATGATTGAGATAATAAATGCAGCGAGCTAAGGGGAGTCAAAGATATATAAAGGAGGTTCGCCTCATATGAAAATATGGGGTAGTCTTCCTCTATAGAATAGAGTTAAAAGCTCAGTTTGCTTTGTTATTAAAATAACTGAGTGGCTGTTACAAATTCATAAAGTCTTTTTAGTTATTATATTCTCACAAGATTACAATGAGAGTATACTTGAGCTACGCCAGTTCTAAATTCCCTATATTAAGAGCTCTATCGCGTGTTCTGTAGTCCTCTTTCTCTCTATTTCTTTTGGATTCTCACTGTATGCTACTTGAATGCTGGATTCTCTTTTGTTATTGGTTAATTCTTGGTTGTTGAGAGAAGTAAATACTTCTTCTATATATGATTGAGAGGAAAACGTGTTGAAGAGATCCCCTGAGCAGGTCTGGAGCCATTCCCTGTCTCCGTCAACTCTGGCCTTGCTTTTCCACCAATTTTGGTGCATTAAATGCAGTTGGTATACATATAATAAAGTTGAAGGAGGTTTTGTGTCTTCTGCGGAGCAGGCGGCAGTCTCTCATGCCTCTGTCAACCACTCTAACAGAGTGGTTAGGTGAGGGAGTTCCAGAGCTCATTGAGAGAGCTCTGGCATTTGAGCTCTATTATTTGATGTGCAAAACCAGTTCTCAGGGCAATACCAAACCATAAAGAGCTCGGATCTCCCTCTAGTACGTGAACATGACTTCTTCATACTCATATCACTACGACAGGTCAAGTCACTGACGTGGATAGCCACGTGCCAGTTCGTGGTTGGCAGTGTAAATTAGGTTATTAATTTACACTATTAATTGCCTTTATCCTTGCCATTTAACTCGGATGAACTGACTGAGGAGGATATCCTTCAACCTCGAAGCTAATAGCAGCCCTGAGCTCTGATGTTCGAGCTATCTTGAGCTCGAATCCTCCATAAGTGAATTAGGTCGATAATTTTGCACATGTAGCGCTTGATTTATGTTGATCTCATTTACTCCCACGATTCGCCGTTTAGAGCTCCTTATCAAAATGTTACTACTTGTGAAGATCGTGCCCCATTAATTTCATACTTGTCAAAAAACGTGTAATAGTAAGTCTATGAGTGAACAATTAAGGCTTTGAGGGGACAGTCGACTTTTCTCACACATCTTATATAAACCTTTTTGCCTTAGAATTTTTTTTACTTTTCACTTACTTTCTCATCTTAAACCCTAAGCGCCTTAGAGCTCAGAAACCCTTAGTCACTTCATTATTTGTTAACCTGGCCTATAGAACCCTTTTAAAGAATTCCTTCAAGAGGTTCTCGAGTGTCCTTTTAGAGGATTTTATAAAATTTATTCCTTATTTCACACCATCCACCTCTCTCTATTCCCTAGCGTCACTCATGGAGCACTTTACTAGCCAAGGCCTGAACCAAGAGACCCCCCAATACAGAGCAGGGTCCCCCAGTGGGGAATGTCCCAAATCCCCTTACTTATTTGAGGTCCATTGAGGTCTTAGGGAGAGCTGCCTCACATCTGCCTACCTCCTAGTGTGTCAGACGATACAAAGGATATTGAGAAGTATTCGGAGTACCTTAGTTCCTTGGTTGTCTTCAACATACCATCGACTTTCTCCCTCTGATATCCAGAACCTGAGGACATGATACCAGATCCCTGACTCCATTAGGATTAGAGCCCCAGGTCCCGAGGAGAGAGCCTACTACTATAGGCCTAGAAAGGTCTGCTTCTATGAATCTGTGTCCGAGCACAAGCTGAGGTTCCCCATGGACAACCATGTAAAAGAGTTGTTGGTGATCATGGACATCGCTTTAGCGCAAGTGCTAGCCCAACATATGGTTCTATTTAATATGATCAATAATGATTTTTAGGGTTATCTCTACAAGAAGCCATGACATAACATTGAGGAGTTTATCACTCTCTTTTAGCCCAAAGACAGTGGTAGGAAGAACAAAGGCGTCTTCAATTGCCCTTCGAGGTTAGGGGTTTCAAAAATTATCTACAGCATCCCACATTAGAAAAAAATATTATTTTTTGTCTCGGGTGAGGACTGGCCGGGAACATGACTCTAAGGATACCATCATCCACGACCTCAAGCGCTGGTTTTTAGAACCAGACTCTACCAATAAGTTCTCTGCTATTCTTTTGTGCTGTTTGTCAGTTCAATTTTTATTACGGCATTTGACCTCTTATTCTCATTTTTCTTTCACAGTTAAAGAGAGAGAAGCCCGAGCTGGTAAAGTCGTCATGGATTGAGGACGCCAAGGACTTCTTCTTGAAGCATTATACTGGCATCGTAGCTCATGGGATGCTATGGAGGTACGGATTAAGTTTTAGGCCTACCAACACTGACTACCATATTCTCATAGTGGAGGATCTTCCACCCCTGGACATGCTGTTACCATTCGAGCATAATGACCCAAGGCTGAAGGCCTCAAAGGCCACTCTAAAGGGGGGTAGTGATCAAGGTTCTAGAGGTCCTGCGGCCATCGAGGGAGCTGAGGTTGGAGATATTGCTCTGCAAAAAGGAGACTAGGAATAAGCTCAAGCCGGTTCCCTTAGGGACAAAGTTCTTACTGTAGCTCCCCTCTAATAGGTGCCTATGGTACCCAAGAAAAGTAAGTTTATGTCATCTTTTTCCTTTCATCAAATCATATAAGAGTTAAGCTTTATTCATGACTTATGTTTTGCTTTATGTTTTAGAATTGTCCTTCAAGGTGAATAATGACAAGGCCACCAAGAAGATGAATGCCTTAACTAGAGGTCTGCCCCTTTCTGAGAGGTTAAAGGGTCCTGAGAAGGTAAAGGAAGATGTCCCAGTCCCACCTAAGGACCCCCAACCAAATTGTGTTATTGCCACCACCCTTAGTAGCCTCCGCCCAAAAGACGTTTGCAGCTAGGTGGACCTATTAAATGCCCCCATAGAGGACCTCCACCTCCTCAACCTAAAGAAGACATCTTTAGAGATGAGGGAAGCTCCAGAAACCAGCACCTGCAGCCCTGTCGCAAAGGTCCCTAAGGGTGATGAAAGACCTGGATGGCAGAAAAGAATATGGTAATAACTAGGACCAAGGTCACCCCTACCAGACTTCTTCGCCCAAGGGACTTGGTGAGCACACGCCAGAGCCCAGCCCTTAAGATGGCTCTGGCTTCTTTATGAAGGGTTGCACACTCCCTCCCTTGTCTCAGACAGTTTTGGAAAAGGCATGGGAGAAAGGGATAAGCTCGCTGGCCAATTCATTCAGTTTTCACATGAGTCAGGTATGCATAGATCTCTTATGGAACTCGCTTTTCAGGTTCTATAAGTATAACTTTACTTCTTTATCTTTTGTATGCCATTGATAGTTTCTTCTCCACTCTTCATTTAGCTGAAAAGGGCTCCAGCCCTGTTGGCAACTCGGCCCTGTTGGCAACTCGGCCCTTCAGGAGGAGTTCACAAAGACGCAAAATGAGCTCTACGTTGCTAGGAGTGACTTGAAGAGGACCAAAGAAGATAAGAGAGTCATGTTGGAGTAGGTTAATAATGTTTCATCTGAAACCGAGGGCCTGAAGGGCAAAATGGATAGCTTCAACAAAATGTTCAGCCAACTGCAGTCCGCATATAAGGCCTTGGTGTAGAAGCACGAGGCCACCAAGTAGGAGTCTTTTAGCTTTAAGTCCGAGCTGATCAGCGCCATGAGAGACCTCTAAGCTACTGGCTCCACTCTAGAGATGGCCCAAAGGACCACGGAGCTAGAGCATAAGGGGAGAGAGGCTGTTGAGGTAGCTCTGAAGGACAT
Source organism: Lonicera japonica (assembly GCA_021464415.1). Taxonomy (NCBI): domain Eukaryota; kingdom Viridiplantae; phylum Streptophyta; class Magnoliopsida; order Dipsacales; family Caprifoliaceae; genus Lonicera; species Lonicera japonica. The sequence goes on from CM038471.1 coordinate 51,625,822, forward strand.
ACAAGCTCAGTTGTCAGCAAAAAAGCTCAAGCTTCCGACATCTTATCAACATCAAGGAAGTCTAGAAAAGGAACTAAATGAGCTGAATGGGTCTATCTCTACGGTGAGGGCTCATGCTATTGAGGATTTTTGCAGTGCTGAGGGTCTTTTGCTGAGGATTTCAGAGTCCTTCGTGACCAGTTTTTACAAGTGTAAGGAGCTAGCTCTTCAACAGCTTGAAGATCTTGAGAGCCTCAAAGTCCCTTCAGAGATGGATTTTGACAAACACCCAAAATTGCCATATTTTATACCCCAAAAGCTTCTTGGTAGTCTGTTATTATTGCCTAAACTATGATAATATCATCTTTTGCTTGCTTTATAACTGAAAAGTGAAAATAGCATAATTTTGTGCCAAACTTAACTAGCAATGCAGTAAAGATGTGTCAAAAAGCAATGGAAATTGTTACAATGGAAATTGTTACGATGGTTAGGCAATCTTGAAATTGATGATTGATCATGTTCTAAGAAGTGTGGAAGTCCAAATCCAAGAAGAAGTGCATTAATATTTAAGTGCGCAAAAAATCTCCTTTTGATCATTTAGGTAACAGTTCGGTATTTTTATTATAACTTTGCGCTCAGAACTCATAATTTTGCATGCTATATATGGTTGAAAAGAAGACTCAAAGGGATACAACTTTCGTGTTTTGACGATCTTCAGATTCTAGCATCTTGAAGGTGAAAAAAGGCCCTAAACATACTGCCTGCGCATAGCCGCGAAAATGAGTGTTTGTATTTCTCTCTTACGGGCCCTCTCCCAAACCATTTATCTCATTATCCATAATGGAAGCCCACTTAAACATTCTCCAACAACCCTTTGAATCATCCCATCAACTAAACCCATTCTCTTCTTTACCTTATTAAGAACCTTTCATTCCTAAAATTAACTTTCTTGCTCTCCACTCTATCTAAATTAATTCTTTTTATAAATCTTCCATTTTTCTCCCCTTTAACCCTAATCATTACACCTATAAATAAAGGCCATTATCCCCCATACTAAACACACAACCACAAGAGAGAATTAAACTTGTGAAGAGATAGAGAGAGAAGGAGTCGCGCGCACCACTGCCGGAAGAATCATTCAACCGGAGTTTTAAATTTCAAGGAGAGTTTTATTTGCTGTAATTTTTATTATTATTTTGTAAGTTCCTGTTTGATATTAATATTAATATTTTAATTGAGCAATGAAATTTTATTTAATATCATTCTTGTGTTCAATATTTATGATGAAAGGCTAATCTCCTTTCAAGGGGAGAGATGAAACCCCAATATTTAATTTAACTTATATTATTGCATGTAGTACCCATATGCTTAATTTAATAAAAAATCCTTTTGATTGACCTCCAAAAGAGGCAATCCAATTTAGTGTGATTATTGATTTAAGAAACAAACTACACGCCATAGAATTTTCTTGAGTTGATTTTAATCACTAAATTTTCTTCTAAACTTTAATTGTTAATATATATGGGTGTTAAACCTTTGTGTTTTCCTTAAGTGGAAATTCATTGGAAGCTTACTTTAATCCATGTTATTATTTTTATGAATGAAGAAAATTGGATTTTACAAAAGATTTAAAAGATAAAAATTGGTTTTAAGGTTATATCTTGAAATTACTAGTTTACTTGAATATTAAGATCATGCTACATACCATAGGTGACTCCTAAGTGTTTAAGTAAATTAAATTTTCTATTTTATCTTGGGTACATACATGTGGTAATGTAAATAGTTAAATTAAAGTAATTGGTGGTGGATTCTTAACTCTTGATTTCTCTCAATATTTGATTAATCTCTATTGTGAATTGATAATTATTTATTATTTAATTTTAATTTAAAAAAAAGAAAAGAAAAAAAGACTTTCCAAAATCAAAATTGGTTTTAATTTGGCAATCTTAAGTTTTTTCTATAATTTTCAATTCTTCCACCCGAGATTTGGATTGACCCTTTATTTTTCCACTTTACTACGCTTAATTAGATTTTTGTAGATAAGGGTTTTTGTTTGCAGTCTTGATACGACTAGAGACGCGCAACAGATTTGACTCCAGAGCTGGATGCCAAAATAGCTAAAAAGAGGTCTGATGCCCTTGCGGTGTTATAACTTATCAAGGTTGAGGAGCCTGGCGTGTTGAACAAGTGGGAAAGTGGTGAGCCTTCCCCTTTAAGACCTGGTGGAGGAGCTGATGATGGAGGCCAGAAAATTTGATAGTTTTTTTTCCTTTGTATATAAATTTTAGGACCTCTGTAATTGCTTTTCTTATCAATGAAATGAACAATTTTTGCTTTGAAATTTGCTTGTCTTATTTTGCTTTAATTCTTGCATTTTCTTTTATCTAAGTTGTAATGTGAGATGGAATGAGCCATGTGGTACTCTAATGCCCCTCCAACATAGAAAAAAGCTTAATAGAATTAAGCAAGGTAAACAACTTGCCTCAAAAGAGGTCTTTAATATTTTCATAGAAGGTCAATGACCTTCTTTGAACTGGTTATGTTAGGTCGTTTTAATAAAAGTAAGGTCCTTGTTCTTTCGCTAAGTCTGCGAGAGTTATGCCCCCTAAACTTTAGGCAAAGTTTGTCAAGGAACTCTCAAATATTAATTGGACTCCTCATCATGTAAGTGGGCTCAATAAACTTAGCTAGTTACTACGTTGACCTCTTTGCAAGGGGAATAACTCAGTTATCAGTAGGCTTATATGAGGACCTTTTGTGCTTGATGATTGACCTATATGGTGATAAGGATTTATTCAAAGTCTTTGGAGTTATAAAAGGAAAACTTATACTTTTTGGCTATGTCTAGAGTAGAGTCATGCCCCCTTTTAACTTAGGCAAATTATAACAGTTTTCTCAGTTATCGCCAGGCCTCTTAAGTTGTAGAGCCGACCTATTTTGAGAGGGCTATGGCAGAGTGTAAGTGTGCTCTTGCGAGCTGTGCACTTACTAAACTGACCTATTTATGAGAAGATTTTTTACAGAGTGCAAGTGTATTCAATGAGCTAGACTCTTACTAAACTGATATATTTGTGAGAGAATTTTTACAGAGTGTACTTTACAAGTAATAAGATACCAAAACAAAGCATTTCATATACATTTTTCTTTGAAAATAACTACTACAAAAGTACAAAGTGTTTCTACTCAAGGATAGTATCTTTTGAGGTGTTCTATATTTTATGGTCTCATGAGCTCCATGCCATCTACAGTCCTAAGATAGTAGGTGTTAGGTTAGCTGACATTGTTGACCACATATGGACCTTCCCATTTTGCAGCGAGTTTGCCATGTTCAGAAACCTTGGTTGCTAGGATAACTTTTTAAAGTACTAAGTCGCCTACGTTCAAACTTATATGCTAAACCCTTTTGCTGTAGGTCTTGACCATGCTCCTTTTACAGGCTCCTTTCTTGATTCGAGCTTACTATCTCTTTTATTTAAGGGGGTCTAAGTTGGCCAGTAAGACTTCATTATTTCAAGTTGCGTCATGATAATTGATTATGTACGTCGGCACTCCTATCTCCACTGGAATAACTGCTTCCGTTTCATAGGTCAGAGAAAAAGGAGTTTCACCATTTAGACCTCTGATGGTGGTCCTGTAAGCCCATAAAACTGATAGGAGCTCTTCAGACCAATTTCTTTTAGCATCATCAAGTTTTTTCTTCAACTAGCTCAGTAGGGTTCTATTGGTGACCTCTGTTTGGCCATTGATTGAGGATGGACAGGTGAGCTATAATTGTTTTATATTCCATGCCCTTCGTAGAAGTCTCTAAAGAAGTCATAATCGAACTGCTTCCTATTGTAAGTGATCAATATCTTTGGGAGATCAAAGCGGCAGATGATATCTTATATACAAAGCTTTGGATATTCATGGTTGTGATTGTGGTCAATGTTTCTGCCTCATCCCACTATGTGAAGTAATCAATGGCCTTAACGGCAAACTTTGTCTACTATTTGCCCAAGGGAAAAAGTCCAATTATGTCTATACCCCATTAAGAGAAAGTCCATGAGTTGCTGACAAGGGTCATCAGCTTTGCTGGGAGCTGCTGGTTGTTGGCGAACCACTGGCACTTGTCACATTTTCTTACTAGCTCCTTAGCGTCTATGAGAACCTGTTCTCTCTACGCACGGCCCCCGTGTCGGCGATTCCTCCGATCTCTCGGTTTTAAATTTTTTAAAAATGATTCGTTTTATTATAGAGAAAATGTGACGATTTGCAAAGTAATCAGAGTCGCCAATTTGTTTTACTAAACAAACAAAAGTCTGTGTAAAAGAGAAACATTTATTAATTAAATGACCTCATAAACACAATTAATGCAAAATCAGTTGATTCAAATGGTTCGAGAATTAAGTTACGAATCAGGAAGGTGTTAGGCACCCCAAATCGCCCTTTCGATCTCTAAGTAGAATATGCGTGAAATTATAATCGAACATTTGCATGTTAATTGATGTTATTGCCTATCGGTCCATAGTTTTAGAAAAAATGGGATTTTGGGGTGGGGATGAAAATGATTTTGATTTGAAAAATGATAGATAGCAAAACAAATGTTTTTGAAAAGATTTAGGGCTTTTCGGAAGCTAATTCGATTTGGAATTGGAATATCCGACAATCCTCGAGATTCGTTCGTCCATAGTGTACCACAGTTTAATAATTTAAATCGGCATTGACAGATCTAGTACTTTCATATTGGATATTTACGTAAGCACCGTAATTTATAGATTAAGTCGAATACAAACGTGTATTGATTCTTTCATAAACCGAGACTGATAAAACTAGGATTACATAAAATTAACTGATAAAAACATGTTTAAAAATGGTTTACAGCTCGTTCTACGCCTTCGATTTTGAAAACGGGTTTAAATGTGAAATCCGGACTGATTTTGAGATAAACAGCAAATTTGCATGCAATTGATCAATTATAACTGATAAAATAAGATCAGATCAAAAATTAAAGCAGAATTAAAAATAAAAATACTTGAGAGCCTCAAAAATAGTATAATACTATTTTATAACACTGTTCCCGAAGTTCCAGAGCTGATTGATAATTCAAATGGGGTCAGGGCAGGTGTATTTATAGCTGTAAAATAATTAATGGGCCGGGCTGGAAGTGCGTGTCTGCAGACAAAGGGCATGTCCGCAGACAAGGGGTGTGTCTGCGGACAAGCCCCTAATTTACACGCACAATGATTTTTTTACAATTTTGGCCAAAATAAACATTGGATTAATATAATTTTTAACACGGTTTTACCCATGCTAAGACCTACCTACTGCCCAAATTTTAGAATTTTTGGACATCGGGAAGGCCTCTGTTTGATTTTTTAAGCTGAATTTTAGGTTTTTCAATTCCCGAAGATCCGACAGTTGGATCGAGATGAGTTTTTAATATGTTATTCCAAGTGACATTTCATAGATCTCCAAAAAAATTATAATTTTAGGAAGTCGAAAAATACCAAAACAAAAAAAATCGGCTGGGAGGGGTTTATCCGCAAACAAGGGGTGTGTCCGCGGACAAGCCCCTTATTTAAATGTGCAATGATTTGTTTGCAATTTTGGCCAAACTAAATATCAAATTAATCTGATTTTTTGACATATTATTAACCATGCTAAGACCTGCCTACTGTCCAAATTTCAGAATTTTTAGACATCGAGAAGGCCTCTGTTTGATTTTCCAAGCCGAATTCACAGTTTTTCCAATTCCTAAAGATCTACCTGACTATCGGATTAAGCTGATTTTTTAATATGTTATTCCTAGTAACATTTCCTAGCTCTCCACAAAATTTCAAAAGTTTAGGAGGTCGGGAAGTACTAAAACAAAAAATTGGTTGGGAGGAGTTTGTCCGCGAACAAGGGGTGTGTCCGCGAATAAAGGGAGTGTCCTCGGACAGGGAGCGTGTCCACGGATAAAGGGATTGTCCACGGATAAGCCCCTGATTTACACATGCAATACTTTTTTACAATTATGGCTAAAATAAATATCGGATTAATCTGATTTTTTAACATGTTGTTCCCCATTATATACCCTATATCCTGACTAAATTTGAGCTCATTTAGGCTTTGGGAAGGTGGTCTTTGGATTACCCAAAGTAGACTATCAATTTTCTAAATTTCAGGAGATCCGACCGACGGATTGAGCTGATTTTTGAGTACGTTGCTCCTTGTGGCAATGTCTAATAACCCTAAAAGTTTGAGGATGATCAGAAATGACAAACTCTTCTTTCACAAGTTTCCAGGAGTTTTGACAATTTTCGGCTCTGGCGGCTTCCGGTAATTATCGTAACTTCTCATTCAGGTATCCTTTTGGCTTCCTTCTTTGACCTGTATCAAATGTATATGGCATGTATGCATCTAGGAATGCTTGGGCATGCATGTGTGTTTAATTTCTTAGATTTTGGGATTCTTGCTGGGGTCGCAAAATGAGGTGTTCACAGACCCTCTTGGCCTGGGTTATTTATGAAGCAAAAAAATCAGGATGACAACAAGAACGCATCATTTTGCGGCACTCGCATGAATCAAGTGATATTTTAAAAACAATGTTATTCGAATAATGTTGTGATATGTTGTTTATCTCTTCTTGGGAAGGATGGGTGATTTGGGACATACCCCATGCTGTACTGTAACCTTGTTTTGCTGTACTCCCTCTGGATGGGAAGGTTTTGTCAATGATATTGGTCAGGTGTTGAGCTGATATACTCCCATCGGTAGGGACGGTTCTGTCAACAATTTGATTGGGTGTTGAGCTGATGTACTCCCATCGATAAGGATGGTTCTGTTAATAATTTAATTTGGGACGTTGAGATGATTACACCCATCAATAGGGACGATTATGTCAACGATTTGATTGAGTTTATTGAGCTGATGTACTCTCATCGGTAAGGACGGTTCTGTAAACAATTTGATTTGGTTTATTGAGCTGATGTACTCCCATCGGTAAGGACGGATCTGTCAACAATTTGATTGGGGTGATCTTTTGAAGGGATGAAGGTAGATGGTCTATTAGGGACCTTGTTTTGGGTTTGAGAGGCTAGGGCAGATGGTCTGTTAGGGATGATTTATGGTCTGCTGGAGACACTACTTTGGTGTTGATGATTTAGGATAAAAGCTGCTGGGAAAATGAGACTTGATGGTCTGCTGGGGAATTGAGAATTCCTACTGGTTAGGATAAGGGCTAAAGGTTGATGATCTGCTGGGGATATGATGATTGGTGGTGAGGGACAGTTGATGAATCTTATTAGTTAGGATGAATGTTGAGGATTGGTGATCTGTTAGGGATATGATGAATGGTGGTCGGCTGAGGATATGCTGAATTCTACTAGTTAGGCTGGGAGTTGGTGATCTGCTGGGGATATGATGATGCGGGGTTGAGATTTCGGTGATTGATGATATGTTGAGGTGACGAAAGTTGATGATTTGCTGAGGGGTGAGAGTATCTGAGCAGACATAGAGAGAAAGTTCTGGTGTGATACCTTTTTTTTTGAAAAAAAATCAAGAACTTTTGGTTGGCTCTTTTTTTTGTTTGAGAAAAAATCAAGTTACGTTCTCTCAATTCTCGCACCTCATGCATGATTTTTGGACTTTATCTCTTGTTTTGCTTCCATGGCATTTTTCTCGTATCACAAGTGTGCGATTCTGCTTATTATTTTCTGACTTCGTGATAGAAGAAATTTTTTTTTTTTGCCTGCATGGTTTTTTATTTTTCGATGCCCTTATTCCTCCTTAATTGATTAAAAGCTTTTTGATACAACTTACATTTTTTTCTTTGACATGGTCAGCAGCCTTCCTCACCCAAGACGTAGCCCTGGGCCTTTTGGCCTAGCTGTCATTCTTCTCGCTGCCATCTTCTCCTTTTTTATTTTTTTCAATATTCTTTTCTTTTGGCACTATAGGATTTATCCACTTTTCTACTCTTTTAATTTTTTCTTGTACCCACTTTGTTCCTCTAACTTTGTCAGTTTTTCTAAGCATTATTGTCCTTACGATTTGAGAATGTTTGCTTTCAAAGTTCACATTTGACATCGTCGTGCTGTGTTCGTGATCTTTGGTCCAAGAACCTTTAGGAGCGTATCTTTGAAAGTTTATCTTAGAAGATAAGAAATTGTGCCAAAAATCCTTTTATAGGGCTTGTTCCCAGTGTTTTGCTAAATTTTCTCATTTCAATCTTTCTCTCTATCTTTTTCTAATATCATTTCAAATGGGGCTTCTTTGGTTTTACAGAGGGCTTGAGATTGCCTATAGAAAAGGCTTTGAATTCGTACATGAGGAAAAGGCTTGGGTTGGTGCTTGTAAAAAAGGCTTGGATTGGAGCCTGTAAAAAAGGCTTTGAAATTATGCCTGTAGAAAGGGCTTTGGAATGGTACCTATAGAAAGGGCTTGTGGAGTGATTCACCTCTCTGGGAGACTTTGTGATGTGATTCGCCTCTCTGGGAAGACATGCGAAGTGATTCGCCTTTCTGGGAGACTTTGTGAAATGATTTACCTCTCTGGGAGGATAAGTGAATTGATTCGCCTATCTAGGAAGACATGTGAAGTGATTCGCCTCTTTGGGAGACTTTGTGAAATGATTTACCTCTCTGGGAGGACATGTGAAGTGATTTGTCTCTCTGGGAGGACATGCAAAGTAATTTACCTCTCTGGGAGGACATGCGAAGTGATTTGCCTCGCTGGGACACTTTGGGAAGTGATTCGCCTCTTTGGGAGACTTTGTGAAGTGATTTACCTCTCTGGGAGGACATGAGAAGTAATTTTCCTCTCTGGGAGACTTTGTGAAATGATTTACCTTTCTAGGAGGACATGCGAAGTGATTCGCCTCTCTGGGAGAGTTTGTGAAATGATTTACCTCTTTAGGAAGACATACGAAATGATTTACCTCTCTGGGAGGACATGCGAAGTGAGTTTCTCTCTCTGGGAGACTTTAGGAAGTGATTCACCTCTCTGAGAGACTTTGTGAAATGATTTACCTCTTTGGGAGGACATGTGAAGTGATTCGCCTCTCTAAGAGGACATGCGAAGTGATTCGCCTCTTTGGGAGGCTTTGCCGAATGATTCGCCTCTCTGGGAGACTTTGCAAAGTGATTTGCCTCTCTAGGAGACTTTATGAAGTGATTTACCTCTCTGGGAGGACATGCAAAGTGATTCGCCTCTCTGGGAGGGCTTGTGATCTTATCTTAATGATCGGGAGCGCGTTGATTGGCGTTGCGATGGCGGTGTGACTAATCCTCGAGGTATACACCGAGATGCATTAGTGAAGCTTGTCTGATAGGTCATGGAGCCTGGTGCTTATCTCTTCTTGGACCGGTGCACGTTACACTTATGCAAGTGTTCATGTATATGCACTATGCAAATGCTTATGCCATGATTTCCTAAATTTCAAGGATTCGCATATTTCTTAAATTATTGCACCATCATTTCTAAAACTTGGTTTTGAAGAGGTTACGAATCTTGAGTTTCCTGATTTATGAAGTATGTTACTCTACTTGAAATTATCTAAGTGCAGATGTATGCATGCAAGACCGACTATTTTTCGAGAACATAGTAACACTAAAAAGGCAAATATTGATTTTTGGTCAAATAGTGAGTGAGTGCAAGGTGATATATGTAATAGGAGAAATAGCGTGCTTTCGTCTTGGGATTCGGTTGATCCAGCGTCATGCTTCTGTTTTGACAAGTTGTTATCTCCTTCTTGATTCTTGAGCTTGTCAGAACCCGTGTGCGTTGCTGCTTTTGCTTATACCCTCATTCTTAGGAGAATTACCGATGTTCTGCATTTTCATGAGTGGGTGTGGGATGGCTTGATCTTTGAGAGAGGCAGGGCATTCAGTTGCTAAACTGATTAATTTTGTTGACTTGATTATATCTTCAAAGGTAAAGTTTTTGGTTCTGTTGATAGGACAACCAGAAGCTCTTGGTGGCACCCTCAATGTAAATGATAAATTGAGAGGCTAATCCTTGGAGAGTAGTTTCGGGTCTTTTCATTTAATACCCTAAGTGCATATACCCTCAGCACCCTCAATGCGTGTACCCTCGGCACCCTCAGCGTGTGTACCCTCGGCACGCCCAGCATGTACGAATGATGAATAGAGAGGCTAACATCTGAAGAGCTGTTCGAGTCTTCTTGTAAAAACACTAAATGCATCTACCCCCGGCACCCTCAGTGTGTATACCCTTGGCATCCTTGGTGTATGTACCCTCGGCACGCTCAGCGAGTTTATGGCAGGTCCACGCTCTTTGATTTAAACTTGTTGCCCGTGCCATTTCAAAAATATTGTTTATGGATTTAGTTTAAGCAGAGGCAATCATGAATTAGGATACTCAAAAAAAATGATTCGATTTTATTAATAAAATGAATGGGTACATTGATAGAAAATTCTTCATTCTACGCTTAACCCTTATAAATTCGCTCCATTTCTCTCTCGATTCCCCTTATCTCTAAGATGGTTCAAGTAAACTGGATTAATGATGCATGCCTCTGCTTAAGGCTTCTCTCATTTAATATTTGGTGTCTCAGGGTCAGGGATCTTTCCTGCGTCGATCAAATCTTGGATAGCGTGTCTCAGGGATACGCATTGGTCAGTATTGTGTCCTTGGCCTTGATGGTATTCGCAATGTTCATTGGTGTTCGAATTAGGAGGTCGCGGCTCGGGAGGGGCCTGGGGGTCAATGGTTGTACGATTCCACTTTCTTGTAGTGCAACTAGAGTCTTACTCAATGAGGCTAGGAGGCGAGCAAAACGTCGACCCTTAGTTTTTCCAGTATTCCGAGTTTGATTAATGAACCCTTGGCCAGGTGCAAACCCTGCTCTCGTGGTTATTGAAAATTGGTTCGTTAGTAAGGACCCGAACTCTGATAGGACCACACTTGATTAACAGCAGAAGTAGATTTCTTGTATTGGGACAAGGCTTTTTTAACCTCATCGGCTCTTGCAAGCTCTTCTTCGGTTTCGTTGGTCACGTGCATCAAAGCCTTGTATTTCTCAAAGTATTGTCGCCCCATGCCACCGTTGACCTCAGGCTTAAAATTCTTGACAATTAACCCAGTTGTATTTCCTTAGAGATCCGATTAATCATCTGCAATGTCAATTCCCTCTAGCGTGTGATGAAATCGCTGACACTTTCATTGTCTCTCTATTTTGCCATTTTAAGATGTTTACGAGTAACTTTTAGCTCTTTATTTGACTTGTAGTGCTCCATGAACTCCTTTACGATACTCTTCTAGTTTGCCACTCTATGTTTTTCCAACCCTATAAACCAACTGTGTGCGGGCCCTATCAAAGTCTGGTAGAAACCTTGGGCCAAATGAGCCTCGTTTAACCCATACAACTACATAGTGCGGACATAGACCTTAAGATGTAGATGAGAGGGGCTATTTCCTGAGAATGTTTCCACATTAGGAAGCTTAAAACCCACCGGCAGCCTGTCTTCAGGGAAAAATGAGAGGTTTTGGAGATCAGCTATGTCATCAACCTTATTGGTCACCTTCTGATTCAACGTTTTCACTTATTCTTTCAATAAATTAATGGCCTCGTTCTCTTTGGCCTGTTCGACTACTGATTCAGCGTAATGCCCCATATCCGGATCTAGTTCATGCCCTTCGAATAGTGGATTATGGTGCTGTCGAAGTTGATTGTGCTCGAGATAGGGCCACATATTAACAGGATCTGGTGCTGGTGGGCCTTGGTGCAGTGGGGGGATATGTAAGATATTTTGCTGAGGCGGGATGTTTTGCTGAGGTGGAGGAATTGGCTTGCCTCGACCTTGGTTATGAGCGGGGTTAGGGTTTGGTGAATTTGGTTTGGCAGGTGCTCGGGTGGCTAGTAAGGTGTCGAGACGGGTCTGGGTGGCTCTCTGCAGGTTGGTCATGGTATTCATAAACTGGGCTATACACTGTATCATTTGGTAAAGTTGTTCTGGGGACAGGGCTTCTGGGTTGATGTGTAAAACGAGACCGGGCAGCGAATTCGCTGCTTAGTGTTGACCCTCCGTATCATTACCCTCTCCTTCGTTATCCTCGACCTGGTCATTGTGAGAGATGAGTCTGGTCTAGTAAATTTAACTGTATGATCCCTACCAGCCCAACCGGCCAGTGTGTTTCGGTATGAAAACCTGACAGTGGTGAAGAACGGGGAGAAAGAAATAGAGGATTAACCAAAAAATCAATACTTTGCCATGGATTGCAAAATTCTCGAAAAACTATGACGCGACAGTAAAATAAAATCAAAAATCACTTTTTGGTGTTTAGACGAAAGCAGACCAACAGTAACAACTTGAGAGTCCCATGGACAGGTTTAGGGTAAGAACATACATTCCTGGGGTGCCCTTATAACCTTCCGGTTTTGAAAATTATTTTTGGAAAACTTATTTTTGGAAAATGACTCATTTTTTGAAAAATATTTTTGAAAATCGAAAAGTTCTCTCCTATTCGAGTTGCTTTTCATGGAAATAGTGACAGAAAAATTCTCACTAACGGGTTTTAGTGAGGGATTTCTACGGACGGGGTTGGATAGCCACCGACCGTACTTGCTCAACCAAAAGTTAATATGTATGACAAGGCCTTTTGTTCACTAATCTCACGACTGACGATCAAGAAAACATGCAGAAATTCAAGTGTACTAAGTTGACGCATCCTATATGTAAGCATGGTTTGATGGGTAAGGTTTAGGGTCCCTCCTATTTGGCTAGGTCTTGCTATATACCCCAAGGGCGAGTACATGCAAGGACTTTTTTATATACGTCTCGGGTACGTGAGTGTTCTTGTCACTCGATATACCTCGGTCGATACTTCGCCAAGGAGAGTGGAAATAAAAGCTTTCGGTTTATGTTGACCCAAACAAGCCAACTCCCTACTCACTAAGCAGTATTCCCCGGGTTAACTGGGGTAATTTCACACTCGCAATAATGCATAATGGTAGTGCGTGCGTGCAAAATAACAATTATGGAGGTATATTATGATGAGCGCTTTAAGATTTGTTCGAGTACTTTCAAATTTTAATTATGAAAAGATTTTCCTTAAACAATAATTAACAAGCAAAAGGGAATCAAGGTATTCACCTAGATCTCATCTATGTTATCCTAAAACTAAGGCCGAAAAGGAAAACATGCAAATAAAAAATGATTATCCTCGCATATTCTACTCTTGTTTAGAGTCTAATCCTCTTAAAAATATCCCCAGCAGCGTCGCCACTGTGAGAACCCACGCTCTTGACGCCCTGCCCCCGTGGCCGCGATTCCTCCGGTCTCCCAGTTTTAAATTGTTAAAAAACGGTTCGTTTTATTATAGAAAAAATGTGACGATTTGCAAAGGAATCAGAGTCGCCAGTTTATTTTACTAAACAAACAAAAGTCTGTGTAAAAGAGGAACATTTATGAATTAAACGACCTCTTAAACACAATTAATGCGAAACAAGTTAATTCAAGAGTTCGGAGATTAAGTTACGAATTGGGAAGGTGTTAGGCACCCCAATTCGCCCTTTCGGTCTCTAAGTAGAATATGCGTAAAATTATAATCGAACATTTGCATGTTAATTGATGTTATTGCGTATCGTTCCATAGTTTTAGGAAAAACGAGATTTTGGGGTGGGGATGAAAACCATATGCTTCGTAATTCGCCCTTTGATTTTAGATATAAATGTGTGTCTGATTTGAAAAATGATTTTAATAATGATAGATAGCAAAACAAGTATTTTTGAAAAGATTTAAGACTTTTCGGAAGCTAATTCAATTTGGAATCGAAATATCCGGCAATCCTCGATATTCGTTCGTCAATAGTGTACCACAATTTAATAATTTAAATCGGCATTGACGAATCCAATACTCTTATATTGGATATTTACGTAAGCATCCTGATTTATAAATTAAATCGGATACAAATATGTATTGATTTCTTCGTTAACCGAGACTGATAAAACTAACATTACATAAAATTAACTGATAAAAGCATGTTTAAAAATGGTTTACAGCTCGTTCTACGCCTTCAATTTTGAAAACGGGTTTAAATGTGAAATTCGGACTTATTTTGAGATAAACAGCAATTTTGCATGCAATTGATCAATTAAAACTGATAAAATAAGGATAGATAAAAAATTAAAGCCGAACTAAAAATAAAAATATCTAAGAGCCTCGAAAATAGTATAATACTATTTTATAGCACTGTTCCCGAAGTTCCAAAGCTGATTGATGCTTTAAATGGAGGTAGGGCAAGTGTATTTATAGCTTTAAAATAATTAATGGGTAGGGCTTGAAGTGTGTGTCCTCGGATTCGGGCTGTGTCTACCGACATGGGGCATGTCCGCAAACAAGCCCCTAATCTACACGAGCAATGGTTTTTTAGCAATTCTGGCCAAAATAAATATCAGATTAATCTAATTTTTTAACACATTTTTACCCATGCTAAGACCTGCCTACTGCCCAAATTTCAGAATTTTTGGTCGGGAAGGCCTCCGTTTGATTTTCCAAGCCAAATTCCCGATTTTTTCGATTCTGGAAGATCCGATCGTCGGATCGAGCTGATTTTTTAATATGTTATTCTCAGTAACATTTCCTAGATCTCCACAAAATTTCATAATTTTAAAAGGTAGAGAAGTACCAAAACAAAAAAATTGGCTGGGAGGGGTTTGTCCGCAGACAAGGGGTGTGTCCGCGAATAAGCCCCTGATTTACATGTGCAATATTTTTTTCGAAATTCTGGCCAAACTAAATATCAGATTAATTTGATTTTTTTAACATGTTATTACCCATGCTAAGACCTGCCTACTATTCAAATTTTAGAATTTTTGGACATCGGGAAGGCATCCGTTTGATTTTTCAAGCCAAATTCTCAATATTTCCAATTTTCGAAGATTCGACTGTCGGATCAAGCTGATTTTTTAATATATTATTCCCAGTAACATTTCCTACTTCCCCACAAAATTTTATTATTTTAAGAGGTCGGAAAGTACCAAAATAAAAAATTGGCTGGGAGGGGTTTGTCCGCGAACAAAGGGCGTGTCCGCAGACAAAGGGAGTGTCCGAGGACAAGCCCCTGATTTACACGTGCCATGGTTTCTTCGCAATTCTGGACAAAATAAACATCGGATTAATCTAATTTTTTAACATGTTATTGTTCATTATATACCCTGTCTACTGACCAAATTTGAGTTCATTTGGACTTCGAAAAGGTCATCTTTTGATTACCCGAAGTAGACTCTCGATTTTATGAATTTTTGGAGATCCGACCGAAGGATTAAGATGATTTTTTAGTATGTTTCTCCTTGTGAAAATGGCTAATAACCCTCAAAGTTTGAGGATGATCAGAAATGAGAAACTCTTATTTCACAAGTTTCCAGGAGTTTTGACGATTTTTGGCTCCGGCGGCTTTCGGTAATTCTCGTAACTTCTTATCCGGGTATCATTTTGACTTTCTTTTTTAACCTGTATCACATGTATATGGTATGTATGCATCTAAGAATGCTTTTTCATGTATGTGTGCTCAATTTCTTAGAGTTCGGGATTCTTGCAGGGGTCGCAAATTGAGGTGTTCACAGCGTCTTGTAGGATAATAGGTCAAAAATAGCTTTGTCTTCTAACTTTAAGGGATATGGAATGAGTTGTTGGATGCCCTCCACACAATCCTTCATGAATTTCTAGCAAAGCTGCTTGGGCTTGGTGGGATGTAAGCAGAGCATAATAGAACGATGTACTCTCGCTTGTACAGTGTTGCTTCAATGACCACTAAGGCTGGGAAAAAAATTGAGAACCGGTTCGAACCGAACCGATAAAACTGGTTCAATTCTGTTATTAGAAATTATGTTAATTTTGTTAACGGTTCAATTCTTGTAGATTGTTAATAGTTTAGTTATCAGTTCTTAGTATAATTTTTTTACAAGAACCGTTAAGGAACTATTATTTGATTTTTCTTCTAAGCTCTATTATAATGCTTAGGAACCGAACCATTATAACCATTATTTGATTTATTTCTATCTAATAACCATTATTTCTTTCTAATAACCGTTAATATTTCAGTTTTCTCTTATTAACGGTTAACCAATAAATCGAAAGAACCGAATAACCGTTATTTCTTTCCAATAACCATTAATATTTTGATTTTTTCCTTATTTATGGTTAATCAATAAATCAGAGGATTCGAACTGTTAGAATCAGTTCGGTTCTTAAATCGGTTCTTGACTTTTTCATAGTTAGAACCGAACATTTATGATATAATCGGTTTAGTTAATGGTCCTTAAAATTTTGATAAAGAACTAAACCGATCCTAGTACTAATAACCACGTATCTGTTGGAGATGTATTTTATTCTTTTGGCTAGCTTTTTTTTGGGGGGAGAGCTCCACACCTCCACTCGTAAGGTAGTCCAAAATCGGGTCTATCCAATATTTATAAATCTATATTGGGGCCACGTTTACCTCTATGAGCTCCTTAATAGCCTTTCTTTCTAAATATTCTATGCGGACACCGTTAGGCACTTCTGATGATGAAGTGAGCTTGGCTAGGCAGTTTGCCTTGTTATTTTGAGCTCATAGGACCTTAACGAAGACTAAATTTGTATACCTTTGAGCTGTTGCCTTAGCTTTAGCCAAATAAACGGCTATGTGATCTTCTTTGTTCATGTTCTGGCCAAGTATTTGGACAATCACAACTGCAGAGTCATTGTAGACTACCATTTGCTTTGCCCCCAAGTCACCAGCTATTCTTAGACCTGATATGATGCCTTCGTACTCAGCTTCATTGTTAGAAGCCTTAAAAAGGAACTTTAGAGCAATCTCTAATGTGTTGGCCTCTGGAATGATCAGTACTAAGCCAGTGCCAAAACCTTACAATTTAAAAGCTCTATTCGCGTGAAATATCCATATAGGAATCTTTGGTTGTAAGTTCATTGAGGTGGAGGGGTTCAATGTACTTAGGTCCACTGGTGATAGCAGTTTTAATTACTTAGGGATCTGCTCTTCAGTGTAAGTGAACTATGTTATGAAGTCTACTGCGGCTTAGCCCTTGATTGAAACTCGAAGCTTATAGCTAATCACGAACTGGTCGAGCTCTACGGCACAAATGGCTAACCTTCCCGATTGTTCTAGCTCGTCAATAACCCTTCGCAGTGGCTAGTTCGTGAACACATCAATGGCGTGGGCCTGGAAGTAGGGCCTCAATTTTCTAGAAGTAATAAGGAGGGTGTAAGCCAGTTTCTTAAACCTAGGATAATTCAACTCAACAGTCGCATGTAGAGCTCTACTTGTGTAATAGACTGGTAGTTGTGCTCCTTCTTCATTTCTCATTAGGGCTGAACTGATCGATGTGCGTGATACTGCAGGTACAATTTCAGAGTATCCTATTTCTTTGGTGAGCTAAAAAGAAGAGGAGCTTCTAGGTATTGCTTGAGGTACTAAAAAGTGAGCTCACATTCTTCTGTCCATTCAAAAGCCTTCTTGAGGGTTTTGAAAAATAAGTGACATTTGTTTATTACTTTGGAAATGAACCTGTTTAGAGTCGCTACCCTTCCAGCTAAACTCTGGACCTTTTGGTATAGCCGAGGACCTCATATTAATCAAAGTTTAGATTTTCTAAGGATTAGCTTTAATTCTCCTTTGTGTTACCATGAACCCCATAAATTTTCCTCCCTTCACCCCGAAAGCACATTTTGCTGGATTGAGGGACATACCGTTCTGTAAGAGTATGGTGAATGCTTCATTGAGGTCCATTACATGGCTAGAGGCTCTGAGGATTTTGACCAACATGTTGTCAACATAGATATCCATATTTCTGCCTATTTGGTCCCTAAACAAGGTGCCCATGACCCTTTGATAGGTAGCTTCGGCATTCCTTAGACTAAATAATATGGCCTTGTAGTAGTAGGTCCCTTCGTTGGTGATGAATGAGGTATTTTTTTCGTCTTTATAGGCCATTCTAACCTGATTATAGCCAAAGTAAGCATCCATGAAGCTCAATATCTCATGGCCAGTAGTTGTATCCACGAATTGTTTGATATTTGAAAGTGGGAAACTATTTTTCGGGCAGTAGTTAGAAAGCCACTTCGGGTAGTGGCTTTCCTGGATGAAACTAGCTTGAAGGAGTTTTTGAACCTCCTCTTTGGCAGCCAAGTTCCTTTTTGTTGCAAAATTTCTCCTTTTCTATCCCATGGGCTTAAAAGCTGGATTAACATTGAGCCTATGTACCATGACCTTCGAATTGAACCCCTTCATGTCATTATAGGACCACACAAAGATATCAGAATTAGCCCTTAAATATTGGGAAAGCTCCTCTTTGACCTCTAAACTGAGCTGATTGCTGATTTTTAACAACCTGCCAGGCTGCAAGGGATCTAAGAGTAGTCATCTGGTCCTCAACTGGTTTGCCTCTGATCTCTTTCTCCTCATCTCGAGGATCCATAGTGTTGACCTCCCATTTTTCTAAATCACCGGGATCTTCTGTGCTGACCGATTCCTTTGCGACTGCGATTTTGAGCTCTACGACTACGAAACTCATAGTTCTGACTTTTTTCGGAGCTCTAAAGTGGCAGTATCTAGCTTCCACTTGGTTTTCTCTGACCTCCCCGACTCTTTGGGTGGTTGAGAACCTTATGGTTAGACTACAAGTGGATATGGCAGCCCTGATCTCGTTAAGAGTGCCCTTGCCTAGGATGATATTGTAGTGGGGTGCCTTGTCTAGGATTAGAAACTCTGCAATAGTCGTAACCTATTTTAGGGCCATTCCTAAAGTCACCGTGAGCTTGATGGTTCTCAAGGATTTGGTCTTCTCTCTAAAAAAACTGACCAGCATTACTATTGATGGGGTCAGGTGCTCGGCGGTGAGGCCCATGGCTTTAAAAGCGCTATAGTACATGAGGTTAGAGGTGACTCCAGTATCTATCAGGATTCAATAGACATTGGGATTGCCCACCATAGCTATTTTCACCAGAGGATCATCATGCGAGAACTCTATTCCACTCATGTCTTCATCTGTGAAAGTGATCTCCGAGACATCATACTTCACCATCTTTTTAGGCCTAAAGCTGAAGAACTCTACCCCCGATCTCGAGGACTTGGCCTGTCTGATGTAGGCCTTTCTAGATCATTTGTTATTACCTGAGAAAGACGGCCCCCTTAATCATATAGATCTTATTTATATGTTCCTTTCCATTAGCTTTTGGGGAATTTCCTTTTTTTATCCACGTATTGACAAAACTGTCCCCACTGGATGAGTTTTTTGATTTCCTCTTTCAACTTCCAGCAGTTATCAGTCTCGTGGCCATGATCATTGTCCTACTAGCAGTATTTTGTCCTATTCTTTTTCTTTTCTGAAGTCTTCATCTTTCGGGGCTTTGGATCTAATTGGGCATAAACCTCGCCCAAATGAGCTATCAAATGAGTAAAGTGTTAGCAAGCCTTGCCTTCGCTTGATTCAAACCTGTTTAATTCCTTCTTGCCCTTCTTGTCCCCTCTCTTTTGGCCGTGGGGTGGATTGTGTCCCCTTTGGCACTTGGAGGAGGGTAGAAAAACTGACAGACCTGACAGATCACACTCATACAGAGCTTATTCCATGCCAATCTATTTATTGACTTTGTCCAGGAGCTCGAACATAGTTTTAAGAGCCATCCTTGTCAGAGTCATTAGGCAATAAGAGGAGCTCACCCCTTCCATGAAGGTTGCCACTGCCATCCTCTCGTTGAGTTCTGTGACTGTAAGGATCTTTTTATTGAATCGACAAGCATAATCTTTCAAGCTTTTTGTCAACCTTTGTTTGATGGTGAAGAGGTAAGTGAAGGACTTGGAATACTTCTAAGTTCCAAGGAAATGAGAGATAAACCTTGTCCCGAGCTCCTGCGAACTCTATATCGATCCAGAGAGCAGGCTGTTTCACCATATTCTAGCTGCACCCTTGAAAGTTATAATGAACGATGTGCACACGATACCATCTGGGACATTCTAGAGCCCCATTATGTTCCTATACTTTTGCTAGTGATCTACGGGGTCTGTGGTTCTGTCGTATAACTCCAATGCGGAGCTTGAACTTTTCTGGGACCTGATAGCTCTGAATGTACTCCATAAATGGGGACTTGGAGTCTCTCACTATAATTGCAGCCAAACTCCCTCATAAGTGGCTTATTGACTTCATCATTTCGGCCATTTGAGCTCTCATCTCTGACGTAAGCCTCTTTTAAACCTCCTCCATGGATCTCTTGAGGGATATCTTATTGAACACAGACCCTCGAGATCTGGCGTCTACTTCATGTTCAGGTTCTGGTACTAAAGGAAGAAGAGGTCGAGCTGTTATAGTGATATACTAAAAGCCATAATTTTCTTGTTGGTTTGGATATGTTATTAACTTGGTTTTGCTATTTTAATGAGAATCTTTATGGGCAATGGTTGCATTATATTATTTATTTAAATATTGTGCATGAGTGTCTTTTATTCCATATAGTAGATGATTTGGTGTGTAGAGTATAGCTTACACACAGAAGATCATATCATTGGTTCTTGTGGAATATAAGTTTAATAGTTCACTCTCTTAGATGGAATTGGACACGCATCGGTAGGATTATAGTACAAGTTTTAGTAGTTTATCTTGACTACAAAAAACGGTATAGTTTTAACTCGTTGTGCTAGTACACTTTGTGTGTATTGAATAGGACCAATTTGGGTTAATTGTTTTTATACTGACTATATAAAACAATTTAAAATCCCATGGTTATTATGATTACTTATGCTCCCAATCTTGAAATAATTAATAGACATATATATATGTAGTGTTTGTTGCTTTGACTCATTAAAGAGTGAGATTCATTTATGGATCAATAATCTTCGTGAATTGGATGACGATACTATAAGTATGATGAATATTAATTATTGACGGAATCCACGTCCCGGTATAGGGATTGATGATAGCCCCTTGAGAAGCTTATAAGTTTTGATCGTATCAAACCTTGCAGGTGGATTATGTTAATTCGACATATCAAATAAGTTAAGTGGTAGGCTCAAGGATTAAGAAGTCATTTAAATACAATTGTCAGTAATTTAATTTAAATGACGGTTATCTGTAATTTTAACGTGGGGAGAATAATAAGTATTTAATAACAAGGAGCTCGAAATTAAATTTTGAGATAAGGACGGGAGTGTAATTATAATTCTTTAGTGGTGCGAATTATAATTTATGGAAGGAACTAATTTATAATAGAATTAGGATTCCAACTTTCCATAGGAAACCCAAACTTATTTCTCCTTAAGGTCCATATCGTAACCTTATATATACGCCGGCCTTGTCTCTTCTCATAATAACAATAATTCTCATGAGTTAGGGTTTGTTCTATTGAGAGAGGAGAAAATCTTGGTGATAACGTAGCCCACACTCGGTGCAAGATTTAATGGCGAAAGGAATACGATAGAAGATCTTTAGGTTTTCGGCATAACAGTCGTAAATCAATTGTAACTTTTGATCGCACCGTTGGATCGGGCTGATTTTTGGATATGCCGTTCGGAACGCAAAGTTATTTTGATTAAGTGTAAAATCAGGATGATCAGAAGTCGTTTCGGTGGAGAAAATAATTAATTTTTGCAGCTCAGCGAGAATTATAAAAATCTGACCAAATCGCATTTTGATGCTTTCAAACCCTAGTCTCCTCATATGGATCCTCTACATGATCCACAAAGGTGAAATCCCTTTATTCTTATTGGGTTTTAGCAAAAGTATTTTGTTCAATCTATACGCAATATCAAATGATCCTGTATTTATGTCTCCATCACGAGCACCTTTGTTTCGGCTTTGATGCTGAGTGGTTTTTTCATAATGTTCTTCACGGACCACATCTATTATGGGTTCCTCACGCGTGGTGATGAAGTCTAGCTGAAACTTCTTCAAATAAGAACTCTCTCCTTGAGCTGGATCGATTATATTCAAACTCACTGGTTTTACTACGACTCCCCCTAGATTCTTTACAACGGTCTCCAAGCCTTTGTGTAGCTGGGACTTATACAACAACTAGGTGAGCAGAGGCAGACGTAGACGCAGACACAGAGGCCGAAGTTGACCTGTCTCTTGAGTTGGCTGGGGTTGAGAATCCCGATGGGACCTCCCGCACGTTGTTCTGCGTGTGGCGTAGTTTTAAACAATTTTCAAGTCATAAGTACATTTTTCGGAAAAATAAACAAAAGTGAGTTTTTGTACCCTTTTGGGGTACAACGCAGTCTGTGCAACCAGATTGGGTTTGAAAACTATGTTACGACGCATGAAGGTCTTAGGCACCCGCGTCGCCCTTTCGGCTTCTAAATGTACATGCTTCATTTCATATTTTATCTTCTTTTTACTATTTTACGGCCCAAAATTTGTATATATATGAGTTGCTAAATGTCATACAAAGATCCTATTGGTTTAACACATAATATAAAAGCCCGTACGATCAATTAGGCATCTCGTACGATCAATTGAGAATCTCGTACAGTCAATCGGGCATCTCGTACGGTTAATCAAGAATGATGCGGGAATGATGAAATGAAAAACAGTTTAGGCATGCTTTGAAAGTTTATACAATATATATATATATACATAATATGAATAATTATATACACATACGCTTTATTTGCAGGATGTCTACATCATATTAGAATTGGGAATGATGCAGGAATGATGAAATGAAAAGCAGTTTAGGCATGCTTTGACAGTTTATACAATTTATATACATAATATGAATAATTATATACACATACGCTTTATTTGCAGGATGTCTACATCGTATTAGAATTTAGATGATACCTTCGCGAATACAGAACTTTGTTTCTGAAGAATATATTTGTATTACAAGTTTTGGTTCATCGACCATTAAGAATACAAACACTATAAACCAGTTATAAAGTTTTTACTCATGTACCTATTCTATTACAGTGTTTTCTCTCTCTACACTAAACTTGTGCTAGTCTAGAAATGAAAATGTAATAAAATACAAGCTTTTCATTTCATCATTCGCTATTCTATTACAGTGTTTTCTCTCTCTCTCTCGTACCAATTTTTGCCAGTATGGTCAATTTGGCCCTGGCTTATATAGCACTTGATTTAGTCTTCGGTACTCGATATACCATACGGAGGATCATATTGCCCATACGGGCTATCCGATAAGCCGTTTCGGTCACCACATAACCCGTTTGGGGTGCAAAATCAGATTGCCCGTACGGGCAATAGAATTTCTCGTACAATCAATAGATTTATAACTGTTGGATTAAGCTAATTTTTGGATATGTTGTTCCTCAAAATTTTATCTACTTGCTATCAAAATTTGAGCACAATCAGAGGTCGAGAAGGCCGATTTCCCTTACAGTCTTTTGGATTGCTTGTACGGTGGATTTCATGTATGGTAAATGGGGTTCTAACCGTTGGATGAATCTGATTTTTGGCTATGTTGTTCCTGAAGATTATGTAGCTTTAATCTAAATTTGAGGGCGATCGGTTTTTAGGAAGGCTTCTATTTGATTATTTGACTACACTTAGTCGAGATAATAAACTTTACAGATAGCCTGTATGGTCTTTGGGGATCCCACCATTGGATCAAGTTAAGTTTTGGATATAATGTTTCCCAAGATGTTTAGTTCTTTCTCTCCAAATTTA
Source organism: Lonicera japonica (assembly GCA_021464415.1). Taxonomy (NCBI): domain Eukaryota; kingdom Viridiplantae; phylum Streptophyta; class Magnoliopsida; order Dipsacales; family Caprifoliaceae; genus Lonicera; species Lonicera japonica. Next base: position 51,649,403 of record CM038471.1, read on the forward strand.
AGAGTGATCGGAGTTCAAAAAGACCTCCGCCTTACTATTTGAACAATGTGAGGCTCATCTTTATAGGCCCATGATGATTTTCAACCTTGCTTTGGCCAAGTCCAATTTTATTTTGTTTTAGCATGCATCTCTTGAAATTATGTATCACCAAGTTTGATTTTTCTTTATCAAAAAGCAAGTTGCGTCTTCTTTGGAATATGTAAAGTCTATATTTTGATTGGCTTTATTCCTTTGACAAAAACACGGTTGCTTGTAAGTTATTTGAGTCGTTCAAAATTGCATCTGAAGAATTACAAGCAAGCCAAGCTACCGAAGCGATGCACTGAAGAATTACATCGAGATAGATACAATAAGCATTGGCATTTGAATTTAATTTTCAAGGTGGTATTTTTATTTTTAGAAAAATCTTTTGGGTCGAATTAATTTTTTATTATTTTTATTAGTGTTTTTCTCGCGTCCATAATATTTCGGCGAACCAAATTTATGAGAAAACTCTTGGATTATATTTCTAATATATTCTTAGAATTGCTCCGAAAATTTGAGTCAAATCACAGCTCAAACAAATTTAATACGCGAAAAAACAAAAATAAAAAAAAAGGTTAATTTAAAAGAAAAGATTTAATTAAATATATATATATATATAAAGAATAAAGAAGGTTTGAAAAGTCATCTCCTGACATCTTTTTGAAAACCAACGTGTGTACCTTTTTAAGGTGCGGTTATGGTTGTTTGTTTTAAAATAATCCTTTCCCATGTGTCATTAAATTAATGGCTCCTTTTTAATTGAATTGGTGAAGAACGGTGGACCAGTCCGCATGTTTATAATGTGTACTGGTCCGGCAGATTTTTTGGCTCAAAATTGTTTTCTAATTTTGGATCGGTCCACACATTTATAATATGTACCGGTTCGGCCTTTAAAATTGGGTAGTGATTTTTTATTACAAGAATTTTGTTTTTCATTAATTTTAACCCTTTCTTAAAGAAAGTTGGTCTCCATATTTTTATATAAATAGATTCATAGGGAAAGGGACTTTGATATACTTTTGAGCACATTTTTTCACATGTTTTTAGAGAGTTTTCTACACCTTAGAGAGATTAAAAACCTTAAAACATAAAATCACCTTAGGGTTTTTTATTCATGCCAAAGCAATCGTTCTTTTTATAAAGAACAAATCAGATCCCAAATTGCGTGTGATTCGCAAACGGAGTTGAAGAACGGTGTGATACCGTGGCAAGTGATTCGTTGTGAAACTATTCGTGCGATTCGGATAGGATAACTGTACGCACAGAAGGTGGGGACTTTTGCAGACGGTTTATGCAACTCAAGTTTTGTAAATCTGTATGGTTTGAGATTAATCGAGTCTGTAAACCTTTGTGCATATAGTGGATTGCTAAGGATTTGTCCTGCACTGCAGGGATACCTCGTTAATTCTGGTATTTACTTATCTTTTTAATTGCTTTATCAATTGTTGCGTATTAGAAAAGATTAAACAGGTTTTCCAGAATTAAAATTCATAGACTTTTAGGTTTTATTTTTTGATTCGAATAAAATTGGTTTTTGAGAATTCAATCGCTGAATAACAAACCTAGGATTTAGTTTGTTTTAATTCGCTTCCGCATGCGCCCCGACTCTTATTTTTTCAATTGGTATCAGAGCAGGTTACCTTAAGTTGCTAAGGTTAGATCTTAACCTAAGTCGTTGTGTTTGCGTTGTTTTTCTTGCTTGCTTTGTGTTTGTTTGTTTACTATGGGTAAAGATCAACATGTATCGCTCCTATTTTGGATGGTTCCAATTACTCATACTGGAAAGATAGAATGCGGATTTTATTAAAATCTAAAGATGAACGCGTATGGCTTGTAGTAGTGAATGGTTGGAAAGCACCCACCACAAGTACCACGGTTAAGAATATTACAAAAGTTGATCTCAAACCTTCTGAATTGTGGACTGCTGGTGAATTAGAATCGGCTAAGTAGAACTCTAAAGAGTTAAATTTAATCCAAAGTCATGTGACGAAGGATGAATTTAAAAAGATTGCCACGTGTGAGACTTCAAAAGAGGCGTGAAAAATCTTAGCGGTAGTTTATGAAGGTACAAACACTGTCAAAAATTCTAAAATTCAACGTTTAACTTCAGAATTTAAAACAATTAGAATGAAAAACAGTGAAACCATCACAGAGTTCCATAGTAGGCTTAAAGATATAATCAATTCTCTTTACAATTTGAATGAAATAATTCTTGAACATAGAATTATAAAGAAAATTCTACGATCTTTGCCAGACCAATTCATTTCCAAAATTACTGCTATAGAAAATAGTAAAGATTTAAATAATTTGAAAGAGAATGAACTCTTAGGATCTCTTCAAACTTTTGAAGCTAATACTCTCTCCAAATCCTCATAACAAAAGAAAGATAACGTTGCTTTCAAAGCTAAAAATTTTCAAAATTCTGATGATGATGAGGACCTTGATTTTGATGAAGAAGAGATGACCAAATTTGCTAAAAATTTTAAAAAACTCCTTTGATTGAGCAAAACTTCCAAAAATTCTTCTAAACCAAATGAAAACAAAATAGTTATTGGTCATCAAATCAGATAAATCAAGGATTCCAAAAGCAGTCTAGGAATAGTGGTGCTAAGAGGGATGAATGTTTTGAATGTCATGGGAAAAGTCATCAAGCTTGGGAATGTACGACTATATTTAATAAGCTTAGGAAAGCGAATCAGTCTAATCGTGCCATGCATGCTACACTTAATGACGATGAGGATGATTTGCAATCCCATAAGGAGAAAGAATATGTGGCTTTTATTGCTAGTTGTGTGCCACACGAGTCTTTAAATTTTAAGGAAGAAGAGACCATCGGTCATAACTTATCTCACAAGTCAGACGATACTTCCGATGAAGAAGTTGAAGAAGAGCTTGATCTTCAAACAGCCTATGACCAGCTGTGCAAAGAATTGATTAAGGCCAAGAAGAGAGAATTCCATCTCAATAAAAAGTTAAAAAAATTTGATAAAAAGATGGAACAAATTCAAAATTGCGAGGGTTTGATAGGCCAGTTGAATGATGAAAAAAGTGCACTTTTGGCCAAAGTGTCTAAATTTGAAATTAAAAGGCAATCTCTCCCTGATGAGAATGAGAATTTAAAAGACACCCTTATCTCTTTGGGTAAAGACAATGATAGCCTTAAAATTAAAGTTACGCAACTCGAAAGAGAACTTGATAACGCTAAATTTGTCAAGGTTGATCTTGAGAATAAGTCTGAAAAACTCAGTCACATGCTTATAGGTCCTGTTCGCTTCTCGAATGACAAAAGTGGGTTAGGTTTTGATAAGTTTGCTTCTAATTCGAATTTTAAAGAAAAGGTTTTCAAGGAAAACCCGACTTTTGTCAAGGCAGACACAGAAAAGAACTTTGTGAAGAGAAAACCCATTAGGCAAATCCAAGCCACTAGAATTCCTAAACCGATTTATCTTTCACAAAAAGAAGTTCAAAAAGTGATCCTATTTGAATCTTATAAGCATACACTATCACAACCTTTATGGTGTGATTTTTGCAACCACAATGGTCACTTAAGAGATTTTTGCGAGCGAGGAATTCGTTTCTAAGGAATTCGCCAAAGTTTATCCCCACTAGATCTAAACCCAAACCAAAGACTAGATCTTTCAGTTTTAAGGATAGGGTTAGAGTTCTAGTTTATAAATCTACTAGGATTATCAATGAACTTAAGGCTTTATGTTTTGGTGGTGGTCTTATTGGTAGGCAATTTGGGGGATATAAAAAAGTTAGGACTCCTAGGGTTTCTCAAGTTTAGGTTCCTAAGGGGACAGTTTCACCCACTTAAGTGATTAGGAGTTCGCCTAGCATACGGGGGTCGGTTGGTTGGCTATGCTAGGTAATTGCGTATAGGATCGGTCTTGTTTTAGCTCCTTGCTTATATTTCAAATTCTATACAAGTTTGGATTTTTATTGTGAAATTTGCTAAACTGTTTAAAATCCAAGATTTTATTGAATACTTGCATGCAATGTGAATGTTACTTTTCAATTCCGGATATCTCATGATTTTTAGATAGAAATGCTTAATTTGAGATATATGTGTTATATTGCCTAACTTGATTAAGACCAGTGGTATATTATTTTAATCACATAAGAGTATGCTAGTATATCCCGCATACTACACTGCACAATTTACATTGGAATATTTGAATATCACATGGGTTAGACATGGTTCTTTAAATTAAAATTCATAAGCTCCAATACATAGACTATTTGGAGAGAAGTAGTCTAAGTGTGTGATTATATATAGTGAGTTTTGGTGATGTAGTTTTGAGTGAAAATTTAAAAGACATGCAAAGTGAGGAAAAAATGTAGAGGGATGTAAAAGGGCTACCATAGTAGAAGGAGAACTGAAAGCTCTCAAAATGGTGTATAGCTGGCCTCCACTAGGGGTGAAAGCCTCCATCGAAATTGAATGATTGCTTGCATAAAAACATCATCAATTAAATGCAAAAAAAATAAAAAAAATTTGTATGTTTGAGAAAAAAAGATTGCTTTTGAGGGAAAAAAGGTGAAAATCTAATGTCTTAGAGGCTTTCTAAATTTTCACGCATATGGGTGCACGAATAATCATATAATATTATTATGGTATTTAAATAAAAATTATTATAATCAAGTTGAGACGGGTCAGACAGGTTAAATTTATGCACACCAAAACTCATAACGGGTTTTCGTTGTGATACATAAACCTCCTCAATTTTTTTTTAAATCTGACTTATTAATTTGCCCGTAATTGTAGCAAGATTCAATATGCATAATCCATTGATTAGAAAAAACCAGACCCAACTAATGCTAGTTTCATTTTGAAAAATTTGTTGACCTAAATGGTAACTAATCCTATTTTGATAGTAACAATAAGCTAATCATGTGTATTTAACGCATGCATCAAATGCATTTAGCTTAAACTGTTAAACAAGCATCATTGATCTCCCGAAGCTTCTCAAGGACCAAAAATTGACATTCTTATTGGGATTATTATCTTTCCACGAGATCTATTCAATCCACACATGAATTCATCATAATGCTGTCATGGATCGAAAATGGAAAGATTTGTGCATTCAAGAAAAGTAACAAAGAAACTAATCAAGCACTTTGAAGGCTCGCAAATTCATTAATTGAGTGAGTGCTATATAATGTTTCTTTATTGATCAATAACAATAGCTCAAACATGTTTATGCATATTCAAAACATACATTCAAATCAAGTTTGAAATGAATATTATTGCAAAATAACTTTATCAGAAACCAGTTTTCTAATAAACTCATAACTAATTAATATGGTTATTTTAATGATCAAAACCAACTCCAACATGCTTAGATTTATCTCTAGAACAATCCCCAAACTTTTGGTTGATTTATGGTTTGAGTGTTCACTGAAATCCAGAAGCATGTAATCGATTACATGGGTGTAGTGTCAGTCAACTACACCATGTAGTCGACTACATTGCCAAAACTAGTCGTTGGAAATTTTGTAAATGTCTAGTTTTGACCCATAACTATATGAAATAACATTAAATGGCTATAGTCTTTAAGGGGATATTTATTGGAGGTCTTAGAGATATTTTAACACTATTGAATCATTATACAAAATCATTATTCATCTATTTACAATATTCAAGAATTCAAGACTTTGCATTGATCATATCATTCATCTTTAAGCTAAAACTATTAATCAGTCCTGATAACTCTAAAGTGAGCTTCATTTGTAATCTTCAAAACACTTGAAAGTTATTGTATCTTGGTCTATATTGCCTAACCAATATTATTCATCAATTGGTGAGATGTTTTCTCATAGTAGGTAATAAGAGTGGATCTTGTGAGAGTGTAGTGAAAATAATTTCACGTGTATTGAGATTTGATTTAGTGGAACTTCTCGGGGGAACTACTCGAGCGCGGACGTATGATCTAAACAATCGAACCGCTGAAACAAAACATCTTGGTTTCTTACGATTTTATCTTTCTAAACCCAAACTCTTTACTTATCTTTATTGCTTGTTTTTTAGTTTATATTGATTGATTAATTCTTTGATTTTTAGTTACTTATTTATCTAAACTATTTTTTTAATTTCGCATTATTTTTAAAAACCATATTCCCCCTCTAGGGTTATTATCCGACCCACAAAATTGAATTTACACATTTATATTATATGAATTAACCCGAACTAAGTTTGTGGTGTCTAAATCCATCCAACGCGTTGTAATTATCTAATATTATAAATGTACTTAAAAACAATTATATTCACGCCAAGTTGAGTTGGGTAAACTGGGTTAAAAATAAATAAAAATTGAAGAACCTTACATTCTATAAAAGAATTAAACAAAATAATATAAATTTTGTATGGGTTAAAAAATATTATAATTAAGACGTAAATATTAAATTTATTGCCCATAAACTATTGATATTGTCCCACTTAAGTCCTTAAACAAAATTTTATCTCATTTAAATATTTAAATTATTAACCGAGTTTTAAATTGATTATTCCATCCAATTTATCCGTTAACTTGGACGGAATTTATGTTCCCTCATTTTTAGGAGGACAAAATGCTCATGCTATACCCCGCTCTTTCCTTGGGCTCACAAACGCCTCTCTATTTTCCTCTTTAGCATAAGAGAGATAAAGCTCCTAACACTCTCCCTCTGTTCTGCCCTATCCAATCCCCTATATAAGCTCTCTCTCTCTCTAGATGTATATCGAGACATATATATATATATATCTTCTTCTTCTTCTCCAACGTATAGCAATCGCCGATTATCTATCTCTATATATTAATCGATTAAGAATGAGGTGTGTAGCAGGGTGATTCAATAGTGTTGAGCTTAAGACCTGGCGGCGGTGGTAATTGAGGAGGAAGTAGATTACTAGTCCCTCACTTCGATTCTTCTTCTAATTCTGATCTACCTCTTCTTCGAATGGTCATGTTAAGTTAAAATTTTGATTTTGAGGTTAAATCTTTGTATATAAAACACACACATATAGCTATACACACATACATATATATTATACACAATGATTTCAATTTCAATTTCGATTTTTGGGTTAAATCTTTGCATTGATTTTGGGTTTAAATATTTGATTAATGCTATATTTAGATTGGACATATTGCAGGTCCTTATGTGGCTAAGAACTTCAGGATTTCACTTCAATTTGGAATGCGGAAAGGCCTTTGATCCACACTGATGACCTATGATACGAAATTGATGCAGGGGAGCTACCATGGAGAATAATTAATGACGAACCAAGAAGAAGAATATCAAATTGCTCCGAAGAAGAAGAATTAAATAGAAAATAAATTAAAAGAAACTAACGCTAAAGAAATACTCAATTAACCAATTCATTCAAGTCTAATATTTTAAGAGGGATTCCAACATACCTGTAAGAGAAATAAAATCCTAGTTCTACTACTACTACTTAAATACCTATCAAAACTCTAATTCTTAAATTAACCACGTGTCTTTTCACAATTCTCATTAATTTGTCAGTGCTCTATTATTATATATATATATATAAATGTGTATGTATATGTATTGTGCCATATAGCTAATATTTTGCAGTTAAAAGTGTATCCAATCGGCAAGAAACAACTGAAAATTAGGTTGGTTTTCGCTATTGTTTCGTCATGTTATCTGCATGCTTTGCTCCCCTTCTCTTGATAGATAGAATTTCACAGTGATAATTTTTTGATTTGGCAATTGTCGGGTTACTCATTTACTTGTCCTGTTTTCATAGATGGTGGTTTTTCTCTCTCTACAGATGTGTGAAGTGGTGGAAATGGAAGAAAATTACTTAGTACTTCAATATGATCATTTTGCCCTTTTAAAAATAGAAAAAAGAGAAATGCCATCAAAATTAACAACTAAATTAGACGGAAGGGCTAAATTGAAATTCAGTCAATAATTTAAATATTTAAATCAGGCAAAATTTTGTTTAAGGGTTAAAATGGAACAATATCAATAGTTTAAATGCATTAAAGTAGTTTACTCTTCTTGTAATTAATCTAAATCAATCTAGATAAGAATTGAAAAAGTAAATTTTTAGTATGTTTTATATTAAAACCTTTTAACTTATTGAATCACTAGGGTATACACGTGCCATCCGGCACGGTGTATTAAAAAAAATCTAATAATAGGATAAAAAAATTAACGTGTGATGAATTTAAACTAACAAAATCAATCAGTCTATTTTAAACGCATTGTCTAGTATAATCTAACGTTGTTAACAATTGAAACATCAGTTTAATATATCTTCGTGCTGAAAAAACTGAAAGTATACCGGATTGAGATGATCAATAATATATGAACACGTAACGTATGACCTTAAATGTTACACAATAATTTATTTATTTTTGCTTAATTATATAGTCATGATGGATCTTGTTTAATTGATCTTGATTAGTAGATTTTAAATATTAAATATTTATTAAATTTTGAATTTTTTATTTTAAGTTATGGCATTTTTAATATAGACAAAATTCTTAGTATGTGAGAGTTTATTGTGTGTATATTATTGGTGTGAGTGTTTTAACTTTGATGTGACATCTTGATGTGTGTATAAAACTCATCTAATGGTGTAGAATGCACACCATAACATCTGTATTTTTAACCTTTAGATTCTTATACTTTTTAGAAAAAAAATTGGTCAAAGATGGTGTTTTATAATATAGATATTTAATAATAAAAACTAATTCAGGAAAATGATTTTTTTTACTAATATTAAATATTTTTAGAGACTAAGCAATATAAATATTTGTAATTTACGATTCTTTGTCAATTGGAAATATATTTTAGTAAATAGTTAATCAATAGGGAAATAAATTAGAATTTGAATACGTTTAAGTTTGAAGTACATTCAAATCTAATCAAATATATAAGGAGTTAAAATTATATTTTAAATTATTAGTATGCCACAATACCTATAAACTGATAGATCAAAAGATAAATATCTTATAATAAATTATAGCCGTTAAATATACCATGTCTACGTCACTACCGACTCAAACTCGTATCAGGTAGAACCCGTACCCAAACCCATATCACTCATACAAATTTTTAAGTTAATATGTGAACCCTTGTTAAATTCGGGTGGTTATTAAGTTCGCCCATTTGACACGAAATAATGACAATTGATTATGGTTTCACCCTTAATATTAGTTTTTCCCTCATTTAGTTTATATTGATTTTTTTATAAAGTTTTAGTGTTTATTGGTACTATTCGGTCATGCTTAAATTTATAAAACATCACCTGATAGTTTAATCTGCATTTATTAAGATCCAACACAAAATGGATAAGAACCAACCCGTTGGCATGTCCGAATATAAGGATCCGGCTAGAAAGAACATGATCAAATCGGTGTAATTTTTGTTTTGAAAAATGTCTACACTGTTTTCATATGTATAACATGAACTCAACATACCCAACCCGAACGTATTGCAATTATATAATTTTATAAGAGTATTTAAAGGTTAATTGTTATATTCTTGGGTCAAGTGGTTGATTTTACCATATAATATAATATATTAAATTTTATAAATAAGAATTAAATATTAGACTTTTATTAGTCTCAATCGTTTAGGTAATAATTAAGTTAGGTCAAGTAGTTGATTTTACCATATAATATAATCTATTAAATTTTATAAATAAGAATTAAATATTAGACGTCTCCTAATTAATCTTAATCATTTAGGTATAATTGTAAAAATTAATTTTTGTACGTTTCATAATATAATTTTTTAAGTTATTGAAACATATTCTAATAATAACAATTAATTAATGAAAATATTCTTCTTCTAATATTTAAATATTTAATTAATCTTTAAAAACAAAGAAAATAAATGTTGAATTCTCAATTATAATTGAAAAAAAAGACTAAATATTCTTACTTAGAATTATTCATATTTAATAATTAATATTATAAACTTTTGTGATTATTAGGAAATATATAGTTAGTATGGAAATAAATTAATTATAATTTGTATATTTTGAAACACTTTCAAATATAATAAAATACATAATTAGTCATAATTATGCCTTAAATTACTAAGTGACAATATTTATAATATATCAAAAGATAAACAATTGAAGATAAATCTAAGCCGCCACTTATCTTTTTGGCAATTTTTTTGTGATTTGTTATATAGGTATCTATTAATACGAAATAAACAGATAAATTATAATGCTTTGCATTTATTATGCTTTAAGGTCACAGATTCACATTCTTGTTTAAGCATAACTTTTTTCTTTAGTAATTTCAAAGTGTAAAAAGTAATTTTACAATTTCACGCACCCACCGAAAATCACATGTTCAAACTTTTAACTCACTTTACTAAACTTTGCTATTTTCTTTCAACTCACCGCTACAAAATTTTCAATTGCCAAACAAATAGGCCTGATCATGCCCATTTATTTCACTACACTTAATTATTGGGTGATTCTATTTCCACCTTTAATAATAATTGATTCCACTCCTACTTTTCATTTGACTATTGAATATCGAGTAAGGACATGTTATTTAGCCCTTGAGGGCTAAGTATAAGCATATTACTCAATGCTTAGGGGCTGTGGGTGGTGTAAACTTGACCAAGCCCATGAAACACGGAATCGGCCAAAATTGGTAGAGTTAGCAACCAAACTTAGCGAAGGTGGTAGAAATGAACACTAAAGTAATGGTAACCAGAATAAGATTTTTGTTGGTGAGGGTAGGTTCCTTTGGTGGTTCTTATACCCAATCAGGCAGTACGTCATCCCTGAGTGTGTGTTGGTGTTCTTCACTAAGCTCTAATGGCTTTTACAATGGTGGTGGTTGTTCTTGAGGAAAAGTAGTCATGTATGGGAGTGAGTGTCTTGTTGCCAAAGGACCCCTCACCCCTCAACCGTCCTTTTCTATTTATATGTATAGAATTAGAGTTACAACCATTTGCTAGGTTAAAAGTAAAATGACTATAAATGGTATTACTTACTTAACAATACTATCATTTTCATGTGTACAATATGTCCTTATCTATACGCAATTATGTACTTTACATGTGTTGAACTCCCATTTGTCCAAACGCCCATATCGGCAACGAACACTGGTTGTGCCTTCTAGTACAAGTGTCCCTTTCGCATTGGCTGGTGCACCCATCTCGGTATCTTGATCCTCGTCGATCTCGATACTACGATCGGCTGGTCATTGTTGATGGAGACATAAATACAAGATCGTTTGATGTTGCGTATAGATTGAACAAAACACTTTTGCTAAAACCCTATAAGAATAAAGGTATTTCACCTTTGTGGATCATGTAGAGGATCCATATGAGGAGACTAGGGTTTGAAAGCATCAGATTGCGATTTGGTCAGATTTTTTAATTCTCGCTAGGCTGTGAAAATCGATTGTTTTCGCCACCGAAATGACTTATGATCATCCTGATTTTTTGCATTTTAATGGTAACTTTGCGTTCCGAACGACATATCCAAAAATTAGCTAGATCCAATGGTGCGATCAAAAGTTACGATTGATTTACGACTGTAGTACCGAAAACCTAAAGATCTTTTAGCGTATTCCTTCCGCCATCAAATCTTGCACCGAGTGTGGGTTACGGTATCACCAAGATTTTTTCCTCTCTCAATAGAACAAACCCTAACTCATGAGAATTCTTGTTATTTGAGAAGAAACAAGGCCGGCGTATATATAAGGATACGATAGGGACCTTAAAGAAAAATAAGTGTTTGGGCTTCCTATGAAAACTTGGAATCATAATTCCACTATGAATTAGTTCCTTCTATAAATTGTAATTTGCACCACTAAAGAATTATAATTGCACTCCCGTCCTTATCTCAAAATTATATTTTGAGCTCTTTGTTATTAAATACTTATTATTCTCTCCACATTAAGATTACAGATAACCGTCATTTAAATTAAATTACTGACAATTATATTTAAATTACTTCTTAATCATTGAGCCTACCACTTAACTTATTTAACATGTCGGATCAACATAATCCACCTGCAGGGTTTGAAATGATCAAAACTTATAAGTTTCTCAAGGGGCTATCATCAATCCTTATACTGAGACGTGGATTCCATAAATAATTAATATTCATCATACATATAATGTCGTCATCCAATTCATGAAGATTATTGATCCATAAATGAATCTCACTCTTAGTGAGTCAAAACAACAAACACTACATATATATGTCTATTAATTATTTCAAGATTAAGAGCATAAGTAATCATAATAACCATAGGATTTTAAATTGTTTTATACATACAGAGAGGAAAAATAATATACTCGATTAGGGGTGACTCTATGAACGTTCGGCCGACAAAAAACCGAATCCTTGTATCGATAAGGTTTTCGATAAAGATCAGCATGAAGCCGACAAAAATAAGAAAAACCTCCAGAAGGAATGAGCCGTGCAGGGCCATGACCAATATAAACAAGAAACCAGGCCTGCAAATATAAAACAAGAACCATGAGCAAAAATTCAAGTAAAAGTAAAGGGTATAATAAAGAAATTACTTCCCAAAGCATAGACATACCCCGGTGCGTGGGAGAAGAATGGAGAGAGAAATTGTCCATAGATTCGTATAAAACCGCCAAGACCAACCCTATCCAGTCCCAAGAACGAATAACAATAAAGTCTCTAAAAACAACCAACCAATGCAAGCATGCCTCATTGCTACCACGAGCCACAAACAACTCCTGTAATACCAAAAGAATGATACATCGAGCAAGTTAACGAATCTTTTGCAAAAGAAAGTACCCCACCGCTAGCAAAAATACGTTCATTCTCAGACTTGAGATGAGCAACTAATGCACTATGAAGAATCACGTTACTAGGAAATTCCCATCCTAAAGCAGCAATTTTTCCTTTAAAAGAAATGCGAACGGTAGGAGAAGACTCAATGAGGTCACCACCAACCGGCAAACCCGTCAGAGCTTATAAATCTATGGGAGTCATGGTCATCTCCCCCCAGCTCCAATAAAAGGTGTGAGTGGTGTCAAACGAGTGCTCATCCAGCGAAGTTAATAAATATTGACTACGCAACAGGCGTTCTGGCAGCATATCTATAATAGGGCCAAACGGGGTCGCACACAAGAACTCACGAACCGCCGGAGGTGTAGTAATCCAAACTTCCCAAACTGAATTCGGAGAACCTTGGCATCAGCAGGCTCCAGAACCTGTGGTCTACCATACATTTTTAAAAGAAAAAGTAGGTAAAAAGTTCAAAAATGGTAGGCATACATATAATAGGGCATGACAACACATAGATAGGCATATATTTAACATGGCATATTGTAAGCATACAGTTCATAGCATATTTGTGACACATAAGTAAGCATACACCTAGAAATATGAACTTCATAACATGCATAAACAACATACCTCTCGGTGATCAAAAAATAGATGGTGAGCAAGCTCCATGATAAGCCAAGGAAGGCGAATGGCCGGAATGATAGCATCTCTATATATAGCATGGCGGTGGATAGCACCATCAGCCTCCTGCCACTCACGCATTCCCCATCGTCATGGTGAGGAGCCACAGACAAGCATCCATTGTCACTAGCCAAGTAAGGATAAGGAGAATCACCAGGGAGACAGCCTGGCGGAAGATCTGGAGAGGTTTGGACGTTAGCAAAATGATTGAAGTGAGCCATGGTAAAAGAACAAGAAATTGAGATATAAGCTAGAGACTATTAAAGAAAGTATGTTAGAAAGCAATAGAAGGGGTGAAGAAAGGCAATGAGTAAAATTGATATATATAGAGCCACATCCTTTGTCCGCAGCCACACTCTTTGTTCGCGGACACACCTTTTCCCAACCCTCTATCCGCAAACACACCCCTTGTCCGCAAGACCATATTCACCCCTTTTATCCAAAAAAATAATCCAATTCTTGATCAGTTCTCTTGGTGACAAAATCTTGCGATTTTCAGATCGAAAAGCACAAAAAGCATATGCATGGTAAAACTAATTGCAAGATTTTGAACCAAAGACTCCACAGGGCACAGGAAATAAGCTCATAACGGTGTGAAATTTGGCTGAAGAGAACAAAATGGGTACAATAAAAATTAAAAGAGTGAAAAAGCAGACAAATCCCACAGTACCAAAAAAGAGAAATCACAAAAAAAAATGAGAAGAGATGACGGCGAGAGCCACACCAAGAGTGACAGCTAGGCCAAAAGGCCTAGGGCTACGTCTTGGGTGAGGATGACTGCTAACCATGCAAAAAAGGGAATAAATAAGTTGCATCAAAAACCTTTCAATCAAGGTGATATAAGGGCATCAAAAACAGAAAAGATGCGGTGTAAAATAATGTTCCCCGAAAGCTAGAAAAAATATACACTGTAAGAGTCTAAAATCCTGATACTGTAGAGAACTTAGCAAGAATTCAAAGCAGGAAGTGAGAAACCCAAGAAAAAACACGCACGAGATATGAGGATCAATGGAGTAGCTATCCCCAAAACATTCAGGGCATAAATTCATCAAGAATTGATTTTTACCGAATAAAAGGGGTTCCCCCAAACAGATCATCAATCTTCTGCCTTTATCCTAACCAGTAGGAATCCTCAATTCCCTAGCAAATCATTAATTCTCATTTTCCCAGCAACCTTTATCCAAAATCACCAACCTCCCTCACCAAAACAGCGTCCCCAGCAGACCATCAATCGTCCTTAGCAATACCATCTGCCATAACCTCTCATAACTAAAGATATATCATCTGCATCCACCCCTTCAAAGACACCCCAATCAAATTATTGACAGAACTGTCCCTACCGATGAGAGTACATTAACTCAAGACCCAATCAAATTATTAATAGAACCATCCCTACCGATGGGAGTACATCAACTCAACACCCCAATCAGAATTATTACAGAACTGTCTTTACCGATGGGAGTACACCAGCTCAACACCCAATTAAAATTATTGACAGAACCGTCCCTACCGATGAGAGTACATTAACTCAACACCCAACCAAAATCATTGATATAACCTCCCCATCCAGTGGGGTTACAGCAGAACAAGGTCGCAGTACAGCACGGGGTATATCCCAAATAGTCTAGAAATCACCCACCCATCCCAAGAGGAGATAAACAGAGCAGCACAACATCATTTGCATAGCATTGTTTTCAGAATATCACTTATGATTCATGTGAGTGTCGCAAAATGATGCGTTCTCATTATCGTCCTGGTTTCTTTGCTTCACAAAGAACCCAGTCTGAGAGGGTCTATGAATACCTCATTTTACGACCCCCGCAAGAATCTCGAACTCTAAAAAAATGAGCACACATGCATGCACAAGCATTCCTTGATGCATATATACCATATACATGTAATACATGCCAAAGAATGAAGCCGAAAGGACACCCAGATGAAAAGTTATGAGAATTACCAGAAGCCGCTGTAACCAAAAACCGTCAAAACTCTTGGAAACTTGTGATATGAGGGTTATTAGACATTTTCACAAGGAGAAACATACTAAAAAATCATCTCAATTCGACGGCCGAATCTCCAGGAATTTAAAAAACTGAGAGTTAACTACGGGTAATCAAAAGACAACCTTAACAAAGTCCAAATGAGCTAAAATTTGGTCATTAGTTATGGTATATAGTGGGGAACAACATACTAAAAAATTAGATGAATCCGATAAGCCGTTTAAAAGAAATTAAAGAAACTGCGTACGGACACACGCCTCTAGGGGTGTGTGTCCGTACGTGGACAAACCTCTCCCAGCTAATTTTTCATTTTTTCTTGTTTTGATACTTCCTAACCTCTAAAAATTATAAAATTTTGTGGATAGTTATAAAATGTTATTAGGAATAACATATTAAAAAATCAACTCGATCCGATGGTCGGATCTTTAAAAATTCAAAAAAATTGAAATTTGACTTGGAAAATCAAGCGGAGGCCTTCTCGATGTCCAAAAATTCTGAAATTTGGAAAATAGGTAGGTCTTAACATGGGTAATAACATGTTAAAAAAATAAGATTAATCTGATATTTATTTTAGCCAAAATTGAAAAAACTATCACACGTTTAAATCAGGGGTTTGTCCGCGGACACACCCCGTATCCGCGGACAAACACTTTCAGCCCAGCCCATTAACTATTCTACAGTTATAAATACACCTGCACTGACCCTATTTGAAGCATTAGTTAGCTTTGGGACTTCGAGAACAGTGCTATAAAGTAGTATTATGCTATTTTCGGGGCTCTCAAGTATTTTTTTTATTTTTAATTCGGCTTTATTTTTGTTTATTAGTTATAATTAATCAATTGCATGTAAAAATTGTTATTTATCTCCAAATCAGTGCATATTTCATGTTTAGACCCTGTTTTCAAAACTGAAGGCGTAGAACGGGCTGTAAACCATTTTAAATATATTTTTATCAGTTAATTTTACAAAATCCCGATTTTATCAATCTCGATTTACGAAGGAATCAATACAAGTTTGTATTCGATTTAATCTATAAATCGCGGTGCTTACCTAAATATCCAATATGAGAGTACTGGATTCGTCAATGCCAGTTTAAATTATTAAATTATGGTACACTATTGACGAACGAATCTCAAGAATTGCCGGATATTCTGATTCCAAATTAAATTAACTTCTAAAAAGCCCTAAATCTTTCCAAAAATACCTGTTTTGCTATTTATTATTATTAAAAATCATTTTTCAAATCACACACACACTTATTTCTAAAATCGAAAGGCGAATTTTCAAAGCACATGGTTTTCATCCCCACCCCAAAATCCTGTTTTTCTAAAATTATGGGCTGATTTCTGATTACATCAATTAACATGTAAATGTTCGGTTATAATTCTACGCATATTCTATTTAGAGACTGAAAGGGCGAATTTGGTGCCTAACACCTTCTTAATTCATAACTTAATCCCCGACCCTTTTGAATCAATTGGTTTCACATTAATTGTGTTTAAGAGGTCGTTTAATCCATAAATATTCCTCTTTTACACAGATTTTTGTTTGTTTAGTAAGACAAACTAGCGACTTTGATTCCTTTGTAAACCGTCACCTTTTGTCTATAATAAAATAAACCATTTTCCAAAAATTAAAATAGGAAATCAGAGGAATCGCCGTCACGAAGGGGCGGCATCGAAAGAGCGAGTTCTTACACAAGGTGAAGGCATCAAAGGCCAGGAAAGAGGCCGATGAAACCAAGAGTACACTCTCTAAGTGCCAAGCCGATCATGAGGTACAGATGAAGTTGGCCAAAGAAATTAAAGTCAATTTGGAGAAGGAAAACTAAACACTCCAAAATTAAGTGACCGAGCTCTAAAATTCCCTCAAGTAGGTTGATAAGCTCAAGGCTGACGCGGTTCGCCTGGCTAAGGAAAGAAGAAAAAGGGTGCTAAGGACAGGATTTTTGAACTAGAATTCGAGCACGAAAATGAGCTTAAGGAGGCCAAGCTTCAGGGTTGGGATGACGCCTCCAACGCTGCGATCGACGAGATGATAAAGATAAATGATTTATTGTACAAGGCCGGATATAAATCCGGCTTAACCATTGCTGGCATTCTTGAGGGTGATGCTCTGTTTGATAAGGTTGTGATATGCCCTCCAGGCTTACTCACAAGAGTGCAACAAGTCGGTGATGAGGAAGCAGTCGAGGAGGCTCATATCGACGATGCCAACGTCGATAACATAGAAGCTCCAGCTGAAGGTCATAATGCAGATAATTTTGGTGCCGATGACATCCAAGTTTGATACTTTTTTTATACTTTTGTAACAACTGGGCTACAAAATCTCTCATGATGTAATTCCTTCACTTATTAATGAAAATTCATCTTTTTGACCGAATCTCCCTCTGCTGTTCCTATCCTTTCCCCTCAGATCGACTATGATTGTTGGTTAGGGGAGAATGTGGCTATGAGGAAAGGTAGGAAATATCGATATTGCCATGTGAAACTCGAAGTCCCATATTGGAACGTTAGGGGCTTGGGCAACAACGAGAGGAGAGCAGTGGTGAAAGATACGTTCTTTAACTCACTTTCAGTTCCTAAAGTGGAGTGCAGCGATGTCCCTCCTTGCTATAGAGAGGAGCGTAACGGCTTCCATGGTTTTTAATGTCTTCCTAGATAATTTTTTACTGAAACCAGCTTTTCTGATGTGTTTCTTGTTAGAAATACTGGGTAACTTTGTCTTTTAGGGCTGGAATTTTGATTAATAGCGTTACCTTCTATAAACTAGAATCGGCACATATTAGCGTTTACGCTCAACAGCCCCCGAATAAGATCTGTAGTTAGCAACATTTTTGGATTTCCAATTCGATTTTCAATTTAGAGGATTGCAACAGTTGATGCTCCTCCCCTTTTGACTACGTGGCTTCTTTAAATTGATCACTTGCCAACATAAGGTCCTTTACCTTTCCTATGTGACTCTTGGTGATAGTGGGACTTTGAATAGAGACACCATTTCATGATACAGTGCATTTACTGCCCAAGGGTTCATAGCCCTCTATATAAACCTCTATATTTTTTCTTTTCTTTCATCACAAAAACTTCGATCTTTAGGAGCAGTTTTATGGTAGGGCTAAGAATATTTCCTTCAATATTGCCGAATATAGATGAGACTATGTTTGACGCTGCCTATCCCACTGTTGATTGGGAAGTCCTTGCTACGAGGGTTGGGGCCTTAGAGGAAGATGTCGCTACCCTAGCAACAGACCTTCAGCATTTTAGGAGGAAATTCTGCCATTTGAAAGGCCGTTACGATTGTTTGGTTCGACGATATGATCGCCTGAAGACGAAACTCGCCTCAATGATCGAAAAGAGAGATAGGCTTCGAAGAGGAGAATAAAGGACTTAATCCAACTTTACGATTGGGTTTTTAGCTTTCTTCATTTCATTTGTAATTGCTAGGGCTGTGAAGCCTCACATACTATAGTTTGTAACTTCTGCATACCAGTAATAAAAAATTATCCTTTTTTGTTAAGCATCGTACTTTATTATCTTATTGACTTTTACTACTTGATGTCGGTCAATAAAAATTTTGATCCCTGCTGAGTGCCAATTCACCCTTGGCAGTGATTTCGCCGAATAACGAATCTTAGAGAATGTTGCTGAACTTTGTTCTCTGTCAAGCATCAATTTCACTTAGTAGTTATTTTACCAAGCAGTTCCCACGTGTCTGTTAAGGCACCGTGTCGTTTGGCAATTCCAACTTGCTACGTGGCATTAGGTGGTTGGTCAGTGCCGCCAGTTAATAGAGTGACGGTTTTCAGCGCGAACCGTTTATTCAAACAAATGGACGGTTTCCTCTTTTTAATGTGTCTAATTAATGCCTTTAGGGTTTCAGAACCCCTATAAAAAGGCCCTTTTTAAATTCTTTTCTTCATTATCCAAATCAAATTCCTTTTTCGAAGAAAATATCTATCTTCTTCAATTTTTGATAGTGGTGACATAGATTCACAGGGCTCCGATTATGCCTCGCTTTCTGCCAAAAAATTGAGGAGACCAGTCAAAAAAGTCGCTATACTGAAGAACTGGATCACCAGACCGTCGATGAAGTAGTGGGGTATGAATGAGAAGTTATGCCGCCTTAGAAATCACCATCGTTGTCTAAAGAAACAATACGTTGCCGCATTAGAGTAGTCGATTCCGACTAGAAGGAATTTCTTGTTGGCTTGCCTTCCAAAAAAAGGGCCCATGATATCTAACCCCCATATGGCGAAGGACCAGGGGCTGATAATCGGATGTAAGGCTGTTGCATGTTGATGCACTATGGGAGCGTGTTTTTGGCATTTGTCACACTTTTGGACATATTCTACATTATCTTTCTGTATGAACGACCACTAATAGCCTTGAGACCTAGCTCGATGAGCTAACGACCTGCCTCCCGCATGACTTCCACAACTTTCCTCGTGTAGCTCAGGGAGGGTGTTTTGAACCAGCCTTAGATGAACGCATCTGAGATAAGGTCCAGCAAAAAACCTCTTAATACAATTTCTGTTCGGGTGAAAACCAGTATCTACTTGCTTATGCTCTAACTTTGTATGCCTCTCCACTGTCTTCAGGGACCGACCCATCCCTCAAATATTTAATGATTGGGTCCATCCAATAGACCCCCAAATTATCCCCGATATCACATACCATTTGTCGCTCATCGGATTCGATACTTGGGCTCGGCAGGTATTCTACCTCGATAGTTCTTGACAATTTTGAATCGACGGCTAAAGCCAGTGTTACGAGAGCATCAGCATGTTAATTACTGGTTCTTGAAAACCTGTCTACATATGCCGATCTGAATTCCCTCATCTTTTTTGAACGGCCTTCATATAAGTTGTCATTCGCTCATTTTGCTACATATTCTCCAGTCAGTTGATTAGTGACTAACTAAGAATCACAGTAGATTACCAAATCTTGAACTCTAAGCTGTTTAGCCTTTTTCATACCAAGAATCAGTGCTTCGTACTCAGCTTTATTATTGTTAGCTCAAAATCCCAAACGAATTGCCTGTTCGATGATTCCTCCCTCTGGGGCTTTGAACACTATACTGACACCTGAACCTGCGATTGCCGAGGAACCATCTATGCATAGTTCCCAAGAAGTTATATTTTATGCTATTTGGGGTTCTATGGTACGCTCAAATTGTCCAGAGTCACTCATGTCCATGTTATCTTCCGCTTGCCCCCTAGCTGGGATAGGAAATTGCCCAGGGTTTCTTGTTGCACCTGTGCTTGTGAATTCAGCGATGAAATGGGCAAGGACTTATCCCTTGATCAGCGTTCTCGGCTCATAGTCAATATGGAATCTCCCCAGTTCTACTGACTATTTGTTCATCTTGCCAAACAGATCTACCTTTCTCAAAGTAGCTTTGATCGGACTTGATGTGAGAACTTTAATCAGATGAGCATCAAAATAGTGCTGTAGCTTCCTTAACGCTGTGATTAGTGCTAGTACAAGTTTTTTTAAAGACAAATAATTTAATTCTAGCCCTATTAAACATTTATTAGTAAAATACACAGGCTTTTGAATGTTATCATGTTCCCTGATTAGGGCTGAACTTACTGCCCGATCAGAGGAAGCTAGGTACATGTAAAATTGTTCATGGGATTCAGGGATAGATATTAGGGTTGGGCTACTCATGTATTGTTTTAGCTCGCTGTAAGCTTTATCACATTCATTATTCCATGCAAATTCTTTCGTTCTTTTTAGTGCTTTATATAAAGGTATACATTTATCTGAGCATTTAGAAATGAAACGATTCAGCGCAGCACCATACCAGTGAGTTTTGTAACTCTTTCAAATTGGTCAGCCTCTGAATGTCAAGAATCGCTTGGATTTTCTCCGGATTAGCCTCTATCCCCCGATTATCCACATAAAACCCAAGAACTTTCCTGAGCTAACCCCAAAGGTACATTTTGCAGCGTTAAGTTTCATCCGATAATGCCTTGGGATTTTAAAAGTTTTACCTAGATCCTAAATGTGATCGGCCGCTAGCTTGTTTTTTACCAACATATCATCGACATAGACCTCCATCGATTTTTCGATTTCATCTTTGAACATTTTCTTTACCAACTGCTGATAGGTAGCCCCAACATTTTTTAACCCGAACGGCAAAACCTTATAATAGTATAGTCCCATTGTGGTGATGAAAGCTGTGAATTCTTGGTCCAGTCCAAACAAAGGGATCTGGTGATAGCCTGAATACACGTCAAGAAAACTCAATCTATGGTGCTTGGCTGCTGAATCTACCAACTGATCAATATTTGGCAAGGAAAAACTGTCTTTGGGGCAAGCTTTATTCAAGTCTATGAAGTTAATGTATACTCTCTATTTCCCATTCTTTTTTTAAGACGATCGGATTAAAAATCAATTCTAGGAATTCTGTTTCTTTTATGGCCCTAGTTTTGAGCAATTTTTGAACCTCTTCTTCGATTGTCGCGGCCTTTTCAGGTGATACTTAGTGTGATTTATGCTTAATCGGCTTAAAATTTTGATTTATGTGGAGCTTGTGGCATATGACTTCGGTTGGGATTCTTGGTATATTATAAGGTTGCCGGGCAAAAACGTCTATGTTTTTTCTAAGAAACTCGGCCTAGGTGTCCTTTACAATAGGATCTAAACTGCTACCGATTAAGAAAAACTTTTCCCTTTTTTCCTTGTCCAAAACTGCGGGGACTTATACGAGGTCCTCGAAGACCTTTTCTTCTGGTCGTCCTCTGGCCCCTCCATTTATGTGACGACCATTTTCTTATTACTATTTGCTTAATTTAGTGCCCTTCCCTTTGTTCGAGAGTTCGGGCATATCTTTTTTTTCATCGATCATCATTTCTTCATATTTATTCTCCAAGTTTACTTTTTCCTTGGATTCTAGCTTTTTTTTTCTTAGGTAGCGATCATTGGACCACCAAAATTGAAACAGAACCTTGCGTCTTCTTGCTAGGTGAATCGATGTTCATGACGAAGAAGTCCATCACGAAAACCATTTCTCTTATTCTGACCGGTACGTTCACGACACAAATCGGCTAAATGGTGTATCCACTGAAACTATATATTGGGGCATCCATGGATTTTATGTTCTTAGTAGAGATGAACGGCAACAACTGATTGTACGCCTTCGGATACATTACCTCCGAAGAACTCCTCGGGTCGATTAAAACTCGATTGGCATCAAAGTTATAAATTTTAACCATTATCACCAACGCGTTATTATGGGGCACATCGACCCCTTCCAAATCCTCTTCAGAAAATGACAATTGATATAGTGTATTGTTGTTTCGGTCCCTCTTTGGAAGTGCCAATATTGTTAGCACTTCCCTGATGGGACGAGCTTTAGACCAAAGCCTTACATGGGCCAACCTTGCCCGGAGGAAGTTCCTGATCGCTTTGGACCGGTCAACTATGCCGTGAATAGCCTTAATCACGCCCGTTACCTGCCTATTGGTTTGAATAGCTGCCACTTACTCCTCGACAGCCTTACTTTTCCCTTCGTTGCCCCTAGTGGGCTTTATATATTTGGCCAGGTGGCCCTGCTCGACCAACCTTTCTAGAAACTGCTTTAGTGTTTGGTAGTCCTTAGTTTTGTGGCCACAATCCTTATAGTAAGAGCATCTGAAGGTGGCGTTTTTAGTACTTGGGCCCCACCCATTGGCTTGGGCCATTTAAAAAATTGCTCACCCTGTATCTCAAACATGGTCCTGTGTATCGGTTTATTGAAAATCGTATTGATGCCTTTGAAGGCATTCGAGCTTCTTCCATTATCATCTCCCTCCTTTTTGTTCTTTTTCCCCTGGCTGTCACCCTTACAATCCCTATTTCCATTCCTGTCCTTTTTGAAACCAGCTCTGTTGGTCGCTTGGTCGTCATCATCGACTCTAAAAAATTCATCTATGCTTGATAACAAATCATTAAAATTCTTCGACGGCTTCATCGTTAGATCGTTGTAAATACCATTATTGTCCCAAAGTAACCCGAACTTGAAGGTGCTCACTGCGAACTTCAAATCGCAATCCTTGGCTTCTCCAAAGAGTTCTCAATACCTCTAAGAGTATTCCTTCAAACTTTTACCCTGTTTTTTTTTCAAGTGGGTTAGAGCCTTCGGCCCTTTAACCATTCTGTTGTTGGTGATGAATCTAGCCGTGAATTGCTTGGCTAGTTCCCTAAAACTGTCGATCTACGCAGGAGGTAACTTGTCAAATCACCTTAGTGTCGCGTCCCCCAAACTTGTTGGGAACATTCTACACATTAGAGCTTCTTCATTTCTCCAATATACCATTACTTATTTGTAATGCCTAATGTGGTCTGCTAGGTCAAATTTGCCATCGTTGAGATTAAACTTTGGCTGGCCGAATTTCTTCGGCAGTGGTGCATTCTGGATATGTTGCGTAAATGGGGAACCATTATCTTCACTCAAAGCCTTCCTGGCCAACTTGGTCGTTGATTTCCCATCATCAGTTTTATCGGCAATTGCCGAGTAAATCATCTTTCTCAGATCTTGCTCAGCCCAATTCTTTGGGCGACTTTTGGTCTTAGCAACAACCTGCACTGGTCGGTCTTTTAACTGATCAAAAACCCTTGGAAGGGCATATACGGCTGGTGCGTTATGGCGCATTTAAATTTTTAAGCATTCAAATTCATAGCTCCTCGGTCACTACTGGCTTTCTTTTATCATGACATTGAGAATTCATTTTATCCTCTA
Source organism: Lonicera japonica (assembly GCA_021464415.1). Classification (NCBI taxonomy): domain Eukaryota; kingdom Viridiplantae; phylum Streptophyta; class Magnoliopsida; order Dipsacales; family Caprifoliaceae; genus Lonicera; species Lonicera japonica. Next base: position 51,673,598 of record CM038471.1, read on the forward strand.
CACGTTCCTCCCTAGTTGAATAGACGGGGGTCCTGGCGGGGGTTAGAACTGAGGGCTTGGGCAACCCCAATGTAGCATTTACCACAATTTGCTCTCGAAGCATTTTTAGTAACAGGTATTTCTCCTGTTTTTATTTCGATATTTGGCCCTGTTCTTCAAAAGCCGCTGGACCCTTGTCTACATAATTATGGTCGAATGGAGATGCCGAATGTGTTTGGGAGTGGTTTAGACCCCTGGGTAGGCGTTTAGCCACGTCCATACCTTGAGTCATAGTCGGCTCGTGGTGGGGTTGATGACAAAGTTTGTATCATGATTCATATTTTCTATAGGGTGGCTCCTAGTATGAACCATTTCCTCCAATATACCAATACCAATTTAAATCAAATAGTGCAAAGGTGAAAAACAACGACTAATCCATAAACACTGAGAAATTAACTGTAGAAAGAGAGACACTAAGTCTGATTACCGTATACGAGCTTTTCATCGCCGATTGCCACAGGCGGCGCTAATTGTGGGTGGTGTAAACTTGACTAAGCCCACGAAACACGGAATCGACCCAAATTGGTAGAGTTAGCAACCAAACTTAACGAAGGTGGCGGAAATGAACAGTAAAGTAATGGTAACCAGAATGAGATTTTTGTTGGTGATGGTAGGTTCCTTCGGTGACTCTTATTCTCAATCCGGCAGTACGTCCTCCCCGAGTGTGTGTTGGTGTTCTTCACTAAGCTCTAATGGCTTTTACAATGGTGGTGGTTGTTCTTGAGGAAAAGTAGTCATGTATGGGAGTGAGTGTCTTGTTGCCAAAGGACCCCTCACCCCTCAGCCGTCCCTTTCTATTTATACATATAAAATCAGGGTTATAAATATTTGCTAGGTTAAAAGTAAAATGACTATAAAGGTTATTACTTGTTTAAATATTCTATACTTTTCACGTGTATAGTATGTCCTTATTCATAAGAAATTATGTACTTTATAGGTCTCGAAATCCCATTTGTCCAAACGCCCATATCGGCAATGAACATTGGTTGTGCCTTCTAGTACAAGTGTCCCTTTCACATTGGTTGGTGCACCCATCTCGGCATCTTGGTCCTCGTCGATCTCGATACTACGATCGGTTGGTCATTGACACTATTTTCCTCTTTCATGGTTCACTTTCCATCTCATGGGTTTGCTTCGTGGGCTTGTTCGACTATTCGACCTAAGTAATGATCCCAAAATTATGCTCTCACAGGAGTCGAATAAGGCATTATCAAATTTTAACTCAGCAAGTCTTTGCTCGATGTTTAAAGACCAAATGAAAATTAAGAGTAAAATCAAGCAATATTAGGGGTAAAAAGAGAATCACCCTAATTATTAACCTCTTTTATTCTCTCCATTTCAACATTCATATCATACTTCACCCTATGTTTGGGAGTTTCAATTTGGAGAGAAAGTTTATTTGTTCTCTCGTTTAGAATTTTTTACGAGAAAATACGAGAGAAAAATAGAGAAAATTAATTAAAACTTTCTCTTTAAATCGTTCTCTCCAAATCAGAGAGAAGATAAATTTTTCTTAATAAAAACTTACTATACTAATAATTTTATCTTTAACTTTTAAAAAAAAAAAATTAATTTTATTCTTAAAATACATAACAAATCTTAAAAAAAATAATATTTTCTCTTAATTTTTTTTAACTCACAATCACCAACTTCTTAAACTCCCAAACAAAAAATAAAAATAAATTATTTTCCTCTCTCATTTTCTCTTCTTATTTTTTTTTTCTCTCTTCAACTCCCGAACACAACATCTGGATTTTTATTTGTTAATTTCCAAATAAAATAGATCCATGCCTTTTGACTTGAGATTAAAAACGCAACAAACACAAAAGACACCTTAACTACGTTTATTTCATCGCTTCACGGCCGCATCTCTCCCTGTCTTCCCATCCCTACAGCCGAACACGGGGTTTCAGTTGGAACCCTAAATCAGCTATTATTCCCTTTCTCCGGCTAAGTAAGTTCTCTCTTTTCAATTCAATTTTTTTCCAACGTTTTCGGCATTCTGATTTCCTCCTACTCTCTCGATCGTTAATTTCACAATTAATCTAGGTTTGATGTCAATAAGTCACCACACGCAGAGATCTAACACTAATGATAATAATAATAAAGTAAAGAACATTCAGAAAGTCATTATTTTTCCATCTAGAACAACTCGGTATAGCGTACGTTGTCATGTTTTGATGTATGTAATTCGTCCGATGAATAGTTGCTCTGTGTTTTCTCCAAATCCTTTTTTTTAGTTGAATTTCTTCAGCTTCTACAACTTCATATATATATTTTTTAAATCTCTAGTCTTGCCTGTAGTGAAATTTATTAGGAGTTGTTAATGGGTTACGTATTTCCCCCCAAATTTGAGGAAATTTTTTGGGCAAAAAGTCATATTTGGGGAGGTCTCAACGATAAACTACATTTTTCCCAAATGTTTCGAAAAGTTACAGGAACATTTGCTTCGAATGTGGTTTGAATTTCAGGGAATAAAAGTTATCTCAAAACAAAACAATCAAGATCTATTTTTGGAAGGGAGGGTTGCGGTAGGTTTCTATAGGATTTCAAATTTAAATTCAGGGATAAATATAGGGGGATTCGAGTTGCTCTAACACACTATCCTTGAGGGATCCTGAAATTGCCCTTGGTAGTGAAAAGGATAACCTAAGACTTGCTTAGTTGCTTTCGGTCTGATATGTTACCAGTTCCTGGTCCCTTTAGCCCATGGGAAATACTCCTTTTCAGTTACGGGATGAAACTTGTATCTGCTGCCATTGAGCTAACTTTAGTTTATATTAGGCACTCTTCTTCTCTTTGGTTTTGTGGTCTTTCTAGGGGTTTTTTCAGGAGCAAACACATGCTGTTCTGTTTGTTTTCATTAGTTTTGTGGTCTTTCTAGGATTTTTTAGGAGCGAGCACAAAATGCTGTGTTTGGCTGGCTTGGTCCTAATAATAATGGGTGAGACTTTGGGTGCCAAAGTTTACCATAATATGCGTTTGGGGTCCATTTTGGACAGATTCCATTAATTAAAAGAATCAGCCGTTAACTCCTTTAACTCTTGACCTTTTTTTGCCTATTTTACATTTTTACCCCTCAAATCAACATGATGTGTTTGAGGAAATTCCCTCCCCCCCCAAAGAAAAGAAAAAAAAAAAAAAAAACTGCCACTAGCAACCTAAGTACACAGTCGCACCACCACTTTTGGTTTTTCATATATGTGTGTGTGTGCATCTATACATGTATATATTTATGCATACAGAGTATGTGAGCTGAAAAGGGAAGAATGAGGCGGCATAATGGGGGCCAATGGTGATGGTGATTTTTTTGGTATGCTTCTCATGTGCATGGTGAAGGCGGTGTTGGGTCGGAAGGAGGTGGCATTAGGGGGCAAACACAGTGGTATTTATTTGGAATGCTTTGCTCATGGGTGGCGATGGTGGTGGGTTGGAAGGAGGTGGCAGAGAAGAAGAAGAAGATTGATGAACTTCCCGATTTTTGTTCCAATCTATACTTTCTTTAAGAATCACTCCTTCATTCTATGAAAATATTGCTTCAATGGCATGAAAAATGATTGGTTTTAGGGTTCATGATTTGGGGATTTTGTTTTCTCTTTCACTGCACACCGTACAATTTGCCCAAAAATGTCGGGTGTTCAACCCAACCCTTACGCATGAATTAAAGATGAAAACAAGGGGTAAAATAGGTAAATTGGTTCAAAAGTTAGAGGAGCTAACTTTTGAATCCTTTGAATAGTGGAATCCGTCCAAAATGAACCCCAAGCACATATGATGGTAAACTTTGGGATCCAAGGTCTAATTATGAAGAAGAAACGGCACCCGAAGTCTAAATCACCCTAAAATAAATGTTTTGTTCCATTGAACCAGTAGTGGTAAGTGGCAACCTGTGCCAATGGGTCTAATTTACCCCTGCACATGTTTCATCAATTCTTAACAGGACATCATTCTTCTAAACCCTGTCAGTTTTTATTCTCTATACATTCATCTCAACCATTAAAAAGCATCTTCAGTTATGTAATTAACTTTAAAGGTTTTCAAAGTGTTTTCAGCTTGTAGTGGTTTATTTACTCTTATACAGTTGCAATTTACGAACATTGTACCTTCCAAAAATATGAAGCCAATTACTCAACATATACAGTTTTCTTCTTTCATTTGGTTTTGATTTGGTATATTGACAAAGATGATAGATATTGAATTTGATTAATGGTTGATTAAAGTCATAAATTCTAGCATCTTTATGTAAAAGGAAATTTGGAAAAAAATTGTGTATAGTGTCAAGCATATATTGGACATAATTGAAACTTTGAAAATAAAAGTTGATTTGGACTACTGAGTTTCTTATACCTGGTTGGGTTGTTGGCTATGAAGCATGGACACTCTCTTTAAGGCCATGTGTTGGGCCCGACATGTTAGTTGGGGAGTGTCGTTTATTTTATTATTATTTTTAATCCCGACACGTTGGGAGGTATTTTAAACATTAAAACCTAAAAATGGGTCAAATATGAAATAACAAAAAATATTGAGGGTTCAAACAATAATAGATGATGTAGAACGGGAGCGGGCGGGAAGAAGGAAGAACACCGTCTTCAACCTTGGGCTCTTGATTTCAGAAGAACAAAACGAAAATTCATAGAATTTTCCGAGAACAAAGAGATTTCTCACATAATTTTTATTAATTCATAATTGGTTGGTTACAATGATATGAAATAAGCATTATTTATAATACTAAAAATCTAAAATCCTAAACCTACTTCAAATAAAAAAAATCCTCCACATAAGGAAATTGAGTTATTATAATCTAATAATATTTAAACCCTACCAAAACAAATATTCAAATTCAAAATTCAAAATTCAAATTTCAAAATTCAAAATTCAAAACTCAAAATTCAAAATTCAAAATTCAAAAAAAGACTATAAATAGAGAAATTATTTACCCTAATTAATAAAATAAAAATAAAATAATAATATGGCCTTCATTTCCATTGCTTCAATAGAAGAACTTAATAATAGAAGAAGTGAAATACAAATATCATATCTCCCGTAAAACCCTAGCCCCCAACTTCCTTATCGTCTTCGACTCTTCTCTCTAGTAAAAAGGTACCCTATTCTCCCTCACTATCTCCCCTCTCCCTCTCCCTCTACATATACATACATATGTATGTATAAATAAATATATATACATCTTCTTGAATTGATATTAATACAACTTTGTCTCTTTCTACACATGTATGTATAAATAAATCAATTTTGAAAATGAACAGTTGGTGATTCTGCATCATCAGTTGAGGTTGATGTAACTAAGCCACTTTGGGTATTTGAATTATTAATGCAATCTAGTTTAATTTTATTAAATTGTTAAATATCTATAATGTTTATTGCATATATATATAATTAATTAAGAACGTGTCCCTTCCACGTGTCGTGTCATACATTTTGGAAAAATTGCTTGTTGTGTTTGTGCTTCATAGGTTGCCAGTTTGTTTCAAAAACACATCGGGTGAACTGGTTCTTTATTGGGTCAATTGCAATTTGCAAAGCCAGTCAAACTATTAACAACAATGTTTTAAAAGGCGAAGGCGTAAGTTTAGGCGTTTGCTTGTTCAAAGGCGAAGTGTAAGCCTCAATGCAATGAGGCGTAAGCCTTTCGCGCAAAGGATTTTTATATTAGAAAAACAGAGAAATAATTATTAGTCATAAAAATGATTTTCTTTAATGTCAGATTTTTTAGTTCAAGGGGTAAAGTGTTAAATTAAATAACTTAAAGGTTATGTTGTAATTTATCAGAATTAAAACCTCTCCCCCTTAATAGAATCCAAACACCACACCCCATCCAAAATTATGGCTACTCTCTCTCTTCGTTCCTCTCTCTCTGTCTCTCTCCGTAAAAATCAAACGATTTCTCTCTCAAAACCCAAATCACACTCTATCCAACACAATCAAACCCAAATCAAGCCTTAATCAAGACTGCAAAGAGATTTCGGCTCAAATCGATGATTTCATTTACAATCTAGGGCTTGAAATTTGGTATGTGTTGCTTGGTTTCTCGTTGTAGTTGTTACTTGTTCAATCATTCGAGTTTGGGTCTTTCTCGTTGTAGTTGTTAGTTGTTACTTACTCAAATCGATGATTCCATCTACAATCTCGTTGTTCAATCGTTCTTCCTCTCCTCCCTTTGTTTTGAGTTTGGGTCTTTTAGATGTCGTGTTTAGTCTTTTAGGGTTTAGAATTGACGCCTTTTTTTTTATCACAAAAGGGCACAGCTTTGGACCTTTACGTCTAAAAAAATTGCACAAAAGACTTAAGCCTTAAACGCCTAGGTGCAGAAGGCGTACGCCCTACTCAAAAGGCGTAAGCCTAGTGTGCAGTTCGCTCTTCTCAAGAAGCTTTAGTGCGTTTTTGGCTTAAGGTGCAGCAATCTGAACGCCTTTTAAAACATTGATTAACAAAACTTGGTTTAAGCACGGTAGCGCATATGACAATTGGGTTTGCAGGATTTCAGATTTGTTTCTCCCCATGGACATTAGGGATGTTTGGATCAACTAGATAGGTATCTAAATGTATTAATGGACTAATAGGAAACCTACTCCATCTTCACATTATCACAGGAAACTTCTTTAGCCAATCCTATGCAGATGATCCAGCCACTCTACACGTTAAATAAAGAAATGGGACTCAAATAGAAGAGGTTGAGCCTGAAATGGATCCAGGTGGCTCTGATATAATGTTCAGCTGGTAAACCTCACAAATTTTTGATTTAAAAAAAAAAAGGCGAAGAGCACCCCTTGTGCTCCAAGAGATGCGAGTAGTCCTCTGTTTAAGAAGGTCTCGGAAATGTTTGAATGCTACTGCATGGAAAATGTTGAGGAACAAAGTTAGCTTGGTTTGTTGGGATATTTTTTTAAGTGTATGACCCGTGGAATAAATCATGATCCAATTTGGAAACTTAGCATGCTTATATATATTGGTTTTATAGGTTCGGAAAACAGCCTCCTCTCTCTGAACTTCAAATATAATAGAAGGTTGTGCCTGAATTTGAAACCAAGGTTGGATTTAGGATTTTTTGGAGGGGTGAGCTGATTTAGATACTCAATTAGGCTGGCTGGGCTGGAATTGGAAAGTTTACTTATTACATCACTGAAAAATTTGGGCTAGCCTACAGCCCCGGTTAGCCTAGGGCTGGATCCACCCTTGTCTGGAACAACATGCAGCAATGTAGAATGCGAAATGGTGTGTTTTCTAGCTGGTCATTGGTGGTGGATGAGGCACTCTCTATGTGTAGGGTTGGAAATTCTTGGGTGTAACTACGGGTCATGGACACTGTGCCTATGCATTGATGATGCTCTTAGGAGTTTTCATTTGCCTTTACACTTTAATCAAACCCACTTGGTAATATTTGAATTGTCCTAGGGTTGGGGGATTCAGTCTACATGTCCAACATCTGGCCTCTGATTATTACCACAAGAGCTCTGAATGATTTTTGCATATTTGGAAACACAAAAGAAAGAAAAGTAGAGAGATTTGTCAATCGAATCAGAGTGTTGCTAGTCTGGGTCACGAGGCTCCAAAACTATGAAGCCGAGGCTTGAACCAGACTACCAAACCCCTGGCCAAAAGATTTCTGGGTACTTAGTCACATCAACGTGGACAGTATTGTTGACATTTGGCACAGGTTTGTAGTTAGGAGTTGGAATATATGTTGCCGTCTTGCCGTCTGTGGCTATTTCACAATTTTAGATATTAGAATAGAGGGTTTGTAGGGCTGTGACATAGTTTGGATTATTGGAAGTACGCTTCTAGATTTAACGTGAAGAGAAGGGACATTTAAAAGTTTTATGAATTGCTTGTTTTTCGACAGCTCTAGGGGTTCAAAATTCGAAAAAATAATTTGAAGTGCTTGGCTTAGTGGTCAATTCTCCTGCTTGTTGCCATAATCACCGTTGGATCAGGACATTTGTATTTTAATCATGTTTTTTGATGTAATACATAATACACTCTTTTAATTAATATTACGAAACATTCAGTTGTTTGATGATTGATGCTTTCACTATATATGCGGGTTTATAAACATTTGGTGCATCATTATTACTGAACATCTTCCTAAATACTTTTAACCATGGTAACTTCATGTGGACATAATGTATTTGGTATGTTATGAGCATGATTTTTGCCCATGTGCTTGTTTCCCATTGTTGAGTTATGGTAAATCCTTAGTTAGGTAATTAAATCAATCAAGGACTCTTTCCATGTTTGAACCTTTTGGCTTGGCCTATAAATTTAGGTTATACTATTGTTTGCAAGGTGCAGTACAATTTTTTTCCTGTCTTCCTCATCTACAATCAAAGGTGAGTATGAGTTATATTGTTCATTCGGAAGTGCGAGAGAGGGAATGAACTCATATATATCTTAGCCAATGAGCAAGAGAGTTGGAGAGGTACAATCAAATGTGTTGAATTTATTTACCCAATTTAGTTAGGTCTGCATGCATTACTTTTCGAGATTAATGTATGTGACTTTATTCATGATCCTCCAATAGTGAATGTGCACAGAAATTAAAGTACCATGTATGCTAAGATCAAGGAAAAATATAATACTCCCTCCGTCCCAAATTGTTGGTCCCTCTTTCCTTTTTCGGATGTTCCAAAATAAATGTCCACTTTCCATAAAAGATAAATACATACCGATTTTGCCCTTTTGTACTTTCACTTTTCAAGTAAAAGTTTTGAATAAAGAAAAGGGTAAAAAGGAAAGTCAATGTAAATTATGCAAAAAGTGCAATGATGATGTTCGGTCCTTAATAAGTTGGATTTCCCAAAAGGGACCAGCAATTTGGGACGGAGGGAGTATTTTTGTTTTCTATGCAGATGTATCCAATTATTTTGACATCTTCTGAATCACCACAGCCGCATCCTATTGTTCCCATTATGTACTCCATAGCTTTTAGTTTAATCTTACCCTAGTGTGCTATATTTTCTTCTAGTCATCATTACTTTTATAAAAAGGTATTTGCTCATCGGTAAACTTCATTGTTTTATCTCTCACACATTTAGAGAAAACAACACTGCTGTGAATTTCCTTGCTAACCATTGGTGTTTGGAGAAAGTTGGTATTTTCTCTGACACAATCCATCAAGTTCCTACTGGTCTGAGAGGATTTATTAAAGTTGATAGGATGTACTAGAAATAAGAGAATGTAATATGTGCTGTGTAGTAATTGGAATTCAATATTGCTTATATCAATAATATTTTTAGGTGCGACTGCTCCGCTTTGATTTAAAAAACAAATAGAAAGAAAAATAGTATGTGCTCAACGTGTAGTTATTGCAAGTTAATGTTTCGATTCTGGGAGATATGATTTAGATGTTGGTTTAGAATATTGATTTTCTTGTACTCTCCTTCTCTCACACTCAACTAAGTATAGTTATAGACCATGCCATCTGGTAAGGTAAAACGAAAAAAGTTCTGTTGAAGGAACATAAAAAAAGGCTCGAGGAAATTGTTTGTTGTTACTTCACTGTCCACATTACAAATGACGTGGGCCCTCATCATTATCGGTGTTAAGAGTTGGTTGTTTATGGCGTGGCCACCATCTATGCTACAAGAACTCGGTGCCTAGGGCACCATCCATATTTGATAAAGTTTATCTAGGTACAACCATTGTTTATAACGTAGTGCGCTATTGTGTAAATTTTGAGGAAAACGCTAGATGCGCAGTCCAAATAGCGAAGTGCTCAGATAGCATGGCAATTTGCTGATGTGGCACGCTTTTTAGACCTATTGCGTGCTCGTTCTTCGCTATTAACTTAGAATCGTATGCTATTGTGAACTCCACTTACTGAAGACAAATTGCAACTTTTTATGGAATAGAAAGAGGCCATCCCTTCCTCCTCTTCTTTCTCCGTTTTCTTATTTTCTTTCCTCATTTTTATGCTTCAAAAGTTTTTCTGTATTGATTTTTATGATAATTGATTGATCGCTTTGTCATTAGAGGAGAGGAGAGTAGAGACAAAGTATTTCAGAAACTAGGGTAGATGAGGAAGAGAGAAGTTTGTTTGTTTGTAAAAGACGAGTCTAGAAACTAAAGAATTTAATTAGAATAGTGCTTGTGTTGATTAAAGTAAAGGGACTTAGAACTGAATGACACTGTCAAGAATCTTTGTTTCCTCATTTGAGGTTTACACCCGGACAACCTCTTGTCCAGAACTTTATTTCTCTAGTTATTTTTTAAAGATTAATTTTTCTTTATGTATTATTAAAAATTAACTACTAGATAAAAATCTGTTCATAAATATAATTAATTTATTAATAATATTATTAAATTTAATGTAATGAAATTTTTATTATAATCTAGTACAATAAAGTATTATAATTCGGAACTACAGTTATTTGAGTTGATTGCATTAATTTTATTGTACTTATTTTACTATTGTTCTTTATATTGGATTATTTTTATTTCTTTTAATTAAGTAAAACAAATGCTTGAATAGTTTACGCAAAAACACTGAGTTGCTTACTCTACGCTATCCTAGAACCAAAACGCAACAATGTACGCTATCGCAATTGAAAACACTGGTACAACCCATCCCAATGGCATTTATTAATGACTATTAGTTGTGTCTAAGACTATCCATGTTATTCATGCTTGACACTATCAGGGCGCTGGGGAGGAGTTGTCATTTCACTTGTGTTTTTGTTTTGCCTCAGGGTGTTGCCTACTCATTTTGAACCGAGGTTTTGGTGTGTGGCTGGTAACCTTCAAGCCGTTGCATTTCTAACAGTTAATAGTAGCCAGATGATTTTAAAGACAATGATCTCATTAGCTAGTAGCTACAGTAAATTCTAAATGCTACCCTAATTTTTCCTAGGGCTTTTTTTGGGTTACCCCCCCATTCTTAATAGGAAATTATATTTACCCCCCTTTTATGCTAATCATTTGACTTAGCCCCCTAGGAATTGACTGACCATTAACTCCGTCAAAAATTAGTGGGTTGACCATTTTGCCCCTTGTCTTTAATGCAACTGTTCATCTTCTTCCCTAAACCTTTCTCTCTCTAAACTTAACAAATTCACCTCTCCCTCTCTATCTAAACTCAAATCACTACAATCAAATCAAATACTATCCCCCTATGTCTCTCTCAAACAAATAACAAAAACTTGAAGAAATCCTAAAACACAAGTACCCAACGAATCCTCCACCACCATGGCAGTCATAGGTTGCAAAATTTGAAGAAATCTGATCTCCAATGTGGTTTTCTCTCTCCTCTCTTTCTGTAACTCCCTCTTTTTTCAATTCTTGCAAATCATTGATCCATAGAGTAATGAATTGGCCCCGCCGATGATGAGTGGTAACCTGCGGTGGGAGGTGATTAATTGGAGATGTTGGAATTGATGAGCGACGGAACTCTAACTGGGTGAACTCGGGCTGTGATAGCTCGATTTAGATCATGGATTTGAGCAATTTTTTAATTCTTCTTCTGTTTAATTTTCGACATAAAAGCCCTACACTTCTACGCTCTGTTTCTGTGCTTTCTTTCTCTATCTAGAAATTTATGTTTTAAATTTCGATAGCGTAACGTGTTGCGTTTTGGTTCCGGAATCGCGTAGTGCTCATAAATTGCGTAATAGCATAAGCAATTCGTAAAATGAATAGTGTAATAATAAAAAAATTAAAAATAATATTATACTAAAGAACACTAATAAAAATCCATTAAAAGACTTCAAATAACCAAAATATAAAGAGTAGCTTTGTTTCACCCCCTCTGTCCAGTTTCATTTGAACTTCCAACAAAAAGTAGCTTTGTTCCAGACTTCCAGTGTAGAAGAGAGTTCAATAGAGGAGAGAAGAACGGAGAAAAACATGGAAGAGAGAAGAACGGAGAAGAAGTTCATTCAAGTGAGAAGAACGGCTGCTGGAGGAGAGAAAAGAAGGCTAGGGTTCCTTTTTCCCCTTTTATTTTTTTTATGTTGGTGGTCCCAAATAGCCGTGAGTAATTTAGCAATAGCGTGAATTTAGCATAAAATAGCGTGCCACATCATCAAATTTCGTAAGCAATTTGGATAAAAAGTAACTGGAGCAACGCTATGATTTTTAGGCAGAAAAATTGCTATTGTGTGCAATTGCTTTTCAAAACACTTGTAGAAATCAATTTTTGTGCTTTGTTGCAAAAGAGACATTTGAGCTGTGTTTTTAACTAATTTGAACTATCAATTTGAACACAGAGTAAAGAGCTTTCAACTCTAGAAGTATATGAATTAAACCCATTTTACCAATTTGCAAATTTTAAAGTGGGTTTGGTATCGTTTGGTATGTTGAAGTTTCATTTCTCCAAATTTTACACATCGGAGAGAAGATTTCTTCAAATTTGCAATCCATGGCCACCATGGTGGTGGAGGATTCGTGGGTACTTGTGTTTTAGAGTGAGGAATTGTGTGTTTGGAGGATTTATTGGGTTTTAGAGAGAGAAAAAAGAGGTAGAGGAAGAGTGTAGGTATAGAATTAATTATGATTAGAGAGAAACAAAGAGGGGTTTTTGGGTATTTGATGTTGAATGTGAATTTTTTTACATAATTTGTGTGTAATTGGTGGTGGATTTGTTGCAAGTTTAGATAGAGAGTAATGGGAGTCAAGGTTAAGGTTTGGGTTTTTAGAAAGTAAGAGAGATTTAGTGGAGCAATGAGGAAAAATGAGAGAGAGAGAGAGAGAGAGAGAGAGTCAAACGGGTCTCCCATGGTGGTAGAGAAAAGGTTGAAGAAGGAAGGTGTTTGGTTGCAAGACTTGAGGATTAGAGGTTTGGTCAACTTGCACAGAATTTAGACGGAGTCTGCGGTCCGTTAAATCCTGGGGGTTAAGTCAAAGGATTAACAAAATAGGGGGCAACTTTAATTTTCTATTAAGAATAGGGGGCAACTCAAAAAGCCCCTTTTCCTATAGATTTCAGTGTGAATGTAAAATATACAATGAGTTCTGCTTGCGCGGCAATGTATCTTGCATCAAAGAAGCTGAATTAGAAATATAATATTACTGTAGAACACTGTGAAGCACTTGTGGCCTGGATTAGAGTGTCTTCTTTTATTCTCTTTAATGTAATCTTTTCAATTTTTCTGAAAAACATATGCAGGTTATTCAAGGCCACAGGCAAAAGGAAATACTAAAATATCATAGGCTGGCCATAAGCCCCAGAGAACAAGGGGACCACATGACAGCCTAGAGAACTAGATACAACCGTATCTTAAAAAAGGACCAAAATACAACAGAATCAACACCTGAAATAATTTGTTAGACCTTTCTGAAAACGATGTCTTTTTGTTTTTCCCCAGTCACAAACTTCTTTTTTTACCAAAAATCTAGGTCTGACAGTATATTGTTGGGTAACATATACTCAGAAACCCAACAGAGGGGAGGACTATGAAAGCATCTATGGTATATGAATGGGAGTTATGCGAAAAGATTAACTACAAGAAATAACAAGATGTTGCCTCATTTTGTTGCAAAATATGTTCACTTGTTCAGAATTTTTTTTGGCTAGGCTAGTATTGCGCTCCCCTCCCCCTCACCCACGCACAAGCCTTGTTGTTAGTGAACAGTGTTATTAGACATTGTTTAAAGAATCTATTGTTTTTGTGTTTGAAGGCACAACATAAAGCTAAGATTTAGTCATTAAGTTGGTTTGTAAATTTGGACCTTTTCTTATATGTAGTAGATTGAATATTAAAGCTATGCGTCAACATTCTTGGACGAAGGTGGACAGTTCTCCTTTTGCATAAGCATAAGTTTGCAGACAACAAAACTGTACTTCTAATTTGATGGTTCCACTTTGCTAATGAATATTCTAAAAAATTATTGCAGACTTTGATTCATCCATTGTACGTTAAATTGGACCACTGATATAGCATAATAGAGGAAATAAGCTTGAGAAAATAAAATCAATTTTACAAACCACCTCAATTTTATTTTGGTAATGTAACTTCTTTGGGTCTCTTAGTCTTGCTGACTGAAATGTTCACTTTTCTTGTGTTTACAATTTGCTTCAGAGGAATCGACCTTAATTTAGCTGACATTTTGTTTTTTGTGATGTTAAGACCAATTCTATATAGGAGATCAGATCGAGATACAGGTGGGCACACTGAATCAAGGATCAAGGCGTAGCTTGGAGGTACTCTTGTAAGTGAGAAACTGGCATTGGCCTTTGAAAGTCTTTGCAAACCCAGGTACAATTTTGGCCCTCTTGAAAAACCATTTTATTGTAGTCAGTAGACAAAAGCAAAGTTTTTGGTGCGTGTTAACCCAGTACTTGCCCTAAAATCAACCGTTTCTTCCACATGACACGTGCGTTTTTACTCGTCTAAATACGACCATTTCAAGACCCATAGGCTAGTTATTGTGCAGGTCATAGGTTCGATTCTCCCCATCCCCATCCCCATCCTCTTCCCCTCACTTCCGACTCCACGGACCTTTCCCTGTGATGCATCACTTGCATTAGAACAAGGAAGAGAAACAGGAAATAAGAAAAAAAAGAGCAACCATTTCAGGTCAGGATGTACATAGCTAGAGATTTGGGATTCAAATTTTCTGTTATGAAGTGATTCTACTCCAGATTTTCAGAAAGTAAAAAAAAAAGAATATCTACTTCTGCCCGCTGTTGTTAAAGGCACACCTTGGCGCAGACCCGGGGTAGTTTCCCAAGTGGTAAAGGAGTTAGTTTCCAACCCCACGGTCATGAGTTCGAGCCCTCCCCCTCCCCTTTAAGCTTGAATACCCGGGTCTATCCAGTATCGCTGCGCAATGACGCGTATTAAAAAAAGAAAAGAAAAAAGGAAAGGCGCACCTGGGGCCAACATCTCCTGGAGCCTAAGTGCAAGGCACGGATCATTGAAAAATATATCTATAATCATAATTTATAGCAACCTCAACAATTTCATATCTAGAGCAGGAAAAACAATCCCAAAATTATGCATACAGTGTAAAACTCTCTTAAATTTTGTTTAACCACTAAATCAGTTCAACCCAACAACTGCAGGTAAAAGTAAAACTGGACCAAGCCTAGCCCCTTGTATGATCTCTGTGTATTTATATATTAGTAGGTGTCTGCTAGTTAATAGTCTGAATGCTAAAATAGAAAATATGATTGCTGAAATATGTTTTTCCTTTTTGTTTGAAATGCATTTAAACACAAAACATTTTAAAAACATATTTTGTCGGGGAAGGGAACCGTGGACCGAACTGAACCGACCAGAGAGTTGTTAAGTTGGGATCAGCCTATTCTGGTCCCTTTTCGGATTGGTTTTTGTTCTAAGACCTAATTAAGTTCTAGTTTTCCCTTGATCCGACCCAACCTGAGCTATCCTAGGGATCAGGGAAAAGGGTTGTATTAGATTACATTGGCTCTCTCCCCCCAGAGTCTAACTTCCGCTTCTTTTCTTCCTGCACAAGAAGCAACAAAAGTAATCGAGGGTGTAAAAACCTAAATTTAAATATAATATGGAGTTTATATCAATGTTCTATAAATCGTAAATTGGACCTAGATCGGCGAGGAGGGGATTCAGGATTTTTGGAGAAATCGGAAAAAAAATCGGGGATTAATCGGCAAACTCATAATTTGAAAAATCGGAAATTAAATAAATATAATAACATTTCTATACTCAAATAGTTTTCAAAATAAAATAATACTAATAAAATATAATATATCTTTCAAATAAACATTAATTTTTTAACATTCAAGTAATAAAATATGCATACCTAAAATTTAAGGGATGCTTTTATAAAATATAAAACTTATAATGGATCAACATAAAATAACTTAAAATATTAGGGTTGAATATAAAAATTAAAAAATAAGCATAAAAGGAATTGAGTCTCATTCTCTCCCACTCGTTGAAACCTAAGCCCACCGCCCACCACCCGTTCTTCTGCTTCTTCTTCAATGAGCTTTCTTCTTCTTCTTCAACGAGCCTCCTCCTTCATTTTCTTCAACTTCTTCAACGAGCTGCTGCTTCTTCTCCGTTTCCCCATTTTTTTTCCAATTTTGGTCCGATTTTGGCCGATTTTGGTCCGATTTTCCCAACCGATTCATGAAAATCGAATCGGGTAACTCCCGATTTCCGATTTCTGGCTGATTTATCGGCAAAAAATCCCAATTTTTAGAACACTGGTTTATGTATAAATCTTGGAGGAGTTACAATTCATTATATCAAGATTCTTATTTTGTATAATTTATTATTATAAAAGATTAATAAACCTTTTGAAAATAGTTAATTATGTTGAAAAAATTTCCTATACCTATGTGTCTTTTACGGAGAATCCTTTATTGAGAAAACTCTCCAATCTAAATTATTAGACTTAACTCCCTATTTTTAAAGGCTTTTGTATTCCTATTTTTGAATGAAAATGCCCCTCATCTCAAGAACTTTGGCTCCTCTGCATTACCCAATTGGGTCTTTGAGTGCTAAATAGATGAGTTTTTCCATTAAACTTGGTGGAGATGATCTCTATAATAAGTAGATAATCTCCGCAAAATAACCCAAGGAGTTGATACTTTTCTCCGATGCGTGAAACTTTTCTGGCCACTGGGGGCCTCCCGGTCGAGCAACTAAGGCCTCATGGGATTAGTGGGGGAGGGGCCTCGATACCCATAGTTATAAAAAAAAAGAGTAGATAATCTCCACAAGATATCATCAGAAGATTCAATGTAGAAGTGAGATGTCGTCTACTATTTCAGTTGACGAAAATGAACATATATATCAAATTTTTATTACACCCACTTTCGCTTAAATTAATGGATGAAATTTTGGAGTTGATCTCCTCATACATGATTATCTTCACCAAGTTTTGTAAAATGATTCGCCAAGTAAATATTGAACCAAACGGTAATGAAGAAGTGCCAAGTCCAAAGACTCTTTAGTTAACACGGGAAAAAAAAAAATCTAACTAAAGGAATCTACTGTACACGAATATGTTTATATATATTGCATTCTTCCTCTCTCTAAAATAATTGTTGAATCAGCTTCACGCAAGTAAATATTTATATATATAGATGCGTATATTTTTATATGGGAAAGTTTAGATTACACCAATGTAAGATTAGGGAGTTTTGCACCAGTTCATAAATATTTCTAATATTCAAACTTCTTCAGTTCAACTGTTGGATAAGGTAGTTTTAATTTGTTTATCAATTATGCAATGTTTCAAATCAGTAAGATATTTTGAACAATTTATCAGTTTATATGCTTAGTTTTACGTAATTTTAAAAGGCTCATAATTTAATATATAACATGATAAATACTTGCGCATTTTCGATTAATTTAATTTTTATTTCATGTTTTTTTGCTATATAATAATTATTTAATTTAACAGTTAGATTGATGAATTATGAAGTTGAAAACAACTTATTTACTTGTGTAAAACCGCTCTTTTACACCAGCTAGGCGTAAGTTGAATCAAGCTACATGATTCAAAACTGAATAAACTTCACGCAAATTTTAATTTGTCAGCGAGAGAGTACCACAATCCTTGGCCGTGTACGCTACTTATTATTTTATAAACATTGTTTATTTAATTTCCTTGTATCTGAACAACACACCCATTATTTTATAAACATTGTTTATTTAATTTATTTAAATCTGAACAACACACGTATAACCCACATTCCCTAGCAGCATTTCAAAACTCATACTGAAATTCCTTTATTTTCTGCCTGCAAAAAATATATGCTACCGATTGTCTGATTCTAATCAATTACGTAATCTTGGGTTTCATTTTCCATT
Source organism: Lonicera japonica (assembly GCA_021464415.1). Lineage (NCBI taxonomy): Eukaryota > Viridiplantae > Streptophyta > Magnoliopsida > Dipsacales > Caprifoliaceae > Lonicera > Lonicera japonica. Next base: position 51,691,396 of record CM038471.1, read on the forward strand.
CGTTTCTATTTTGAGTTAATTTGGATTGAAATTGCAGTTGATTTGTGCTTCACTTCGATTTGATATAGGTTGCATTTCAGTTTGATTTGTATTAGATTTTGATTTTCCTTCAATTTGATTAGCATTAGATCGTGGTCTTTTCCCAAAAAGACCATATTTCTTAAAATAAATTATTGAGATGAGGAGAGGGGTTCTCCCAGTGGTAGGCAATCTCTATACTTGTTTTGAGGTCAAAGGTTCGACTCATGGGGGTGGGAGACGGGGTCTTCTTTGTTTGTAATGTTAAGGTAGAGATTTAGACCTTCCTTCATTTTAAAATAAATTATTGAAGTAATATTTAATGTATAGTCTTAATCAAAATTTATTCCTGTGCCAAATATGATACTTCTTCCGGGTATGGTATGTCCTTAAGCTAGTACTAAGGATGTGTTTATCGCACGAGATTAGAAGCAGTATTGGGTTAATTAATCTTATCAGTGTTTGTTATTAGAAAGGAGATGATAAATAAAGGGTGGTGTTATTTACACCCCCCAAATCTGTCACAAACATCCGTTCCAAAATTTAACTAAAAACACATTTTAACACCACTTTATTTGTTACAAATACTCCCCTCCATTACCTGATATTAAGTGAGTGCTTAACAACAAACTCTCCTCGTGTAAACCGAATTTGTGTAAGTGGACTCACCTCTCATTAGGTGATCTTTATTTGAAAAACACTTCAATAATCCATTGTTGAGTCATTACAAACAAACTCTCCTCAAGTGGGGCAAGAGTGTGTATCTACACTCACCTCTCATTAAGCAATAGGGGTGTTTTCGGTTTCAGTCAGGGTAGAAACTAAGGTACTCCGAACCCAAACCAAATGTAAAAATTCGGTTTTGGTTTGGTTCAGTTTTGATTTCTAAATCTTCGAAACCTAAACTCGAACCAAACTTTTTGGTTCGGTTTTATTCGATTTTGACATATGCTTTTTTTTTCTTTTCCTTTTTTCTAAATCAATTTAACATAACAATATAATACTAATAATAATGTAAGAATTATTCATATTCGTATTCAAATTAAAATTAATATTTTTTTAGAAATAAGGAGCAAACTTATAGATATTATGTTTTTTGTTTAATTACAATTTTATTTGTATATTTACAAGAATAAAACACATTCAATGAAATGATGGATTATCTTACCATCATGTATGTGATAAAAATATCTTATTATTGTGTAGTTAATTCAATAATAAGGGTATGCGTTAATGAATTTTTTTTTTTTTAAGATTATCACAGTATGCAATTAATAAGGAACATATTCTTATAAAATGAATTCTTTTTTTGTATTATAGTATAATTAACGTGTGTCCTTAGAGTATATATTAACATTTTTTTTCTTATACATAGTTCTGTTCGGTTCAGTTTACTTCGGTTTTGGACTAGCTTGCCCCAAACTCAAACGAAAATTTTCGGTTTCGGTTTTCTCGTTTTTGGTTTCGGTTTTTTTCGGTTCGGGGTTTTACATATCGGTCTGAATTGGTTTGGTCCTTTGTTTTAGTTTTCGAAATGGCCTTAACACTCCTATTAGGCGAGTCTTAGGGGGTGTTAATGAATATAAATTTACCTTTTGGTGTGTTTGTGACAAAAATGGTGGGTAACGCCGCCCTAAATAAATCTTATCATGTGTTTGGCACACAAGGATGTATAAGATATTTTAATCATATCCCGCGTTTGGTGCAATACGAGACTGTATTGCACTTAGGATTATCATTTTATTCCTTTAGAACCAGATAATTATATACCACCCTTATAGGTGGTATTATTTTATCCCATAGTTATCGGATAACAAAATGAATATAAAAATTAATTTTTAATTAATTTCTTTTTTTGATATTTTTCTTTATGCCTTTTAAATAATCAAATTTATTAATGTAATTTTCCAACCATCCAAAATCATAGTAACTCAACTAATAAAATTCATTTCTTGTATAATATGATATATATATTTATTTATTATTAAATGGAAGTATTTATAAGAAACTTTAATTTTAGAAAAAATGAGTAACATTATAACTTGAAACTGTACTTAATGCATAGTTTGTAAATATTGTATGTAATATATAACTTTTCTACTAATATTTTTTTTTTACGAAACTTATTTATAAATAGAAGAATCGCATTAGATAAAAAAAAATTTGTGGATAACAATTGCATATATTTTTAAAAGAAAAACAAGTTGTATTATATAATATTTAGACTTGTAATTCGGAATTCTATCAAATGAAAACTTTATTAAATCTTTATCCCACTAGTCTTTATCTTATCCAATCCTGCTTAATCCTTATCCGGCTGATTCCTTTCCTATCCTATTTCATATAATTCTTATCCGACTAATTTTGACTTTTATCCTGTCCGGCCTTTATCTTATCCTATCATACTTTTTTATCCGGTGCGTCAAACGCACCCTAATAGTATGATTTTTTTTTTTTCGAGATCAGTACTAACAATAATTTTATCAACCGATTAACGGAAAAAATAAATCTGAATGTTTTAAAAATTTTGTTTAGGCATTTTAGAAACGGGAAAGTATAGATAAACGAGGAAGTATGTTTTAATTAGGAATCTAATTCTAAAGGAAATATAGATAACGTGTGACCGAATTCAAAATCAACCTACTTTTTCCTTTTTTGAGATGGACTTCCAATCCAATATAAAAAGAAACTACATATAAATCCAATATAAACTAAAAGTTGGAGATCGACTATACATTGAACGTGTGTATATATATTTTCGATCACCCTGACCCAGTTTCCCCAATACATCAACAGGTATATCATAGAGTTTGTTCTGATTTCGTCTACCTGCCTATCCTCCTTGTACTAACTTCAATCATCATTGTTTTGTTCATACTCAGATCGAGATAATAATAATTTGTTCTATATGGAGAAGGTTGAAAGTAATGCAGATCGTTTATTCGTGCGGAATTTCCCCCTTGAAATTTCGCCGCGTACGGCTGCTGCGGTTGATGCAGGGAGGGTATCTGCAAATTGGATCAGAACTGAATTTATTCCGAAGGTCAGAGGTAGTAAAATATCGAACGAAAACATCAAGGAGATTGATAGCCACGATCTATACGGTGGAGGCGCATCCCTCTGATTTATTCTCCATGTATGCGAAAAACAAAGACTTATTAGACCATTACGTTCACTTGGTCACCACTCCACCTGCTAGTAGTTTTGACGAAAACGGTAACACTGGTCCGTGGACACTTCTCGAGTATAGTTTTGGCACTCGTGAACCTGTGGAAGATCCCCGTCTTGGAAATCAAGTTGTTGGGTATAAGAAATTCTATATGTATGATGATGATTCTAGCCGAGGTGAACATTATGGGTGGTTCATGACTGAATACTCTACTCTACAACCTCCGCTGGTAATCTCTCTCTCTGAATATATATATATATATTGCAATTATAAATGTTGAATGTTAAATTGACTAACAATTAACTTTCCAAATACAGGAACCGTCATTGAATTCTGTGCTTTGCAAAATTGAGAAGATCGAGTTTATGGATGGAGTAGTAGAAGAAGAACCGTGGGAGGAGGAGGGGGAGTTGGACGCGGAGTCTGCAAAGTCGGCGGAGGCAGCTGCAGATGCTGCTGCGGCTGCTCGGGCTGCCTAGCTAAGAATATTTTTTTCTTGACATGGGTTTCCTGTGTTCTTCGCCAAATTACTATTGCTTTTATTATTATTATTATTATTATTATTATTATTATTATTATTATTATTGTCATCGGTGGATGTTATTGTTTTTTTTTAATTGTCCACGTTAGATGGATATTATTATTATGGCTACTTCTTACTCGTATAACCGTAAGTTATGAATCTCAGTAAATCTTAATATATGTACGGAAGATTCTCGTCACTAATCATGTTAATTTATTTATTTTTTGTTAATTTGCTGATCACTCGTATTCTCCCCCTCCCCCTCTCCGGCTCTTACTCTTCTTTTAAGAGAGCTGATTTTAATAATTTTTCTGTGATTGTACATTAATCCCTTCCCCTGTAATTTTTTGTTGGATGTCAGTATTCTTAGTAGTATGATTTTAATAATTTCACTTCAAGAATACTTGAATTGTCTGTAATTTTGAGAATTCTCGCTCTCTCCCTCTCTACTTGATATTGGTATTTTTATAAGGAATCATAATTAATTGTCCAGATTTGTAATAGTGATTATTTTCCAACAAAAAAAATATTGAAAAAAGTCCTAACATACATTAAAAAAGATACACTGATACGCATACGCCTACAAGAGTTTGCCCTTTAATTTTTTGGTACTTTTTAATATCTTCAAAACTAAACTAGAGTACGACAATTCTAATTAAAAATGCTATGCGGCCCCACAATACTATCAAATTAATCGTTATAATTGAAATGAATCCGAATTACACATTGTATTAAAATTTAAGATATAGAATGTTTCAAAAAAAAATAAAAAATAAAAAATAGGATATAGAAATTCCGAAACTAACGATTAGATGACATATATTTGTAATATGCACCTTGAAAATTTATAAGGTATTGGAGTTTTTTTAACAAAAAGAAAAGATAGGTCTAACTCTTCCATTTAATTGTAATAACGAAAATTTCTCCCAAACACTTTCAGTGGAACTTAAACCTACCATCTCTTCTAGGACTGAGTCAAACTATTTTTTTTAATATATAAAGGCGCTAATAATACATCACAACTTTTTTCTATACAAAACAATTTTTTCTCATATAGTTATTAATTTACAACCACAACTACAGTAAGAGCGGACATACAACTACCATAATGAGGGTGTATAGTTAATTTTATACACTCAATAAGTAAATACACTTGTTATTCGACCACGGGAGAAGGGCACTTAATAAGTAGATACACTTGTTATTCGACTACGGGGACTACGGGAGGAGGGGCACTAGCATAGTTAGAAAGGATCACTTGTATATTTTACCCTCAATTTCCTAGCCACGTACTTGAGGAAAGGGAAAGGAATCGGAGTTCCCATGGTTTGAACCACAGTGGAGGGTGGAGAAATCTATCCCTTACCAACTTTACTAGCTAGCACCCAGGTATATTCTTGTTTTATTTTAATGGCATGCAACTTAATCACTTTAATTAAAAACAGTTTAGTTTAAGTATAAAAAATAAATATACCTTGTTTTACTTTGGGTGATTTTGTTTCTATCCACCAAATCTTACGGTTAATATGCGTTGTTAAGTTAATCCGCATTACCTATAAAGTTAATCCGCGAGCGTGAATAAACTGACAAAAAATATTATAAATTTAATTTTATAAATATTATTTTAAATAATAATTTAATACTAAAATATCCACTAAATTAATAAGTTCAACCACTTTATAAATTTAGATACTAGTATTAAACAATAAGTGAATTTTAATTGACTTTAAAGTAAAATAACACAACAAAAAATTAACCTAGCCTCCTTTCTCACCCTCACCGTCCTTCTTTCCCAACCCCCACCACGCCCACCCACCAGCCTCCTTCTTCTCCACCGTCTCCTCCATCTATAATTTTATAAATATTACTTTAAAGTAAGAGTCTATGTCTAACTTTTTCATTGTTAAGAATGCCTTAATTTAAAGATAATCGATATTCAAAATAAAATATTTCATAAATTAGAATTGTTGAATCCTATGCACCCAAGATCACAAAAGCAACGGATTATGATTTTGATTAGCAGCCTCATATGTTTTGATTTCATATATATATATATAATACATCACTCAAAATCCATGATTCTTACACATCTATATAAATATATATACAAACATATATATGTGGCAGTGCACTACCATTAATGTTGATGCAGGGCACTATCGGCTAATGAGGGCCGAATTGTTTCTAAAATACTCGGCTAATGAGGACGGCAAAAATGCTAAACAACCAAGCCATCTTTTATTCGGTTGCTGTCAACCGAGCAACCCACTCGGTCAATTACAACCGAATTAGGTGCCTCAGGCTCGGTCAATGTTAACCGAATTAGTGTACTATCATTTTTTTTAGTTGAGATGAAAGTCTAAATTTTTCATTTAAGGTGAAAATTGGGTAGAGTCTAATTGAAGAAGTGATATCTAATTATATAGATGATCTCCATACAATCTCAATTAAAAATGATACTTGTCCATACGTAATTGATTATTTATACACAAAGTTATTTAGACTAGGAATCATATTTAAATTAGGAATCATATTTAATTTAGGAATGATATTTAAATTAAGAATGATATTTAATTTAGGAATCATATTTAAAAAGGAGTCATATTTAGATTAAGAATCATATTTAAATTAGGAATCTTAATTAAAATGGAATCTAAATTTATATAATTATAATTTAATTTTAATTGGTGGATATACTTACTAATTTTAAAAAAGGTAATATTGTGAAATTGTGTTTAAAATTTCCATGATTTAAGGGTGGATTAAATGCAAGATTTGGTGGATAGAAACAAAATCACCCTTTACTTTAATGGCATGCAACTTAATCACTTTAAAAACAGTTTAGTTTAAGTATAAAAAATAAATTTAAAAACAGTTTAAGTATAGAAAATTAAATTTGAAATACGGTACTAACTTGAATATTCCCATTGGACAGACAAGAAGAAATAAAATTGGCTTGTGTTACCAGAGTCCAAGTATCTTAGTGAAAGTTTTGGTACTTCAATAGTTTAATATTTAGTGTTACTACAATATTTTTTTTTTAAAAATTTTAGATTAAAATAATATTTTTGACATAAGTAATTTTGTATATACCTTTTTTTATTTTTTTATTTTCTATGATGTCATATAAATTTAAAAATTACAAAACAACAATGAATTACTGCTTATGTGATTTTTATTTTTATTTTTTGAAAGCAACGATAGTAGTTTCAACAACTAGTTTTCAGAAAGACCCTATTAAACTTGGTAACTCGGCATATTCTACTTTTTTTCTTTTAATAGCAGTATAAGGATTAGGGGTGGATCTAAGGGGCACAGAGCGGGTTTCGGCACAGGAAATTTTTTTGAAAAACCTACTGGCACTTGTAAAAAAAATAAAAATAAATTTAGTTTAAGTCCATCCCTTTGCTAAGTTTTAGTCATCCCTTAGCCTAACTTAAATATCTATTAGCTAGAGTCTGTAATAGATGAATTCAAATAAAAACTCGTCGAGCTCAACTTTGTTAAATACTTTTCATTATATATGAATTCAACTGTTTAAGTTATGCAATTATTTTTTTTTCACTATATAGTTATACTTTTAATAAAAAAAAATTATGATTTTTTTATTTATTACTATTAGCCCACCCCTCAAAAAAATTTTGGGTCCGCCTTTGATAAGGATACATTTAACTAAAATAAAAATACTAAATAGATAGTAGGGTTTACTATCTATATATTGTGGTTATGGTCCTCAGATCGCACGTACGTATTCTATCTATGTTGAGTCATCATCATCACAGAGAGCATAGAGAAGGCATAAAGGATTCTCTAAAGAAATACGTATAGATCTGGAAGGCCAATCACTCGGCTACAAACACACGCTATGGATTCAGGTACGCTTCCGCATATTAATCTTTTGATTCTTGATGATACGGCATGAACGATCCTAGGGTTTATACTTATTTAGAACCAACAAGATCTAACACTCTTCTCAATTTCGCTGTGCAAATTCCTTCGTTTTTGTTATGTTTTCTCCTCTCCTCTTATTCTACTATTTATATCTCCTCTTCATTCACATCTCTTCCTTCACCCATTGAACTTTTGTTTTTCTATTGCCAGCCAATCAAAAATTATAAGGCCCCTTTTCTCCTCTCTTCTTTGGTTTTGTTGAATCTAACTTTATTACTGAGGTATGATTTATATTTGTATTTAATTTCATTGATATTCAATGTGGTTTGATTATTTTCCATTGATACCTTTACAATTCTAATATGCATGCCGCATGTTTGATGAAATGCCATAGTTAGAGGAAATTCAATATGAAAATAGTAAAAGTTTCCATTCTTTTCTCCTTCTACTTTTAATTCCTTTATTTGTTTCTCCTAAATTTACTTTAAGTCATGTTATAGTCGAAAATAATAAACAAATTAAAATAATATTTGCTCGCTTACATTTTGTTTCCACAATCAATGCCGAAAACCTTAGAGGTAGTGGATGCCCAATTAAGTAGTTTGCAATTATCGTTTTAATACTTACTTATATATATAAGTTTGCAAAAGGTGAAATAAGTAGTTGGCAATTATCGTTTTAATACTTAATTATATAATTTTGAAAAAGGTGAAATTTATCTTTAGTATTTTTGTATCATTCGAGTATGAAACTGAATTGTGCAATTTTTTTTTAATGTGATGTTACTAATGATATATGAGATGCAGAATATGTTATCCTAATTGCCTGTACCCATTAAATTTGCTGTTTCTTTCTTTATTTCATTTGCATCCCCATAATTTTGGTGTTTCAATTTTCTTAGTATCTTCTTATTTGATTCCATTGCTTCTATGTTCATATAATTAATTAGGTCTCCATTAGTTATTTTCCTCCTTCAAATAGAGCCTCAGTGTTTACATATGACTTCTCAATGTTCTCTTAGGTAACTATTGTCAAATTATTGTTTGCCTTTTCTTCTATCTGCTCTATGCATTCACAAATCTTAAGGCCAAAGTGGGTAATACCGACACCAGATTCTCCTTTGGCATGGGCTTTTGGTTTTTGTTTAATTTAATTTTTCTTGATATTTAACAATATTTGTTCTCATGTAAGTTAAAAATATAAGTTCGAATTATAAGTTGACAAGCTGCATTGTGGAAATGGCCCTGACCAAAAATTGGTAAGAAGGTAAATATAGTTCGAATTGGTCCGGATAGGAATGCATTTTAGTGTTCTAATGTTCTTTCCTTTATTAAATTAATTTTTGATGTGTTTATTTTAAATAATTGGCCACAAGAATGATCACTTGATGTTGAATTGTATATATAATTACGCCGTCTTAAATCTATAATAACAACTTTTCTGTTTTAGATGTCTCAAGTTAATAATGCCAATTCTCTTTGGCAACATAATTATTGTATCAAAATCTCACAATAGAAAATAAGTTATAATCTTGATAATTAACTCTGTTGACTTTGTGTCCCTTAAAGAGACCAAAGTCAATGTAAGAGTATCGATTTGAATAATTCTTATACCTATTGGTTGATGAAATTAAAAAAACTTAGGTGAATCCTTGAAAGGATTTATAAAAAAACCTCCTCCATAGTACATCAACCAACAGATTTTTCCTTGAACAAGATAAACCTTAATATTACGCTAGGGTTCAAATCCATGCTTTAACCATGGTGGGCAACTTTCCCCCTTCACCTTGCCATTGCTCCAACGGAACAAAAAAAATCCACTGATTTGGTAACATAAGTGATCATGTTGGAATTGTATACATAAAGTTACGACGTGGTACTTGGATTAGTTATTACCTAAACCTACTACATAATTTTTATTGTTGCAGAAAATTAATTATGTTATAGACAAGGGAAAGTAAAACGCATAGAAGAATTTTGTAGCGTGATGATTTTTGAAACATGAAGTATCTCTTTCTTTCTTTTTACTCCCAATAATTATTTTGAATTGTTTTGTGTCAATTCAATTTTATTATTGTGTATCTATTTTTTTTGTCAATATATTGTGTATCTAATTCATTCATGTATGATGTGGTGAAAAATTACCTGCATACTTTTTTGTATTATTGCATCAAAGAATAATTTATACACACGTTGTTTTAGATTAAATATGTTCTGACGAGTTCAAAGGATTGACGTATATGATTACTAAGCTCAAAAACCAGTCTTGAAAGATTTCCTGGATGTTCCTATCTTAGATTTCATGTCTTTTTACCATGTTGCTTTTAATTAAAGAGGATTATTAAAGTTACTCATAGTGTGCCTTATGAAAAAATATTGACATTTAAACATTTTATTTGCAGATGCTTTAACTTTTGGATTTGCGACCTAACAATACCGAAAAGACGAAAATTGCACCTTCTTTTTTCGGGGTTTCTTGCCTTTTCTCTTAATTTTTTAATGATTATTCCATATGATTTGTCTCACTCTCTTTCCTTTATGTTTGATTCTTCCTTCTATATTCCTTTAGTAAATTATGTGCCTTTTCTAAAATTTGTATTTGTTAAATATTTTTACAATAGATTATTCCACATAGTTAATAAAAATTGTGAGGCAATCGTGCATCGCATGGGTTAAAAACTAATATTATATTAAAAAGAGGAGATCAAGAGGCACATGTGATCCAGGGATGGGGATCCAGCTCCTTTGGAGTGATGAAATTACCTAGAGGAAATTCGTTGTGATTTGTACCCTTAATTTAAAATTGCTGGCCTAGATTTGACTCTATTTAAATTAAAACATAAACTATATCGTTTTATCCTATTCCAACATTTAGCGCAATTTCTCCTAATTACGTTGTTTGTTTCTTTCTCAAAATAAGGTATTGCCCATTTTTGTGTATCTAAAATTTAATGTCAGTAGATACAATTATAAAATTCAAATATTAGAGGTTATCTAATTTTGAATTCAAATATTACAAAAATAAATAAATTACCGAACACTTAGATTAAAAAGGAGATTTATTATGAAGTACCAATTCAATTTACATCTTTTTATAGTCAAACATGAACATATGTCTACATATGTCAAACATATGTATATACAATTTTATGTCAATGTCTAAATTTTAAAATAATATATATGTCTACATGATACTTTTATTAGTATAGGCTAAATGACTAAAAATGGTAATAAATTTCACCCTTTTTTGCAATTTAGACAATGTACTTTTTTTATTATTTTGTCAAAAAATCATTAAACTCAAGTGTTTTCACTTAGGTTCAAAAGCTAACATCCGTTTGTTCATGTTTAACCTTTGTTGAGTTGGCTTTTATTATGTGTATTTATATTTTTGTAAACAATAGATGAGATGGAAAATAAAAGCACATGAAACTCACGTACCTTATTTTGTCGGCTAAAAACTAACCATCTCGTCGTCATTTACAAGAAGGAGAAACGAGTTTAGTTTACAAAAATAGATGTTCGTTCGGTAACAATATAAAAAATGAAATAAAAAAATTTAATTTATGTAAAAAGTTAAAAAATAAGTTAAGATATGTAATAAGATATTTTTATGGTTATGAGTATATTTCATTCATGTTTTATTATTTTTTTTGAAAAAATTATTTTCTTCAACTAGTAAAGAAAAATTTTATATAGAAAAAGACACAAAGTAAGAAAACCACTCATCACATATCTCTAACTTATTTTTCAACTTTTTACAAAAATCAAATTTTTTTTTTCTATGTTATTAAACGAATCCAGAAAAACGAAGGATAGTGGTTGATTAAAGTAATTGAACCATAAAATATAATCAATTAATCCAATAAAAGTTGGATTTCTCCTCTAACTCCAGGTACGGATATATATTCCATTTGCAATTTAGGGTTTTCAAAATGTAAGGTTTTAAAGATTGGTTTGGTTGAATAATTTTAAGGATATGTTATATTCATTTTTTAGATTCCTATATTTCGGAAAGTTTTACATTAAAATGGGAAAAAATCAATAAGAGTTAGGATATTAATAAATTCGAAATTTAAAAAATGAAAAAAAAATTCCTAGATTGTAGCCATAGTTATATCTGGGGGTTAAAAGTATCTTCAATTGTAGTGTAAAAATTAACTTGTAAATCATGTGTCAACCCACTTTTATAAAAAACTTGAACATTAAAAAAAATATGTTCCATTGTAAAGTCTTTATGTAAATTTTGAAATAACAAATAAGATTCCAGCACATATTAAATATCAATTTAAGCAATTTTTTATTAATTTTTTTCTTGAATTTTTTACAAATAATATTATAGTCATAATAGATCTTGATTTATAGACAATTAAAAAATAAGTCTTATTCAATAAAGATTTTCACACTAAAGCCAAAGAATAATTTTTTTGTAAATGAAAGGCCTATTTAATTGCAAAACGACATCCTAACCCTTAAAACAAACTAAATAATACCAATATGCATTAACAGTAAAAGACAACACTACCCCTCTCGTTGTCCCTCTCATTTCGCATTTGTGACTCTCATTTCAAAACCACCGAACACCGACCAACACTGTAAACTCAATATTGTAGTGTAAAAAGCTACTGCAAACTTGTCATTACGATAAATCAATTAATAAATTAATATATACGGTGCAAAGATAACATTGTAGTGTAAATTGAAACAACAAACTCAATATTACAGTGTAAAAGCTACTACAAACTTCATATTACAATCCATATTTATGTGCAAAGTTTTATTGTTTTATTGTAAAGTTCATATTACAGTCTATTTTTTTGTGCAAACTTCATATTGCAATTCATATTTTACTGCAAACTTCATATTGCAGTCCATATTTATATGCAAAGTTTTTCTTTTTTATTGCAAAGTTTATATTACAATCCATATTTCACTACAAAGTTCATAATGTAATCCATATTTTACTGTAAACTTCATATTGCACTCCATATTTTACTGTAAACTTCATATTACACTACATTGCTAACTACAAAGTTAATCTAGCAGTTAAAAATGATCACTGCAAAGTTAATGTTGCAGTTACAAAACAATTGCATGCAATCAGTGCATGATGAATATTCCATACCGACAGCTCAAAGTTAGATATGCCAGAAAGTTCTACCCGAGGTTTGATCTCCTTCAAGACCTTTGGATTCTGGACTATAGTTCATACATAAGAAGGGTATGATTGAAACTTGATAAAAATAAGGATGGGGTAATTTAGGTAATAGATAACACGTTTTTATTAATTAAATGATATTTAAATTTATTCAAATACCTCAATTTAAAATATAAAATAAAATAGGTCTCTTACACTAATCACCAATTAAAAATAGGCCATTCATTTAAAAAAAATATTATTCATTGAATTTTTGGTAAAAATCAATGTGTAATAAGACCTTCTACCTAATTTCTAGCTTGATTTATAGGTATTGATGAGTATATTTTAAATATATAGTTTTTATTATAATATATAGTTTACATTTGAAGTTATTACTTTTTCAAATTTTATGTACAAAAAATGAAGATAATGAAAGCTGGTGTGACATTGTAAAATAGAAATATATTTTACACAACAATTCTACACAAACTTCAATTTTAAATATTGTTGGAGTTAAAAAGGTGAAAAAAATTATAGATTGTATAAATTTTACACAAAATAAAGATTTAGAAGACTGTTGGAGAATCTCCAATGGTATAATTAAAATAATAATTATAATTATAATTAATTTTAACAATGTTGGTTAATAACACTACCTTAATGGCATAATCAAATTTTAACAACCTTTTGACCAATAACCAAATCTACCTCTTTTATGTTCAAAGTTAACAACCTTCTTTAATAACCAAAATAAAAGACTCACTAATTCTATTGGTTAAAAGAGAATCTTTTTAAATTTAAATAATATTTTTCTCCTTTTTTTGAAACAAAAATCAAATTGATTAATTTGTGACCAATCAATACAATGGACACTACAAATTTAATTATTGAGAAAAAATAACTATTGAGGAGGCTTACATCATTAATTTTAACAATTTACTAAAAAAATATTTTAATCATTCAATTTTAATTATTTCACTAGAGATATTCTAATTAATAGAGTACTTGGATGTTCTTTGTAGTTAATATATGAGTTGTTTTAATGGAGGTTAAAAGCATATTCAATGGAGATGATAGTCTTTTACTTGTTGTAAGTGCTATATCAGCATTTTTTTACTTACTAACTTGAATATTATTATGCCAACTTGTTTTTTTTCACATAAAAAACTGGCAAAACGGAATTATTATGCTACTAACACACACTTTTATACTCTGAGGGTGTGTTTGATGCACTGGATTAAAGAGTCGGATATAATTATTTAATCTCATCCGGACATGATAAAATAATCTCATCTCTTAGGTGGAATTCGTTAATCCCCCTATCGGTAGGATAAGAAGTTTTAGTTGGATAAATAATCTACCCGGATATCCAACCTCGACGAACATCAAACATGAGATAGGACAAAGTTATCATATCCTATCCTTTTATTTTATACGTCAAACGCAGCCTAATAGTTCTCGCACTCACACATGCCATTATTCAATTGGTTCTTGCAAAAAGTTTGAACGTGGGGCCTACAGTTTTACTTAGCAAAACTAAGTTGGCTAGCCAAAGTGTGTTTGAGTTAACATTGACGCTACTACTGTTAATTAGCAAAATTGTTAACATATACATTAGAGTAGTTATTTTGTAAACGCTACTGAGTTAACATACAGGTTGGAACTGCTACGAGCCATCGTTTGATTCACGGATTTGAATACTTAAGAAAGAAAAATTTTCTTTTCCTTTGTTTGGTAAGCACAAATTCTGGAAATATTTTCCTAACACAAAAAAATAAGGGGTAAAGTCATTTCTCTCAAAACTTATGGGATTAATTTTTTCTTATGATTTCCTATCATTTATTACAAAAAATTTGAACAATAATACTCCTACCAAATTAAATAATTTATATACTTTATCAAACACAAGAAAAAAATTTGAGAGAAACTTTAGTTTCTCAACTCTATGAAAAAAATAAAAGAATTGATTTCCCTTCTGTGAATGAAACGAGACCTTAGACTTCTTCAATTTGAACAAACAGATCTGTCCCCTCAAGTAAGATTTCTTTTCACCTTTCTATTTTATTTTTAGTTTTAAAATGAGTTCACCTTTTTATTTTATTTCTTTTTTTAAAATGAGTTCGTATCCTAATAGATGGGAAAGATATTCTTAACCTCTAGTAGTAATATATCTCGTAGAGTATTTTTAATGGTATAATCAATTTTAACAATGTTGGCTAGGACGAGAGATAATCTAGTGATAGATCGATAAGTTCCCACCTATCCTCAAGGGATGTATTCAAGTCCCACTATGAAAGAAGGGTAAAAACACTATTGATCCTTTTTTTAAAAGAGAAAGGAAAAAAAAAAACAATGTTTGCTAAAAACACTATTCCAATGATATAACTAAATTTTAGCAACATTTTAACCAATAACCAAATATATTTTTTTTAAAATCAAAGTTAACAACCTTCAAGACCCACTAATTCTATTGGCGGAAAGATAATCTTTTTAAATTTAAATAATATTTCACTCTTCTTTTAAAGAAAATTCAAATTAATTAATTTGTGGCCAAACAATATAATAGACCCCTACAAATTTAATTATTGAGAAAAAATAACTATTGAAGAAACCTACGTTACTAACTTTAACAATTTATTATGGAAAAGCTCTTACGTCAGTAAGATTGCTTGTAATTGTTTGAATTTGTGATATAATCGAAGGCGACCAACTCATCAAGCGGGTGCTGATGTAAACATGGATAAACAAGTGCTAGAATAGAATCCTGAAAATATTTGAGTTAAAATTTCAAGCAAGAACTAGTTGAGAGCACATATATAACAAAGGATTAAGATTTAAGACAGTATTATATATATTAAGTGCAAACTTTTACTAGTACTAACTTTTTTAGAATTTTGACATCCATTATCGAGCAGATAATATAGTAGTAAATTTAGACTCTTATGTTCCGTTCGACAATAGCATGAAAAATGATAAGAAAACTAACCAATTTAAATGAAAAGATGAAAAATAAGCTAAAGAATGTAGTGAGATGCTTTCTATCTCATACTCATTTTTTGTGAGTATCTCTCATCCATCCTCCTTTTATGTCTTGTAGAAAAATCTTCTTTGCCACCATTGAAAGAAAAAATTTCCATGAAAGAAACCAAAAAGAAAGAGTAAATCTTGCCATATTCCTCAACTTATTTTTTATTTTTTTACAAAAATACATTTTTTTTATATTATTTTCTATCTTGTTATCAAGCTTAGCCTTCTTATGTGTTTATATCATTGGTACCCTTGTCCTATAATTCTTCAGGTACCCTTAGCATGCTATTTAATTGCAAAATTTGTTCCATTGCCCATATTTTTTCTTTCAAGGTATCCTTGCCCTGAAATTTAATTTATTTATTTTTAAAGGAAGATGTAAGCAGTAAGCTTGTTCTTTGGGTACTACCCCAACCCTCAATTTCTTTCTTATTACAAGAAGAAAGGAACACCCCCTCCCAACCAATCCCATCCCATCATCTCAAGTGAGACTCAAACCAACCACTAGACTACTCCATTACTCTTCTAAGAATTACTAGTTTTCCGTGCCCACGTACGTGTATATAAATAATTCAAAGAGAAAATATTTGAATGAGTGATGTGCAATTTTACCAAAATTCCACAAAGCAGTCCTCCTGGGCATATTATCAAACAAATTCCGTGCAAAACATAAACTTTAAGAAGGCAGGGGTTAATCCTCCTGAGAATCTTAATTATCAGAAAACTCTAGTGCAGATAACCGTTAGATATATATAAACCACAACAATTAATGATACCTAAGCATACACTATGAAGCATTGACATGGATACAGGTGTCGCTCCCGACACGGACACACTGCACGACAAATCTCAAAAGACAAAGAGGAACAAGAAGCAACAAATCCTACACTACTGTAAAACAACTAACGCACTATCAAGCAATTCTTGCAGTAAGCATCTAGAGATGATATTTTGAACAAAGCAAGTCAATACTAAACTAACATAAAGAAATATCATGAGGTTTTTGCAGGGAACCTCAATGACCAAATGAAGATGCCGTGGATATGGAAAACGACAAACACCATGATCATAAAGATCCTATGGAAGAATTTGACCTGCAATTCCCTGCTGCATTACAAGGGGTAAGTTATCGGAAATAACCCTGCGCTGGAGGAGCCATTGGATTACACAGCAGTACGTTTTGGCCCCTAATAGAATGTTTAATATATAATAATTATTAGTTTTGTATCCCAAGTTAAAAATCATCTTTGATTGTACATTTGTGCAGGTTAAGTGGAAGAGAAGCTACTAAGTAGTGATTCGTTAACTTCTTTCTAGAATTATGGTCGGTGGAAGTTAATTATGGAGAATTTGACAACTCAAACTTTCCTTTCATCGTATTCTTCTTATATCCTCATTACATATATATACAAATATATTATTTGGGCCTTATTTCATACTTGGGAGGCTCTAGGTCAGCTTGATGCCTGCGTTTTCTCATATCTTTCTCAACATAAATAATTCATAACCCTAGAAAATACCGAAAAACCTTATACAATAAATTATTGGATGAATGGTTTCAAGGGTTGGCAGTTACTAGTTTTCTGCTCTTAAAGGACTCACCCGTGCTTGAACCAGTCAGGATCCACGTTGGAACAGGAGAGAATGCAGAGGCCCTGAGGAAGCCTCAAGGGGGAGCAAGATGAGGACATCCAAATCTTTAAATACCGGGCAGGAAAAGAGAATGCCTTACCCATGCACATATTTTCTATGTATTTTTGGGCTTTGCCCAACTTATTAACTGACCTTGAAATTTTTGCAATGTTTTGGAAATTATACCTACCTATTACTTGGGCCATAGAAAGAGTAGGAATGCCCCAAGTAAAAAAGTTTAAGAATTAAAGACTTTTAGGACACCTAGAAATTATGATGTGATGTATGATATTTCAGTCTAATCATTTTAGTCAACACTCAACCCTAATGATCACGGCTTTAAAAGCCTGGCCTCTTCGCAACAACTCATGGGGAAATTGAACGGGCAACCAAGGGTGAAACAAACGACACGAGGTGGAAGTAAACCTGGCTCTCTACCCATGGATTTTGACTTTCTAGTAGGCCCCTGCCAACAAATTCTTATGTTACATACATATAAGACATGCAATTCCTCTCAGCAGGGAATTCTCATGTTACTCTTATAAGACATGCAATTCTTGTGGAGTGTTTGCCCACTCACTAAGTGTATCCATAAACCTAGAGTGGTGCTGAACTGGGAGGGCGGTTAAGAAGAGCCAAAGCAAAGATGAGCTGAACTGGGAATCAAACTCAACTAGAGCATGGATGGGAGTGAAATTACTTTGAGAACACAGAGTAACATCACTAGCGTTTGATCTACATATGCATATTTCAGCCAGGCATTCATTCAGAGGATGACAAGAGGACTGCCATGAATTAATCAAAAATAAAACACAGCTCATACATAAGCATATTTCAGCAGGCATTCATTCAGGGTATGACAAGAGGACTGCCAGGAATTAATCAAAAACAAAACACAACCACAGTAGTAGACAGCATTGAATTAATCAAAAGTGAAACACTACAGAATAGTAGACAAAAATGGGGCAAACTCAAGATTATAGATCTAAACTAAAAGCAAACTAGTTCAAGAGAATGTATGTTCCGCTCACAATGTTATCACTACATCATACTAACCTGCAACTTCCAATGTAATGTAGGGGACACTAGGTAGATGGGGGGTTGTGAGGGTAGCTCCTCCAGTTTCAATTAGTGTGTCAATTGCACTGATAGTTATCCCAGAATTCACATCAAACTTGCCAGACTTGCTGCCCTCACCATTATTGAAGTGCTGAACATCATCTTCTTCAAGAGTATCAGTATTAGTCTTGTCTCCTCCTCCACTTCCTCTTTCGATTTCACCAACCCCAGCAATGTTCTGATTCACTATTTCAACACCATCAACTCCACCACCCTTCTGGTTCTGATCTGCATCAACAACCACATTCTCGTTTCCAACCAGCTCGTCAGTTTCCTGGCTCGTCTCAGCCACAGTATTACTGACCGCATTGGCATCAACTTTGCCAACCAGATCTACATCATTGTTATTCTCTTGGCTCACCTCAGACGCAATGGTATTGTTTTTCTTCTTATTTGCATTCTTCTCATTCTTCTTCTTATTGGTATTAGTATTTGCATTCTTCTCATTCTTCTTCTTATTGGTATTGGTATTCGCCTTTTTTGTTCGGATGGATCTTGTCATTCTGCACAAAGACATTGTTTGGCCCTATATATAACAATAGACCTAATTGTCAAAAATAAATTCATTACAATAAAATGGAATATAATAAGAAAAAGAGAAGAAACTAACTACAACAACAACAATAAACCTAATTGTCAGAAAAAAATTCAATACAATAAACTTGGAATATAATAAGAAAGGAACTGGAATATAATAAGAAAAAGAGAAGAGTTGATAACCTGAACGGAATATTCGATCATGGTGTAAGTATATTGCTGGTGGTCAGGTAAATTCGCTTCTTCATTGTTCGTACTCGGATAGTATGAAAGTGAACGTCTCTCTCCAATTTGCGTTTCGCCCACCATCACTTTTTCCGTGTGATTGAGCGTCCATTTACCAAATGCATTTCCCGCTGATCGAATGAAGTGTGGTTTCGTCTTCTGATCAGGACCAGGTTTTGTCAATTGCCTCCTGTCCTTGTAAAAGTAGACCACGGGAATCAAGCTGCTGGTAGCGTGTGCATTCAGAAACCCGACCGGCTCCGGTTCTCCTGACAAATCAACATCGGTAACCTCCTCTTTGCAAGGGAAATCACGACGTTTCTGGATCTTCGGCCAGAGAAGATTATTTATGTAGAATTCATCCAATTGGCTCACCAATCGATTGCCAGGGACCTCCCCGGTGGCATCGTTGGTCTCAAGTTCACCGTCGTCGTCATCACCACCGGCGACTAATTGAGTCTCGAAGGTAGCATCGTTGGCCCCTGTTTCTCCTTCACCGCCACCGCCACCGCCAGCGACGACTGGAGCGTTGAAGTTAGGATTTCTGGCCTCTTCGTAGTCGACGGTAGGATCTTTGTTCTCCTTCTCTCTCTGAGATCGATTGTTGACCTCTAATCCTCCCTCACCGGAGACGAATTGATCTTCGAAGGTACGATTGTTGGACTCTTCCTCTTCCTCATCGTCGCCGACGGTAGTATTGTTCATCTCCATCTCTGAGATCTCGATTGGTTCAGATCTCGATGAATCACTGGCTTGTAAGAGAAGCAATCGCAAATGGCACCGTTTTAATAGTACACATGAAACTCGCGTGTCCCCTCTCTCTTAATTCACTTGTAAACGGTATCCTCCCGTCCGTCTTTCTTCGTTTGTAACAAGTGTGTGACGTGTGTCTTCTGCTTTCCTTTTCTAAACGGCGTCAGTTAGAATAACTTTGTTACGCGCGGAGTGACCTGGCAATTGCAAGTTTTATTAATTAATAATATATTACTTAAGTGATATTTGGTTGATGTTTTGAGTTAAGTTTTTAAGTTGTATTTTTAAAATTTAGTATTTGATAGAATTTGGAAGTATGTTGAAAAGTAAATTTAGTTTATGTTTGAGTTTGAGTTTTTTTCAATCAACTAAAAAATCTCATAAAAATAATCACAATGGATCTTATTTTATAAATTTCGACGAGTAGGTTTTAAATATATATTTTTTATTTAATTTTGATTTTTGAATTTAAAGTTATGGTGTTTTAAAAAAAAATTAGAGAGAAAAAGTAAAGTGAAATAAATTTTAAAAAGTATAAAAGTAGAGTTGATTTTGAGTTTAGTTTTTTAAAATTTGAGAAAAAAAATAAAAATAAACCCTTACCAAATAGGCCCTTAGTGTTTGAATTTGATGACTCCCTATCTCGATCCAGCGCGCGGCACCTTTTTGTTTCATTAGTAGAAAAGAAATTATTTTTTTTATCTTTTTATAAAAGTGAGAAATTAATGTTATTGTCAATTTCTTTTAATTTAGTAAAATATGAAAAATATTTAAGTAGGAATATTATTATTTAAATTTTTTGTAATAAATGCTGAAAAATTATAAGAAAAAATCAATTTCATGAGTTTTGAGAGAAATGACTTTATTTCATACTTTTTCCTCTATCGAAAAAGTGTTTCCGGAATTTGTACTTACTAAATAAAAGAAAAAAAAAAGACTTTTCTTTTTTAAATGTTCAAATCCACAAACCAAACGAGGTCTTATGGTTTAGAGCGGCTGTGGGAAAATTTAAAATGAGACATTCTCTTATTTAATTATATAAATAGTTATCTAAAGAAAATTACATAATTTTTTAAATTAAAAAAAAGTATAACACAAAATATATAATAAATCCAAACGAAAGAAGAGAGAAAAGGTTATTTTTTCTCTTAAAAAAATAGAATTAATGTATATTCAATAATAGTTGAGAAGAGAGAAAGTGGACGAAGTGTAATCTTTTAAGGGAGTCTATTTATAGTAGACTAGTTAAAAAATATTATTGTTATTTTTTAAAGTTTTAAGAAGTTGATATAGAATCGAAAGCTTAGCTAACGCAAAAACTTTAAGGTTATTTGTTTGCACCACTTAAATTTGAAAATTTTATACTTGAATCTGAAAACTTAAAGATTTCGATTTAAGTGGTTTCGAAATTGTTTGCTAATCGAAACTTAAATCTGAAAATTTATTTTTTTTCATTTAAAACTGAAAATTTTCATCAAAATTTTTAAATGGTAAATTCACCACTTAAAATTGAAAACTTAATTTTAAAGAGTGTAGAATACCTATTTTACCCTCTTGGTACCAAGAATCATGTGATCCAAATAAATTAATAAGAACAAAATTGTCATACTAAAAAAATTATATTTTCAGATGTGTTATATTCAAACAAAAAATATTTTTTAAGATACAATTTTCAGAACTAAATAAATAGTTTTTTCAGTTTTAATTTTTAGTTATTTAATCAAACGCCATCTTAATATTTTATTTGTTGGACCTTACAATTTTAATTTTAATTTTGGACCCTTTTATTATTGACAAATAAAAATAAAAATTAGAATTTAAACTCTTAATTTTATAAAGTCGGATTATTATTTAAACCCTAAAACTTATGCAATTGCCCATCCCAAGTACTCTAAGAATGGGCCATGACTCTACCCATATGCTAGCTACAAGTTTTCGAAAATTGTAGCACATGATTTTCAAGGAATAAATAAATAAAAAGATATTCGCCGACTTGCCTGTTTTTTTAGTAAATGACCCATTTGCACCCCGAACTTTGTATCAAGTTTCAAATTGTACCTCAAACTTCAATTTATTCCATCTTACACTCCAAACTTCAAAAAGTGGTTTTAAATGCCTACTCCATTAACAATCCGTCTATTTTATAATGGAAGATGCAAAAGAAAGGGCATAAGGGTAAATTATTATTATTCTTCTTCTACTTCTTCTTTTTCTTTGGCATCTTGACTTTCACTTTTCCTTATTCAATCCACACAAACAAAAAAACTCTTCTCCATTTTCTTCCTCCCCCAAATCAAAGCATTTTACTCTCTTTCTCTCTACACAAAACAAGTACACAACTAGTGTCCGGATTAATCAAAATCTACGTACATACACAATCACAAATACAACAATCCTAAACAAAACTAAAGAATTATAATTGTAAAGAACAAGCAAGCAAGCATCCACACAAATCCATCAACACCAATGGGGTGCACACAATCAAAGATTGAGAATGAAGAAACATTAACTAGATGCAAGGACAGAAAGATCAAGAATGGGGTGCACACAATCAAAGATCAAGAATGAATGCCAAATTTCTTTACCTCATCACCTCATCTCTTCTCAATTCATCCCAAAACTAAAACCCTAAAACCCTAATCTCCTAATTCATTTTATCTCCATATCAATCTCCATATATATATATATATATATGTATATCCCTAGATCCGCAACATCCTCGATGACAAAGGCGCAAGTTCGGCAGCGAACGGCGATGCCGCGGTGGAGATAAGGCTGAAGATTAAGCCAAAGAAAGAAGAAACTAAAGGAAGAAAGAAGAAGAAAGAATGAAAAAGAAGCTACCACAATGGTGAAAAGGTCAAAGACGAAGCCGAAAGAAAAAATAAGAAATAATGAAGAACGAATAAAGAAGAAGGAAGAAGAAGATATGAGGAATTAAATTTACCCTTATGTCACTAATTTTACAACTTCTGTTATAAAATGGACGAAATGTTAACGGAGTGAGCATTTAAAACCACTTTTTGAAGTTTGGGGTGCAACTTTAAACCGGGTATAAAGTTCAGGATGCAAATGGGTCATTTACTCTTTTTTTGC
Organism: Lonicera japonica; assembly: GCA_021464415.1. NCBI lineage: Eukaryota > Viridiplantae > Streptophyta > Magnoliopsida > Dipsacales > Caprifoliaceae > Lonicera > Lonicera japonica. Next base: position 51,714,525 of record CM038471.1, read on the forward strand.
CAACATCGTTCTCAACCAAAAGCTATTTTTCAATTGCCTAAGTATGTTAACCTCTTTAGTAGTTTAAAATTATATTTTTTTTGAATAAAAATAAAAGTTGATTTAACCAACTTAATTATTTAAAAAATACTTGGATCTATTTAATAACAAGGTAAAAAATATTTTAAAAAATCATTAATTTTAGTAAGAACGTCAAAAATAAGTTCAAAGATGTGGGAAATGTTCTCTTGCTTTTTGATTTTTTCCTTTTGTTTTTTTTTTTCGTGGTGAAGAAAATGTTAGAATATACTATTTAGTTTCCTTTGGCTACTAAGTTTCTTTATTCTATTAGGTTTCTCATTTGTGTATATAACCCTATAAACAGGGCTCTTCTTGTATCAAGACTAATTGATAAAATTATTCTATCTTATTCTTAAGTTGGTATTAGAGGGATACATGTTCTTATTACAAACAAACCCAAGCAGTCACCATTAATACCCTAACCTCCATTAAATCTCCATCACGCCACCATTAAACCTCGAAATCCTAAGCTTACAAAATCAAAAACTCTGTCCGTTTAGCTTTTTGCCAAACTTACAAACCATCAAATATGATCCTTGTTCCCTTCTCTGCCTCGATTTCAAAGCCTAACTAATACAAATCATCCACACAAATCTCAATTTTGTACCAAATCATAGGTCCTAATATATACTATCCTAAACCTAGATCTTAATTAACCGCAATGATCGTCTGCCCTAGATGATTATGCCACTACCAAAAACAACTTAAAAGGACCCTCCACGCTGTCTATATGAAGCTTATTCCGCCACGAATTCCATGTGCCAAAGTTATTACCATTAGCCTCGTTACCATTAACTTTAACGGTGTCAGCCATTTTTAGTTAAAGTTAACTGCCGTTACCGTTATTGTTAAAAGATAACTGTCATCAACATATTCCATTAAAGATAACTGCCGTTAGTTAAATCCCTTAGTTTTAACCAGAGTTCTGCTGTTGACCGGTTAAAATTGCTCATTTTTAATCAATTTTATGATACCCAATACCGATTCTCAAGGTTTTCGATTGCTCCGGATGCAACCGCAGTCTTCATTTTTCCATATTCAATCTCTAAGTAATAAAACCAAATCTAGCGCACTATTTATTACCCCGGTTCAGTTGTTTTTTGACCGGTTCTCGACTATCTCAAACAGCTTCCCTATATTTTTTAGTAATCGGCACACGATTACAACATTTATTTTTCCCAAATCCGCCTCTATTTTATAGTTTCAACTACAAAGCCTCATAATGGCCTACAACCGCATCTTATAGAACCAATCTAATTTAAACTATGCGCATGTTCAATATGCGAACAAATCGGGCATTCAAATAAGCGAGGTTATGAGGTAATTGGTTATCCAGAATGGTAGGATCATTCTCATAGTCATCGTTTCAATCGCGATAATGATAACAAGGATTTGATATTGTTTACAACCACTAGGACACCTAGTAAGGCGTTAAATTCTGCAACTGTTTTGAATAATACGTGGATAATTAATTCTGGTGCTGTAAATCATATGACATTTAATTATAAATAGGTCACATATTTTATTCCCTCGGCCAAAAAGTTTATTTCCACAACTAATGGTGATCCAGTCCCTGTTATTGGGGAATGGACTGTTCATTTATCATATTCTCAAAATTTAAATTATGTGCTCGTTGTCCACTCACTAAAAAATAATTTATTGTCTATCGCATAGATTACTAATGTTTTAAATTATATCTTTATTTTTTGGCATTCTTATTGTGTTTTTAAGGATGTTCAGACGAGAAAGATAATTGGTTATGGTGTTAGGCGAGGAAACTTTTATTATTTGAATTTGGCACTGAAGAGCACGAATTAGTTACATCAGGCCCTGCAAATTGACATGGCGGTAGGAAAAAAGGCTGAAGATGAGATTTGGTTGTGGTATCACCGATTAGGTCATGCATCATTTAGCTATTTAAAAAGGTTATTTCCTAAAACTTTAAGGAATGTTGAGCTATCTGCTTTTCGCTACGAAATTTGTGAACTTGCAAAGAGCTATTGTACTTCCTTCCTACCATCACTTAATAAATTTTTAATTCTATTCATGATAATCCACTATTATGTATGGGGGCTTTTTTCTACTCCGTCTTTAAATGGTACTCGTTAGTTTATCACTTTCATTGATGATTACACAAGAATGACATGGATATATCCTATGAAGTCTAAAATTGAAGTAAGTTCTTTGTTTCTGAGATTTCAGAAATAGGTCAATACATAGTATAAAACCACCATTTAGGTGCTTCGAAGTGATAATGGAGGTGAATATATGAGTACAAAATTGCAGGAGTATTTCACACATCATGGAATTGTTCATCAAACAACATGTATGTACACACCTCAATAAATAGGGTTGTAGAAAGAAAGAATAGACATTTACTAGAAGTACTAGGTGTGTTATTACTTGGGGCCAATGCTCCAACATCTTATTGGGGTGAAACTCTTGCCTCTATAGTCTATCTAATCAACCATGTTCCATTAAAGTTCGTTGATTTTCAAACACCATTTGACGTCTTCCACAAAGTTGTGCTGGCTCTTACAGTACCAAATTTCCCCCCACGTGTATTCGAATGCATTGTGTTTATTCATTTGCCGAAAGAACAATGAAACAAGTTAGAATCCCATGTTTTCAAATGCGTTTTTGTGGGTTACTCATTCTCTCATAAAGGGTATAGGTGTTATCATCCTCACACTCAAAAATTATACGTGACTATGGATGTTGTTTTTTATGAAGAAGATATGTATTTTCATCAGGCCAAACTTCAAGGGGAGCATTATAGTGAAATTCAAACTTTTGATTTTGTTGGTGGGGACAAGGATAAGATAATTCAACTCGAGGTATTTCCACAGTCAATCTCATAATTATTGAATTCACCAAGTTCACCGCATAATTCGCTACAATCAAGCTCATCGAGTTCACCATTGAATTCATCACATTTTTTAAACTTGTCATTTCCTATTACGAATAACCAATTGTCTCCCTCGGACATATCTGAATATCAAGTACCTCATCCTGAGCCTCATGTATCTTTTCTTGAACCTCCTAAAAAACAAGTTCATTGCCTAATTCGCCATAATTTAGCTCATCGAGTTCACCACTGAATTCACCATATTCTTTAAACTTGTCATTTTCTGCTACAAATAACTAATTGTCTCCCTCGAACACATTTGAATATCAAGTACCTCCTTCTGATCCTCAAGTATCTTATCTTAAACCTTCTAAAAAATAACTCCACAACCGAATCAATAGAGGCATGCCTAAACCAACATATGAACCTGATTTTGCAAGTAAGGCCAAATACCCCATGAGCAACTATGTGTCTTATAATAGGTTATTTGAATCGAATAAGCCATTTGTAAATCAGTCATCTTCTGTATCTATTCCTAACAGTGTGTAAGAACCCCTAAGAGATCCAAAATGGAAAGCATCAATGGACGAGGAGATGAAATCCTTAAAGAAGAATGGTACATATGATATAACTGAATTGCCAGTAGGAAAAAAAACGTCTTGGTTGCAAATGAGTGTACACAGTGAAATATAAGGCAGACGGAACCATCAAAAAATTCAAAGCAAGACGTGTAGTGAAAGACTACACCCAGACACATTGGATCAATTATTTGAAAACATTTGCACCAGTGGCAAAAATTAACATTGTTCTTGTCTTGCTTTTTTTAACAATAAATCTGGATTGGCCATTGCAATAATTCGATATGAAGAATGCATTCTTGCATGGAGACTTAGAAGATGAGGTTTACATGGAGTTCCCACCAGGTTATAATGTTCGTACAGAGCATAAAAACAAAGTATGCAAATTGGGAAAGCTTATCTATAGTTTAAAACAGTCTCCGAGAACTTGGTTAGGGAGATTCTCCAGATTAATGAGGAAGTTCAATTACAAATAGAGTAATTCTAATCATACATTATTCTTGAAGAAATGCAATAAAAAATCACAACACTTAACGTTTTTGTTGATGATATGGTTGTCACTGGGGATGATCCAATTGAACGAGAAATATTTATCTCGAGAGTTCGAAATGAAAGATCCTGGCCAACTAAAGTACCTTTTAGGGATTGAGGTGCCCATTTCTTCAAAGGGCATATTTCTCTATCAGAGAAAGTGTGCATTAAATCAAGGTGAAACTGGAATGTCTGTCTGTCAGCCGCCAGATATTCCCATGAAAGAAGGATTAAAATTGAAAATTGAAACTTATTAAATGCCTGTTGATAAAGGGCGTTATCAGATATTAGTAGGAAGGCTAATATGCTTAGCACATACTAGGCTCGATATTTCTTATACATGGAGTACAGTTAGTCAATTCATGCATAATCCTGAAGAGAAGCATATACAGGCTGTGATAAAGATTCTTATTTATCTAAAGGCAGCTCTTGGAAAAAGGATTTTGTTTACAAAGAATAATGATTTATTGAAAGTTAAAGGTACACTGATGCTGATTAGGCTAAAAATATTGGTGACAAACGGTCTACATTAGGATATTTCACATTTGTTAATGGGAATCTCATCACCTGTTGAAGTAAGAAACAAAATGTCGTTTCTCGTTCAAGCGCCGAAGCGAAATATCGAGGAATGGCAATGGGAGTCCAAGAATTATTGTGTCTAAAGTTGCTATTGACTGATATATATTATCCCCCAAAAGAACCTATGATGTTATACTGTGATAATAAGACAATGTGCAATATTGCCATAATTTAGTTCAACATGATAGAACAAAGCATATGGAAGTAAATAAGTTCTCCATTAAAGATAAATTGGAAGAGAACATAGTTGCAATGCCTCATATACTCTCAGAAGATCAGTTGGCCAATGTACTCACTAAAGTTGTTTCCAACAAGAAATTTTTCAGATTGATTAGCAAATTGGACATGCTTGATATCTACGCACCAACTTGAGGGACAGTGTTAGAATATATTATTTAGTTTCTTTAGGCTAATAGATTTTCTTACTATATTAGGTTTCTCGTTTGTGTATATAATCCTATAAATAGGGCTTTTCTTGTATCAAGATTAATTAATAAAATTATTCACTTTTATACTTAAAGTGAAAAAAAAAATATTAAGTCTTCTACTCATAAAATAAGCATAAAATAAAAAATTTACTTAACTTATTTTTTATCTTATCACTAAAATTAATTAATTTAATATTAACTTTTATATTTTTATAAAAAGAGGTGATGGTTTTAAAGGGTTTCTTCTATAATTAAAATCATATGAAGGACACCTTACTTTTTTGTAATAAAATAAGGATAATTAATATAATTGGTACATGTGTTCTTGGTAAAATTAAGCCAAAATAAGAAATAATCCTTTCATTTTCACATAATTATAATCGTGCCATCTTTCTTAAAACTCCCATTCTTTTCACTCGATTTGCACTGCTCATCTTATTTCATCAACCTCGATCTCCAATCCATCTCAATCTTCATCACTCAATCTGAATTTTCTCTCTCACTCCATTACTTTACAAAAGTGTTTTAATCAATCATGTGTAATTTCCAGTGCTTGCACTGAATCCGCGCGTAATTCCCATAAATAATTCAGTGCAAAAATGATTTTGCGCTAAATACGAGTGTAACTTGTCATAATGAATTCACTGCAAAAACGATTGTGCACTAAATGGGAGTGCAACTTGTCAAAATGAATTCAGTGCAAAAACAATTTTGTAGTGAATCATATTTCAATGCAAAAACAATTTTGCAGTGAATTCGCGTGCAATTACCATAAATATTTCAATGCAAAAACCCATTTACACTAAATTCGAGTGCAATTACCAGAAATATTTCAGTGTAAAAACCCTTTTACACTAAATCCGAGTGCAATTACTAGAAATACTTCAATGCAAAAATCCTTTTACACTAAATCCGAGTACAATTTAACATAGATAATCAAAGTCTTTCATATTCAAATAAACAACTTGCAAAGAATAGCCATGTCTTGATATTATTTATTCCACAAAAATATCTTCATTCATATATCAAAATCAATATTATATTCTTTTAAAATAAAAACTAAAGAAATCCGAAAAAATTCTCACATACCATCATACCAAGAATATCAATTCCAAAATATTCACTAAATGTAATTATATTATGCTGCAATAAAATATAAACAATAGGTGCAGTGCATGTCTTCTTGTTGTGATATACATAACGGTTACACCTTCCACACTTCCGTTTATTCTTTGTACTTGAACCGGTGCTGTCAATTCGATTCTTTTTATGACGACCAGGTTGAGTTTCACAATCAGGAGGTAAAATTTTCAATACATCCAAGACATTAGTAGGATGATCACAAGTTAACACTGGGTAAATTGCATGAGCATAGGAGCTCTGAAAATTACACATAAAAAAGAAAAGATCACAATAGTCATAAATAACCTTCCTATCTGCTTGCCAAAATACACAAAATGGCATGTGAACATGGGAAGCCATTAATCCACCATGAATTACAACCACACTCTTATGTCGAAAGATCTACACGATAAGACATCTCCTCTATAACTTCAAACACAAAATCAGATGATTTGACAACCCTCCAAGTTGAACACTCATTAACTTTCTCCTTCAAGCATTTTTCAACCTCCGGACATAAGATAATTCTCAAATTCATCGACACTTCACGTTTATCTGACATTTTCTTCATTATTTTCACACGAATTTGATCTAACATTGTTGTTATAGGAAGATTCCGTTCATTTATAAACCACAAGTTATAACTTTCAGCCATATTAGAACACATAACAACATATCTTATTCCCAGAATAAACACATTAACCCAATGATCAAGTGGTGCACCGATAAAGAAATCTTATGTAACATTCTTTGCAAGTGTCTTAAGATCATCATACGCATGTTGAAACTCGTCAATCGAACAAGCATATGTGCAACTAGTAAATAAACTCAAAGCTAATTTCTGTTTTTTATATTTTGATGGAAAACATGAACTAAATTTATTCCTCAAATGCCAAAGGCAATAAGCATGAAAACCATTAGGTAACACCCTAGAAACTAAATTAATCAATCCAATATGTCTATTTGAAATAAATGTTAACACCATCTTAATCAAATTTATAACACTATTTTCAATAAATTCTCAAATGAAGTGATATTGGATATCATTATGCAATACACCAAAATACACGAATTGTCATAGTTGAAGTTCGTGACAAAAATAGCAATAACAAATAACCTTGGTCAAGATTCATAACCATGACAAAGATCCATTGTCACGATTTTTAAAAAGGATACGACGCATGGTAAATATATGATGTTATCTCGGTTTGGAACCGAAACAACATTGTTCCCTTTGTCATGGTGTAGAACCGTGACATATTTTACTTTAAGGTCTCTGTTTGCACCAACCTTGTCACGGTTCAAAACTATGAAAAACAATTGTTGTAGGACTTTTTGTCACGGTTTTTAACCGTGGCAATGTTTTTAGTAATTAAAAAAAATTGAAAAAAAATGGAATTTCAAAAAATTTTAATATTTTGTACAATATACCTACAACAATAAAAAAAATCGCAGTAGTAATATTAAATTTGGTAGAGATCTATAACACAAGTCATAAATATACATATATAATGACCAATCCTATTCAATATTCGATTGTGCACTAAAACTTAAAAATACATAAAAATTCCTAACTTATAATAATTAATGTAATCTAATGATCAAGAGCACCGATAAACACAAATTTGACTGAAAAAGGCAGCTAACTCAGTGTGTCAAAACTAAAACATTTTGTTATTTGGTTAGGAATCTCTCCATTCGTATTGTTATTATTCAAAAATAATGCACGACCCATTCCAATCAAAGTAGAAGAAACATGAGTCAAAAACGATAAAAATGCAAAAGTGAAACAAATGCATGGTGATGAACGAGAAACGATGTTTTGCTACTGCCCGAACTCTTCTAAGATACCACCAGCAATATAACAAATGCCATGGAGGCAAGCAGACTAATATAGATAGTTCTACAACAAAAAAAATTCCCCAAAAAAATTTATTTACACAGTTGCTAGTGCAAGAACAACCCGTTAAAAAATAATGGTAATTGGCCCCATTCACTTTAGATTCGAAAAATGTTATCAGCATTTTTAAGGAAGATCTAGTCTTAGATTTATACAGCATGTGATTACCCAGAGTTCAAAAAACATAAACAAATAATGTACCAAGGAGAAGAAGAAACAAATAATTTTAATTGGCAGAGTAAGGAGTGCTTAGCATTACAAAACGAAAAAGTAAAAAGAAGTAAAGAAGCAAGCCTATTTTTAATAAAAAATGAAACAAAAAAACTGAAAGGAAGTAACGAAACAAGCCTACGGACAAACTATAAACAGATTGTTAGCTCAAAAAATGCATACATCTATGTCCGCATAACCACGTCCCCAAAATAACCACTCGCAAATAATAACCACATAACCACTCGTAAAACATCAACGACAAACAAATCTAAGCCCTAAAAAACAAACTAAAAAATAAATTACACCATAATATTCGAGATTTAATTGATCATTTACATATTTAAAGAGAAAAACACCTCTATGTCCACATAACCACGTCCCCATGACAAACACTTGTAATTTTATATTTTGATATAAACAAACATATTGTGAGTACGTAAAGAAATATAAAGTACTTTATAGGAAGCTATGAGTGGATTAAATGAACGAGATAGAGAGAGAATCTGATTTTGAAGCAAATAATACTCTTGAGCACATAAAACCAAAACAAAATCACAGAGAAAAAGAGTAAACTGTATGAATCAAAAAATACCTTCTAAAATAGCCATAGCATAAAATAAATCTGGAAGCTCTAATCTCAAATCCGAGCATGCATGAAAAAGCTAAATCTCAAAAAAAATCCAATCGAAAACCGAGCAATAAATATGATTAAACTCGGATTGATGAAAGATGGGGAAGTTTTTGTTAACTAAGGTTCGAAAAAATATAGAGATTATAGAAGAGATTAAAGATTAGGGCTTTGCAATGGCAAAAAATAAAGTGAGATTTGTGATGGTGGATCTTCACCGTGCCTTTGAATTGCTATGTGTATTTCAATCTAAGTTTAGAGAGAGAGAGTCTAAAGATGGGGAGGAGTGGTGTGTATATTTTAGGTAAAGTCAAAAAATGAAGAAAATGGAAAGCAAAAATAAAATGAGGATATTAGGATCAATATCCCGCCCATAAATGGTGACGCTAATTTTCCCATTGTTTCGGTTTAAAACCGATACTTCTCTTTCTTTTTGGTTGTCACAGTTTTTAACCGTGACCTAATTAGTAAAAGTGGGCCACATATAAAAAATCTGTGAATATAACGTCTTGTTACGATTTGAAACTAGGACAAACCTTCTCCGTCTTTTGGTGTCTTTTTGCCCATTTTGGTGTAGTGATATTTGATTCTTCTATGATGAACTTGATTATTCGCCAAGTGAATTGCGTTCTAACTGTCATAATGCACCACAATTTTTTCTGACTTTAAACTAATATCACCAACTAAACTGTAGAGCCAAACGGAATCCTTGAGAGTTTTCATTATGGTAATATATTCCGCCTCCATTGTAGACAATACTACCACACTTTAAATCATCGACCTCTAACTTAACAAACCACTATATAATGTAAACACATAACTAGTAGTCGATCTCCACTTGTCTAGGTCGCCGCGTAGTCTAAATTCACAAAACTCTTAATAGTTAACACATTTCTGATTTTTCATATAGCAAACCCTTAGCCATCGTACCCCGTAGATGCCGTAGAACCCACATAACTGATTGCCAATGCAATTTTCCCAAGTCTGCCATGTACCTATTAACAATACTTATGGTTTGAGTAATATCTGGTAAAGTACATACCATGGCATATATCAAACTCCCAATTACACTTGCATAAAAAACTTGAGACATGTACTCCACCTTTGCCTCGGAGCTAAAAGCCTTTGTTGCCGAGAGTTTGAAGTGTGGTACTAGCGGGACACTCACCGACTTTGAGTTTTTCATCCTAAACCGAGTAACCACTTTCTTAAGATATTACCTTTGCGTAAGATATAATCGTCCCCTCTTCCTATCTTGCACGATTTTCATCCCCAAAATTTTCCAAGCTCCACCCAAATCTATCATCTTAAACTCCTTGTTTAACTGAGCCTTCAGTACATCAATACTAAATTGTTGTACTAAAATACCGCTAAAATTAACAAGCCTTAACACAAGCATAGGACCGACCGTACAATTATGTGTACAATAATTAAATAAACAAGTACCGCTAATATTTAAGCAATAAGAAAAACAAGAGATTAAGAAAGAAAACAACCAACCAAGCACACAAGCAAGCAATTAGGTGGAATTGGCAGAACCGATACTAATCCACCAGGTGATACCTATTATCAGTGATAGTTATTGTTGATGAAGATCAATTTTGAGTACAACCAAAAGCAAACTCTAGCCACCAATTAGAACGCTCAATATTATCTCTTAAATATACTCTCTAATCTAGCTAGAAAATAATACAATACAGTTCAAATAAAAAAACTTATGACAATGGATCTATTTAAAAGGAATAAATCCAAAAGCTTTAGAATTGGATAAAATCAAAACCAACTAAAAATTGGACAATACAAAGCCAACTAGAAATTGAGCAATATAAAACCAACTAGAAATAGGATTGTCATGCAGTGCCAAATTTTCATAAAAAACAATATTTATTAACAATAACTTATGCGCTCCCTCGACTTATACTCGACTCTCAAAAAACCGAATAATGGATACCTTATTTGGTGCTTAAAGATAGAATAAAAAATAAGAGTAGAACCAAGTATTAATAAGAGTGAAAATGGAATAATCGATATATTTTATGTTTATTTTTTTTCGTAGTCTATTTGTCTCCAATTCCTTTAAATCATGGAAATGTTCGTTGGATCATATGAATTTAATAAGATTAAAGAAATATGCTCAGTTAAAATGGTCCTATCATTAGTTTGGTGGTGTCCATTCAATATAAGTTATTCGTACGTATATAATAATCCAATTACTTGAACATTTAAATAGAGTATACAACACCTCTCTCCATCAAAAATCGATGCACCTAAACACTAACAGAGAGAAAAATAACAAGAACTCTCTTTCTTTCAATTTCAAACGCGCGCACTCACACATACGTACATACACATGGGTAATGCAGGGTCATGTGCTCCTTTTGTAATCTCCGGCAATGATGAAGTGAAAGTTATTTTGTACAATGGAAGAGTGAAAATCTACACGAGGCAAGTGAGAGCAGCTGAACTCATGATGGAGAATCTAGGTCAATTTGTTTGCGATTATACAACTCTCAAAATTGGTCATAAGCTTATGGGACTTTCTGCAGATGAAGAGTTAAAGCGTCGCAAACTCTATTTTCTCCTCCCAATAGAAATACTTCACTCTTTTCTCACATTTGACCAATTCAACGCTCTTACTCACAACTATTGTTCTTCCAGAGCAGTATTGAATGATGCAAGCTTTAGTTTTGGAGAAAAGTTTGCGTTCCTCCGGCATTTTTGTGTCATTACTAGTTCAAAAGCGAAGAAAATTGGTGATGGCGAGGAAGTTGAACATTTTATACCGCTAACTGCTAAGAGGTATTCAAGACAAGGATCATGGAGGCCTGCATTGGAAACCATCTTTGAAACTCCACCGCGTGTGATTTGATGATATATATGCATGTGTACATATATCGAATAGAATAATTGTGTGTAGGACTCGGTATAACAGATCAAACAGGAATTATAGACAAACAAAAATAAACGTATAGATCCTAAATTAGTCTACTGGTTGCCTATATGGCTATATACATATGTAATCTCATTTTGTTGCTTCACAAATGGAAAGGTTCGCATTTAAATTGTTAAATCACATCATCAATAGAATGACCATAAAAAAATGTCTCAATGGAAATGCATGCCATTATAGTTTTGTTTTTGTTGGTGTTATTTGTTACAACTAGGTATCAAGCCGAAGTATATACATGTAATTGTGGTATGTGCATGGTACTCTTATTTACTCTCATTATTTAACGAGTTTGAAATTATCATGTAAAGAAAAAATAGTGCAAATTTGATACAATAATTACATTATGGTCTTAGCGTTTCGTGGAATATTTTGAAATCTAATTTTACAACCAAATTTCTGTATATTTATCATGACCCAAAATAATTAACTTTTTAGCTTCCACCCATCTTTCAGAATTAGATTAAAAAAAAAACACGAAGTAATTTAAGAATGGCAATGTAACAAGAAGGAAAAAGAAAAACCAGAGCCCACCTTAGCAGAATACTCTTTTATCAAGTGGTCAAAGATAAAATCGTGTGGGCTGCTGTTAATGAAATGTAGGCCCAACTGCTTGCTAAAAACCTGATTAATGGAATTTAATGGAGGAAATAATTGACCTGCTAATCTCACGGAGCTGCGTCCTATCTCCCTGTGCAATGTTATTATTAAGATTATGACCAAGGCTATGGCTAATCGATTAAAATTGGTTATAGATTCCATCATTTCAAAAGTTCAAAGTGCATTTATTCTTGGACGGTTGATTACCGATAATGTGGCGATAGGTTTTGAGATCAGTCACTATTTAAAGAGGAAGACGCAAGGAAACACTGGCTTCGCTTCGCTAAAAATTGACATGTCTAAAGCATATGATTGGGTAGAATGGGCGTTTCTTGAGAGGATGATGTTGAGGCTGGGGTTTGATGTCAAATGGTTCAAGCTGGTTATGCTCTTCATTTCATCGGTTCACTATAAAGTTATGTGCAACAGTCATTCTGTTGGACCTATTGTTCCTCAGAGAGGCTTGCGACAAGGCGATCCTATATTGACATACCTTTTCTTGATCTCTGCGGAGGGCTTCTCCACCATTCTAAATTATCATGTCCGTCACGGTCGGCTTCATGGGTGCAAAGTGGCTAACAAGGCTCCTACGATTTCCCACCTATTTTTTGCAGATGATTGCTTCTTATTTTATAGAGCGACGGTACAAGAATGTATGCAAATCAAGGACTGCTTAAGGGTGTATGAGGCTGCCTCTGGTCAACAAGTTAATTTTGCTAAGTCTTTAATTATGTTCAGTCCGAATAATGGTGAGGAGGCTAAACTGATGATTTGCAATGCTCTCAATGTCTTGGTTGTTTCTAATCATGGCAATTATCTAGGGGCTCCTTTTTTAATTGGCAGGAGAAAGTCTGATATTTTTGAGTTTGTTAAGGAAAGGCTTAGAAGCGTCTCCGTAGTTGGCATGCTAAATTCCTGTCGAAGGCGGGGAAAGAGGTCCTATTAAAATTGGTGATCCAAGCTATCGTTAACTACGTGATGAGTGTGTTTTTGCTCCCTCAACTTACTTGCGCCGACTTGGAAAAAATGATAAATAGCTTTTGGTGGGGCAATAGGGGAGATTATAAATCAGGTGTTCATTGGAAGAAATAGGAAAAGCTATGTGCTGGCAAGTGTGAAGGTGGGTTGGGGTTCAAACATATTCATTATTTTAACATTACTATGTTAGCAAAGCAAAGTTGGAGATTGTTGTCTAATCCTTCCTCTCTTGCTACTAAAATCTTTAAAGCCCAGTATTTTAGAAACGGCTCTTTCCTTGATGCCCAGATTGGGACTAATCCGAGCTATGTTTGGTAAAGTTTAATGGCCACGCAATATTTAATCAAGATGGGAGCCGAAGGAGAATTGGCTTAGGTTCTTTGGTGAAGATATTTAGTGACCCATGGTTGAACGATCCTCATAATCCGTACATTAAATCTATTCCAACTAAAGGTGCTACAGTTGACTCTTTGAGATGTGTGGATTCGAGATATTGGGATATGGATATCTTGTGTGATTTGTTTAACAGCAGAAATATTAGAGAGCAAAAAGGTAATTATTCGGTGAGAAGCGGATACCAGCTCCTTTGCACACTAAATAGTGTTACATCGACCCCCATTACGACCGATTAGAATTTCGTATGACAGCGCTCGATTACACCAAAAATAAAAAATCTTTTATGGCGATGTTTATCTGGATGCCTCCCTACTTTGCAAGCTTTGCGGGCCCGTGGTATTTAGGTAAATGATTACTGCCCTCGTTGCAATCGTGATATTAAAAGCGATATGCATGCGTTAATAACTTGCCCTTTTGCTCGTGCTATTTGGATCGCTTCATCAATTAGGTATAACATCGATGACTCAGTTTCTCTTGTGGGATGGTGGAACAATCTGAAATGAAGATGCTCCCCTGACAAGCTCAACCTTACTGCTACTATATTATGGTGTATTTGGAAATCTAAAGACTCCTATGTTTGGAATAATACTTCTTCACCTCCAGTTAAAGTTGTTGAATATGCGGAGACGTGTCTCGCGAAGTGGAGATCGGCCAAGGATGTGGTTACTGTCCAAAGTGAAGGGCCTTCGGCTCAAGTGGTAAAGTGGTCCAAACCTCCTGTGGGTAAACTGAAATGTAATGTTGACGGTAGCCTGTTCTCTAACCCGAATAGATCAGGTTATGACTGCGTCTTGCACAATGATCAAGGTAAGTTTGTGGCTAGTCAGTCAAACTTTATGATGGGGAAGCACGACCCTCTGATGGCTAAGGCGTTTAGTGTTCGGGAAGCTCTCAGTTGGCTGGAGCAATTGCAAGTGAAAGATGTGGTAGTGGTGGAGTCTGATTCGTTGAATTTGATTACTTACCTTGTCAGCGACGAGAAACTCGGTTCTAGTGTTAGTTTGATAGTTGATGATTGTAAATCCTTGCAAAAGGAGTTTGATTTATGTGCTTTCTCATTTGTTCGTAGATCAGCGAATAATACTGCTCATTGTTTAGCAAAGGCAGTGTGTTCTGCGTCTAGTTAAGAGTGTTGGCTTGATGTACTTCCTGTTATTATCTTTGATGTTTTGTCTACAGATTTATATTAATGTTATTTGTTCCTTTCAAAAAATGGCATAAAATACAAAACTTGAAATTCTTAGACTTATCTCATGAAAAATAAGTGCAAGTGAACACATCTTAAGAGCTTTGTAAAATTGAAAAATAAAAAGCAACGTGTCACAATAGTCTAATGATGTACTTACTAATTTAGACTACCAAGCTAATAGTTTTTGAAGGACCAAAAAATATCAAGAGTCCAAACTTCTTCAAAAGTCCAAGCTCATCTCAAATTTCAAGCTCCCTTCAAATTCCAAGCTCCTATTGTTAACAAAGACGGGACTCATGTCAATACCGGAATAAAATTATGGAAGAGAATCATCAACATATTAGTCAACCAAATCCCTCAACATTATCTCCACTTACCGAATCATTAACAACTTGTAAAGTTAGTTCCTTGTAACTATAAAAGGAACTAGCTATCGATCAATGAGACGGACCATGAAAGTACCCATCAAACTCTACCCATCTTACTATCTCTCTATCTTGTAACCACTGTCATCATTATCAATAAAATCACCAATACCATTATCAAATGGTGGACATACACCTGACCTACCGCTTATAAGCTGGGGGAACCACCCTACTAAAAAATCTCATATCTATGATTTGTATGTGCTGAATCATTATTTATTATCATCATTATTGTCGGTAACAATTCAATTATCTGAAATTGTTGACCTTACAATTGGCGCCATCTGTGTGAACAATACAATATGCCTTGTAAGCTTTTTATTATTCCCTCTCTATGTATTTATAGTCACGAAATAAATGCTATTTAAAAAAAATGGAGAAAAAATCATAAGCAAGCACAGATGGTTACAAAACAAAAAATAAATAGCTTGTTACCAAAAAGACGTCAACGAGAAGCCCATGTTTATTGCCTGACATCACGGCAATCCAAATTGATCCTGGGAATCAACGATTTCCAGTCTTATGCATCGAGTTACGCTTTTATGGTCAACTTTGACCCATGTTAACAATTAATTAAATCTCTCACTGTTGGCAAGCTTTGCGAGTGACATTCCCGTTACAGATAAATGCCTTCTTTTCATATTTAATTATTTATAAATTATGATATTATCATATTCATGTTCACGATAAGCTATTAATTCTAGTCATGCCTATGTTATTCCATTAATTAATAGATATCTAATGAATTAATATAAAAAAAAAAACCTTGCACATATATCTATTTAATCCTATAAATGGGGAGTTGTTCAAATTGGCATAATGTAGCTTACAAAATTCAAATTCATGGAATATTGAACCAATAAGTTAATTTATATGGATTTAAGATCCTACATGCATGTTATATTATAATACTATAAATTTTCATATTTAGTATTACCAATGCATTTTTAATTACAAAAATGACAAGTCATTGGAGACTAATTCATCAGTTAGTGGGTTAGTGCATTAAATTAAAAACATGTATGCATCTACACATGTACATCAAACACTTAAGAGCTTTATATTTTCAACATAAATATTACGTATGTACAGGTTTTAATATACATATTAGTTAAATATTTGCTCAGGTTCGAGATTTTAACCAATCGAGCTTGCATCGTGTCAGTTGGATTACGTGATGCATCAATTCAATTTTATTTGATAAATTTCCAAGCTAAAGTAAAACCGAGAACTTGAAGGAAATGGGGGGTAAGAGCCTGGACATAATACAATATACAGCACTAACATCCAAAGTTCCACGGCTTATGACTAGAAAGCAAATGAGTTGTTCACATTAATGTTCTGAGCCATTTGACTTGCGTTTAAAGCTTAATAAGCTCTACACATCAATGTACCGAGCTAAACGACTCATGTCCAACATGTACTAAGGTCAACATGGTGACGTTCCTTGAACCACGACTCACGACCAAGGTCAAACCAGCCATACACATTGATGTTCTGAGCTTAATAACTCGTGGCTAAGCTCCAGACCGCTATATATATTAATATTATGAGCTCCATGACTTACGAACAAAACCTAAAAAGCCTTACACGTAGATTTTCTAAGCCTGCATGGAAGAATTAAGCGCCTAACCTCAACCTATCAGCCAAGCTTAAACGCTTGGGGGGCAATTGAAGGATAAAAAAATATCGAGAGTCCAAACTTCCTCAAAGGTCCGAGCTCATCTCAAATTCCAAGCTTCCCTCAAATTCTGAGCTCCCATCACTAATAGAGACGGGCACGTGTCAACAGCAAAATAAATTATGGACAAGACACTCATCATCAACAAACATTCAACCCACTTCCTCAACATTATCTCCACTCAGCCGAATCATGGGGAGTGACCCTTATCACCATTTAACAACTTGTAAAAGTAGTTCCTTGTATCTAAAAAATGAATTAGCTAACAATCAATTATATAGACCATGACAAAACCCATCAAACTCTACCCATCTTACTATCTCTCTATCTTCTAACCACTATCATCATTATCAATAAAATCACCAACACCATTATCAAGGGGTGAGAGTACACCAAACCTACCGCCTATGGGCCGGAGATGCCTGAGACGCCTTGAGTGAATTATTCACAACTTTAGTATATCATATGCATTTTCATTTCTCTCACTTTTATGTTAAATCTATGGTCATTTGGATTTTGGGATCCATAATTTTGGCAATCGTAAATTAGGGGTTCACAATTTTCATTTCTTGGGCTTTGAGGTCTAATTTTAGCAGAATTGTTAGTTTAAGGCAAAAAGCTAACGGTCAATAAAAATTAGTACCTGAATTTCCAATTTTATCTATGGCTTATATTCTATAATACAATACATTAAACCCATAAATCATACATAATACAACACAATTCTTAGTTTCTTACTTATAATTTCTTATAATCAAAACAGGTTCTCATTCTCACCTAAAAATGCTCCTCTTCATATTCCACGTCTTTCTTTCTTTCCCCGTCGGAAAATCAAATTTAACCTCCAATAGAGCCGCCCTTTTGTCCCTCCGGTCTGCCGTTAGTGGCCGTACCCTCCTCTAGAACACCATCTATTAGTCCCCCTGCCAATGGTCCGGCATCCAATTTGACAACAACAACCAAGAAGTCACCACCATCCGCTTCCCGGCAGCCTCTCTCGTCAGCACCATCCTCGTCAGCACCATCAAAAACCTAACCCACCTCAAAACCCTTAGCTTCCATCTTAACTCCCTCTCCGGCCTCCTCGCCTCCAACTTCCCCACCTCCCTCCACAACCTCTACCTTCAGGGCAACTATTTCTCCGCCCAGTTACTAGACTTTTTGTTCGGCCTTAAGTTCTTCGTCCGGTTGAACCTCGACGAAAATGAGTTTTTCGGCGATATCTAAACTAGGTTTAATAGTTCATCCCAGTTGAAGACACTTTACTTAGAGAATAATCAGCTTAGTAGCATAATCCTAGAACTAAAGCTTACTAGTTTGAAACATTTTAATGTTTCTTTCAATCAATTACTTCTTGCCTCCACAAAAACCCTAGCTTGTCGCCGTATTCGTTGCTTTGAAGCATCGATCATCATCTTTGAATAGTTATCAGTAATCATCTTCAAATAGCTATCGTTGATTGTTTTTTCCATTTTTTTAGAAAGAGACTGAGAAATGGGGAGTATGTGTGTGTGTGTGAGAGAGAGACAGAGAAGGGAAAACAGTAAAGGTGGAGGAGGATGATCTTGTTTATAAGCCAGTAGTAAAATTGAAAATTCAGGCACCAATTTTCATTAACCGATAGTTTTTTGTTTTTGACTAATAATTCTATCAAAATTAGACTCCAAAATTCAAGAAATAAAAACTGTGGACTCTAAATTTAAGATCGTCAAAATTATAGAACCCAAAATCCAAATAATCCTTAAATCTAGCAATATAAATTTTTACCTTTTGAAAGAGCAAGTTTCACTAACCCAGCCAAAAAATAAAAGAATAATCACCTTTAATGGTATGCCATAATTAATATTTGTGGTCCATTTTAACTTTTACCATAGGCACAAGATAAACTGGACGTTGCTTTAGCTCTATCTTAAAAAGTTCGATCCACGCGAATGGTACGGCTTCCAAAATCTGACCCATTTTGTGGGGACTCCCTCTGCCTACAATCTGCACAAAACCGTAAACAAAACAAATAAAGATAAGTTGAGAACCAGCCCATTAATGAAACATCATGTTATACTTGGAGTGATGTACACATTTCATACAGTATTGTCCTTTTTCCTTTTCTGCAAATATTCTTTCTTCAATTAATAATTGTGATTAGTATTGTTTATCGGCTCCCTACCACTAATTTGGACCGACAATGTCAATAGAATACACATAAATTTTTAATAAATCTTTCGAAAACTCAATTTTTTTTATTTTCATTTTTCTCTTTGTTTCGGGTAATTTAGATTAAATTTTGCACATTTCGATTATTTTTTATTTATAAAATAGTGATTAACCGTGGGTCAACAAAATATTTTTACGACAGCTGAATTTGACATAAAGAATTTTCAATCAAACTCACAGCTGAATCAAGTGCGGTAAGACCACTCTGGTTAACCTTTCAGAGACTCTCATATGAGCAAAATCTCTGCGCCTCTTGTAGAGAAAGAAACAGAGGAGAGAGAGAGTTGTGATGTTAGATCCAGCAAATGAGTTGCTTCCACCACCTTCGCCGACAATCTCCTCCGTTTCCTCCTCCGATCTAGACACTGAGGTAATTTGTTTATAAGAACCAATTCCTATTGTTCTATAATCACATTGTAATTGTGCACATCTGTATCTAATTTTTCACAATTTGTGTATGCAAATTGATTTATGTATAGTCAACAGGTTCATTTTTCCATGACCGAAGCACAACTTTAGGAACTCTCATGGGGGTTTCCTTCCCCGCCATCACCTTTAGGGCTCCATCTCTCCGCCGGGAGACCGCCTCCATCTCCGCCGGTACAGGTGGAAGTGCCGGACGGAGGAACAAAAAGGCCAAGAAGAAGAAGAACAAAAAGGCGTCGGCAGTAGTGGCGGAGCAGCGGCGGCGGAGGTGGTGGAGCCTGTGTAGAGACGACGAGTCGAAGCCGTCGTCATTAGGCGAGTTTCTTGAGGTCGAACGCAGGTTCGAAGACGATGCATTTTACGGTGCTGAGCTGGCCCTTGAAAATGCCAATAGTCAACCGAGGAATGGACGATTGTTCGCTGATGGGAGGGTACTTCCTCCATCAACGGCGGTTGAGGAAAGGACATCCACGACGGCTATTTGTGGTTTTCCGGTTTCGCTCACCGGAATCTGTAGCGGCGGTGCAGGATAAATTTTTTGTACTTTGTTTTCTTTTTTCTTTTTTATTTTCGTCGTGTTATGAAATTTGAATTCATGCTTTTAACAACGTGTCACTATGCATTTGCGTGGGAACAAATGGCGTCACCATGAAATTTGAATTCTTTATTTGAAACATTTTAAAAGGGCAAATGCGACTCTCTCTTTTTTTTTTGGCTAATCCACTGCATTTGGAAAGACTCTTTGAGTTCAGATAGGAGTCAGTTTACCACCGAAACAGGCTAAAATTTGTGATCCTAAATTCAAAATAAATTAATTATATTATCTTAGGATAAATTATAAACCAATATCTTTTTGTAAATCAAAACATTAGTTATAGAATAACAAATGAAACTGAACACTCCTCAAAATCACGAGGAAAATGGCTTCTCGCTATTTGGTTCATTCTTCAGTCTTGAGTTTCTTGACTTCTCTTTATATATATATATATATATAATTTATATAGGTTGATTTCACACAATTTCTTTCCCTTTTACCCCGGTGGTCTCATGTTCAAACAAAATGGAACAATTGTCTCAGTATTCAAAATAGTTGCCGGAGCTTAAGCGAAATGAAATAAAATAATCCTTTGTTTCGATAGGAAGGTATAGGTGGTGTTAGGTTAATGGCCTGTGTTAATGTATTCTAAAGGTACATATTAAGTATCTATTTTTTAAAATAATTAACTCTCAACATGTATTAAATATAGTACAGATTTTCTTACAAAATTTTGTTATTTCCATTTATGATAATTTTAACATGTGCTCTTAAGGCACATGTTATCATTTTCCTTGGTTGAGATTTTAAAATTTCTATCAAAAAGTCAAATTTACTTCACACTTCTCAAAATTCAATTCACTTTACTTTTTCTCTCATAAAATTTTTAAAACACCATAACTTTAAATTCAAAAATCGAAATTAAAATATATATATATATATATATATTTGAAGCATACTCATCGAGATTTATAAAATAAGATCCATTGTGACTATTTTTTTAATTTTTTTCATTAGTTTTTTTTTTTGAATTAGTTAAAAAAAAGCTCAACAAAAAATAAATTCACTTTTCAACCTACTTCCACACTTTCCAAAAACTTATCTAAAAACATATTTTAAAATCTCAAAACAAGCACCTAAACTCTAAAGTTTATTCTTCCCACAATGAATAGAATCTACAACCACCCAAACAGGAGGTGAGGCTGACGCCACTTGGGCTCGGGGAAATGAAGCCCACAAACTCCCAAACGAGTGGTGAAGCTAATGCCATTTGTGCTTGTGTTATGAGTATGATGTACAACAACTTAAACAAGCCTTGCATACAGAATCCAAATGCCACATATCTTACCTTGCTCAACTTTTTATCTTCACAAAATTCAACCAAAAGAAAAATGCCTATAGCCATCCAAATACGCTATACATATGGAACAATTGAAGACTACAAACATGTAAAACAAGTGAAACAAACATGACATAGAAACCACATCCGGACTTCCACTGAATTTGCAAATCTTTTTAGAGAAAATATTAATCACACCTGGTGAAGGCATAACACGTGCATCTGGAGAATAAAAGGAAGTCAGAGCTCAATCGGAAGAAATTTTAATACGCATAGTGATCATCACTTAGTATAAGAGTTCATGAGAAAACTACCTATTTCATGCATGCATCTCACAGTCTCACTTAGTTCGGACCAATTCGAGTGGTACACTTTCCATTGCCACCTGAAATTTTGGGAAAAAATAAAATGTACGTTAAAATACTAAATATCACTGACAAAGTTGTTTGAGTAAACAAACTGATGCTTACCCACAGTCTAGGACTTGTAGGGTCAGATTTCGGATGCAATCTAGAGAGATCCGATTGAAAGGTAACAACTATTGTAAGTTTAAACTCTATTGAAAATGGACTGCACAGAGGATATGAATTTTAAATTAGTCGTTATAAATTCACCGCCTTACAGCATATAAATGGGGAAAATTTCAAATATATCAACAACAAACCCAGCAAAAATGGTCGGACAAGTCAAAAGACGGGGAAGTATAGCGTAAATGGGCAGAGACATGCCACGGCAGACATCTCCATCAGCTATCTAACAAATGAAAATATTAGATTCAAAAAATAAGTCCAATGCTATGCAACCATATTTAATTATCCAAAAAGATGTGAAATGTTGCATGCCTGAGTGGTCTGAATCAAAGAGGTCTCTGTAACTATCTTTTCCCCGACCATAATTGATTCTACACGAAGCAAGTGGATGTCAATGGATTGAATTGGAATTGCTGATGCTTCAACTGTTAGCTCGCCACTGATAGGATCTGACAAGGAACATTCAGTGCATATTTTACCAGTTACCCGGAAACCACCTAGTCAACAATTACGTTGTTAATGTCAGTTTTTTTTTTTTTAATCAGAAACAAATTGCTTATATTAATAGAAAGAAAATGCAAGTACAAGCAGAGAAAGAGTTGAGAGAGAACAAGAAGTCTACAAACAACTAACAAGAAAAACAAACAGAGCAACAACCCCCCAAATCAAAAACCATAGGCAACAACACAGCCTGGAGCAAACAAACAACCAAGGAATCAAACAAACCAACCTAAAGCAACTCAAACAGAAAACTCCCTTGTGAAACTGCTTCTACACAACCCCTGCATAAATCAATCACAGAGAAAATCCCAAAAGCTCCATTAATTATGCCATAGCTGCTTCCCAGTCACGATAAATATCTGATATCGAAAGAATACCAAATTTCTTAGATGAGAAAGCCCATAGCGAAGCTAACGACTTCACTCTTTGCCACACCTTCTCCTCATTTTCCTCCTTATCTTCAAATATCCTAGCATTTCTTTCTTTCCAATCACACCACAGCACAGCCATGCAGGTGCACCTCCATAACACCGATTTCTTCTTATCGCCTTTCAAACACCACTTTCCAATCAAAAGATCATACCACGAATCCGAGAAAGCCGAGACAAATTGAATTCCCTCCTAATGTTGGACCAAATGGAGTGTGGAAACTTACAATGGATCATCAAATGGTTTAAACTCTCAAAACTACCTTTGCACATTATGCACCGTGACGGAGACAACTGTTGATACGGCCTTCTTTCTTGCAATAAATCAGCTGTATTAACCTTCCTAAGAGCTGCTAGCCAAGCCAATACTCTTACCTTTACAGGAATGCCTGACTTCCATACCATGTTGCATGGTTCAAAAATTCGATCTTCATGGGAATGCGTAATTATTTCGAAGAACGCCTTGACCATAAATACTCCCATCTCATCACCTGTCCATATTCTGGAATCTGACCCATTACGAGCTATTTCTGAACCATTAATTCTGCCCAGCAGCTCCAAATAATCATATTCCTCCTCTTCCGTGAAGTTCCTGCAAAATAGTATGCCCCACCCAAAATTATCATTCACACCCCAATATAGATAATTCTCAATTGTTGCATTCTTATCAGCTACCATCCTGAATAACTGAAGAAACTGATATTTGAACTCTCTGACTCCCACCCACAGTAAATGAATTTCAGAACCATTACCAACCTTAAACCGAATGTGTTTCTGAAATTCTTCAAGACCACCATAAACCGCCTTCCAAGGATTACGATACGTCCCTCTAATTACCTTGTTGGAATCCCACCCATTATCTTGTAAGGCATATTTACTTTTTATTATCTTATGCCAAAACGCCTCTTGCTCAACCGGAAACCACCATAACCACTTACCCAACAGTGCCTCATTCATTTTCATCAACTGCCCTATACCCCCCCCCCCCCGCTTTCTTGCTTCTAGACACCTTTTCCCAACACACCAAGTATTCACCCTTCCCTTCCCCAAACCCTTCCCAAAGGAAATTCCTCATAAAGTTTTCTATGGTTTTTGCAACAGATACCGAGATCTTGAAAAGGGATAGATAATAAGTTGGAATACTTTCCAATACCGAGTGTATGAGAGTCAATTTTCCTCCCCTCGAAATGCATCCTCTCGACCACCCCTCAAGTCTTCTACCCACTTTTTCAATAACCAGGCACCAAAAACCCAACCTCTTCGGATTATCACCCAAAGGCAAAACCAAATAAGACATCAGCCAGCTACCCACCGAGCAACCTTAATAACACATCATGGTATATATATATGATCCAAATGTGCCAACAGGATCGGCCCTAAGGGTGTAAAGAGTGGGAGACTGCACAATGGTGATTTAACAATAGTTTTTATAATTTATGCAAGTAGCCCAATATTTTAAACACGGCATTAGAATAAGGGGTCGAAGTATCATGTATATGAGAGGGATTCTCTGTTTCAATTTTTGTACTGCACCCTGTATATCTGAAAGATTAGGACCGGCATTCAGACCGGCCCAGTATGCCATAAATGCATATACAGTTCTACTTCTATGGAAAAATAACCCTTTCGGTAACCAAATATTCTAAATGGGAAAAAGGGTCGTATACACAACGATGTAATGGAAGGTGAATAGGTTCTATTTTGATATTCAAACTAAGATAAAAACGAAAAAGACGGAAGAGGAAGGTAGCAAAGAAGTAACCTGATTTTAGCCCAGGTAGCAATGAATGCCTTTGTGTGTCCTGAGTAATATAAAAGATGACCATTTCAGGAGAAATTGGTTTCGCTGAAAGATTAGCTTGAGATAACAGTAAAAATAAGAAGGCTCGTTCAATGAATATAAATAGAAGATATTAAATACGAAGGCTTGAATTTATACCCTTTTCACTTTCAATTATGAACTCTACTGTAGCAGACAATGATTTGTGTAGGTATCCTCTCACTATATCCACAATTACCAGATACTATCCACAGTTTTTATCAGATATCAAGCATACGAAAATGTTAGTAGAAATTAATAGCACAATATTAAATGATGGTAATCTGACAAAAGAAAGAAGATATGTAAAATTATACCTGGATGCTAATATCAGCTCCATGAAAGGTCTCATAGAATTTTTCTAAATTGTCTTCTCCTGGATGTCTCAAAACCATGGAAAATGGTATCTATCTCATTAAGGAAACAACTAGTCAGTTCGGAGAAAAATATTTAACATCTTCATTTTGCCAAACATCAAAATTAAATGGCAATTTGAAAAGCCAAAGTAGAATCTAAAAATGATATAGCATATTCCTGCTTAGCGTTCCACTCACAGACTTTTTGCTGTAGTGAGTGTTGACATGTCCAAACGCCAACCCATGCTTAATTAATAAATACCAAAGGCAATATTAAATTGGCAATTATGCAGTATCATACCTCTGTAGTACCTGAACCAATCTTTCCAGAAGATCTGACCTCAATGCTCTTCTTCCTGTTTTAGGGTGAACAATATTACCGAAAAAGGAGGGATACCACCATTAAATAAGTAAACATGAGGCTCGCGTATGCATATTACCAAGGAACCATGAATGGCTTAAAATAAACCAGATCTGGATAATCAGGTCATATCGTGGATGAAAAAAATCAGATTTACTGTACATTCAGAAATACGTACAATGGTAATGCTACACTTACAAAAATGTGCACAAGATGAGGTGTCACCTCATCATCGGGGAGAATGGCTCCACTCAACTGTTCATCCAATCCTAAGGTGACAACACATCTTGTGCAAAACTTTTTGTGCACATCTTTAGTGAGTATAGAATTATTCATACAGACGAAGCACCAATATGTACCATGAGTAAGATTAGGATGAACTTGGTTGATAAGAAATGATCTTCCAACAACTCTGGGGGGGAAATGGTTCCATAATTAACAGATAATCAATAATGTTTTTATCTTCAACATTTAAAAGAAGATAAATTGTATCAATAGTCTCAGAAAATAGCTCTTTACTTAAACTTCTGAGAGCTACTGAGAAATATTATGAGTTTCAAATGGCTTATGGTGTTTTTTACTTAAACTTCTGTGATCTACTGAGAAATATTATGAGTTTCAAATGGCTTATGAGGTTTTTATTTTTATTTTATTTTTTTCACGGGAAATCTGCAAAATGTAGGTTTCTGCGGATTTGATGCAGTGTCAACCCTACAAGAATGTCTCAATAAAGAGTAAAATGGAAAATCTCCATAGCCAGTAATATATTTTAACATTTTAACAGGGCACTCAGGTATTCAGACATATAATTTTGTTGAGAGGAAAAAAAAAGATTCATACCTAACTTGAACAAATATAGTGTTACTGATACATAATACATAAACATACGCCTGGTAGCTGCTCCTTAGCTTGTTTACAACATACCTATAGAGCTCTCTCCCAATCGTCTAGTGCCTAGATCATAAGGGGAAACCATGTTTCAAATCAAAAGATGACTGAGTTTTTCCCAAGGTAACATTGAAGACCATACCTTACCAAAGACGACAATGTGACACTGATTTTCTTTGAAAGGCCCATGAAAGTGAGATGATTACTTTTGAATAGCTAGACAGAAGTTAATCCACTCGTCTTTGGAGCTCAAAGATATGCTCCCACACACAAATTAATGCACCATGTCATATCCAAAGAAAAATGCGAAAACAAATGAGATATAAGATTACTACTAGGGATGCAAAGAGGGTTTTGGTTGGAGCAGGGGCTCGTGCGCTGTTTTATCCTACGCTTATGCACAATGCAGTGAGAAATAAGATTCAGGCAGAGTTTCGATGGTGGGATCGTATTGACGAGTTTATACTGCTAGGGGCTGTTCCATTCCCATCAAATGTCAAACGGCTGAGGTTGCTTGATGTGTGTCGAGTGATTACCCTAAAGGAACCATACGAGACTTTGGTTCCGACATCCCTGTATCAAGATATTGAACATTTGGTACTCCCAACTAGAGACTACCTCTTTGCACCGTCATTGAGTGATATATTCCAAGCCGTGGACTTCATTCATGAAAAATCATTGTGTGGGCAAACAACATATGTCCACTGTAAAGCTGGTCGAGGACGCAGCACAACCGTTGTTGTATGTTATTTGGTGCAACACAAGCAGATGACTCCTGATGCTGCATACGAATACGTGAAGTGAATACAGCCAAGGGTACTGTTAGCCTCTGCCCAGTGGCAGGCTGTCCAGGATTACTACTACCTTGTCAAAGCAAAGAAGACTTGTACCTCAAGCTACAAAACATGTAACCCAAGCCCCATGGTTAAACCACTGAGGTTCTTCACGGCTGCAGAGCTGATCGCGTTTGACGACGGTTCAGTAGTTTTGGTAATCAAATCGGATCTTGATGGGTACGAGTCGAATTGCGAGTCAGGTGGTGTGGGTCCAAGATATGGGCGATTTTAGTTTAGACTTTAGAGTGTTCAAATTGCTGGTAAGACAGCTATGGCTAGACTCTCGTGCATGTGGGTGCGCCGTGGAACAGCACACAAGCAGATCTCAGGTGAGAATGTGAGGAGGGCTGATCAGGTGGGAAATGTTAGTGTAGACATTCATGTCTACTGAGATATATATATACACAGATATATATATATACTTGTGAATACAAATATGTACATGTTTATGTATATAACGATGCGAGTTGTGCTTTTCCCCCAAACAAAAGGAGATCTTCTGCAGGAAAAACTTGATAGTATAATTTATGAAATGTTGAACTGGAAAAAAAAAATGGTTCCTAACATGGTATCAAAGCTTAGTTTCCTGGGAAGTTCAAGCCTTGGCACCTCCATCCCCCATCTGTTAATCCTGAATCTGTCTGCATGACTATTTGCCTGCATAATTATGTTCCTATCTGCTCTCCACGTGCGAGTATGGGGTCGCACGTGAGGAAGGGTGTTAAGCATGATATTCATTACGGTTGCTTCTCCTATCAGCTTAAGCTTTTGGAAGAGATGGTTCCTAACAAGATATAACTACCATTTACAGAGCCACACTAAATGAGATGTTTTAGATGGAATAATTCTCCATCAGTTGCAAATAATCCGATTGATTATGTGCTTTTCCTTTTCATATTGATAAGTTGTCCAATCCAAATTGACATAAAACCAAGTAGGCCAAGGAAGAAACTAGTGTACCCATGAACTAGATAAAGTCCGTAACTAATTTGAGGCTTGAATTCTTGAACTCGTAAGTTGTGGAAAAGTTCCAAGAAAATTAAAGAGTATAAGGAATGTTTAATATCATTTGCAGAGAAAGGTAAAAGCGTACCTTAAAAAACAAACGCACTAGAATCTATAGCCCTAATATTGACTTGTTTTTTGCCACATTTGACTCAGTTGAGTGGGAGTTTTTGGTGGTGATAAAGTAATTTTTCAGTATTCTTAATTGTTTCGTTAAAATGCCATACCCACCAAATAAAATCCAGAAGAATGGGACTGAAAAACTACCTCAGAAAATACTCAAATGAAGCAATAAAAAATTTAATGTTTCATTTTCATTTTTCTGTAAGGTAGAATTGTCTGGTTTCTTTTTCAGTACTTAAGTGCCACTCAGTCAACCCAATTTCCCCAGATTGAAAGAATCCCTAATGTGGATAAAAATGAACCAGATATAGTGCTGAAGATGAGATATGCATGAATGTAGGAGAAAGAGAGGCTTACACAATAGGGATAGGCTTAACAACACCATAAAATGATTCAATGACTCCGGCTGATCCTCCCCTAACCTAAATACAAATAAGGTCTCCCTCTCATCAGTACAGTAATACATAACCTAAATTGAGGTAAAATCGGCTTATGCAATGCTTGATTAGTTGCTCCAAGAAAATGCGACAAATTCAAAACCAGTGTAACAGCATATTCAAAAACATAGGTTCTGAGGAACCAAACAGAGGCGAAATTAGAACCTGCAAATTGACTGATCCGTTGACAGTGAGGCGGATTCCTTGGTGGGAGATTGAAGAAGACAGCTTCGTGGTGATTTTGCCTTCAAGAGGTTCCTGAAATCAATCAACAAAGAGGGTATCAATACATATATATCTGCACGATAGAATTTGTTGTGTACATACAGTAACAGCATAGTTGTAAGTTGTAGTTTAGGAGAAATTGATTATTACATTAGGGCAATAGATACGATTTGATCGGGAAAGTTTGATCTCTACAGACATGGCGATGGCAATGTTAACCAGCTGAGAGAGAGAGAGGAGGGCTTTAGTCGAATCCGGTTTAACTATTCAAGCTATTACGAATTAACCCAATGGTACCATAGTACTTTTGACTAATAAACTGTGTACCAGTGATAACCCACACCATTTTTGTCTTTCTTATTTTCCTTTTTATACATTTTTTTTTTTTCACTCAGTGAAGTTAGCATAACTCAACATAAGTCTTATAAATTAAATATTTAAATTTGGGCTTTTTTTGAGTTATCCCTGTTTATTTAATATACCCTATTTTTATAAGGGTACTCATAAAAGCACCTTTAAAAATTAATTTAAATACTTATTTTTTAAACACTTATGTTTAATTTTTAAATTTTTTAAAGCACCCAATTAAAAATATGTTTACAATGATTATGTAATATTTAACTTGTCTTCTTAACTTCTTAACTTCTTAACCGTAACAAGATAAAAAAATCCTATCAGTATACTACTTAAACGTCTTTTGTGTCAATCTACATCCTTCTCTCTTTTTAAATTTGGCTTTCCCCATTAATCAACAAACCTCAACATCAAAGCCGTTTAATTGGTCTCTTCTCTCTATTATTTTTTGCAATTTCATTTTTGTTGCTTATTATATAAATTTAGGTTTTGATACTAGATCTAAATGGGTTTTAATACTTGATCGAGCTCAACATAGAATTTATGTACTAAATAAAGTTGCTAAAATTTGGGTTCACTAATATTTTTAATTTTTTCTAATAGATGTATTTGACATTATTTTCGCACAAGTAATATACATATTCACAGAAGTCCTAACTTGGGTGCAACAATGGAATTTGGGTTACAAAAAATATTGGAGATTATTTTCTCACAAATTTGAAAGAGAAAGATTAATGATGGAAGCCAAATTCAGAGAGAGAAAGAAGGTGTAGAGTTGAGAGAGATTGAGAGACCAACGTAAAGAGAGAAAGAAATGAACTGTATTAATGGGTGTATCAATGGGGGAAGGAAGTACTTACATGGAGCTTTGTTGATTAATGGGAGAAGCCAAATTTAGAAAGATAAATTAAAAGAAACTCATACTTTAAATAAAGGTGCTTTTAAGAATTTAAAGTTAATAACAAATAACATTTTTTCTTTTAAAATGAGTGTTGAAACTAATTTTTAAGGGTGCTTTTACCTGCACCATTTTTATAATCCTTTTACTTGGCTCTTAAGAATTAACATCCCTTTAATTCTGTCCAAAAATAATATAAAAAGTCTATATTACTTTTGGCTTCAAGTTTTAGACTTCAATATATACATATGCTATCATATATGTATATACATAAATATGTACTCCCCCCCCCCCCCTTTTTTCTTTCTCCACAGTAGTGATAGATGCACAATTGGATTTGAACATTCAAATCCCATTTTCTTTTTTACCCCATCCAAATGAGCTATAATTTTCTCTCTTTTCTAAGATTTAAACCTAAATGCACTAATTGACTGCACAATCTTAAATTAATGGTAAATTTTGAGTTCAAATCGATGTTGGTTTATAAGCCATTGTTATCTAAGTATTTCGATATCAAAGTCTCAAAACCATTTGCTGGAACGGCGGGACATTTGTGCTCTGATTTTTTCTTTACAGTCCTAATTGACAGCGATGGACAATTTAATCCTGACAAGCTTTCGCCGAAAAATGGTCAAGGACTCGACGGAGGTCATGGATCTGAAATCTATGTATGTGTATATATGTATACATACACACAGATGTATATATATATACGCATTCAATTATCACCTTTCTTTCCCTTCATTGCTCTCATATAAAATTACATACACACATATATATATACAGGAAAAATGCAAGAAAAACCTTGAAGTTTGAGGCCCTTTGCAAGTTAAACCTCGATATTTCAATTTTGGCAAGACGAACGCTGAAGTACAATTATGACTTCAATTCAAACCTTCCATCCAAATATATTTGAACTATTGGACGGAATGTTGCATGGAATGCCAACATACACTATGAGTTCAGTCTTGGTCTGTTTTTCGATAAAGTCTGATCCAAAAAAAAAATAGAAGACCAACTTCAACAATCTAGTTGACAGGAGGATTGTGAACACTCTTAATTATATTATGATAATTTTAACGTCGAAACTCATCTGCATGAAATCTTCTTATAGTTTAAGGGCATTGGTACAATTTAATCTATTTCATATAATTATTCTCATCCATCAGAAGTTTAACAACGACAGGGATGTGTATGCATAATTTATTTATTTTTTTAATCATTTCATATATATAAATTAAGATAATACTAATTATACATACCACTCTATTCAATACTCTATCTTATACATATTACTCCGTATTATTTCAGTATTATCTCAAAGAAATATAGTTGAATTAATATTAAAATATTTTAATATGCATAATTAAACTCGTCCGTAAATTATTTGCCAGTCTTTAATTATTGGCGGTAGAAAACACATTTTAACTCGTGCGTGCTGATTTGGCACTCTCTTAATGGTAGAGGCTACACCACTCGACGTGGCACATAAAACATTAACTTATATATATAATATATATCTATATCTTCTCCCCTCGTCCCTCGTTTGGTCGTTATTACACAAAAACCATACTGCCATCAGAGAGGGAAGAAACGAGTCTTCGTATTCTACAGATCACAAACAAACAGTGATGCGAAATCGAATTCACAAATTGCACTATGTTCTTCTCCTTTCGTCTCTCCTCTTCCTCTCCACATCCGCTCGTCCATTCGTTCTCGTAATCTCCCCCGACGATCTACAGGACCCCTCCACTTATCCCTCCGACGACTCCGATGACCCCTCCATCTCCGATTGGGACGAGTTCGGCGACTCAGAGGCCAATTCCGATGCTGATTTGGATCCAGGCTCGTGGCGGCCGATTTTTGAGCCTGATCCCGTCACGGACACCAGTACCGATGAGGCGGAGCTGGTGTATTACTCCGGTGTTAGGAAGATGATGTCAGCTGTGAGTGAGGCTAACCCTAGGTTGATGGAGGAGGCGGCCGCGGAGATCGAGGCCGCCGCGAGTAGCGGTAATGTTCACGCGCAGTCAGCGCTGGGGTTTCTGTATGGTACGGGAGTTACGAAGGAGCGGAATAGAGCTAAGGCGTTCACGTACCATTATTTTTCATCTAATGGAGGAAATATGCAATCGAAGATGGCACTCGCTTATACGTATTATCGTCAAAATGTACGTTGTTTCTAATCTTTACATTACTTTTTTTGTTTTGTTTTCTGTTTATGTGCCGATAATAGGTAGCATTAGGCCTATGGATAGTCGATAGTTTTTGTGTCTTTGGTTGTGGAGGGCGCTATATGTTAATTGAAGAGAAAATTGAACCCTTTGATTTGATTTAACTTGTTAGGCGTAGGTATTGTGTCAACTACTTGGTCTTGTGATGTTGATGAGTTTCTAGGAATTACTTTCTTAATTTGACTGAGGCCTTATATTTTTAAAATCTCGTGATAGAAATTGAAGTCTGTGATGTATTGAGACACTGCTAATGGAATATATTTGAAGACTGATGGGAACCAAAAGGACCTTAAATTTATTCATGTGCTGAAACATTTCTTTAACTAATTTCTCGTGTACTAAAAACATTTGTTTTGTTAAATTGTGATGTAGTAGCTTCAAAAATCACTCTAGAATTGTTATACTTGCTGGTAGATGATGGAACTCCTGGTTATCTTCTATTTGGTCGAATTAGAAAAAACTAGAAAGAAAGCAAATTCTTCCCTGGACAAGAAAAAGGAAGGCAGAATGTTAAATATATGTTAATTGTTGGTTTTGTTTCCATAAAATTTGAAAACATATTCAATTGTTCATTCTTGCAGGTTGAGTGGAACAAACATTAATCTAAGAGCCAATATGTTGGTTTTTTATATTCTTTTCGTTTCTTATCAACCAAGGATTGTTTATTAACTTCTTTCTAGACTTCTGGTCCATTGAAATATACTTATGCAGAATTTGAGAACTCAAACCTTCGATCTAATTCTTGTAGCCACATTGTATATAGACAAACCTACATTACTTGGGCCTTATTTTATAGTTTGGAGGTTTAGGTCAACTTCATGCCTCTTTTTACCCCTCTTTTCATTTTGACATTGAGAATTCATTACCCTAGCAAATATTAAAAAACTTGTATTTGTGCTATGGATGCACTAGCTTAGAGCTCAAATATTAATTTTCCTGTCCATGTTCATACAGTAAATAATTGGATGAATAATTTCAATTTGTTTGGTTCAGATGCATGATACAGCAGTTAAGTTGTATGCGGAACTAGCAGAGTTGGCAGTGAATAGTTTTCTGATCTCAAAGGACTCACCAGTGCTTGAACCGGTTAGGGTCCATGTTGGAACGGAGGAGAATACGGAGGCCCTGAGAAAGTCTCGAGGGGAGGAAGATGAGGACTTTCAAATCCTGGAATACCAAGCAGAGAAGGGGAATGCCTTAGCCATGCACAAAATCGGGGTATATTATTACTTTGGATTGAGAGGAGTGAGGCGGGATCATGCCAAGGCATTGCCCTGGTTTATGAAGGCTGCGGAGAAGGGGGAACCAAGGTCAATGGAACTTCTTGGAGAGATATATGTAAGAGGAGCTGGAGTTGGAAGAAACTACACAAAGGCACTAGAGTGGTTTAAGCTAGCATCTAGACAAGAGCTCTATTCTGCTTATAATGGGATGGGATACTTATTCATCAAGGGTTATGGAGTAGAAAAGAACTACACCAAAGTAAGATCTCTGCACTGATATCTATTACTTCTATTACTATTTATTAAGTGAGAGGATGACTTTTGGTATGCACTTGAAATTACAAAATTGTCCTTTATGCTTTAGAAATAAAAATAGTGCTTAAACTAATATTTGAATCCATGACCTCAAATATGAAGAACACATGTTATCACCACTTGACCAATGCTATGACATATTGTTAATATGTTTTTAAAATCTAGATAATGCGAGGAATTACTACGTCTAATTTTGCACAGCATTAACTGTGCCACGACTTCTAGTATTTGTTATATGTGTAATCTATTTAGGTGGCATTGCTTTTTGTGCTTCTTCATTTTGTGGATTATGTGTTGGTTCTACTTGGTTTCTTAACTCACCTTGCATTGGTTTACATTGGAGTTTCCTATTTATATGCATATCTTTTGTCCTTTTGGGCTTGATTTTCCGACTTGTTGACTTGGTAGAACTATTTAACTATTTTGATTAGTTATTACTATGACTGCCTACTTCTGGTATAACTTGCGATGTTGAGTTTTAGTTATTTATTTTTCCTGGAATCTGGAGATTTTGAGGCACCTCTGGTGTGTTAGATAGAACCACTGTAAGAATCTCAGAGTTGAGGACTTGAGGAGCCACTAAATAAATTAACCTAGTGTTAACATGTGCCCTAAAGGCACGTGATAAGAACCTGAATATAGAAAGAACAAAAACACAACATGCATTAAATGATGCGTATATTCTCATGCAAGACTTAATTCTTTCCATTTAAATCTTACTTAACATGTGACCTTAGGGCATATGTTAACACTACCCATGAATTAATTGTCTTGTCCATGTTGAGCCACCTTTTAAGGATATAATAGCGATGTTAATTCTTGAACCACGAAGTATTTGTTCTTTTGTTCTGACAAGGATGCTTTCATTAAGAAAAAGCACTCCTACTCTCCTAGATTTTTCTTTGAGGAGCCAGTCACTGCGCCATGAAGAAGTGTATAAGAGTACGAAGCAACACGTAAAAAGTTTTAAGAATACAAGACTTTGATACTTTTTGAATTTGTCTGAGATACAACTTTGATCAACCTCATCTATCATACGAAAGAAATCTTCCACCATATCCAACTGCTAATCCTGAGGTGCCCCTTGAGAGAGAGAGACACCTAAGTAGGCTTGTCACCCTCCATAATAATCATAGAACTATTTAATGAATTAGTATCAGAACTTTCTCAAGAAATATTAAAAACCACCTGAGAACACTCAAGTGAATTGGCCATCACCACACCAAAGGTTTGTCTAGAACTTTATCCTACTGCCATTGCTGAGATAAAATTTGACGTGATTAGTGAAGTTGGCTATCCTTTACACATACCCTTCCAAAATACACTTTGAAGAACATTTTGAAAAACGTTTGAATCCTCTTTGTATTCTCTACATCTAGTTTGTAAGTTTTTGTCAAGGTATTTTTCTTAAGCTTCTTATTTTGATCACAGGCAAAACTGTACTTTGAGAAGGCTGCTCATAATAAGGAAGCTGGCGGGCATTACAACCTTGGGGTAATGTATCTTAAAGGGATAGGTGTGAATAAGGATGTGAAGAAAGCATGTGACTTCTTCATATTGGCTGCTAGTGCAGGTCAAGCAAAGGCATTTTACCAATTGGCTAAGATGTTCCATACTGGTGTGGGACTTAAGAAGAATATACCTATGGTAAGTCCTGTTACTTATGTTAGATCTGACATTTACTTTTTTAATTCATCTAAAACTGTATCTCATTCATTCAAAAAGAAAATTAAATTTAAGTTGTATCTATATGCAGTTTGGTTTTCTCTTGCTCTATGCTGCTAAAACACTCCATGGCATACTAAAGTGATTGCTGATATTTATTAGCATATACCTAGCTGTCAAGAATATTAACTAAATGCTGCCCTTCGTGTTATTTAAGTTGTATCTATATGCTGTTTGGTTTTCTCTTGCTCTATGCTGCTAAAAGACTTCATGGTATACTAAAGAGTCGGGTGATATTTATTAGCACATGCGTAGCTTGTAATTAATTACTAGTTAACAGAGTCAAACCTGAAATTTTGGACAAAACAAAAAGGGGTATTGCGGAGACGGGATTATCAATTAAACTTTTACCATCGTGTTATTCGGATTCCAAGATGTGAAGATACCCCTTTGGTCAAAGGAAATTCATTAACCAAGGTTTGGACTCCTTTGTTCAACTAATCTGGCTAAAGCTTAGGGGCGGGGGTTGATAAACTTCTTTCTGGGATAGTCTTTTGCTTGGAAACGTTTCTTGGATAAGCTTAGGGGCGGGGGTTCATATCATATCTCTTTGCTTCCATTTCTTCATTGGTGTCTTGGATCCCTCATCCCCTTCTTTTGTGTAATCATGGAGTTTAACCTATAGAAGGAACTTAAATGATCACGAATCTAAAGATTTTGTCCCATTATATATTTAAGAGTTTCGGCTGTGTTTAGTAGTTGTGATACAAGGAGATGGGTGGCTGACTACCCGGATTTCTTTCTACTGTAGGACATTGTTTGATTCATCTCCTTCAGGAATGGAATTCTTTAACGAAAACGAGGGCCCTAATGGTATTTCAATCCGATACTATATTCTGATTATACTAGTCAACCCTCTGTTTTTTATTTTTTGGGGACAAAACTAGTCAACCCCTTTGTGATGGTGTGGATTTTGACTTTCTAGAAGGCCCCTGCCAAAGGTGGTGCAGTTTTTGCCATGTGGGGGAATTGTTTTAAGAGATAAAATGAATAGAAGGGAATTGTTAAATTCTAGTCTCTGTCCTTGTGTAAATTGGTGTGCTTCATAACTGAAGGCTGATGTTCTAGAAGCCTTTGTTTTGTTGTTTCAATTTTTAATTGATTATCTTATCAAACTAGCAGCCTTGTCCGTTTATTGCGTCTCTTCTGCATATAAAATCTGCTATTCTTCTGAGCGAGGAATTCTCATGTTACCTGTTATGATGAAAAAGGGAAAAAAAAAATGAAATGCACAAACACTGATTAATACATTTGTATGACCACCAATATATATTTCTGCTTGTTTCCCTCCTTTTTGTGGTTTAGTCGCTTTAAGCATTCACTTATGCTGACAACTTATATTTTTCTCGTACAACGAGAATATTTTTCAGGCCACTGCAGTGTACAAACTAGTTGCAGAACAGGGACCGTGGAGTTCCTTGTCCAGATGGGCGCTAGAGTTATATTTGAAAGGCGATGTGGGCAATTCATTCCTCCTGTATTCAAGAATGGCAGAGTTGGGATATGAGGTGGCACAAAGTAATGCTGCCTGGATTCTTGACAAATACGGGGAACAAAGTGTGTGCATGGGAGAATCTGGCTTTTGCACAGATGAAGAGAGGCATCAGCGGGCCCACTCTTTGTGGTGGCAAGCTTCTGAACAGGGTAACGAACACGCTGCTTTGTTGATTGGCGACGCGTATTACTATGGTCGGGTATGTTCTCAGAATTAATTGCGCTAATTCCTTATATTGGATATCTCTCTTATTTATTTGTCCTATTTTTATTTTTTTGTAGGGTACCGAGCGAGATTATGATCGTGCAGCAGAGGCTTATATGCATGCAAGATCTCAGTCCAATGCTCAAGCCATGTTCAACCTAGGGTACATGCATGAGCATGGCCAAGGAATTCCTCTTGATCTTCATCTTGCCAAGCGGTATTATGATCAGGCCCTAGAAATTGATCCTGCTGCAAACCTGCCGGTGACATTGGCACTTGCGAGCTTGTGGGTTCGAAAGAACTATGCCAATAGTTTCCTGGTGAGTTTCTTTGCTGGCCTGCCTGTTTTCTTTTATTTATCAAGCATATATAGTTGCAACAGTACAACATATATTTGCGAAATATTGGAAAGTAAAGTATAATGTCTGTTTAGAGGGTCCAAGTTCCTGTGCTTGCTTAGGGAAGATGGCCCCAGCTGTGGTTTATTGCTTCCGTTGGTACTTTATTTTATCCCAACCTGCCTAAACAAAACCACTGGGAGATTGAAAATCTGTATTATTTGAATCAAACCTTGAAATACCTATTTACCTCTCCAAATGGGAATCCCTTCTTTTTGTTAAAGTGAGGGAATCCCTCTTTCTAGCTTAACTAAATATATATATGTATATATATATTTTACCACGTATTATAAAGAAAATTGGGACCTGTATACCAGAGATTAACGGCATACACCATTAGTAGAAAACAGCCTCTGGCCAGTTAATTTTATTCTTTTTCCTATTAATGGATACTTTCTTTTTGTTCTTTAAATTACAAAAACTGGATTGAAATATTGACTTGAGCCTTTTACATCTTCAGTAATTCCAAAAAAGCTAGCCCAACTTATAATTTGGTTCTTTGAACCCGTATATAAGTCGCACTATCGCCCACCCCCCGGCCCGCAGCGACCCGTTAAGGCATTAATGTCTTGTTAGGGGGGCTCACAACCAACGATTGCAGCTTATTGTCAGCCTCAGAACACACAATTACTACACATGCATATGGTAGTGGGCCTGGGTCCTCTGATACCGTATGTAACCACCGTCAAAATGGCTAGCCAAAGTTGTAATTTAGTTCATTGAACCCACATATATACCAAGGACTTCCCCCATTACACTACCGATGTGGATCGTTACAGACTCCCCCGTACACCAACAATTCAAGCTCATTGGTAGCCATAGAACACACAATTACCTCACATCCACATGGTAGTAGGCCTCTCTGATATCATACGTAGCCACTCGTGTTCTCTCCCAAAATGGCTAGCCCAAGTTGTAATTTGGTTCCTTGAACCTGCACATAAGTCAAGGATCTCTCATTGCACTACTGATATGGGATGTGGGTCATTACATGAACTGAATTGGTTGGGATTATTACAGGTTAGTTTGATTGATGCGCTGCCCGAAGTTTTTCCGAAAGTGCAAGAGTGGGTTGAGGATGTGATGATGGAAGAAGGAAATGCAACGATACTCGCTCTTTTTGTCTGCCTTCTAACTGTCCTTTACTTCCGTGAACGGCAACGCAGGCATGCTGCTGCTGCTGCGGAGGCGGCCCTTGCACAGCAACCTAACGATCTTGGTGCACCAATGATGGCCAATTGATGGTTCATTCAAGAACCATAATATTTTATTCGTTCTTGTTCATGTTTATGTGTGAGAAAAAAGAACAGGTAGGATTGAGCAAATTGTATAATAGGGAAAGAGGAGGCCTTTGACAAAAGGCTAAATGGTAAATGCCCTTTTGTCTCGTATAGCAAAAAAAGATGATCTTGTAATATTAACGTAGACTTTTAGTTCATGCCAATCTATGTAATTAAAGAGGATTACCTTTTTCAGGTTCATAGGTACTTTTACTTTATTTTATTTGTAATATCGAGGAAGAAATACAAGCAAGAACAATGATTTGATGCTATAAACCAGAAAGCTTCACTTTTGATTACCACCACCTACTCCACTTTTTTTTTTTTTTTTCAACATATAACACCAACAAAAGACTACCCAGCAAACATCTTTACAAACAGACCATAAATAGGATCAGGGGGCACAGACGCCCAACAAAGACTACCTAACAATCCAGTGGGCCACCAAATTTTGAGAAAAAACAGAAATACGAGCCATAAATCTGATATTATTTACTACAGCAGCAATCTCCAATGGAGGTTCGAGATCTGTAGAGGCAAGCGACATCACACTTTGAGTCACTACAATTTTTTGCTGAAAAGAGATCTCGAACAACTGCCAAAGCTTCAGATTACAATTTATATTTATAACCAAAAAAATAAGTTCCAAATTATATACATGTACAAGGGACTGCCAAAGCATCAGATTACAATTTATATTTATAACCAAAAAAGTAAGTTCCAAATTATATACATGCACGAGGGGAGGGGAAAAATTATGTAACAAGATGAAGTGATTTTCGTATAATTATGTAACGAGATTAAGTGATTTTTGTATTATTAGTGATTTACATAAGTACCCCATGTGTATGCGTATTTCTCGTCACAGGTGTAATAGCAAGAAGGTAATATATGCAAGAAAATCTTCTTGAAAACTCTGAACTGCAATTTAGCACGCCAAGATCCGAAATCTGTATCAATAATACTACTTTTGTAACACTTAGCGTACGTTTTATATTAACATGAAAAAAGAAAAAAGAAAATAAAAATAGTTGATTTTTATAAAGTTGAAAAATAAGTTTAGACATGTGGGAGATGTCTTCTTACTTTGTTATTTTTTCCATGAATAAATTTTCTTCGGTAGTTGAAGAACAAAAAAAATTCACAAAAAATTATGAAGGATGTAAGACATCTACTCATACAATTAGTATAAGATGGAGAATATCTCATTATATAGCTCAACTTATTTTTCAACTTTTTACCCAAAAAATTATTTTTATTTTCTTTTTTCATGTTGTTATCAAACAAAGTCTCAAAAGATAAATTAAAATAGTAAGCATTTCTCAAATTAATTATAGAAAATTAGTCATAGGTCCAATATTTTTTGAACCGATCTACTCAAGGGTAAGAAGTTTTGAGCTATTGTTTAAGATTCAATCTTTTGGAATTAGGACGATTTTATGCCTAAAGGACATTTATTTTTTGATATTTTTAATTATAATGATATTATTATTTTCATGTACTTTGTCAATGTTACCATTCTTATATATTAGTTATTATTTTCAATATATAAAGATTCCAAATTCTAATCCAATTCCTCCTCTTCTAGATTCATCCACCTCAATCAACACCCCCCCCCCCCCCCCCCCCCCCCGGGGATTTCAAACAACTCCCTCCCTCACAACCAATCCAATCAAAACCTAGGGTTTTTAGTTATCATGTTTCCCCAAAC
This sequence comes from Lonicera japonica, assembly GCA_021464415.1. Taxonomy (NCBI): domain Eukaryota; kingdom Viridiplantae; phylum Streptophyta; class Magnoliopsida; order Dipsacales; family Caprifoliaceae; genus Lonicera; species Lonicera japonica. The sequence continues at coordinate 51,755,485 of CM038471.1, forward strand.
CTAAACACACCAATCTCAATTCCCTCACCTCACTTTAATCAGAACCTCCCTCCATGTCGACGGTGAGATCCTCTCATCTCCTGTCGATGACACCGGCACCGTCGACACCACTCCCTTCCTAACCCGTTTGAATTTATTATAGCTAGAGGGCATAATTAGATTAACTTTTTGAATGGGTTGACTTATCCTATGCATTTAATGTTTGTCGTGATTATAGATAATTTAAATTTTAGTTTCCATTTTTTAAGTGTTTGAATTTATTATATTTAGAGGGCATAATTGGTATTCATCCTATATTTTTATCTAATTTATTTTGTTATATAATTTAAAAAAGTTTTGTCCTAAAATCAAAATGTCATCTTTTGATAAAAGTTTTGGCCTTCAAACAATTAGCCAAAAATATGCGTCTTTGAGTGGGTACTAGATAGAGAAAGGAACTGTTGGCCTTACAACTAAAAGCCCTTAATTAAGTTGGTAAAAACAGCTCTTTCATCCGACATTGATCTTTTTCCTTATGAATTATTTCTGAAAAATCCAGCTTTAAATTAATAAATTGTACTTTATCTAATAAATATTCATAAGTGTAAATGTAAATTTATTAATTGGATTTCCTTTCTCTCTCTTTAGCACGTTCAATGTTGTGCAAGGCAATGCGTCACGGGTTGCCTCCCAACTACACTTTATCAGCACCGTGCACGCGCCCGAGCGCAGCACGGCCCAACAGGAGATCCAGCACCAGGTCGTCAAGCATCATCTAGTTTTAGACTTGTGCTTAGGCTAGTTTTTTGGAGAAGTGTATTCTCATTTGTAAATATTATTTCCATGTAAATAGATCTAGGAATTTCCTTTGTAATTCCATTTTCATTTCCATTGTAATCATGTTCTTGTAACTTGTGTGAGCCAACGTGCACTGCTACCACTTTGGTATTTTCATTAAGTGGTTATATGTGGGAATAAGACTATCTGCTTCACACCCGAGTTGCCTACCAGTGCACGTTGTCTACCACTCTGTTTCAAGCTCTTACTTTCTTTCATATTGTAATAGCTTTCCATGTAATCAAGTTTAATGCAATGAAGTGATTTCAATTTATGCTCAAGCTCTTTTCAAATTACTGTTGTTGCGTGTTGTTTGTTGATTGTAAATAAAATTCGATTGAACTCGACCGGGCTATCGGTTAGCACGGTCGCTCACGCGGCCTCCTTTGTGCCATTAAAGGACGCCCCATGACACAATGGATGTAACCTTTGTTATATACGAAGCAGAACAATTTCAACTCAGTTTCTAATTGTTAATTTCAATCCTCTAATCTTTTTCTGCATAAAGAAAAAATATATGATACAAAATTTAAAACTTTGTCAGCCTTAACTGATTTTACCAACGCATTCTTCTTGTTCATAAATAAATTGTGCGAACAAAAAACATAATGAGTGCTTTTTGTCATCGCTTGTTATATTAGTCCGCATATACACACTTAGAAATTGCAGGAATATAATTATGTTGCCGTTTTATTACATAATAATAATAATAAGATTCATGAGTGGAAATTTAGTAAAAGAAAAAGGCAACGACCGAAACCATTATTATTACATAATAATAAGTGGTAAAGTGCGGTTATTCACACAATAAATTCATGGCTCGATTCTTGTTCCCAGTTCCCTCCCCTTCAAATCACGTATCTATCTACCCATTGCTTGTTTAAAAAAACAAAAAAGAAACGAAATCATTGGAGTCATGAATGTTAACATCTAATGTTAACAAGGAAATAATGAGGATCAAGTGTTTCTATTATTGTTTAGGATTAATACCTACCATATTTAATTCTTTGAAATTGGAAATAGATTCCTTGAGGAGATAGAAAGTAGGATATAGCTTCATATTTGATTCTCCATTTATTGCGTTATTATTCTTGTCCCATTGGCTCAAAAATCGTGCTTTTTTTTTTTTTTTGTTCTTTGGGGTCGTCTCAGCATGTCTGGACTACTATGATGTACCATACACAATTGTCGAGGTGCGAAAGGAAATCAAATGGTCTGATTATAAGAAGGTGCCCATATTGATGGTGGATGGCGAACAGCTCGTTGATTCCTCAGGTTCATGCTACATTATTCATAGTTGATTTATTTCTTCCTCCCTTTCTTAATTGTATTTCGGATAGTACTTCTATGATTGCAGATGACCTCGGCATTTTTAAACGTTTATTATCATTACTCAAGTCATTACGATATCCATTATATTTTTTTTTTCTCCCAGCTATATATTATTGACAGGTTGGGTGACAGGATTAGTGTTAAAAAATCCAGCAAAGGTGTCCCAGATGACGATGAAGAGAAAAAGTGGCGACACTACGATATTTCCCTCCCTTTGGTGCTGTTGTTTATACTCAAAATACCTGCATTTCCACATATTTTTGTGTTCAAATGAATAAATTTTAGGTTGCAGGTGAAATCAGCTTACATAAGTCCATCAATAGATATTATGAAAGGAGATATTTTTTGTCGCCATAAACACCATTGAGTTAATTTGATGTCTTTTATGCTAATCGTGTTTACCCTGCTACTAGATAATGTGCTATTGCAATAAATTACTGAACATTCAGTTGGTTGATGATAGATGGTCTCACTATATAGGTGGGTTGATAATCATTTGGTGCATATGTTATCACCAAACATCTACAGAAACACGTCTGAGGCTCTGGAGTCCTTTGATTATATTACTAGCAATGGTAAGTTACATGTAGAATTTATATCCTTGTCTTCTGTAGATTATGGGCATGAGTTAATTTATCCCATGTGCTTATTTCCCATTCTTGAGTTTAGATACGGTAAGTCCTTGATTAAGGTAGTTAAGTTAATCAAGGATTCTTGCCATATTTAAACCTTTTTGGTTTGGCCTATTTGTTCTATTCTATCATTTGAGATATACAATAAAATTAGGGTGATTTTGTTTCTATCAACTAAATCTTGCAGTTAATCCACCCTTAAATTATGAAAATTTTAAATGAAGTTTCACAAAATTACCCTTTTTAAAATTGATTAGTATATCCACCAATTTTAATTAAATTATAATTGTATAACTTTAGATTCTTTTTTTATTAACATTCCTAATCTAAATATAATTCCTTTTAATTAACTTTCCTAATCTAAATATAATTCCTTCTAATTAACATTCCTAATCTAAATATAATTCCTTTTAATTAAATTCATCTTTACGTTTAAAAAAGTTTGAACGGTTTAGGGTTACTTCTGCGCTTGTGTTGATCGAATAGACGCCATTCTCTCTCTCTCTCTCTCTCTCTCTCTCTCTCATACACACACACACGAAAACAGAGTGAAAGAATAATCAAATATATATAGTGTGTATTATACATATATCAGAGGGGATGACCAACTTTTTCAGCTTGCGTTGCAAATAGACCTTATCCAGTAATTGGGGCTTTTAGTTTAAAGGACAAAAATAGAATTCTCTATCTACTCAAGGACGCGTCTTTTAGGTCAATTGTTTGAAGGACAAACTTCTTGCATAAGGACATATTTTAGTTTGAAGGACAATTATAAATATTTTAATTAATAAATAAGAAAAATATAAACTAAATTTGAAAATTCCAACAATGCCCTTCACCCAAATTTAATTCTAATTTAAATTCAAATATTTAAAAGAGGAAAATATCTATAATATAATTCAAATTCAAATTCAAATTTAGAAGATAAATGTGAAAACAATCAATTAAATTTAAAATTCAAATTATCTATAATCACAACAAACATTAAATGCATAGGATAAGTCAACCCATTTAAAAATATTCAAAAAATAACAAGTTAATCCATCAAAAATTCAAAATTAAATATATGAAGAAGCAGCAGGCATACAAACGAAAAACAGGCAGAGCAGACATTTTATACAACAAAGAACAGGCATATAGACAGTACAACAGACATTTCATACAATAAAGAATAGACATAGCAGGCATTGCAAATTTTATCAGGCATATAAACAGATGAAAATTTTATCAGGCATAGCAGGCATATAAACAGGCATTTTTCCTCTAAGTTGAAAATTTTATCAGACATTATAAAATCAAAATATATTTAAACAGATGAAAAACTAAAATTATGAATTTTCTTAGAAAATCAAATTAAAACTAGGAAAAGGTGAAAAACATGCAATCTTTTTATACCTTGAATGCCATAAAATTCATCTCTTTGCCGCTCCTCGATCTCATCCACAGCCAAGTCACGCACACACATCGAAGGTTCCTGGACCATCCTCCGGCTGTTGGCTCGCCGGAGGAAACAAGTGGCACCGCAAAGGCTCAGAGCTCGGCGAATTCTGAGGCTCCGGGCGGGGAAGTTGGTTTCAGATGCGGAGCTAGTGAGGAAGGGAGTGTTGTCGATGGCGTCGATGTCGTCGATAGAAAAATGAGAGGATCTCGCCGTCAACATGGAGGGAAAAATCGGATTGAAGTGAGGTGAGGGAATTAAGATTGGTGTGTTTAGATTTGGGGAAACATAATAACTAAAAACCCTAGGTTTTGATTGGATTGGTTGTGGGGGAGGGAGTTATTTGAAATCGAGGGTGTGGGGGGGGGGGAGGGTGAGTTTTAATTGAGGTGGATGAATCTAGAAGAGGAGGAATTTAATTAGAATTTGGACTCTTTATATATTGAAAATAATAACTAATATATAAGAAGGGTAAAATTGATAAAGTACATGAAAATAATAATATCATTATAATTAAAAATATCAAAAAATAAAATGTCCTTTAGACATAAAATTGTCCTAATTCCAAAAGATTGGATCTTAAACAATAGCTCAAAACTTCTTGTCCTTGAGTAGATCGGTTTAAAAAATATTGGACATGTGACTAATTTTCTATAATTTTTTTATTCATTAGTCTTTTGAAACCCCCTACATTATAATTAATAATATAAGTATTTAGTCTGAAAGTTAGACATGGTATAAGAAACTTGGTATAATTTAAATTTTTAATCTTCCGTATTGTGAGTTAGACTTACATAATACAAAAACCAAATTAGTTCAAGATTTTCGAAATTGTGGGTGTGGGTTTCTAAGGTTGGAATACAGATTTGATGATTTAAAGGATATGAAACTAATCTAGGGTTTGTGATAGGATGAAAAAGAAGAAGAAGAAGAAGAAGAAGAAGAAGAAGCGATACTGGGAGAATCGTTAAAACCGTAAGGGGAAAGGGATTAAATTTTGTTTTTGTTATTTTACTGCAAAGTTAATTAAAATTTACCCATCTAAAATTTTAAAGTGGTTATACTTATTAATTTAGTAGATATTTCCATATTAAATTATTATTTAAAATAATATTTATAAAATTAAATTCATAATATTTTTTTGTCAGTTCATCCACGCGCGCGGATTAACTTAATGTGTAATGTGGATTAATTTAACAATGTGGATTAACTGCAAGATTTGGTGGATAGAAATAAAATCACCCTAAAATTATCTCTGTCTCCTTATCTATAAGTCGAGATGAAGCTACGAATAAATATTTTGGTTCTCTTGGGAGGTTTAGAGAAAGGGAGCGAGGATATTAAATGTTGGATTTTTTTTTTATCCAAATTTATCTATGTTTCAACGTCTAACTATTTTTGGGATGAATGGTTGTAACATTATTCATGATTCTCTGATATTGAATGTATCTTGGCACAAAAGTTAATGTAATTTGTATGCAAAAATTAAGTAATAGTCTAAATTTTTATTTCTCATTGCACTCGTATCCTGTTGTGCTGATATCTTTTGAATCACCTCACCCTCATCTTAGTGCTCCCGCATTTGTGATTCAATGAGAGCTGATTTGGATGTCGGTTTAGAGTATTGATTCTCTCATACTCTCCTGTGCTTGCAGGTAATTTTAGTGCCACTGAAAAAATATATAATGAGATATGCTGGGGCAGCGGCAATGTACTTTCTGTCAAAGAAGCTGAAGAAGAAATATAACATCACTGACGAACGAGCTGCCTTGTATGAAGCTGCAGAAACTTGGGTTAATGCACTTGATGGCTGGGATTTTCTTGGTTTGTCCTCTTCCTGTCCTCTTGACAAATATAAGTGTGATGGATAGATATGAGTCTGAGTCTATGTTTGACTTTCACACTGTTTTAAGGACACTAATTTCAACATAATTAACGGTTACAAACAAAAGTACATTGATTATGTTTGAAAAATGAACTATTTGGGACATCTGAAAAGAGGAATATGGGACTCCTAATTTAGGATGGAGTTAGTGCAAAATGCATCACATATACACTGTAGTAATGAACCCGTGAGGGAACGAAACTTTGAAGGACCAAAATTATAAACAGAAAGGAACACCCAATAAAATTAGGTATGATGGCATATTATTGAATAACATCCATACATAAACCCGGGGGGAGGGGGGGTTGCATATGGAGTATGGACTATGAAAGCAGATTTATGCAAAAGACGTTTTACTTTGGTGGCCCTGAAACTGTACAAAATATCCTCATAGCTTAATTTGAGATGGAATTAGTTTTTATATTGCAGATTTTCAATTCATTCTATATGACATGGAATTACTGAGCTATGCAAAAGCATTTCCATTCACAAAAACCCGATTCTTGGCTAGTTATTTAATTTATTTGTGCATCTTGTGCATATCTTTTGTGTTTTCAAATTTCTTCACAAGAAACCAAGCCTAACATGTGTTATGTTTCCAAATTTCTTCACGTGGTTCCAAGCCTAATTTAGCGGACCTTGTAGTGTTTGGGGTGTTGAGACCAATTCGTTATTTGAGATCGGGTAAAGATATGATAGAGCACACGCGGATCGGGGAATGGTATGCCAGAATGGAGAGTGCCGTGGGAGAGTCTTCAAGAATTAAGGCCTAGTTTAGACGCATTGATGGAGAGTGCTGTTGCCAACCCACATAAGTTATATCAATATAGAATATAGACTATCTACACATCATATTTGGTCCTTGTTAAAGATTTTCTTATTGGGGAAGGATGAATTTATGTTTATAGCCTAAAAATTGCTATTGCAATTATCTAGGCGCAAATACCATAATCACTAGTGTTGGTAGGCAAGAACTGATCAATAAAGTTATCCTAAGATGTAACCGTGATGTTTTTTCAACGGCCTGTATCATGATGAAATTTTGTGATTTTAGAAATAACAAAATTTTGAGTGAGATGTTACTTGTCATTTCAATTTCGCTAAGGTTGATCTTTTCTGCAGCTTAACATTCAACTAGCTAGGCTATCCTTGTGTTTGGCTCGGGCTGTGTTATGGAAAATAATGATTCTTGCCTTGGCTCAGGCGTGATTGGGTTTAAGCACGGGTTCATACCTAATTTTTTAAACTTCTCTTCCACTTCTATTTTAATACTAATTTAGTAATTTTAAAACGAGTCTTAAATTAACTGATCGAATGAGGCTGACCTCCGGCCTAGTGCCCTAGTGACACTATTACTGATACTAGATTCATATGTATATCATAAATAATAATAATAAGTTACTTGATATTACAATTACAGCTGCTATAAATGGCTGTACCTCGTGCAATTACAAATGTACAGTTTGTGGCAATAATATTTCCATCATGTTTAGTATAATCACATCAAACTTACACTCTATCTCCGTGCTCAATACCAATAGACCCAAGATGGGCAACAGTGGGACCATATTGACACCCTTCATGTCATGTTTCAAAATACGAAAAAAAAAGAAAGAAAAGGAAACATCATTTTCTAAAATCTAAAAGAATAGAAAGAACACTTTACCATTGCAATCTTAACTCCCAAAAAGGCTACATAGTGGCATCCATTCCCAGGTGGCAAAGAAATGCACCCAAAAAGAGGGACTTTCTACTTCAGCTAATGTAAGATCACTTGACTCACTTGGTTTATGGATTATACAAACATTACACTTATACACAAAACACAGCACATTGTGTTCTAGGGAATTGAATCTTTTTCACATATCAAACTCATTTACATATTTTATCTACCAATTAACTAAATTGCTGAAATGCGAAAAATGACGGAACCAAATCGCTGTGTATTAAAACAGAGAGCCACCATCCTCGCAATCCCTATCAAAGAGTTCATTTAGCTGCTCATCGGTCCATTCTGGAAGTGAAGCTCTCAATATCAGCGGCTCTCTTTGTTTCTCAATTCCCTCAGCTTCTTTTCCACTTGTGTTTTCAACCATGTTTGCCTCAACACTAGTAGTGCATTCGATGCTGCCACCTGTTGGCCACTTGTAATTCTTGTCCAAAGCTGATTGGTTTTCGTCTAATCTGACTGCTTCTTTTACAGTACCCTGTCTCCCCAACAAATTCTCCTTCCCAAGAGCAACGTATTGGTTTCCCTTGCCTGAAGTGGGGGTTCCTTTTTCCTTTCGATTGTTAATCCTTCCACTGCCATTTTGTCTCATCATCTCGTTCATGATTCCTTCCGTTCTTCTCGGTTCCCGAGAGATAGACTTCTCCAACAACATGGCTTTTTCGGCATATTCTGATTGTATAAATGTGTAAGTGGTCAGAACCACACCCTAATTCTAAAGGCTTAAATCATTAAACATATTAAAAGCTGCACGCATGACAATCCAGGATTATTCATGTTCTACAAGTACAGCGTCCCAAAAGTCTTTTCTAAAGATAAAGTTTGAGAGAAAGCACATTGTTTACTCACCAGTGGCTGGAGAAGCATATTTCACTGTTGGGGGAGGATAATTCTGTCTTATTTGAGGACCAGCATCCTTGGAGAACACCTGGACATGGAAACACCTATTCATTTCAATTATAGCATAAAGGATCCGAAATGGCTCAGTAAATGTCATGCTGGCACTATATGCCTCATCCTGAACATGCTTGGCCATAAATTTCCAAGTTGATAAGACCCTTCTAACTTCTCAAGTTTTTGGCACCATAAGATCATCAATGACGCAGTGATGAAGGGTTTCAAACTTTTACTCTCTAAGAAGCGCTTGTGTTTGAAAATGAAGACACAAAGCATCACATGAAGTGTTTTTATTAAAAAAGAAAAAATATCCATATACAAATATTCCACAGGAAAATGTTGATTTTCCTTTCCTTTTGCTAAAATAGTCGCACAAACAGAGGTTTTTCGCAAATGACATTTTCCAACTGGGATAGCCACTACAAAGCATTGGTTCTCTTATGTGAACAACTCACTTGAAAGTATTTCACCCCACTTTGCATATCAGACATGGTAATAGTTTGCACTATTGATTTAATTTCTCTGAATTCAAATTAAGGGGCCTTACGAACATCAAAACATTGTTTCTTATCGGGAAATTGAAAAGAAATATACAACGCCAAATCTGCAATGATTTAAACATACAAGAACTTCATCTTTTATAACCTCATTGGACGGGTCAAGATTCCTAAACCTGCACAACTTAATCTTTTTTATCATAATATTGGAACTTCAGTTCAGATTAAACTTGATCATTAACACTAACTAGTGGTATGGGGCATCAAATTTCACCGAACTTGGGAAATGCAAACGATCCTAATGATGTCAACAGAGTAACTTCATACAAACGAGTGTCCTGCTTAGCAACCATGACTCCAACCCAAACATGAAATTAAAATAGTTCGCAATTATTCAAATCAAATCTCGCAAGAAGGCATCCCTAAGTGTATACAAATAATATTCACTTCCAATGATATTTATCATTTGAAGGCATCAACTACCCGAGGCTAGCTTAATTGCCTAAAGACTACAATTGGAAACAGTAATGTACTTGCTAGAAACACTAGAAACTAGAAACATTAGTAACTTGAAAGGTTGATATTGTTAAAAATGTGCACCTTTACAATATTCATCAGTGTTATATTGAGATAATGTGCTGATTGAGTAGGCGAAAAAACAGAAACCTGACAAAACAGCTGTGAATAGTCAGTAACAATATACTCCACTTGTAAATGAAAAATTGGCTTAAAGTAAAAAACTGAAGCCAATACTGATCCGGTGATGCCATTTATTTCAGTAATCGGCAAAGGAAGCAAAATTCATACCTTTTGGAGTATCAGAACTGAGCCTACTGATATATCCTTTGCAAAACCGCTCTCAGTAAGGATTTTCCCATGAATGCTAGCACCCATTGTACCAGTCGGATCCTAAAATATAAATATAAATCCAAAATCAGTAACAGTTAACAGCCTCGTTAATGGAATCATGATTATTCTCTTCAATTCCATTTAGTAACAACCTTTAGAGTCACCATGAAGTCACCAAGACCATTTGGTGTGCATGACTTTATAACAGCAACAACCTAATCATATGCATCCACAAATGACATAAGAAATATATACAATCAACACATATACAGACTATATCAATGTACATAAATTTCAAATCAATCAATCGAACAAATGAATGATTTTTTTAGCTAAAAAAATACCTTATCGACCTTGCCCATGTTAAGGCATTCCATTACAGCGTTCAAAGGGGTACTAGGAATCAAACCATCCATCCCGCCTTAAATAACACAAAAATTGCAAAATCATAAACCGATAAAAACAAGTAATTCTACACGGAAATATTTATCCGACATAAACCAGTGCCATTCCAATTGTTACAATGGATTTTAACAAAGATAAAATTTATGGATACAATATCTAACCAATACATGACGGTCGAATCACATGTCACTCTTTTGATCAAAAAAACACATGTCACTCTTTGTCTAGGATATAGTATTTAACTTAAAAGCTAACATATCTAGTGTGATCGCTAAATGTTGGTTAGAACTTAGAACATTAGGTCCATATCACATTCATCGTTATCAAAATTCATTGCAACCAATTAGTGATGGGGAGATCAGAGTGTTAATTTTTTCAGTTAGATAAGTATGTATGTGTAGAAGGACGCTAGATTATTGTTATTGATAAAAGACACCATAAAGTTTTATTTGCACAACGGCAATGAATTTTGGGCAGAAAAACATAATAGTTAATACCATCAGCAATGAGGAAATCAACGGCGGAAAGCCAGGGATTGTGCCTGAAATCATCGTCCTCCTCTGCATCATCCACAGCCCTCCTTATATACTCCTGTGTAGGAACCGGGGATTCGTCGGGTGGTAAGTCTCGATGTTCCTGAGCTTTGCGAAGCATGGCGGCCTGAATTGCACCGGCGGGGCCCGGAATGAGGCGGAAAGTGGGTGGTGGCGACGAGTTGGGGTGTTGAGAGTGAGAAGAGGCTAGGGCTTGAGTTGGGGTGGGGCAAGGAGAGGAGGAGGGGGTGAGGATTGGTGGAGAATTGACGGTGGTTTGGGGGAGGCGACGCTTACAAGGACGGAGGAGAGAAGGGAGATCGGAGTCGTCAACGTCAAGTGCCTCCCAAGGAGAATTATTGTCCATTTTCGTGAGGGTCTTTTTGGAGCGCGCACGCAGTGCCACTTCGTACTGTGTGAATCGCGCGGGAGTGGAGTCAATGTATTGAGGGGAATTGACAAATTAAACCGGATATTCGCAATATTATAAAGTGCGTGTGTGTGTTTTTTTTTTTTGTTTCACAGGGTATTCATGCTAGTTTTCACCCATCTCGATTAATTTTTTGTCATGGTATATTGCCGCTAATCAAGCATTATTTTGACAATGCTGAAAATCGATTTTGAGAGTTTCAAGTCGATTTAAGATTGTCCCAATAACAATCTTATACTATTAAGACAAGAGGCTTGGTCAAGTGTTTTTATCACATAGTTTTGTCACTCCATGCATAATAGCATTCATATAAAGCTACGTATACGATTTTAGTACTTTTGCTATCATTTGTTATTCGTCTCACATTATACATTAATTAAATTTGATAGTATAAATTAGTGATCTAATTCATCCCATCAACCATGAATTGACACGTGACTGTCCACGTCAGTGATTAGAATTATGACATTGGAAGGAGTTTGCAGGAACTTTGCTCGAGTACTATAGGGAAATAGAGCTCTACTTGGTATCCAGTCCAAGAATTGATTTTGCATAGCAAATTATGGAGCTTAAATGCCAAAACTCTTTCGACGAGCTCTGGAACTCTCCCGCATTAGCACTTTGCCAGAGTGGTTGACAGAGGCATGAACGATTGTTGCCAGCTTTGTCAAATGCCGCAGAACTTTCCTAAATTTTATTAAATGCATACCCACTACATTTAATGCACCGAAATTCATGGAGAAACAATATTAGAGTTGGTGATGATCAAAGCATGGCACCAACCTACTCTGGAGACTCTCCAACAAGTTTTCCTCCCAATCATATATATAGAAGCAGTATTTACTTCTCATACCAACCCAATTCAATTAAATTCAACGAAAAACAACTACGAATTAACCGACAGAAAAAAACAATCAAGTATTCAAGTAGCCTATAGTGAGCGAAGAGAAAGAAAAAAATAGAACTACAGAGCACGCACCAAAGCTCCTAACATAGGGAAGTTAGAGCTCGTGCAACTTAAATATACTCTTGTTATAATTTGGTGAGGATAAAATAACTGGTGAAATTCTGTGCGAGTTTGTATCAACCACTCGGTTATATTAATATTAAGCAAACCGAGGTCCTAGTTCTATTCTACAGAGGAGGACTAACATATATTTTCATATAAGGCCAACATCTTCTATACATCTTTGATTCTCTTATCTTACTGCATTTATTACGTTAATCATTTAACTCAATTATTTGACTGTGTAGTTTAAACTAACTTTCTAAATTTACACCAACAAAACTCATCTAAATTCAAATGTCCATATCGAACTTCACCATCTGTGATTTTTGTACTTTTGCTACATGGACACACCAATTCTTCTAATCTAATTACAAATTTACGTATCGAGTTTTACTTATGATTTTAATGTTAGCCAAAAATGCGGAAATTAACAATTTAACAAAAATGAAACCGAGTCTCGTGTAACACACGATCTTCTTAAAACAATTACGCCGCCTCCCACGGTGCTTACGAGGTTTGTTATGGCGTTTGTCTCCCAGGATAAAACGGTAAAGAGTGTCTACCTTTTAGCACTTTGGTGTCACTCGCAAAACGAACGTTATATTGTGTATGAACTTAATCACTACCAAAACAAAAACCTATTCTAGAGAGTAAGAGAAAATAAAGTGAATAGATGTGTGTGTAGACTTGTGTGGAATGAAATCTCAAAGCCTTCAATTTATACAAGGGGGAGGAGCCTTTGTATTAATTCATGCATTAATCAAAAACCGTTTTTTAGTGTTAATTACAATAATTAAACAAAACCATTTTTAAGAATTAATACAAATTAATACAAACGTTTTTTTGAATTTAAAATTTTGAATTCAAATTAAATCTCTTAATAAAGAGTAATTAAAATGGGTGACATTAAGGAAAATAAATGAACTGGAAAAACTCTAAGTGCAAAACATGACCCCGCAAATTCAATCCGTGATTTACACTCTCCTTTTCTTAGAAGCTTATGAGCTAGTGAAAGTTAATACTTTATAAACTCATAAAAGTTTTTCCAAAGTTTCAATGTGGGACTTAACATTTCCCATTTTATTTTCCATCTCAAGTAGCTCACTTTGGGTGACAATTTCTCATTCACCCCAAATCCGTTTTGAGCATACAAATACACGATCTCGATGTATTCACGAAGGAGAACACAAATCTATAATTTTCTTTCACAACCGAGTGTGAAAACCCATTTAAAATTACTCTCAAAATGGCTAAAAAATGTTACTTTAAAACCATTTTTTCCAACAATTAATGCTATTTCTTTCATTAACAAAAATAGACTATAAGACGGTTGGCTAAATTACTTGTGACTTATGCAGTGAATTCTCTTGTTATGAATCCAAACAAATTTACCAAATGAATTTCTAAATTAGTCAATGAGCAAAACTTGACTCAGAACCAAACCAAAGCATATGTCACTCACCCCACACAAATCTCCTGGTCAATTTATCCCAACAAATCCCTCAACAAGGCCAAACCACAAACCACAACCGGAAGTCCCGGTTACCAGTTCCCCCATAAACCAAAAAACATACCCCAATGTCCCCCTGTCTCTCTCTCTTCGTCATCCCCTCCAATCACATGCAAAGAAAACCCAAACCTAAAATGTAAAAATAATCCAACCACAATCAAAGCTCCAAATACCCCCATTTTATTTTATATATATAAAAAATTAGTTCATGGTGATTAGCAACCCTTTTCTTGTGGTGGGTCCCATTTTAATTACCTCAAGAAATTGCAGTCTGTTACTCTTACTTAATTTTTATTTTTTTTAATATCATTTTAATCTATTTTGTGTCATTTATTATTTGAATTTTTGACAGAGATATTGGATTGGGTGGAATTGGAGGTTTATTTGTAATAGTAATAAAAGGATAAAGGTAAAGAGAGAGACCGAGGAAACAATGGAATATTCTTCTTCGCCCAAATCACCACCAAGACCAACCTCCTCCTTCCTCTCTTCTTCTTCTTCTTTAATGGAAGGTTTATTGGGTCTTCTCAGAATTCGTATCAAAAGAGGGGTCAATCTCGCCGTTCGAGATGTCCGTAGCAGTGATCCATATGTCGTCGTTAAGATGGGTAAACAGGTGCCTATCTACTCTCTGCCCTAATTTTTATCCTCTTTATAATCCTGATTTGTTTATGCATGTATGGTCTTAATTGCGATTTTTCAATATTGGGTTGACTAGATTTTCATAATTTTTGGGGTTTATAAATTCTTAATTTGTACCTTTTGGTTTGTCTTTTTGATCTGGCACAGTGTAATGTAATGTAGACTAGATCTGCCAATTAATTAGTTGCTCTTCAACATTTAATTTGATGTTTTGGTAGGGGCTATTAGAGGCAAAAACGAAAAAGGATGGTACTTTTTTATCCAACTAACAATCGCTGACAAGCATATAGTTTTGTTTCTTGCTTTGCACTACCTCTCTCAAATTTTGCTTATAGTTTTATTAAATGCTGTGATAAATGGACTTTGGAGAGCTTGCCTGAAAATGCCCTATGTGCATAAAGTTATTACTCCCTCCGTCTCAATTTAATTGTCCAATATTCTATTTATAGATGTCCCAAAATAGTTGTCCACTTTTCACATTTAATATGTAATTAATTATAACAATATTTTTATTTCTAATATTACCCTTTAATCTCTCCCACATTTTTTTTATTTTGGGTCCCGCCACCTTTTTTATGAGAAGAAAAGTAAGGGACATTTTTGGAAATAAGTATTTTCTCTTAAAGTAATTATTATGTCTCTTTCATTTTTAGTTTTTCAAAGTATAACAATTAAATTGGGACGGAGGGAGTATATTGCATTAACTTACCATGGATCTTTATAGGTTCAAAATAAGTAATTTATTCAAAGAGAAAGTTGCTTCTTGAATGGTGTTACTTAATAGTTAGTACCATTCCTGCTCATAAGGTTGCAGGGTTTTTTTTTTTTTTTCATCTTTCTAAAGCTTGACAGGGAACGGAGAAATACTATTTGTGATATTAACTATAGAAATGTAATCAAATGGTCATTTATGAACGTATTATCTCAATTGGACTTCAATATCTAAAGTCTGATGTATAAAGCAGATGCCCTTTTGGAAGGATGAGTTTATATGCAGCATACGTACTATTGTAGAAGTCAATTCTATTAAAATAATCTCTTGAAGTCTATATATAACACTAACTTGGACATTTCTTATTCGATTGAATTGAGGCTTCCCAGGGTCCGTTTCTGCAAAAAAGAAAATAAAATAATGGGATTGGAGGGTTCTTTCAAATTCCTTTCCCCCTCCTTTATAAGCTGTTGCTATCCTTACCTTCTAAAAAAAGAGAACTTCAAAAGTAAAAAGTTATCTCTTAGGTTGAACCCTCTTAATGTTCAACAGCTTCTCAAATGCATCTTTCTCAAGAAATTTTATTCATATGGATAATTGTTTGTAACATGGTAGGATTACATTATAGTAGTTCAAATTTAGCTTTATATGCTTTGCAGTGCTTATATGATTACATATGATTGTTGTTATTCAGCTATTTAATTATACAAAATGTCAACATTACAGAAATTGAAGACTCGTGTTATCAGGAAAGATGTTAATCCTGAATGGAATGAAGATTTAACTCTTTCTGTTGCAGATCCTAATCTTCCAATCAAGCTGGTAAGTCCTTAGCTACTATTTTATCACGTTTTACATGATTCTGGCGAGAATGTATTTGAAGACTGATAGAATCCTCTAAGATGTAGGTATAGTTGCTTCGTTTAAGAAAAAACTGAAAAAGTATATTAGAACAATCACTTGAGTAATATTAGATGGCTTATGTTGAGTCTTTTTCTGAATTGAATGAATGATAAGGTACTTGGGTTAAAAGTATGGAAACTTTTCAATGCTGATTCTTTGAGCCTAAAGTTTGCGTTATCACAATTATTTTAGAACAAAAGTTGAAGCTATGGTACCCATCTACATCTATATGTATATGACTAGTAATGGTTATGTTTATTTTCTGCATGGACTATATTTAAATTGGTCAGTGTTTACAAGCGTTGGAGCTCACTATCTATTGCATTATTCTTGTTAAAGAAGATCAATGTACTGAAAACAACTTGTATTAAATGCGGTTTAATTCCGTCCATCTTTGTGTTACCTTTTAGTGTTGTTCTAGTAATGGTTGTGTGCATATTGAGACCTCTTTTAGAGGTTGAAATCGAAGAGTGTGAGAGTAACGAAGAAAGAGTGGGTAGTTAAAGAATTTATACGGTGTGTGTTCCATTTTGACGTGACTTTTGTGCCAATCAGCAAAAGTTTGGAGGAAGATTCACTGATTCAAAAGCATGACTGTTATATCATATAGGTTGTATTTGATAAAGAAGTTGCAAAATGATTGAAAACAATACTAGTTTTTACGAGAAGTTGAAAAAACAGATGAGTTATATGTCGGAATGTTCTTTTACTTTTTAGGTTTTCCATGGAATAAAATTCTTTGGGCAGTGGGTAAGAAATTGTTCCATGGAAAGTAAGGAAAAGATGGACGACATCTCACCAAATCACTCTTCTCTTTTTCCAACTTCTCATATATTAGTGGTGTTTTTCCGACTTTTTTACCAATGGATCCATAGATAAATGCTTATTTATTTGTAATAATGTTGGTAGTCATTCCCATCTGACCCATGAACTCCAAAATCATCGTGTTATTCTTCAGACGGTGTATGACCATGATACATTCACCATGGACGACAAAATGGGAGAAGCGGAAATTCCCATAAAAGATTTTCTACAGGCCTTGAAGATGGACCTCGTTGAATATCCAAGTGGCACCACCATCACGAGAGTACAGCCGTGCAGGACAAATTGTCTTGCAGAAGAGAGTGCAGTCACCTGGAAAGATGGCAAGATTGTCCAAGAGATGTGCCTCCGCTTGAAAAATGTTGAATGTGGTGAAGTTGAACTCGAGCTAAATTG
The DNA here is from genome assembly GCA_021464415.1 of Lonicera japonica. Taxonomy (NCBI): domain Eukaryota; kingdom Viridiplantae; phylum Streptophyta; class Magnoliopsida; order Dipsacales; family Caprifoliaceae; genus Lonicera; species Lonicera japonica. Next base: position 51,772,922 of record CM038471.1, read on the forward strand.
GATCGAGCTCCCCAAGGGTTTTTGAATTTATATATATGCATGCACATATACACGCATAAAAGAAAATCAATTTTTTTTTCTTTTGTGGTTGATGTTGTCTATAGATTCGTGGGATGATGGCCTTTGGTTTTTCCCCAATGAGTGAATTTTTGCGGCGGAATTTTTGATAGACAAAATATTTGATAAGCTGTGGTGACCTTTGTTTTTGTTTACTGCATCTTTCTTGAAAGGGTTGTGTAGCTTTAAGTATTTATGGGGGGTTTGAACAATAGTGAGTGCTTTCGTTTTTGGCTGAATTATATGCTGTTTTTTTTGTCATTTGTTGGAAATATTCTGAATGAACTCTGGTTGCGTTCCAGCAGTGTCCTCTTCATGATAGATATTTTCTTTGCTTGTATGGATTCTTGCATCTCTTATTTTTCTTTGGCCTTGCATAGACACTAGACTGGTTTTCTGATTTTTTGTTTTGCTTTCTTGGTTGCCAAACGATGGTATGGGCTCTGGCTCTTCGTTTTTTCTTTTTTTTTTTTCGTGAACAAGAAATGTAATCAAAATTAAGTGTCATATCATGATTGGAGGAGGGGGGTTTGCATGTGTAATGGGTTCTATTTGCACTTCTGCCCAATCGTAAGAGTGATGTTATAATGAGTTTGAACAATAAGAAATGTAAAATAGTGACCTTAAAGATGTATATTAAGGGTTACTAAAGACGATATTGGATTGTGAAGGGGGGGTGTTTCATGGGGAAACTTCTTGGACTCGGAACAAACTTGCGAGTATTAGTGTACGTGCAGGTCATTAAGTACAAGGTGTGGGTAATATAATGCCCAATGCATAGGCAATTGACGACACCCTTTGATACACGGATCTGGGGGAAGGATATTTAGTATATGATGCTGCTAGCACTGCTTTTGCTAGAGTCGGTGTCGATGACTATGTATATGCCCTCGCCCCTCCCTCTTGATTTCAACTCTGTAAGGGATAACTTGCTGAATAATTTTGACCATCTTTTATCTCTCTCTCTCTCGTGCTTCAAAATAAATTCTATCAAGAAACGGTAGCAATGAAACCACACAGATACTCAAGGCAATTCTCCTTTATCATTTGCCCTGTCTAGGAATGTTTGAGTTTGCATCATAATCGCCCTTAAATCTTTTTAATTTTTTTTTTTCACTTTGGATCTATCAACTACTAAAAAATTACATGTCTTAATTACTCGGTAAAATTCGGTTTTCAGTCACTTTATATTATCTTAATATTTCTCTCTCTCACTCTCTCCTCCTTTATTTTAAACTTAAAATACAAATAAACGTATACATACCATGAACACAAATAAAAATGTATTACACATGGTAATCCATTGGAACCAACACGCCGGCCAAGGCAAATTACAAAAAGTATGGTCACTGCAAAGTTTATGCGGGTTTTTTTTTTTTTTTTTTATTCATAATATTTTGAATGTGTGCTCAAAAAATAAATTTAACAAAAATTCATATTTCAAAGATCAGAAAAGGTGGGTTAAAGTAATTTTTATGCATCCACCAGTAAAAACTGGGTTGGTCAACAAAAATACACTCTATTTTTCAGTGTGCCACGGCCACCCTTTCTTGGTTAAAGAGCATTTGTAGTCTTGTAACTAGGGAAAAAGAAAATCTTTACAGAAATCTAAGTGGAGACCAAATTTTTTTAAAAAAAGGAAAGCTAATTATCCAACCAATCAAATGCATTAACCCCTTAATTTATAATTTCTTGATAACATAAAACTCAAACACCAAAACAAACAAACCCATCCCCTCCCACCAACTCACATGCGTGAGAAACACAAATTAAACTACTACTAATATACGTGCTCATGTGTTTACTTTACATCTAATCAACTAGACAAGAATGTAAGGTGAGTCTTAAACCATGTGCAATTTGTTTTTTAAGTAAAAGACAAGTGAGATTCACAAAGCACGTTGTTCCAAAAAAAATTTAAAGAAATTCATGGAGTAAAAAGAAAAGTTGACTCTTAATTTAAAAATAAAAATTAATAAAAAATATTTTTTTTACCTATAAATTTTATCACATATTCTTATCGGATACATTACATTTTATGGTACAAATTATTAGTTCAATTCGCCCCGCTAATCACGAGCTGACTTGTGGTTGTTCACGACAGCCATCGGACCTACCCCAAGTGAGGAATTCGGAAGAGCTCTGTTGGTTCACTGTAAAAAGGATGGAGCTCTTTAAGAATTGAATACCTACTCGAGATTTAATTATAACTAGTGAATTGTGAAGCTCGAGCTTTAGAGCTTTTTTGGCGAGCTCTGGAGCTCCCTCTCGTCTAACCACTCTGACAGGGTGGTTTGCAGAAGTATAGATGACTGTCACCTGCCCTGTAGAGTGCATAAAACTTCTCTCACTTTCATTAAATGTATACCAATTGCATTTAATGTACCGAAATTCATAGAGAAACAAAGTCAGAGTCGGTAATGGTTGAAGCATAGTTCCAAACCTGCTCTAAGAGATATGGCCACACGTTTCCTCCAGTCATATATATATACAAGAACCATTTACTTCTTTCAACAACCAAGAATAACCGATTTTACCAAGTTTAACCAAGTTCAACCCAATAACAACAAGAGAATCCAGCATTCAATAGCAAGAAGACAGGAGAGAGAATAAGAGCTCAAAACACCTAGTAGAGCTCTTAGAATAGAGAAGTTAGTACTTGCATAGCCTGAGTGCACTTCTATTATAACATTGTGAGGATATAATAGCTAGAGAGACTTATGTGAATTTGTAATAGTTGGTTACTTATCATCAATATAAAGCAAACCGAGTTTCCAGTTCCATTCCACAAAGGAGGACTAACCCGTATCTTCATACGAGACTAACCTCCTTTATACATTTTTTACTCTCTCAAATTCTTTACATCTTTATTATTACAATCATTCGATATAATTATTAACTGCGTGGTTTAAAATACCCTTCTAGATTTTAGCACCAACAACATTGATGGTCATTATTTGAATCTTGTGCAAGTACAACCTATATAATACTTGTCGGTAAGAATATCCGGTGATTATAATATGGATAATTTTATTTCTATCCACGAGTTTTTTCAGTTTATCCATCCTTGATTTATGCTACTCTTGAAATAAACTTTTAAAAACTTCCTTATAAAAATTGAGAAATATACCCACCAATTAATAATCCTTTAAATATATTTATTTTTAAAAATAGATTCCTAACTATAATATACTACCTTTAAATATATTTATTTTTAAAATTAGTTTCCTGATTATAATATATTTCCTTAATAATATATTTTCTTAATTTGTTATAAGGTATATTAATACAAGTACTTTATATTCATTATTCATCAAAAACATACAATATTACAAAATTGGGCAGAATTAATTTATATTATTACATCATAACACTAACGAATATTTTTTTTTCAACAAATGAGTTTACTATTTTCTTTTTCTTTTTTTCTATACAATGAGGGCTTTAAAAAATAAAAATAAAGCAATATTGGAACTTAAGAAACTAATTAAGAATTAGTGTAGGCAATAAACATCGTTTCTTTCAATCTCAATCCTTTCAAGTAAAAGAAAGAATATTCAATTATAGTATATGTTTGTTTTCTTGTTTGCCATCATGAATTTGTAATTAAGTTATAATTTTAATTTGCTTCTAAGTAGGAACTAAATTTTGTAGACGTATTACAAATGTTTCAAAGTATACTTGCTGTTTAATTACTATTATAAGACTAATGTGAATCATTGTATAATCTTAATTCTGAAAACAAATATGAATTATAGACTATAGTCTAATCTTATAGTCTAATTTCGAGTCCGAAAAGTGGATATAATTGACTGTAAATTATATATATTAGAAATATCATTTTATTATACAATTTACGTTTAGTTTTTGATACATTATATGACGGTGGATAGAAGTAAAAATTTGATAGATAATTTACAATTGAATTAAAAAGAATCATTATTTTAAAAAAATTATGTCAATATTTATTTTTGTAAGTTTATCCAACAACGTGGTTAAACTTAGTGACCGGGCAATAGAAATTATCTTTGTAAAACCCAAAAAGAGGGTTAGATCGACAAATTTCGCGGATAGAAATAAAATCACCCTTGTTAATTACTAATCAATTTGATTAGGTTGTTTAATTTTTTTTGATTGTTGAAATTTAAATTTTGAATTATTTGATTTTATATATTTTAGTAATTGATTAAGTTGTTAGAAGTTGTTTGATTACTTAAATTTGATTTTTGAATTTTATTTTATAGATATTAGTTTCTAGCAAGATTTTAGAAGTTTAGATTAATTTACGAATCAATTAGATGATAGTGACATTATAGGAATAACAATAATATAAATTAGTTTTGTAGTTATATTAATTGAATTTTAATTCTTTATCTGTAAAAGTTTGTACTTTAAACAAAACTTTGGACCTTAAATTATTGATATAAAAGTTGTGTTCTTAAATAGATAGAGAAAGGAATATTTATCCTTAAAACTAATTACCCCTATTTTTATTTATTTAATTAAAGTGGATATACTTATTAATCTAGTGAATTTTTTAATATTAAATCATTAATAAAATAATAAAATAATATTTATAAAATTAAATCAATAATATTTTTTTGTTAATCTATCCACATTCGTGGATTAATTTAGTAGGCAACGTGGATTAACTGCGAGATATCGTGGATAGAAATAAAATCACCCTTATAATATTACTTTGTATTATTTTTAAAGTAAAAGACAAGTGAGAGTCTGTTACATTAGGATAATATTTAGATTTCTTATATAAAAGATGAGAGATTCGGGGGTTGGGATAATATTTGTTGTAAAATGCGATGCCTAATGAATATATTAAAGTTCAAGTATTGAAGGAAAAGTGAGAGACACATACGGACAAAAGACTTGTCCCGTATAAAGGCAATATAAGTGTCTGAATTATTTGGTATACATTAAAGTGATTCTTAATTATGTTTACTAGCTAAATGATTTTAAGTTTATTATCAAACCAAAACTGTGGTTAGCTACTTCAAGGATTCAACACCTAAACTCTGCACAAAATCAATTGAAAGTATTATATGTAAGGATATCTCAAATTTAATGTCCTTAAACACATTTTGTGCATATCATAATATATTAATATAATTACTATATTTCTGTCAATAATATCTATGAATGATTAACTTAACTACGAGGAGAATAAATTAGACTTAAAAACTATAAATAGAAAAGGTAGTAGACCATTGCAAAACAATGTATAACTATCCGTTAAGAAATTATGATTTTGTCAAAGTATGGTAATAACTATACCATATATTTTTATAATGATGCATTGCTATGACAATAATCGTATTTACTTTAGAGCCACCCATGTAAAATGTTCTTGCTAATAAAGATACGAGAAAGAGTGGGTGGATTAGGATAGATAGTGGTAAAGGTGTTCACCAGAATTGAGAGATCCTTGGTTTAAGTTTCACTAGGGGTTGGGGGAGGGGAAGGAATTTCTTTATTATTGTAATAAAAAAAAATTGCTTAGACGCACTTTTCATTTAAAAATGAAAGACAAGAGATAGAAGAGTAATTGATTCTTAGATCCGGGTGGGTTTGATTGGGGTCAATTTTGCATACTGCCCAGCCCAATCGTAGGCCCATGATAGGAATCACAATCCGAAGAACACTATGGGTAGGAATGGACAAGGAAGAATGGCCTACCCTTGAGATAAGACCTTTTCCCTTCATGTTTCTGTTCTTTAGTTGTTTCCATTCCAACCCCAATTTTTTTGCCACCTAATTGTGGAGCCATGACTCACAAAGAAACTATCAGCAATAAAGCAAGTCAATAATGTATACATTTGCGCACGTACATCCACTTTTCTTTCACTCCTTTCATCACACACACAACTATTAGATAAACTCGTGGTTCGGTTCGAACGAGGAGAAAAAGATAAGGTAGCTCACATCGAATCAAATCAGGGTTCAAATCCCATTATAAAACTTTTTGAAATAGCTAGCATTAGGGTGGTTTTTCCTCTCAAATAAAAAGAAACCAACAATCTAAGAAAGGAAAACAAAGGAATAACACCAATACATAAAAAGATCACCCCACAGCCCATCAACAGCCCACCATCTAGAAACCGAATCCAAGAGAAAGAAAATAAGAAAAGGAAAAGAAAAAAGTACTTACAGACAGATGCACACATACACTTGAATTAAAGTTGCTTTTTTTCCTTCCTAAAACTTTATGCAAACCATTTAATCCCCATTGGTGATAGAGTCACAAACTAGCTTACCTTATTATATCAAATTACACCCATCTTATCTATCTATCACTCAATATCAAAAACCCAAACAAATAGCAAGAAAACAAACAGAGGAAAATAAATAAAACCCCCACTCCACTCCTTGTGCTTTGGAGACTGCAAGTGCAAAAGCTTTTGCTCACATCTCTCAAAGCACCAACACATGCCCCTTCATTCCCTTCACCTTCTCTCACTTCTTCTTCTTCTTCTTCCATCAAGTTTTCACTTTCTCTCTCTACTTTCCATTTTCTCCACTTGGGTCGCTCAAGAACAGAGCAAAAACATAGCAAAAGATGATTACTCTATCAGACTTCTACCATGTGATGACTGCAGTTGTACCCCTCTATGTTGCCATGATTTTAGCTTATGGGTCTGTAAAATGGTGGAAAATTTTCTCGCCGGACCAATGCTCCGGCATTAACCGGTTCGTCGCACTTTTCGCCGTCCCTCTTCTATCCTTCCACTTCATTTCCACTAACGATCCTTATACAATGAATTTCCGATTCATCGCCGCCGATACCCTTCAAAAGATTATCATGCTTGTAGCATTAGGCATTTGGTGCAAATTAAGCAAAAGAGGATGCTTAGAATGGACCATTACTCTGTTTTCTCTATCCACTCTGCCAAACACTCTGGTTATGGGAATTCCTTTACTAAAAGGAATGTATGGGGGCGAATCTGGTAGTTTAATGGTCCAAATTGTTGTTCTTCAGTGTATAATTTGGTACACTTTGATGCTATTTTTGTTCGAATACAGAGGGGCTAAGCTGTTAATTTCAGAGCAATTTCCAGATACTGCTGGCTCTATTGTCTCGATTAATGTTGATTCTGATATTATGTCTTTAGATGGTAGACAAGTTTTGGAGACTGAAGCACAGATTAAAGAAGATGGTAAACTTCATGTCACTGTTAGGAAATCAAATGCTTCTAGGTCTGATATCTTCTCAAGAAGGTCTCAAGGGTTGTCTAATTCTACTCCAAGGCCATCTAATTTAACCAATGCTGAGATTTATTCTCTTCAATCTTCGCGGAATCCAACTCCTAGAGGGTCCAGTTTTAATCACACTGATTTTTATTCGATGATGGCCGGTGGTCGGAGCTCCAACTTCGGTGCTTCTGATGTTTATGGGCCACCAGTTTCAAGAGGGCCGACCCCGAGGCCGTCTAATTTTGATGAGGATGGTGGAAGTGGAAACAAGTCTAGGTTCCACCATTCCACTGCGCAGAATGCCCCTGCTAATGCACTGGCTCAGGCACAATACCCGGCGCCAAACCCAGGTATGTTTTCGCCCAGTGCTGCGAAAACTACAGTACCTGGGACTAATGTGGGCAAGAAACCGAATGCCCACAAACCTGAAGAAGGTGGTAAGGATCTTCATATGTTTGTGTGGAGCTCGAGTGCTTCACCAGTATCGGATGTGTTTGGAAGCAATGAGTATGGGGGCTTAGAACAGCCAGCTAAGGATGTGAGATTGGCTGTTTCTCCAGGAAAAGGTAATGTAAATTTAAATAATTTTGCGTTGATTTCTTGGTGTTTAATATGTGAGTTTAGTGGTTTTTTGATTTTGGATAATTTGGTTTTTTAGTAGAGAATCAAGAGGAGTATTTGGAGAGAGATGCATTTAGCTTTGGAAACAGGGGAATGGTTGATAACAACAACTATGAAGGTGAAAAGGTTGGAGATGGTAAAGTTAATAACAAGGCAATGCCTCCAACAAGTGTGATGACAAGGCTTATATTGATCATGGTATGGAGGAAATTAATAAGGAACCCAAACACTTACTCAAGCTTGATTGGGCTAACTTGGTCGCTAGTTTCATTCAGGTAAAAAAAAAAAGGAATCTCTGTTTCCAATTCTCTCGATCTGCTTAATGAATTGATTGATTGACGAGAATATATATTTGATGTTGAAGTGATTGATTTTGGTTTTTACTAACATGGGTGAAGCTAATATTGTTATGGGTGTAGGTGGCATGTAGAAATGCCGGCCATAATAGGAAAGTCCATATCCATACTGTCTGATGCAGGGCTTGGGATGGCTATGTTCAGTTTGGGTCAGTAACTCTCCTTCCTAGCTAGCACACACAAACTTTTTGTTTTCATTACGGATAAAATTATTATCCAAGAAAACAATTATACTTATTATTAAAAAAAAAAAAAACATAAACAATTTTAAAAATATACATTATAAAAAAGAGATTATTGTTTTAACAATATGAATAGTCTTTTTATGATATGTATAGCTTGTAACACTAACCGATCCAAGGTATTAGGGGATCTTGGTGTTGAGGAATAGTAGTCGCAGTATTCTTAACTACGTACTGTGTTGAAGATTGAAATTCTTTATGCGCTTAATTAATATCATTAATTGTTAAGCATTTTGTTAATTCACAATTATTAATAAAGAATTAATTAAAAATCTAAATATCATTTCAAAATTAAGTGTGTGATAATTTAATTTATTTAAAACATTAATTAATAAAAGCTAGCAATATTTATTTTATTAAGAGAGTATTAAATTATCGGTTGGAAATGCTAATATTCATATTCTTGTATTCTTTCAACGTGCACCGCCTAACATGACTGAAAAGGTGAACTCGATCTCTTTCAAAGAAATTAAGCTGATCGATCGAAAGCAAAGTAACAAGATCGATCGAGAACTCATGAAAGTGTTTGCTTCTTTAATTAATTATTATATTCTCTTTGAAAGGGAGTGGTAGTGATGATGAAAATGTATATGTAAATATATATATTAGTTGAAAAAGTAATTACATGCAACTTTTAATTATTTAAAGAAAATAAAAAAATGTACAGGACTGTTTATGGCATTGCAACCGAGGATAATAGCATGTGGGAATAGGATAGCAGCTTTTGCAATGACCGTGAGATTCCTAACAGGACCTGCTGTCATGGCTGCTGCTTCCATTGCTGTTGGCCTTCGTGGTACCCTCTTACATATTGCCATTGTCCAGGTCGATCATCTCTCCCCTCTCTCTCTCTCTATATATATATTGAAATTACAAGTTTAATATATTCTTATGCGTTTCAACATATAAGAAATTGATACTTCATATGTAAATTAAGCTTGAGCTTCAGCAAATGAATTAGATCGTACGTGTAAATCTAATAATTATATAAAATTCTTTTAAAGTATAAAAAAACTTGAATAAAAGTACATATGGTGACATAATATCTATCTAATAATGAAATCCACTTACTATTAGGAAATATTATGTTTTTAATTATGAAAAGCAGACATATATATATATATATATGCCACCACTACTAACATGTTTTGTTGGTTAAATGTGTTATGTTTGGATTGCCAAACAAACAAACAGGCAGCTCTACCACAAGGAATTGTCCCTTTCGTGTTTGCCAAGGAATACAACGTACACCCTGATATTCTTAGCACTGGGTTAGTACTAATTTATTTTTCTTTCTTTCTTTCTTTCTTTCTTTCTTTTCCACCCAATTAATCTTTTCACGTCTAAAGAAAAAGAAAATTAAACTCCCTATCTTTTATTATTGACTACTTTTGACATTTTTCTTCCATCTCATTCCCGAATTTAAATTATATTGCAGTGTCATATTTGGGATGTTAATTGCCTTGCCAATCACGCTAGTCTACTACATTTTGTTGGGGTTATGAAGTGGAGATCAATGAAGCGCGTACGAAATTCAGTAATAGCTAGCTAGAGTGCATCAAATAAGAACAAAAACAGAGACTGAAAGAGTGGAGAGAGAGGGCATTTGGATCAAGAGCTAGCTCTCGATCTCCAGTTTGTCATTTGGTAGCTAGTAATATTGTAAAATTAATTACCATGTTTGTAGTTACTTTGTTAGGAAAATAGTTTCTCTCTAGTTAAGTTTAACTTATAATTAATATCCTTTCTAATTTTATGCCTATACAAAGAACATCAATGTTGAAGGGAAATTTGTTGATGTGATGATGGCCCCTAGCTAGATTTTACTCTAGTATTCCCTTTGACTGAGGTGATTTGAAATGTAAAAGGAGTTTGGTAAAGTTTATGGTAATTAAAAGTAGAAACTAGGCAGTGTTTGGTTGGGCTGGAAAAAGTTGTACAAAATCCTTTTGCCAATGGACTAATATTAGCTTTGTGTCTAACTTTCCTTCCTTTTTTTTTTTAAAAATTAACAAGCTTTGTGCCAAACTTATTTTCTCATATAATATTATATATTAGAAAAAATTAATCATATTGCTGATTAAAGTAATATTAGCTTTAAAAAGTTGTATTGTATTATAATTCTAAAATTATACTAATCTCTGAATATTAATTAAATATAATTGTTCGTGCAATAATACATATAACATACTCTTAAAAAATAAGTTTGGATTGTAACCCAACCCATCCTCTTAAATTTAGAAAGAACAAGGGGAAAAGTTTTACTTATTATTAAAGAAAATCATATTTTATTTTTAACCCTGAATCTCACTTTTCTTTCACCTCAAAAGAACATATATAATGGAGTTACTCATTATTAGTTTTCCCCTTATTTTGCGAAGATGTGATGTCTCGTTTATTACTTTTACAGGCGTGATAAAATAAAGTAATGTTTGTTACAATATCCTCCTTTTATTTTCATTGCAATTGCAAGTAATCATTTTTTTCCCTTTTGCTTTTTGTCAAAAAGACAACATTTAAACAAATGAGAGTTAAAAATAAAAACGGAGTCTTATTCTTTCTAAATATTGTATTCTTAGTGTGTACTCTTAAGACACTGTTACTTTTACTACTTTAACTTTTTCAAAATTGAAATCATTCTGCCAAATTGAGGAATCTCGATCTTCTTCTTCATCTCCTCTTTTGTTTTGTTTTTTATTTGGATAAAGTGGTTATAAAACAATTTGGAATCTAATTTTTAGCCATTATCAATATTGAAGACTGTCATATAAAGTATAGTTCGAGTTGGAGACAATAGATGTTGCCTGTGCACCACTTCCCCTTTTCAGTATATGCTTGAATCCAACGGCTTTTAAAGATTATGCAATTTGATCTACATATAATTCTATAAATATGTTTATTTGCAAACGACTTTATACCTTTATTTTAAAGAAGAGAATGTCATTGCACATTCCATTTGAATAATGAACATATAACAAATCCAAGTAGATTTAACAATGGCTAAGCCAGACATTAAGGATGGCTACAATTCAGTTAACTTTAATGTAAGATTAGATTTAGATTATATATATATATGCTCTTCTTGATGTGTATGTAATCCGCTGAAAATAAAGCACGGATATGCCTCTATCTTTTCTTTAATTTCTTTTCTTTTTTCTTTTTTTTTTTAAATAAAACTGAAGGTCTAAATCTCTTCCTTTTATTAGAGTAACAAACACTCTCTCCCAGCTCTAAGCCCAAATGAGATTTGTACCCGGTAACTCGCAAACTTGGGTGGGCATCTTTATATATCATACATATGCTAGCCCACCTGCTTGCTTAGATCTTGATCAGTGAACTCTTTGCAGTCATGCAAGTGGATTAATTCAAGTAGTAAGATTCGAATTAACTTGATCAAACGCCCAAATTTTAGTTTCACCAACTACTTTCGTAAAATTTGTAGAACAAGAATAAATATATATATAATAGCGCAAACTTAGTCCAGTTCAACGATTCAAATCTTATTTAGTGGTATACGTACTGGAAAATGAATTTAATCTACAATAGCCCATATATATATATGCACGTACAGCCAACCCTTCCAATAAATCCAAAATCCACCCCGGTAGAATTGAACTCCCTTGCATATGCCCAGAAAAAATCCAATCTGCACGCACTTGTATGCACCAAAGAAGTAGAATTGAAAAAAAATAATGGGGAAGTAAAACGTAGACAAAAAATCTAAATAATAAACAAAGAGCCAAAAATATGGTTAAAAAATTAAATAAATAAATAAATAGCTAGCTAGTGAGTGAGTTTGGGGTAATGTCAGTGTTGTCTTTATCAGATGGGTGCAAGTCGATCGAGAGGGAGAGGGAGAGGGAGGAGGGGTGGTCTAATTAAGCTGGCTATATATAACTTTTGATTTTTGTCATGTCTCCCACTAACTTTTGTTGGGTCGGCCGCTATGAAGACATTATTTCGTGGCTTTGTCCTCTCCATATCAATACATTTTTAATTTATGTAAGTCTCTTCCTTCTATCATATCTCTCTCACACACACATCTATCTGAAAAGCTTTTTGTGTACAACTTGTTTGGATATCTCTCATCTTTAATTAATTTGTTAGCATTTTTATACATACATGGATCAATTACAATTGTAAACTCCCATTAATTTGGTTTTAAACATTTCACTTATACGTACGTACAGCAATAATAATTAAGTAGCAAACAAGCATTAACTTATACATATATTCCTAGAAAGTCTTGATTTTTTATATATTTTATTTTTTTTAAAAAAATAAAATTAGTATCTTTAGTATATGTCTTTAAAACACAAATTGACAATATAAAACATCTTTAGATCGAGAACCCTGCAAAATATGATTTCATGAATATATATGCTAGCTGCGCTAGCAATTGTAACCCATTTAATGTGTATATATACTATGTTATATTGTCTCGGTCTTCAAAAATGGTGGTTCATTAATTATACTAAAGCATGTAATTTTATTTGTGATAATGGAACGGTAGAAATTTTTCATTTGAGAAGTCATGGGTCTCTTCCCTAGCATCAATCGATCAATAGGTAGTATTTTTTTTTTCTTTTCTAGCTTTAACGTACCTAATTTGTTATGATTTTATAAGAAAGTAGACAATGCATATAGAAATTAATATATATATATATATATATATTGGTTCAACTCTCGTGTAGCTCTTTATATACGAATAATCGATCCTTTACCGACAAAATTTTATCACCAAAATATAGTAAAATGTTTTAAACAACAAAATATGGCTATTAAAAAGTCGATTCATATTCCAGATTTCCAGATCTAATCGTGTGTATATATATATGTATGTCATAAATGTGCATGTGTGTTTGTTTTATTCCTAGTTTGTATTCTAACACCCCTAGGCTACCGCTATCAAAGCTGGAAAGGGTCCACAAAGAATGCAGTCATTCCGTTATTTAAAGTTTTTTTTGTACTCTTGTTTCCTCTAACGTTTCTCTTCTCCAAAGTCCAAACCATTATTCTCTCTCTCTCTCTCTCACTTCTTACCTTTTTTTTCTAAATCAAACTCTTCACACGAACACAGGTGTTTCGGAATATATTTTTTTCTTCATATTTTAGATATATATATATAAAGAATTTCCCTGCACGTGGAGGGTGAAGGGAACATTATATATACCGAACTAGTTAAGTCTAATTTAATGAGTGAGATAGACACTCAAAACACTGGTCTAGCTACCTCTATCTTCGATCAAGTTGTTCAATACTTCAAAATCGAAAGAAATTAATAGTAAACAATTACCAAGTTGTTCGCTACTTCAAAAGCAGCGAGCACTAATCCGCTGTTTATTTTATATATATACACTAGGGTATGTCTGGATCATCTAACACAGCACAATGAAAAAAAAATTACTCCATATATAATTAAATAAGACATAGAAATTGTTGTTAGGGATTATTTTGCAAGAATATATGATATTTTTTTTACAATGCGAAGATGATAATTAAAACAAATCTATAACCGTATAAATTCTAAAAATGTTAATATTTGTAACTGTGATTTTGACCTTCAACTTTTTATTTGATTTGAATCAAATCTATCAGGTATCATCTTTTTTAGCATTCGTTCATGAATTTAAATTGAGAAAATTTGAATTTTATTTATATAATTATGGGAAAATTATGCTAAACCACGTTGAACCATGAAAATTTTTAGCTAGCTAGGGCAACTTTGTTTTTCTGCTCGCCAAAAAGGACTACATAAGGGGTGTTTTTTGCAGACAAAATATAAAATTAGATTATGTATAATTAAGGGTGGTGTTATTGTCAAACCAATTATCGATATTGAGAAAGCAATTAATGTATAACTTTAAAAACATACTTTTTTCCTCCCGTTTTGGAGATATTTTTTCATTTAGATGCCAAATATTTTTATTTATTTCATTTTACACCCAAACTTTAATCCACTTCTCATTTCCCACAACATCACTTTTTCGTTATGATGCCAAATATATTTACTTATTTTATTTAACTCCTAAGCTTGAATCTACCTCCCGTTTCCCACAAAATCACCGAAAAAGTATGGTACTGAAAAAATATACTGCTGTTTTCATTAAAACAAATATTTTGAAGATAATTTGGAAAAATATTATAGTGATTTCAAGAAAATATATCTTATATACTAAAAGTTAATGTTTAATGAAAATAATATTTAAACTAAAATTGGTCATCAATACATATTATATATATATATATATATATGTATTATGAGATACGTTGATTACGCCTCAAAAGAAAATGAACTTTTAATTTAAACAATTTAATAAAATAGAAAAAAAGAACGAGATTTTTTTTGTTAAATTTTTTACTTAATCATAATATGAAAATAACATAAATTTAAAATCACCAAAATGTTAACATCAATAGGTAAAAGAAAATTAATTTTTTTATACATTATTTTACCGTCATGATAAATCTTGTTTTATAGGTTTTTATGAGTAAGTTTCAAATATATAGTTTTTATTAAAAATATACACTTTGATTAAAGGATATCATATTTTAAAGTTTTTAAGAAGAGTTAAGTAGATTAAATTGGGTAGAAATAAACAAATCTAACGTGGATATTGCTTTTTGGAGATAAACAACATCTTAGGATCCAAAATGTGTGAAAGAACAGTAAATTTATAAAACTAAGTCTAGACGTTTTGTTTGGTAGAATTTCAAAAGCTCTTTAATTAACAAAAACCTTTCCTTATTATATAAAGATATGGTCCAGTATTAATATAGACCATCCATACACATATAGGTCTTTTAGCAATAAATTTTCGTGGTTAAAATATTGACAAATCTTTTTAATGATGAAAATTCATTGCTAAAGGAACACTATGCATACAAAGATTTTGCCCCAAATCTTTTCCGCAAATATATTATTTCACATATGTCTTAAGAGAACTGTTTTATCTGTAGTAAAATACTTTTTAGCAACTATAAACATGGACAAAGGCCGTTTAGCAAAATTATTAGTTCAATAGGTATTCGCTGCCAGTGCAATATTTTAAGAGTTCTTTCTCTTCAAATTCTGGTTATTTATATGTAAAATGTAGTGATATTGTCAAATAATATATTCTCTTTGTCAGAATATATTACTACTTTAAAAAGTTGTACTATATATTTTTAAAGTTGTACATAAATCTGATAATATAAATAATTGCTTTGACAATAATACCACTATATATGAAACTTAGTACCTATTCTTTATGCACGTGTTCGAGAGAGAAATATTCACTATTTTCGAACATTTCAAACATATGACATTAGTAATTTTATCCGGTCTAACTCTATCTATATATATATATGCAATGCATATCTTTTTGCTTTCGGATTTAGTTTTCTAAAAAGACTGGATTGCAGTGCGCTGTCATCATTGATGATGAGGATAGAAGGCAAATAATTAAGTGTCAATTAGAAGAATAGAAAAGGATAGATGTATCATCTCTGATTATATTAAAACGGACCTACCGCAACAACAATTATGATTTGATTTGAATTACCACAATAATCCATGCCAATTTTAATGTACTTTTATATCATAACAAATCTTATTTGATATATCTTAAAAGTCAAAAAAAATAGCAGCATCACAATTGTGTCCCTGCACTGATAGTTTTGAACTTTATCCATCAACTTGTGTAGATGTATTTCAATTTTTAATCTATTTTAAGTTAGCCTTTATCTTTCAAAGTGACTCGAGCCCAAAAAAATCAATTGTCACCGACCTATGTTCATTCGTGGATCCTGGGCCACAACGAAGAGGCCCAAAATGCTGGTGTGGATTGACTGATGGATCCATAAAGTGAAAGTACACCCAAAAAAATGGTTCCAAGTCTAATTAGGCGCAAGTACAACATATGAATCTAAGTTCGAGTCTTATCGGGTTGTACAGCTACAACCCCCTCCCTCTAGTACGATAATGTAGGTAGGTTTGCACAAACAAATATTATAAGCAAGAATCCAGATGCTTTCAGAGATCAACTTCCACAAACTACACCCCCACACATGAGGGCTCAATGATAAAGAAGCTATATCAGTTTATCAACTATTTAGGATAAAGGCTAAATCCAATATCACTTAGCTCCTAGCATTGATTCATTGAAGTAGCATGAGAATATTGCATTAAACATAGTCATGAAAGTAGTAGTAGTTAGATATTTGTTCCAATAGACTAAAGACTGTATAAATATGTTGTTAGTTGCTGTTTTTTAATACCTAAAACATAAAGTGTAACATCCGAATTTGATGCTCCTATAATTAACAAGAGGATAAGAACTAACGGGTAAAAGCCGAAAAGTTATGAAGCATTGGAGAGATTAACGTTATAGCGGCGTGCCAATCGTTTAGCTGTTCCATCACCTAGAACACCATCTATCAGCTCATACTTCTTGTAATTCGCTTTCAAAGTTTTTGCCTGCTGATTCCCAAGCTTCTCTTCCTCTGCTACTTGTTGCTACAACAAAAGAATATAAAAGTAATAAAAACGAGAAAGGGTCAAGATATTATTATAAAAAAAAACAAAAAAAAAATGGAATTGGTCGCCAAAACGAGAAATGTAATAAGAGCATCCACGGCAGTGTATAATTGTAGGATAAATTTATCCTATAACACACTGGTATATTAGACACAGGATAAACGTAAGTTGATTAAGTTCCTTATCATATAAACAGCTTGTGTCGGTTTAGGTAGGACTCAAATGTGTACTTGGTCCCCTTTTCAAACCCAAACTGACATCAGTTATACTACTTAGTACTTAGTACTTACCATACACAAAAGACTACTGTGGATGTTCCAAGGAAGATTAAATTTTACCTTCAACAAAAATGAAGATTCGGTGGCATGTTTCTGGGTGAGATTCTTAATTTTCTTAGCAACCTCGAAATCAGGATCTTTTGGGCTCAACCAACGGATTTGTATCCTTCTACCGGGTTTTCTCGGGCGTTCATCAAACATCTCCACTTCGGCAGCACGCGCTCTAACGGGCCTAGGCATCCCAGACATCATGAACGGAAAATTGGCCATCTCCGAGACAATTTGTCTGGCCTGTTTGGAATTTTCCATTTCCACCAAAGCAGCAAGTGGGAGGCTCACAGGCTCCATGTAATTGGGGATGAATTCAGCGTTGGTTACATTCCCAAACTGGTTAAGGGCTGTTTTTAAAACAGATATAGTGACCTGAGGTGAGAGATTGTCAACATAAACTGTCCGTTTCACCTTCTCTTCAAATGCAGCGTACTCTGCTTCAGCTGAAGGTTCCATCAGGAAATGCAATAAAGCAAAAGCTCCGCTATGTGGCGAAAGAAAATACAGAATAATTCAACCTCAAATGTTAAATAAAAGATTCGATCCACAAGGTAAGGAAATTTGGATACCATATAAAAGCCTGAAAGTGAGATGAATCACTAGTTTAGTAGCCTGAAATTGGGACACGGAATGACTAAGACAACCACGACCGCCGTCATGCCAAATTATCATTAACATAATACATTTGTGCAAATGGATGTTTATCTCACTTATTTTGTTGGCTGAGATCAAGTTGTTCGATAAATGGAACTTGGAGAAAATAATTCTTACACATTATTTTAATTCAAGCCCAAAATGCCTCCATTACAACCTTTCCCATGATAAACATAAGACTAGCAGTACAACAGAGTACGCTAAATATCTATTTACTTTAGTATGCGTTACTAATAAGTCAACGTTGAGACGGCGAAAGAGGGAGGGAAATTCTTAACGATATCATCAATAGAAATTATGTTATTCCCTACATCCCAAATTAGGAGTCACGTTTCCATTTTGAAGCACAATCAACTACCAAATCTCATAACAGTAAATAAGTTTTTAGTGACGCCTATTACTAAAGGAAAATGAAAATACAGTCTAAGCCAATGCCTACAGAGTCCAAGATGACTTGTGTACCCATTGCTGTCAAGTAATCACAAATTTAGGCGAAATGCAAAGGATATGCTACAGATTTTTCTGCAGCCAAAGTCAATAATAGAATAAGTGAAAACATATCATATAACAACCCTTGCTACTCATGGCATACATAGTTAACTAATGCAGGTTTGATTAACGGTTCAAAACAGTTATAGGTTCCCAATTATCATCCTACTCTACTTAGGCACCGAGAAGTATTTTTGAGAAAAAAAAATGAAGATGAGCATTTCTACAAGAATAGTTTCAAAAAAAATTGGATTCTTAAAATCCTTTGATCCATAATTCAATACTATATTGGGACTTAAATCCACCAGTTGAAATATTTTAGTGTCAGAATACTACAGTTGTGACAAAATCGGGCCCCAAAAAGTAACACAACCCAGAGATCATGCATTGTTAAGAATGTGGGTCCTGACCTCCAAGACTAGACCAACGTGGAATGTTCGCCTAGAAGATGTTAGACACACCAAAAAGGTTCAGCATGAAAACGCCTTAAACAATATAGATACACAAGACCATACCAATGTAGATCAATGCATCTATCCAAACTCCCAAACTCATACAGCTCTAAGAAAGGTAAAAAAGGACAGAGACTAGCAATTTGGGAGAATAATGCTGCTATATACCGCATATTAGAACATCCACAACAGGTGAGGAATATTAACCCAAGATGTTAAAATGAACGTCCAAATGCTAGATCTTTTTATTCCTTATTTTTGGGAAAAAGCAATGCTCAGACGATGGCCGTATTATGGTTTCCTCAACTTTTGAAGGGCGTGGGATGCTGCACGGGGTATAAGGGGTTGTCAAAGCGTGGTTTACTTTTCAAAGTGTGTACATATGTTGCACGGGGACTCTCACGACACTCCATCCCCCGTGAAGGCTTATTTTTCTTCTCCCTCATTACATTTACCCAATGTATACGAAGGCATATGAATTATAAGTTTATAACTTTACACTTTCTCATTCATATTACAATCCACCTTTGTGGATGCTCTTAAAGAGTCCTTATCTAACTTTTCCCCTTTTAAAGAAAACAATAATTTCAACGTGGTCAATGATCAACCATAAAACTTATTTGCTATCACGAGATTTTGTACTTTGATTATGTCCAAAACGAAACATGAATTTTGAAATGTTTGGAAATAAACTCATAAAGCTCTTTGATATACTGAATCCCATTCACATTTCACTTATGTATTTTTTTGGTTTGAGTTTTAGTTCGTTCTTAGAATTCTAAAGTGGTAAATTCATACTAGAAGTCTCTTATAATTAATTTCAAGAGATTGAATTATAAGTTGATAAAACTTACCATGTGAAATTATCCTAAAACAAACAAAACTTGAACCAAACAAGTAGAACCAAAGGCCCTAGGCAAGGCAATATTGGAAAGTTTTGTTATTCCTGATTCACATTCTATTTTCATTCATTTCCTCGTTTCAAATAAGATAGATGCGAATGGCACGTGTATTATTATATGGTCATGTTATCGTGTGCCCTATGAGCACATGTTAAGTACCTATTTTTAGAAATAAATAACTCCACCACGTATTAAATATGGCACAGATTATCATACAAAATTTCATGATTTTCATATTATATTTGGCTGTTTGCATAAAAGACTAGCAAAGTAAATAACATATTGAACAGTAGACGAGTACTAACAAATCTGATGATAACACACTAATAAAAAATGCTAGCAATCTTAAGAGCGAAAGAGAAAAAATTGATAAAGAGAAACGCAAGGATAAAATGCGAGATACGAGAGCAGGAGCTGAACTAGGTTAAAAATAAGCATGTGAACCATTAGAAGACCAATAGATATGAGATAGATGGAATCTGACCTTAAAATCCGGTGAGTAATGGAGATCGAGACCGGAATTCCAACGGAAAAGGAGAGAACGGCCTTCGGAAATCGAACCGCTACAACTGAGAGGTCTGACCGTCTGAGTCTCTGAGAGACCTTCGAATCAGAGATAGCGGGCGGTAATCATAGGACGCGGTCAAGTGCACCGTATCTTTTGTCCGTTTCTTGTAAGATAATTTATTTACGAAGGGTTATGTATTAATAAAACTCAAGAATTCTTTATATTCATGTTTTTAATCGGTGGTTTAAATTTAATATAAATATTTATTTTTTAATTAAACGTTTTAAAATTATTATGGTATATTTATAATATTAATTATAATAATAAATATTTAGTTAATTAACCATATTAAAGAGCGCGGTCACATGCACCGTATTTTTTGTTTGTTTCTCATAAGATAATTTATTTACGAAGTGTTATGTATTAATAAATCAGCTGAAGAATTCTTTATATTCATGTTTTTAATTAGTTGTTCAAATTTAATATAAATATTTATTTTTAATTAAACGTCTCAAAATTATGGTGATATATTTATAATATTAATTATAATAATAAATATTTAGTTAATTAACTGTATTAAAGAGCGCGGTCACATGCACCGTATCTTTTGTCCGTTTCTCGTAAGATAATTTATTTACGAAGTGTTATGTATTAATAAATCAGCTCAGAAATTCTTTAAATCTATGTTTTTAATTAGTGGTTCAAATTTAATATAAATATTTATCTTTTAATTAAACGTCTCAAAATTATTATAGTATATTTATAATATTAATTATAATAATAGATATTTAGTTAATTAACCGTATTAAAGAGCGCAGTCACATGCACCGTATCTTTTGTCCGTTTCTCCTAAGATAATTTATTTACGAAGTGTTATGTATTAATAAATCAGCTCAGGAATTCTTTATATTTATGTTTTTAATTAGTGGTTCAAAGTTAATATAAATATTTATCTTTTAATTAAACGTCTTAAAATTATTATGGTATATTTATAATATTAATTATAATAATCGATATTTAGTTAATTAACTGTATTAAAGAGCTTAAAATCAATACAAATTCTAATTATATCTCTATAACCATTAAATATTTATTTATAAATTATAGGTATTTAGTTAAATAACTATATTAAAGAGTTTAAAACCTATAAAAATTCTAATTCTATATCTATAGCCATTAAATATTTTTTTGTAAATTAGACTCTTTATGTATCTCTGATATGTCTCAAATTATTTAACAAGTAAATTATTTATATAATAACATCTACAGTATTGTTATATATTACTGATAGTGCAAATTATTAGTTCAATTTACCCCGCCAACATCGAGCTGACACGTAGCCGTCCAAATCAGCTATCGGGTCTATTTCTGTACAAGGAGCTCATATGAGCCCTATTACGACTTTGTAAAAAGGATAGAGCCCTTCAAGGGCTGGGTACCCACTCAAGGATCAATTACGTATGACAAATTATAAGAGCCGAGCCCCGAAACTCTTTCGACAAGCTCCAAAGCGTTCTCTCTCGCCCAATTACCCCGCCAGAGTGGTTAGCGAAGGCATGGGCGACTGTCACCTGCTCTGCAGAGCGCGTAGAACTTCCCTCACATTCATTAAATGCACATCAACTGCATTTAATGCACCGGAATTCATAGAGAAGTAAGGTCAGAGTTGGTACCGGTCGAAGCATGCCCCAGGCCTGCTCTGGAAGCTCTGGTCACATGTCTTCTCCATTCATATATATACAAAAAGCATTTACTTCTCCCAACAACTAAGTTCTTATCGAGTTTCAATTGAGAAAAATCGGAGAGACACAAGACACGCCACAAATAAGCACAAGAAAGACAGAATTAGAGCTCAGTAGCTTGCTTTTGGGCTCCTCAGTTAGAGAGACTCAACCATAGCTAGTTTAGCTTTTCTCTTATTGTAATATTGAGAGAATATAATGGCCAAAGAGACTTCCGTGAGTTTGTAATACTTGTTAATTTACTATCAATATAAGGCAAACCAAACTCTTGACTCCATTCCACAGGGGATAACTAACCCGTATCTTCATACAAAGCCAGCCTCCTTTATAAATTCTTGACTTTCTTAAATTCAGCACTTTTACCTTTATTGTTCCAATTATTTACCATAACTTTTTCACTGTGTGGTCTAACATACCCTTCCCAATTTTTAGCACCAATAATTACTATTTTGTTTAATTAGAAATTATAATTTTTTTTTATATATTTTTAGCATCCACATATTATTTAACATGTAAATTATCTATTAAAGAATATCTCGAGTAATAGTAGTGCATATTCACATCTTATTTGCACTGTCACGTCATATCTCTCCAGCTTTTTTTTAACTTCAAAATATAATAAATTTTAATTTAACAATATTTAAAATTCATTTTTTTAGGGCATTGATTTATTTATGATTTTATTTTTAAAAGTTTACAAATTGTATATGCAAAAATAAATTAATATTATGTGAAGGCAAAATGATTATGTTAAAAAAAATTATCGTCCTTAAGCATAATTAATGAACTCTAAATTTGATTACTTTAAAAAAAACTATAAATTTGGTTTGATAACAAATAAAATTACTTTAGTAATAGTATTGAGAATTTAGGATGACAAAATATTCAGCCCAAAAGGTTTTGACCAACCATGACCTCAAAGCTGATAACATATTGTGGGAACAACTCAATTATGTCTTTCATTAAATAACATTTTAAATAAGGCATGAATACAATAATAAATAGGCTTTATAATGGAGCCCAATATGACCCATAATACATAATTTACACAGTAAAATTCTTAATACATATTCTATCTAGAGGATAGCACACTTCATGTAATTTCCTTTAACACTCCCTCTTGTGCTGACTTGGAGATAAAATAGTGCATGTCTTATTGCCTTGTTAAAACCTTGCCAAGTAACAAAACCCAGTGAAAAAAATAACCTTTATTGAATGGAAAAAAGTACAATATTATAACAATTATGTTAGACTTCCTCCACTAAGTTTATACTTTCATTTGATTTTTACTTCGATTAATAGAATTTGCACGTATCGTTACATCATTAAAAATCTTACCAAGTAACAAAACGCAGTGAGAAAAATAAACCTTGGTTTAAAGAAAAGAGTATAACGTAACATCATGTGAATGTTAGACTCTCCCTCAAATCTACACATCCCCCTGATATTTATATTAATTAAGGAATCTAAAAAACTTATACATGTATTGTTGCATCGTTAAAAACCTTACCAAGTAACAAAATCCAGTGAGAAAAATAAACCCTGGCCTAAGGAAAATAATACAACGCCATCATATTTCACACCTTCCCTTGATCATTACTTCGATCGTGGGAGTTGGGAAAACCTAAGCACCTCTATGTTTTTTACATGCTTTACAAAAATGACCTTGGGCGAATACTTGATGAACCAGTTTGCCATATACTCCTTAGAGTTTTGTGTGGGCCAGAAAGATATCAAACATCAACAAAATCAATCAAGATTTTATTTGGGATTTCAATGTAAGGGGGTGGCCATTTTAGTATCATCGTCATTTAGTTTAACTATTGTTGTCCTATTCATTTTTTCCTTTTTGTGGTGAAAGAATGATCCCAAGTCAATGATTCTTGTATAATGTCCAATCATGCTGCGTTGGCGCTGAGCTAAGTCTAGCTACCAAGTTCAATGAAAATATCATATATATCCATCCAGTATACTGTTGAACGAAAACAAAACCATATATCCGATGAATGAGAGCAGTCTTTTTGGGGCATCGATGATCCCCGTGGCAATGTCCAAAATGACCTAATAATAACGCGTGTCAAAGATAGGTAAGTTCAGTCATATAGTAAATGCGGTGTGTTTGAATTTTCACATTTAAAACTCTCTTGAACCTTGGACGAATGTTATAATGTTAGATTTTTTGGCAGGCTGAGGTTAAATTTGACACAACTCGATCCAAAATCGACCATTAATTATCGTTATACAGCTTTCAGTACTAATATTATGGGACTATCTAAACTTATGTCTAAAGTGACGGTTCAAATTTAATTTAAGTTTTTATATTTTAATCCAACTACTCAAATATTTTCATCTAATAACTCACATGTTTATGTGATAACTAAATAAACCCATATATTCGATAAAGGAGACTCGTCTTTTTGGGGCCTCGACGATCCCTGTGGTAATGTCCAAAATGACCTAATAATAACATGTATCAATGGTAGGTAGATTCAGTCATGTAATAAACTAAGGTATGCTCGTGCCGATGGTACGAAGGTTTTTTTGTTTTTTTTAAGTTGTATTTAACTATTTTTATAATATTTACTTTCATGCTTATGTTTTATTTTATGCCATGTTTTATGTATTGATGTTAATTAACTGTGCATTAATTTTTCACTTACCTTGGTTACTATTACAGAAGATAAGAAATTATTAAAAATAAGAAATCATCACAGATAATGTTTTTAAAATAAATATACATCAACATTAATTCTTACAATGTTATTTCAAAAATTGAAAGTTGACCAAACAATTTTTAAGAATTTCTCGATTTAAGGCTCCAGTTTTTGTTTTATGATGCAATTAATTAGATTTTTTTTATAATTACACGTTAAACAATAACATAACATAAATTGAGTTATAGTTTGTACATATTTGTTTTTGTCTACTTAATAAGAACAATTGGGTTGTGTATAACAAATTAAGTCATAAACAAATTAAAAAAAAATCACAAAATAGTTTATTGGGTTGTGTATGGGTAAAGGCAAAAATAATCCGCATTTATTAAGAACTGACATAAGACCAGTCTGTTTCTACATTTATAACCAATGTACCATATTCTAAAGAGCAAAATACTATATAACGTAAAAAAATATGGTGATTGATAGATGTGCCATCATTAAGCGCTATATTGCAGCAATTAGCAATGATAATTAATTTTCATTTAACATTATAAGATAGTTCGTGCCATCTGGCACTATCAAAAGAAAGAAAAAAAAATGATAAAAGATATGATGTGTAATTAAAAAAAATGTAAAATGTTAAAATCATGGTAATTAGTTAATGCGCCGTCGTTGAGTACTACATTGCAACACTAATAATTAACTTCCTTTTAACATTACATTCAAATTGATTAATTAAGTGTATCGTATAATTCTAGTTAAGAACCTAGATTTAATTAACTTTTGTAATCGTAAATATAAGACCAAATATAAAATTGAATTTTGAATTTGAGACAAAAAAAAAATTCTTTATTGTACTTTAGGGAAATGATATACTTTAGTTGTATATTTTAAGAATAGTTAATGATCAAAATGAAATTTAGTGTAAAGTACAATGTTTTAAAATACAGTTAACTTATAATAAATCTAATTTACTTTTTCCCCCAAAAAAATAAAATCTAATTTACTTTGTATTACATTGATTACGGGTCAAGTGAATATTTATTTTCTTTATACATACTTTTGTGTTTGTTAATCAAGCTATATTTGTTAAAAAAATATAAAACTACTTATTTCAAGGCAAAAAAAGTATTTAATTTGTTAATTAAACTCTATTTTCAACTCTCTCACGCCTGGTCCCTTCATTCTTTCTCTCTTGTAGCCTTAGAAGACATAATTTTTTTACAAAGTTTCTTAATTTAAGTTCCTTTTTTTTGACTATTCTTAATTTGATTGGAAAAAACTTAAGTCAAATAAATTTCTAAACTTTCAGTTTTGAATTTTTAAATATTATTTTTCCCACCCCCACAGTTTAGAGAAAACAACCCCCAACCATCATGATGCCGGCAAATTTAAACTATCAAACCACCGAGCCACTTAATCCCATCACATTAATCAACCAATCCTCTTATTTAAACCAGTTTAATTAATTATGGGTCTCGGCAGCATTGAAAAAATTAATTATTAAATCAACTCTCCCACCACCGTTATAGAACAATCAAAACCAATTCCAGAAGAAGAGAGAGTATGATCAAAAAGAGAAAAAAGAGAATAGTGCCATTTTGGGGAAAAAATAAAAAGATGTCAGTAAAATAGTAAATAGTGCTAACCGTTGGATGTGTTTAGATATTTTTTAACTCTTAGATTTTTTTTACATTAGTCACATCATCTATGCCTCAAATTGTAATATAGATTTAAATGATTTTTAACTCTAAGATTTTTTTTACACTGGTCACATCACTTATGCCTCAGATTGTAATATAGATATCTTTAGTTTTGTATTTGAATTTTTTTATTACAAAAAAAGGAATTTAATTATTTGAAAAAGTGAAATTAAAAAAGGAATAAACTTAGGATGTGTTTTTATTGCAAAGTCAATCGAGAAATAAATGAAAAAATAATTTATTTTTAAGGCATTTTTTGTTTTGTTTTATATATGGAATTAACTTTTTAGGCAGTGGATAACAAAAAAGTTTAAATTATAATTAAAAAAATATGAAGAATATTTCACCAAAATACTCTGTTTTTTTAAGATATTGAATAAAATTAAAATTATTCTATTGATCGACCCTTAACATTTTCTTGCCTACAAATTTTTGCCAATAAATGTGATGGCATTTCCCATCAATAATCAATAATTCTCCTAAAAAATTATTACAATTAATTTTTACCCACAGGTTAATTTCATATATATATATATATATTTTAATTTGGCTTTTCTTTTATTTTTTCTTTCCTTTCCATCTAAAACAAAAATTTAACTTATTAAGAGAGAGAAGTGAGAGTTGTTCAAAAAAAAAAGAAAAGGAAAACAAATGTATTTTTTCTTCTTTACAAAAGGGTTTAATGTTTTAAAGATCATTGGAACTCTTTAAACTATTTTGAACCTTTAGGTTCAAAAGGTTAGTGGTTATTGTCAAGCAATAGTAAATCCCTTATTTGTATTATAGATGTGGAGTCTTCGAATTTTCACATTTTAAACTGGCATATTCGAATTTTCACATTTAAAATTCTCTTCAACCTTAGATTAATGTTAGAATTGTTATATTTTTTTGCAAGCCGAGGTTGAATTTGACATAACTCGCTCCAAAACCAACCATTAACCACCGTTATACAACTTTTAGTACTAATATTATAGGACTATCTAAACTTATGTCTAAAGTGATAGTTAAAATTTAATTTAAGTTTTTATGTTTTAATCCAACGGCTCAAAGATTCTTAACTGATTCTTTATATTTTCAACTAACAGCTCACATGTTTATGTGATAACTAAACATGTCTTTGTCTCTTAATTAATTTTAATTTATGTGATAAATTAAAAAAATATTTATCTCATAATTCATTTTGATTTATGTAACATATTTTTATGATAACTAAACAATTATTTATTAATGAACTAATCACTATTGATTATTGAAGTGTTTAGAACCGTAATAAATAAATGAATAAACAATCGAATAACTTAAATTATAAATAAAAATTAGTTTTTTTTTAGAATATTAGGTATGTATGAATAGTTTTATTACTAAAATGACTTCTTTAGTTATATTTTTTCCCTACCATTATTCGATTATTAGACATGCATGAGTAGTTTTTACTATCAATATCAATTATTTATTAATATTTTAACATTTAATCATATTGAATTTACTGTAAGTTTCAATTGCTCAAAATTATTTATATTTTCTTTTTATAAATAGTAAAAATTAATTATATGAATGTAAGAATTTTAATTTTTTAACATCCCTTTATTTCTAAAAAACAAATACAAAGGCATCATGTCATATATACATTAACAACTACATTGTTAATCACTAAAAAAAATAAAACTCACCAATTTATTTATTTAGAGCATCTCCAATCGTTGTGTAAATATTTTTGTGTAAATCCTATGCGTCAAGACACTTTTACACAAAACTTGAAATGTAAAAAAAATATGCTCCAATGATACATTTTTAAACTTTTGTGTAAATTTTGAATGAACCAATAAGATAATTATGCATATTAGATATTATTTTATGCAATTTTTTTTTCTTGAATTTTGGTATACATAATATTATAACAACAAGGGATCTTGATTTGTTGGTCTTAATAAGTAGATTTTAGGTATATATTTTTTATTAAATTATATAATTTCTATTAAAAGTTATTACATTTTAAAGTATTGTAAAATAATTGAGAAAAAAAAAAGCTGATGTAGTATTGTAAACTTGGGGTGTATTTTACACATTCGTTTTACACAAAAGCTAAATTTAAAAGACTGCTGGAGTTCAAAATTTTTACATGTTTTATATATTTTACACAAAACCTAATTATACACTATTGTTGCTACTGTTGGATATGCTCTTATATCTCAAGATTAAAGGAGTGATTTTTACAATATTAGTTTGTTTTAAGAAAAAATATAATTAATTATAAGAAATGATAAAAAAATAAAAAATAAATAAGTTAATTGTAGGTGGTAAGGGCATATATATGCAAAAATTAAAGTATATCTAATATTATATTCATTATTTTTTTAAAAAATAGAATAATAATAGTTTATTTTTCTCTAGAAAAAATTCTAATTTTTAAATATTATTTTGATCTAAATGTAAACATATTAATTCAAACTTATTTAATTATTCTCCTGGCATACTTTTATCCTATACGTGATTAGTAATTTCAAAATTTTAAAAATTAAAAAAAAAATGCTAATGAAAATATATAAGGTTGTCTTATTTTCATGAAATTTTCAAATCATATGATTTGATAAATCATAAGATTTAAAAATCTGATCTAAAAATCTCATAATTTTTAATTTAGGTGTTTTTTAAACAAAATTAGAAAATTTTAAAATACAGTAGTGTAAATTGGGTTTAAGTAAGATTTTTATACATTTAGGGATTTTAATTTAAGAGAAAAGTCTTACTAACCAATAATAGGGGAGAGATAAAATTAAAAAGAGATTAATAAAAGGATAAAATTAAAAAGGGATTAATAAAATTTAAACTTTGGAGATTCCAAAATCCGACCAATAATAAAGGAAAGATAAGATTAAAAAGAGATTGTTCAAATTTAAACTCTGGGATTCCAAAATCCCAACATTTTGAGCGAATTTTGAAATCACATGATTTACATGATTTCAAAATTTGATGGAATTTAAAATATGAAAATTTATCCCAAAAGAACACTATTAAATTATATAAATTACATGATTTTTCAAACATTATTTAAAAATCACTCGAAAAGAACGTACCCTAAATGAATTATATAAGTATTAACTTTATTTACAGAGAGTCAATAGCTAAGTTTAGGGTTTTACCAAATTTGAACTCGATATATATAAAAATATGATTAATTGAAACTATACTCAACTAAAAGCATATTTATTTAAAATGAATAAATAAATTAAAATATACCCTATTTACTATATATACTTATAAACCTTAAATCACTTTTTTCCTCCTTACTCGTTGTAATTATATAGGTATTTTAAAGAAAAAATGTTATATTTTAGCAAAGTTGAGACAAATTAACAAAATTTACGTGAATACGAACTTAAGCCATTTAGTACCCATACTTTTTCGGATTATAAAATAAAAAATAAGGAGTCCATCCTAGATTGGGGTTTGGTTAGTCGAAAATCTGTCAAATTAGGCCATTTTTCATCCCTAATTATAATGGAAGTGCAATTAGATATACTTAATTTACTCTACCACTATTTAAATAATATGCATACAATTACATTGTTAAAATTTGGTTAGGATTAAAAATTTAAATTAATGCCATAGGGGAAATTTAATTCCCCTTATTATCAAATTAAGATTATACTACTACTTTTTTAGGATAATGTTAAAATTAATTTATCTAAAAAACAGCAAAATTGGAATAAGAACTCTTAATATGAGATAAAAAATAATTAAAATTATAAGTAATTATAAATATAATTTTTTTAATAATAAATGTTATTTTAGATAGTATCACCAATTATATATATGTACAATCGAATCGTGCCGTAGGCACAAACATTAGCTAGTAAATTAATATTATGAAAAGTGTTCTTATTGTAAAAGAAAATTATGAGATTCATACTGTTTCTCTTTATTAAATATGAGTTTATCCTTAAAGTCATAAAACATTATAGCTAGAGCCCACTATCTCTTATTTTTAATATTTTAAATAACCCTAAGGGGTTGGCTTAGCGGGCAAGGGCCTGGACATATGGTTATGCGCACGTCATAGGTTCAAACCCTCGCGACAGCTTTCTCCCTTGGGGCCAGCCATTGGCCGGCCACAGCAACAAAGGATTAGTCTCACAGGTAATGCCAGTAACTGTGGCAACCCCACCATCATGTGGAGATACCTCTGTGACAGAGTAAAAAAAATAAAATATTCTAACACCCTATCTTTTAAGTCATTTATGTATGCATTTTTTTTAACATGTTAGTTATGAATGATTTTTATTTTCATTTTTCCAAAAAAATTCTAAATTTCACAACTTTCCAATAATCGAGAAGGAATAGTATAAGTAATTTATATCTTAATATTGCGGGCGAGACTTGAACCAATATGAAACTAATTGATATTGAACATGAGTATATTCGGCATTAGGAAGTAATTTTTAATTTTTTTTAACTTCTTGATACTAAATTAGATGAATATTTAGTATTTAGAATTAAAGAGCAATCATTAATGCTTAATTTAGTTTTTTTAAAAAATAATTCAATGGTTCTTTTTCTTTTTTATTTTAGTAGGTATTTAAGTGTATAATAACAACAATAATAAAGGTAAATTATAAAGTACATATTGTCAAAGTAATAATTTTTTTACGGAACATATTGTTTTGAGAAAATTATACTCCATAATTCTAAAGTTGTAATTCGTGTGTGCAAGAGTGGTGCCTTTTCGAATAAATTAGGCAAAAAGTCGGTTTGGTGCGGGTTTGGTCAAAACAAAAAGTCCATTTTAATATATCTATATAATAAGGAACAAAAAGTCAATCTTATAAAAGCTACGCAATCTAAGGTTCAAAATCCTTCCCCTAGTGTTTCATTAAATCTCTACATCTATATATGTTCTTACACTCACGCTAAAGTGTAAAATCAATTTTAAGACTCACATACACCCTAAACACATACAATTAAATACAAACACACATTTTTACTCTTCCAAATTACTTTCTTACTCATCAATTTTGTTTGAAATTTAAATGACATAACTTTAAAGAAAAAATTGGATTTTAATTAACATTTATATATTTAAAATATACTAATCAAGATCAACAAAATAGATACATCATGATTGTAAAATTATATTGAAAATATATATATATATAGTTTATCATGGTCTGCCATATCTAGGGATGTTCACGGTACGTCAGTCCCATTTTTGGACAATTTTAGGATTATATTGATAGATTGAATTGGATTATATTTTCACATCTAACCTTGATCATTAACTAATAGTGTTCACGGTATGTCAGTTCCCATTATCATATCTTATTTGTTTCACTGTACCATTTGGCACGAGCATACCTTAGTGATATTTAAAGGAAAAAATCTTATATTTTAGACAAAATGAGTTAAACAGATATATTTTATGTAAATTCAAACTTGAGCTATCCAGTGGGAGAAGAGAGGGAAGGGGGGGGGGGGGGGTTATGCTGAAAATCCAAATGCAATTCTAGTAAAAAACAACTTGCCATTTTGCCATCCTTATGTTAAAGTCTTAGATTTTTTTTAACATAAAATAGTTAAGGTTACATGACCCTTCTATGGCGCATAAAGTTTTGCCATGTATATATTATCACTTGTCACATCCAAAAGAGAGGAGGGAACATTATCATAATATATATATATATATATATATATATAAAATAGTTATTTTTTCCTAGAAAAGCTAAACCATCCGTCATTCTATTAGCTTCTCAGTAGCAAAAACTCATCTAGACCTTGTCAAATTCCCAAATTATAGCCCAAATATCCTTCACCATCTCGCAATGCATTTGAATCATCTTAGGGACCATGTGAAGCATTTGTAAGACATAATAAGAATCGATCTCAATATGTATTTATGTAATATTTTGGTGTTGAGTCTTTGACACACAAGTTTGATATGCTAAATAAGGTCATTTTTTCCATTCCCTTATTTGGGGTATTACTTGATTTGACAAAATACAAAATAATTTATTTAAACCTTTTTACTTTATCTTGCTTTATATACACGAAAGTACAATCTTGGTTTTTATGAACGTATGGATTTAATTCAAATAGGAAAAGTAATACATAAAAAAAATAATTAGCTCAATAGTTAAACTTGTTCTTATTTTCACATACATAATGCATTTATTATAATTTTAACTTATTTTTTTATTAATAAATACGTGTGATAAACCGAACAAACATTGGATGGAATATTTTCAAATTGGGTGGTAAATGACAAACTCATATTTAAGAAGAATCTAGTCTGTTTAAATTTTAAGTTTTAAATGGTGAGTGTTGGGGCGAGTTTTTGACATCGCGATTAATTCTATTCATAGTGCTAACCACTAACCACTAAACAAATATCAAATATAATTAATTAATTAAATTTTATATTTAATCTCACGCAACAATCACATTCTAATAAAATTCGGTCCAGTACACTACTGATCTTTATATCGCGTTGAGTGAGCCACAATTGATGGTTTATTATATTGACTTTTCTTTTTCTTTCTCTCTCCAAATCCCAACAAAATTAGAAATAAAAAAAAAATGGTTTATTATATTGACTATTTCAAATGAAAAAGTTACACACAATTATTGTGGGTAAGAATCGAGAAAATAAAATTTGGATTACACATGGATTATTTGTTTCAACCATTTAAATTTGAAAATTTAAAATTTTCAGATTTAAGTGGTATCAAAGCTGTTTGTTTGACAAAAAATTTAAGTGACTTGTCACTTAAATCTAAAAATTTGTATTAAAAAAATTAAGTGGCAAGTTTGTGACTTAAATTTAAAAACAAAATACCTATTTTACGCTCATTAAAATTGTAATTATGTGATCTAAATATACTAATAAGAGCAAATTTGTCATATTAAAAAAATCAGTTTTTTGATATGTTATATTTAAATAAATAATATTTTTTCAGATATAATTTTTAAAAGTAAATAAATAATTTTAAAATGTTTTATTAGACGCTGTTATTTGTCAAAAACCTACGCGCTCTAAAACCCTAACCTTCTAACTGTAAACAAACTCATAACCCCCCAACCGCCGTAAGCCATGGCGAAACCCGCCGACGGAGTTGAAGCGCTACACCGCCTTAAATCAACCGACCCACCGCTGTACCTCTCCCCGTCGTCGGAGCTATCTCAAGCTACCCGTTCGGCCGCCAGTTACATATTCTCTTCGCTCACTCCCCACACTCCCAAATCGCCCTTCGAACGTCTCTTAACTCAAGGATTCGACCACGAGCAGATTTTTCAGCAGATCGATCTCCAATTGCAGCCCTTGATCTCGAGTCTCCGTCGAGAAGTGAAGAAGTTTGAGAAGAATCCTGAAGAAATCTCCAAACTCTTCGGTGGATTTGAAAAGAAGAGCGACGGTTTAGAGATCAAAGGAGAAGTTAATGGTGTGGATGATGAGGAATTGGAGGAATTTGATGATGATGATGATGATGATGGGGACGAGGATGGAGATGAGGAAAGAGAGAGCGAGGAGGAGAGAGAAGAGGACGAAAAGGAGGAGGAGCAGGGAGGTGGTGGTGGAGTTGAAGATAGATTTTTAAAGATAAAGGAATTGGAGGAGTATTTGGATGATGATGATGCGAGAGAGTATGGATTGAAGAAGAAAAAAAGTGTGAGTAAAGTCGCAAAAGAAGACGAGAATGAAGAAGATGAAGAAGGAGAAGATGGTGACGACGATGACGATGAAGAAGAAGAGGACGATGAGGTTAGAATATTTGGTAGCTCAGTTTCTGTATGTCCTTTAATGTGTTATGTTCAACAAAGTATTGCAGAGAATTGTTGATCCTGGACAGTTAATTTGAGCAGAATTGTTATGTTCAACAATATATTTACTGCTACTCGTTTCTAAAGATTTACATTTCGTCATGTAGTTTGGACTTCTCGGTGCTGATGATGGTGATGATGAAGAAGGTGGAAGCGCAAGGTGCTACTTTTTTCCTTATTGTCTGCTTTAGTGTAATGCATAAATGGTGAATCCTTTTTTTTTTTTTTTGGTTCTTCCATCTGTTCTTCTTCAAATTTTAGGTAAGGTAGGATTATGTGAATAAATAATTGTTGTTGTTGAGTTTAGAGTCTAGGAGAGCAATGATCATCCAAATAATTGGTCAAGTCCGAATGATCAACCCCTTGGAAACTTGAATGTATTATTAGATTATTAGTTGAACTTTGTAACTGATACAGCCCCTTAGAAACTTGTAAATACTGGTTTCAAGTTTTAGTTTTCAAATTCCGGCACCGTGGGCTTATTTACATGGAATCATGGATTTATTGGACTACATACATGTCCGAAGAAGAGAAACAGGGATAAGTATTCTTTGAGGAGTTGAATTTTAAAAAAGCTTTGAATGCCTAGTGGCCAATGGCCATGGCATAATGTTGTTTCCCCATAAGCAAGTTACTTCCCCCCAAGTCACTCAGAGTACTAATGTCTGGGACCCCTTTGAAATTTATGCCCATTCTTTATGTTTGGTCAGAAACAGAAATTTTATTGACAAGTTTGATCTCAATCAATCTCATAAACCTATTTGGAGCACATGGTTTCTTGGACTAGGGTAAATATAGGGGACCTTGTGGAGCAGATGCTATTGTTTGAATTCATTACCTAATTTGAGTCCTCTTCGTCTAATTACTAACAAATCTGTTAGAGATTATAGACAGTTTCCGAGGTTCTCTTTTCTGAGTAGTTGGTCATGCTTTTTTCGGCAATTAAAAGTCTTTCCTTAGTTCTGATCATATCATTACTTGGCTACATGCACCTCTCAGTATTCGCAAACCTTTATGGTTCATGATTTGATTGACCACAACAATTGGACCTTAATTCTTTTCTCTGTCTAATAAATATTCGGATTCAAACTTTCTCGCATTTTGTTTGTATGGAGCTCTGTTATCAGTTGTATTTCAGCCCCTTATCACCTTGCTGTCATGTTAATCCTTTTCACTACAATATATACAATTACGGAATTACCATTTTCCTTATTCAGATACGAGGACTTCTTTGGTAACAATAAGAAGACTGTTCAAAAGAAAAAATCTAAACTGACAGATGGATCAGATGACTCAGACATGGATTTTGATAACCAGGTTGTGTATCGTGGGATTAATGTATATGTTTCTAACAAAGAATATTTCCCTCTTTTAATACTAGTAACTTTTCTTTCTTTCTAATTACAAGTGTTGCATATTGGCTGAAATACCTGGTGTTTGTTTCTTCTCTTTTGACAGAAGAAAGAAAATCTGTCTACCCATGAAAAACAGCTTGAGAAACAGCGGTCTAAAATAGAGGAGATGGAGAAAGCAAACTTGGAACCTAAAACCTGGACTATGCAGGGGGAGGTAACATTTCTTATTTCCCTTTATTTGCATTACCTATCAACTGATTTGGATCTCATCCAGTGCGTTCTGGAATTTGAATTGAACTGACTTTGTAAAAGAATTATTGGAGTTTAGGGACCATGATTTTTTATGGCAGGTAACTGCTGCTAAAAGGCCCAAGAATAGTGCATTAGAGGTTGATCTTGACTTTGAGCACAATGTTAGGCCTGCTCCAGTCATAACAGAGGAGGTTACTGCATCCCTTGAAGAATTGATTCAGAAGCGGATCCTTGAGGTGAAATCCATTTTTATATTACTGATAAAAGTATAAAC
Source organism: Lonicera japonica (assembly GCA_021464415.1). Classification (NCBI taxonomy): domain Eukaryota; kingdom Viridiplantae; phylum Streptophyta; class Magnoliopsida; order Dipsacales; family Caprifoliaceae; genus Lonicera; species Lonicera japonica. The sequence continues at coordinate 51,809,054 of CM038471.1, forward strand.
TACTTTTTCAATTAAAAGATACTATGTTTTCTAAAATTGTTCATGTGGATATACTCAAACGAGTGAGAATGGAGGAATCAGTAAAATAAAAACATTGGAGAAATTGGATTTGGATGCACTTGTTATCTTCCTATTTTACTTAAAAATTCTGCATTCCTCTCCTTCCAAGCCACCCACAAGGATTCCAAAACAATCTTTCCTAAAACCTTACTCTTTGCCTTTTATTCCTAGCAACCAAAATTTCCAAAATCAACGTATCCATTCATAGCAAAGCACATACCACATGAAAACCTTATTCTACAATAAGGATATAAACAAGCAAGTCACAAACAAATGATCCACGTTTTCTCCTCATTTAAACACAGAGTACACCATTGGTCTTTTCTCTTTTGAACCATGATGTAAGTATTAGCCGGTCTGCCGGTGTGCCACAAGCCATGCAAAAGATTCTTAAAACATAGCTGCTTTGTACGTTTATGAGAGCCTAACAACCTTTAGCATTTGCTGAAGACTAACTTTAAAATTTCAATGCATAGGAAATGTCATACAGCAATTACCTACTTTTTTCGCCTCAAACCAAGTCCTGAATTCTGGACGGGCAAATTAAATTTTTGCTGTTGTAAGGTTGCTAGTCACTACATAGTTTGTTTACTTGATTCACTTGATTGTGAAGCAAAATTGCTTTGCCCTTTTCCACGAGGTGTGTTGTTAACCAGATAATATAATGTTTTGTATTCTCTATCCAATTTCCAGTGCTTTTGTAAACTGATAGATTTTAGGCAAACCACACCTTTTGCTTTTCACTTTACCGATCAGGCTATTGGTGTATCTTTTTTTTTATTTCTTCTCATTTCTGATGCATTAGTTTTTTTCCAATTGCTTTCTCCTTGTTATAGATCACCAAAGGATATATAAACTCTCTCTCTCTCTCTCTCTCTCTCTCGTTCTCCCTCCCTCTATTACTAATACGCATTTTTATGCTTTGGGATATTATTAGGGTCGTTTTGATGATGTCCAGAAGGCTCCAAGTTTACCGTCGAAGGCACCAAAAGAAGTAAAGGAACTGGTAATTGTTGTTTCTGCAAATCAAGCTCTTTTCCCTTCTCCATCCCCATAGGATGGGTTCTAACTGTATTATCCTTACGAAGATAGAAAGTACTTACATGCATCTTTCTTAAAATTGCAGGATGAGAACAAGAGTAAGAAGGGCCTTGCTGAAGTTTACGCGGTCAGTATATCGTGAACTCCACTCCACTCCACCCCATCTAGATGACACATCCCAATTGCTTTAAAAATTCTGCATTTTTGCTGCTTCATGTGCTCCAAATTTAGGTCATTGTCTATGGCTTCCATAACATGAGTTTTATAGTCTATTAATTGTGATTTTTTAACTATGGGATTTTTTTTCCAACTTTGTGTAATTTTGGCTGGTACTTAATTAAAACACTGATCTTTATTACCACAGGAAGAATATGTTGAGAAGACTGGACTGGTTTCTACAGCATTGTCTTTCTCAGATGAGCAAAAGAAAGAGGTACACTTCTTCTTCTTTTTTTTTTTTAGAAAAAAAGGGGAAGGTCTAAGTCTCTTCCCTTTACTACATATCAAAGGATCATCCCCCCCCCCCCCCTCCACCCACACACAGAAACCCCAAAGTTTCAATCGAACCCAATTTTCTCTTGGAGTAGTTCCCTTCTGAACGTGATGTTTAATTGTTCTCAGGCAACTCAACTGTTCAAGAAATTGTGCTTGAAGTTGGACGCTCTATCGCATTTCCACTTCACTCCAAAACCAGTATGCTTCGCATCATTTATCAGTAAATTTATTTTGTTAGTGTTATAAAATGGCCTGGGCCGTAGGCAGGGATTTTCAGAAACTAAAATTGATAATTGGCCAATTTTAAACAAATCAGTCCCGCCTCAAATTTCCAATTTGGGGATTTTATAATTAGGTAACATGGCACAAGGCCACCGCATCGATGGGTTTATTCAGAACACCATTTTTTTTTTAAATAGATAAATCTTCTTCCTTTCTTTTTTTTTTTTGGCTATAAGAGGCCTTGATACCCCATGTTATCAATAATAAATAAACCTTTCTAAGAGATTCTCGTGTTACTTATGCGTAACAAATGACTTGAATAGGTTATTGAAGATATGTCTATACAAGCAAATGTTCCTGCCTTAGCAATGGAAGAGGTAATTATCTCATGCTTCATTTTTCATTGAGCTCGTTTCATTTTATTTTGGCTATTAATTAGATGATATTGGTGCTGCATTAACAATTAGATTGAACAAGTTTGTCATATTTATTTTCCTGTTACAGATTGCTCCTCTGGCAGTCTCAGATGCAGCTATGCTGGCTCCTGAGGAAGTGTTTGCTGGCAAAGGGGATATCAAAGAAGAAACCGAGCTAACACAAGCTGAGAGGAAGAGGAGGAGAGCTAACAAGAAAAGGAAATTTAAAGGTAATTTTGGTTAACCAGTTCTTAGAGTTTGGACAAAAACAGGTTCATAAATTATTTTAAGACCAAAAACTATATGGTGCTTTATCCTGACTAATTCGTGGAATTATTTGTCTTGCTTCTTTTTGTATGTTTAATTTTTCTATCTAATCTTGTATGCTTTGTCATGTAACAGCATCAATACCAGTAGTAACTCTGTTACTGCATGTCTTTTGTACTGCCCAATCTTTTGATCTAACTGATTTTGTAGGCTTAATCTACTTTTACTATATTTAACTTATTAAAAGCTCCGTATCAAAAAGCAAAGAAAATCCTCTGTTCATGAACATTGACTTGCTGTTTTTTCTTGTTAAGTCAAAATTGTTTGACCTGAATAAGATCTGCCCCATTGACAAAAACTGCCAACATAAAAGGAGATCAACGTTAGAAACATGTATGCAACTTCCTTGTGTCTGCAAGCACATGCATATGAAATTATTGGATAGTTCTTTCCTATATGACACATCTTTGTAGAAATTGAGAAAGACAGGACATAGTGACATACGGTTATGCATTTTTACAGGTAAATTGTGTTCTTCCTGCCATAAATTTAGGGGATGCCTGGAAAAAAATAAAATTAGAGGTGCCTAATGCCTTTAACGACCTGTTTCTGTATTTATTAAAAGGAGGAGAATCTTGTTGCCGTGTTCCATTTGTGCCTTTGTTATGCTATTACTAGTGTTTTAAATAGAGTTTGGCAGCACGCTATAGCTTGATTTTTGCCCAAAATGCTACATAGCGCGCACCAGATAGCGTAGAGTACAAAAGGCGTGTGCTTTTTGTTGATGTGGCACGCTATCGACGCAAAAGCATATGCTAAACAAGCCATTTAGAAAAAGTGTGTGCTATTCGGGAATAATAAATAATGTTGTGTTCGCATAAATTACGTCGTTAGGAAGGGAGATACTAGGTCTAAGACTCTAAGTTACACAAGCCCCTCAATAGCTCATAGAAGAGAGATCTGAAACCCTAGGCGCTGTCTTCTCCTCTGTCCACGGTGGAAGAAGAAGAAGAACCCAAAAACTGGCTAGGTTAAAACTTAAAATGGAAGAAGAACGAAGGAGAAGAAGAAATGAGATTGAGAGAGACGAGAGGAGAGGAGGGAGAAGGGAAGACTGAGGAGGCTGCAAATTGAATTAATGAGGAAGAAGATATGAGATATCTTATATTTAAGTTTTTGTAAAGGTTAAAATGACTGTCTGCCCTTGGTCATATGAAACATTTACAATATTTGACCTTTCTTAGTGTCTTATTTATTAGTATTATCTTGTTATAAATAAATAAGATATATATATATATATATATAATTATATACATAAATAGTTATTTAAAATAATATTGAGTGTTTTTACTAATATTCTTTAGTATAATATTATTATTATTATTATTATTATTATTATTATGCTATTCATGTCCCGTATAGCTTACACTATTATGCAATTTATGTGCTCTATGCAATTCCGGAACCAAAACGCTACTCGTTACGCTACCGCTATTTAAACACTAGCTATTACGATACCTTATATTTATATTGTGAGATAGCACTCCGCAGTTTGATTTCATTCTATCAAAAGATGCAGTGAGCCATTTGTATCAAAATATAACCCTGTTTCCTGAATATCTTGAGCCATGTTTTTGCCGCTTGTTCTTTCTCATATTGTCAGCCGGAGCATTTATTGTGATTTGTAAATGAATTGTCACCATGAACCTAAATCTGCAGGTGTAGAAAGGACCTTATGTAGAAACTATTATAGTGAATTTTTTAGATGTAAGTTCTTATGCCATCATAAGAATTTGATAACTAATTGAGAACTAAAACCACCTTTTCTTTCTCCGAAAAAGATGGAAATACCACAAGTGCATTTTCATGGGTTATCTGCCTTTTTAACGGTTATTTTTGGGGAACATGACTACAGCTGAAGCAGTTAAAAGGACGGCAAAGAAGGCATGGGATAGCACATTGCAAAAACACGAGGGCGATGGTCATTATTCAATTTTATATCATCAGTTTGGTCATCCTGTTTTCTTAATAACCAAGTTATTAAAATCTCCTCACCTCAATTTTGTTTCATAAAATCCAGGCAAGGACGAATCATTGAGTTGATGCTGCAGTTTCATTTTCTCAACAAATACTTCACTCTCTGCTGCTGCTGCTATACTTGGGAGTTGGACACTTGGACTGCATGAAGGCATTTACTTTTATACCTTTTGGGGTTTGTCGGTGCAGAATTCAAGGGACGAGAAAGTGCTGAAGAAGAATCGAATGAATCATTTCATTCAATGTTTGGCCTTCCAGCGAAATATTGAGCGGCTTTGATTTTGATAGTTATCGAGTTATTGTTTTTTCCGTGTAGACTTCTGAAAATTTTGGCTATAAATTGTATTGATCGATAAATTTTATGTATTATTCATCGTGCTACAAACACTAGGTATAAATAGAAGCCTGAAAATTTGTTTTAAGTTCTTTTATGCATCAACTTGAGTTTATAGTACCAAACTCGGAGAATTGACAAATTTGACCATGAAGTTTGCGGTCAATTGTAACCTGATGTTTTAATTTTTGCAATATCAACCATGAATTATATTTAGTTATTTAATGTTAATCCTCCGTTCAATACCGTTAAAAAGCTCATAATGGAGGCTTACAAAGGGGTGGGAAATCATGTTTTTGTGTTGTGTTCTGACTTAACACAACATGATCCGAAAACATAGAGGTTAATACGAAAACAACACGACACAAATTCGTGTTTGTTTGTTTTTTTTTTATTCTTTTTTTTGTTAACACGAACAAGACATAACATGAAAAACACGAACTACTTGATTATCATTTCCATTCAATTAGTCGGAAATGAAGAAGAAGAGCATCTCCAATAATTTCTTCAAAAATGACTCTACAAAAATAATTTTGCCGACCTATGTGGCACTTTGAAGAACCATTTTAAGAATATTTTTAATGAGTTTCAAGAGCCTCTTCAAATATATTATTATTTTAATTTTTAAATTCTTAATTAATGTACATACAAGTTTCTTCTAATAATGTCATTTTAAATTAGCACAAAGTCTCATTAATAAAATATTAAAAAGTATATTTGAAGAGTCTTTCATCACTCTTCATCAAATTGGAGATTCTAATTTGCTACTTCTGTTGGAGTGAATTTTTTTGACATGATTATTTAATAAATTTGCAGTTTAGTCATTTGAATAGACTGTTGGAGATCCTCTAATTATTCAAGGATCTATCTAGAAACTAACAAAGATTTTAATGGGAGCGAATGCACCGAACTTACATAAATCGACTCCACAAATCTTCTGTTCCATAATTAATAAAAATAAAATAAAATTTGATCCTCCTAAAAAATATTAGATATACAAAGAACCAGTATTTGTCAATTATGCCAAAAAATTCTTGTGCAGTTATTAGGAATTAGATAAACACAACCATTAAGCCATCAAACCCTAAAAATTCATCACATAAAACCCTAGAAATTTACCTAAGTGATTCAGCAGCGGTCGCACACGCAACTACATTGAAAACTTTTGATTTCTTCTTCGAATTTATGGGAAACTTTTGATACATATAGGCCCCGTTTGATAGGAACATGGAAAATGAAAATAAAAATGAGAATGAAATAGAGAGGATCTCATCATATGCCTCAACTTATTTTCCATCTTCTTACCCAAATTAGTTGTTTTTATTTTCATTTTCCATGTTGCTATCAAATGGAGCCATATATGTCTTATTTTCTTTTGGCAACTTAATTCATTTTTCTTAGAGAGATAAGTAAGTGGGAGTAGAACTACGAGATAGAGAAGTCTAACAAGTAGAGTTGTGGCATTGAAATTGATGGCCAGTTTAGTAGATCAAGGTTCTCGATTCTGTGTGGAGTTTCGGCAACTGTGGGGAGATCGAGTTGGAGAAAACGAAGTTTAAGGTAGTGAGAGTGGGCATGTGGGTCTGTGCGAGAGAGAGGTGTAACAAGTGGCTGATAAAAGGTAGGGTTTGTTTATATACCTATATTTTAAAGGGTATAATTGTTAAATGGCTTCCAATTTAATCGTGATGAAATTGTGTCTAAATCATGTTAATTTTGGATCAATTTTGTGTCAATTTTTTTACACCAACACAACATGACTTGAAGTTGTGTTAAAAAATGAAAGCCCGAACATGACATGAACACAATACCCAATTTTTATTTTGTCTTAATTTCGTTTTGTTCCGTGAGCTTACATGGCTAGCTAATGTGGACAAATGAATTAACAATTTTAGTCTTGAAGTTTAAAGCATTTTGCAATTGTAACCCCAATGTTTTAATCTCAGTAATGCCAACCCTGAAGTTTTTTTAGTTATGCAACAACAACCATCTGTTCTTTTTTGTTTCAAAGTTTTTCATCGAGGCTTAAGTGGATATATATAACGTGGACAAATAAAGGTTCTGGTTATGTACAACTCTTGCACTTCGACCAAATTATCCCAAAATAACATTAAATTAGCGCTTGTGAAAAAAGAGCTCATGAAATTAGTATTCAAAATGTGTTCCGAAATTCATCATCTCCGGTTTAAATCGAGATGAATTGGTTAACTCACGGTGAATGAATATTTCTTATTTATTTATATGGATCATGTCACCCATAAATAATAACTATTGCTTGTAATTTCTTACCTTACATGAAACCAAATCTAAATTTCTGTTAATATGAATAACATACAGGGATTTGATAACCATAATCTGGTCGATTTGTCTTATTTGAAGCTGGAAATGCTGAATTTCTGAGCACATTTTGAATTATAATTTTAGGAAGATTGTTTTCATAAGTTAATTGAATGTTGATTTGGGATAATCTAATCGAAGTGTAAGAGTTGCAACTATAACTTTCATTTGTCCACGTTGGATCCACATAAGCCTTCATTTATGAAGAGATTTCAAACGAAAGTGGTCAGAGGGTTAAGATTTCAAATTTATAGAAACTTTAGGACTGATATTGTTAAAATTGAAACACGAAGATTAAAGTTATAAACTACACAAAACTTTAAGGTTGAAATTGTCCCACACTAATCCACGTAAGTGAACATAAGATTAACATTGCATAATTAAAGGTACTTCAAGGTTGATGATGCTAGAATTAAAACATTGATGTTAATGGTTTGTTACCTTAAACTTCAGGGTCAAATTTGTTAATTCCCCCACTAAACTCCATCTACATCTTAACCTAGGAAGCACGGATATAGATATAGGTATCCGTATCTGATACGATACGATACAACACAGCACGGACATGGGGATATGGCAAAAAATAAAATAAAATAAAATTAGTATACGATATGGCTAGAATATGCTATAAAAAATTAATATGTAATATATTCTTATATATATGTTAGTAGTTTTACAAAGTTTATGAATACTAATGTCGATATTTGTGAAGACATGAATTTAAGAATCAATTACATAAAACATTAAATAGCAATTTAACTTCAATTAGTTTCAAATATTTCACACACCCCGTCAAAAGAATTATCATCTCACATTTCACGTCTACTCCTTTATCTCATAAGATAGTAAATAATGTCATATATTATATAACAAAATAAATTACTCATGATTATCAACTTTAGTTAAGTGAGGAGTATTGATTCATAATTATTTTAAAGGTATTTAATAGTTTTTTCCTTCACTGTATTTTGAATATAATGAATAGCCCTTGTTTATTACTTATACGCATATTATCATGTTCGCACGTCCTATCCTTGACGTATCAATGGTGTTTCCTAGCCGTATACAAGAAGTATTCAAAAATTAATAAATGCGGGAAATTTCGATACATGGAGGACAAGTATCAGTGCATGATACGTATTGGATATGGATACGGCAACCCCATATGAAGTAAACTTGCTTTAAAGATGTTAACAAAGTAGAGGGGGATCGTTTCTCTCATTAGATAATGACATCATGTATTACAATGGTTACAACGAATATTTTCGTGTGCTACGGATGTTGAAGCATTCTCAGTAAAGAGAGCTTTGTTTCACGTCCCTCCAATTTGGAGGCTTACGTGAGATTTCGTAAACTATAGAGAATGCCAAGTAAATAGGAATTGATGGAAATACCCCTAGAAGCCTTTAGAATACTTAGTAGAACAATTTAGAATTGTATCGAACTATATAGAATAGTAGATAATCTATCCAGACTGTTAATTAGATTAGATCTCTGCTATCTATATATTGAGGAATCTTGAGAGATCCTATAAATAGTTAAGACCTTCATTTGTACATTCATCCAAGAATTTTGTAAGCTTTATTGATTATAAAGAAGCTAACTTACTTTCCTCATTTGCATTCATCCGGTTCTAAAGAGTGCTAAGTGCTGCACAGGTATAGCTGTAATCTAACCCCGTGACATACGGTTTTGAATCTTTGCAGTCTCTCATATCAAGTACATGCATTCTAAATATATTTTTTTTACCTTCAATTCATTGTCCCCTTGCACTTTTCATCATGGAGGGTTGGCAATAATGGATAAAACACGAAATTGAGATGAAATCTCTGTATACTATGCCATGTATATCTAATTCAGATCCTGTTTAATCGCGAAGAAAATTTGTGTTTTATTCGTATCTACTTTTATTACATAGCGTCTAATAAATTAGTAGCCGGAAGCTGGCAATTGTTGGCTAAACTTTGTCACGCGAAATGGCCAAAAAGAGCGAGTAGATTAAGGTGAACGCAAAATCACTAAACAAGAAAAACCAAGGTCGGACCAAGATGGGCTAGCTTTTGATAAGAAAAATAAGGGGTACGACTTACGAGGCCAATCCGATGTGAAGGCCCGTCCATCAAAGAGGATGAAAATGAAGACAAAGAATCCTTCTGATTATATAGAATAGGCAATGCTATGCTGCTAGCCACTAACCTTTACTAAATTGATACAAAATTGGTAAACTTATAAGTTTCCGAAACAAAATAATTAAAATATACAAGATTTATGCACACACGCAATGCAAATATAAGTAATTTAAAGAATTTTGAATATAAAATAGTTTGTAGCTTAGCAGTTTGAATGTATCATAATACTTTTACAAGTGCAAGGATTTGAATTTTTTATTTTATTTTTTGTATACTTGAAGTTCAAAAGTGCAAAACTAGAAAATGAGTTGCCTCCTGACTTTACATATTAATAGGTAAAATTCCAAACAAGCCATTCAAAATTGGACTAGTTTTACTTTCCAATCGACTCAGCAATTTTAAATTGTCAAGTTAATAATACCTTTGGTAGGTCTCAGTGTACTAAATTTTACGATTTAAAATAAATTTTGCTCTTAGCAATTAATTAATTCAATGTTCTTCCTTAACTCAATTAAGTGACACATGCATGCTTTGTAATTGTAACAAGGAATCTAGTTCTCCACAAAGAGTTTTAATCTGGATCATTAATTAGAAAAATAAACGGCTCAAATTTATCAAATAGTCATTACCTCTAGCGAGCACTCATTTAAACAAAAAATAAAGTCAAAATCAAAGCCGTTATTTTTTAAACTAATGCATGGTTTAAATTTTCTGAACTCTAATATAATAAAACATATTTTATTTAAAAAAAAATGGAAATAATAAATTAACCTTGTAGGTTGTGGATGTAGATTAGAATAGGACACTAGCTCATAAATCTGGTGGGACTAGCTAGGGAATCTCTTGGACAAAAAGAGTAATCAGTACGTATATTTATGTAAGTTTTGACGAGCGAATTCATATGACCTGATCGAGCAGGGGCACGTATATATGTACAGTTTGTCCATATATGGGATCCACTTACATGTATACAAATAGTTGGTCGTACCGCTAGCTAGGGACCATATATATATATATTATATCATAGCAACACTATTAGTTTCACGTACAGTCGATTGTGGTGTAATTTGCTATATGCTCCTCAAAATGCCTTTTGCATTTTTCCATTAAAAACATCTACAATGGTATAGGATCAAATTTATTCAACACGAATCCACAATAATTAAGGAATGTGTGGTAAAATATTATTCTGTAACATATGATAATGATAAATTAAAGTTGAGTTTAGTTTTACATACCACTGTATGGCATGTGTGGTACGGTGATCGGAAGCCTCACGCCACAATATATGTGTAGCTTTTAGGGTCTCTCTCTCTCTCTCTCTCTCTCTCATATACACTCTTTTACATTGAAATTAGCACTTACTTAAAAAGTACTAAAATCGTAATGTATTTTATGCATGGTAATGTAAATAAACCCACTCGCTCAAACTTGGACATGCACTTGGCTAGGAATACATGATCAAATAGGCCACCATCTCTAGCCCACAATGTAGATGCAAGCCAGAGGGCCCACAATCTCGAAGTTTTTGTTTTTGAGACAAATTTCAAAAAATAAAATAAAAAACTAATGTTGAAATAAACAGTTATGTCACTTTGTTGAGAAAATGAAACGTTAAAAATATCGAAAAGAAAATTTGAAAAAGGTAATTATAGATGTGTAACGAAAAATTTGGAAGGAAATGAAAATAGTGAGATTATTTTGGGTTTGGATTAAATATGGGTTGAGTTAAATAGTTATGATTTATGAGAGTAAGGTATATCCAACGTAAGTCTCATATTTTGATACAAATTTGATTTTTCCACCCTACAATTATTCTTTACATGTTTAATTTTTTTAGAAATTACGCAAGTTTTATTTAAAATTATTTGAATACAAATTAATATTGTAACCCGATTAAAAACAACTACAAAAATAATGGGAGAACGCAGTCTCTTAAATGCAAGCAATATTAATTGTAGCGGTTTGTCTGGTGGGAGTAGCATCGTCATATGCTTTGTTCTCCTTGGCAGCCCCCTATCCTTGCTAACCTATCAGATCAGATCAGATACTTACTAGCTACGGTTATATATACTTACTGTTGCAAATTTAATATTGGCTGCCAGATTAATTAGGACCCCATATAGTTACACTTAGCTTTACGCATATCTATATATATCATATCAAAGTTGACCATTAGAGTTCTTCAGAAAGTAGAAATAGCTAGCTAGTTATGAGACACTGGTTCAACAGGAACGTACACAATTGCACCTAACTCAGGTCCCCAACATACTTTTTGTTCCGCTACCTTAATGCACAGCGTAAAAATATGGACCTGGCCTTTGCATCAATCACAAAATCTTTTATTGTAAATAGGTCATATATATATATGATCGATGTGGCCCATTTTACACATTCGCAATGTCGATGAATCTTGGACATTGTATTTGATTCTTATTAAGTTAAATACATGATCTATATTACCGTCGACACTGTATTTGATTCTCACTATATTAAATATATGATCAATATTATAGGACTAATATTTATTTGATAGTTTAAACTTCAGGGTGCAATGATTATTTAATTGGTCTTAGAGTAAGGGTTTCGCAAGGCCTTGAGCTCAGCACTACGTGCTATTTTTCACAATTAAAAATATTTAACAATATTCAAAATCATTCTCCTTTATTATTATATATAAAAAACATGTAAGCAAGCAAGAATTCTGTATATTATATATTAATTACAAACGACCAGACGCACTATCATTCCATAATAATAAGTAGGCAGAGGGTTAATTAAGTTGGTGGCACCAGTAGATCGGGTGCCTGGGCCATCGACCCATGCAAGCTGGGGCACACTTAGACTAATTATGTACGAGTACATAAATACATGCACGTACTATATGGTCAGCCACGCTTTAGTAGAAATAAGTCCTACATGTTTATTTTCGGCTGTTGAAAATTTTAATGATCATCTTTATTTTTGTAAATTTTTTTTTATGAAACTTGGCAAATGTTGATAAAAGATCATTTCTACAAATTTATATAATTTATTTTAAAAAAAATTATCTACTTATACCTCCAAAGAAACCTCCCTTCTTTTCGTTGAAGAATTGAGACTCTCTTGATCTATAGAGTTTGGTTTTTACCTACATATATACTTGTAGTTTCTTCATACTTAAATAGATTCATATTTTAGTGATGTTTTGATGTATCAGATGTCACGATAATAAGCAATTAATTGGCTAATGTTAGTACTCTATTCCAGAAAAATGGTCATTGTGAATAAATGAATAATTAAATTACATATTTAGTTCAAAAAAACCATAATTTTTCATGCAAGAAATGGCTCATGGTAATAATGCATCCCTCTTTCAAGGACTCATCGAATATACAAGAGAAAAGGGAAATTAAATGAGCAATATTTCTATATTTTTAGGCTCCGTTTGATTGCAAGGTTGAAAATGAAAATAAACTGAGTTAGTTTTGGTGAAAAGATGGAAAATAAGTTGGGTGATAGATGTGATATCCTCTCGATTTTTAAGTTTTCCTATGAAGAATTTTTCTTTGCTTGGTGATGAGTAAAATTTTTTTATTAAAAATATTGAAGGATGGGAAATATATACTCATAAAATGAGTAACATCTTTGACCTTATTTTCTATCTTTTCACACAAACTAACTAAATTTATTTTCTTTTTTCCATCTTTATAATCAAACGGAGCCTTAGAGTTTTCAACAATGAAATGTCATGGCCTTAGTGTGTCTTTGAAGACAAGTATGGAGTTGACACGTTGATACGTATAAATGCATGTACATATTATGCAAAATATGAAGCAAAACAATCAAATAATTGCAGTTGTCATAAAATACACAAAAAGTAGAGAGTACTACAAACACAACAATTACTGTCTGTGTTAAGCAAATATTTAAGATATATTTGGATTATATTGGGCAATTAGCGTCAAATTTTCTAAAAAAAATTTAAAACGTATAGGGAGTACGTATATACTATGATTTACATGGGGTAAAAAGAATTAATAATGGGGAAGTTTCTAGGGTTTGATGGAGCATTGGAGACATGCACACTTTGTGAGGGAAGAGATATGATGGATGAAGAAGATTCCAAAAGCTATATATATATATGTTTATGTGTGTGTATGAGAGAGAGAGAGAGAGAGAGAGAGAGAGAGAGAGAGAGAGAGAGAGAGAGAGAGAGAGTAATTGTCACAGCACGTAAAGGTGTTATATCCTTCCCTACACATATGTGAACGTGATATGACATTGATATGGGCATGAAAACAAAACCCACGCACACACACATATATTCATGTATACGTCTCTCTCTCTCTCCCTCTCTCTATATGCATATATATACTTACTGTACCCATATTCGGATTCTTCCTAGATACACTGTTTCACGTTTGAGGGTAGAAATGGGATTTCCACAAACTCCGTGCATTTGTCTCCTGTAACTACATATACGTACATATATATGCGTATAGCCACTCTGAGTTTAGAAAATTGAATTCGATTGAGAGCTTTCAGAGTTGAGTCTCTCAAATACAAAATTTGATAACGCAAAGGAGATTAGTCAACGTGTACAAAAGTTGGTCCGGACACTCTTAGCATAACTACATAGATTGGTCTAGTGGTTTATCCACCACTAAATTTATATGAGAAGTGATTTATTTAGCTAGATGTCTCATGTTTAATTTTTTACAAGTGCAAATTCTCTTGTAAACCGGTGAGAAACTCATTTTCACAAATAAAGATTAATTTCACAGGAAATATCTCATATGGAGGAGAAAAGAAAAGAAAAGAATATATATATACAGAGAGATCTAGAGAGAGATGGTAATTGGGGGGGGGGGGAGCAGTCGGACAGGGGTGGATGTAGGTGTTGTTTGAGGGGGCCATAGTCCCCCAAATTTATTTTTTTTAATATATATATATATAAATAAGCTAAGTCTATTAAATTTTTATTGTGATCCCCCCCCCAATTAAAAAAAATAGTAGAGAGAGGCTAAGAGAAACGGATTTCGTGACTTGAAAAAACGTCGAACACATTTCTAACTATATTAAACTTTGAAAGGTATGTATTTTATAGCGTAATTTTATATTTTTCTATTTTATAATACAACTTTACATTTTTTATATTATGTTATGTTATTAGAAATTGTTTGCCCCCCTCCCCACCCCCAATAAAATCTTTTAGACCCGCCGCTAGGAGCAGATAAAGGTAAGGAGCAATTCGGATTGACAATAAGTGTGAAAGGCACCACACAAATACAAATTAAATAAGACCCAACATTAAAGTATAAATGAGAGAGAGAGAGAGAGAGAGAGAGAGAGGTGTTAATGTGTTGTGTGTGTGATGAGGCATATGATAACACTCATCATCGTCACGTCGTTTTCCACCCCTTCCCTCCTCCCGATAACTCCCAGAATTCCACGCTTCCATTGCCTTCTGCCTTCCTTTTCTTTTAATTTCCAGTCCCAAAAGATCATTAAATTCAAATTATATATATATATATATATTACATATTTATGTTTAAGAGACGTCAATATTTCTATTTGAAACAGATATATATACTCGTCCTTTTATTTAAAATAAATCATAAAATGCATTAATTAAATATTTGTCTTGATGAAAGTATAATCCTGTAAATATGCATTGCATCTTTTATACTTATTTTATATGCAAATTTGACACAGCATTAATTATTTTTTAAGTTTTTGTTTTAGAAAAATAATATTAACGCTTCACAAAAATCATTACAACACTCTAAAATTATCTTTAGTACTCCATAATATTTATATATGGATATTTTTTGAATACTTTTTATGTAACTAATTTTTTTTAAAAATGTTAAAGTATTTTTATAAAATGCTAATATCACATTATTCAATTATAATAATAATATTTATTGAGATTGAACATAGATATGTTATTCACAACAGGATTTTCTCTCTCCTTAATTCTCTTTTACATGTGAAAGAAAGAGAATAGAAAACAGTCAACCTCATAAGTTCCTCGATCGCTTTGTTCAAATTCAAACCATCACTATTCCTCTCCCCGTCTCTGTTTCTCTTGCCTCCTCCAGTGTACAATCTGTATCTCACTCACATTCCCCACTCTTTAACCTAAAAATAACCCCAAACCTATCCCAAGTAATTAATTTGTGTCTGTCTGTACGTGAGAGAGAGAGAGAGAGAGAGCATAATATAATGTGGATGATGGGATACAATGAAGGGGGAGAGTTCAACAATATGGCAGCAGATTCATTTGGTGGCCATAAGCTTCGATCGCTCATTCCTCAGCCCTCTCCTGCTGCACCTATCAACAACGCTACTACTACCTTAAGCCGTGTCCATGGAAATGATCTTCTTTCTTTCAATCGCCATCTAGGTATGTAAACTCAACTTAACTCCTAATTAATTTCTCTGTGGAAATGAGTACTATATGGTTCCGTTTGATGACAAACATGGAAAATGATACCGGAAAAAAAAAACTTAATTTGTGTAAAAAGTTGAAAAACAAGTTGATCCATTTGATACGTCTTATGTTTATTTTTATGAGTAGATATATGTTCTCAATTATTTATTTATTTTGTGAAATTTTTTCTCTTCCATGACCTAAGAAAAATTTTCCATGAAAAAATGAGAAAAGTCACAAAATTGAGGATATCTCACCATGTCTCAAATTATTTTCCAACGGTTTACAGAAATCAACTATTTTTATATTCTTTTTTCATGTTATTATCGAATTGAACAGACCTATATATATTGTCTTTACGTGCATTAACTGTACCAAAAAATCAATACATACAAATACAACATATATCGTTGATTCCTCCTTTTTTTTAATCTATATGCTTGTGTTATGATAGCTAAAATTAAATTTCTAAAATTATATTAGGGTTTCTTGGTTTTTATTCCCCTGGCAGAGCAAAGTAAGAGGCTAGATCAGTTCAATACACAACAGGTTGTAGTAAGCTCACGGTGGAGTCCGACCCCAGAGCAGCTACATATCCTCGAGGAACTGTATCGGCGGGGAACTCGAACACCGTCCACCGACCACATCAAGCACATCACTGCACAGCTCCGCCGGTATGGAAAGATCGAAGGCAAAAATGTATTCTATTGGTTTCAAAATCACAAAGCTAGAGAACGCCAAAAACGCCGTCGCCAGCTAGAATCCCCACCTTCAGATGAACAACAATTCAATGCAGAATCAGGTAACATTTAACAATTATTAATTAATCTCAAATTTTCAAACAGACAAAGAAGAGAGGGTATATCTAATGGTATCCATTGCAGTGCCTCATCCCAACAGATTAAGCTTTTAGGATAAAGTTTTCTAACATATGTTGATTCGGATCCTGTTTTATCCACCACGAGAATAGGATCACGTGCGAGAGAGGCTGCTAACATGATATCTGTTAATGTGGTGTCACTTCCTAACAGTTTAACCTCATAATTTCTCCGGAGAAATAATTTCTATGAAATTTGTATGTGGTTCCTTTTCTTTTTTTGTTGGCGGGATTGCACAGAGAACATGTTTGATGATTGATCACGCCTTTTTTTTTTCAATCATATTTGTTGCTTTGAGATGTGAAAAGAATTTGGGTGTGGTAATTCCTTTTGTTTTGCTTTTTTGTCTACACAGGAGCAAATAGGACAGGTGTTGAATTCGAACAGACCAGAAACTGGGCACTCCCAACAAATGCAGTACACTTGCAGAGGTACATATTTTTACATACCTTCCTCTCTTTCTTTCTTTCTTTATTTCTTCACACACTTTAAAATACAAATTATCTTTTTCAAAAGTACTGATCTCAAAAAGCAATTAGTAATTTAGAACCAATTAATCATGTAATAATATGCATATGATTACTTGTTCATACAAGTTAAAAGATAAGACAGAGAAAGTGAGAAACAAATTAAAGCTTTAATTTGTTGGGAAATGAAAAGGGTTTAAAAGCTGAATTGTTTCTTTACTTTCTGTCGGGGGTGCTGATGCTGTTGTTATGAAACAGATCAGCTCTAGGGTTTTGGGGTATTGTGCTTATTATATTATTAATTTTCTCTCATTTGAATTTGGGCACCCACCAGAATGGGTAGCTAGCCCTAGTCAAATTTGTCTTTCTTTCACTAGTTGAGCTTTTGAGTCAACTCCAGAGCTTCTTCATCGCAGAGTGATAGTGACTAGTAGAGATGCTGCCCCTTTAAATTTAAGTTTTAATAGAATGATCTTAAATGGATAAAATTGTTTAAACCATTTCTGGTGGCCGGGCAATATAAATATAATTTGGCATATTATTAATTTTTGCTGGGATCTGTAACAAATTTTTCGTCATCGAAAATACTTCTTGATTTCTTTGACGAAAGGCCGGTCTGTTCCAAATTTTATACTATCTAAATTAAGGCATTGAAGCATTCACAGTGAGGTCTATTTCTTGACCCAATACAGATACCGTGTTTTGTAGGATTTGGGTATTATCACCAATGTTCAGTACGTCCGTCTTCTCATCAAAATAATCTCTTAATAATATAACTTCATAATATCAATGTACACATTGGTAAAGCTAGCTATACGTACTGTATCCTTACCTACCATAAACCTTTACTAATTGTAAAGTTCAGTAGTACTAACTAGACTCCGTAGTAGTAGATGGTTTTAATTAGGTCACATAAATTAAATTAGCTAGATCACCTATATAGGAATCTCCTTTTTGTCCTTGTTTATTATAATTAAGTTGAAACCCATTTAGGCTTAGAGTGAATATAATGTGATTTTTATTTCTAAAAGGAAAATAGTAAGCTCATCTAGTAAAACAAAATGATATAACAGTTACGTAATGCATGCATATCATTTTGCATAGCAACCTTTTGCATTACAGGAGAGACGGAGACTGAGTACGTATATCCTAGCCTAGTTACCGTTACTTGCTACTATCAGATGCAATTAAACCACTGAAAAATAGTTGCGGTAGGTTATATATGTAATGGTTAATTTCTATGCATGAACAAGACAAATTAATTAGTGGATCACATATTGGCAATAGTATTAAGTAGATAAATAAATTTATAGTCGATCGGGTTACTAGCCCTAGCTAGTAGCCAGAAGTCTAACTTCCAATATATAGGGTGGTCATGTGCTCGATGCCTTGTCCCTTAAAGTTATCCATAAATATAAAAGATCGAAATATACTTGGACCTTTCTCATTAAACAAAAAGAAGAAAAGTACAGCTATTAATTAATTAAGCATTAAAGAAAAATTGCCAAAGCCTCTTTCAAATAACTAAAACAGTTTAATCTAATGGAATCATTGGTTATTGGTCTAATATATATCTTTTGTTGAGTGACTCATACTATACGTATAGGTTTGCATGCCTTGAATTAATATATTTTTGGCAGAGAAGTGGTTCATCAATACAAAGATCAGCAGTAGTAAAATCAGGAGGACCAGATGGATGGTTACAATACGAAGAGGGAGAATTACAACAGCATACAAGGAGCTTGGCAGAAAGGAATGCCACGTGGCAAATGATGGAGTTGTCTTTTTCACCATCACCTCCCATCAACCTCCTCATAAACCCAAATAGTAATATTACTAGTACTACTACTAGCCCAGCCACTATAAGAAGTATGGACCCTAAGCTCATAGATGCTGATCAAGATTTCAGCATCTTTATCGGTCGACCCCACCCGGAAGATCTTGGCCGTTGGATCACAGTCAGAAACTACGAAGAAGCGGGATCTTGCGATGAATCTCAAACCCTAGAATTGTTTCCCCTTCAGAGCAGCGAATGTACTGACGGCAAAAAATGTTTGGGGGAGGAGAGTGATGGATCTGTTGGAGCTAAGAACGTAGCTAATATATCTACTCCTTGCCAGTTCTTTGAGTTCCTTCCTTTGAAAAATTAAGGGACTTTTAGGGATCTTAATTGCTATTTATGTAGAAGGATGGGTGGGTTTTCTTTAGATTATATATGTGTCTTTTGTATGGATGTAAGGGAAAATTAGGTTTTAGTCACTGGTTTTGACTTGTATTTGGACGTGCAGTGAGTTGACGATCACAAGCTTTTGTCTATGAAATCAAGTTAAATTCCCTAATCTCCTTCTAACTATAGTGAAAAATAATGTGGATATGATGCATGTCACGAGTCAATATAATAGCTATATTAATTTCCCATGTTTACCTTGTAGGACCACCACATGTATAATTAATGTTGCTGTTTTATGTTTCTCTTATTGATGACAAGCTAGTTGAAAAATAATAACAAAAACTTTTGATTTTTGAAAGAAGTGGAAAAAAATGAGGTTAATTAGTGATGTGATTTGGTAAGAGGCTCTGTCTTTTTGTCATACTTATTTTTATAAATAGATATTATTCACTCTTCTTTATTTTTATAGAATTTTTTTCTCTCACCCAACATTTTTTTTTAATTCCATGAAAACAACAAACAAGTTATATATCATCACATCATTTGACTTATTTTTTAACTTTTTACAAAAATTATTTATTTTTGCTATCATCGATAAATTCAGTTATTTGACGACAAAAAATGTGATAATCGTTGTAGCAGTCAAGTGGTATAATATAATTGAATGAACATTGATTATTGTTGAAATTGTGACATAAGTAGTAAATTTCCATTGCATGCATGAATCAACAGATAACTATAAAACGTGATCAGAGGGGTATTTCATCTATCAATCTAATTACCTTATAGCTGCTGTATTGAATATTAAACAACAAAACCAAATCGGAAAAAACATATTTATATAGTCTTTCCATAGTAACCCAATTAACTAAATTCCCATATAGGTTTTTATTAAATTTTGGTGATGGATGTAACACTTCGTGGGTACAATACTTTGAGAGAATATGGACATATACGGGGGGGTGAAGAAAGGTTGCCTTAAATTGCAATTGGACCATGTTAGTTGATTGAATACGAAGAACTACCCAAATTTCGTGGTGGCATTGATGCCCTCTCTCTCTCTAGCTGTGTATGTGGTGCGGGGTGGGTTTGGGGGGGGGGGGGGGGGGTGTCCCAATGAGGAGGGCTACTGGGCTAAGGTCTGAATAGATCGAATTTGACGTGAAGAAACAAAACTGACGTTGAAGTGACCCTGGAAATTTTTGGTTAGAGAGTTTTCTGTTATCACTGTTACGTTTATTGTGTCCACATTCCATTAACATTTAATGCTAAACAAACAAAAACTGGCCACCACAATGAATCTTACCTGATCCATGTATGACATATATATATATATATATATATATATATATATATATAATGTACTATTAGCGAAATTATTTAAATAATTAACATCCAAGAATTATCAGAAATCGAGAAATATTTGGTAGTAGTCAACAATGAGAGTGAAATTTATATATATGAAAGAAAAGAGAAACATAGGTATGTCATGCATATGTAACTTTGACATATATATAATATAGCTATATATATACGTTTTATGATTCAGAGACCACTTTTTGCAGAAGTGATAAACGTCATCTACTTTTTCCATGAATTTTTTTTTCTTTTTTATATTGAAGAAAAAAAGATTTTTACAAAAAATGATAAAAGATGTAGTACATTTAGAAATATGTTGAAAAGTGAATTTGATTTTTTTTTTTAGTTTTTTTTAACCAACTAAAAATCTCATAAAAAATTTCAAAAAAGTCACAATGGATCTTATTTTATAGATCTCGACAAGTAGGTTTTAAATATATATATTTTTTTATGTAATTTTGATTTTTGGATTTAAAGTTATGGTATTTTAAAAGTTTTTTTAGAGAGAGAAAGTAAAGTGAAATAAATTTTGAGAAGTGTAAAGGTAAAGTTTATTTTAAGTTGAATTTTTAAAATTTGAAAAAAAATACCCACCAAACAGGGGCTTAGTCTCTAATTATTATTAAGCTCTCAAGTCAAGTAGCTTTCTTTTTCCTTTTCTAAGGAATCTCCCTTTTTAATTGCAAATATTTGGTGATTTAAAAAATATACAAAAAATTATATTCCAAATGAATATGAAGCATATATTTGTACTGGAATATGTGAGGAAGAAAATAATGAATGATAATAATTAGTTAAAAATTATTTTTGGGTTGTACTTTTAAAATTTTTTTCTGAGTAAAAAAATAATTAATGCACGTTTGTAAGTTGTAACTATTAATAAAAATTCCAAGTGTTAATGTGGGTAATTTACCTATTTGAAAGAGTGAATTAATTTTTGATACGGTCATATTCATTGAAAAGTTAAAAATAATTAGAAAATTAAAACAAGAATGTTTTAAGTAGAAAAAATCGACGATGAGATGGTTCCATCTTTTCTAAATTTTTTATAGTAAATTTTCTCATCCAACCCAAAGCATAAGTTTCATGTAAAATCACTCTCCAGATCATCTCATTGTCCAACAGTTCGTTGAAATTAATTATTCTTTCTATCTCATATCATTTTCCAACTATTCATAGTAATGTTTTTAAAGGGAAAAAAAAACATATGTGCATGCAATAAAAATCAAACAAATATTGTTAGTAAGGCTGATATGCTAATTTTAATTGGTGTATAGCCTACCACGTGTCTTACTGTCCTAATTATTTATTTACCTATCTCTTTTATTTAAAGGTGACAATATCGTCAGAACAATATATAATTTTAAAAATATACAATAATTTTTCAAAATTGTACTATACTTTGGTAAAAAAAATATTATTTTAATAATATGACTACCCTTTTTTAACTTTTTATTTAAATTATTTGTATACACAATTATACATAAAACAGGTGGGAAGCGTAAGAGAGGTATAGTTTGGGAGAAGGAATGGAATTCAAATTCAAAATTTTCATTTAAGTATAAATAGAGTTTCATACAAATGTGATACTTGTATAATTTAAATAAAAATAATTTAAAAAAAATAGTAAGTAGTATAATGGTCGCGAATTGTACTGCCCTCGTTATTAGCAAGAAGTTAAATTTTGTTACTTATCTTATATGTAAAATTTTTTATATTTGATACTATTTCAATGGGTGCATTTCAAGTAAGGACCTTAACTTAAGGTCCTTATTTACAGACTGGACTATTTGATACGCTTTCCGATGAAATTTTTTGACGAAATTTGGTGGAGATATTTTTCATCATGTGTAAAACATC
This sequence comes from Lonicera japonica, assembly GCA_021464415.1. NCBI lineage: Eukaryota > Viridiplantae > Streptophyta > Magnoliopsida > Dipsacales > Caprifoliaceae > Lonicera > Lonicera japonica. Next base: position 51,831,544 of record CM038471.1, read on the forward strand.
CTCACCAAATTTCATCAAAAAATTCAACCGGGAAATGGATTAACTACATGATTGAAAAATATTGGATATATATATATATATATCTATTTCTGGACCAATATTTTTCAATCATGTAGTTAACCCACTTTCCGGTTGAATTTTTTGATGAAATTTGGTGGAGATGTTCTACACATGATGAAAAACATCTCCACCAAATTTCATCAAAAAATTCCATTGAAAAGCGTATCAAATAATCCGGTTCGTAAATAAAGATCTTAAGTTAAAGTCCATACTTGAAATTTTCCCATAGATTATGAATACTATTTCAATAACCCAAAATGACAAAAAAATCAAAAAAAAGTTTCACAAAGCTTTCGCAAGGCCATCTCCCTAATAATCCAAATGATGCGATCCATCGTTAGAAAGCTCTCATAGATTATGAAACATTAATAATATTTAGTAATAATCAATTTAATTTAATTTTAATGACAAAAAATCACTTTTTTCAAAAACAAAGTACGAAGCCTCTCAATCTCACTCGAACGTCCAAATGATACGATCAACATATGGTTGAGTTACATAGATTATGGATACATTAATAATGTATATGTTTGTGAAACATTTTTTTTGAAACTTGTGAAAATGGCCTTGTGAAAATGAGTACATTAATAATATCATCACGTGAATAGAGTGAGATATGGGGCGTGACTAGTTCTGTGTCAATTAAAATTGTTTAATTGTTCATAATCTATGTGCAAGAGCTTTCAGCATATAGAAATTTTGTCAAAATGGCTTTTGAAAAAATAATTTTCTGGAGTTTTTTTGTCAATGGCAGCAATTTAGAGGAAATTAGATTTCTTATTATTGAATATTGTTAATTTTTTCACAATCTATATTACAAGGCTTTCCAACCAATGTGGATCGCACTGGACGTTTGAGTGAGTAGAAATGGCTTTGAACTTTTTTTTGAAGTATTTTTTGTCAACTTTGGCAAATTTCAGTGTAATCATAATCTCAAGACTTCCAATGACTAGTCCATTTGGACTTGAATCGAGTGAGATATGGCCTTGCGAAAATGGCTTCGTGCATTTTTTGAAAAAAGTATTTTTTGTCACTTTGGCAGATTTCGAGGATTAATGATTTTACGTATATTATTAATGTATTTATAATCTATGTTGCAAGAGCTTTCCAACCATATTGATCACATATTTGGCTAATTTATTGGCCCTATTTTCGGTATATATGTTTGACTTTTTGACCGGACTTCCAAATTTCTTTTTGCCAAATATAAAAAAATCAAAAGGTAAATATCTTATTTAAGAGCAAACATAATTGCAATTCAGTATCAAATCAGTCTCAACAAAACGTTATTGTTCCTAGAGTAGCTAGTGCTAAATATGTACATATTTTGCTTCAAAACTTGTAGCGGCACTAATCAATTGAAAAAAAATATGAAATGTATGTTCTTATAAGTTCATCTAATTATTTTTTGGTTCCGGGCTTTATTTTTATAATTTTTGGCTCAATTTTTACACACTTTTTTTTTTGGTTCTCCACGAGGTGTCCGATTAACTTTCGCGCACCTCGACTAATTCTCGTTCACGGTTTATGACTGCCGCTGGCCAAGCATTATTTTAACAATACCGAAATTCAACCTTAAGAGCTCTAAATCAACCCAAAATTATTTCAATAACAACCTTATACTATTAGGGTGCGTTTGATTGCAAGCATGGAATTTGCTGGAAAGGTTACCGGTAATTGAATTGCATTATTTTAGTGTGTTTGATTGCCTTAATTTTCTACCATTTTTAATGTAGAAAAAATTATGGGAAATTCAACCTTAATGTTGAGCTCTAAATCAAAGAAAAACCTTGTTACAAGGAAAAATTACTTCAATAACAACCTTATACTATTAGATTAAGAGGCTTAATTAATTTTTATTTATATGAAACACCAATCACTAGTCACCATCCAATTGATACGACTTAAAAAGTAGATATATGTGAGACCTGATGTCTACTCAAATGATGGAATGGTTGGGTTAATCTAGTCAACAAAGATTCAAGTCCATGCTCATCTCATATCTTCTCAAAAAAATCTTGAATCAGATGTGTATCTAACGCGTGTCGCTTATTAAAAAGAAAAAAAAATATTAAGATTAGTGATATTTTAAAAGTATTTTTTTGGGACACTTTGACAAAAATTTATCCGTTGGGCTGGACCTATTCTGATCTAGAATGGGCCAATTGGAAATCCAAATTACAAATCAATCTCACATCTCACAACAGACAGAGAAATGGCCCTCTACCTGTTTTCTTTAAAAGGGCCTTTGGCCCAAATACACCAAGGACAAAAACTAAAAACACGTGGTACAAGAGACAGGAAAGCAGAGCATCTTTGCTTTAAAAAAATAAAAGCACCGAGAGCATCTGCATTATATATGGTATATTTGCAAATGGGTAGAGGTAATTATACTCAATAATTTATTTTTTTTAATATTTTAATATTAATTAGCACAGGATCAATATATATTTTTGATATAAAATAATAGCTTGATTCTTATACACCGAATAAAGGTATACATATTCGGTACTATTGCACTAAGTAAATAGCATGAAGTGTTACTTAGTATTTTGGTGTATATAATTAGCGTTACCCTTTACATAATACTTTATTTAATTTACTACCAAGCTAAATTTATATTAAACGAAGATGAAGACAATGCCTTATTCTTTTTGTGATTTAGCTTACATGAATAGAAAATCTTATTACAATGCTTCATGGGCTCTTCTTCGACCACTTGGCCCAAGTAATGATTCCAAAATTATGCTCTCACACATTGCGTCTGTCCCCTTTTAATCAGATATTTATCATATTCCCTTTTAATTAAATATTTATCATGGTTTAAGTATGTCATTTGACTAACTTTTTAAGGTGGACTTAGATTCGAGATTTCGGAGTAGATTCAAGGGTGAAATTCGGGGTTTTAAATTTAAATATTTTATTTGGCTAAAACTACAACTTGGATTTATGAATCTATTCAATTTGTAAGATTTGATATCTAAGAGTATCTCCAACCGTAGTGTATAATTTTGGTTTTAAAAAAAAGGTCTCAAGTAGTTTTTTAAGAAACTTTGATACTTAGGATTTGTGTAAAAAGATTGTGTAAAATAAAAATTCAATTTACACAATCACGTAAGATAATCTCGCGTCTATTTTCTCATCCCGTATCTAGAAATAAATGAATTTGAAAAGGTAAGGGAATAAATATAGGATAAATTTCACTTGTGCATATTTAATTGGTATTTTAATATTTACACAAAAGTTTAAAACATACTGTTGGAGTACAAAATAAATTATTTATTATTTTTGTATAAATCTCACTTAGACACGTATGATTTACAAAAAAAATATACAATACAATTAGAGATGCTCTAACTAAAACAATAACTTTCAAATCTAGGAGGCTAGGGGATGTTTTTCTTTTTTTCAAATCCAAGACTATATGATTTAGGAAGAAAATAAACTTATGACAAAATTATTATTTCTTATTAATATTAGCATATAACATTATTACTACTACTACTACTACTACTACTACTACCACTCCTCTCAGCGTAAAATAAATATAATTACTAATGATGCATTGGAGTATGACAACCTACTCCCACATGGGAATAAGAAGCATTAGAATAAGATTTTCTATTCATGTAAGCAAAAGCACAAAAAGAATAAGACATCATTTTCGTTTGATATATACTTAGCTTGGTAGTAAGTTAAATAAAGTATTGTGTAAAGGGTAGCGCTAATTATATACACCAAAATATTCAATAACACTCCATGGGTGTCCAAACAAGCGGGAGTTCGACAATTCTAAAGTGTAGAATTACTTATGGACAAGGACATATCTTACACGTAAAAATGATAAAATTGTTAAGCAAGTAATATCTTTTATAGTCATTTTGCCTTTAACCTAGCAAACATTGTAACCCTTATTCTATATGTATAAATAGAAAGGGATAGCTCAGCGAAACACACTCTAATACACGAATAAATTCTTTGAGAACAACCATCACCAGTGTAAAAGGCTATTAGAGATTAGTGAAGAACACCAACACACACTCAAGGATGACGTACTAACGGATTGGGTATAAAAGCCACCGGAGGAATCTACCCCCACCAACAAAAATCTCATTCTCATTATAATTATTTTAGTGTTCATTTCTATCACCCTCGCTAGGTTTGACTACCGATTCTATCTTTTTTAAACTTGATCAAATTTACACTACCCACACAATACATTAAAACCATTTAAATTTTTTGAAAGGAAAAAATAGCCCGCTCCATTAACTCGTATAAATCAACTCACATATCAATCATAGATCCAAAATAAAAAGAAAAGAAGAGACTCACATGTCAATTATTTTTGCTAAGTTAAAAATAAATAAATAATGAAAATGGACGTACCAACCGTGTACGGAGTTTCCTGCAAACCGCGTCAAACCCCGCGTGTTAGTGGATAAAATAAAAGTTTAACACGGCCCACGGTTCACAGCCTTGAAAGGACTTGTCAAGGGTCCATCCCTTTTCTACCCCCACCATCTCTCTCTGATAATAATAATTGCTTAACTTTTGGTTACTGTGTTCTAGTTGGCTATCTTCAATTTGGTAATTTAATTAAAATCCAAACTTTTTAATGGTTTTCATAATTAAATTTAAGATTTACAATATACTACATTTGGTGACAGGACTTGATTCATGTGTAATATTTTATATATTTTTAAAACATAATACATAGATTTTATGATGCTTAAAGGTCGTGGATTCATGTCCTTGTTTAAGTATATTTTTTTATTTAGTAGTTTCAAAGTGTATATTTACTGAAAATCACATGTTCAAGCTTAATATGGATAAGATTTGAAATTAAAGGTTTTTGAAAAATCTGAGATTTATGGAAAAATTTATACAAGCTAATGAAACTAATTTATTCAGACAAGAATGAGGGGAGCGGGACTTTCACTATAAAAGTATAAATAAATCTCTTGGACAACTACTATTATCACATATATACGAATCGAAATCAGAATTTACTTATTATAAAAAGAAAGAGTAGGTCAATAATAAATTATATAATCTATGATGAAGGGGGCCATGGAGAGCAAAAAAGGAAGTGGTTTTATTTATCCATCTATCTATATAAAATGTGGATAAGTAGACAGCATAATGGTCTTGAGTCAACGAGAAACCTTATTTTAAATTTGGTTTTTAGAACTTTGGTTTAAAATTAACGAGGGAGAGATTGACATGAGAGGCTTCTCTGTTTGTCAGTTCTCGGGAGTAAGTTTTGAGTTTATCATACATACAAGCAGGAGGATAATTAATACGTGTGCGCATTTTATTCTTATATATATATGTAAAATTTAATATAAAATTATTATTGGTTTAGTGATTAAAAATTATGTTTTCAATTTTTAGGTGGCGAGTTTGAGCCTATTTGACCAAGTATGTTGTGCTCAAAATAAAAGTGATAGAGGTAAAATAAAAAAATTATTAAAAATATAATGTCATAACGACTTTCACACGTTTTCCTCTTATAATAATATAAATGTGGGTTGTTAGTATATCATACATATTATATATTAATCTTTCAATTAACTAAGATGATAATGGGCTCAATGTACCATATAGTTGAGTAAATTTTAGATGTGGCAAAAAATTACCTATGTCATGAGGGCCCAATAAAAAAATTGTGATTTTGTTCCTATCCATAAAATCTATCATATATCCACCCTTATTTTATGGTGTATTTTGAAACATTTTTTAAAAGTTACATTTTTAAAATTGAGAAGTATGTCCACCCAGTTAGTTTATTGAATTTTATTTACATTTTTATTAATTTTCTTAACTGAAGTACAGCTCCAAATTGCAGCGTTGCCTAGCTTAATCATCTTCTTTTATGCTTCAAATCAATATTCAATGGTGTTTTAACTTATACTATGTTTCAATTAAAATCAAGCATCGCACCTTTAGTTTTCAAGTTTCAACTAAAATTACATGCACATAAATTAACTTGATGTTCAGTACATTTTTCTTATAAAACTTGATAAAAACATATTTCATCCTACAAAGAATCTACAAACTCAATCAGTTATACCCCGATCAATCTTATAGGTTATTGATTTCACGTTAATGAATTTTTATTTTGCCTTAAAATGATAAAAGGATATAGGAAATTAATTGATTATACGAAAAGGACAAATTAATTGGTACAATCAATTTTAGTTTTAGAATTTCACATAATTTAAATACTATATCAGTTGGTGAAGTTAAAACCGAAAGTGAGTTATATATCATGCATTTCGATTTTCAATTTAAGAAAGTCAACATAGCTCAATTGTTCTATATGAACCAAGCTTGAGATAAATTGTTATGGTGTTTGTTTCTATTTTATATTAAACAAAACTAAGCCTCAAAATTCATAATCTATGAGCGTCTAAAAAGCTGTCACGAGGAGGGGGCTTAATAATGAGATTGTTAATTTAGTGTATCCACTAATTAAATAAATAAATGAGAAGAAGAGGATGAGGATGAGAACAATGCATGAAAATTATAGCATCTAAAGAAAAGTCACATTCTAGTGAATTAGAGAAAAGTGGTCTGATTAATTCGCGTTAGAGAGAGGGTTTACAATGGGAATTTTTTACGTAAACGATGATGTAAGAGAAGGAGAAGTAAGTTATTTTAAACTTTGAAAAGTTTACTTTTAACTCTTGATTTTCACAATTAAATCGCACATTCTTAATAAAGTGGATACATTAATTAGTTTGATGGATATTGAAAAATTTAATTATTAAAGACTTAACTCTAGTTAAGTAATATATAATAACTCAAAACACTTATTAAAAAAAAGAAAAGAAGACAGAGAAATCCTTTTTAGATTCCGCTGTTTCACCTTTTGCTGTTCATATAAAAATGGAAAATTCATGATCGTAAGACCTAATTCACCAATACACATGAAGTGTGATTTATCTTTCTAGCTTCTTTCTTTTAACTTGATTTGCTTGTTTTATATACATAATGTACTTTAATTTATTTCTTATTCATCTTCTAATCCAATGATTAAAGCTTGGAATCTTTTTGGACTTTGTGGTTTCCTTTCTTCTTCTTCTTCTTTTTTTTTTTTTTTTTTTTAAACTAGGGCAATTTTTAATTTTGTGTGGAAATAGCTTGACCTGATTCTTGATACTTAGGGTAGCATTACTCAACTTAAATTTACTTTATTTTACATCAAAGTAAAATTCTCCTTTATTGTTTGTTGTTTTGAATTTTGTTTTAATTAATGTGCATTGTTTTAAAGTCATTTTTAACTCGCAAGTGACAATTCCACAAAGTCTAAAATGGTAGTTTCAACTTTTCACTCACAATAAATATCGGTGCCAAACCACCAATGGCCAATTAATGCCCATTCTTAATTCCCAAATGACAATTCCACAAAATTTAAAGGGGTAGTTTCAATTTTTCACTCACAATATATTAGTACCAAACCACCAATGGTCAATTAGTGTTCCTAGAATGGAAAACAATATAAAGGTGTCACACAACGTATAGACAAATATCAAAAGAACACATTAAAAAAGTTGGGGTAAATTTAAAAATAATATAAAAAATGGTGAAAAGTTAAGGTTTTTAATTTTTTAATTATAGTACTTAACTAAAGTTAAATATATTGAGTTAGGTAAGAATTAACAAGTGACACTTTCTTATTGAGCTCTCATGAGGTTATGTAATTTTGCTTATATCCAAAATTTACTCAAATTTGTTCGAGTGTTTAGGTAAATCTATTATATGTATTTTTTTATAGATCTAGTGTATATATTTGTATTGGCTAATAACAAGCCTTTGCCAACCCACGAATTGGATTCAAACCAATCCATATTTCTTAATTTTCAAAAGTAAGAAGATTCATATTTTCCTTTAGTAGATCGTGATCACCAAGACTGGTTCAAACAGATCAAATCATGTGTTAAAACAATTATCTCATGGTCATAACATGGTACTATTTATTGTATGCTTCTAAAAGCGTAGCTACATTGATATTATCAAAGCAATATTTTTTACTACTATGAGATGTATCATATACTTCTAAAGTTGTACGTTATTCTAACAATAAAAATAAATTTTTTAACAGTAATACCTCCCTTTTAAAGTTGCATATTATTTTTTTTAAAGAAAAAATTGCATGTTATTTAGACAATAAATATAATTACTTTGATAATAGTATTGATATTAAACATCAATCTTTTCGAAAAAAAAAAACCTTTAAAAAAAAGAGAGAGATTTAATAATTTATATAGCATCGATCTTTTGAATAATAATAAAATATTGACACGCGAGTTTAAGGCACGCTTTAGCATAACACCATAATTATAATTAAAAGTAAATTAATAATATTAGTATTATACAAAAAATACTCCTAATATTTTAAAATTAGTTTTAATGACAACAAAGTATTTAATAAAATTTATATAAAATATGATTAAAATAATTTTAATATAACAGAGAATTTTATAAAAGTGATAATCGCCCTTAAAAGTTTCACGTGGGCCTACGCGTCATGTTCACACAGTCGCACCATCTCTCCGCCTCACACGTCTTTTATTGATTCTCTCCCCCGTTCCCTCGTCTTTTCCTCTATAAATAGAAACTAACATTTCCATTCCTTCTCTCAAAAACACCGTTCACCAAATCAATCAAACTCAAATCAGAGCATAACAATGGCAACCAGCGATACCAAGCCACCACCGTCGGTTTGTCTAGAAGACACGGAAGAAATGAAGAAAGTCTTCAACAAATTCGACAGCAACGGCGACGGCAAGATCTCGGCGACGGAGCTCGTCGAAGTCATGAAATCGCTGGGCTCGGACACGTCGGAGGACGAGGTGAACCGCATGATGGAGGAGATCGACACCGACCGCGACGGATTCATTAACCTAGAGGAGTTCACCGGTTTCTGCAAGGCCGGCTCCGCCTACGGCGACGGCGGTGAGACGGAGCTCAAGGAGGCGTTTCATCTCTACGATCAGGATAACGACGGTAAGATCTCAGTGGAAGAGTTGCACAAGATCTTAACTCGATTAGGCGAGAAGTGTACGATTCAGGATTGTACTAGAATGATCGATTCCGTCGATTCCAACGGTGATGGATTTGTCAACTTCGAGGAGTTCAAAAAGATGATGACAAACAACAAAACGGAAACTCCAGCTCCTTAATATAAATATGTAGGGTTGATTTAGCTCTAAGGCGCATCGTAAGTTTAGATGTGCGTATACAAGTGAATACTTCCCTTTCCCTTTGTGATGTTTAGGGTTAGAATTAATGGAAGGTCTTTAATTAGAAATAATGGTGGTTGAATGTTTAATGTTATTAAAACTGAGGACGACTTGGTAGACCGTCTATGTTTGAATTTTACTAGATTATTAAATTAAATATTATCTGCTGTTGTTTTGTTATAGCAAGTTGGGCTACGTGACATTGAAAATTGCAGTCCATTAATGCTGGTGGCATATGCTCCGCTTCACGAATCCATTTTTGCCGGAAGCAATTGAATATAAAATTTTGCTTGCATATGTCTTTACGAAGAATGACAGATTGATTGGTTAGACTTAACTTTTATTGAATCTTCTGTATATTTTGATACTAAAACTTCCAGCACACTTTTACAAGTATTAGAGCGGTGAAGTTGGATATTTTTGTGAGAATAACTATTATCAATGGCCACTAAATTATTGACAAATTTTATTAGTGGCTACAATACTTTATTCTATTATAATTAAACCATTAAACTTTTAAAGTGTACTATCATTGGCTATTTCGTTAAATTTTACCGTTATTTTTTTGCGGGAATCATATCATGCGCTTATCACGTGATATGTGAGGGGTATTTAAGTCATTTTGCTCTTTTTTCTCTCTCCTTTTCTTTTTTCTTCTTTTTTTTCCTTCCAATCTCTTTTTCTTTTTCTTTTCTTCTTCTCTTTCTTCCAGTCAGTTCTTTTACTTCTTTTAATCAGTTCTTCTTCTTTTTCATCCAATTTTCTTCTTCCGATCGGTTCTTCTCCTTCTCCTTCCAATATTCCTTTTCTTTTGGCGACTTCGACGAGCTATCACAAACAGAGCCATGCTTGTTTGTGCAGATCCACGTATTCCACCAACTCTGACAAGCCTGTTTGTGTAAATCTAGGCCTTTTCTTCTTTTTCTTCTTCTTCTTCTTCTTGCAAATCTACACCTGTCTTCTTCCCCTCTCCGATTTCCTTCTTCGATTTTTATACTTGTTTGAGAAAATGCCATTTGATTAATTCAGGCCATTGATTGATTTGGTGTATTGTGTTTGTTGCAATATCAATCTCACATCGAAAGAGTGGATCATCACAAAGTAATATATAAGATCTAGGGCTACTCTACTTATAGCCAATTTATTTTGGGTTGGATGCTTCGAAATTTAACATGGTATCAAAGGAAAAAAAAAAGATCTCGTTGGTTCATCAAGATCGACTTTGCCGTTCAAAAACGACCATCTTTATCTTACGCATCACAAAATTATGCCATACATGGAGCTACTCCATCCATTGCCAATTGATTTTGGGTTGGATGTTTCGAAATTTAACGGTGTTATTATGTTATTTTGTTGTTCTTTGATTTTGTCAAAGAGGGAATGGCAAAGAAAAAGAAGTTGTTCGGAGGAAAGAGAATAATGGTAGAAGGAAAAGAGAAAAAAAAAAAGAAAAAAGACTTAAATGTCCCTAACATTTCAAGTGATAGTGATTTCCGCCAAAAATTAATTGTGGGATTTAACGGAGTGGTTATTGGTAGTACGTTTTAAAAGTTAAATGGTCTGATTATAATAAAATGAAATATATTGGCCACTGGTATAATTTGATAATAGTTCAGCGGTCATTGATAGTATTTACTCTTTTGTAATATAAATTGCGAGTTTGAATCACACAGTAATATCTAGGTGCTTTTTATACAATAAAATAAATGGGCAGGCAAAGAAAAAATAATAAGAGAAGTAATAAATATTAATTGTTTAGTTTACTTTTATAATATATGTACATCCCCTTTGTTCCCTTCAATTTAATAGAGGTGGTTGTCGCCTGTAAAGTATTTTATCTAATAATAAATTTTCTTGTATGATTATCGTTTTTTATTTTATCCCGATCTATTTAAAAATTGTTAAATTTTTAAAAAGGTGGATATTTATTTTCATTTTTGCCCATTAATTTTTCTTTTTACATGTTTTAAAATCTGTCATTATATTTTTTATTAAATAAAATGACTATATTACCATTAGATTACTCAACATCTTTTAATTAGTTAATTTTTGCTAAAAATGAAGTAACAACTAAAGTTATCACAAGGTATAAGTGTCATTACATATCTATATGGAATACTATAAAATATTAATTTAGACATACTCCAAATTGAAGTTCTAGTTTATCCATCTCAAATAAAATTTTACAATTATATTTTGGTATGTCTCATTTAATAGCGTCATTTAAATTTTTTTGAACATAGTTAAAGCTTGCTAAAAAAAATAATACTTTTTTCTCTTCCAAGAAATACTACTAAAATAATGTGTGCATTTTTAATATGTTAGATTGTGTTATAAGGTCCTTGATATAATCTTAATCGTTAGAATATTGTAATTTTATTATTAATAATATTGCGTTATTGTTTAAAAATAAATATCTTAATTCATTGCAAGTAAGCTCATGTTTTGTCCTAAGCAATTGCATTATTGTAATTTTTTATTAATAATGTAATGGGAACCCCTTGGTTTGAAAATCTAACGATTTATATCTAGGTCAAGGTAAAGTGAAAGACAACAATAGGCCACATTAAATGGCCTAGAGGCTCGAAGCCTGACCTGATTGACCGGTCAACATGCTTTTGGGAAGCCCGAGCCCAATAAGGTTGGGCGTGGGTTGAGGTTTTATTTATAGGCTCGCCTGTGAGCTAGGCTGGCTTAAGGCTTTTTAGGCCCATCCATAGCAGGCCCAAAGCAAGTCCATAAGCCCATCAATGATGTATTTATATATGTGTGGCTTAAACATATATAATTCAAGACATGGTTAAAAATCTTTCACATTTATATATAATACTTCAAAAAGTGATACTAATGAACAAAATATAATTATAAAGTATCACTAAATACAATTTTAAAATGTTAAAATAAATTAACAAAGTGCATTTAATCATATTGTAATTAGAATGTAGATATTTATATTGATGCAATATTAATCTATATTTGAATCATATATCCATTCACGGTATTCTTTACATTACTAATAAAAAGTTGTTTTGTTTTGCTTTATTATGTGTAATACTGACATTTTAATATTTTGACCATCTATTTTAAAAAATAGAAAATAAGCCCATTTGGCCCAAAACTAGCTCGTCGGCACAAACTAATAGGTAGGCTACGGTATACCTTCAACTCCTAGGCTTGGCCCGGTGATTGGTCAAAGTCTGAGTTGGTAGGCCTGGGTCTGCTCATTGCCAAGCTCTAGACAACAATAGTATGAGAGAGTTTAGTGTAAGATAAAATAGTTTAAGAGAGCAATCCGTTAATCAACCAAACCATAGGTTTATTGTATTTTTCCAAATTTAATATTAAGACATGTTACTTGTTGTATAACAAACTTCTATCAAAATATGTTTATTTCGGTGTTCATTTAGTCTTGTTGTTGGGATGAATATAATAGTAGTTTAGAAAGGATTAACCTTGTAGTCGAAGCATTTTATTCAAAAAGGCAATTCAAGCTAAAATGGTTTTTTTGGACTAGACAATTATAAATAATAGGTTTATTTTAAACAATGGGCATTTTTTTAACCTAACATAAGAATCGATTTTCACATATATACAAAATAGTAACACAAGAGTCCATTTCCATACAAATAAAAAACAATTGGCAATGGCAAAGCTCAATTTAGGATCTTTTTTTTTTTTAAAAAAAAAGGCAGCTTAATTTAAAATCATTCATAAATTTTCACACTTTCTCAATACAATCATAATTTAATTAAAAATACATTAAAACATTTATAATCTAAGTATATATATATATAATGTGTCTTGATTAGGGAGATTGAGAAGTTTGTCGTTGCTAAAGCTTCTATTTGGTCTACTAGAAAGAACTACAGAAATTCAGAAACTTGTCGGCAGTGGGGTTTGAATGAGGGAGTTTTGACTGTTTAAAATAGGGGTATGCCCCTAGATTTCTTGTTTTGTTTTGTATATATAAAATTCTGATTTACCCCCCAAAAAATAGAAATATATTAAAACATTTATAATCTAGGTATATATATATATTTCTTAAAAATATATATATATATATATATATATATAACCGGCTGGTTCGGTATGATTTTATAGGCTTTTTTTTATAAGACTGAAAACTGGACTGGTCTAATTCGATCTTCTAAAAAATAGTCTGAACCGGACCGTTGTATATGTGAAACCTAAACAAAATCTTATTATTTCATTATGTCCAGTTAGTTTATTCGTTTTGGTTAAATTTCTACACACCCTTAGATCCTAATGATACATACGTTGAAGTATATTATGATAGTAGATTAAATTGGGGCTTCCTTAAATAATAAATAAATAAACAAAAGTATGGGCTTTTAGATTATAAATGTGGACATTTATAATTGGGTTAATGGGTGTCGGTGCTAAAAACTGGGAGGGTATTTTAGACCACACAATTAAATGAGCGGATCAAATGATTAACACAATAAATGCCACAAACTCAACAGAGACAGAGACTTATAGAGGAGGTTGGCCTCGTATGAAGATACGGGATAGTCCTCCTCTGTGGAATAGATCTGAGAGCTCGATTTACTTAATATTGATGATAAACAAACAACTATTACAAACTCACAAAAGCCTCTTCAGCTATTATAACCTCACAATGTTACAATAGGAGTGTGCTTGAACCACACAAGTTTTGGCTTCTATATTCTAGGGGCTCCACCGAGTGCTCTGAGCCACTATTTCTCACTTGTCTTCTTGCTTATTGAATGTTGAATTCTCCTTATTCTTTGGTTTGTCTAGGTTGGTTAAACCTAGTTGTTGAAAGAAGTAAATAATTCTTGAATATAAATGACTGAGAGGAAGCATGTGGCCAGAGCTCTCAGAGCAGGTCTGGAGCCATGCTTCGATCATCACCAACTGTAACTTTGCTTCTCCATGAATTTCGGTGCATTAAATGCAGTTGGTGTACATTTAATGAAGGTATGGGGAGTTATGCGCGCTCTGCAGAGCATGTGGCAGTCGCCCATACTTTTGCAAACCACTATGGCAGAGTGGTTGGGCGAGAGAGAGCTCCAAAGCTCGCTGAAAGAGCCCCTCCGAGCTCTTCGAACTGGGGCAGGTCTTATAGCTAATGTGGACGGCCACGCGTCAGCTCGTGGTTTGCGGGACAAATTGGATTAATAATTTGCACCATCAATGGGTTTAGAACTACATTTACACATGCACCTAAAACTCCTTAAACAACGCTAAAACAGTCTAGTAAATAGTCCCTAAAGGAATGTAGCGAGAAGAAGAAGAAAAAAAAAAAGAAATATTACACATGATATAGCCACATATTTCAGACCATGCTTGTATCATACAAGCTTAATAAGGCACATAATTCATGTGACCCAATTCAAATCTCAAAAATTTAGGAAAATTTTAAGAAAGTATTATCCTCATAAATATTAAAAATGAAAGCAAGAAAACACAATTTCTAACCTCTCAAAGTATGCTCCTAATTCAGCTATAGATGCAACTACTCTCGCTCTCACTCGAACTACTCCCTGGATTGTTGAGAACACAAAGTCTCTTCTTTGTTACAACCTTGGAGTGAAAGGTGGAAGAGGTAGATGAAAACACAAGTAAAGATGCAGATGTATATATAATAATCAAAGAAGAGTATTACTTAATAATATAATCTAAATAGTAAAACATTTATCTCTAATTAATTAATGAACGAATTAATATAAAATTATTAGGTAAACAAAGTATGCTACTACAATAAGTATTCATAATTTTGTCACGCTCAATAGTTATGAAGATTGTTTTGGTATTTTGTCATGCCCAATAATTAAAATTTTCTCAAAAGCCTAAGAAGGATCCATGGATACTTGGATTTAAGGTTGATTTTGAATTGAAGAACATACTTAATTGAATTGAAAAAGTATGTGTTTTATTGATTAACATAACTTCACAGTATAATCTTTTTCATATATAGTTCACAAGCTCACAACAAGCATAATATTTTATATAAACAAAATTATTTAAGCTAAAGAAAAGAATTAAAAAAGAAATTGTGATGGTTTTCTTTATTCTTTATCTACAAAGAAACCTTTTCATTTATTATGAGGTACAGTATTCATCACATTGCGTATCATTTAGTTCTGCCCCTTGTTGAATACTAAATTAAATTGTCATGAATCTGGATGCATTGTTGATTAATAGCTTCTTCTTGTTCATCATTTTAAGTGGAGAACCTTTGAAGAATTCATAAGTTTTGAAGAACATATGCAAGTCCAGAAAGTCCATGTGCAGGATATAAATCCTATCAAATGACAAAAGAAATAGAAAAAAAGTTGCACTCGAAGAAATTGCTTCATCCACGGAAAAACTTACTAACAAGTAACTAATTTTCCAGCAACAAAACATTCACCTCCCATTTTAATAAATCACCACTTCTGCTTCTTTAAGAACTCAATTGGGACTCAAGTATAGCTCTCTTGCCTGCGATAGAGAAAGGAAATAAACCATGTTAATATCACTATATATAACACCAATCTCAAGCTCAAGTTTTAAATCATCTTATCTATGATTGGATTACCATGTAATTTCTTTAAAACGGTAATTTTACCTTTTAACAAAAAAAGTGCAGTAAAGAATGTACACAACACACTTTAATAATAAACACTATATACTGCATGCATACGAATCTATCACCAAATTTTATATGCGCCAAAAGCCCCAAATGCTGCAGCCCGAAAGAAGCTTTAAGCCTTACTTTTGATATTGCTAAAACTGGGAGTGCAACAAAAGTACTAACTATTGATATTGCTAAATTAAACAGCTTAGCTCTAAATTTGTAGAACAATTTATAATAGAAAACCTTACCCCTTGAGGACTTCAGTTGCTGCAGCCTGCATATTGGATATCAAGCTGGGCATTCTATAATTAGAAAGAAAGTCGGCAGTTGCCAAAAACTGCTGCAGGTCATTTCTGTCAATTAGATTAGCTTCCTCCTGTATATTGTATAGAGACGACTATTAGACTGCGACTAAAGTTTGGCAATGGAAAATAATTAAAAGACAAAAATGAATTCTATGTAAATTAAAAATGAACGAGTAATTTGGTGAAATATTTATCAAAAATTTGAGTTTAATAAATAAAAAACATTATAGAAATCTCATCAAATGGGGGCTCGTAACTTTCCATCTTAAATGCCAATTTTAACATTCATACCTGATAATGTTTAGGACATAAATTTTGAAGACTCCATTTAATAGCAAATAATTCATTTAAGTGAGAAGATGAAAATAAGTTGACAGATGTGATGTTTTCATTTTATATTTATTTTTGTGAATAAATGTTCTCTAAGAAGTTAAAAAACAATTGTTAATCTCACCACATTCTTCAATTTATTTTATATTTTCTCACCTGAATCAACTTTTTTTTTTTATTTTTCATATTACATAAAATTAAACAGAGCAAAATGTTGTAAAATTAATCCCTTTGTACAAAACTTAATTATATGGCTGTAAATAAGGTAAAAGGTCTTATATGCCGATATTTTTCGCTAAAAAACCAATAAATAATATTTTTTTTTTAAAATAAGGCCCTAGATATCGTTATCATTTTAAAATAAGAGCTTGTTTATCAATTGTGTTTCAATATAAGGGTTTTGGCTGAGTGCAAACTTAGCTTTGCACAAAATTATGTAAAGTGCAAACTTAATTTTGCACAAATTTGTGTTTTGTGCAAAGTTAACTTCGCAATTAAAAATTTTTAAAGCAAATTTGTTTTGCATGATGTATTTATATTTTTTAACAAGTATATTCTTATATTTCATTTATAAAACTTTAAAACAACGTCAAATAAACACAAATGTATAATAATGTATAATAATAAACACAAAATGTAGTGCAAACTTAATTTTGTATGATTCCATAAAAAATACAATTTAAAAATCTATTGCAAAGTTAACTTTGCACTCCTTTTGGAGTTTGATCAAATATAAGTTCTTAATTTATAAAAATATTATTCCTTGATTTTTTTGTAGAAATTTTTTTCATGCAAGCCATATTTTTAATATCCCGAAAACTTTTTAGGGAGATTGAAAAATAGGGCCTATGTAAAAAAGTTTTTTAGAAAAGAACTAGGGAATAATTTTTTTGTAAATTAAGGGCTTATATTTGATCAAACTTCAAAATGAGTGTAAAGTTAACTTTGTACATTTTTAAATTGTATTTTTCTTATCTAATAATGCAAAATTAAGTTTGCGTTACATGTTTTTTAATATATCATTATACATAAGTGTTTAATTGAGAGTACTTTGGAATAATTTTAACAAATTGCATATTCAAAACATATTTATTAGTAAAATGCACATAATAATTTTTTCAGAGTTATACAAAATTAAGTTTGTACTCCTTATTTTTTAAAATATTATTATGTATTTGTATTTATTTGACATTGTTTTAAAGTTTTATGAATGAAATATAAGAATATACTTGTTGAAAAATATAGACATATCATACAAAACAAATTTGCATTAATTTTTTTTGATTGCAAAGTTAAGTTTATACAAAACACAATTTGTACAAAGTTAAGTTTGCACTTGGTCAAAGTCTTTATTTTAAAATAGAATTGATAAAGAAGCCCTTATTTTAGAATGCTAATAATA
Source organism: Lonicera japonica (assembly GCA_021464415.1). Lineage (NCBI taxonomy): Eukaryota > Viridiplantae > Streptophyta > Magnoliopsida > Dipsacales > Caprifoliaceae > Lonicera > Lonicera japonica. The sequence goes on from CM038471.1 coordinate 51,849,493, forward strand.
TCTAAGCCCATTTTTTTCTTAAAAATATGATTTGTTAGATTTTTTACAAAAAATATTATCATACAAGATTTTTTATTGGGTGGTGATGTTGACACCCCCAATATCCATTGGTAACACTCCCACCCCCCAAAAAAAGATAAATTGTTATTTTCACCCCACTTCATTTAATCTAGTAAAAAAGTTAATTAACTCTAAACTAATTTTCACCCACTTGTTTTAATTTAAAATAAAAGTTAATGAATCTCCCTTCAAAGTTAATCAAACATTTATCCCCAAATTAAATTTCCCTCCAAAATTCCTCTCTTCTACTAAAATAGGCAACAAAACTTTGATCTCCACCATTGACGCAAAAGGGTAAGCTTGAGAAGAATTAAAGAAAAAAGTGAAACTTTGGAACAAGATAAGAAAACCAACAAACAAAATCTCCATTAATGCAAAACTCTAAATTTGAGGAGAATGGTATAAACAAAACCTCCATTGATGCAAAACTCAAAAGTTAAGAATAATGGTAGAAAAAAGAGAGAAACTTTAAAATAAGGAAAGGAAAACAAGTAAGAAAAAGTTAATGAAATGAAACACGAAGAAGGTTTACTCGGTTCTCCGTAACCAAGTTGCAGACTTGTACACTCGGTTGCTCTCAACCGAATGAAGGTCCCGAGAGCATGACATTTTATGTGATTTCATACTCGGTTGAGAGCAGCCAAGTGTACAAGCCTGCAACTCGGTTACGGAGAACCGAGTAAGCCTTCTTCGTGTTTTAAACAGAAAATTTTGTTTTTTGTTTATATATTTGATGTGTATGCTATAAAAATCATATAAACAATAAAACAAAATAAAAACATGTATGTCTTTCTTTTATTAATTTTTTCTTGCTTATTTTCCTTCATTTATTACAAAGTTTCCCTTTTTTCTACCATTATATTTCAAATTTTGAGTTTTGCATCAATGGAGGTTTTGTTTTGTTTTGTTCATACCATTATTTCCAAACTTAGAGTTTTACATTATTGGATGTTTTATTTGTTATTTTAGTGCTGCCAAATTTTTTTGCTAAATAGAGAAGATGGTAGAGATGGTAATTTTACTTGTTTGAGAAGATGGTAGAGATGCTGGAGAAATTTTAGGGTTAGTTTAGGGTAATTTGTTTTATATTGTTATGTAGTTAATTATTTAATCACGTTATTAATTAATTAAGTATGAGATTAATTCCTAAAAATAAGTGGGAGTAATATGTATAACATGAGAGTGTTATTAAAATAAAAGTGTAAAAATGAGAGTGTTAATAAGAATGAGAATATTAACAAAAAATTTATGGAGTGGCAACGTCACCACCTTTTTATTTATTTGTCAATATTATTTTTTTTTTCACACGAACCCTATTTTTTAATATTTATGTTACATGGTCACCATTGTGGCATAGGCACTGTGAAATTAGGTGGACCGGACCCATCGTTCCCTTGCATCGTTCCCTTGCATTGCTAATCCAAAACCTTCTCCATTTTTACATTGATGATGATCTGATAGCCTAACAACATCTACTGTAATAAATAACAAGAATAAGTGCAATGCAAAAAATAATAATCTACTGATTTCTTGCAGTTCAATCGAAGCCAATATTCCGGTAAAATGCGCAATGCGAGGCGGCCTCAAAATCGATCCAGGTACTGATCTCGAAACAAACCAAACCACTTCAAGTCGTCTTCTTCTTCTTCTTCTTCAATCGAACAAAATACAAACATGTCTGGTTGGATCTCCTCAAAACTCAAAGTCGCCGAGACTCTCCTCCAACAGGTAATTTAATTTAGTTCAACTTCTCTCCCCTTTTCAATCTTCACCAAATGAAGATATTGTAATTTCTAAGGAATCATTTAATATCAGCTCAAAAGTACACACACATACATATATATATATATATATATATATATTTTTCAATTATTAATAATTCCTACCATTTGTTGGCGTAATTTATTAAGTGTGCTTGATTTGAGATTTGTGCCTTTTAATGGTTTGATACACGGTTCAGATCGATCAGCAAGCCGCGGAATCACTTCGCAAGAACGAAAAGGCGAGATCTGATGCGATACAGGATGAAACCCTAACCAGAACCGCGGAAATCCTGCCATTAAAGGACCAACTGAAGAAGAAAACACCGGACAACAATGATATAGTCGGTAAATTAGGCAGTGATAAGAGTTTAAGTGCAATTCACAATAATCATAGCCTTGATGGGGATAAACAGGTTGCTAAATCTGTGAATTTGACAAACCCAAAGTCTAGTCTAACAGATAGTGATTGGACTGAGTTGCTTAGTGCTCCAAATAAGCCAATGCGCCCGCCTGGAAATAGTAATAATGGTATACGCAGTTTGAGAAAAGGCGGTAGGAGGCAGGGGAGTTCTGGTTCGAATTCGTTGGGATTGGATGGAAAAAAGAACCAGAAGGCTCAAAGTAGTGTTGTGAAGAGTGTGAGAAATTTGGAAGTTGTGCTGGAAAGTAAAGTGAATGGTGGTGTTTTTGATGCAAGACGGAGTGATGGGGAAGATTCTAGACATTCGGATTCAATGCTGTCAACTTCGAGTTCTGAATTGCGAAGTGATGGTGAGAATTTCGAGACGAGAGAAGTGCATGGAAAAGGTGCAAGTGGAGGTGGGAGCATTGTGGTGAAGCATAGGAGTGAGGCAAATGAAGGAAGAGATGGTGAATTAGATACTCTTCGGGGTGGGGGCCAATTACACTCTAAGGATCAGTCGGTGGGTGGAGTTTCAAACACGACCAACGAGAGCCGCTCTTTGGGGACCGTGCCAGCTAATGAAGAACAAAACAGGTTTAGGAGTGCTATGGGATGGATTGATGAAGCCAATGCTGGTCCAAGGAGTTCTGCTTCTGTGAAGAGGGGTTCTTCTTCATCAAGTGATGAAGGGTCCAATTCAGATTCGGATTCTACTTCATCATCGGATTCTGAGGTTGAACGTCGGAGAGAGGAAAGGAGGAGGAGGAGGGAGCAGATTCTGGCCGAGAAAGCTGCTGCTAAAGCCATTGAAGCCATTAAAGAGCGTGAGAATTTGGTTGCTAGATTGGAGGGCGAGAAACAGAGTTTAGAGAAAATTCTTGAAGAACGAGCCAAACAACAAGCACAAGAGGTAGTACTTGACTGTTTCTTACAGAAAAGAGGTTGATATTGCTGTTGTTGATTATTTTGTGCTTGTAGTGATTTTATTGGAATCACGTTTTGTTTGCCAATTAGTCGGGACTACATGCTTTGTTCCTAAAACCTCAAGAAACTAAGAATGACGGCAACATCTAGTTTCATACTTCCTGATCTGGAACATAGTATCCAGGGATCAATAAACCATTTTACAAGCATTGAATCTGTATTTTGGCTACCAAACTTTTTGTTGATAGAAGCTAAAGATTTATAACAATAGCAGCAATAATCTCCTATCTTATCTATGTCACATAGACCCCCATATCCCTTCAGTACACTATTCACCTAAAGTATGCACGGCCAAGAGTGTGAAATGTACATGAGAGGGCTATAACTCTGTACTGGGATAGCTCCTCTAGATTTATAGTTATCCCACCCTCCGTGTGAACTTTCAGTCCTAGCCTGCACTTGAAAGTATTTCTCAACAAGTTTCAAATTAAGGGGAACTGATGAAAATTATATCAGGTTAAATACCTACATGTCAGGGCCCAGTAAACATAAATTCTAGCTTGCTGATTTTTCTTTTTCGTGATAATACATGAGAAGAAGACTTAGATTTAATTGTATTAGGCATTTCTTGTGATTCACCTCGATGCAACTTAGTAACCAAGCCTTCTCAGAGTTCCAGCTCCGCCACTAGTGCTTCTGTTCATAGAGTTATATTGACTTCATCGTACTCCAGTCTTTAGTGTCAATTATGAGGTGAATTGAAGTTTCTTTACTTATCCATTTACTTTTGGCTGCAGGCTTCTGAACTACAGATGACAATGATGGAAACTATGGATGCTGTTGACCTAGAGAAGCAGAAGCATAGCAATACTAGAATGGAAGCCCTTGCACGACTCGCTAAACTCGAGGTAGTGTTCTGATTTCAAACAACTGCTTTAACGTTAAGCTACATACATATATTTTTAACTTTCCTGCCCATCTTTTGTTTTTGCTAGGGATGGGGGTGGGGTTATAATTTCTTTCGGATCCCTTCCTTGTGCAAGTTTGTAGAGATCTGAAAATTGAGATGTCTTATTCACTTTATCATTTCGCAGACTACAAACGGCGATCTTGCAAGATCCCTTGCTTCTGCACAATGGGCTCTTGAACAAGAGGTATATCTGATCCTGAAACCTAATAATTTGGGTTACTTCTTTTGTACCTGGAAATTGTTCTCTACGTTCAGCTGCTTGTAGGGTACAAAAAATGAAGTTATTTTACCATTTACCTGTCCAAATCAAACGCATTGAAGTTTTACTTGTTTCCCATTTAATCTTCTTGACAACAAAACAAAGAGGGAAAAAGGAAGAAAAAATGAAAAAAGTGGCCTTCTCTAGCTTCTAGCTTATGCAAGTGAAGTATTGGTGCAATTGTTAAATCTTGCAATGCTTGTGGTTCTGGATTAGGATATTAAGTTGACCAAGAAGCAAGGAGGAGTAGGCTACCTAGGTTTTACATTTTGCCATCTGCATGCATATTTCTCTCTGTTTGTACATCTACAGGAATCATGGGGTTAAAATTGCACCTTCATCTCCAACTAAGAGTCCCTGTTTGAAAGAACATTCATTGTTAACCAACGCCTAAAGAGGACAGAGAGTGACAGGACATCAAGATAGTTGTTAGCCACTGTAATGAAAAAGGTGGACTTTGGTATATCACATTAATTTATAGTCCAATGTTAGTGTTGGGAATCATATTTTTTTATCTATTATAATAAGGTTATTAAAAGGTTTATTGGGAATCTTTTGTACTAACCATAAATAAGGGATATCTTAGATTTATTCTTTTATTAGGGTTTGATAACCAAGATTTTTATGTACTCTGTTTTCTCTTTTTATTTATTTTGCTCTAGCTTTGTAACTCACTTTTCTTAGATAATTGAGATGCTGGAACTCTGTTTTGAGTATGCCAAAACCCAATTATGTTTTTCAACTTGGTATTAGAGTGAGAAGATTCCCCTAGGGTTTTCTTCTTCTTTTTTCTTCCACTGTTTCTAGCGGGGGGTGTCTGGTGAATTTTTTTTTGTTTATTGCTGCCGTTCTATTGCCGTTTCTCTGGATAATTCTGCTCATTCTGTCCAATGTAACATGCTGCATATTCGGCCCTCTGTTTTAGTCTATTGCTATTAAATTCCTTTGCTTCAGATTTATTGATGTTTTGTGGTCTACTTGTCCTTATGCCTCTTTTCTTTGATGCGACCAAGTGTTTTTTCGGCTTCCCATGTTCGACATTATTTTTGGTGGATGTTGTTCTCACCTTGCACATGTTGCGGTGGATGTGTTTTCCCACCTTTTGTTCCGCATGTTGCAGTTGATTTTTGAGGTACTTTTCTGGTCATATGCCCATTTCAAGCACAAAAGAAGCGTATTTATTTGAAGACTTCGAGGGAGCAGTTTCTTCGTTAAAGCGTCGGCATACTACAAATTGATTTTGGTTAAACTCCTCCTTCAATTTGAGGGGGAGAGTTTGAAATCATAATTATCTTTTACTATTTTGGTTATTAAGTTATATTAGGCATCTTTTGTATATCCCATAATTATAAGGGATCTCTCGGAGTGCTGCCACATCAGAGCATTCCGAAGAACATCATTCCCCCAATACATGGGGCTCATCCTCCATTAACTGACCCCTCTTTTACCCAGATCCTGTAGCCTTGACTTACGCAGCACCTCTGAATAATTTGTTGAGTCCTTGGGAGTTTTTTTAGATTTGGACTTAAATTGGGGTTTGACAATGTCCTTTTTTGTCTTTTTTTTTAATTCAGCTTTTTAACCCTAATTTTCTTATAAAAATAGAGATGATGGCACTCTGTTTGAGTGGGCCAAAACCCAATTATTTTTTTAAACTGTTAGAAAGAGGACTCTTAATTTGAGGCACCCAAAAAAGGAAAGTAGGACTCTTAATTTGAGATGTGGGAATGTTTAATAACCTGATCGGCCGAACCATACACTGACTAATCTATAAACTCGGATGTGTGACCATGCAATTTATAAAAATATATGTTATGATAGACATCTTGCTATGAAAACTATGAAATGCCGCTAGCACATTGACCCTTTCTTTTCATTTTGTGTATTTGTGGGACGTAGGTCAATCAGGTTGCAGAACTTCGTCAAAATATTGAGTTGAAACAAGTGACCCATGAAGGTATGCCTTTTGGATCATCTTGATTTGGAAGTTGTGATTTTAAGTAATTTCAGTCCTTTCTGTTTCTTGTTATGGTAGTTGGTAGTGGTACCAGTTTCCATATGGAGTGGTTCTTTATACATATATTTTCGAACTAAGCATTTGTTAAACAAGATCTTGATGTTTATTTAAACTGAAAGAAACTAATAATTTTCATTGCTACATGATTCATTGATGAAGCTATGAATCGCGAATTGTATCGTGTATTGAATCATGAATATTCGGATTTAGAATTCATGTTTTTTTTAGATTAGCTACACAATCCATATTGATTATGCTTTGGATTGTTATGTATCTTTGTACTGTATTGTATTGTATCAAAGCACATAGCATTGTCACACCTGTGGCTGTGATACAACTTATTTATTTTAGCTTACTCCTTTCCCCCCTCTACTTGTAGAATTGAGAAGGAAGATCTCTGGTTCTCATGAGACTAGCAACAACGTGAGTACTGTCTGCTTTTATTGATTTCAGTGCATAACTAGCGTAAAGGATGTCACTTGTTGTTCGCCGGTATATCCTCCAACATAATTAATGGCAGACGCTTTTCAATCTCATTGTCTAATAACTTTTTGCTATTTTTTTTTCTTGCTCTTTTCCTGTCAAATTTTGAACATTTTGTAGCTGGTGGCTTCGAAGGGAATTGGATTGGAACATGGGATATTTGAAGCAGAATATATGTTTATAGCTGATAAAGTGGGACGATTGCAGGAGAAGGTGAATTAGTCTTTCTCATATGAGTTCTAAAAGATACTGGTGTTAAAATGACCCATTCTGTATAAAGTTAGAACATCTTTATGGTGCTGTGTTTGAAAGGATATTTCTTAACCGTGGACCCCAAGCAAAGGAAACAATTTAAATCCAAGTCTGCCCTGTGCACGTCGACTTGAAAGTAAAAACATTCCTGTTGGGATACACATTTTATTTTTTTTAATAATGAGCAATTGAATTTGAACCGTGAAATATACTTTAATTCTTATTTTATATAGTATTGTAGAATAGGTAGGATTGCTTAAAATAAAAGCTATTTTCTTGTGTTGATACAGGCAAGGACAATGGAAGCAAGCATCGAGATGACCAGAAACGAGATAGAGAGTCCCACTGAGGTTGAAGTTGAGCTCAAACGAAGGCTTAGTCAACTGACTGACCATTTGATTCAGAAACAAGCCCAGGTTTTTCTTTCTCATGATGATTGCTTAACTTTAACTCTTTGATAAGCAGTGCTGATTTTTAACGTCCAGTCATAAATACGTTCCTTCCCCCCCCCCCCCCCCCCCCCCCCCCCCCCAAGCCCCAATCTCAAATTAAGAGTCACATATTTGACTTTTCCACTTTTTAAGAAAAACAGACATCAAAACAATTGTGGGGCAAGAATAGAACTTGTTTACTATTGCAAGCTTTGGTACATTGCTTATTCCCCAAAATGGAAAACGGACTCTTAATATGAGACACCTCGGATAAGGAAAGAGGGACTCTTAATTTGGGATGCACGGCTTTTTCTGAATACAAGTCTGTGTACCTTCATGTGTGTCTGCATGGTGACTATCTATCAAGGGCCAAAATCACCAAGTAGACAAGAAACGTGGACTGTTCTATAATTTTCTTGTTTTAACAGGTCGAGTCGCTCTCCTCTGAGAAGGCCATGCTACTGTTTAGGATTGAGGTACATCATTATTCTGGAACTATTTCCCCATCTATTTTGAACCTTAAACTGCCATTTTAGCACAATACAATCAATATCATAATAGGATTCTTTGAAATACTTTTTGTAGTCGGTTTCAAGGTTACTGGATGAGAACAAATCAATTTCAAATACAGCATTCAGGGGTGATTTAGAGTCAGGATCATGGGATCTCTCCAATTCAAATCTAAGGCCTATGCTTGAAGATCGACTCCGGTCAGGACAGAAACATTTAGGATCATTGGTTCGGCAATTGGACTCGATTTTTTCCGCTGGGGCTGTGTTTCTCAGAAGAAATTCGACTGCGAGAATCTGGGCCGTTGTTTACCTGGTATGCCTTCATTTATGGGTCTTGTATATTCTAAAGTCACATTCTCCAGTATCAGAGGGGGCTGGATCGATTGTTTCCTTGGAGAATCTGAATAACACAGGTGTCTGATTTGTTCGCTTGATGTTTGTCTCGCCACAACTTCTCATGAGGATTGTTTAAGTTAAATGTCACGAAGTGGTGTTAGTAGCCTGGGGGTGTAATTTGGGCAGTTTTTGGCTCCTGCCCAGTAACACTATATGGATGTATAGAGATGTGCTTATTTACATATTGAAGCAAAGCTCAAGTATTACGAATAGTTTAGACTGGATCTACCGTGGAGCATGTCGTGTTTTTTATTTTTTTGTTCAAAGCAAATACTCTTTTAAGTCCCAACTTAGTAATCGTTATTTAGCTCTACACATACGTCAATTTAAAAAAGGTTCGATGGTTAAACTTAAAATTTAAGTCCGTTTTAAATTAGGAGAAGAAAGTATGTTTATAGATTACGCATGTTGACCATGTGAGTAATTCTTTATACATGTGCATGTATATAATTGGAGGTGAACGCCTTGTGTTATCTGGGTTTTGGAGATAGTGACCTTCCCCTCTTCGTAAAATTTACCTTCTCAAAGATACAACATAAAAAAGTTTTGTTTGTTAATTATAAATTATGTTAAAACTAGTGTATTCTTGAAAAATCAATGGCAACAAATATGCTATACAATTTATCTTCCGCATATATATTACCTCTTCAACGTTCATCTGAAAAGATTAGAAACTGCACAAACGAAAAATTCAGGCCTTGATTACACCAAATTGAAATTAATTTTTACAACACTGGGCCTTGAGGACCGAGGCATGACCAACCCGAAAAGAATGACTATTCATTTCATACCTGTATTATATTTCCATCAGTCTACACCAATTCTTTTTCGTACTTTTGACTCCATCATGTTGAATCTGTTTTTGGGGCGAACCAATAATATATATTTTCCGTGATCAGCTTGGCTTCATCACTGGCTCCTCTGACGTGTCGGATCTTCTAATGTCTGTGATTGTTGATGACCCTTCTCATGGCCGCTCGATCTATGCGCTTGTGAAGTCGTAATGGGCTTTTGTAGCGGCTTCAGGGCAGCCATTATCTCTGCAAATGAAGGCCGTAATCTTGGGTCTCTGCAGAATTAAAATTTAAAAATAAAAATAAAAAAAATGTTAAAAACTCGATGGGGGTAAACCAAACATCACTAGCGCTATTAGATAATTCGAAACAACCGAATTGCTTGACAACTAGTAACAATTATTTGCGAGGCATCTTAAGTTGTGGGTAGAGAGGTACTAAATTCAAAGCACATATACTAACGTCTGCCAGCATTTCTTGATGATATCTCCAACAGCAGGATCAACATCGTCTGGAATGTCAAGACGGCGGTGCTGAAATCCGACAGCACCAACTACTTGCATTGGGTTCATTCCCCCCCACGGTTGCTGCAATGTGCAAAGTTCCCATAATATGACTCCAAAACTATAAACGTCGCACCTGCATTGCCATTAATTTATAATCTAAAATCAATTAAAAACCCCAATTTATAAATAGGCGAAGCAATCACTATGCGGAGAACACTATATACATATATATGGATGTCTCTGTGATGGGCATCCTTCTTTTAACTAAAGAATTGAAATGGTTTGAGTCCACTCTTTAGTTAAAAGAAGAATGCCCATCAGAGAGATGCTCTAGATATATACTGATATTTATTGATTTATTTGCTGTTGGGCAAATAAATGAGAAAACAGAGCCATACTTTTCATCTGAAGGCTCATTTCTAAGCACCTCTGGAGCCATCCACTCTGCCTGAAGAAGATTACACCAACACAGCATTATCTAAGGTGTTTATGATATTTTTGGAAGAAGCACTCAGTAATAAATATTTTGAGTAAACTACACATTTCGCCCCCGCAGTTTGGGTTCTATTCCAAGTTAGTAATAGACACTAGTGTATTTTCTTACATAAATAAAATCAAGTCAAATGCGACTCGCAATCTTTATCGGTCAACCACCACTGCGAAAGGATCAACTTAAAACAAATGAATTCAATTGTATTTGGTTGTAGTTGTTCAAATTTGAACTATGGACTAATCTGAAACTGACTCAGACTAATAATCGCAAGCGATTCATAATAAGCACAAGAGACATCCCATTTTATCAGAGTTTCTCCCATCAATTCCTTAACGGGTAATATAATTTATCGCAAAGAAAATAAAATACAAATCCAGTGCAATTGGGCAATATGCCACAATTTCAAAATCGCCATACCATCACAATATCATATTACCATCCAAAAAGTGCAGGAGGAAAAATAAACTTCCACTTTGTTTCTCATCAACAAACTCACTAGACATGAAGTTACAATTCTAGTTAAATAGTCAATTCATAGTTAACTTCTTGTTCTGTCCTAGACTCATTGACGCCACAGATATATATATATATATATATATATGGAAAATTTCAAGTACGGACCTTAATTTAAGGACCTTATTTACAGACCGGGCCATTTGGCACGCTTTCCGATGGAATTTTTTTATGCAATTTGGTGGGGATGTTCTTCGTCGTGTAGAACATCCCCACCAAATTTAAATTTCAAATCACCTTAATTTTCCTATTGCTTCTCTTTCACAATATCTTTTCATTAGCATTGAGCAATGTAAACACAAACGTGCAGGTACATATACATGTTGATCAACTTATTTTCCTTGTCAAATTTATTAAGTTCCAATAATTACTAAAATTCCATGTATATTTGTATTAATCAAGAAAATAACACCCAATTCTGGGAATGTGAGCTTTCATAGTTTGAAAGCAGGTTCCGAAATGGCATAAAATATGTCCATAATGTGAAACCCAACTAAAATTCCCTTGTGAAAAGGCAAATTAAACCATGGGTTCACAGCAACCACCTTGAGTAAGGAGAAACTTGGCACCCAAAACATCTCGAAAGGGTAGTGGGACCAACAGCACTGTGCTACCTTCTACAAAATGGCTGATAATAAAATGACGTAACAAGGATTAGCCAATTCCTAGTATTTCATCATTACTCTTCCAATCAGGAGAGACAACAAATGGAACTAAAACAAACAAGAAACAAAGGCCGTAACAAAAGATGAAACACGAAAGAAAAAGAATGGATTGGCTTTAAAAAAAATAAAATGACCATATATGCCGCATAACAATACGTTATCTTCTAGCAAATGAATCTGGCAACCGATAATATGTATATATATATTAAAGTAAAAAAAAAAAAAAAAAGAACAACTAAGCAGCTTGTTAACGACTGCAGCAATAAAAGGAAAGCTACAGTACATTCAGAAACTACAGCTTACCGTCCCCGCAGTTGACCTTGAAGAAAGGAATGTGCTTTCCTTCATTCTTGATAACCCAAAATCGCATACCTAATGATGGGTAGAAAATTCAAATATTAACTGATTAGGCTTGGAAGAGAGATTGTATAATTCGAGATTCTGATCTGTGAGATATGAACACCACCTTCACAACCCAATTCTTATCAACAAGAAGATTTGGGGACTTCAAATCACGATGAACTATCACAGGTGTGCAGTTGTGCAAATAATTCATTCCTCGAGCCTGAAATAGCAAATATGGAGAGAAGAAAATCTTAGCTGGCGACTGAAACTGTGATTTTAAAGGTAAGAAAGCTGGGAACATACAGCATCAAGGGCCATCCTCAAACGCCTTCGTACATCTAATTGGTTGTTGGGCCGGTGAATTAATCTGTACAAACTACCTCTGCAGAAACAAGGTATTAATTTAAAGTTCCATAATAAAATGAATAATTAGTCAAAAAGAAATTCGATGTGTAAAAATCCTTTTAAGTGAGCGTACCTAGGGAGAAACTCAGTAACAATGGAAAGATTTGGAGCACGAGTGATAGCCCCCATGAAGAGAACAACATTGGGATGCCTAGCTCTTTTCATGATCCGGACCTTGCAAGCCAAACGAGTAAAGTGAAAAACTCAGTTCAAAGTCCATAACACACTCATCTTGAAAAAGGATACAAAGTAGTATTATGTGTATCCACAAGATGTAGATAAATGTCTATGGTGGAGAACATAAGCAGATTGGAAGGTGAAAAAATGGGTCTGAAATTATGCAGGCAGTTGCTTACACTTCTTGGAAACACTATCTTATTAAAGAACCCTAACACAGGTGCCCAGTAAATAATGGCTCATCAAAAGCAAGGGGCAGGGTGCTAAACTACAAGCAAAGTAACTAGAACTGAAGTAATGAATTTAAGCACTCTGTTTGTTTTGAGTTTTTGTGCTTCTTGGAATCACAAGTTAGTAATTCACAGGGTTTGAGTTTTAGCAACAGAATTGACATCCTCTGATTCAAACTCGAAATAAATTATGGAATGTAATATGTGAATTCAATTAATGATTCTTAAAAAGTACACAAACTCGACTGAGAGAGTGCTTAAAGATGTCTGGACTCTGGAGTATCATTTAGGTTCCCAACCATTGTAAAGCTTTCCAGGAATCAAATCAATGAAGCTTTCTGCTTCTAAAAAATTGGCATTATCTGGTCTTGTATGTTTATTAACTAATGCCTGCATTTTTTATTTATTTTTCATTTCTTAGGCGTTTGGGGAATATGTTCGCACAAATCAGCATATCACACACTGGTGAAAGGATCTCAGATGAAGTCTCTAATGCCAGATCCGTCCCTTAAATTATGTTTAGCCTAGAGGAAATTGGGTGGAAATGTGTAAGAGGAGAGTGATTGATTATACCTCACTTTTGAACTCTTCAAGGGATTCAACAGTTAATGCTTGGTCTAGGAACTTCTTGACTGCAACTTCCTGTAAAATCAAAGAGCCAGCAGTAAGGTTCCAATATATACCTGCCCGGAAGAAAGATGATGGAGGTAACAGACTCGAATTAAATAATTAATACTGAAAGAGACACAAAATAATAACTTCAATTATAATGACATGTAACTCACAAATACAAATTTTTGAAAATACAATGACGTAAATTACAAATTGACGAAGAAGATCATGAGATTACTTCTAATATAATTGATATCTTCGAAAATGGTCGATGTTATTTCCAGACCAGAAATATGCAGAAGGTCCGTGGGAGTAGAACAAAACACTAAAGTCATTCAAGGATTCATTAATCTCCCAGGATAATTACTTCAAATAATTGAATAGAATATAAACTAGAATATGCAAAAAAAAAAAAAACTACTTAAAAAAAAAGTTGAGATCAAATTCTATGAAAGAATACTGGTTTCCCTATTGTCATTAAAACACAAGAATAATGTAATGGAGAGAGAATAATAAGGAAACATGGTAGACCGAAGAAGAAATTGATATTGACATTACGGGGTTCCTATAAGACCCAACCTAGCTCCCAATCCAGAAAGCTGTTTTAGTGCGAAGAAAAGAGCCTACATATATTAACTTTGGAACTTTGAAAAATCACCCTGGTAGTAGGACCCATTATTTTATTAATATGTTTCCGATTCTCCAGCATCGTGTATGCAGTCTTTCAGGCTGCACTTTCTGTTTCCATCTCCCGAGTTCGAATCTCATTTCCTAAACCACTAATTATAGGACTTGAAGTTGACTTTCGAACAGAGGCTACACAAAAACCAAAAGACTAACAAGAATAAATGCATAAATATCCCCAAGGAAAAAAGGAAAGTCAAAAAGGAAAACAGAGCACTAACTATAGGCAACAAAAATAGGTGAACTCACAGTTCCATGCCAATCTCCACGATAGACCTCCCCATATGATCCTGCAACAATAAGTATATACCAAGCAAATGAAATTGCAAACCAATGAATGTGACAGCTTGGGGTCTGTTTGATTGCAAAGTTGGAAAATGATTGGAAAAACAACTTTTTTTCATGGAAAAAATTTCTTACCCAACTTTGAAGAATTGGATTCCATGGAACACGGAAAAATTAAGAGAATATCTCACCAAATCACTAATCTCCAACTCCTCGTAATAATTAGTAGTGTTTTCAATCATTTTCTAACTTTTTATCAAACACCCATAGAGTTATAGCCATCTAAAAAAACATATATGATGATGTGAACGTTTACCAAGTCCGATACGCTCGCCCAAGGTTATATCCTCCCATGGAATCTCGCAGTCAGCAACCTCGTCAAGTGACACATCAGATTTCGTGCTATCATTACCTGTCGATCTATCCGACCCTCTCTCACCTTCTGGATTTGCCCCCAAAGCATCATGCTCACAAATGGCAGCATCTGTATCTCCATCACCTATTGCTGGATCGGCATGATTATCCATGTTCTCGTACTGTGTGCCAACAGTAGCCTTTGTTGCAACCACTGCTGCAGCCGTAGCAGTGGCAGCAGCGGCAGCAGCGGCCACCGGAAGTTCGGCTGTTGAATCAGTAGCTGTCTTTGCTGCTGCAGCAACAACCATCGACGATGCAACAACAGCAGCGGCAGCAGCTGCGGCCGCTACAGGAACATTTCTCGCATTTTTCAATGAACCTTGTTGCCCAGTTAATTCACTTGTATCTGACCGATTCTCCAGTTTTTCACAAGGACTCCCTTTAGAAGGTAAAGGAGGCAAAAATTGACCCTTAGTTTTATGGGTGTCGTTCTTCTTTATGTTCTCATACCTTTCTTTAGTTGGGGAATTATCCTCCACTCGTACTTCATTTGGCTTTTCTTGATAAATTTCAGTGAACAAATTTGGAGGAGCAACAACACCGCTTTCGAGTAACACATTGTGAAGTTTCCGAGCTAACTGCGGGTTTTCTTTTGCAGCATCAATCATGTATTGCGAAACGTCCTTTACCTTCATCTTACGTGCGGCTGGGGAGCTAACACCTTCGGTCCATGAAGGTGATCTTGCATGATGACTATGCCTATTGGGATTTCCCCAAACTGGCTCCTTTTTTAAGTTGCTTGAATTTTTGTCTGATAACTTCTCAGCCCCCTTCTCGGATTTAATCTCCCGTGTTACATCAGCAGAATTAGGGTTTCCAGAGATGGGTCTCTTCTCTAGCGTCCCAAATTCGGAGTGTTCTTCGAATGAGCTACTGATTCCGCTGCTAGACGAAGCTGCATGAGAGGAGTCTTCGGCCCTGGACAAAGGGCTTGTGGAAAATAGAGATTCTTCGTATTCAATATGTGATCCGGCCATGTCTGATGGAATAAGCGTGCCTGGGTCGGCCATTAAATCGACAATGTATTCCCTGGAATTAATATAATCCATTGTTCTGTCAAACAGATAGAGTTGTACATTTGGAAATTAATTTATCATATAATTGGAAATCCAATATGTGATCCGGCCATGTCTGACGGAATAAGCGTGCCTGGGTTGGCCATTAAATCGACAATGTATTCCCTGGAATTAATATAATCCACTGTTCTGTCAAACAGATAGAGTTGTACATTTGGAAATTAATTTATCATATAATTGGAAATCTTTCCAATCACTTACTTATTTCTGGAAATACTATATGATTGCATGCAAGGAATATGCAACTGGCAAGGGAAAAGCTATGATAGCAACTCATAATTTATGATGAATGACAAATCATGTTCAGCAAGTAAATTAAACCCTGAACCATGAAGTTAACTTGACGGCATTAGAAAAAAATAAAAGAGAAATAGAAATAACCTCCCATCATCAATCTTCACAAAGTTCATTGCGACCGCATCAGAACCAGTATACTGCTGCCCCTTCACTAACCGGCAAGGGAGGCCAATACTATCAGCCAAAACCTACACAACCATTTATACAGACAGGAAGTTGGAAGGCTTAACTCACAACTTACACCTCATCAAGAAAAGGAAAAACGAAAGAAGAGCAAATTAAGGAATATACTTTAATAGAGAAAATAAAACACAGATCAATGGCAAGTGCACCCCTCTCATAAGAGAGAGGTTGTGATTTCAAAACCAAGGAGGTGAGTTCCACCGCATAATTAAGAATGGAGTATTCCATAGGAGCTGGCAGAGTTAGAGCGAAAGCAAGTCCTCATAGTGGCTCAAGAGCGGTGGACATACAGGCTCAAACCCTTGTCAGGGCAGTTCAAATCCCTATAAGGGACAGTTAACAGGGGAGGGTTACCCCCTTATGTAGCCAGCCATTGTTTTTTTTTAAAAAAAATAAAATAAGACAATAGATTATAGTTTGAGGCCACAAAAGATGTGGAAGGAAGCCCATCAATCAAGAAAGCAACATGTGTTACGCATTAGCTTTATTCATCTCTTAAACCACAAATACCTTAAAGTGCAAAGTACCTTGAACAGCAGTGCACGATGACGGGCCAATCCAACTTTCAAAGAACCAAGAGGCAAAACCACGCTCTTGAGAGTTGCCTTCAGGTTATAACTAAGACTTCTCCATGCCATTGACATGTTGTAAGGATCCGCAACCGGGCCTCCCATGTGATTAGAAACTAAAGCAGCAAGCTTTTGTACCAAATCACTACTTACAACATTTAGGGATTCTGACCTTGACTTCACAGCCATCTCCAGGGCCTTCTGTTCAAGTCTTGATAGTTTAGCATCAGCGGCTTTATTTACAAGCACGGCTTCCCAGGTGATGTTATCTGACACTGGCGTCCCCTGGAGATCAACAAGGGATGGCATTTTTGAGGAAGTGGACTCCATCAAGATGCCGTATAGGTCATAAAAACCATCAAGGATCTTGTCATCGTAGCTAAGAGCATTGTAACTCTGTGAAGGATGATAAATAAACGATATGAGCTAGGTTAGATAGGAATAAACATATCGTAAAATAACAATGAATATTTGTGTAACCCACCACAGTAGATGAAACTTGAAATTGTTTGGTAATATCGACAATGTAATATACTCCTCAATTGCTAAAGCTAAGAGAAACTACACAAATTCTAAGAACAAGTTAATGATTAAAAGAATTAGAAGAAATCCCAAGATTAAGCAATCGCATAATTCAAGAATCGTGGATTGGGGCTTGGAAGAGAGCTATATGCGCAAAAACTACCTCTATGTACCTCGAAGTTGTGTAGATTATGAACGTAACTTATGCTGCTCCATGCATCATAAGAAACATCCAAGGAAAACAAAGAAATGAACTTATTTATTAGACATACAGTAACAACAATCAAATTATTCATACTCCACAGCAGCTAAATTTGGATTGATACCAAAATTGACTGGTATGTTGTCACATTGATCCCATTGACAATAAGTCATAGTGTCATACAATGAGTAACCAAT
Source organism: Lonicera japonica (assembly GCA_021464415.1). Taxonomy (NCBI): domain Eukaryota; kingdom Viridiplantae; phylum Streptophyta; class Magnoliopsida; order Dipsacales; family Caprifoliaceae; genus Lonicera; species Lonicera japonica. The sequence continues at coordinate 51,867,135 of CM038471.1, forward strand.
TTAGCATGTTTCAAGCATTGAAGCAAATAGTAACAATCTAATGGAATGGAATGGAATGGAATTATATTAGACCAGAAATTGGAAAAACAAACTTACCCAATACCTATACGCAACAATTTCTGCTGGGGTATTTTCTTTAGGACAAGAGCCCAAACTAATCTGCTTAACAGCTTCAATCTGGACAGCTTCTGGATCCTCCCTTGCACTCAACTCCAAAGCCAATTTTATTTGATACTCCTCCTCTACATTGGGATCCCTTGAATTACCAGACCCCAAATCTCCGGTCACGGTATCCAAACCGCCACTGCTCACAGGATCAGACGGCTCCATTCTCTTTCCTCTTGTCACATTGGAAGATGATGGAAGGCTATGACTACGTCGATTATTAACTGAGTTCAACCACCCTGAAAGAGCTGAAAGGGTCTTATTATCCTCGGAGCTATGTTGGGATTGAGCGTGTGAAAGTTTCTTTGGTGATGAAACTTCACTCAATCTACTGCCCTTTGATGACGTGGACCCTTCTAATTCTTCAGATTGATTGGAGACAATATGAAGTTTCTTTAGAATGTTCTTCATATTGTTTCACTAAGCTACGTAAGTTATAGAAGAAAATAACTGGGCATAAAGCTTTGCATTTTCTTGGGCCAAACATGAATTCTCGGTAACAATTTAACAAATACAAAACCAGAAGGACCCTTTATGTCAACTGCAAGAAACTCAAATCAAACCCAGCCCTCGAAATCAAATAACCGCAACAACCATTTCAGTCAACACCCACTAAAATTTGCTACAAAATAACAGTACCCAGATGTCCTAATCGGAAGATAAACACCCTCTTTCTCACAGCAGAGCAAAAACCCACTCACTCTTGAATATAATACAGAGCTTCAACAATTCAAATAAAGAACATGTATTTTATACAATACAAAAGCTAAACAACAGCAAAAAGAGAATATATATATATATATATATAAATTTGTTCTTTTCTAAATTACCTTGTTTCTATAAGCAAATTGATAACAATTGTTTAAAAAATTACGTAAGTAGGGAAGAATGAAGATCAATTAAAAAGCTAGAAAAGGGTCATCATCAGTAGAAGGGGGGAGAGTTTAGAAAAGAAGAAGGGAAAGACAGCAAATACCAACAAGTGGGGGTAGAACCTCATCAAAGAAAGGTTAAATTGGTGGAAAGCAAAACCAACTTGCTCTCTCTCTAGACCACCTTTTATTTTCTCCCTCTCTCTATCTCTGCAACTCTAAAGAGAGTTGAGTGGCTTGAATTGGAGAATTTGTGGTCAAGTGTGGGCTTAAGTGGAATTTGATTGGACAAGTTGCAAAAGTGTTATTTACCACCTCACCTTTGGCTATTACAAGTCCAACCTATTTTGTCGTATATACTTTTTACTCGATAAAGACAAAACTAATATTTGGAAGTAGTAGTAGCAGTAGAGGGAGAAAACTGATGTAGAAACTTTATCATTTTTCATTTAGCATAAAAGGTTAGCCGTGGAGGCCTTCATTACCAAATTTGACTGTATTAATTATTAAATGCCTGGGCATCCTAATGTGGTTGAATTTTGATGCTGATACGCAAATTGTTTTTTCCTAATTAAGAAAATGTTAAGCTATAAAAAAATTAAAAAAATTACAACAGGTCTTTTAACACTAGGAGTGCACGGTTTTGAATAATTAAACCGGTAATCATCGGCTAAAACCGATCAATATTGATCGATTCGTGCCGTCAATTTTTATCTATTTGAGCTTGGGGTTTAAATTATTATTTTGAGTCATGGGTTTATATATTATTTTAAATTTTTTATAAGTTTTTTTTTATCTCTTAGGCATTCTTTTTATGTTAAATGTTTAGGCATTTTCTATTTTAATTATTATTCTTGAACTTTATTTTTATTTTTTTAACTTATATTATTTTAAATAAAATAGCACGTTAGTTATATACACCGAACTAATAAAAATATAACAAGTGTATTAGTCGGTTTTGTTGACTTCATACACCAAAAAACTGACAATCGAACCGACTTACTTTGGTTGTTCGATTTCTTCAGTTTTCTGCATACTCCTAATTAACACTAATTATTAGCTCTAATTATGCTTCTCATAATGTCTGTTGTTTCAAAATCTATTTAAACAAACCAATGAACAATGAGGTTACAAGGGATATCTTTATTAGCAATATTTTTTAAAATTTATGTATACTAAAAGTTTCATCTTCTTCCACTCGCGTAAGAATATACTAAATTTATCGCTTGTATGAAAAAAAAGAAGTTATTATATCTAACTTCACTATCAAGATGATGATTGATGGGGTGCATCAAGAAATATAAATTAGATTTGTATTTTACACAAATTTTAGGTGTCAAAGTTTCTTAAAAGACTTTTAGAGTTTTTTTTTTTACAAAACGTGTAAATTTTACACAAATCAAAATTATACTCTACGGTTAGAGATGCTCTAATGCAACGGAACCTTTTTAAATAATACTGTTTATCCACTTTTTTTTTTTACTTTTTAAATCAATAACTTCACGTACAAAGTTTAAATTGTAATAAAAACTTTAACAATATCCATGTGAAGGATGGGATAGGCGAGGTTTTGAAAAATTTATGGTTTAAAATGCAATGGAAGAGACAAAACTTAAACCATATTAATTAGCCAACATAAATATATATATATATATATATAAAATAATCTATAAAAAATTGGACACCAGGCCACCTGTGTGCCTAATAAATCTCTAGAATTAGTGACAATGACTTGGCATTCAATTTAACTAAAGTATATACAATATGAATAATAATAATTTAAAGTATATGTGTTGATCGATAATGCTTTAAATCCAACAAGAATAATTAAAGCCCATAGGCTGTTTAGGTTAAGGTTGATGTCTTCTTTTTATCCAATAAAGGTTTAGAAGAAAAAGTAGTTCATAAATTAAAGGATAAAACCACCCCCCACGGATAGAGATAATTCCCCCCCCCCCCCCCCCCCCCCCCCCCCCCCCCAGCTAGCTTTCTTGTCCTATTCTCCTCAACTAGAATGAATGAGATGTTATAGACATTTCTTGGCCGTCGATCAAATTTTAATTTCATTTCACTTATTAATTTAATTACTTTGTTTTGTTCGACTCTTTTGTTTTATTTTATTTCATTTCATTATGCTTCTCTTACTCAACTCATATTAGACTCTATAAACGTGTGCGCTAAAAGAATAATTAAATATTTAAATATAATTTTATCGAGTACGAAATAAATATTTTGTGTGATAGAAAAGTATCACCACATTAGAAGATGATTTGGTTTAATAAAACGACATCTAGAAAAGAGTAATACCGATTAAATGAACTTTTTAAGCACTAACTATTTTTAATTTTTTTACGTACGAACGATAATAAATATACCTGATATTCAAATCCAAGAGGATGGGACAGGGGAGTGAAACCACTAGAATTCGAACATGAAATCTATTGGTTACAGCTAAGATTCTTCGTTTTTTATTCATATATATTTTTTAATATGTGCACTTTAGTGTGTTTCAAAAGAAAAAAAAAACATTCACTTAGTTATTTATATGAGATGTGTATTAATATATATATATTTTTTAAATCATCGTCATCAATTATATTTTATTTTTAATTAAAGGAAAAGTAACACTATTTCACCATATTTGTGCAAACCACTTTTTTTAAAACCGTTTGTGCAACAGTTTTGTCTGATTAATTCATTGAATAATTAATTAAGAAATAAGAATGTCTCATTCAAGTAAACCCCGATCCAAACCCTGGGCCGAAGGGCAGGACTTAGCTGGTTTGGGCTTGGATTAGTCTTGTCTTAACACATGTGTGGTCCCACTCCATTTATTCATTTATTTTATTCAGGTGCTATTATTACTAAATTAATTATATTTATTAATAGTTTGACTAGTTTTGCCACATAGAATGGAACAGACATTTTCCTGCTCGCCTAAAATTTTAATTGCAACATCTTTAAACATAACATTGCTTAATAGAAGTGCACTTCTCTCGTACGCAAAGATTTACGCATTTAAAGTTTTATTATTATGTAATTAAGAATAAAATATTTTTTTAAGAGTTAGCTTGCGATAATTTTAAGTTTGTTCTGAGACGCATGAGAAAATTAATCTACGTAATCCGCTATTATTAAATTTTTAATAAGAGCTTACTTAGCTTTTCACTAGAGTCAATTTTTTTTTTTTAAAAAAAGATGCCAACCAATATTTAGGCATTGAGCTTTTCATTATTTACTTAAACTATTTACTTCACAAAAAAAAGACTAAAAACAATTGCACACACTTTTTACGAAAAGCAAATGTGCTAATTCATTTATAGTCTTAATGTCTTATTGTATCGTGGATCTTGTGAGTTGCATTCATTTATAATTTTATGATAATATATTAATAAATCGTACATATAATGATAAAGATTTAAAATGAATAGAATTTAATGAAGATACGGTAATGTATTGTGAAGTGTGTGCAAGTTTAATTTGTCTTGGCAAGGACTTAAAAATATTATTCCATATAAAGAGAAAATAAAATTGAGCCAAGACAACTTTGAACTTATTTTGTAGAAATTTAAAGACAGAATAATTTTTCACCAAAAAAAGACAGAATATTTTCATGCTCTTTATATGTGCCAAAAAAATTAAAAGATAGGGGTTTCTTTTGCTTGATCCACGTATGGGGGAAGGTTCAAGTGTTCAACGAAGATTCTCTCTCTCTCTCTCTCTCTCTCTCTCTCTATATATATATATATATATATATATATATAATATGTACTTGTGGTGAAACAATTTGTCTGTTAATGCAGAGTATCATTGTCCCTCATTTCACTTATTATTTCTTATGTTTTGGGGCCACATCTAATATAAAATTCAAATGAATGGGACACTAACCTCTTGTTTTACTCTTATCCTTAAAACATCAAGTTGGATCTATTTTCTGTTCACTTTCGGGAGATGGGATTTGGAGTTATATTTTGAGATTGCAATAGTATTATATGTGCATATGATTATTAGTAAATTTTGTGTAAATTCGATCTATTTATAATAAACTTAAGTTACTACTAATATATCATGATAATTCGTTAATTTAGCTTCTAATTGTATTAGAAACGTACGTTCCAATAAAAATACTATTTATATATTGGAAAATCATCATCAAATTGAACACTTTCCCTGTTTGTCCTAAAGCATACGTTTTGGGAAGGACAATTAATATCCCATGACAGGAATACGACCAAAAGAATATAAGAATGCCTTAATCTTTTGGTAGTGCTAGTAATGGTTTTTTAGTTTTTAGTACACTCCTAAGGACAGCATAGCTAGGTTATGTTTCTTTTTATAGCGGAACATGATCTTCGAACTCCCTCAACAATAAATTGATGGGGGTAATTAATTAATGTGGTAGGGGGTAGTGATGCAAATATGGTAAATTCATATTGAAAAGTCTTTGAAGAAGTGATTGAGGTCGACAGAGTGGTAAAGAGGTTATGACAGAATTAAAGCGAAAGCAAGTGTTCATAGGAGAGATCAAGACTGGCGATGTTGCAGGTTCATACTCGTTAGGGGCAATTTCAAATCCTTTTTAGTAATAGTTTGATTGGGAGGATTACCCTAATTTGTATCCCCATTATAATTTCTTAATAAAATTTTCGCTATATTCCTTAACTAGAATTTTAATATATATATATATATATAAATGGGTAAAAAGCCCTCTAAGGGATTTTATTTTTTTAGAAAAATTCAGGAAATAATATTTTCCTAAAATAAATGCCGGCGTGCTAAATCCAATGTAGAATCTCTATTTATCAATTGTGTTTTAAAATGAGGTCATTCGTCAAAATTGTGTTTTGCACAAACTTTACTTTGCAATTCAAAAATTTTAATGCAAATTTTATTTTGCATGATGTGCTTTTATTTTTTTAATAAGTTTATTTTTATGTTTCATTTGTGTAACTCTAAAGCAATGTTAAATAAACCTCTACACTTAGTAGTGTATTAAAAAAAAGATTGCAAACTTAATTTTGTATTCTTAAAAAATTATTAGTTGTATTTTGATAAATAAATGTGTTTAAATTTGTAATTTGTTTAAAATAATTTTAAAGAACTGTTAATTAAACACTTAGACATAATCATTTATTAAAAACATATGGTGCAAACTTAATTTTGCAAGATACCATAAAAATTACAATCCAAAAGTGGGCTCTGTTTTTTCGCATGATTTTAAGATATGATTTGGTCAATCACCTAATATACGTAATTCATGATTCTTCTTTTGGAATGAGTTTCAATATTTTAAAGTTTTGTCAAATTTTGAAATATTATAAATTATGTGATTACACAATCCATTCAAAAAGTTGGGATTTTGGAATATCGCGTTCAATTATGGGGTTTGAATTTTATCCATCTCATTTTAGTCTTATGTCTCATTCATTATTGATTACTTCTAAGACTTTCTTAATCAAACTAAAACACGTAAATGGATAATTATCTCACTCAATCTCAACTTACATTGGCATATTTTGATAATTTGTAAAATACTTATGATTTTTTTTAAGAATACCTAAATTGAAAATCATGAGATTTTAAAATCACATATTTTCAAAATCTTATGATTTATCAAATCACATGTTTTCAAAATTTTCTGAAAAGAACACAACCTACGAAATTAACATTGCACTCCTTTTAGAATTTGATAAAAGATAAAACCTTAATTTTAAAAATAATATTTGTTGATTCTTTTGCAAAATTTTTCTTTTAGACAAACTCCATTTTTCAATATCCCATATGTACAAACTTTAAAAAAGAATGTCAACCACTTTAATCTCTTAATAGTTTTATATAAGAAAATTGAGCGCACATTTTTTTTTCAAGGAATGCCAACCCATTTTTTTTTACTATAAATATATATATATATAAAAGCCCTCCTCATCTTAAGTGAGACTTGAACCTAAAAATTCTTGGATCCAAGTAAACACTTTTAGCTAACCAACTCAGTCAAATGCCAACCACCTAACCTCTTAATAGTTTTATTTAATAGAGTTTTATTATGTAAGACGCTTGATGAATACCTTCACCGTCCCTACCGGCTACCACTCGGCCTTGCCTTGTTTTTTAAGATTGTGGGTTGCAGATCAATATAGAGGCATTCCATATTCATAAGCATGTATACTGAGAACAAATAAGGTTAAAACATGTAATGAATCGCGTATCCCATATCAATACACAAGTATATTAAGAGTACTCAAATTGGGACCAAAGTGCATATCAATCCTATGAAGAGAGAAATCAATCAGCGGAGCTTCATACTCAAAAAGTATAAGTACTTGTGTTATTTTCTATTGTAATGGAGATATGTTGTGTCTTGCAACTTGTAAGAGAGTTTTTTCTTGTGAGAGGTTAGTTAGGATTTAGCAAGTTAGAGTTTGAGAAGGAATCAATATTCGAAAGTTTGCTCCATTGATTTAAAAATAGGTTTATTGAGAGAGGATTATTATAATTCTTAGTTAATCAATAAAGTTTCTCCCTTTTACGTGGAAGACCCAAAGGGTACCAGTAGGAATGGCAACGGGGCGGTTTCAGGGCGTTTTCGCGAAAACCCGAAACCGAACCGCACCGAAGCCACGACTTTTTTTTTTTTTAAAACCGAAACCGATCCAAATTAATTTATGGTTAACCGATCCGAACCGACCCGCTCCGAATATGCGAATTACTGGTCGGGTTGGTTGAGTCGGCCCGACACGACCCACCCCGAATAACTCTTATTTTAAGTTAAAAACAAATTTTAAACATTAAATCTAGACACATAATAAAACTTCAAACAAATTAAGTATCATTCTTCAAAAATAATATATATATTTATATAAAATAATATTTTTATATATATTTTTTATATAAAATAATATTTTTATATATTATTTATATATATATCCTGGGCGGTTCGGAGCGGTTTTTAGAAGAAAAAAATTGAAACCAAAACCGAACCCGTGGCGTTTTTTTTTTTTTTATTAAACTTGAAACCGAACCGGTTTAAAAAAAACTTCCCCAAAACCGCTCCAAACGGATCGGATCGGTAACCCGGCGGGTTATTTTTTTTTGCCATCCCTAGGTACCACATTACGTCTCTAGTGTATTTTTCTCGTTACTTATGCATTCAATTATGGTTGTTCTTTATTGATTGTCCATATAGCTTGTTAGTGATATTGGTTTGTTGATTTTGTCAAATATTTTATGGCTTGCCGGATTATGACCGCTAAGCGTTCATAGAAATTACTGAAAATAATTTCTCAAATTTAATTATAGATTTAGGCTAGATTAATTGTCCTCTATTCACAACAGGATTACCTTTAATTAGAGCAGAAGAGTCTTGATCTGAGAGTTAATATTGTTTTCTTATTCTTAATTTGCTTAATTCTGTTCAATCTTCCGTTATTTACTTACTTTTGAATTTGTAATTTCAAATTTTTGAAAAATTTGGAACCAACATATTCTGCTGTGCCAACAAAGCAGCCCCACCCCCATCCACCCACGCACGGAAAAAATAGTAAATACCAGTGAAGAATATGACATCAAGCAGAAAAAGGTATCGTTGGGTTAGGTTTATTATATTGTTTATTATATTGTTCTGACAATTGAAGGAATTGTCACCGCACAGATCGTTGGGTTAGGTTTAAATTTCACAATTGATCTTCTAAACTAAATTTACAATAATTAGGTAAAACTCGTAAAAAAGGGACCAAAATAATTGACAAGAGGCAACAGCATTTAATCTGAAGAAGTCAATATCACTTGAGGCATATCCCTTCGCGATAAGGGTTTTGGTTTTGTAGAAGTCAACATCATTATATCATTTTGAGACATTTCCCATCATATACATTAATTTACATTGTGCCAATATTAGTAAAAATATTCTCCAGATAAAAAATGTAATTTAAGACCAGACCTATCAAATTACCACGTAGCTTAAAAATTGTATTACAAATTACAAGTTGAATACTTTTGAACCACACATTTGTAATGTATTGAAAACCAAAACTATATTAGTTTCGTGCAAGATCAATCTGAAATATATAGGCCTTATTCAAAAATTAAAATGAAGGGCTCTTTTTGTATATTCTACACATTTCTTGGCCTTTATTTTAATCTAGTGTTTAAAATATCATATCCCTTTTATAAATAACAAAACTTTTATTGAAAAAGGGTTACGTGCAATTGTTCAAACTACACACTCTCAAGCTATAGCGGCCAAATACGCTAGCTACATCTATGGTAATATGATATGATATATATGAAGAGAGGGTGGGCAGATTTTAAACCTAGTCCATGAAGTTAGGGTGCTGTTTCATTTGCCACTTAGACAATTGAAGTTTAACCAAAATCCTTAATTACTTGCAACAAATTGGCAAAAGGAAAATATAAAGAAGTCCAAAAACAAGTCCTGTTATTTGGGTTTTGCTTTACAAAAAGAAAATAGTAACTTGCCCAGTGTCGTTTTCTCCAACTTGTTGGTTTCAAAATTCTGCACGAAATTTTCAGCCTTTATTAGCTGTAATACGGATATATATATATATATATATATATATATATATATATATATCCCAAACCAAACTTTTTTCAGCCCTTTTTTTGACTCTTCAAGATGTCAAATACTAGCTAGCCAACTACAGGTGTGTTCTGTTTACTGGTGGCCAGTTATAAGCTGAACAAGAACCGTACCACATGTATTTTTTGGTCAGATTCACATTGAACCAAATCCCATACCTTAATCCTTCCAAAAATACCTCTCTTCATCCATTTTTTTTTCAGGTATAATGGTCTACATAAATATGGGTAACGTTTCCCAATCAAATTGTTCCTAACGAGATTTAGGGATTTGAAATTTCCCGACCCTAACGTGGTTTGAGTTTGGATCATCGTTGTCATACTTACTCTTGTGAAGAGTGAACAATCATACTATCTGAACTAGAGCTAATTGGAATAGCAAAAGAACTTGACTCAAGCATCTTTCAATAGGGCATTTACATCCATAGCACTAACGGTTGTTTCATTGTTCAAGTACACCTTAACTATACTTATCGAGTCGATTTTTTTTTCTTTTTTTGATATAAGCATTACACAAATATACATGGTGGTCGATTACGGGAGAGAGTGAAGTGAAATGAAGTTCCTGTGGGTTGTGGCACGAACTTAGGTGTGATATGAAGAACTCACCCTTATTTCGACTATACTAACATTCTATATATATATATGTACGACTTGCTTGATTGTCAATTGAAACAGCCGCGTATATATATACACATATGGTTTGAAATATAACATCACACTAGATTTCATGGCCCATTTCAATTCGTTGACAAAAGACAAAAATAACAGTTGGGGAAAACTATATCAGTTGGCCCATTTTCAATTTAAAGAAACACTAATAATAATTTATTAGAAAAATTGTAAAAATCAACAAAGAGTAACTAGTAAGAATTTGCTATAGAACATTGTAAAAATTAACAAATTGTTCTTCCATCACCCTCAAAGTTCGCAGGATTACAGGAGATTGTGAGTTTATTTCCCTTTTCCTTCTCTTAATTACCTATATGTTTTATTTGTAAAGTAAGACGGAACTTTTGGACTTATAACCCTTATTTATTTATTTATTTAAAAAATATATATATAAAGGAATATTTGTTTCAAGCTTCTTAAATGACTAATATACAATTACTCAATTTATTTACACAAAAATGAGTCGGGGGAGATCTGGGTGTGTAACCCACACACTTATCCTTTTCCCCACTTATTTTTTTTTTCTAAAAAACGATTTTTTTTTTCTTTTATGTATACATCATTAAACAAAAACGAGTTAGAGGAGATTTGGACATATAATAAATCTCCCCTAACTCATTTGCATTTATAACCTTTACATATACTGTCTGCTTTGGGCAGAAAACAAGATATATAATTGTTTTTTATTTTTGATTGAAAATAAAGTATACATTAAAATTTGCTTTTGAGACAACCTACGGACGATTTTTTTTCCTTAAAAATATGTCTTATTAAAAAAAATAGTAACTATAAATATATAACAAATTAACAACGGTAAAGTTGACGCCAGTAGCAATTGTGGAGTTGGGATGATGCTGGTGTATTTGGATTGAGGGAATGCAAAAGAAATGAAAGAAAAAAAAAGAAGGGTGATATTTTATTTATTTGAATAAATTTATGAGGGAAATGGTATGGTATTACGTTTCTTTTTTATATTCAAATAAGAGATAACATGCACTAAATCATATGTTAACTATAATAGAATAATAAAAAAAAAAAACACGTTATATAAAAAATTGTGTCAAATTTAATACTCCCATTTCTCTCTTAACAAAATATCCTCGCTTATTATTTGTGTGTTATCTTTAAATGCACCTGCTAATTTATTCTTTTCCCCCACTTAGTATTTTATTTGTTTCTCCTAAAAATATATAAATTTACCTTAATTTTATTTTAATACTCACCCCACTGTTTTTTTTTATTCTCTTTTCTTCTTAGCCCGCCCTAAACAGTTGGCAAAATTAATACAACATTTTTGCATTATCCTGGGTAGCAAAAGCTAAAGAAACTACATGCAATTAAAACCAATATTTGTTTCTCATTTTATATTTTAATGACAAAAAAAACTACATGGTTCTTTATATATACATATATATATATATATATATATTACAACTCCAATTAAGAGAAGTAATATGTGAGATATAACTTAAGGTTATTTTTATAATAATTACTACTATAATTTTTAGATCTATGGATTTAAAATATTTTTCTAATTGTTATTCAATTGATTACATCTTTTTGTTAATTGAATAATGATTACCCAATTGATCATTGCATTAGTTTTATATTAATTTAATTAAGTAGTAAGGATTGAAATTTAATAGATAGATGCTTTGAATATAATTTTACTTAATGATATATATGATACAAAAATATAAGTTTGATGATTAGAATATGATATGCTAGTGATTAAACGTCATTTTTTGCCTAAAATAAATTTAAGAGATATTTTTATAAACTACTTTCATAACAAGAAGTGAATTATTATAGCTTATATTTGATCTTTATTTATACAATATATATCAAATATAAGTTGTATTATTTTTGTTACGTTGCTCAAATTTAACCGTGTTATTTTCTAATGACTAGTAAGTAAAATAAGAAACATCGCATAATTTTCCGATGATTAGTAAAGCAAAAAGTAAAATAATTTTTATTAAATATAAACAAGTGATATATTTGAAAGTTTAGGAGGAAATTTCAGTTGTTAATGAACCATAAGTTGATAAAAAAAACTTTGTCATATTTTATTATTTGTTATGTAAAAAAGAAGTGGTATTTCATATTTTTATTTTATTGTCTTTATAATTTATTTAGTAAACCGAGTGATACAATCATTTTCGGGAGTTTATTTTACAAATTTAATATGAAATGAAGAATAATACATTTTTTTTAACAACTTAAACTTGAAGAGATTCAAACACATGAGCTCTCCTAAATAAATCGATTCGTGACAAGAATTTATTGAACCACTGACACATCATATCATATAACTAATATATAAAACGAAAGCACTTTACCAAATTTTGCCATTTGTCGCATTATCCTTTTGCCACGTGGTATCCAATACCTATTCATTTGCACGTCACAGTTTAATTTTTGAAGTAATTTCATAACCGTCCCTTATTCTTACTTTTTTTTTTCGATGGTTTTTATCAGAATGTATTGCAAATTTGGAACTGCTTCTTTTATCTTCTTTTCCTCCATTACTACAGATTTGCAAAATTCCCTTCCTTATACTCAAGCCATGATGATAAGTTTATCTTCCTTTTTTCCACTCTCTTTCTCTTTTAAACTATATACTCTTTCATATGTTTATATTGTCTTCTCACTCATTTCTCCAGGATTTCGGGGCGTTACTTTCTTTCTATCTTATAATTAATCTTACTCTATCAACAGTTTTATACAAAAGAGTTGTGTTCAATAATTAATTTTAAATTTTTGACGGATTTATGCCTCCTAATCTCGGTCCTCTTCAGGTCAAATTGGGTGAATTCATATATTCCTCTCCTGCCACTTATTAGTTACTTATTCCCTTAAATATGTTAGTTTTCTCAAACTCGGTTCCTTTTTCTCAAAAATTCTAATTATAAATCTGTTAAATTGCCCTTAAATGATTTTAATGGGTGTAATTTATTTTTCTGTTCTCTATTTTGTAATTTAATTTTGCAATTCACACAGTGCAACCAAATCAAGTGCACATGCTTTAGAGATGAAGGTACAATTCTCTATTTTTCTGGGAACCTACTCATAATTGTTTTGCGTGATTTTAGTTTATGTTAAATGTATATTTTGCAGTACTTTTGGTTACCAAGGTTCTATTTGTAATGGATTTTTTTTGGTTTGTATGGGTTGTGTATTATGTGTTTGATGGAACGCCTCTCAAAAAAATTAGTGCACTACTATTTGTAATATTATCCCTCTTTATAATTTTGCAGCAAAATGTTGTTCTCTTTCTTTGTATAATAATTTTATCATCATTCTCTTAACTATTTTTGTTTTGCATATGTGCGTAGAAGAGAAATCACTTCTGGTAAAAATTGAAGGCCTATGCAATCCTGCAAGAAGTCTAATAGAAACGCATTTAAAAGTTAAAGATTTATATTTTTCATAAACTCGTAAGGTTCTTCGTATTTTTGTGTACGCGTGCAGAGGAAAAATTACTTCTGGTAAGAAGACCCCTGCAAGAAGTAAAAAAGCATGTAATAGGGCTTGTTTGAAATGTTTCGTTTTCTAGATAAGTTTTTAAAAATTTGATGTTTGGTTGAATTTAAAAGTTAGTGAATTTGGTTTTTTTTGACTTTTTTCAACCAATGAAAAAAACGCATAAAAAATTTTTCATAAACTCGTAAGGTTCTTCGTATTTTTGTGTACATGAAGGTGATGTGCGTGCATTGTGAGGACCCTCTAATCTAATTACTTCTAGATGCCACGTAATTGTTAAAAAATATTCTTCAAGATCTATCAAACAAAATCCATATACTTTATATTTTTTTATTAAAAAATTTGCGAATTATGTCAATAGCAATTTTATAGACAACACCATTGAGAGCTTGACCATCAACAAATTTTTAGTGCCACATAGAACCATATGCTTAATGTCCAATTTTTAGTACATCCAATCCATGTAGCATTGGAGATGTTTAGATTTTAGATTTTCTTAAATTCCTAATGCAGGAAGCTTCCCTAATGAATTATAATCGGTGAGTTTTTTTTTTCTTTTTCTTTGAAAGTTATAAGTGAGTTTGTATGTATGTATGTTTCAACTTTTCCCCTTTTTTTTTAATTCATTTGTCGATAGATTTTCAATACTAATTCAAATATTTGTCTTTTGGGGACTATATTTAGCCTCAGGCCTCTCTGTATGAAATACGATTTTGTATTTAATTATTGATTATGTTGAATTTGTTATATTTAGAAGATTACTTAAATAAAATATATACTTCAAAATCATGAGACAATATGATTCAAGTTGACAAAATTAATATCTTTAGTGTTACAATATCAAAAAAGCTACGTTATTGACCATTAATAATGTTAAATTTAGTCTACTCTCAACATAAACTTTTTATCTTGGGACATAAACAATAGGTTTGGTTTGTATATTTTTAAAAATAAAAGATGTCTATAAAGTGTGGTTATAAAATATTGTCTCTAATACTCATGGACTTTCTCATGTTAATTGAACAGTATTATTTGTCTTCCATTTATATTATGTGCTTTTAAAATTCAGAATTAATTTAGCATTGAAACCCCTATTAACTTAACCATTGAAGTTTTAACTTTTTTTATTCAAAAATCTGTGAATTGATAGTGCCTATATTATAAATAATATACATGCGTCTCTTAAATGATGTTTGGTTGATATTTTGAGTTGAGTTTTTAAGGGTCCGTTTAATTGTCCTTCAAATTGCGAATTAGACAATTTACAATTAAGTAATTTAAAAAAATTTCATTTATTAGTGTTTGGTTGTGTTAATTGAACAATTGTAAATATGATAATTCAAGTTGATTCACAAAAATTCAAATTAAGTAATTTTAAGTCAAACTTGAAATTGCCTAATTCTAGAATAAGATAATTCATTCCAACTCTATTTTTCGAAAAGATCTAGTTTCTACCCATGATATTGATGCATATAGACACAATTTTAAATAACATAGAACAATAGAGAACATGTTTTAATTCTAACAATCGGAATTTATCGTTTAAGTTTTTCAAACACTACTTGAATTATTCATAAATGAGCAAATTCATAATTCTTCAATCGAAAATTAACTAATTCTAAAATTAGGTAATTTACACAACCAAACGAACCCTAAGTTGAGTTTTTAAAATATGGTGTTTGGTAGAATTTGAAAGTACGTTGAAAAATGAATTTGAGTTTTTTTCAACCAACTAAAAAATTTCATAAAAAAATTTCAAAAAATAATTACAATGAATCTTATTTTATAGATCTCGACGAGTATGTTTCATATATATATTTTTTATCTAATTTTAATTTTTTGATTTAAAGTTATGATGTTTTAAAAAAAAAATTAGAGAGAAAAAATAAAGTGAAATAAATTTTAAAAAGTGTAAAAATAAAATTAATTTTAAATTGAGTTTTTAAATTATTTTTTTTTTTTTAAAAAACTCACCAAATAAGTCCTTAATTTTTTTTTAATTTATTAAATAATGTATTATTACGAATTTGCTCACCCTTGCATTGCACGGGGCTATAAACCTAGTTGAAAACAGATAATACACGACAAGACACGACGCGGGAGTACGGGACCATCTCCCAGAGTAACGCGGGCAGCTACTCCCAACTCCTTTCTCACCGGTCTCCTCTCCTCTCCTCCCCCTTTACTTTCTCTCTCCTCCTCCATTGACGACATCTATTATTGTCCAGAGAGAAAAATAAGGAGGAATCGCCATTGACGGACAAAATAGGAAAGAGAGCGGGCAATGCTAGGAATCGATTGGCTGTGAATCGAACGGTTAATCTCTGAAAAATAGGCGTGGTATATGGGGAGTGGTACTTTCGTGGATGGGGTTCGTCGTTGGTTTCAACGCCGCTCTTCTCCATCTCCATCTCAACCTCAACCTCAACCTCAACCACTCCTTCTGAATAATAAAACTAGTACTAGTAATGTGTTAACAATCACCGATTTTCAAGCCAAATCATCCACAGCACAGGATCTCACTATCATCGAAGACTTTGATATCTCTGGCCTCAATCTTATTAGAGTTCCTAAACGCATCAACTTCCCTTCATCCTCCATGGATCCTAACAAAAAGGTCTCCTCTTTTCTTCTAATCATTTATCCACGTCTAGATCTGTTACACTGTTTTCCAATTTTTACGTGGACAACTTACCTAGGTTGTCACAATTGTGTGAGTAATAGTATGATATGAGATATTACCAATATTTTTGCCTAATCTTATCTACATAAGCCTATGTTTTGATTTAGTTTAATTTAATGATCATCATCTCTTGTTTGTAAAAATAAGCCTTTTTAAATGCATCTACAAAGTGTTTACTGAGATACCTTTGAAATCGGTTCCTAGGTGACCTTGAAGTTAATTGATCCATTTTTTTTTTGGAATACATAATTCTGTATATTTTGTAGATATGTGGCTTGTTTGACTTGCGTGCACCTTTTTACTTCTATGTATGTGGAAATGTGAGTACAGATTCAGTTAGGATTGGATCGTTATGGCAAATATTTGAAATGATATTTATGATCTAGGAGAATTAGTTATGGGTGGCTATCTTGCCCCTTAGAGACACAGTGATCTTGGCAGAGTACTGGAAGTGTTTGGTTATATTTTGACAAGTTTTGTTAAACAAAGTATCCATATTACTGTAACCTTGTCTACGTGAGTATAGCCTGAAATGCGACAATTTTTAGTCATTGGATCAGAATCAGATACCCTATAAAGCATAGTTTGCTACTAAATTGAAATAATTAACAATGTTGATACATTAAATACTCTTTTGTTAACTCTTTTTTTGGTTTTTGTAACCAAAAGGAGAAATGAATCTAGTATTTCTCTATGTTTATTTCTTTTATGTGTATGCCTAATACTTTTCTTTATATATTCATGTATTATACATGGATAAATAAATAATTGTTTCTTTCCCCCGTACTCAGCTTGAGGCAGAATTTTTCACCGAGTATGGCGAAGCAAACAGATACCAAATTCAAGAAGTTGTTGGCAAGGGTAGTTATGGTGTTGTGGGTTCTGCAATTGATACCAAAACCGGTGAAAAGGTTGCAATTAAGAAGATCAATGATGTTTTTGAACATGTCTCTGATGCCACACGCATTCTGAGAGAAATCAAGCTCCTTCGACTGCTCCGTCATCCGGATATTGTAGAAATAAAACATATTATGCTCCCTCCTTCTCGAAGAGAGTTTAAAGATATCTATGTTGTTTTTGAATTGATGGAATCTGATCTTCATCAAGTAATAAAGGCGAATGACGACCTTACACCTGAACATTATCAGTTTTTCTTGTACCAGCTCCTTCGTGGCCTAAAATATATACACACAGGTTGGGTTTTTAGTGATATCATGGCTGCCCATCTTCTTTTGCATCCTCATTGATCATTGACAATTTCCGCTTTTTTGGTTTACAGCTAATGTGTTTCATCGAGATTTAAAGCCTAAAAATATCCTTGCTAATGCTGACTGTAAGTTGAAGATTTGTGATTTTGGTCTTGCTCGTGTATCATTTAATGATGCCCCATCAGCTATATTCTGGACTGTAAGTTGAAGTTTTGTGGAGCTTTGTATTTTTTTAAAGGCCCTAAGCGTGTAGGCTTCTTAACCATTATTGTTATCTAATTATCTCTATTTAATTTGTTGAAGGACTATGTGGCAACTCGATGGTATCGTGCTCCTGAACTCTGTGGCTCCTTTTTCTCCAAAGTAAGCTGCCTTTAGTTTTAAGATCCTAGTTTGTTGATATCAAACTCTATAACCTGTTATCCTATTCTTCAATCACTAATTCAAAATTTGGGAACCTTGTGTAGAATCCATCTCCCTTATTGTCTCACCATTGACCGTTCCACTTGTTTGTATATTAGTCGGAGAGAGCAAAGTTGCATGAAAATGTTAACTATGTATACTACAAGTTTCTAGCATAATACAGTTTTGTAAATCAAATTATCAAATATGGTCATTTTAAGTGCCACCAGGCTTTATTATAAAAGGCTTCTGGCTCTCTTTAACAATGACAAATGTTATATTATTGCTTTGAGCCTGTGCTTTTGTATCAGCTTGTTAGTTTTACCGTCAAGTTAGGTTCCTATGCTATCTCATGACTTTTTATTGACATTTGTCCCTTGGACTGACTTCGTTCTTTTCTCCAACTTAGCTACAAGTATTGGATATAAAACTGTGGGCACACTTTAAGAACTAAAGCATCATATGCTTTATGTTTCTTACACTTGTATTATATCTTTTCAAACCGTAATTTGCTTGTCGACCTAATGGAAGATGTTCTGTTAGTTCTGCCTGAGCTAATTTTTGTAGATAGATTTTGGTACTTCGGTTTAATTCGCTCCCTAAGCTTATTCACGGGTTGTTCAGGCTCAACATCAGCATGAGTTCAGTATTTATAGCCGGCAAAGGAAGTTTTTGATAATATTGACAAGCCCATGATTGAAAAATGTCCAAGTAGTGGATTTCTGTTACTGTTGGCCTTTTAATACAAGAAAGCGAGCACACACACACACACACAAAAAAAAAAGGAAAAGGGGAAAAGCTAAAGTAATAGAGAAAACACGCAAGTATATACCCACTTCTTCACTAGTTATGCAAAATAAAGTGATTAACCATGTATATCATTGGAACTATGGCTTCACTTTCGCACTGTCAGTCTGTCGCCTAAGCTACTTCTTCAAGTTAGCAGAGGCACCTAAAGTTGCTTTGAAGGCTCGGATATAGATTTATGTGTGTCAGTTAGTGGGATGGGCTCTTACCTCACAACCAAGAGGGGTCAAGAGTTCGAAATTTCAAATCCCTTGGTGCACCCACCATATTTTTTTTAATCTTAAAAGGGAAGGTCTAAGTCTCTTCCCTTTACTACAATAATATCGAAAATCCACCCCCCCAAACCACGGATGAGATTTGAATTCAGCACCTTTCCTAAATTTGGGTGGTGGACCCTCCACAGTTTGTTCTTGCGCCTTTGGGAATTAGTTAGGTGCTCTAAGACACTTTGATACTCCAAGATTAGAAAGAATATTGTATACGCATGCGTATAGATAGACTATACAGATTGAGTGTGAACCATCAATTCAACCCATATCAAAACTGGAATTTGAGTTTGAAAGGAGGAAATTGGCAAAAGATGATGTTTGAGAGTTGATCTATAGAGAGGTTTGCCCTGCTGTATGTCATTTTTTATTCTATCGGACTCCCCTCCTTTCTGCTGTATGTCATTTTTCGCATTATGCAGTGTCTATAGAGAAATCTAAAAACAATCTCTATAGCTAATTTGCATTTTTGTTAATCAGCAATTTCTAAGATGTTTTCTGTTTGCAGTATACTCCTGCAATTGATATTTGGAGCATTGGGTGCATATTTGCAGAGATGCTTAGTGGGAAACCATTGTTTCCTGGGAAAAATGTGGTTCACCAATTGGATCTCATGACTGATTTGCTTGGTACTCCTTCCCCTGAATCTATTGCACGGGTTAGTTCTTTCGTCCCATTAATTATGAACTCCTCCTTTTTTCATTTTTATTAATGTTTATTTTTTTCATGACATTGGCAGATTCGAAATGAGAAGGCAAGAAGATATCTTAGTAGCATGCGTAAAAAACAGCCAGTTCCATTTTCACAGAAATTTCCAAATGCAGATCCTTTGGCTCTTTGCTTGCTTGAGCGCTTGCTTGCATTTGATCCTAAAGATCGACCACCGGCTGAAGAGGTACTATTGGCAGCTTAATACCACTTCGATTTTTGTAACTTCTATATAAGTTCTGTATTTTATAATGTGCATACTATTCTATGTTATCTGATTTATTATGGACCATAATGTTCATAACTCATTTTTCACTTACACGTGCAGGCACTTGCTGATCCTTACTTTCGTGGTCTGGCAAACGTTGAGCGCGAACCATCAACCCAACCCATATCAAAACTGGAATTTGAGTTTGAAAGGAGGAAATTGGCAAAAGATGATGTTAGAGAGTTGATCTATAGAGAGGTTTGCCCTGCAGCATAGTAAATTTGCACGGATTGAACTTATTAACTATACTTAATTATGAATTTTGCCTGAAGTAAACAGATTTTAGAGTATCACCCTCATATGCTTCAGGAGTATCTTCGTGGTGGGGAACAGACTAGCTTCATGTACCCAAGGTAAGGCACTTGTTTATGTTCAAATCATATATAGATTTTATGTTGAGGTTTAGAAAGTGGATTATTGTGCAACAGTTCTCTTTAACACATATTAATTATCCTGGCCTCTGGACAAGTTGATGGGTCGCTCGAAACTAAATTTTCATTTTTGTGAAATTAAAATATTTTAAAAGCAAGAAAGTTAAAGAATGTTTCACTCTTTCAAGGTTAAGAGTATTTCACTCTCAACTAGCTGAAAAATATTTCATCCGGAACCAAATTAGGGCCTAAAAGGGAGATAGGTTGAGCGGATTAACTATTAACTCTTGTTCTAGAAAGAGGTGGTTTTACTCATAAAGCTTGATTCTCAACTGCTTGGGTTGGCTACATTAGTCTTCTTTCTCTAGAAGTTCTGAAAGCCACATCCTTACTAGTACCCGATATATTAAGTTCTTTATTGAGACTTGAGCTTTGACTAAGCGACTACTTTTGAGGTGATAAGTAAAGATCTATGTTTTGCAATTCAATGTTATTATCCATAGAACAATGATGATGAAACGAAATCACTTATGATTCCCTGTACCGTAATTTTTTTTTTTTTATGTGTTTCATGATATTTCGTTTAAGTTGTTATCTACTAAAATTCTCCCATTACTAATCCCATGTTATTTCTGTCATGTCAAATAGTGGTGTTGATCGGTTTAAGAGACAGTTTGCCCATCTTGAGGAGCACTACGGTAAAGGAGAAAGAGGTACTCCTCCACTTCAAAGGCAGCATGCTTCTTTGCCTAGGTGAGTAGTAAACAGACTCTTGCACTTTCACACAACTATTACATGGTGGCTGTTTAACCCTTTCAAAATTGAAGCCTTCCTGATCTGATATTATGGACATTAATATATTACACAATCCCAGAAATTTGTACTTGTTGAACAGGATTTATTCAATTTTGCTGATCACCATAGTTTCTTGTTATTTTGATACGCATTGCCCTTCTCTGTTTCTTCAGAGAGAGAGTTCCGGCTCCGAAGGATGAAAATGCTGCTGGTGATGATAATGATTTCGAGAAGAGGACTGCAGCTTCTGTCGCTACAACACTGGAGAGCCCTCCAGGGGGATCAGAAAATGGACCCAATAAGGGAAATTACAGTGCTCGTAGCTTGTTAAAGAGTGCTAGTATTAGTGCTTCTAAGTGTATAGGTGTCAAAGGAACAAAAGCTCCAGAGGTATATATTCATTACCCGCTAATGTTTCTTGTTCATTTTTTGGCAGTATCTATTTTTTTTAATTGTGATTTGGCAGTATCTATTTTTTTTAATCCAAGAGGGAAACCCCCAACAGCTTTATTCATTTTAAATAAAAAAAGTAAGATTTTTACAAGGAATGTTGGGCAAACCAGCCCTTTTTCCCCTCACAATACCTCTCAAACAATTAGGGAGAGGGTAGCATCTATTTGAATAGGGAGAGGGTAGCATCTATTTGAATACTTGTAATTGGAATTATGTAGAAAATCTATACTCCATCAATCCCAAATTAAGAGTCCACTAAAAGTAATAAATTTGGAACTCTAAATTTGGGACGGAGGAGTATTAAATTTGCTCCAATTGCATGTCTAAGCATACAATTCTGTGACCTGCCAAATTTAACGTTAACGCTGATTTCAGATAAGAATGGAAATGAACAACATGCTCCTTCCATCCCAAATTAAGAGTACACTTTTCATTTTTGGGATGTCTCAAATTGAGAATCTAGTTTCCTTTTTAGGACATAAATAAATTACCAAATTTCACGATACCAAACAAGTTGTTTTCTCAACTAAAATGAGTATTGATTAGTTTGAAATTAGTACCTTCTTTAAAAAGATGGAAAAGTTGAAGTGGACTCATAATTTCGGACAGAGGGAGTTAATTTTTTGGCAGTTGAAATATGGTTTCGTTTTGTATGGCGTGGAAACAGCAAGTTCCTTGTATATTATTCATAGAAACATATTATAGCTGGCTAGCTATGTGAAGATGAAATGGCATAATTTTACTCATGAGAGAACTGTTTTGTGCCCTCAAGTGCTCTGGAAACCAAATGGAACTGGTTTCGCGTTTGTGGAACGCTTATGCACCTGTTAATATACTTAAATCCGCAAGGAAAAACTGGAAAGTAACAGCACTCTTTATGGAATTTGTGATTTTAGTTAATGTATGTAGAAGTGTAAATCTGAAAGAACTATTAGTTTTTCGAATGCATGAGAAGCATTAGTTTGTGCCCTCACTGGCATTATTGTAATAACTGGTTGTTGTCCTGAATTGCAGGAAGAACCGATTGCTGAGCAACCCGAAGAGGTTGATGGATTGGCCCAAAAGGTTGCAAGCCTACATGCTTGATTATATTCTGAAGCAATTTTCCCAAAAGAGTCGGATGGCTTAATTATATATTAGCCCCACAGCTTCATCGCAAGCTATAATTATCTTAATTTATTACCTTTGAGTTCAAGGTAGAAGTAACAGCAGTAGGATACCATTTTTTTGGTATTGGTATTTGTCATTTGTTGTGCTATTATGAATACTAATAGGAAGAAGAAATGCTCTCGTTACCACTATTTAATGGATCGGGGGAAGCATAAAGATTTGTATTTTGTTATTTATATATTTATATAATGACATTGATACTTAGTTGTCCGGAACTTGATTTTTGAAGAACTTTTTTTTTTTGTTCTTTTTCTCCTCTTTTTTTTAAGATTAAAATGAATTCAAAGGCTCTCTGTTTTTTAAAGTATAAAATGAATTCAAAGGCCTCCCAAAATATTTTTCATGAGGAGGACAGCGAACTCATACCCAGCTTTAATGTTCGAAGGGTTTTACACTGTATGTGCCCCGTAAGGACGCTCAATTTTGTTTTTGCTCATGGTCAATTATATAACCTTGTTCAACATTTTTTTTTATCTTCTCATGGTTCGTATTTTCTAGGCCTCACCAGCCATCGCTCCGCCGCAGGATCTCCCACGGTCGTTTGATAGTGGTTAAATGTGTTTTTTCCAAATAATATCAAGGAATTATATTTTAGATAAATAAAAATGAGTGTTGTTATTTTAAATTATACTATTATGGGTCTTTACCTAATTTTGGAATGAACACTGTGACTCATTTCATCTTTTGTAAAAGGCGTATACATGTGTGTAGCACTCTATTCACTTAAAAAGAATTATTTATTTATAATTATAAATGATTTTCCCATGTCAACATAGCATTAGCTAAAAAAAAGGACAAAAACAGTTAAAAAAGAATAATTTATTTATAATTATAAATGATTTAGCCATGTGAACGTAGCATTCGCTAAAAAAGGGACAAAAACATACAATTTTAATACTTATGTGTGTCTTGTTATGAAAAAAGACTAAATACCCATTCAAATTCTACCCTTTATATTAAGTGACCCCTCGCAAATTGCTTGTTTTTGCTAATTAAAAATGTTACACATGCCAATGCTTTGAGGCAATTTGGTATAAGGATTTATTTCAATAATAACATAATTATAAAAGATACTTACAAATTAGTTGTGTAAATTAAGGATACTGTATAAAAAAGACACTTATACGCTTTCCTTATAACATCATATGTCTCATCAGAATTGGTGCTAAACAGATTTAGCACCAATCTGTTTTAGCACTATTACAAAGCATAAAATAACAAAATTGATGATACCAATATCCACTCAATTTATATATATGTATATATATATGGATTGATGTAGGGTTCGTAAAAAAAAAATAGTTGCGATAAGATTTTTTTTTTCAAAATTCCGCTGGGCTATTAAAATTGGTCAATTTCGATAGCAAAATGACCTCTGATCGTTTTGATTTTTCGAGTAACTATAGTAACTTTGTTTTCCAAACAACATATCCAAAAATTAGTTCAATCCAACAGCTTGATCAAAAGTTACATTTGTTTTACGATTGCACCTGCAGGAAAAAAAGAAGAAGAAAAAGAAGAAGAAGATGATGATGATGATGATGATGATGAGAACGACACTCCTCTCAGTAATACGATTGAAGAGTTGGATGGTGGTGTTAGTGCAGCGGTGGTGTATTGGGAGGCGAGGAAGGCAGCAATGGTAGAAGAAATACAAGTAGATATTCCAAAAGCAGGGGAAGTGAATGTTAAGATGCTTAAAAGTTTATATTACATACTTAAAGGTTTATATGATGAGTATTTTTGTACATCGATATTTCTCATTATTTATAAAATAAATCAATATTATCAAAAGTGTTCTTAATTTATAATTAAATAATAAAATTAGTTCTACTTATCTTTGTTAAATATAAGTTCGTCCTTAGAGTTGTAAAACATTACGTAATGATGTTTTATAACCCATTTTCTCATGCTTTTATTGGCATATAACAGCCAAGATAATTATATTATAATAGTAGAACAATTATTATAAAGTTTTGTTTTTGTTTAAATGGAATACGTAAGCTGGGAATCTAGTTCTTCATTTTTAGATTGACTTCCTTTTTTTAAGGATTCGTAATAATACCGAGAAGCGTGATTTTTTTTTTTTTAGAAAAAAAAAAAGGAAATGCATGGACCAACAAATAATGTTAAAAAATATCAGCGGCGGGAAACTCATGTAAATGTCCGTTTAGTATTCTGCGACTGCAAGCTCTGATCAGTACGGGAAGGTCATGCCCTTTTGATGCCTCTCCAGTCTCCTCTCCTCTCCTTTATTTGCTTTTCCTATCTCTATCTATATTTCTCATTATGCATTTAAGCTTCTCTCTGTCTCTTAACCTCTAATTTCAATGAAAATTTGATACTTCCATGCATATTCCTAAAGAATGGCACCTCCTCAATCAAATTCTGGTAAGCATTTTTATTCATCTTGCTGTACTATAATCCTAGCCTTTTCCTCTAAAAATCTGCACTCTCTTACCAATTTATTATCATTCATTTTCAACACGTACATTTCATCAGTTTATCTGGGTTGAAAAAGGAACTAAATTTATTTTATCTCATTTTGAATGTTTTTATCTTTTTTATTATATATAGCAAGACAAGAGTATCTATACTTATCTTGACGTTCATTTTAATACTGTGTTGTTATGCGTTTGCCAGAAGAATTGCTTGCATATTTATAGTGAAAATAAGAAATTTATTGTCCCAAATGGGTGAATTTTGCCGTTCACATTTTGCAAGAAATAAGTTTCAAAACATTAAAAGTTTGGGCATTCATATTCTTATCATCTTATGATCCACGTGTGCTTCTTGGTTCAGCGGCACAGTCAAAATTTCTGTTATTTCTAATACTAACATTAAAAAAAATTCCAGACATAAGGAAGGGAAATTCCGCCCCCTATAACTTAAATTAGCACTTTCAAGTAGAAGACCTGTTTTCCTTTTCTACATTATATCTTTCCAAAATGAAATCAGAATATAAATATACCTTGACTGCTGGTATCCTGTCAGATTGTTTATGCTAGCTTATGAACTTCTTTTACCTTATAATAACATAAGGTGAACTAACTACATTTACTTCTTGTTCATAAATCATAATCACTTTATCCAAACGATCAGAAATCAAATATATATATATAAAATCAGGAGTTATACACATTATGAGCCTTGGGGGTGAAAATGGATGAGTTTTTGGAGAGAAAATAGGGCTTTGACATCAGAGAAGTTGGGGTATTCACACATTTCTAGTTTCATTAAATCCAGAATATGGCTGTCATATTACAATTGTAGTAGAATATATATACGTAAATATTCCTATGATTAAATAAGCTAGTATTCCTCTGGTCAGATCCTATGAACGTGGTTGACAAAGAAACCTATATATCAGCTATTCGTTAAGATGATCTGAAAGACGGGAAAACTGTTTACTGGTTAAAACATAAGATGGGATCCCAATACCATCAAATTTACTTTCAGTTGAATTTGTTTTCCAATCATTAACAGTACATTTTGGATTGGAATTCAAGGTTGGTAGATTTGTGCAGTTACTTTCTCTGGTGAAACTTGGGGATTAGGTCGATAATAGAGTAGTTTCTGTTAAGGGTATTTTACTGCATTTCTTTTCCATGGAGAATGCTGTTAAGATCATATTTTTTCCAACCACAACGGTGTTTGACTCCAAATTTTTTCCATGGAATTCATTCCCACCAGCTTGATTTAATTGAGCCCAATTTTGTTGATTTCATGAAGTACAAGACTGTCTCCCACTACGTTTCTTTTTCCACACTTCCCACGTGAAAGAAGTCTTAAGGATTTCATCTAGTTTCCATGTAAACTAGGGGTGGGTTTGATAGTATTCTCTTCCACGTAAACTGTTCAAGATTCCATTCTTTTAATATTTGCGGTAGTGTTTGATTACCTGAATGTTTTGAGGAATTGATTTCCATTTCACTTTGTATATTCTAGTAGTATAGAACGAAGTTCACTGAAATGCACAATTGCACATTTTGGTAAGTCGCTGATTGCTGAGTTTTTTTTAGTGCTCCCAGAGCATTTGATGAATAAGAATCGACTGCAAGAATACGCTCAGAAATCTGGCATACAGCTTCCAATTTATCAAACCGTCAATGAAGGTTTTCCACACGCCCCCAGGTTTAGATCATCCGTATTGGTTGATGGAAGAAAGTACACTTCTGAACACACTTTTGTACACCTTAAAGATGCAGAGCAAGAAGTTGCAAAGCTTGCACTTGAGTGCATAATAGAGAACACAAAAGATGAAGGCTGCCCACTTACACTTATCCACCAGGTCACCTTACTGTTTGAGAAGAATTTATCATATAATTTATTATTACACTCTGCAAATATTATTGTAATTAAGATATGCAATAGATCCACATGCTAAAAATAATATATGCTTTCAGGATCTACTAGTTTGCAAGTCGATCTTGCACGAATTCGCGTTCAAGAGTAACCTCAGTATCCCCAAATATAAAACTACTCGTGCAGAAGGACAGGGTGTGGTGTTTGTCTCGTCATTAATTCTTGGTGGTAAAACCTATACTGGTGATGTAGCCGGAAGTAAGAAAGTGGCTGAGCAGTTGGCAGCACGCACTGCCATTGAATCACTTCTTGGTAACATTAGAATCTCTCTCTCTCTCTCTCTCTCTCTCTCTCTCTCTCTCTCTCTCATGTGTTCTGTAGAAATCTGATATTTGATCATCCGTAAATGTTCAAGGGTCTGATTTCGTAACTGAACTCAGTCAAATAATCAAGTCCAAGGCCAAACTTAACTCTTCATCAAACGCGGTACAGATTTTGGGTTGCCCTGAGAGAAACTTGCGCATAGCTGCTAACCCAGGTACCTAGTTAATAACAATATGACCTATAAGATTCGTGGAGTCTGTTTGTGGCACTCCAAATGTGCTGTCACTTGGTAAACCCAACCAATTAATGATGAAGCGCCACACGGATGCCACTCATGTTCGTCGATGGCATGGCCATGTCATATGAACCTTATGTGGCACATCATCATTGGTACCGGAGTACCAGGTGGCAGTACACTAGTCCGAGATTATATCAGTCCAGTTTTCTCCATTTAAAGGCTGGTTTTCTTTGTTTATCGTTCTTTGTACATAGGATGAATTAATTTTAGTTATTAATACTATGCTAATCCCTCTGTGCTCAGAATATACTCCTCAACGGCCTACTAATTTTCGGGTAAGACGTACATTCATCTCTCTATGAATTTAGGAAATGTAAGCAGGATAAAATACTTAGTATCACTAATTTATCCACAACACTTTTACACGTCTCTTTCATAAATTAGACAGAAGATAAATGACTAATTATTTATTTTTACGTTAATATTACAGTCTTCAGACATTGCTAGTCTCAGCTCTTGTGGCAGAACCATTGATCATAGAAGCGGGGGAAAGTGTAGACCTGTAATCAAGAATCGGGAACGAAAGAAAATGCGAAGAGATATATGAAGATTCACTAGGGTGGGAAACATGGCAAGAACTTGAAGCTATATATGAAAGTTCAGTCTTTGATAAGAAAATATGCATGTCTCTATATAGGGAACAGAAAAGGAAAACTCTTTACGGTACTATTTACAGTACTATATATGTATCAAAATGATGGAGAATAACTGCATGCACCCCATATATATAAATATAATTACAAGTTTTAAATTGGTTTTCGAAACCTAATTAAAAGAGTAGTTAACAGGGCTCGTACATTCTAAAAAAGAAAAGCGAATAATTAAATTAATAATGAATATCAGCAGAGTAAGTAGTTTTCTGTGAAGGGATCAGGACCAGGTAACAAGGGGGATATTCTCACTGTCTTCCATTAGCAGATCATCTTCAGCTCCTTCCATTAACTGCTTCACAAAACCATCAATGTCCAATAGTGTTCTTTCTGCCTCATCCCGATCTGCCATCACTACTTCGTCCAACAGCTTTACTTTTACGTTGTCATCACACACCACGGGCTGGGCCCCGGCACGCCCTATTGTCCAAACTTGGTGGTTGATAGTCGTGGTGGTTAACCTCCACCTCCACCTCCACCTCCACCTCCTTTGGGTAGTAGTAAGATTTGCAGCAGCATCATCATCTTTGGTGGTGGAGGAGTCATTGTCATTAATTGTCATTAATATTGTTATGATGATCATGATCATAATCCATGGGCACCACTGGTCTTGCCATGGCCTGGCCACTGTCCAAAATTAGTTGACCATTGTAATTGTAGTGGTAGTTGTTGAGGTTTGCATTAGCATCTTCTTTGGTGGTGGTGTGGTAGTAATCATCACCAACAGTACTGGTGATTGTCTCCCTGGGTAGGTGAAGTAGTTCGTTCTCATTGTTACCATAATTTTCCACCAATGGTTTCACTGTAGCCACCGTGTTGGCTAGATCATGTTGATTGTAGTAGTTAGCATCTTTAGTAATGGGACAGATTAATGTCTTGTCCTGATGAAACTCTTGGTCGTTGTTATTAATATTGTTACAATGATGATCATAATCCATGAGCACCACTGGTCTCATCGTGGCCTGGCCGCCGTCCAAAATTAGTTGATCATCGTAATTGTAGTAGTAGTTGCTGAAGATTGCGTTAGCATCTTCTTTGGTGGTGGTGGTGGTGGTGGTGGTGGTGTAGCACTCATCACCAACAGTACTGGTGATTGTCTCCCCGGGTAAGTGAAGAAGTCCGTTGTCATTGTTCCCATTATATTCGACCACTGGTCTTGACATAGCTGCGGCGTTGCCCAGATCATGTTGATTGTAGTAGTTAGCATCTTCGGCAGTGGAGCCATCAGCAACCGTAGCTGGGGATGATCGTTGTCGTATAAAGAGGTGATTATTATCAAGGAGGGTACTACTACTTGGCACATGTTCTTGTTCGTCTTTCTTTTTGTTTTGGATTTTGCAAATTACTAGATCATTGGGCTGCAACAGATGATCAGAGCGCAAATATTAATATAAAACAGTTAATTAATTATAACTACTATATATACAATTGGATATTCAATTAATTCATAAACATTAATATTGTTTCTTTTGCCATATATATATATATTCCTCAAGTAAACCGATAAACTCTTATAAACTAAAAACCGATATAGGACTAAAATAATCCGGTGGCTCAAATGCCGCCTACGCGATTCGAACCTTGTGCCGGTACCCAACCCCAAGCTCCGAATCTAAATTCAATTATTTTAAACAACATACGTCCTAGATAGGTTGGGTATTGTGTGCACCGGCTGAATTTATGGAATTATTAGACACACAATCAACTACACTCCTCCAAGTCCACACACTCTACTCTCCGGCCTTACCTATTCTCCGATCAATTTTACATTGTTAGAAAAAATTAAACTAGAAATAAGGTAAAAAGCTTTGCATGATAATATTTTTCGCAAAAAACCTAAGAGCATCTCCAACCGTTGTAAAAATATTTTTGTGTAAATCCTATGTGTCAAGACACTTTTACACAAAACTTGAAGTGTAAAAAAAATATGCTCCAATGGTACAGTTTTAAACTTTTGTGTAAATTTTGAATGAACCAATAAGATAATTATACATATTAGATATTATTTTATGCAATTTTTTATTATTTTTTCTTGAATTTTGGTATACATAATATTATAACAACAATGGATCTTGATTTGTTAGTTTTAATGAGTAGATTTTAGATATATATTTTTTATTAAATTATATAATTTCGATTAAAAGTTATTATATTTTAAAGTATGGTAAAATAATTGAGAAAAGAAAAAGCTGTTGGGGCAGTATAAACTTGGGGTGTATTTTACACATTTGTTTAAAATTTTTACAAGTTTTGTATATTTTACACAAAACCTAAATATACACTACTGTTGGAGATGCTCTAATGAATGAATAATAAATTTTAGAATTAAGGGTCTAAATATCATTATTATTTTGAGATAATAGTTTGTTTATCAATTGTGTTTTAAAATAAAATCTTTGATCGAGTGCAAACTCTAATTTGCACTAAATTGTGTTGAGTGCAAATTTAGCTTTGCACAAAACAATTTCGTGCAAATTTAACTTTGCAATAAAAAAAATTAGTGAAAATTTGTTTTGCATGATATGCTTATATTTTTTAATAAGTATATTTTTACGTTTCATTTATAAAACTTTAAAACGATATCAAATAAATATATAGTAATATTTTAGAAAATAAATAGTGCAAACTTAACTTTGCATAAGTACAAAAAAGTTATTATGTGTATTTTATTAATAAATAGGTTTTGAATATGTAATTTGTTAAAATTATTTTAAAACATTATCAATATAATTAAACACTTATTTATAATAATAATGAAAAAATGTAGTACAAACTTGATTTTTCATTATGTCATAAAAAAACACAATTCAAAAATTTACTGCAAAGTTAATTTTGCAATCTTTTTAAAATTTGGTCAAATATATGCCCTTTATTTAAAAAAAATATTATTTCCTAATTATTTTGCATACCAGTCTTTATTTTGTAATATCCCGAAATTAATGAAACGAGATTCATTAATATGACTGACAATAAATTTAGGCATCAAAAATTGTTTGCGAGAAGAGAAGAGAAGAAAAGAATGACGTAGCTAGGTACCTTTGCTTCTTGGCGGAGATTGAATTCGGTCATGAGCCACTGGCCAGTTTGTGAGGAATTAGACTTGTTCTCGTACCGTAGACTTCTTTTCCACCCAATAATATTATTATTGTTATTATTATTCCTTCTTCGGTTTCCATTTTTCACAGGGAAGTTATTCTGGGTAGCCCAAGAACCCCTTGTGCGCCCAACAGTGCGACAGATCTTTGTACCCTTGTGGAACTTTCTCTTGAGGGTGGTCGCAAAATACACCACCTTCTCTTTCTCTTTCCCGTAGCGCGCGAATAACTCCCAAGGCTCGTCTTCTCCGAAAGGATCCGCCTCTATCACTTCCCCACCGATACCATACAACAATCCTTCCCCTTTCCCCTCCTCCAAGCAACCAACCATTCTGATCACTTCTTTGTCAGTCGGATAGAACCGAAATCCAAGGGGAATAATTACCTCCCGCTCCATCTTTACGTACAACTTTTCTCTCTCGACTCTTTCTCTCTTAGAAAAAAAGTATGGCAGCAGCATAGGTCGAATGTATGGTGTTTATGACCTAGAAAGAAGTACATATATATACACGTGCCACCCAGCTGGGGTGATAACTGATAAGTAAGTGTAGTTATCTAATCACCTACTTGAGAAAGGAAGTTATTTATTAAGGGCTCGATTGGTCGAGTAAATTATTTAATTTTATAATTAGTTAATTTTTTATTAAAGAATTGTAATTGTGTTTATTTATGAACAATTTAATTCTAATTTAAGTAGAGCTAGTTTGAAAAACTTAAATAATAAATTTCAATTGTTAGAATAAAAACATGTTCTTTATTGTTCTATGTTATTTAAAAGTTTGTCTAGATGCATCAACATCATGAGTAGAAATTAGATCTTCTCGAAAAATAGAGTGAAATGAATTATCTAATTCTAGAATTCGGCAATTTCAAGTTTTACTTGAAATGGCTTAATTTGAGTTTTTGTGAATCAACTTAAATTATCATATTTACAATTGTTTAATTTACACAACCAAACACTAATAAATAATTTTTTTATAAATTGCTTAATTATAAATTATCTAATTCGTAATTTGAAGGATAACCAAACGGGCCCTAAGTAAATCAATATTTCAATATGATTCTACCTGACCCATGACTTCTTCCTTTTTTCGGTTTCCAACTGATCGATACCGGGTTAGGAGCAGTCCAATTTTTTGAGTTTCGAATTGTATCCTATTTATTATTTTATTTTCTAAATAAAATTAATTTTTGTAATTAATAAACAAGTTTCAAACCTATGCTCAGAAACTAAAATATGCTAGGATTTGAATATTTTAAACTTTCCTGTTTTTATCTTTGTCATTATTTTATTCTTAAATAAAAACTAATTTTTATAACCAACATTGAATAAGTGTAAGTGGGTAGCCTTCATCTTTTGTATTCTCTGTTATGCGCACAAGTGCAAGCTTTGCAACTTTTTGCCCTGCATCTTTAATTACGATGCACAATTACAAGTGAGATCAGAAGTGTACTTTCTTCCTTCAACCAACACGGATGATCTAAATCTCGGTGCGTGTGGAAAACCTTCATTCACGGTTTGATAAATTGGAAGCTGTATGCCACATTCCTCGATCTGTATATTCATGCATCCGGTTCTTATTCATGGTCCAGGAGAACTAAACAAACCTTACCAATTAGCGACATACCAAAACGTAAAATCATGCATTTAGATGGAATTATACGAAAATTCATGAAATGGAAATCAGTCCCTCGAAACATTTATGCAATTAAAACATGTTAAAGGTATCTTGAACAGTTTATATGGAATAGAAGTGTCATCAAACCCACCCCTAGTTTTTACATGGAAAACTGGAAGCAAAAACTTAGTCAGAGCTAGATAGTTTTTACTTTATGAATTTGAGAAAATAGGGCTAAACCAAGCTGATGGAAATGAATTCCATGAAAAACTATGCAGCTAAACATAGTTGTGGTTGTAAAATATGAAATTTCAGATTTGAGCATTATATTTTCCATGGAAGAGATTTGCAATCAAACTCCCCTTGCAAGAAAATCAAGTAGTATCATTGATGATGATTAATACTACGTACACCAACAAAGATGATCCAAAATTGGTTAATTACTACGTGGACGATCAAGCAATTTTGGACAATGGGGCTAGGGGCCCTGGTTGAACCAGCAGTGGATTATAATAACGACGAAGAATTGTTCGATGATGGCAGATTTGGATGATGAAGAAAGAACATATGACGTCAATTATTTTGTGAAACGGTTAAAACAACTAGGAGGTTCAGCTGGTCCTTGAGATGATGTTCTGTTAATTAATGGATAAAAATTATAAGACATTACTGAGAATATAATTCCCATATTGTCTGGCCCTGATCCCTACGCGCGCATAAAACTTCTTACTCTGCTAGCTGATGATGATGATGATGATAGGATTATTATTATTATTATCATTGTACAATACGTCTCGTCTCGAAAGCATTGTCACATATCATGGCTCTTCTCCATTACTTTTTGGTCCAATTATGTCCAATTAAGGAGGTCTAGTTCGAGAACTAAACGGATGAAAATTTTCATGAATCATAGTAGAGATGATCCCTATGATGAATAGATCATCTTCACAAAATTTCAGCAGAAGATTCAATCTAGAAATGAGTGAGATGATAATGTAAAATTTATTAGCGAAAACATGGAAATTAACAATTTAAACAAATTGAAAAACCGAGTCTCGTGTATCACACGATCTCCTTAAAACAAAACAATTACGCCGCCTCCCGCGATGCTATTGAGGTTTGTTATGGCGTTTGTCTCCCAGGATGAAACGGTACAAAAAGTGTCTACCTTTAGCACTTTGGTGTCACTCGCAAACGAACTTAAATTGTGTATGAACTTTGATCACCACCAAAACAAAACTATTCTAGAGAGCAAGAGAGAATTTCGTGAAGAGAGGTGTGTGTTGAATTGTGTGGAATGAGGTCTCTAAAACTCCAATTTATACAAGGGGATGATCTCTAGAATTAATATCCATTAATCATAAAAAACGTTTAGTGTTAATTGCATCAATTAAACAAAAACGTTTTTTACAATTTAATAAGAATTAATTCAAAACATGTGTGTGTTGAATTGTGTGGAATGAGGTCTCTAAGACTCCAATTTATACAGGGGGATGATCTCTAGAATTAATATCCATTAATCATAAAAAACGTTTAGTGTTAATTGCATCAATTAAACAAAAACGTTTTTTACAATTTAATAAGAATTAATTCAAAACGTTTTATTCAAAATGAGTGACATTAAGGAAAATAAATGAACTGGAAGCGACATTCGTGTCCGCAGGTGCGGGCGCACACAAGCCAAGCCTATGTCAAGCCAAATTCGGTTCGTGATTTGCACCCCCTGCGCCTGGGTGCGCGCGAGAGAGCCTTATATTTCTTAGAAGTTTATGAACTAGTGAAAGGTTATCCTTTATAAACTCATAAATGTTTTCCCAAAGTTCCAATGCGAGACTAACATTTTCCATTTTATTTTCCATCTCAAGTAGCTCATTTTGGGTGACAATTTTTCATTCACCCCAAATCCGTTTTTAGCAAACAAATATATGATCCCGATGTACTCACAGAGGAGAACACGAATCTATAATTTTCTTTCACAATTGAGTGTGAAACCCCATTTAAAATTACCGTAAAAAAGGCTTCAAAACCAATTTTTTTTTCAACAAAATTTAAATGGTCGAAAATGAACAAATACACGTACAACTTAACATAATTGAGTGATTTGTAATAATTGGGTATTAGCAGAGCTGAAACTACTCTAACAAAGGTTGAACCCACTGCTATATATGAAGAATTGCCGGTCATACCATTTGAGTTAGAGCTTATTGTAGTTTGTGTATGGCCCTTGTAATTTGTATTTACGTGTTTTGAGCGACTTCGATCAGTGAAAAAAAGCAACACTGGGATGTATCATCGCGTCATCACACACACACACACTCGTACATCTGCCAGCAGGTAAGGAGGCGAAACGAAGTAAAAAACGGGCTTCTCCATTTATATCGTTTTTACATTTTGATTAGTGAGCCGAATTTAAATTGAAAATGTTTCTATTGCCATGATCGAGATCACTCTCGAAAATGAAAAAAAGCTAGCTTGCAAAACACAATTAAAGATACTGAATGGGAGTTTTATATTAAAAGACACATGCAGATCGATTGAAAAGAGAGAATAAGGGAAATAGTTAAACAGAAATTAAGCTGCAGGCCTGGCATTCATGTTAGTTTACATACATATAGATAGATATATAATTAAAGAAAGGGGCCGGCCCGAATGAATATATATATATATATATATATTTCCAACTAGCTAACAGGCGCTTCTTGTTCAAAGGTTCTTAATTTGTGGGAATTGAAGAAAACAGCAGAGAACGGGAGGCCGAGGTCAAACTGTACGTTGAGCAAAGGCTCTAGTGCTGAAGTTTGACCTTGATGAAGTTGATATGGTGAGACTAGTAGTGGCTCCAACTGATTATTATTAATAATATCACCTATTGGTGCCTTCTGCTCGAACACTACAAATATGTACCTGCATGTGTATCCCCAATCTTGGCTTTGGTCCCAAATATCCCACCACCTCTTTTCCTGCGTGCGTCCCCTCATTATATACATATAATATATTTAATTATCAAATATATATTCTTAGAGAGACCCTAAATTTGTTGACATTACTACTCTTCGATCACAAAAGTTTAATATTAATGATAGAGAATAATTATTGAATTGAAGTCCATATATTTTTTATTATTAAAATATTAGTTCCAATCATATAAGAGATCGATGCTAGCTAATCCTCGCATAAAAATAAAAAATGAACTAATCTATACTGGTGTGCTACCTCTATTAGATATATTACCTTAATTTGAAAAAATAATATTGTACGAACAAAACTTGATACATATATATTTTTAATAAAAGATCTATATATATTCGATTTCCAAGTGTTTAATGGTTTTACAACATGAGATCGAATGATGCATGGTAAATATGTCTTATGGCGTAATATTCCATATGAAACTATGAACTATATATAACAATTTGGATTTAATTTGTTTAACCTCATGGCTTTTATATTTGTCATACCGGCCATTAAGTTGTGGTCGACACATTCACCAAAATTTCTTATTAGAAAAATTATAATTTTTCTGGCGAATTGGTAGAAGACACGTGGCGATTGAGAGCTATAGAAATGTCACGTGCATGTATCGGGAAGGAATATTCTTAATAAGGATTTTTAATCCGTCCAGTTCGTTGCTTTGTAAATCTTGTGTTGGACGTGGATCATAAATAAATATAGCATTTCTTTCATTTTAAATTAATAATCTGAATTTTTTAGCGACACCGTATGCAATTAGTTAATCTTTTGATTTTTAATTTTAGAAACAATCAATATATCAAAATCTCATTCGATCAGGATAAACAATTGTATTGAAATTAGTATTTAATTTTATACATGCAACATATTAAAATTAATGCTGCAACGTACTGTACAAAATGTTTTAGACGTGTGATTCTTCTTACAGAAAGCACGTCGCTCTCTCAACTGTTTTTTATGAAACTAAATCACAATTTTATAATGTATAATTAAAATTTTATTTTCTATCAAGGATTACCAATGAATATATATATATATATATATATATATATGTATAGATCATTAAAAGTGAAAAATGCTTGAATATGAGGAATAAAAATTAAATTGAAGCAGATAAAAAGAAAAAAGAAAAAAGAAATAGTCCACTTCTAATACTTAAACAAGAGTACTACTTACCAATGAACCCACTCCCGCAAACTCGGCTCACTCGGACTCGGTGCATCAGGGTCTGTACGTCATCACCTAGAACAACCACCATCACTGTCACCATCACCAACATCAAATTAATTAATTATGAATAATATATGTTACACTCGCAAATTAATTAAGAATGAGTTGAGTAAAAAAAAGTGCATGCAGGCCAGATCGAGCGATCGACCGGAGTATAAAGTTGATGAGGAGTGCTGGTGAGAGTGATCATACGGGGAGGATTAGCGGGAAACGAGGGCTTGATTTGACAGCCATTGGTAACGTGGTTGGAGGCATAGTACACAGACATTATGACATTAACTGTCACCCTCGATCGATCGGCACGAACATGTCCACCACCTCACCTATATATCACTCTCCCCACTAGCTACCAATGGCTCCACGTTCATTAATTGTCATCGATCACGATCGATGATCCACCCTCTTTCTCTTCTCTTTAATTGTGTGTTTAATTTGTTGATCTCGAGGAGAGTAATGGTTGATTTTATTGCTTAAAAAAAGCTTGTGGGTGATTTGGTGGTGTTCTTAAGATATATAGAACATGAACAGGCACAAGGGAAGGGTGAAAAAGTAGAGAGAGAGAGAGTGCTACAAAACCACCATACTTGTGTTTCTTTCTTTCTAGACAGCACTGCCGTTAGTTACAGAAGATGGGGATCGACCACGGTAAATCCTACTGTGGAAAGTTTTTGTATTGGGATAAGGGGGTGCAATGCATGTGTTTTTGGCTACAAGGCACGTACAACTATTCTTTTGTCCTCTATTAGCCGGGCCCCACATCAAAATCCCCATGTTCTTTTTTCTTTTATTTTTTGAGGCAATGAGTTAAAAAGGTTTATTCTATAATTATATTCAAGAAAATAACATCTTATATTTTTATTTCGAAATAAGTACACTTATTTATTTTTACTTAAAATACTCTTCATCAATTTCTTTTAAGTTTTTTTTTAAAATAAATTAGTCACCACCGGCCATCACTACCACTATTATCCCCCTCCGAACCACTGGCAACTATTACCGAAGTGTTATAACCTCACCAAAACTCTACCATAGGTATTGCAAATCTGTTTTTGCATTAAATTCGCAAGTAAAAAATGATATATATTTTATTGTAAATTTTTTTTTTCACTAAATCTTCAAGTAACTCATGATATGTTTTTAGTGCAAATTTGTTGTTGCACTAAAGCCGCAATAAACTAATAATTCATATTTTAGTGCAAATCCATTTTTGTACTAAATCCGCAAGTAACAAATAATACATATTTGAATGCAAATTTATTTTTGCACTAAACTCTCAAGCAACTAATGATACATTTTTTGTGCAAAACTATTTTTGCACTAAATCAGCAAACAAATGACATTATAAATTTTAGTGCAAATATGTTTTTACACCAATTCGTAAACAAATTAAGATATAATTTTTTTTAAAAATTTATTTTTGCACTAAATTTGAAAGCAATTAAAGACGTAATTAAATTTGAGTGCAAATTTGTTTTTGCACTATATAAAATTTCTCGCCAGAGCTCCCGTGTCCTTGTTAAAGGCACAACAATAGTCGCCGGAGCTCCGGTGGGCAATGGTGATGGAGGTAGTTGGCGAGACTTAAAGACCATCAATGGTAATAAAAAAAATAAAAAATTGCCGTAAGGGTATAATTGACATTCAAAAAAAGGGGTATATCCTTTTATTAAATAAAGATTTGAAAATTATTCTTGTAACTAAAACAAATTATGGAGAAAGTCTTTTATCTAGTTTAAAATAATAAGGTGTCCTTAACTTAAATATAATTACAAATAAAGTACTTAGAACCCATTTTCGCTTCTTGTTTTTTTTTTTTTTATCTTTACAAAACGGCTCCAAACCCAAAAGCAAAAACACCTATAAAAGCAAAAAGAAATTAGCTGGATGGATATTAGACTTGGCCCAGCGGAGATGCGATCCTATGGGCGGGCCTCAATCAGGCCATTGCAATTGACCCACAAAAAATTGCCAATCTCTTACCAAGGAATCAAATCGATCTGTAGTACATAGCTTTATAAGAGACTTGAGAATCGCTGAGGAAAATACAGTTCCTTAGCCTTAGGGAGCCGTCGGCTGCAAAAAGGCAAGCCTCCCTAGGCGCAAAAGCTTCGCTGAAAACTTAAAGCATACCATCAAAAGTTATATGCCAAAACAATCAAAAACTTTAAAGTAAACGAAGATTATATGGTAAAAGCCTCAAATTGATTATGATCATTTTTTTTCCTTAAATGCTT
The DNA here is from genome assembly GCA_021464415.1 of Lonicera japonica. Lineage (NCBI taxonomy): Eukaryota > Viridiplantae > Streptophyta > Magnoliopsida > Dipsacales > Caprifoliaceae > Lonicera > Lonicera japonica. Next base: position 51,906,781 of record CM038471.1, read on the forward strand.
GGAGCATCTCTAATAGAGATGCTATTATATTTGTTAGTGTCTGGTGCTAGTTTAACTCCTCAAATATCACTTTAATACATCTGTTAAAAGAATGTTATCAAACAAAAAAAAGTGGTCGCTATTAATTGTGTCGTTAACTGCAGCCAAGTTTAGCCAGCTGCCTCACATTGCTTGTGTTTTGGACATCCTTTCCTTTTATTCTTACATTTAAGTAGGGCCAAAAAGGGTGAATAGTTACTTTATAATGTATATTATTATATAAGACTTAGTGAATAATAATGTTAGAACTATTCAATTGTAAAAATGTATATTGGCTAATGAATGAATATGTATATCATAATGAGTGAAAAAGTGATGATGTGGCACCATAGTGAGAGAAAAAAACCCTTCTCCATTGGAGATGTCCTGAGAGATGGTAGTGATAGAGAGTGTTTTCCAAAAGAATAAACAAATACTGAAAACACATGCCTCATATCGCAAGATGTCACGTCACAAATTTTATTCAAAAATTTTCATTGACAATGATTGATCATTATTAATTAAGGATAAAATTAATACTATTTAGTCATTAATGTCTAATTACATACAAAGTTTATGTAGTTTTTGATAATTACATGCAAGTTTCTTCCTATAATATATTGAATTTCTATATAATACTTTCAATTCATATATTTCTATCTACCACAGCATGTAAATCTGATTGTAGTTGAGTATTTATTAAAAATCTTTCATGCCCACTTAAATGAGCTTGTTCGACAATGTGCACTCCTTCCTTTAAGGAAGGGAGCGTGAGTACCTCTCGAAGGATCCTTTGTAAAGGATCTCCCAAGATCTCAAATCATTAAAAAATTTAAAAAGAAAGAAAAAAAGAGGAGGAGAAATTATTGTAGTATTTCTTCCAAATATTTCCTCACTTTTTAATTAAAAAGAGCATTTAATAGTGTTGTTGGTGATTGTAATAGTGTCGCTCATAGATTAATTCATCATAATTTTGTTTTTCTTTTTTCGGAAAGTTCAAACTCCTTGTTCTCAAATTTTAGTTTAATTTATTCCGTGGCTTTAAGAAAAATTGCATGTTTGAATTTTACATATTTTTAAAGATTACATTGTAATTAATAATTAATTTTTAATTCATTAATTATATTTTGAAAAACGAACTTTTAATTTAGAAAATGTACTAACAAAAGTGGGAAGTAAACGTATTTTCCTTTGAAGGTGGGAGGTTTGTAATTTTCCCAAAGCCACTATTGTTGTTTGGGTCCTACCCAAAGTCCAAATAGGTTCGATAGGCCTAAGCCCGTGGCAAGTCACATTGGATGCAATGCAATATTGGGCTCCTTTTGGATTTTCGTTTTAACGGCGCGTCTCCTTGCTCAAAAGGATTTAATAATAATTGTAATTTAAAAAATGCACTTGATTCTTTACTTTGAATACATTTTTTCCTTTTAGGGTGTGTTTGATAGGGCTTATTTTTCATGAAAAATATCTTTTGAAAAGTTTTCTTTCATGTTTTAGTCTATTGATAACAAAAAATTTTCAGGTAGATTTTTTCTTAAAAAAGATCACGTGACCCATTTTTTCCATTTTTTACGGAAAAAAACTTCCACCTCCGCCCTAGGTTTTTATTTTGTGGGGAAAATTTTGTGGTCAGTCGTCTCACTCATCGGCTCAGTCGTCTCTCTTTCATACTCAATCTCAAGCCCTCACTGCACGCACAAAGGTATTTCTTCCCCTTCCCCTCCATCTTTATTTCTCACTCTCTCTCCCTCTCTTCTATAGATTCATTTCACATCTAGGACTTTTTATGTTTGTTGATTTGATTTGATTTGATTTTCAATTTTTTCTATGTGTATATGTATGTTGGGGGTTTGTTTACTGCCCACTAATTGTTCGATATATTACCCCATAGAACTGAATCTGTAAATCTTTAGGTTATTCATTCAGAACTTTGTTGGGTATGATCTTGTTTGGCTAATTGTTAATGGGACTTTGCCTACTTTGCCTTTGTATCAAACTGTTTAGGAACTTACTTCTTCTCTCTAGCTCTTCCTATACCTTCCCCATTACCGCCTCATTATTCTACTCTTAAAACTAACTGCCTCAATCAGTGTGAAATACAGCAGAGAGAGAGAGAAGACAAGTAGCCGACCAGCAACAGTCTCGATTGAAATGTTTTAAGATATTATAATAATATGTCTACATATCTTAATATTTTGTATTAAGAGCTTTGTAGATGAATAATTCTCATAATTCAAACCTCCCAAGGCTAGAAGGGAAAATATAGTGACAGATATTCAGCTAATTTGTGTGAAGGTAGCAAAATAAGAGAATATATCTAAATTTAGTAAAAAAAATACTACTGCACCATCAATTCAAAAAAGATGAAAATAGACCCAAAGAAAAAAAATATGAAAAAATATTTAAATTTGAAGGATAATGCTGTTAAAAGGTTACTCTCTTTACGGGTGTTGGGAACATATTACTCAAAGTTGCATCGATACAGTGGGATACCCAATCATACTAGAGAATGATACGTGGTTACTAGTAGTAAATAGACTGGGTTTTGATAGATTCTTTTAACTGCTTAAGCCTTAGTAGTATGGTTTTCCTTTTTCTTTTTAGTAGAGATTAAACTAATATGGTTTAATATAGTGTACCTTTTCAATCTATTTGAGGTGATGTACAGATATCTGGGGAAAAAATGTTTTTCCGGCATAGTTGCCACATGAGGAAAGGTGTTTTAAAGTTCTTGGAATTGGTGTTTTATGTCTTATGTAGACAATTTTTCATAAATCAGAACCAAATGGTAATTTTAATAGTTCAGAATATTAGTCATTAATTATATAATAATTTGACCAACTTAGGACAATTATACAAGTTGATGTAACTAAGTAAGTACCCATAAAGTTATAGAAAAAAAAAGGAGATACTATGAAATGGAGTACTTGTGAAAGGCAAAAATATAAATGATACCAGCAGAGATAGTATGAGCTTTTAAAGCAGTATCTACATGCATAGCATCTTTTGAAAAAAAAATGAAGTTGTGGACAATATTCTTTAAAACATTATCTTAGGATCTTAAAAGTCTTATTTTTTTTAATAAAAAAGTTCAGTTTATTGTATTATAATTTTGAACGCGAAGATTCTTCTAGGGTTTGAGATTGGTGCTTTTGTTATCATTTTGTGCAGAATTTTGTGAATGGCCAATTGAATTGCCTTTTAAGGATCAGAAAGGAGGTGCCGTTCAGATTGATCTAATTGGTAATGTGTTTTTGTTTGTGTAGACTTCAAATTTCCAATTTGTTTAGTTGTAATGCCATTTGATTTGATTTGGTTTACTTGCCTTCTAATGTAATTTGGTTTTGTTTTTCTGTGCTCAAAGAAAATTGTATTTTGGTTATTATAATATAATATGAGAAGAGAGTTGCATTTATAGCCACATAATTGAACACCCAACCCTATCCTGGTAGTTAGTCATTTAGTATGGATATTCTGAAAATGACTTCACTTGTGAATTGAATAAAACTAGAAAAGTCAGGTACCTGATCATAAGCTCTGCTTTCTTCATCTACTTAGATAAATTCTTCAAGTTTTGGACATTGACCTTTTCTACTTGAACAGGTTTAATATTAGGATGGTTGATGGTATTATGAAAATTTTAGGCATCAACCCTTCCACAACATTGAAAAAGAGGTTTGCGTATCTTAGGCATCAACTCTTCCACAACATTGAAACACAAGCAAAAATAGTCCTTGCATGTTTTGCATTGCACAACTTCCTTCGAATTGATGACATAAATGATCATTGTAGCGATGATGATATGAGTGGTGATGATGAAATTAACCCTCCCCCTCTCAACGTACCTGAAATTGCACCAAATGTACACGAAATTGCGCCCCTTAACGCCCACATTACTTTAACGCCAGAAGTTACATGGACTACAAGAAGAGATTCCATGGCAAATATAATGTGGGACGAATTTGACCAAACCAATGACATGGACGATTATTTTGATTGAATAATTGTGGTTTAATCTTTTTTAAACCTTGACTTTTGTTTAGTTTATCTTTAGAGTAAGAGTGTGGCTTGAGAGACATAGAAATTCCTTTTGTTAATTCTAATTAGTTATATATAAGGCTACTTTGAGATTCTATTAGTCAATTATATGTAAGGCTACTTTGTTTCATTCTAATTACTTACATGGAAGGGTACTTTGAAAATTCTGTTGTTGTGTGAATGTTTGATCTCTCTAAAGTATTTATCCTGAACTAATAATACAACCAGCAATTTATCTTCCTTTCTTCTAGTCTTTTATTAAATTTGAGTTGTTATTAGTGTTTTTGATTAAATATTTTTTTCCTTCTTAATTTTAATGTGTGAAACAGGTACAATGTCATCTATACGAAAAAGAAGTTTGGAACATTTTTGTGCCGCAAGAACAAGCACAAATGTGCCCATTAACGTACCTGCTGTTGTTCAACATGTTCCATCGTCTTCTGAAGCTGAGGGAGATTCGAAAAAAAAGTCAAATATGTTGGCGAAAAGATATGGATGATGTTTTGATTACAACGCTTGTTGATCATGTGCTTTTTAAGGGTAGGAAAATCGACAAATGCATTTAAATCTGAAGAGTTGGCACCGCTTATTACTCAAGTGCATGAGAAATGTGACGTGACCGTTGCTGAAAAAAATGTAAGATTTCATTTGAAGACGCTCAGAAAGGAAGGGTAGAGTTGCATACGCTTTTCCAAATTAGCAGATTTTGGTGGGATGAAAATATGGGTTGAATTACGACAGACCCATCGGTATGGGATGAGTACACTAAGGTAACTCAAATATTAAAGTATACCCTTCATTTTTTATATGTTTTAGGTGAAGTAAAGTTTTATTTCTTTTCATCATTTATTAAAGTTTTGTTTCTTTTTTGTTGTAGGCTAATCCCAATCTTTCTAAGTTAAGGGGTAAGGTGTGTCCTTATTACCCGGAGTTGGAGATTCTTTTTGGCAGTGACACGGCTATAAGAGAACGAGCAGTATCAGGTCTTGACATTCCTCAAATGAGGGTATATTTTTTGTAAAGATTTTATTGTTTTGCTTTAATGTTCCATTAAAATTTCATTTTACAACTATATACAATTTTTTTTATTTCTTATGAGAAGGGAGGAAAAGCTTATTTTGACGTTTTAAACATTGTTTAATTAGCAAATTTTTTATGTGTTGAAGCTTATTTTTTTTAATTTATTATTATTTTGCTTGCTTTAATAGGTTCAAATGTGAATTATGACATTTCTCTTGATGAAAATGAGCTCGAAGAGGATGAAATCATCCCAAATCCTTTGATGACTTCCAAGCGTGCCACAAGAGGGGGAGGCTCAACATCTCGTTGTAAACGTGGGCACTTAACAGAAGAAGATATTGCCTTTTCTGTCATAGCTGAATCGTCAAAGGAAATTGCTAAAGCAATTAAGACTTATACAAGTCAAAAAAAGATTAACTGGCAAAGCGTAATTGAGAAGTTACAAGATGTGGGTATAAGCGATAGTGATGTGATAAAGGTCATGGAATTATTGGAGAACGACAAAGACTTGGTTGACGTGTTTCTTGATATCACAAATGAGAGATTTCGGCATTCTTGGGTTTACAACAAACTTGGTCGAGTTCCTCCGAATGTCCCTCGTTAGTTTATTATTTTGAGTTCATGTGCTTACTTTTTTTTATTAGTAGACCACTTATTATTATTTGTTTGATATTATGCATTGCTTATTTAGACTAGACTAGTTATGTTTTTGGATGAAGCAATGGTACTAGTTCTATTTGACTCTTGATATGGAGACATTTTGAAATAGTGTGTGAGTTTTTCTTTTTTGATTAAATATCACTCTTACCTTTAGTGTTAGAAAATGTTATTATTTTCTAGCTAATCAAACAAGTTAGGATAGAAAATACAAGTTTTTCTAATTGGAAAATAAATGCAATCAAACAACTCAAAGATAATTTTTTCAATGGAAAATTTTTCATAGCAAAATTTTTTGAAGGAAATTTTTTCCATGTAACAAATTTTCCATATGAGTTATCAAACGCACCCTTAAAGTCTAAGAAGGGAAGAAATTAAAATTACCGTTTTTCAAATTTGTATATGTTAAGGAATCATTGATTTCAATATAACTAAATAATTGATTCTTAAAAATATCATTTTTAAGATAGGATTAGATTTATTCATTAATTGTATATGTAGCAAAAGTAAAACCTGATTCTTACTACTACACACTCCAAAAAACAGAAAAGATTACATAGATAATAAGAAATTTACTAATGAAGAATGTGATCTCATTAGGATCTTAAATCTCATAGACAAAAGTTGTACTTCAAAGTACAACTCAAACAGCTTCTAAATTCTCAGCATGACGGAAGATCAAGAGGGGGAGGAATCAATCTCTGAGATGGCTCTGTCCCATTTTTCACTAACAATCCCATTGCCAGACCCCATGTAGTATGCCCTTCAAGATGGCAATGTATGTACCACACTCCCGGATTATCCGCGATTAGCCGGATCGCGGCCCATCCGCCAGATGGGACTGCCACTGTGTTCCTCTCTGGCGGGTCTACAACATTATACCTACTCGGATCCTTATCCGCCTTGAAATTCCCGAACCCCCTACCCACCACGTAAAAGTTGTGCCCGTGGACGTGAATAGGATGATTTTCCAAATTTAGAAAAGCTGTGTCCTGCAGCACCAGTTCTAGCCTCGTGCCATAGGGCACGGCCAATAGCTTCGTTCCAAACTCAGTGTTCATGTTCTCACTCAAAGGGTCCACGCGTGTGTAATCAAACACATGCGGTGGATTCTCAGGAAAATCTTCGGAGTAAATACTCGAAAGATTATTGTAATGCGCTTCCAATATCGAAATTTTAGGACGAACAAATGATTGGTTGTTCATTGCAGCATAGAATTTTTTGCCCATGTAGCCCTTGCAAGTTTCTTTAGGGTGGCAATCTTGAAGGTTGAGGCTTAATGTTACTATAACACGCTTGTCAATTCTTTTAGGCACGTTACAAGGGTACTTAAATGAAGCCAAACTCCGAAGGTTATTTAAATAATTTGTAGCAAATGCGGTGTCTTCCAACGGAGGAAGGCCGCGAGGTAATGATATGTAGTTAGTTTTCTGCGTAGTTGTGCCTTCATATTTTAAAAATCCAATTGCGGTGGAATTGTTGAAGGGGAAAACAGAGGTGACATAAGGCCTTGCGGCCATCACAAACGTGCCTGTGGGGCCCGGAACTTGGTTTGCTTGGAGGAGAACGGTGGTGGTTTGGCCCGGAGCGATCATTATGGCAGTGGTTGTAAAGGGCTTGGTGTAAACAGCGTCAACTTCTACTACGGTTAGTGTGTGGTTGGCCACCGCGAAGAAAAGCTCTGCGTTAAGGGCTGCATTTATAATCCTTAGCATGTAGGTTTTCCCACGCTCGACTGTTTGAATGAAAGTATCTACGTACAATTTGTACAAGACAACATAACCAGTAGTTATAATTAGCTGTGAGAAACATCCCATATATATATATATATTAAAAAATTATGTTTAAAATTTTGTCAAGTTAATTAATGACTTCCTCACCTTTGTTAGAGCAGGGATAGAGAGGTCCAGGCAAGCCGTTAATGGTGAAAGCAGCTGAAGAATTTGGACCTTCGCCGTACATTACCATACCGTTTTCGATTGCTTCTATATCATCGCTAAGCCATTCGCCTGTACGTTAAATCACTAGCTTATAAATTACAATTGAATACATATTTAGCTCGCTTGCAAGCCTATTGTGCATTTTATTCCCAATTTCATAGACGAGTTTAATGTGGTGGCATATGCAAGATGTAAATGTTACCAAATAGAATGGGGAATTGGGCCTCAATAGGAGGTGCAGAGAAAGGATATGGGAGGAGAGGGTTAATGATGAAGGGGCCATAGACGGAGGCTCGTTGCCAAGAGATGTGAGCGTGCCACCAGAGAGTGCCCCTCTGACCATTAACAGTGAACTTGTAGGTATAAGACTGGCCTGGTCTGATGGGGCATTGGGTTACATAAGCTGGACCATCGGCCCATCCTGTTCTTAGCTGCCTTATTCCATGCCTGTTTTTTTCACATTAATAACAACCTATATAAATATGATTTAAATTTAAAAAATTAAATTACCATACTCTTACCTGCATGGTGGTATATAATATATGGATGATAAAAATATGCGGTAAGAATACCCAATAAAAAAAATTAAGTCTTAGTTAAAAAAATGTGTTTGACACCAATAATCACGAAGCACTAGCATTAGGGATTGAGAAAGAAATTAAGTACAAAGGATTTGAAATTCATCATGTAAGGCCGTCTCCAATGCATAGGCTATTATGCCATTTTTACCATTTTTTCCTAAGCAGCTGAATGGGTATACGGTAATAGTATAGGTCAAATTGCTAGTGAATTGGTAAATTAGCATATGAATACCATATCTTTTCCACGATGGAATGTCCATCGTGGGAGTCCCATCACACAAGCCACGATGGAGTGTACATCGTGTGAGGGTGGGCTTGCAAAGACATGACGTAGTGTCCATCGTGTGAGGAGTGGGCAGTTGTGAGGACGCGCTGATGTGGCGACATGCACGATACAATGAGTATCGTGCGGTTCAATTTTGCCCAATTTTATATACCTTATGTGCTGCATATAGTTATAAATTAAATGTGTAGGGTATTAAACTATTAATGCAATAATATCCTACAATATTATCCTATAGATTGGAGATGGCTTAATGAGGAAGAGGTTTAGCCCTATCTTTAAAATAATTAAATATATACTTTTCTTTAAGGGTCACTCGTCAGTATGTATGTTAAGCTGGTACTAATTATCATGACTTGCTTATAGTGCAGTAATTTGAAAAAGACTTGTCAATTACTAATTAATCATTCCAGTCTGGACACATCATTTCAATTACGAGGAAAAGAATTCATGCATATTTCCTTTTCAGTGGAAAATAAGCTAGTGTAAACAATATTCTGATAATGTCGGCACATATATATATATATATAAGTAATATATAGATATGTTAGTTTCTTGCAAGAAAGAGTCGGTTGAGAGGGGAACTAATTAATATTAGTGAAGAAGCTGGGACAATTAAATGATGAAAAAATAATCTCAGAAAATGACCCTTTGTCTCCCTATGCCTAAAACATGCAAAATTATATTTTGTTCTCCTTCTCAGACTTGGCCCCGCCTTCATTTCCTTTTTGTTCATTTTCGTTTAACGGGAGATAGTTTAAAGTCTAATGAATAAGTTATTTTTTTTAATAAAATTTAATAGATATGATCCCTATAAAGAACCATCTCTATAAAATTTTATCAAAAAATTCAATTCAAAAATAGGTTTAATAATAATTTGATATATATATATATATATATATTTATTTATTTATTATCATTAAAATTTTAGATTATCATCTCACTTAATTTAATAAATATACATATATATATCAAATTATTATTAAACCTATTTCTGGATTTAAATTTTTAATAAAATTTTATAAAAATAATTTATACTTAACATAAGAATCATCCGAATTACATAAAAAAAAATTCAACTAAAACTTTAGTTAAGAGATGTCCAGTACTTTATTCTCCCATATAATCCGTGAGAATTATGGTTACCAACCTGGCAACAGCCTAGCTAGCTGTTATTTGTAATTTATATTTTTTTTTCCCCCAAAAAATGTAACTTGTGTCTAAATAATGCATATCCCGCCATAATACGACACTCCATCTATCACCATTATTTTTTGTTAAGCTGTAGAATTTCTCTTTCATGCATTCTGTCTTTCCCTTTTTTCCTTCTGTTTCTTTCGGTAATGATTGACTAATTAATTAAATAAAACTTATGTAATTTAATTAACTGATGTGATGTGGCTGACGTTATTACTACCGTATTCACGTGAGAGTGAACTTAATGGTAGCTTCTTCACTGTTAAATTCGTGTGAGATGGATTTATTTAGCGGAAAGTCTTTTGTTTGAATTTTCTCAAGTATAAATTTCTTTAATTTAGTGACAGACTTAGTTCCCCTACTAATTTAAGGGAAAAAATAATATAGTATTTTAAGTTTTTAACAAAATTAAAAAATTTGATTAAAATTTTTTATTTATATTTATATATATATCAGATATTATAAATAATAAGAAAATACTAATATCAGAACAATAGATTATTGTCAAATCGAGTTAACTCATCTTTGTTATTTCTAAATTGAGATAGAATTACTTAGACATTAAACTATTACTAGACAATGGTATCTCCCAAATGACCCGACCAATATAAAGTTTTTAAAATGTTTACGAGGATCTTTTATATATACTAGACAAACTCTTTTTCTACACATTTACATTAGATGAAAGATATTAATTGATGGAGAAGTAGTCAATGGCAACATGTCTTTTGTTTGTTTTTAATTTATTTATTTTTTGTAACATAGAGCTCGCATGGTCAAGTCCCTTCTAATGATTTTTTGTTGAAAAAAAAAATTAACACATGCATGGCCAAAATATATAGGAAAACCACCCTCAAAATTGTCATAACCGGACTCCATAACTTTTGGTTTATATATACATAGATATAGGCATGCACTAGTGCATTTAATGGAAGGGTAGTATTATTGCTAAAACAATTATATATATTGTTAGAGCAATATATATTAATTTTAAAAGTATGCAATACAACTTTTAAAAATAATATTATATTATAGTAAAGAGATAATTATTTTACCTTGGTAAGTAGCTAGTAAGACCATCTGCAGTGCATAAGCTAATAGTATAGTGTAAAAGTATGTATTTAACTTATTAACAAATGAGAAAACGCAACGAGAAAAAGCTAAAAATAAATCCCATGATAAATGATGTGTCATGGGAAATGTTGAAACTTCAAAAGACATATAATGTGTCAGCTAACGCAACATGAGTGTCGTGCCAATAATACTCAAAAGACCCACAAAAGACACATGATGTGTCGTGCCAAGTAATACTTCCCACGACACATCATGTGTCGTGGCATCTTTTTTCCAATTTTCACAGCCGTCACACGACACATGATGTGTCGTGCCACTGTAAAAATGCCTCTCACAACACATCATGTGTCGTGGAAGGCTCTTCTTCTCTGCCCCAATGAATTACATGTCATGCGAGCTATAATATTGTCGGCATGCAAATATACCTTGCCTTTACCTTTTTTCCTCCTAATTTACATTTTTACACTGCGCGCAGGGGCATCAACACTTGCATATTTAGCTTTTTAACTTATGCATTGTAGATGATCTAACAAGTAGTTAATTATATAAAAATTCATGCGCTGTTTTTCTAGCCCCAAACGTTGGATTAATAGAGTTGCTCCAAATAAAACTTGAACTCGATAGAGACAACCAGACATAGTTATTAAATTTTCATGAGATTTAATTAATTGTTAGGAAAAAAGAGAAGAAGAAGAAAGAAACTATTTTTTTTTCTCATCACAGTATTTCCCGCTGGACAGTGGAGACTAATCTTTCAAGATACGATTAGGACATCTCTCGACAAGACATCTTTCAACAAAATCTACTTCATTCACAAGCGTTAGGTATCGAACCCAGGACCCCTTTCTTAAGGGATCCGAACTCTTTCATTTCATATCAACTCCCATTGGTGGAAGAAAGAAACTCTAAACTAGGGATCTTACGCATTGAATCAGATGTTTAGTGGATGATTTAAATCAACTTATAAAAGTATTTAATCCTTTTTTATTAATCACGTGGAAATTAAATTTTTCACATTTCAATTAATCTCGAGGTTGTGCCGTACAAGAGCTATGAACTTAATTGGATATATATTATTAATATATATTAAGCATTCATTTTAAATGCCACAAATCAGAGTACTAACCAATGGAGAGTAGTGTTGGTATCAGCGCGATTAGTAACCTTAATCTCCACGCTATCGCCTTCATTAACGGAAATGGTTGGCCCCGGATACTCTCCATTCACTGTAAGTATCGCATTTCTATGGCACAAACGACTCACATTCTTCCTCTCCACCTGAAAACCAAAAACCATCATTAGTATATACGTGTCGCGCGCGTGTGCATACTTAATTACACGAGATGGGTGAGAGAAAAAGAAGAAATAGAGAATTAAACTTTACATTAAACTGAAAACGCTGGAGTGTTGGTGCAGAAGAAGAAGATGGGAGAGTGAGAGCAAGTAGCAGTAGTGGTAGTAGTAACAAGCTATTGAAGAAACTCTCCATTTATGAGTATTTGAAGAATGATATACCCTCACCAAGTCTTTCTTCTTCTGGCTTCTTTATAAGACTAGCGTTTGCTAGTGCACCCTCCATCCATATATATATATATTTTTTTTAAGACTTCTTTTCTACCAAATTTCATATTCGATTAATAATTAAAGTACGTAATCGGAAATCTTCTAAGTTTTTCAAGCTAGTTTATGTCCAATAATTCATGATCGATTTTTGTGAGCTAGGTTGTTAGGTGAGAGAATTTTGTTAGAAGCTTTTGTTTCAAAATTTTAGTCATGACCGGCTTATGTATATTAAATTGATAGTCTTTTTTTCTTTTAAGAATATTTAAATAACAATAAAATAAATTTTACTTCTTTTAAAACATAATTAATGTATTAAATTTTATGATAATTAATAAATTGTATTTTTTATATAATTAACTAATTGAAAGGTCAAATAGCGTCTTTTTTTTTCTTATTATCGTACTTTAATTTTATGTCACTATTGTAATTGTTGTATATTGAGTAGCTAGTTTATTGGAAATTGGAAGAAGATAAAACATGATATACCTGTACAAATATTTACGGGATGCCTATGCTATATTTCCGGAGATTCGCGTGGGTATGATTCAGACATTTAAAAACAGATTGCATGTCAAATTTAATTTTTTAAGTCCATTATTCCCACGTGTCCATATATAATACAAAAGTGAAATAAAATTTAGGGTTAAACTTTTGGTACAGAGAAAGAGCCATCACCTTTTAACCGGCCAATCAATTTGATTAACTTCGCAGATTAGCAGACATTAATATTAATCAATTGAGTAAATGATAGCAGACCTTTTTAAATTATATCTAGTTTTAATTAAGTCCTTAAATTTAATTTGTGTCAATTAAGCCTTAAGTTAATTAAATTAAACACAAATAACTCTTTCGTCCAAATCTCCAGTTAAATCAAACTGTTTAAAAGAAATTTTTTAGTCACTTATATATGTATGTATATATATGTGAACCCACACACATATATATATATGTGATATGTATCATTGAAACAAAAGTCATTTAGTTAATACTCCCCCCGACTCAATTTAATTATCCACTATTCCATTTATAAATATTTCAAAATAGTTGTTCACTTTTCATATTTAGTATGTCATTAATTATAATAATTTTTCTATTTTCAATATTACCCTTTAAGCTCCCTAAACTTTTTTATTTTAGGTCCCGCCACCTATTTTATAAGAAGAAAAGTAAATGATATTTTTGGAAATAAGTATTTTCTCTTGGCGTAATCATTATGTCTCCTTAATTTTTAGTTTTTCAAAGTGTGACAATTAAATTGGGACAAAGGGAGTATACTTATAGGAAAAATGTTAAGTAAGGACCTTAACTCAACTTAAGGACCTTATTTACGGACTGGGCATTTGACCCGCTTTCCGATGGAATTTTTTGATGAAATTTGGTGGGGATGTTCTTCATCATGTATAGAACATCTTCACCAAATTTCATCAAAAAATTCAACAGGGAAATGGACTAACTACAGGATTGAAAAATATTGGATATATATATATATATCTATTTCTGAACCAATATTTTTCAATCCTGAAGTTAGCCTACTTCCCGGTCGAAATTTTTGATAAAATTTGATGAAGATGTTCTACACATGATGAAGAATATCCCCACAAAATTTCATGAAAAAATTCCATCCGAAAGCATGCCAAATAGCCCGGTCCATAAATATGGTCCTTATGTTAAGTTAAGATCCTTACTTGAAATGCACCCCTTACTTATATATGAACCATCTAAGTATTTATATATAGAGAGAAGAGATCTAGCACGCACTAGTGCGTACGCATTGGTACTTTCACACGCGAAAATCGATGGAACAATTAAATGTTGGCTTTTTTTTTTCTTTTTCCTTTACCTATCTGCTTTATTCTCCCTCTCTCTCTCTCTAAAATCAACGAAGCACTCTTTCTAACACTTCCCACGAACAAGCAGCAGTCTCTCTCTCTAAAACTTTCGACAAAGCTCGTTGAAAAACGGTGGTTTTTTTCACCTTTTAGTGAATTATCTAGCACTTTGTACGTATTCTTAACATGTTATTTCACTTTTCTTTGCTGATTATTGTTTTGTACAAGATCGGGGATTCTTAGTTACACCCAAATAAAGATCATAGACATTTATCAAGCAGTTAACTTGGAATTTCAATTTTGGTATTCAGACTCCAATAAAAAGAAAACCCAACATCCATTAAATTTGTGTTTGTGCGTGGGTCAAAATAGATAAATATTGGAGCATTCAGATACTAAGGACAAGATCTCTCTGATGAATTACATAGCAAACTCTCACATGTTTATCCGCACAGTTGCATTATTAAATTTGCCATTCAATGTAACATGATCCACTGGAATTTCCTTGACTTTATGTTTGATGCATTTTGATACCACTGGAATTTCAATAGGGATATGAGTTGGGGGTGTGAGGCAATTTAAAGCTTTCTCCCTTATACTTTGGTGATTATTATTCCAATTCCATTATATACTTACTATACATCTCTTTGCATTTAAAAGGATACAAAAATCTTGAAGATTTAGCTCTGTATAGGAATTTTATTTGTATTAGGTTATATATTGTCCAATTCTTAATTGGCTTTGTATTGTCCAAATCCTAATTGGATTTATATTATCCAATTTGTAGTAGGATTTAGCTTTATGCAATCCTAGACCATAGGATTTATACTCTATAAATAGACTCCTTGTCATAGGGTTTATTCATGAGTTGTGTTATATTGTTTACTAGCTAGATTAGAGAGTATATTTGAGAGATAGTATTAAGAGCTCTAATTGGTGGCTAGGGTTTGTTTTGTGCGTTGTACTCAAAATTGGTCTCATCAATAATAGCTATCACCCGGTGGATTAGTGGCGGTTTTGCCGACACCACCTAATTGCTTGTGTGCTTGGTTAGTTGTTTTCTTCTTTCATCTTTTTCTTATTATATTACTTGAATACCATTGGTGCTTGTTTCTTTAATTATTGTACGCATAATTTTCGGTCGGTCCTACACTTGTACTAAAGCTTGTTCTAGCGGTATCTTAGCACAATAATTTGGTATAAGAGGAAGGTTTATTCCTTGGGATAATTGTGTCATAATTAAAGATGTCTACTGGTGGTGCATCGGAAGGGAGTGCCAAGGCAGCATATATACCACCTTTGAAGGGGGCGTCTGCTCCTAAGGTGACGGCTGCGGTCAAATTCAATATAGAGAGATTTGACGGAAAGAAGACGGATTTTGCGATGTGACAGTGTTAGATGTCCGACATCCTTATCCAACAAGGTTTGCACATAGCATTGTTGGGAAATAAAGCTAAGCTCGATGAGTGGTCTGACGCCGATTGGGCTGAGTACGATAGGCAGGCATTAATACAATTCGTTTACACCGTACTCTAAACGTGATGTACTATGTGATGCGTGAAACATTTGCCTCGGTAATTTGAAAGAAGCTCAAGGATCAGTATATGACAAATAATATCAAGAATCGTCTGTACTTGAAGAAGAAGCTATTCCGGTACGAATTTTCGAGAGGTACATCCATAAACGATCATCTCGACGGGTTCAGCAAGATAATTGTAGATTTGCAGGGGTTAGACGTCGAGATTGATGATAAGGACAAGGCGATTTTGCTTCTTAATTCGCTCTCGGAATCCTATAATTATCTAACTACCACACTTATTCATGGGAAGGAAAAGGTGACCTATGATTTGGTATCGTCGGCTGTCTTGGCTAATGAAAAACGTTTGAAGGAAAGAAGAGAATCTAACTCAGATGCGCTATTCATTAGGGAGAGAAGCGATGAGAAGAAGCGGGGAAATCGGAAAAAGTCGCGGTCGAAATCTCGGAGACCGGCTGACAAAAGTAAGATAATTTATCACAAGTGCAAAAAACCTGGACACATACGTTGAGAGTGTCCAAATAGAACCAATGGCAGTGGAGAGAATAAAGGTGCGGTGGAGAACACGAACGCTGTAACGGCACCAAAAGATGAGGACTTTGAGAGTATGTTGGTTGTGACTTCTCGGGTTAGCTCTTCAAGCGAGTGAATCTTGGATAGTGGGTGCTCGTATCACATGTGCCCAAATCGAAAATTATTTCATACCTTCACCGAGGTTGACGGAAGCAAGGTTTTGATGGGTAACGACCATGCGTGTAAAACGATGAGGATTGGTACGATCCGAATAAAGATGCACAACGGGGTAGTACGTACTCTTCGTGATGTCCAGTATGTTCTGATCTGAAAAAAAAAATTGATCTCTTTAAGGGTTCTTGATTCCAATGGGTATCGTGTAATACTCGGGGGTGGAAATTTAAAAGTTCTCTCCGGGGCTATGGTTGTGATGCGAGGAAAGAATGAGGGTAATCTCTATTTTCTTCAAGGAAGTACAGTGACTGGGTTTACTTCGGTTACGACTGAAGAGACTGACACAACGAGATTATAGCATATGCGATTGGGTCATGCTGGGGAGAAGGCTATGACAGTGTTGAGTAAGCAAGGGCTACTTGAGGGTGCGAAAAGCTGCAAACTAGAGTTTTGTGAGCATTGTGTGCTTGGAAAATAGACTCGAGTAAAGTTTGGGACAGCGGTACATTGCACGAAATGAGCACTTGATTATGTGCATACGGATGTCTGGGGGCTGACAAAGACTCAATCCTTGGGTGGAAATCATTACTTTGTGACTTTTGTTGATGATTACTCAAGGAGAACTTGGGTCTATCTCACGAAGCATAAGGACCAAGTTTTTGATGTGTTCTTAAAGTGGAAGGCAATGGTTGAAAATCATATTGGTAGAAAAGTTAAAGTGCTCAGGTCAGACAACGGCGAGAGGTACACTTGTGATCCTTTTAAGAATTTCTGCCAACGAGAAGGTATCATTCGCCACTTCACGATCAAGGGTACACCTCAACAGAACGGAGTAGCGGAGAGGATGAATCGTACGCTCCTTGAGAAGGTGCGATGTATGCTTTCTAACACCAAATTAGATAAGCGGTTTTGAGCTGAAGCCTTATCCTACGCTACATTCTTGATTAATCGTTTGCCATGTTCAGGAGTGAAATACAAAACACATATGGATGTATGGACCGGATCTTATGCTAGTTACGACAACATTCACATTTTTTGCTGTCCGGCTTATTATCATGTTCGTGATAAGAAAATTGACCCTAGGGCTCGTAAGGCAATATTTTTAGGCTCTTGTGATGGGGTTAAAGGTTATAAATTGTGGTGTCTTCAAAGTAAGAAGATTGTGATTAGTAGGGATGTGACGTTTGACGAAGCGTCTATGCTCAAGACGACCTTGTCGACAAACGGTGGTTCTCCAATTCCGGTTGAAAAGGAGAACAAGACGAGCGAGATAGTGGTAAAAACGAAAGTGAATACTCCAGTTAATACTCGGGTTACGGATTCGGGTCAACAACAAACAATACCGTCTTTGGCTAGTGGAAGGAAGCCTAGGACTCGACATGCACCAGTTCGATATGGGTATGAAGACATGGTGGCATACGTATTAGTAGGTTACGTGGATGAGCCGACTTCGTATCGAAAAATTATGGATTCTAGCGAGAATGTGAAGTGAAAAGCGGCTATGGAAGATGAGATGGAGTCTTTCCGAAAAAACCAAACTTGGAAACTATGTGATTTGTCGAAGGAAAAGAAACCTATCGGGTGCAAGTGAGTTTTCACTAAGAAAGACGGGGTTTTAGGGTCCGGTGTTCGTTTCAAGGCAAGGTTGGTAGTCAAAGGTTATACGCAAAAGGAAGGGGTGGATTATAATGAAATATTCTCTCCGGTTGTGAAGCACACCTCGATCCGAGCATTATTGGCTATAGTGGCGCAATTTGATCTCAAACTTGAACAACTCGATGTCAAAACTGCATTTTTGCATGGGGACCTAGAAGAAGAGATTTATATCTCTCAGCCGAAAGGATTTAAAGTTGTTGGTAAAAAAAATAGTGTGTGCAAACTTTGAAAGTCGTTGTACGGATTGAAGCAGTCCCCGCGTCAATGGTACAAGAGGTTTGACACGTTCATGACCGCGCAAAAGTTTACTCGGAGCGAATTTAATCATTGTGCTTATTTCAAAAGGCTTGAATCTGGCAATTTCATCTATTTACTCCTATACGTTGACGATATTCTCATTGCTTCCCGGAGCTTGGTAGAGATCGACGTATTGAAAGCTCAGTTAAGCAAGGAGTTTGAGATGAAAGATTTGGGTGGAGCGCGAAAAATTTTGGGGATGGAGATCGTACGAGATAGGAAGAGGGGACGATTGTGTCTTACACAAAGTCAATACTTTGAAAAAGTGGTTGTTCGATTCGAGATGGAAAACTCAAAACCGGTGAGTGTCCTGTTAGCACCGCACTTCAAACTATCGGCAACGGTGGCTCCTAGCTCCGAGGAAGAGGTGGAGTACATGGCTCAAGTTCCTTATGCAAGTACGGTTGAGAGTTTGATGTATGCCATGGTATGCACTCAACCAGACATTACTCAAACCGTGAGCATTGTTAGTAGGTATATGGCGAACCCTGAAAAACCGCATTGGCAAGCTGTTAAGTGGGTTCTACGATATCTACGGGGTACAATGGACAAAGGGTTGGTATTTAAAAAATTTGGAACGTCAACTATTGAGGGTTTTGTGGATTCAGACTACGCTGGCGACCTAGACAAGCGGAGATCGACTACGGGTTATGTGTTTACATTGGGTAGCTGTCCATTGAGTTGGAGGTCGATGATTCAAAGTGTGGTAGCATTGTCTACCACGGAGGCAGCATATATTGCGGTAACGGAGGCGGTCAAGGAGGTTATATGGCTCCGTGGTTTAGTTAGTGATCTTGGTTTGAAGCCGAAAAAAGTGGTGGTGCATTGTGACAGTCAGAGTGCAATTCACTTGGCGAATAATCAAGTTCATCATGGAAGAACCAAGCATATTGATGTCTGATATCACTTTATTCGGAAAATTATTGAAAATGGTGTTGTAAATCTGGTTAAGATATGCACCAAAGATAATTCGACAGATATGTTGACAAAGGTTATTTCGTTGGCCAAGTTTGAGTATTGCTCGACATTGGTCAATATCCTTCAGTGTTGATGCCCCTTGGGGGGCGGTGGTCCTAAGGGACTGGCGAAGGTGATAGCGTCATATTCGATGATTTGATCATGGTGGAGTGCATTGGGGGCTTGTGGAACATCGCCAAGATAGAGAATTAAAGATTTGGCTCTGTATAGGAATTCTATTTCTATTAGGTTTTATATTGTCCAATTCTTAATTGACTTTGTATTGTCCAAATCCTAATTGGATTTATATTATCCAATTTGTAGTAGGATTTAGCTTTATGCAATTCTAGACCATAGGATTTATATTCTATAAATAGACCCCTTGTCATATGGTTTATTCATGAATTGTGTTATATTGTTTACTAGCTAGATTAGAGAGTATATTTGAGAGATAATATTGAGAGCTCTAATTGGTGGCTAGGGTTTGTTTTGTGCGTTGTACTCAGAATTGGTCTCATCAATAATAGCTATCACCCGGTGGATTTGTGGCAGTTTTGCCGACACCACTTAATTGCTTGTGTGCTTGGTTAGTTGTTTTCTTCTTTCATCTCTTGCTTATCATATTACTTGAATACCATTGGTGCTTGTTTCTTTAATTATTGTACACATAATTGTCCTGTCGGTCCTACGCTTGTGCTAAGGCTTATTCTAGCGGTATCTTAACATAACAAATCTTAGATTCATTTTAGATTTCTATCACCATTCTATTTGATGATTTCGTAAATGAATCCTCAAACCAACTCAACAACCACAACAGCAGCCGCCAAATCGATGAGAGATACTGATGCTTGTTCGCGTGAAGTGTTAGAGAGAGCTTTGTCGATTTTAGAGAGAGAGAGCCCGTCAGAACTATTATTTGCATCGGAGGTGGAGGTGTTGTTTATTCTCAATTTGAGAGAGAGATAGAGAGAGAGAGAGAGAGAGAGTAAAACAGATGGGTAAAGGAAAAAGAAAAAGAAAAAAAGCCAGCGTTTAATTGTTTTATCCATTTTCGCACGTGGAAGCACCAGTGCGTACGTACTAGATCTCCTCTCTTTATATATATATATGTACATATGTACATAAATTTCTTATTTTAGGTATTCTAAGTTAGTGTCTTTTTGATTTTGACCAAAAAAAATGAAGATGGTGGAGGAGGGAATAATTGGCTTAACAATTTAACAAATAATTTATGTTGCCATAGCATTTCAATAGCAATCTTTAAGTGTTCCATATGTTCTTCTAAATTATTTTGCTTGTTTTGCTTTTGCTCTTTCTTTCTTCTTTTAATTTTATTCCCCCTTTTGTAGACACCCCGATCCGTGACCCCCGCAAGAACCCTAACGACCCCCGAGAACTACCATTTTGGGTCCGGGACCCACCCGAGGACCCGGTACTACACTAGGAGGGTTTGTCGCCCGACAAACTTGTTTTTTAGAGAGATTGTCGCACGACATATCACATTGTCGCGCGACAATCCCTGATATGTCGCGCGACAATTCCACTATGTCGCACGACATTCCCCCTCTGCACCAGACCAACCACTTTCTGACACATCAATCTGTCAGAACCATCACTTCAGCCGTTTGTCGCGCGACATTCCCGTATGTCGCGCGACATATCACAATGTCGCGCGACATTCTCCTTTTTTAAGGAAATGTCGCGCGACAATCTCTCCCGAGCAGTATAAATAGGCCAACACCTCCAAGGGTTGAGGGGCAGCAATTGGAATCTGAGAATTTGGAGCTTTAGATTTGATTTTTATCAAGCACTTTTCTACTATTATCTTATTTCTGAAGAATTATCGAATCTATCCTCGACACTCGACGTGTCCCGTCTCCGGAATCGATTTCTCGGAAATATCTAAAGAAAGAGAAGATTATTATCGCCGGAGATCCCTCTGCCGTATTATATTTTCTTTCTTATTATTATTCTCGTCGGGAAGGTAAAGAAAGTCCCTTCTAGTATTTAAGATTAGATATCTGTGTACTTGTTTTACTTCTGTTATTCTGTCCACGTTTTATTTGAATAAACTTATTGTCAAGTTACCAATAGTCTACCGTTTTCAAAACAAAAGACCCTGATAAAACTACTTTCAAAACCAGAAGAGTAAGTACATTATCGTCCGGATAAACCCTGTTTTCAAACCCCGGACCGATAAAGACTTATCTAGGAATTAAAATCCACATATCTTGTCTTTTCCATAGACTGCGACGTGTCTGATAAACTCTCCTCAAAGAGTTCATATTCCATATTGAATTAGTCCCGACATAAAGATCCGAACATTTTTCAAAATAATCACAACTCGAGAAAACCGTCATTATCTGAGGAAATAATACGGAATACTCTTTCAAAAATAAAAGGTTTTTGTCATTTGTCATTACATCTTTTAAATATAAAAACATCGGATCTCGGAACACAAAGGTTTTCATTCCTTTCCCCGTTTTCCCAAATTAGGGTTTTTTTTAGAAAGTAGTAGACTGTCGGTAAAAGCATCCAAGTTTTTCAACATAGAATAAACATATAAGACCACTAGAGACCGAAAGGGCGGAATGGGTGCTTAACACCTTCCCAAACCGTAATATAGTTTCCGAACCCTATAAGAATCCCGGTTTCGCAGACAAACGTGTAAAGAAAGGCTTGTCTATAGCCTTTCCTCTTATACGACCTTTTTTGTCCGTTTTCTCGTAAAACGTACTGGCGACTCTGAATGAACCCCCTTGCATCTAGAAATAGAACGTAGGGACACTTGATATGAATCAATGAAAACGCTCCAGCAAATGGAACGACGGAATCAGTTCCGACGTCCCATGACCCCCACCACCAACGGGGACGAGACCCGGGGGGCCGCATTTGCGGATTCTCACAGTGGCGACTCTGCTGGGGACACCATTAGAAAACTAGACTCTTATATGTGGACCTTTGTTTATCTGTTGAAAAACTTGCTTTTACTGCTTTCCCTACTCATGTTAATTGATTGAGAAGAAACCTTTTTCTAAAAAATGGGAGTTTTTCGAAAAGACGTAATAAAGATAATGATATTTGTGAAACCAACCTTTCGAACTTTACACGCACTATCACAAATCATGCATTGGTTCTACGAGTGTGAATTTACCCCAAACCCTCGGAAGTATTATAAGTGAGTAGGGAGTTGGCTTGCTTGGGCCAACATAAACCGAAAGCATTTACTTCCACTCTCCTTGGCCAAGTACGCCCCCGAGGTATATCGAGTGACGAGAACACTCACGTACCCGGGAAGTATATCAAAAGATTCTTGCACGTACCCGCCCTTGGGGTATATCGCAAGGTCTTGCCAAAAAGGAGGGAGCCTGAAGCCTTAACCGTTCGAACACCTGCGCTGCATCTAAGATTGAGTCAGTTAAAACACTTGTCAAACAGCCATAGAGGATGTACCACTTTACGGCTTACTTTTCGACACCCTTTTTAAAATTTGAGGCTCTTCTCGGCAATTTTTAGTGGTTCTTTTGGCAAAAATCGAGTCGCATCACAGTCTTCCTTCATCTTCGCCACGTGATTTTCGTCTACAGTCGTGAAGCAACAACAGACTGGAAGGTTGGGCCGGCCGTGATCACACCGGAAGACTAGTAAGACCAAGCACACATGAAATAGCCGATGAACGCGAGAATCGAGAGACAGATCAGAGCCGAGCCGAGGCATCATCAGCTCAGCCAACCCTAGCCGAAATGCACCGTTTACTCATGACCGTCAGCAGGGATCTGGCAAATCTCACGAACGAGCAACAGGGTACCCGAATCCGAATAGAAGAATTGTCAGCCGAACGAACTGCACCACCAGGGTTTGATCGACTACCACCGAATCGTGATCCGAACCAAGGACAGTCTTCACAAGTACTTCCCCCAATCCAAGGAACTAATCCACCCCAAACGGGCCCCAACATGGCCGGTCCCGTTCAAACCGACCCCAACAATCAGAACCAATGGGCCCCGGATTCAGGCCCCACATACCAACAACAAGAGCCACCCATCGTCTGGCCACAACCTCAGCAAGGCCTCGATCCCCAATATCAACCATGGCCACAAGTCCCCGCAAGACCTATTCCACCAGCCCCAATAGCCCCTCCCAATGAGTACCCAGACATCAACCGACTCCGGGCAGTATACGCAGAATCGATGATAGCCCGGGAACAGCCCGATGAGGTGTCAAGAGAGAGCGAAGAAATGAAGAAATTGAAAGAGCAGATGAAGGTTCTGCAAAGAGGTGTTTCTCTGATGAAAGGGGCAGACGAGATCACAGACATGAACGCCTTTTCCCTCTACCCCGAAGCCAGACTACCTCAAGGATTTAAGCTCCCCTCTATCACCAAATTCACTGGTACTACACCCCCCAAAACCCATCTCCAATCCTACATCAGATCCATGCAAGTGTCCGGCTGTGGAGAGCCGGAGCTGGCTCAGGCTTTTCACATGACTCTCACGGGGCAGCCCTGAGATGGTTCTTCGACCTAGAGAAACACCACACGAAAACTTGGGGGGATATCGTCAAAGAATTCATGACCAAGTACGGGTCCAACGAGAATTTGGAAATTACCCGTAAACACCTGGAAATGGCCAAGCAAGGCGAGAAAGAAAGCTTCAGCGACTTTGTCACCCGCTGGAGGGAAATGGCATCCCAAATGTCCAAACGGCCCGACGAAGAAGAGCAGTTAGAAATCATACAGAAGAATTTTACTCCAGCTGTATTGAACTGCATGGGAAAGCATGTATTCCCACACTTCAGAGCCCTGTTGAGTATGGGGTCACAGGTAGAGGAAGAATTGACCAGAAAGGCAGACACGGATACCAAGAAGGCCTCTTACACTGGAAGAAAGACGGCCACTCCAGCCGTAAACCAACTAAGCTCGTACCCATATCAACAAAACCCATTTCAGCAGTCACCGCAAGTCCCCCCAATGAGTTGGCCTACGCAGGGAGACTCTTCAAACACCGAGGTCAAGAAAAGGAGAAATTTCTGCACCCTCCCCACTACTCTGGTCAAAAGCCTGGAACTACTCCAAAAGGCCGGACTAGTCACCCCACTCAACCCACGCCATCCACCAAATCCTATCCCCAACACTTGGAGAATGAATGAGAACTGTGCGTACCATCAGGCGGCAGGCCATGACACGGAACGTTGTTTAGCTCTCCGCCATCGTATCCAGGACCTCATTGAAGCCGGAACCATCCCCGCACCCGGCGGGCCCAATGTTACCAACAACCCCCTCCCCAATCATGCTCCACCTGCAGGAATTAACGCCTTAACCACTGACGAAGGCTTCGATCCCGTAGGACGCATTCGGGACGATCCAGCCTATAAGGCACCCGTTATGCTATCGGCAAAAGCACAAGTTGCCCCAGGCCTCAACCCAATAATTGACCAATGGATGGCCAAGATGAACTTCCTACCTGGGCAGGGCTTAGGAAAGACAAATCAGGGGATCTCGCAACCACTCACCATCAAAACCAATCCTGGGAAAGCTGGGATAGGATGGACCCAGGACAAGAAAAAACAACCATGGAAACCCCGCCCCCCTCATAAGGAGACAATCTGTATGACAGAAACCTCCCCCGGGACTTTTAGTTGGTCGGCAGAACCAGAGTCGTCAGAAACTTCAGAGGGATCAGACCCAACATCCCTTTGGATACAACAGATTACCCGCTCAGGAAAGGTATACCAGCCACCACCGATGGATGCCGAAAAATCACCGCCTCCAAAAGAAGTAGGAGAAGACCGAGTACTGGAACAGTTGAAGAAAACCCAGGCACACATCACCATTTGGGGCCTCTTGGTTGCCTCCAAACCTCACAGGACCGCTTTCATTAAACTCCTGGATGAGGCTGTCATATCGCCGGACTCCACGCCCGAACAACTGCCAAACATGATCGGGTCACTCACAGTCCAAAGAAGTCTGTCATTTTCAGATGAAGACTTGTCTCCGTTGGGGAGAAAACACAGCCTGGCTCTCCATATCACCGTCCGAACCCGAGGGAAGATCTTGCCACAAGTTCTCATCGACAATGGGTCGACCATAAATGTCTGCCCCCTAAAGACTGCCAGATGCTTGGGTATCTCAGATTCAGAGCTCTCACCATCCGCTGTAACCGTCAGGGCCTATGATAATACCAGGAGGGCCGTTCTGGGGTCTCTGAAACTTGATCTCATGGTTGGTCCCGGAAGCTTCCCGGCCGACTTTCAAATCATAGACATTCCTTCCAGTTTTAACCTACTGTTGGGAAGAGCATGGCTACACGACATAGGAGCACTCCCCTCCTCCTTGCACCAAAAGATCAAGATACCGTTTGAAGGGAACATAATTACCATCCAAGGAGATCCTGAAAGGACCTTGGCGGATATGGAGTTACCAGTTTTGGGAATCGGGAGCCAGAGCATACAGTTAGGAGGCTTTTCTTACGAGCCTCAAGTGCAAACTCTTAGCACCCAGACAATCAGGTATCTTCCCCCTGACAATATCCCCGGTCTCAGCACCAAGATTACAAATATGTTGAGAATGATGAAATACTTGCCTGGAGCCGGTCTGGGAATGGGACAACCAGGACTACTTCAAGCATTGGAACCAGTAGCAAGGTACGAGAGGGAAGGTTTGGGGTACCAACACACTGAAGAGGACGATCAACAAAAAAGGGGTCGAGGGCATCAGTATCCGAGTTTCAGCTCTCTGAACGGGTTCTTTGTCAAAGAAGGAGAGGACTTCCCCTTTTGCGGCTTCCAGGAGCCTTGGAGAAACAGCGACGGAGAGAACCTTCCTGGGTGGGAAATCTTCTATGAAGAGGACCTATATATCAAAAAAAACACCGTACACAGCTTCGCTACCAAGTTGACAATCGGGCCGAAGGAAGAAAGTGAAGACATGAAAGGCGAAGAGGAAGAAATGATCGGAGATCTCTTCGACATCATGGCTCTGGGAGATGATGAGCAGGAGACGACCCTGTACACTTGATATACGCTGATCCAGACTACCAAGGGGAAAGGGAAAAGAGCGAAATTGTAAGGGTGAGAGATAAGAGTGAGGATAAGGATAGGAAGGAGTCACTCCTAAATGAACTTTTTAAACTTGTACCTGTAAATACTAGTATCAATAAAGAAGAGTCTATTTTGCGTTATCCTGTTATTTTTAATTCTGTAATTGCTTATATGGAATTGGAAAGAATGAACGAACACCCTGAACGGGAGGAGCAACGTATACAAAGCGAGGAAGGAGACACTCTTGTGATTAACCTCGGAACAGAGGAGGAAAGAAAAGAGGTCCGCATTGGGGCAAGCCTAAGTGGGACAGAGAGAGAAGAATTCACACAAACTCTGAAAGAGTATGTGGATGTCTTCGCCTGGTCTTATGCAGATATGCCGGGTTTGAACAGTCAGATAGTCATGCACGAAATACACACCAATCCAGAACTTAGGCCCGTCAAACAGAAGCTGAGGAAACTTACGCCAGAATGGTCCTTGAAAGTGAAAGAAGAAGTAATGAAACAACTGAGTGTGGGATTCTTACGGGTGATCGAGTACCCCTCGTGGTTAGCCAACATCGTGCCTGTTCCAAAGGCTAATGGGAAAGTCCGCATGTGTGTGGATTATCGGGATCTCAATAAAGCTTGTCCAAATGACGATTTTCCATTGCCCAACATCGATTTGATAGTAGATAATACTGCCAACCACGCCCTGAAGTCATTTGTGGATGGTTTTGCCGGATATAACCAGATCAAGATGCACCCGAATCACCAGGAGAAAACAGCATTTATCACACCGTGGGGAACATACTGCTACACCGTTATGCCGTTTGGGCTGAAGAACGCCGGGGCAACATATCAGAGGGCAGCTACGGCTATCTTTCACGACATGATTCACAAAGAAGTAGAGGTGTATGTAGACGACATGATAATCAAGTCAAAAGAGAGGGAAGGCCACGTACCAGCCTTGCGAGCCTTCTTTGATCGGCTCCGCCAGTATCAGATGAGACTCAACCCGCAGAAATGTGTGTTCGGGGTAACCAAAGGAAAACTCCTGGGATATGTCGTCAGTAAGAAAGGAATCGAGGTGGACCCCGCTAAAGTTCAAGCTATCCAAGACATGCCCGAGCCTCGTACCGAGAGAGAAATCCGGGGTTTTTTGGGTAATCTGCAGTACATCAGTAGGTTTATCTCTCAGCTCACTCAAAAGTGCGAACCCATCTTCAAACTCCTGAGGAAGTCTTCAACAGGAGAATGGAACGATCAATGCCAGGAGGCTTTTGACAAAATCAAAGATTACCTCTCCAAGCCCCCAGTGTTAGCCCCGCCTCAGACCGGACTACCACTAATTCTATACCTAACCGTCACTGATTCAGCCGCGGGAGCAATGCTAGCCCAACACCTCACCGATACCCGGAAGGAGCAGGCCATCTATTTCCTCAGCAAAAAGCTATCCCCATTTGAGATAAACTACACACCATTGGAAAATCGTGTACCGCTCTCATCTGGGTAACACAGAAACTACGGCACTACATGCTAGTTTTTCCAGTCATCCTGGCATCACGGATTGATCCGTTGAAATACCTCTTCGAGAAACCGGCTCTCTCGAATCGAATGGCAAAATGGTTATTTCTACTCTCCGAATTCGACATCACCTACATGACCCAGAAGGCAGTCAAAGGCAAGATCATAGCTGATTACCTGGCCCACAATCCGATATTGGGAGACATGATAGAAGAAGCCGAATTCCCGGACGAAACCATCATGAACGTCGAGATCAATGAAGACTGGAGGTTGTACTTTGACGGAGCCGCCAATCGGAACGGAAACGGGGTAGGCATCCTGTTAGTCTCTCCAGACCAAACTCACTCCCCGGTATCATATCGACTGGACTCTTCTGCACCAACAATATGGCCGAATATGAAGCCTGCATACTCGGGTTAGAGATCGCTCTTCAAAGGGGTATAAAGAGAATACAGGTATACGGAGATTCAGCACTAGTGGTCCATCAAGTTCTGAAGGAATGGAAGATCAGAGATGAGAAATTAGTCCCTTACCTCGCCCGACTAGAAGAAGTCGCAGGAAGGTTCGAGCGTGTGGAGTTTTACTATATCCCCAGGTCCCAGAACAGTTTTGCTGACGCATTGGCAACCCTGGCATCTATGATCGATATTCCGGAGGGGATGGAAGAAATAACCCTCACGGTACAAAAGAAATCAGGACCCGTGCACTGCATGACCCTTGAGGTGGAAATTGAAAAAGACGGTGACTCAACCGTTTGGTTTTATGATATCTGGAACCTGCTGAAGAACCATCAGTATCCCGAGAAAGCAGACAAGAGAACACGGGTCACACTCAGGAGACTAGCATCAGGATTCATACTCTGTGCCGGAAGATTATATAAGAGGAACTACGACGGGACTCATCTTCAATGTCTCACCGAAGAAGAATCAGTTAGAATGATGGATCAGATACATGGGGGCGATTGCGGACCTCATATGAGCGGGCATACGCTTGCCCGCAAGATCATCAGGCAAGGGTATTTCTGGTCTACCCTACAAACTGACTGCGCTGATCATGTACGCCGTTGTCACAAATGCCAAATTTATGCTAAGTCCCAGAAGCTTCCTCCAAAAGAGTTGTACAACATGACTGCTCCCTGGCCTTTTTCAGCCTGGGGAATTGACGTCATTGGGAAAGTCTCACCCAAAGCCAGCAACGGCCATGAATTCATACTAGTAGCCATCGACTACTTCACCAAATGGGTGGAAGCCGAATCTTACCAAACCCTGGATGCCAGGAAAGTTGCCCGATTCATCAAAAGGAATATTGTCTGCCGATATGGGGTCCCACACGAGATCATCTCAGATAACGGCACCCACTTCGAAGGAGAAGCTAATACAGTCATGGAGGAATACGGTATCACCCGACACAAATCTTCACCATATAGACCGCAAACCAATGGGGCAGTTGAAGCCGCCAACAAGAATTTGAAGAATATCCTAAGCAAGATGACCGACACCTGCCGGGACTGGCCGGAGAAATTACCATATGCATTGTGGGGATACCGCACCACCGAAAGGGTCTCTACCGGGGCAACCCCGTTCTCGCTTACATACGGGATGGAGGCAGTCCTCCCTGTCGAGTTAGAGGTCCCTTCCCTCAGAGTAATGCTAGAGAATCAGGTCAATGAACTGGAGTGGGTCCAGGCACGTTATAACGAGCTAGCCTTACTAAATGAGAAAAGATTGAAAGCCGCATACCACCATCAAGGGTATCAGAAGAGAATCGCTCGAGCATTTAACCAGAGAGTGAGGACTCGGGGTATCAATGAAAATGACATCGTGTTGAAAGAAATTCGAGAGCCAGCCAGAGATCCGAGGGGAAAGTTCGGGCAGAAGTGGACAGGGCCGTATATCGTCAAAGAAATCAATACAGGAGGCGCCGCTATACTCACTGACCTAGACGGGCAGTTACTACATTCACCAGTCAACATGGACCGACTGAAGAAGTATTATCAATAAGCACGACGTGTATAAGAACTACGTAAACCTGAGCCCCAACTCGAATATCGTATTTTCTGGAAAAATCAAAAAGGGGGGAACGTAGGCAACCTGAGAAGTGACTTCAGGCCCGGTTTAAAGCTTTGTAAAGAAATTTATTTCTCATAAAAAGTCCCTTCATATATTATTAAAGAGGTGGTTCAGAACACCAAGAGTTACAAAGGAAGTACAGCATACAAAGAAGAAACTAATCCCTAGGGGTTGGCCACACTGGGTCCTCAGCGGCCAAATCAATTCGAGCCTCATCCAAAATCTGGTACGCAAAGACAATGCCATCCTCTGTAGGCTCAGAATCCATGAATCGGAACCACTCCATTTGAAAGGGGTCATCAATCAGCTCTCCTTCTAGAGATTGCCAGCAAGAGCGGATAATGTCAGCCCGGAGAGGCCTGGAAATACCAAAACGAGCATAGTTAAACTGACGAGTCAGTCGAGCACGCCACATCCTCTCTACCGATAAAGAAACATGTGGGGTCACAAATTTAGACTCAGAAGAGAAGTTGTTCAGACCAAGGGGAACCTCCTGAGGAATGTTAAACTGTCGAAGAAGACGCCCAGGGAGATAAAAGGAAGTAAACCAGAGCCCGCGGAGCCGAACGTAGTTCTGACCCCCAGTACTAAGTACCATCTTCCTCAGCTTCCACCAAGGAATGTTCCACCGGATAGCCCGAAAGTTCTCCGAAAACCACACCGTCCAATCAGAGGAAGACATGGTCAAAGCACCAAAGAGAGGCCGATGGAAGAAATGGGTCGGATTGTCGAGCCGAACTCCGCTGAAACCCACCGATCGAAAGCGCTCTAGCAGCCACATGTATAGCAGACGCGGGCTCCCCCGAAAGAAGGGCGAGGCCCCCCGTTGAACATCATCAAGACCATTCAGGGTCTCTGCAAGAATGATCGGCACTATAGACTCCCCATTTCTAGCCTGGTAAATCAGACTCAAGATAGTCGGATCAACACGGGAAGAACCCGTCACCAGCAGCATATCAGAAACCAGGCAAATCAGGGCCGCTGCAGTACGTCCCACGCCGTAAGAGGCCCTATCTTCATAACGATGAAAGAACCTCACCATTTTGTGGAGGTCAAGGAGCCCGTCGACAATGAAACCATCGCAAGCCGCTTGGGGAATGGCTAACAGAGCAATTAGCATGTCGCGGGGACCGATTCCTTCTATAGGAACTGCCATCGGGAGACGAACGTCAGAACGTAACAGCCAGGAGAACTCCTCATAGGTTGGGCAGAGCTCATCTAGTCCAAAACGGAAGAGATGGTCCGCAGGACTCCAGAAATACAAAGCACCTAACAGAAAGGAGAAATCTACAGGACGATGGCACCAGCCCGCCAAAGGACTGAATGCACCAAAGTTCAAACCATTTTCAGAAGATATCAAAGCATCTCGAGCTTTAACATAAGAAAAATCAGAGTGGGTACGGTAGGAAGACATTTTGGAGAGGTGTGGGGATGAAGGAAGGAAGATGGGGGTATTTATAGCAAAAAAGAGGGTCCTGTACCTGTTTGTCGCGCGACAAACCCATTTTCAGGGGGAAGTGTCGCGCGACAAACCCATGACCATGAGGGATTGTCGCGCGACAAACCCATCTGGGGGGCACCCTACTTTTTTCTTATACATAATGGTCATCTTTGCCAAAAGAATCACTTCTGGATGCTTTTCTGTTCTCACTTTGTTCTTTTTTGCAGGAAACATAAGTATCACTACACTAGAAGGTACGACTTTTAAATTACCGACTCTTATATATATATGTATATATCTTGCACAGACAGATAATAAAAGTATAAATCAAACACAGATAAAGATATTTTATAAAACCAATAAAAGAACAGTTTTAAATATCTGTCTAAGCACATCTGTCCAAAACTAACAACTTAGTGCAGAAAGGGAAAACTAATCTACTCGGGCGCGTTTCGACACGCTCCCACTATCTCCCGAGCCCTCCTCAGGGGTAAGATCAACAACTGGGACGCCGGGAACAGGAGGAACTGCCGCCTGAGAAGGCCCCGTGGACTGAACCGGTGCCGTAGGACGGATCACCGACGATCGGGAACGCCTGGAAGTCCGACTACTGCTCCTCCGAGAATCCGTCCGGGCATGGGAGGAAGTCAGGGGGTCGTCCGGCCGTAAAGAGATGTCGATAGCCCTCTGATAGTCACGCATGTAGGCTGGAGGGTCTCGACCGACGTACTGGAGCAGGTTCCAGCTGTAGAAATACTGGGCATACCAGGCCCGTAGATCCGCCACCCGTACACCCACTCTCTGTAAAAAAGACATACAATAAAAGGAGAATCAGCACAGTCAAAATAAATAGATATAAACATGAAAGTATCAGGAGAAGTTGAAGAAGATACCTCATCATCAGAACGACCACCCAAGAAATCAAAAGTATCCTCGGGAAGGGGATACTCCGGGACAGAATATCGACATAGGCCCGCGCCGACATAAGAAATATCTCTGGGGAGTGGAGGTAGATCTACCCACGAAATAGATGACCCCGCAGGAGCAGCTGCAGAAGAAGACCCTCCCTCCTGACGAATGGGGAACAAGGGTGGACGAGAGGATGAGCCACCAAAGCCCGGAGATCGGGCGGGAGGCCCCATGACAGTCGCCGGTAGAGGGGTCAACGTAGCGTATGTTCGGACCCCCGGAGGATCCACCATGGCCGTCGCCCCCAAAGGAGGTACCCCACTAGAAGGAGTAGTCGCCGCCGCGGGAGGAGTCCGCCCAAACTGATCAAAATCTGCCCCAAGGTCCGCGGGCTCCCAGGACCTCTCAGAAAATCCCGCTCTCCCCTCAGCAGCCTCAGCAGCAGCAAAAAGGCCCCCCGGAGACACGGAAGGGCCGGTGGGAAACTCGAAGCCCTCAGCGCGCTGCTCCCCGCAGGTGTCGCCTGAGGTGACGGCTCCAGAACGGCTGTCGCATCACCTCCCTCGCCCTCTGGCCGACCGCCGCCCTCAGCCGCAGCAGGAACATCCCTCTCTCCCTCAGGATCCTCATCCTCAGAATCCGGAATGTTGTCCCTCTGATCGGGGACAGGTGGCAGATGACCCGGAACCACCCTAGCTAAATGGGTCTGTCCCCGTATATAATGAGGATCACCCCCAATGCCCGATACCTCTCATAGAAGACCCGTCCCCGAGTCCCCTTCGGCTCCCTCATCAGGTAACGGGCAGCAAAAATAGCATAGTCTCCCTCCTCGACGAACGTCTGGAAGCCGAGTCCGTCAACCAAAGCCTGCACCGTCACCGGGTCGATCTCGCCCGTCCGCCTCATCAGAACAGGAGGGACCAATGGAACACGAGGCCACTGGGATGGCGTGTGCTGACGAATGACCCTCTCACCCAAGTAGAAGAGAAGGCCGTACTCATCCCGGATAAGCCGCCTGGTCCTCGAGGCGGTCAGAGCACGACCATACCCATGATGAGGACCCAGATCACCCCAAGGGGCCCACTCAATCTGAAAAGAGAATAAGATTTTATTTCAGTATTTTATATATTCTACTCTATCTGACTATTGAAAAGCAAGAAAACTAAAAATATTCTTACCTGCTCCTCCCGCAGGTCATGGACAGCAGCAGCTCCGGTCTCCCGAGTCCGGTATACATAGGGAGCCCTATAGTTCCCCGCGATGAATCGGCGGAGAAAAGGGAACTGGTCCTCGTTCTCAACGAGGAGATCCACCTGGGCGCGACCCAGACGGGTATAAGCTACAAACCAGCTCTGAAAAGGAAAGATAGAAGAAATCAGCAATGATCAACAAGTAATGAGCAAAGAACTGAAGCAAAGACAGAAAGACTAAAAAATGTACCTCCCACAGCAAAGAAAAGCCCTTGAGGTTCAGGGCTAAATGACGAGAGACCTGGTCCATGGCATCATAAAGGACTGCAAGAATGAAACCTCCCCAGTCGTAGTCAAACATGAGGCTGAAGTCCCGAAGATAGGGCAACCACCAAAGATGAGCCGTGTCCCCACCACGAGCCTCGAATAAATCATGGAGTGTCAATAGAAGAAAGACGCGGGCATACTGGCGCGCCTCCTGACGGGTCATAGGAACCCCTGAAGCAGCTAGTCGAGTCCTCTCTGTGGCTAACCGCGTAACCAAGACGCCCCGAGGAATCGTGTCGCCGGAACTCCGTCGCTCCGGAAACCATCCTAATGAACTAACAATGCCCTCGGCTGTCAGACGCAAGGGGACGTCGATCTGGATGGGGACCCCCCCTGAAGGGATCCCGGTCAAAGCAAACAAATCGAGGGGGGTCATCGTCATCTCCCCCCAGCTCCAGTGAAAGGTATGGGTGGTGTCCCACCAGTGGCAAGCCAGAGCCGATACTAAAACGGTCGCCCTAGATACTCGCTCTGGGAGGGCGTCGAAGAGGGAGCCAAAAGGAGTCGCGAGAATCAACTCCTGGACAGGGGCCGGTGCCCGTCGCCACTCCGAAGATATAGCGTTGGGGGAACCCCAACCGCGGCCAACCCACTGCAGACAAAGGAACGAGTATGGGGTTATGAGGGTACTTCGGTATAATTATGAGAGTTATAGGGTTATAAGGGTAAATTATGTAATTTCCAAAACCTGAGGGTACTTTGGTGCAATTATGAGAGTTATAGGGTTATAAGGGTAAATTATGTAATTTCCAAAACCTGAGGGTACTTTGGTGCAATTATGAGAGTTATAGGGTTATAAGGGTAAATTATGTAATTTCCAAAACCTGAGGGTACTTTGGTGCAATTATGAGAGTTATAGGGGTTATAAGGGTAAATTATGTAATTTCCAAAACCTGAGGGTACTTTGGTGCAATTATGAGAGTTATGGGGTTATAAGGGTAAATTATGTAATTTCCAAAACCTGAGGGTACTTTGGTGTAATTATGAGAGTTATAGGGGTTATAAGGGTAAATTATGTAATTTCCAAAACCTGAGGGTACTTTGGTGTAATTATGAGAGTTATAGGGGTTATAAGGGTAAATTATGTAATTTCCAAAACCTGAGGGTACTTTGGTGTAATTATGAGAGTTATAGGGGTTATAAGGGTAAATTATGTAATTTCCAAAACCTGAGGGTACTTTGGTGTAATTATGAGAGTTATAGAGTTATGGGGGTACATTATGTAATTTTCTAAACTAAGAGGTATCACAGGTAAAAGTATGTGTTCGCTAAAAATCGGGCGTTATTCCTAGTCAGACATGCATACTAACATTATCTAAAACGAATACAGGAAACGACAAGAAGCAGAACAAATAAATGCACGAAAGAAGACATACCAGAGATCGACGACGAATCTCGTGAGAAACGGGCTCCATCAAAAGCCACGGGACGTCCGGGACCGGAGCAGCTCGGATAGCATCCCGATAGACCACCGCCCGACCGCGGTCTATCCCATCCTCATCATACCAGTCCAAGTCCGCCCAGTCGTCGTGATGAGGGCTGCAGCGAAGAACGCCCTGAGCGTCAGTAAAGGTGACCTCCTCCTGGTCACCCTCCAATCGGTCGAGATGAGCAGGGTCCATCGATATAGGTAGAATATGTGTGAAAAGGTCGGAAAAGTCAAAAACACGGCAGAGCTTCCGCGCTTGGGAGAGAAGAAAAGAGAGAAAAAGAGAGCTAGAGAGAGAAAGAGAAAGGAGAGAATGAGGTGGAATGAGCTCAGCAAGGGGTTTATATGGTGGGTCAGTTTGTCGCGCGACAAATTGCCACATTGTCGCGCGACAAAGAGCCAGGCACCGAAATGTCGCGCGACAATCCCTCCTCCTCCCTGATTTTTTGACCTCTGTCTCATTTTATCTTCTGCAGAGGCACTTCGGAGAAGCAGTTTTCGGAAAATTGCTAAAAACCGCACACCCATGATAAAAAGTTCAAAGAGAAAACTTCCAAATCATCTCTCCAAAAAAAAAAAAAAAAAAAAAAATGCGAAAACAGAATGCCGCGATTAAAAGTAGTCTCTGATCTTACAGAAGGACCGAGACCGTCAAATAAAAAGCAGAATAGCGATATAAGACGGGAATAGAAAAAATTGAAAAAGTAGAAAAGAGAAAGAACCCGTATGAGCGCCCAAAGCGAGCGAGAGAAACAGAAATGCAGAGTGACAGGGAGAGCCACACCGAAAGTGATAGCTAGGCCAAAAAACGGCTCAGGGCTTCGTTTTAGGGTGAGTAAGGCTCCTGATCACGACAAAGGGATGAAAAGACTCCTGGTCAAAAACAGAAAGGGCCAGGAAAAGTCTTTCCCAAAAGAGGGAGAAATAAGGGCATCGAAAAAACAGAAAACGATGTGGGCCCACCAAAAGAGAAAACTAAGAAAAGAATAAAGATCAGAGATTGAACTTTCAAACAAATTTTCTTTTCAGCACGATACAGAAGAGATGATTTGGAAAACCTCGGACCATCACTCTGCGGAGAGCAAAGAAATCCGAAAACTGCCTTCTGAGTGAAACATCTTCACTCGAGGAAAACATGAGAGTAAAGTTCAGAAAGATACAGGGAAACGGACATCCCGAATAGACCCTGAGAAGTTCTTTTTACCTTCGCAAAATCTACTCTCTCTCTCACTCTAGCAGTCTAAGAGAGGCAATTCACCAACACAAGCCCTCTCCGGAGGCAACGCACAAACACAAGCCCTCTCCGGAGGCAATGCACAAACACAAGCCCTCTCCGGAGGCAATATACAAAATCACAAGCCCTCTCCAGAGGCAAGAGTTACTCATGAAAGCCCTCCCAGAGGCATTTTTTCCTTCTTCTTTCAGATCTAGAAGCCCTCCCAGAGAGGCACAACGGTAGTCCTCCCACCTGAGGCGAAGCCCTCCCAAAGAGGCACCACGGTAGTCCTCCCACCTGAGGCGAAGCCCTCCCAGAGAGGCACAACGGTAGTCCTCCCACCTGAGGCGAAGCCCTCCCAGAGAGGCACAACGGTAGTCCTCCCACCTGAGGCGAAGCCCTCCCAAAGAGGCACCACGGTAGTCCTCCCACCTGAGGCGAAGCCCTCCCAGAGAGGCACAATGGTAGTCCTCCCACCTGAAGGCGAAGCCCTCCCAGAGAGGCACGAACGGTAGTCTTCCCACCTGAGGCGAAGCCCTCCCAGAGAGGCACGAACGGTAGTCCTCCCACCTGAGGCGAAGCCCTCCCAGAGAGGCACAATGGTAGTCCTCCCACATGAGGCGAGAAGATCTAAAAAGCCCTCCCAGAGAGGCACGGTGTAGCAACGGTAGTCCTCCCACCTGAGGCGAAGCCCTCCCAGAGAGGCACGAACGGTAGTCCTCCCACCTGAGGCGAAGCCCTCCCAGAGAGGCATACGGTAGTCCTCCCATCTGAGGCGCAAAGTGGAACAAATAAAAGTCCTCGAAAGGGGCAATGAGGTAACACAAGCCCTCTGCGGAGGCAAACCAATCGCCAAGCCCTCTCCGGAGGCACTCACAAGTACTTCTATACGCATACACTTTCGTAGAGTTCCTGCGGGAGCCATGGATCAAGGTCTCTTCCAGTCGCCTCAATTCCTTGCAAGCAAGGAGCTTGAGTCGAGAGGGTCTGTAGACACCCCGATCCGTGACCCCCGCAAGAACCCTAACGACCCCCGAGAACTACCATTTTGGGTCCGGGACCCACCCGAGGACCCGGTACTACACTAGGAGGGTTTGTCGCCCGACAAACTTGTTTTTTAGAGAGATTGTCGCACGACATATCACATTGTCGCGCGACAATCCCTGATATGTCGCGCGACAATTCCACTATGTCGCACGACATTCCCCCTCTGCACCAGACCAACCACTTTCTGACACATCAATCTGTCAGAACCATCACTTCAGCCGTTTGTCGCGCGACATTCCCGTATGTCGCGCGACATATCACAATGTCGCGCGACATTCTCTTTTTTTAAGGAAATGTCGCGCGACAATCTCTCCCGAGCAGTATAAATAGGCCAACACCTCCAAGGGTTGAGGGGCAGCAATTGGAATCTGAGAATTTGGAGCTTTAGATTTGATTTTTATCAAGCACTTTTCTACTATTATCTTATTTCTGAAGAATTATCGAATCTATCCTCGACACTCGACATGTCCCGTCTCCGGAATCGATTTCTCGGAAATATCTAAAGAAAGAGAAGATTATTATCGCCGGAGATCCCTCTGCCGTATTATATTTTCTTTCTTATTATTATTCTCGTCGGGAAGGTAAAGAAAGTCCCTTCTAGTATTTAAGATTAGATATCTGTGTACTTGTTTTACTTCTGTTATTCTGTCCACGTTTTATTTGAATAAACTTATTGTCAAGTTACCAATAGTCTACCGTTTTCAAAACAAAAGACCCTGATAAAACTACTTTCAAAACCAGAAGAGTAAGTACATTATCGTCCGGATAAACCCTGTTTTCAAACCCCGGACCGATAAAGACTTATCTAGGAATTAAAATCCACATATCTTGTCTTTTCCATAGACTGCGACGTGTCTGATAAACTCTCCTCAAAGAGTTCATATTCCATATTGAATTAGTCCCGACATAAAGATCCGAACCTTTTTCAAAATAATCACAACTCGAGAAAACCGTCATTATCTGAGGAAATAATACGGAATACTCTTTCAAAAATAAAAGGTTTTTGTCATTTGTCATTACATCTTTTAAATATAAAAACATCGGATCTCGAAACACAAAGGTTTTCATTCCTTTCCCCGTTTTCCCAAATTAGGGTTTTTTTTAGAAAGTAGTAGACTGTCGGTAAAAGCATCCAAGTTTTTCAACATAGAATAAACATATAAGACCACTAGAGACCGAAAGGGCGGAATGGGTGCTTAACACCTTCCCAAACCGTAATATAGTTTCCGAACCCTATAAGAATCCCGGTTTCGCAGACAAACGTGTAAAGAAAGGCTTGTCTATAGCCTTTCCTCTTATACGACCTTTTTTGTCCGTTTTCTCGTAAAACGTACTGGCGACTCTGAATGAACCCCCTTGCATCTAGAAATAGAACGTAGGGACACTTGATATGAATCAACGAAAACGCTCCAGCAAATGGAACGACGGAATCAGTTCCGACGTCCCATGACCCCCACCACCAACGGGGACGAGACCCGGGGGGCCGCATTTGCGGATTCTCACACCTTTTTTTTCAATTAATTTGGTTAATGAACAGAAAACCCTTCAATTCATTTGATTTAACGGATGATTTGGACGGAAGGGCCGTTAGTTTTTAATTTAAATAGTTTAAGAGTTCAAATGACACAAAATTGAGTTTACGGACTTAATTAAAATTTATAATATAGTTTGAGGGCTTCTGGTGCCATTTACTTTAATCAATTTATGATAAGGTGGACATTCTTATAATCAAGGGGGCGGGATGGGGAGTATAAAAGCCTTTCAAAATTTTATTAAAAATATTGAACTATACCTATATTCGTCTTAACCCCGGGACTAGGAGTAGTGATGGAGTTTAAGAAAACACCACTATATGTATTACAATTTAAAAATGATGTGCAATTATTATAATATATATTGTGGTGACGATATAAATTTATGGTGGTCTTATCAAGTTTAGATTTGGCTCATCTCTATTATTTATTTCCCAAAAAAAAATCAATGGTGTTCATTTAAAAGGCTAAATAGACAATTTTTTTAATAAAACTTTGTGGATATGATTTATATAATAAGCAAATAATCTCCATACGTTCATTTCCATACATTGAAAATTTAGTTGATCATCTCACATACTTCTAAATTGAGTCTTATAATAAAAAAATTTGTAGATAATCTACTAATTGTAAATATCATTTCTAGCATTCATCCATTTAATGCTCCAAATTAGTGGAAACCATTAAAGAAAATTTGAGGAAAGTGATAAGGATATGCATTGGTTTGAAACCAATATATTTATAATTACAATCCATCAACCAATCCAATCCAATCCAACTTGATTTTGTATTTTAGCATTCAGTATGATTTAGTTTTGAAGGTCGAAAAATACCCTAGAGAGGGGTGAATAGGGTTTTAAAAACTTAATGCGGAATTAAAACGTTTTTAAAATATTTAAGCAAAGCAACATAGTTAAATAAGTTTATCAAGGAAAACAATCAATTAAATAATCAATCCCAAGAATAAGCAATAATATAAGCAATTTCAATCAATTAATATAACAAATAAATAAATAGATTGAGTAAGAAAGATTGAACTAATTTGAAGTCGAAGATTTTTTGTCCACACGGTTCGGCTTGTTCCCCCTACTCCGCGCTCGGTTAGTTCCCTGAGAATTTCCACTATAACCGATCTCCTTCCGGGTGAAGATCAAACCTCTACAAGTGTATTCTTATCACACACTCTCACAAGTATTAAAAACACCTTCAATACTTTCACAAGAAATCTCTCTTGCTAATCTATAAGATACACCTCTCACAATTATGATTCAAAATGAGTTTTGGTGACAAACACCAATGTACAATATCTCTCTTGTATATGAAAAAATACAAATGAAGCTCACACTAAGAGATATCAAAATTGATCAAAGTATATAGCTCAAAAATAAAAGATTGATTAATTAAATGAATTGAATACTTGAATAACTTTGTATATATGTAAAATGAGTTTTTAGAATGATTCAAGTGTCTTAAAGCATGTCTAAGACATCATATATATAGCTTGCAAAACCATATGGCCGTTGGGGATGATTAAGAGAGGTTTTGGCTCCAAGGTATACATTTTCAAACTTTCCAACAGCTAATTTTGACAAACAAATTCAAATTTGTTTTGTTAATTTCTCCCAATTAGACCGTTGGATCATGCTCAAATTTTAGTCAAAAGTGACAAGAAATGTTGTCTAACTACTGTAAAAATTTCAAAATGATTGGAGTTCTGGAAGGCCTCCATTTTACCGTTAGATCAAAACTGGGCAAAAATTGAGCGAATTTTAAATGTAAAATAAAAATATTTTTGCAATTTAACAATTTAGTTCCAAATAAAATTCTAATGATTTTTGATCTTCAAAGATATGTTTCTAAGATACATATTTTTATTAGAGCTTAAAATATGATAATTTAAAATTAATATGAATTTATTTTGAAATTCGGTTTTTGTAAAATGATGTTTTTCAAATAA
Organism: Lonicera japonica; assembly: GCA_021464415.1. Classification (NCBI taxonomy): domain Eukaryota; kingdom Viridiplantae; phylum Streptophyta; class Magnoliopsida; order Dipsacales; family Caprifoliaceae; genus Lonicera; species Lonicera japonica. Next base: position 51,947,778 of record CM038471.1, read on the forward strand.
ATTCAATTTCAAGCTAGTTTGAATCAATCTTTAAAAGATGTAAGAATATGTTTGAGCTATAGGGATTTGATCAATAAAGTATCTTTACATAAAATCTAAGCACTCACTCCATTTAATAATAATTCGAGTCTTCGTGATGCTTGATTGTCTTGTGCGTATCTTCATTTGATTGATGATCTTGATTCTTTCTTGGTTTTGATTCTTTGTGAAGTACATGGAGATCATTTGAATTCATTTCTTGTGAGTGAAAGCATTTGTGGAGCTTTGTGTGAGAGTTTGACTATATCGGTTTGACGTCACACTTGGTTGGAAAAGATATCGGCTAATGGCTATCATCATTGGAATAACCGAGTTAAATAACACTATATTAACTTATTGTAATTATCAAAATAAGATTAATTGACTTTAAGGTCAACAAGTTTGACAATCTAATCTAATTCAAGGTTATAATTGTTTGAAACCAATATCATTTGTTTAAGAAAATTTCAAGCTTCAATGACAACCAAATTAAATATAATCAATAGTACAAAGACTAAAGCAATATGAAAGAAGTAAACCAGAAGGTAAACTTAGGATTTTTTTAAATTAAGGTATTTTTATAAATAGCAATAATAAGGTTCAACAAGGTATATATTAGTACCTTAGTATATAATGATAGCTAATTACATGGTAAGGTGTGTCATTTTTAAGTTGCATTGAATTGGATCAGTTTTACATTGGTTTCACCGAGGTGAAAACCAAACCGATATAATCTTTGGTCGATTTTTTAAAAGGCAAACAAGTCTAATCCGCTAGTTTCACTAAATTTAATTAAAATTGGATTAGATTGGCTCAGTCAGATTAAAAAGTTTAGATTAAATTATACACAGCTTTAAAAAATAATAATAGAGAGGAATCAAATCCATCAAGTCCGGTGGTATTTATGAGTATGTTGGCACCATAATGGCAAAATTTTCCCATGATTTTGCACTATTTGTGGTGGGGTGTTTGGGTTAGATATGAATTAAATTGGTTAATTAAATATATAAAACCAAAAAGTTGAGGAGAAAGAGGATCGGAGATCAACGATGCATTGTTTTTTTCTGTTAACAAGTGTGCTATTTGCGCGATGTGCAGCGTTTTAATTTTAATATCAATAGCTTAATCTTAAAAAAAATGAAGTACATGAAATATTATTATGGATAATAATAAGAATTTTTTTTTTCATTTTCGAAATTAAGTAAATAAAGACTCTATAAGAACAAAAGTTCATGTTGTCTTTGAAGGTGGATAGGTACAACATATATATATATATATATATATTTCTTTTATGTTTAATGGAAGAGAACTCTCCTACATTCATTTAAACTTATGAACCCGACCATTTGATGGCTAAATTTTTTTTAAACCTGTGAATCGGGAGTTTTTATCAAAAAAAGGTAAAAAAAAATGACAGATTAATAATATAATTAATATTTTTAAATATATTTTTCTCCACTAACTAAATACATTAGGGAAAGGATCCAAAAAACAAATAAGAGTTTAAAAGCTATGAAGAGAAAGAAATTGAGTGCACATAAATGAATAAATGTAATAAATAATGGACACGTGGCTTGCTCTCTTTGAAAGAGAGCCTTTTACTTATATATATATATATTATATGATAACTATTTGTGGTGGGGGTGTTTGGGGTAGATATGAATTAAATTGGTTAATTAAATATATAAAACCAAAAAGTTGAGGAGAAAGAGGATCGGAGATCAACAATGCATTTTTTTTTTCTGTTAATAACTAATTAGTACGAAGTGCAACAATGTATTAATATTTCGTTTAATCCGTGTTAAGACATTATATACTCTTAAAAAAATATTTGTACCTCAATTGTTGAAAAGGCATATCATAATCTCAACCATCTACCTTTTTTTTATCTCTTGTATATATAAAATTAATTTAATAAAAATTAAAAAAAATATATATCATCTCATTTAAATTCAAAAAATCATTACCCCATATTGTATATTCAACCAAAATTGATTACCTCCCACACTTGGTGTATTCATACCTAGGGCCGACCCTCGGCATAGGCGATCCAGGCTGCCGCCTAGGGCCCCCAATGCGGCAGGGCCTCGGAATATTGTTTTGGGCCTATATATATATACGTTAAAATAGTTAAAACTATTTTGCGTTATAAATGAGTATTTAGAGAGGCATTTGGTCCAGCAGATGGTGGCTTTTGTGTTGGTGTGATGATCGTGAGTACAATTCATGAGACTTGCATTAGTGGCCACATTTATTTAACCTTACATGCAGCACATTTCTCTATTTATTTTTTCTCTCAAAAGCTCTATGTTTAATTTGTTTAATTTTAAAAATGGTGATCAATTTGGCTTATATTTTTTTTTAACACCAAACTCTATTCTTTTCAAAATTCCTAAGTCTCGTAAAGCTAAAATAACACACCCTTTTACAAATCTTGATTGACAGTCCTTTAAATGGATCAATTTATTCTTATAGAAAAGGTTCTTAAATATTTAATTCAAAATACTAGTTTATATCCCACTTAAAAGTTCTTGTACAGTCTTTGTCAAATATTTTTATAACTTAATTTCTTTTAGTAATCAAACCCCCACTAATTTAGATTTTTGCCTTTGCCACTGTTTTTTAGTATGATTTATTGTTAATTAATAAAAGCAAGACTCTAATGGTTGACAAAAAGTGAAAGCATACGAAATCCAATTAACTACTTAAATAAAAAGCTAGACCCACCTACTAACACAATTTAAGAATACATGAAAAAATATTTAATTATTAATGTAAATAGTTCACGCACCAAACATCAAAGTCTTTTCTCTCTCTAAATGTTACTATTTCAATTTTATTGTGTCGACTTCTAAAGAAATGTAGATTACTATTTTATATCATGTGCAAAATATAATTTGATTTTGTATTTTTTAGTCTTAGGGTTTTTGATCAATTAACATGAATTTGAAAAATCATAATAGTAGTTATTTCTAATTACATAAAACCATTTAAAATATATTTACTCGTTGTATAATTATTTATATTAGTAGCATTTGAGATTTTTTTTGGGTTGTTGTTGAACGAAATTATCCTTTAATTTTTATTTTAACTTAAATTCTACTATTTTGGAAATGTAAAGACTAAAAAATATAATTCGTTTTTATTATTTAAATATTTCTTGTCACGGTTAACTATTGCTTAGTTGTCAATGCAATTAAGGTTTGTTTTTTATTTGTCACAAATTAATTGATATAATTATATACATGTAGAATTTGGATCAAGAAATGACCAACCTTCTAATGACAAATTTTCATTACTAAAGGAACATTCTTATATAAACTGTTCAATGTATCGGACCCTTTATGCAAAAGGGCCCTAGGAGAAGAGTTTGCCTAGGGCCCCTCAAAAGTAAGGGCCGGCCCTATTCATACCGTAAATTAAGTATGTTGCAACAGAGACAGAAAGTATCCATTTAGCTTAATTGAATTAAAAATTGTTTGGTTTGTTTGCCCAAAACTAAATTGAAAGCTAATCATATAAGAATAAACAATAAACTAATCCCTATTTAAACTGAACTGAGATTGTTAATGTGGGTTTTATATTTGAAATGAGTTTCTAGGTTGCAGAATTTAATATAATGAAAGATGTATTCCAAGAAAAAAGGGAGGAATATAGAGATAGCGACGCATTTAATTTGTGAATTTTCAGAAATGGCGTAGTTTTGCCTCAAAGCCAGCGGATTTGCTTGACTTATTGAAATGCCAATATAGACTTCTGGCAAATGGTCTGCTAGATAAAGATCAGCTTCGGTTCCACGCAAAAATCCATCTCTAGCAGTTCTTTTCCCGGTTCCCATTCAACATTCATTCAAATTGTTCTCCATTTTAAGTGAAATGCTTAATTGGCAAGATTTAAACCACTTATTTAAAATAAAAGGATTAGATATAAGCAACTCCACGTCTAGAGTGTTAAGCCCCATTCTAGATAAGCTGGGTCGGGGGAGGGGGTTGAACTGTGGGGCCATGTGTAGAATACTACGCATTAACCACTTAAACCAAAGCTACAATCTTGTACTATTTTTTAACTCTGAATTATATTTCCAACTTTTGTTTAAATTACCATTAAAAATCTCTGTCCAACTGAAGTTTAAAAGAACTCTAAAATTATAGACAATTTTATTCCTTTCTTTAATTTGTTCTTCAAGCTTTTGTTAGTTATAACTTACCACACAAATTAATTTAATTTGTACCGGCCATCCTCATATTAACCGTAGAAATGTGATTTTAGTTCATAATTCTTGTATATTGAATTAATTAATTAAGAATGATACAAGAGGCCATGTATATAGGGTTACATTAGTGTTACCAAGAGTTAAAATGTGAAAAAATAAATAAAAATCTTTAACTATCCTAGAGATTTGATACTATATACAAGTCAACTTTATATACAAGGAAACTAAATATATTAACAAGGAAACAAATCCCGCGTCCGTGCTACTAGTATAACCTAAGTTAATATCGGTATACGTATTTGCTTGAAATTTCTATCCATAAGCATACCGGTATGACCAAATAATGATCAATACCAGTACATAACTCATTATGTCGGCACTCTCCTTCAAGCTAGAGCATAGATATATATCATGCCCAACTTTTCAATTAAGTCATGGAATACATTTCCTCAAACCGTTTTTGTGAGTATATTAACTAAATGATCTTCGGATTTTACAAATGGGAACTATATAATTTTCCGATAAAGATTCTCTTTGATGAAATACTAATCAACTTAAACACGCTTTATACGACATGTTGTACTAGATTATGCGTAATATCGATGGCTCCTTTGTTATTACAATGAAGATCCATATGTCCCCATATTCGATTTACAAATTTTCTAGTACACTTATAATTCGCGTACACCATGAGCCATACTTCGAAATTCAGCTTCTGGACTTGATCTTGCTACTACATTTTGCTTCTTGCTCTTCTAAGTGGCCAGATTACATTCGTCTATAAAAGTAAAACAACATGATGTGGACATTTTGTTGGTTTGATCACTTGCCCAATCAACATTCGTGTATCCTTCAATGTTGGAAATGTCATTTTTCGAGAATAACAATCACTTTTTTCATAGCACCCTTTAGGTACATCAAGATTTGATATACTACATTCATAAACTAGCTAGGTGCATGAATTCGGTCTTGTGTCATTTTCCTAACTAACCGCTAATAATGACTATTGTCAATTGGAGTTTGATCTAAAGAGATTTTGAGCTTGTGATTCATTTCTATAGGAGTTAATAATGGATTGTAAAAAAGCATTATAGTTTTAGCTAAATGATCTAGTACATACTTTAATTGTGATAAGGAAATTCCCCGTTTCGATCTTACAACCTCAATCCATAAGAAATACTTAAGTTGGCCGAGATCCTTCATTTCAAACTTAGTAGCCAGATACTCTTTCAATGCATTGATTTCATGTGGGTCATCCCCCGTTAATATCATATCATTAACATACACGATTAAAACCATTATCTTACCTTCTTTTCGTTTTATAAAGAAAGTGTGATATGAATTACTTTTTATATAACCGAATCCTTTCATTATAAAAGTAAGTCTTCCAAACCAAGCCCTAAGGGATTGTTTTAACTCACACAGTGACTTTTTCAATTTGCAAACTTCATTGCTATGTAAAAGGTTGCACTTAACTCCGAGTGGCACCTCCATATTGACCTCTTCCTCCAAACCTCTATTGAAAAAAAATATTTTTAGCATTAAATTGTTGCAGATATTGCAAAAGATATAAGCATGCGAATTGTGTTAATCTTGACCAGTCTATTGAGAAGATTGAGTTTTATGACCATGTACTAAAAGAGGATGAGAGGGGGTTGGATTTGGACAAGGAGTCTGCAATAATAACTACATGTGCTACAACTAGTGTGGTGTCTGCAAGGCTGCCTAAGAGAATTCTTAAAAGACCATGACAATGGGAGTCCATATTCAATTATTTTCTAATTTTTTTTTGTTAAGAGCGATGTCTCATTTCTTTGTTATTGTTATTGTCTTCCATTAGTATTGGTTTTACAAAACTAATTTAATTAAATTTTTAAAGTGTCTTACTAATTAATTCTTTTAGTTGTGCTAATAATTTTAGGTTTGTATCTTGTTAGTCAGCCGCATGTGGTCCCCAACAAAGAAAAAGAAGAAAATTGGATTCGTGTGTGGTGGGATACAGCCCAATAGAGATACAACCATACTAGGCCCAACTCGAACTCATTCCCCATCGTTCTCTTAATTTATTTTGTCTTTTCGTCTTACAAAAATTTTTCCACTTTGACTTTGGTATATTGAAAGAAAAGATCATTCTAACATAATTAATAGTTAAGACTATAATTTATTCTTTTATTATTATAAGATTTAGTAAGTTAATGTTATCCCCAAAAAAGATACATCATGAAATGTGCAGGCTATGCAGATATCTAAGTTTAGAAAATAAATTGATGAATGAAGAAGTAATCAAATGGCAAGAGTTTTATTTTTAACTTAGAACTCATGTTCTACCAATGACAATTTTAATGAAAAAATTCAATGTATGGACAAAATAAGAAAAAGACATCAGATCAAATCCTACCAAATGATATTTTAATTGAAAAAATTAAACGTATGAACAAACTCGGAAAAGAAAGAAAACAAAAAAAAGTTAGCGCAATTAGTTTAAATTTTGCAATTAATAGTAATATGACAAGGGCCAAAACAAACACATACATGCACAAATGTGATCTTCTCTTTGTATAAAAACAAGATGCTATTGAATCCGGATTGGAAGTGGTTATTTCAAAATTAATCCGTATTTTTATAGATATTTTACTTTTATCCAATACACAAACGCCAGATTCTTTTACAATTTATTTTAATATAAGAACAATTTCCAATGTCGTTACATCACAACAAAACTTTTCTTCTTTGTATATAATATATACATATATCAATTAATTATATGCAATAAAACTTTTTTGTCCATTAATGTCGCATATAATAGTTGCTAAGCCTCTCTCCAACCGCCGTCATCGCTAGAAGCGGTGCTTTGGCATGGGGTGACGGGTGACGGTGGCCACAGCCCACCGATGATGATAAAAGATATGTTTACAGGGTTTTACACTTTTGAAAATATACATAGTTGTAAATACAATGTTAAAGAGTAAGGGTATAAATAAAAATTTACTCATTTTAATAATAATAATAAGAGATTCCTATTTAGAGGGGTAAATAGATAAATTTTTCCATAAAAATTTGTATGGATGATCTATATATGAAGTAGATCACATTCACCAAATTAAAAAATTAAAAAATTCAACTAAGCGAGTATATTGCAAAATCGATATATACGTGCATTTTCGGTCGTTGAAATTTCTGATAGTCATCTCACTCACTTATAGGTAGAATATTTTTATGAAATTTGTTATAGGTGATATATTCGGTATATAGATGACCTCTAAAAAATATTCATTTATTTATTCATTCAAATGTGAATCCTCTGTTTTTGTTGTTAAAGTGGATGAATTCATCTTTATAATCTAGATGCATTGTTAAAATAATAAAACACTGCATTTAAGTTATAATTCACTCAAATAATTTCATTCGGTATATATCACAGTCCAGTCGATTAATTAAATTAAAATTCTTTTATATATGGTACGTAGTGGCATAATATATATATATATATATTTCTCGATCAGTTATAATTCAGTCGCCTTTTTCATCTAGTTCCAATACTTATTTATTTATGGACTATATCACTTGTTACAGTACTTATATATTTGTAATTAAGTATAAAGATGGGAAGCGTAAAACTTCCAAAAATTAAAAATTCAAGTACTAGAAATTAGGTAGAAGGTCTTATTATACATTGATTTTTATAAAAAATCAATGAATAATATTTTTTTGAATAAAGGGCTTATTTTTAATTGGTAATTAGTGTAAGAGGCCTATTTTATTTTATATTTTAAATTAAGGTATTTGAATAAATTTAAATATCATTTAATTAATAAAAACATGTTATATATTACCTAAATTACCCCTCTTTATGAAATTTACACAAAAAATATGGACTGCAAAGTTCATATTGCAGTAAAATATGAACTGCAAAGTTCATATTGCAGTGAAATATGGACTACAATATGAACTTTGCACTAGAAATATGGACTGCAAAGTTCACATTGCAGTAAAATATGGACTGCAATATAAACTTTGCACCAAAAATAAGGACCGCAAAGTTCATATTGCAGTAAAATGTGGACTGCAAAGTTCATATTGCAATGAAATATAGACTGCAAAGTTCATATTGCAGTCCATATTTTAATGCATATTGGTATTTTTTTAGTTTATTTTAAGGGTTGGAATGTCATTTTACAATGAAAAAAAAAACACATGTCATATTATCAATAAAATAAAAAATAGGTCCTTTATTTACAAAAAACTTATTCATTAGCTTTAGTGTGAAAATCTTTCTCTAATAAGACTCTTTTTTAATTGTCCCAATTCAGTATGACTTTATAATTGACAAGATATCGTAATATTATCAACCTGTTGTGCTAATCACAAGGATTCAGTGTGAGAGAGGTGAAATTAAATGATTGTTTAATTTGGATATATATATATATATATATATATATATATTATATTCGAGCACTTGCAAGTGCAGTGGAGTTCAATGGTAGATCGAGCAGCTAACTCAGCTCCTAGCAAAATTTGCCCATAGAGGAGGCTCCGTCCCAAGCTAGCTCGGCTTCACCTCTTCCTGCACTTTTTTCTCGTTGCATTGTTAATTAAGGATTTCATTGGTACGTAGTTAGTATTGGTTTTTTCTGCCCGCTTTGACTTGCCTTATCAAAAAAAAAAAACACTTCTGACTTTATCATTTCTAAAATTAATCCTCATTTAAAAATGGTTGAAAATAAAATTTGATGGATATTTTAATTTTTACGCATGAATTTGTTTGAAATCTAAACTACTAATTTAAATTATTAAAAAATGAATATATAATTTGTAAGCACAAACGATTAACCTAATTTAATTTTCTTTTAGGGGGGAGAGTGAAGCCGTTAATCAGTTATGTAAAGTTATAATACAAACTTATTTTATATATGACATTATATATTCATTCTAAAATTGCGTGCAGCCAGAATGAAACTTGTACACTGACTAATTTAACTAGCCAAATTGAATAAAATTAAAATGAAATTATACAGTGCTCTTTGGAGGAGATAATGATAAGGAAAAAAAATTGAGCGGTATTAGCTAGGCGACTCAGTCTACTTCACGTGCCCCTTCGCAGATAAACATGTAAAAGACTGAGAGATACGAACACATATATCTTTGTCATCAATCATTTGAGGTTATGGGGGTTTGGTCCAATGAACTTTCTTCTCCTCCTCTCAAAAAGTGGACCAATTTTGTTACATCACACCACTGGACTAAGTGATGGTCCTCGTGGACCCAACCCATGCATCTAATTTATCATAAACTTTTTGATTGCTAAAACCAGCCTCTCGAGCATAAAACAAGGACCAATAATCTACTATATCTCTATGACATTAATTCTCCTTGTCTTTATGCACGAGGCATCCATTTCTCACATGACCCACTCAGCCCCACCGTACGTACCTATTTGTTCTTCAAATTACTATTTTCATTAATTGGATTGAAAATATTGTTGATTATGATTGTTATATATTATGAACAAAAAATTTCCACTTTGCTTGATATTTTTCCTCTAGTAAACGCTACCATTTGTAAATTTGATTTAAGTTTTTATTTATTTTTACCATTTAAAATGATAGTTTTACACAAAAAAATTGAATCCTGTCAACTCATGATTCAACTTCTTACTATGAATTATACGAGACATACTCCTAATATGAATTTATCAAAGTAATTAGTGTGTATAATGTGCGTACTGTGTCAAATATACTTCTTATAGAAGATCAACGAAGAGGCAATAGATAAAACTAGAGATGAAAAATATACATCTTATACAAGAGAAAACAACGAAGAGGCAATAGATAAAACTAGAGATGAAAAATATATTTCTTATAGAAGAGAAGACGATGAAGTGGCAATAGAAAAAACTAGAGATGGAGTAGAGTTGTAATTTGGAGTGTTCTTTTAAAAGATAGTTGTCGCAAATTTATTAATTAGATTTTACTTTAAAATGTTAAAATTAAATCTAAGGGCCCGTTTGGTTGCATAAATTACCTAATTTTAGAATTAGTTAATTTTCGATTGAAGAATTGTGAATTTGCTCATTTATGAATAATTCAATTCTAATTCAAGTAGTGTTTGGAAAACTTAAATGAAAATTTTCGATTGTTAGAATAAAAGCACGTTCTCTATTATTTTATGTTATTTCAAATTTTGTTTAGATGCATCAACAACACGGGTAGAAACTAGATCTTCTCAAAAAATAGAGTTGGAATGAATTATCTAATTCTAAAATTAGGCAATTTCAAGTTTTACTTGAAATGACTTAATTTAAGTTTTTGTGAATCAACTTGAATTATCATAGTTACAATTGTTCAATTTACACAACCAAACACTAATAAATGAAAATTTTGTAAATTACTTAATTGTAAATTGTCTAATTCACAATTTGAAGGACAACCAAACGGGCCCTAAGTCGTCAGTCCAATTGTAAGTAAATACTTAACAAATTTTTATTTATTTTTTGTTTTGCTTTATTTTAGAGTAATTTCTATGACTTACGACGCCTTTGAACTTTTTATATTTTGTAGAAATGTGTCCACATTTCTATGCGCATTTACGGTTAACTAGTATAACTATTTCACTGAAGTAACGTGAGCACCATTTCGGAGCCAAATAGGTTGAAACTTTGAATATTGTTTGATACTACGTACTCTATGCTTTTGCATGGTTAACCTAACTCACTTCTAATGAATGGTCATTGATGTTGTATGCTCAGTGTATGGCTAATATTTTAAAAAATTCAAATATACCCTAACGTACGCAACAGTTGTATTTTACATTTTGTTCAAAGGAGAATTGAAGGCCACTTTTGGAACTACAAACCTTTCTGAAATGCTTGAATTGTCCTCATTAATTAGCTTTTGTAGCTAGGTCTGTGTTATGTTCTTTTAATTTTCAAAATAATTTAGAGGAGAAGTAAAAAAAATTATTTGACCTCATGAAAGTTTGGAGTAGATTTTCATTGTTTCTAGTTGAAGAGGGAGACTATACTTCTATTTTTTAAAAGGAAAATAAATAAATGTCAATGTTTAATTTTCATGTTTGATTTCAATTTTATTTTAGTTTGGTTTTTTACCAATTAATTCGGCTCAATATAATTCAATTATTTAATTTTCAAGTTAACCATAATCGTCTAGGTCAACTTTGATACATGGACTATGTTACAAAAAGAAAAAGTATGGTCTTAAGTTTGAAAATTGGGAAGGAATATATTATCTGTATATAAATAGATAGATAGCTTCACGTAACTGATATATCAATCTCACACTCAAAACACCTCTCTCTCCCTCAAACACACACTACTCTACTCTGAGAGAGAGAGAGAGAGAGAGAAATCAATGGTGAAAATGAGAAGGCCACTGCTGTTCTTGCTACTTACCTTGACAGTGATTCAGTGTGTCGCAGGTACAAATATAAGTTTAGACACGGGAGGGTTGAGCAGAGGGAGTTTTCCGGAGGGGTTCGTATTCGGAACGGCCACTTCCGCTTACCAGGTTGAAGGAATGGCCGACAAGGACGGTCGAGGCCCTAGTATTTGGGATGTATTCATTAAATCTCCCGGTAATCTTTTTTATTATTTAATTTTTACAATTACAACGACTGAGAATTAATACTGCACTCGCAACTAATAAAACTATATTTTCAAGTTCGAGTTGAGATCGATTCCTTACAACTGGAATTGTTCAAATGATAATTGATATCCGGTTTCCTAGTTACTAGCATTTCCCAATTGTTTCGAACGGACATCCATTTTTACGTGTTAATTTTAGAAGCAAATTTTTCTGTCGGTAGAGCGTACTACAACTATCTTATCGATCTCCGTTTGTCTGTAGTTGTTTGTAACATACTTTTACGATCACAATCTTCATCGTCGGTTGTCTTTCAAATTGTATAGTAATAATTTATAATTAAACAGCTTGAGATTTTTATACTTATTTATTTATGTTGTTTGTGAAAATTGAACGATTGTAAGTGTAATGATTTAAATTAATTTATAAAAATTCAAATTGTAAATACATAAATTTTTTGGAATTGCCTAATTCCAGGGATTCAATACAACTTTCGAGTTCCAAGTGATCTATATTATCTATAGACAATAATTAATGTTATTTTGGTCCCAATTTGTGTCTTTGACGATAGACTCAATAGTGGAATTAAAAAAGTGGTTTAAATAATGTGGTATCAGTATATTAGTTGGTAAGTGATGTCCACACTTTTATCACTTAACTCACTTACCGTTACATTAATGCTACATTATATGATTTATGTTTTTGAGTTCTAGTATTAAATCCCTCTAAAAATTGAAGCAAAAACTAGAATCAATATGATACAATTTGGTCGCCCACTTAAAATCACCAAAAGGGAAGTCAATTTTATCACCCACTTCAATTTGTTGGCACATTTGACTAAGTGCACTTTTGATCGTTTTTCTGTCCTTTTTAATTTTATTTTTCTGAAAAGAGTTTGAGAGTCGGTTAACATTTTGATAACGCGTTGTTAGTGAACTTACGCACATGAACTTGTCCATTTTGATATCAAATTTTATAGTAATAGTTGTAGTCATAACAATTTATTTATTTTTGTGGCGTAGTCGTAACAATATTTTTAGATAATATAACTATAATATTGTGTTGGTAGTTGAAATCTTGAAAAGAATATGTTATTTAATTCTGTGGGTTGGAAACAGGACGTGAACCAAATAATGCTACAGGAGAGGTTTCGGTGGATGAGTATCACCGATACAAAGTAAGTTGATTCCTCGATCATATAATTTTGAATACACATAAATCAGTAATTATTGATAAATAAAGGTAATAAAATTTTATTGTTTTAGTCTCTAATGAATATATTCATCATTACCACGTTGACAAGTACACAATTTTTTAAAGAAAATTATGGAACTCAGCTACAAACTAATTATTGTTATCTACTTATCTTATAAACTAAATAACATAAGAGATGGGGTCTGAAAACTTAAAATATTTATTTTCCATTCTAAATGCAAATCAAACAGAAAAATGGGACCGGAAATAAATGTTTGAAATTAACTATTCTCTTCTATGGGTACAGGAAGATATTGATCTCATGGCAAAGCTTAACTTTGATGCCTACCGTTTCTCAATTTCATGGTCCAGGATATTCCCAAGTAAATTCCCCTTTACTTTTTCTCTTTGAACATTTTTATGTGACACACTGGTGATATATATCGTAAATACATTGGTTAAGTAAACTAAAGTCTATCACGAATATATTTTACACGAAATCTATTAATGATCAGTACACAAATGACACATAACTAATAACTAATAAAATCTTCCTTAATTATATAGATGGAAGTGGTAAAGTAAATCAAAAGGGAGTTGCCTACTATAACAGATTGATCGACTACATGCTTGAAAAAGGTACCTTCAAATTCAATAAATCACTCCCTCGATACCATTTTCAAACATTACTTGTTTCTTCAATTTCATCATCTTTCTTGTTTTCTGTTTTAACAGGCATTACCCCTTATGCTAATCTTAATCACTACGATCTTCCTCTAGCTCTTCAAGAGAGGTACAACGGATGGTTGGGTTGTGAAGTCATGTAAGTTAATTAATCTTAAAACTCTAGCATTTATCCCATTTCAAGATTTAAAATGTTGATTAATTATGAGATAAACAGACTGTGTATATATATACATATATGTGCAGCAAAGATTTTGCGGATTATGCAGAGTTATGTTTCAAGGAATTTGGAGACAGAGTGAAGAACTGGATGACTTTTAACGAACCTAGAGTTATTGCTGCTCTGGGGTACGACGATGGTTTCTTTGCACCGGGAAGGTGCTCTAAATCATATGGAAATTGCACAGCCGGGAATTCTGCCACTGAGCCTTACATTGTTGGCCATAATCTGATCTTATGTCATGCGTCCGCAGTTAAGAGATACCGCGAGAATTATCAAGTATGATGAACATTTTCTGCTTCTGTTTAGTAGCAAAGAGTAAAAGAGAGGGGGAGCATTTTTTAACAGAAAATTTTGAATGTGAATCCAGGAAAAACAAAAGGGAAGGATTGGAATCCTTTTGGATTTTGTTTGGTATGAACCTCTTACAAGATCAAAGGCTGATAATTATGCAGCTCAAAGAGCAAGAGATTTTCATGTTGGATGGTAAGAGCCCCTGTACACAGTAACTTATCAATTCAATAGTTCAAACTAATACAGTAATCAGTTTTCATCATTCTAGAGGAGAGCTGAAAAAATCTAGACTGTTAGTTTGAAATTAGATATATGCTTTAGATTTTGACAAGTAGTTTCTGTCTAAATAAGTCCTCTCCAAAGGCAAATAGTATCTGTCAAAATCTATGCCATCTAATTTTAAACAAACCAGATCAAAAAAATTAAATTTAAATAAACCGTATATGTTCTCACATTAGATATGGAATTCTTTCTTAATGTTTGGGAATTCGGGGTTTTATGAATTGTGAAGTGTACTTTCCGTTTTCTTGATAGCGTGACTAAATTCTGATAGCGTGACTAATTCAGGTTTAACGAATTGAGCTCTTGGTGTTGTGCACAGGTTTATGCATCCCCTTGTGTATGGCGAATATCCAAAAACGATGCAAAATATAGTGAGAGATCGGCTACCTAAGTTCACAAAAGAAGAGGTCAAGATTGTAAAAGGATCCTTTGATTATGTCGGCATAAACCAATATACCGCCTACTACATGTACGAGCCACATAGAGGAAAACCAAAAGAACTCGGCTACCAGCAGGACTGGAATGCTGGATTTGCTTGTAAGATTCTACCCTCCTATTCCTATTTTAACATGAGAAATGTTAATACCTCAATGTTCGAATAAATTACTCTTTCCTAAACTATAGAACCGTGTTTCTTTGCTTGTTAATTTTGCAGATAATCGCCATGGAGTCCCTATTGGTCCTGCGGTAATTGAATCAGAATTTATCTATATCAGATACATTTAAGCTTCAAAACCCCTTTGATCATGGGTTTATAATTTTTTGTTGATTACTTGAATGTCTGCAGGCATATTCAAGCTGGCTATACAATGTGCCATGGGGTCTATACAAAGCTGTAACCTACATCAAAGAACATTATGGGAACCCTACTGTGATTTTGGCTGAAAATGGTATGCTCACTTGTTTTTTAACTTACTTATAAATTTTCAATCACTGCGCTTTGTTTTCATCTTAAGACAAAAGAAAACACGAAGAACAGAAAAAATATGCCTTAAGTAGTGATACTTGTACTTACCAAACCCAAACATTCGAGTGAACTTTATATGCATGTTTTGCAGGTATGGATGATCCAGGTAATCTCACGCTTCCCAAGGGTTTGCACGATACAACGAGGATCAATTACTACAAGGGATATTTGACAAGAGCTAAAGAAGACAGTCGATGAGGGGGCTAATGTGATAGGGTACTTTGCGTGGTCTTTGCTCGATAACTTTGAGTGGAGATTAGGGTACACTTCAAGGTTTGGCATAGTTTACGTTGATTTTAAAACTCTCAAGAGGTACCCAAAGATGTCGGCTTACTGGTTCAAGAAATTACTTGACCGAAGCGAGAAGCATTAAACAGCAACACCGATGTTCCTTTCTTGCGTTCTTTTTTTTTTGTGTTTGTTTGTTAAGATGCATCCTAGTGTAGTGAAGTTACACGTCCATGGAACAAATAAGCTTTAGTTGACGGCTCAAAAGGCCTAGTTTTTTCTTTGTTGAGACCTTCAGTAAGAATTATATTTATATTCCTCTCTTCTCTGCGCAATACGAGCATGACATATAAAGTATGCATTCAACAATGGGGGTTAGTTTGGAGTGGAGGAAATTTGACCCAGGAATTGGCAATAGAAGATCCTCTTTCTAATTTGCCAATGGGACACATGAAAAAAATAGTCGACGGAATACTAAATAGCTGGCAATTCTGAGCTCAAAATGGATGACAACAGGGGATCAATGTCAGCACCTGTGAGAAAAATTTGCAGGTACCTCGAAACATTATTGGGCTTTTTTACCTGGTTTTGTTCTTTAATCAAAATTCAGCGGGGCCTCTTATCGTTTTATGTTTCATAGTTTGTAAGCTTTTGTTTGGCTTGAGTTGACTAGACTAAATCAGTTCACAACTAAATTAAGGTTGAGAAAATGTGTATCAAGATTAGCTCGATCAGTGTCCTTTTTATCATACATACTAAACAAAATGGGGCATCTAATTAAAATCTAAAAGACAAGGATGATATCTCTACATGGACTTGCATTCTTTCTTCGAAATTCACACTCTAAAGAGGAAATAATAGCTCATTCCATCTTTACTTACAAGATGGGTAATACGTAGCAAAAACAATGAATCATCAGCCTACACAATTTATTTGATGATATAAACCCAACGCCCCTCTTTATATGATGTCTGATTTATAACACTGCAAAGAAATTTAAAACACTAAAATTAAACATAACAAAATTTGTTAATCAGAAAAAAAATGAAATGTAGCTAACAAACATCCAAAACCGAGTTACCAGATTACTCAAAAGTCAAAACCATCAACATAAATAGGGGGAAACAAATATCCTTCAAACATTTTAACTGAAACCTAAATGACTTTGAAATGCTATGATCGCATATTTCATAACTTCTTTGTCTAGATGTGCTTTCTTCTTCTAGTAACGACCAATACCCCAAACTCTGACTACACCGTCTGTATAACCACTGAACAGTGTGCTTCCATCAGCACTCCAGGCAAGGCTTGTGCAGTATATAACCTGTGTAATACAGCAAAATATGAGAACATACACAGACAGGGTCTAAAACAGAACCAACTTCAAGCTCATCAATTACCTCTACCCTGGGGGGTATTCATAAGAAAACAATTCAAGGGAACAAAAAGAACTGAAAGGAAATGACATGAAGAATCACATTGAATATCTCAATCTTTATCAGACTAAAATATTTCATCTTGCAAAGCCATCTCAAATGGGATGAATTATCTGCCACATATCAATACCGGAACTACATCGCAGAATTTCATTAGGTGTTAGAAGAACAATATAGCCTTGTTATTTGGTTAAACCTATCAATACTAACAGGCAAGGCTGCAACCATGTTCTTCAAGGGCCTCAAGATCACCTTCGCAGAAGGAATGTACCATTAACACAACATTGCACTCAAATTACAATTTCCATAAGAGCTCCATGACAATGAATACAAATGAACATACTGACATACTGGCACCTTAAGCCGGTTATGCACGGTTGAAATGTTTGTAAAAAGGAGAAACAACATAGTCAAATGGGCAAGGGGGGCCAATGAAGTGGATGGAACCGTGGAATCAAGTGAGCACACCTTGTGGTCAACTAAGACTATATATTATACTAATAGTCATGCCAAGTGATAAAGGTTACACATGAATGGAGGCATGAAAACTTAACTAGAGAAGCACAAAGGTCTATAAAATAAAAATATAACTTCCCATTCAGTCAAATGCTGAATACAAATATACCACATACATATATATCTTTTGTATTCACTACCTTGCATCATTTGGTAAAAGCATTTTCTTCAAAAGATACAAGTGCGTACCAAACAATGGTAGCATAAATTAAAATGATGCAAGGTACCACTACCTTCAGTAAAATGTATGCACCGAATGGATAAAAAAGCTCAGTGTGTAATAACAATGTCTACTAAAAGTGATTATGCAATAATAAAAACTACATAGAAAATGGAAGTAGAACAAATAAGAATAGAAATGGGGTAGCATTTATAGAAAGTATACCTTGTTCTTTCCAGCATTGGTTTGCGTAGCAGTACCCTCAGCAGCCATTTCAGACTCCTGCTTAAGATCAACCCTAAGATCCACCACAATACTCTTGCTCTCCAAATCCCATATCTTTATACTCGCCTCAGTAGCAGCACATAGCCAATACCTGTTAGGGCTAAAACACAAAGCATGAATAATTGAACCAGCGTCCAGCGAATACAGCTTCTTCCCCTCAGCCAAATCCCACAGCAATATCACCCCATCTTTCCCTCCACTCGCACACAAGGAACCATCAGGCGAAACCGCCACAGTGTTCACGTACCCACCGTGACCAGCCAAAGTAGACCTAAGCTTACAATTAGTCAAATTCCAGATCTTCACTGTCCTATCCCAAGAAGATGACACAATTGTGGGCTGTAAAGTATTAGGGCTAAATCGAACGCAACTAACCCAATCGGAGTGAGCTTCGCCGTCTTGGATTGTGTACTTGCACTCTCCGAGTGTGTTCCAGAGTTTGATCGAACGGTCACGAGAAGCCGAGACGATCTGACGGTTGTCGTTGGAAAATGCGACGGAAAGAACGTCCTTGGTGTGGCCAACGAAGCGACGGGCGGTGACGCCAGTGGCGAGGTCCCAGAGGCGGAGCTCGCCGTCCCAGCTGCCGGAGAGGGCGAACTGTCCATCGGAGGAGAGGACCACGTCCTGAACGAAGTGAGAGTGCCCGGTTAACCGGCGGCGAGGGACGCCGTAGGTTTTGTCCTCCTTGGTGAGTTGCCAGAGGATGAGGGATTTGTCGCGGGAGGAGGTGACGATCATGTCGGAGTTATCGATTGGGGTGGCGATTGCGGTGACCCAGTCCGTGTGGGCTCGCATTGTTCCCCTTAGTACAAGAGATTCCGCCATTTTGTTAATGGAGAATCGAAATGCTGTTCTTGTTTCTCTCTAGTTTTTTTTAGGCTTTGAAATAGAATGAAAGGAAACCCTAAACGGTGAAGGTTGAGAATTTATAGTGGGGATTTTAGGGTTTTGGACCTTCTGGGGCTCTGGGCAGTAAACGGGCTGTCCAGTGGAGTGGGTTATTGGAATTTAGGCCTGGTTTGGGTGAGTTGGACTCGTTCAAAGATACAAGTCTTTATTTGGTTCACGAAAAAGGAAATTAACACTCTTATTTTTTTATGAAGGTGAGAAATTAAAATTTATGTCAAGTTTATTTTTTTATGTTTTGTAAAATATGAAAAATATTTAAGTAGGGGTATTATTGTTCAAAATTTTTGTAATAAATACTAAGAAATCACAATATAAAATCAATCTTATAGGTTTTAAGAGGAATAACTTTATCTTCTACTTTTTTCTCAGTCAAGAAAGTGTTTCCGAAATCTGTGCTTACCAAACAAAAGAAAGGAAAGAAAAGTCTTTCCTTTTTCTGAGTGTTTAAATCGGTGAACCAAACGAGTCCAAAAATTTTCCCGAAGAACAAAAAGTGACACCCAAAAAATTCCAACGCACAATAAAATATAGGGTGTCGGTAAAAGCATTTTAAAAAATTAATATAAATATTTTTATTAAAAATAAAGATAATCCAAAGAATTTAAAATTGTATTTCAAAGGTACCTTAATACTTTAACTACTCACTCTATTTATCATTGTTATTGCTGCATTGATTTATGACAACTTCGTCTCTATCTCATTAATCTAACATACACCGCAAAGTGTGCCTTTTTGGCACGTCCACCGGTAATCCTTTTTTCTCATAATAATTATGTTTCTTCCCTAAGCTCAAGCATCTCTTCGTTATTTGCTTCACCAATATTCTTTTCTGCCATTCTTCGCTAAATCCTCAATTATAGGTTTTAAATACATATATATAAATACAAGGTCATCTTAGTTTTAACAAGTTTCATTGAAGGTTTAGGTGTAAATGGCGTGCTTAGGATGATCTAATAATGAACGTCAATCTCTTTAACATAGCCAAAAATACATTCAAAGCACTTACTAATCAAGAATTTCTTCATCTAAAGAAGGCTCATTACATCAAAATATGAAGATTCACACTTTAGACCCAGAGAATGTATGAAAGGAGATAAGATAGATACTCATGTTGTTTTCTCTCTCTCTCTCTCTCTCTCTCTCCTTTTTTTTTCTAATTAGGGTGTATTAACTATGCAGGTACTTTTACAAAATTAAAATTTAAATATAGATGCCTAAAAAAAGAGTATTTAAATTAATTTTTTAGGGTGCTTTTACCGGCATCTAAAAATATATTCTAATTTTATGGACAATTTTAATTGCATAAATTATTTTATTATAAATTAATAAAGTCTATTTTTTTTATTTTAATAAAAATTTGCATCGTAAGATCTCTTTCGTATGAACTTGCATAACAATTATAAGTTACATAGTTTCAACTATATTTTTACGTTTTCTTATTTAATTTTTTAGGAATTAACTTAAGATTTTAACTTTAAATTCTAGTTCTTTTTTGCAACTAAATACTAAAATTAAATAATTTTAATTGTTCTAATTTATAAATTAAAAGATAACCAAACAACTTAATTATGCAATTTAATAAAAAAAATTATGTTCTTGAATTCCACTTTTATCCTAGTGATTAGATGCATTTAACCAAAAAAAAAATATAACAACCAAACATTGGGATCCAGTTTTTGAATTTGAAAAATTAAGGGGGTGCATTTAATTTAGATTGTATAGGATTTTTTTTGGATTTTAAAAGTCTGTGGGTATTCAATTAGGATTTTAAAAAGTCTTTTAAAATCTTGTGGTATTTAATTAGGATTAAAAATAGTCTTTTAAAATCTTATCATGGTATTCAAAACTCAATAAACTTTAAAAGATTTTATAAATTGATAGATTTGAGAGTATTTTATGAATAGCAAATCCACCAATAAATCTTCTCTTCAAGCAAAATATTTCACATAGATTTCTCTTTCATCTCTCTCATAAACTCTTAGTATTATTTATTATTCAATGATGTAATCTTAATAAACCATTCCACTCTATTCTCTCTATATAAAACATCTTATTATCTCAAAACTTATGTATTTTTTCTTTGTTATCTGTATAATATATTTAAAGCCCTCTACTTCATTCTAAAGCTTCTTTTTCTTTTTATACTGCTACTTTCAAAGTTTTAATTATAGAATTAATCATATTCTTTTGAAATTATACAGATGTGACTCTCCTGGTTTTTTTCGTTTCTTTTATGAATTTTTTTAAAGAGAAGATGAAAATCGAATATAAATGGCAAAAAAACCCAATTCGCTGGGTTTTTAGACTAGATCCTAATCGTTTGCTACAGATTTATAATTTTTTTATTACTTTAAAGTCATAATAAAAATTCATTTATTATTTATCTTTTGATTTTTTTTATTGTCATTAAAGGAATCAATGAATTTATTAAAATTTATAGAAATACTAAAGAATCAATTACTTAAAATACGTTAGACTTCGTATGAATTTATTAAAAAGACTTATACAGCCTTTCTGCGTTTGGCCACGTGCCCTTCTGTTAGACTTTATGGCTGCGTTTGACGTGCATGATAAGAGGGCGAAATATGATAACTTTATCCTATCTCATGCTTGGTGTTTGTCGAGATTGGATATCCGGGCAAATTATTTATCCCGCTAAAGCTTATTATTCCACTGAAAGGGGGATTAACAAATTACACCTAAGAAGTGGAATTGTTTTATCCTGTCCGGATGTAATTAAATAATCATATCCGTCGCGCTAAACACATCCTATATATATTTAAAATAATCCATGGATTTAAAAAAATCGATGAATTTTAATAAGTTCATAATTTTTTTTTTAAATCTAAATTGAATACGCCCTCCTAAAATCCTAATTTCATAAAAAACACAAATCCATTTACCCCTTAAAAATTCTAATTTATACATAATCAACCTTAATTTGATTTGAAAAATTGATCTGGAAATTTTTTCCTTACAATAGAAGTAGATATATTTATAGATAACTAGCATACTTATGCTCCTATCCTTTCCTTGCTTTGAAAATGACAAAACAAAACTATATATTTCAATAATGATTAAATACGCTAGTAAATTATGCAATTGTTGGAAAAGGATGGGAAATTACTATTGCCTGATGTAAATTATTTTTTTTTATGCAAATACCCAAGTCCAAATAGAAAATGAAGCGAGGAGAAGTTAATTTAGTGGTAAGCCTCTCTCTTAAATTTTGGGCAATTAGGGTTCGAGTTTCACCTACTGTAATTAAGAAGCCTCCCTTCACTCATTCACTTAGAGCATCTCCAATGGTAAATGTGTAAATTGATTGTGTAAAAATATGTGGATCAATAAAAAATAGACATTTGGAGGATAAAAATTAATTTTACATATTTTCATTTGTGTTCCAATGGTACACTTTAAGATTGTTGTGTAAAATTTGAATGAACCAATGATATTGTACCACATGGAATATATATATTCACATGTAATATTCAATATTTTTTATTTATAATTTAATAGTCAATATGAGTATTATTTTAAAGCTTTTGATGAGTAGAATTCAAATATAAAAATATCATAATAAAATAATATTTTGATTTTTACTTATATTACTTTTAATATTTTGTAAAAAATTGGAAAGAGAAAATGATGATGTGAATGTGTAAAATACACACTTATTTTACACAAGTGATGATGTAGCATGTTTTACACAATACTATTGAAAGCACCAAAAATTATACACATTGTGTAAATTTTACACAAGTCCTATGTGTCATAGTTTACATATGTTCATTGGAGATGCTCTTAGGAGTAGGATTTTATTTATTAAAGAAAAAATATAGAAAATGAAAATTGTTGATTTTTGCCAATTCAAGGATATAATTGGAAAATAAACCCAACAATCTCAATAAACTGGACTTTCTTGGAGACGGAATTTTTTTGACCTATTTTAAACTTATAATTCCTGTTTCCTCTAAAGTCTTAAATTCCATGACAAAACCCAACAAACCAAACAAAACCTTAGATTTCGCTAGACTGTGAGTTGAGTTGTTCGAAGCTCAAAATTGGCTTACGTTAGTTTCCCCAAAACCCTCTCACTGGTTAGGCCGGTTTTAAAGAAGAAACGAAACTGATAGAACCGAAACACAGAACAAGGATTGAATGTGGTTGGTTTATTAATTTTGCCTTATCTTTATATTTCAATTTCAGTTCTTTTGATTTGTTCTTGAAGCTATGCAAGACCCTCTCTATAGATCAGTTTTTGCTAAAATTAGTTGTCTTTATCCTCAAATCACTTGTTTCTTCATGCGGGTTGTTTTAGTTTTTGCCCTATATGAATTGGGTTTTGTTAGTAAAGCACTTCAATTGCTTGTTTCTTAGTCTGGGAACTTCGTTTATGGTTCATTTTGTGTGATTCTTGTAGCCAATCAATCTTGTTCAATTGTTTTTTTTATTTGATTTGATTTGATGTAATAGGGAGTTTTGGAAAAGGCATAACAGGAAGTTGTATGTTACACTCGGAGTTTTCGGAAGTGGGTACTTATTGTACAAGCTTTATGATACTCAGAGACGTAAACTCGCTGATCTTGAGAGAGAACTTGCGGGCGAGAGGGAGAATGATGAACTTGTTAAGGCCCAGTTAAGATAAATAAATAGCCTCTCAGCAATTCCTTTATTAGCAATGACTAGAATTATGTTACTCGGATTGTGATATTTTGGGTTTTGTGTATAGAATGCAAGCGCATTTCGAGAACATTCAAAGGATAGCCGATACGACGACATTGCCTCATGCCATGCTCTATTTAAGTAGCCGGGTAGCTGAAGAGTTGGATCTTTCACACTTAACAGAGAGGCTAATGAAAGGGAAGGGTCAGCCAAACACACTTACATCTTTGGAGAAACTTGAGCTATGGGATAGACTCAAAATTTTGAGTATGGAACTTCTGATCTTTCTGTTTTTGTCTTACATTAATATTTAATAGCTAATCTTACTGTACCGAACTATTATAATTAGGCTTACTTGTATCTAACTTTTGTGGTTGGCTCAGGTTTTACCAGAATGGTGTTGTCCGTTTGGTCAATGACGATGCTTAGCTTATATATTAGAGTTCAAGTCAATATCTTAGGGAGACATCTATACATCGACACTGCACGTGGTCTTGGAGCTTCTTTTCTATTTGTAAGAGCTATTATTGCCTTTCTACTCTCTTTATTACCGAGTTAACAAATATGTCACAGGTCATTCACTCATTATGTTATTGTTAGCTGGTAAACTGATGCGTATTAGAATTAATTCGCATGCTATAATATTGATAAATTTTCTACGCGTAATAAGTATACTGTGCTTTTATGTTAATAAATGGTTGAAATTACCTCAAGAGCCGTTTCAATTGTTGCCCTATCTATATTTTCGTTTCCTAATCTTAACAGGAAAAATATAAAAGTAAGCATAGACATATGTGTTCTGGTATAATAGGGGTAGTAGTTATACTGAAGTGAGCCAGGTGCAAGAAATTTTTGTAATAGATTATACTGGAGCATGAATATGGTTTGTGATATTTATGTTATTTTTCAAGTTGGTAACATGATAAAATCAGCTAATTCTCTCCTTTGACTACATTTATGATTACAAATGCATCCCTTCATAAAAAATTATCAAAGTTAATATATTTTACAACCATGTTTATCCAATGAGAATATCATTTCTCGACTCGATATCCATATGGAGTCTAAAGAAACACCACTAGGTAGTTAAATTAGACATAAGGCTCCGTTTGATAGCAGCATGGAAAGATATAAAAATGACCATGAGATAAATAAAATCTCACCACATGCCTCAACTTATTTTCCAACTTCTCACACAAATTAGTTGTTTTTTCTATCATTTTTTATGTTGCTACCAAACGGAGCTTAAAAGAAAGTAGAAGAATTAATATACCTAACTTTTTTTTAATAAAAAAGGGAAGTCTAAGTCTCTCTTTAACTACGAACAACTAAAATCCCCCCAATCCCACCCTGGTGAGACTCCAACTGAGATCTCTCCCAGGCACAAGTGGGTGCTTCACTGCTTCCTCAACTAGGCTCGCCCATTTGCTCTCAATATACCTACTTAACAGCTTCACAAAACGGATAAATTTGGATAACATTCAAGGATGGAGTTCCATGATATCATAATGATAGAGAGACATAATGATTTTCAGTTTGCATATATATATATATATATTATATGGCTGAATATACTCTACTTTGGTAACACCTTTAAGTGCTAGAACAACCATTCTCTATATATTTCTCATCCTATCCATTGTGCCTTCTTATCAAATTTTAATCATCTTGAGCAAAAGAAGACAGACAAAATTTACCCTTTCCTTCCCTAAAACCAGGTTCATTTGTCCTTGGTTTCCCTAAAACAAAATTGTTTTAAATGGTTTCATTTGAAGCTCCAAATTAGCATGCCACTGTCACAAAATGGTGTGGGTTCCTTATGAGATGTCATACCCACATACGTAGTTTACAAGTTCTTATCTAATCCTTCAGTTACCTTACCCAGGATCTTATCTTTTAGTAGCTATTATGTTTAATTTGGCTTCCGTCAATGCCAGTGTTTTTGCTTGTTTCTTTTTAACTCTCCAGGTCCATCAAACAATGCCACTGCGGCTCGATTTGTCAATAGAAACTACAAATTTTGCCTTTCCTTTGATAATCTTGTAATTATCTTATGCTTTTACTTACATGTTTTTATAAATATTTTGGTTTTAGTGTACCACAATTTAATGCTATCTTAGTATGCTTTTTACTAGCTTGCCCAATACTGATTGCTCAGGCTTGGCATGAGTGAGAGAAATTAACCAATTTAGTAATAAAATTTGTGTCGAATACTTTGGTCAAATAATTTCAGCCTATAGTACAAGACCACCTTGTTTCTCAAGGAAAACATAGGATGATAAATTTTTCCAATTGCTGAGTTGTTTGATATTCTACCACAAATGACAAAAGTTTCTCTTTTCGCCACTCCCTCTCCCGATGTGCCATATCCAAAGCTCTTATCTTTTGTCAACTAATTGTTTAATCAAGTATTGAATGAGCCCCGCAAAAGCTTGATACGAAGGAATGCACTTTGGTTCTATTAAAAGTGCTTCTGTATGTTCTTGTGCCACAAGAAGTTAGTCCCCATCCCATTCATTTGTTTGTGGAGAGTCATACGCTGTATGAATACATAAACTTGGGTTCAATAACATAAAAAGTTAAATTGTAAGACTTAATTGGATTATAACTATCCCCTCTGTAAAACCAAATGAGTGTTACACAAGTCCAGATGAACTTGTTATTATAGACCATAATAAATTTACTTAGCCTTGTCTAACACAGTCCCAATGAAGTGTTCCAATGAACTGAAAGGGACATTTTCTTGATGGCATATGATATATACAATTATAGAACAAATTTTTTTTTTTGAACAAAATTATAGAAAAAGTTGAGTAGGGGTCATTATGTGCCTTGAGCACAGGCCAGATCTGCCCTCGAGTGTCTTTCATTTATATGACATAATGTTCTGAAATTGATTTTGAACTGAAATGCCTTACTATTTTTACTATTTACTTCCTCTGTCTGAAATTAATAGTCACAGTTTCCTTTTCAGGATGCTTTAAATTAATAGCCCCATTTTCTTTTTGGGAGTTGGGACATAATCAATGTACCAAATCTCACAATAGAAAATAAGTTGTAGTCTTGACCATTGATTAGGTTGAAATTAGTGTTTTATTAAAAAGTACTGAAGTCAAAGTGGGTGACACAGGAGTACTATTTTATTTTTCTAAATATACATGTTTATGGCCCTGACCAGGTTTGACAAATAACCAGCTTTTAAGCTGTGGAGTGAGATTTCTCGATTTAGTACCAGTACAGTTTTAAGACCTTGGACCTGGACATTAGGATTTGGTGAATGGGTTGATTCCAGTAGATATTTGGTATTCTGGATATAGTTAGTGGCTCTCAAATTTTTTTAAATAATAACTAAGAACCAATTATCCAGTTGTAGATGATAATGCATTCCCAATTTAAACATGGTAAGATTGCAAGAAGGGAACTGCAGTTATACACTTACATCTAGCATATACTCTAGAAAGCTTAATATCCGTGAACCCAAATTCAATATAAAAGAATTGACAATTATCTCGTGTTACCATTTTAACCTGTTTTTGTTAGCTTTGACATTTGTCACTTAAAGTAGTTTTAATTCGTATTCGTGCAGGAGGAAGCTGATCTAATTGACAGAAATGACCTGCAGCAGTTTTTGGCAACTGCCGACTTTCTTTCTAATTATGGAATGCCCAGCTTGATATCCAATATGCAGGCTGCAGCAACTGAAGTCCTCAAGGGGTAGGGTTTACTATTCTAAAATGTTCTGCAAATTGAGAGCTAAGCTGTTTAATTTATGTCTAATAAGTTTTTAAGAATCAATAGTTGAGTACAGCAAACAAAGTATCGCTTCCTTCTTAACATCGAAGATACAGACATGAAGAAGTTGAAACAGGGCCTAGCTCTATTGTCAGTCACCCAACAAATTTTTTTTTTTTTTAAATTTTTTTTTTGGGAACAAAGAAAATTTTGTTCTTTGAAATCAAATCTTCAAAAAGTGTTTCTAAATTTTCTTTAATTTGCAGAAAACAGTTGAAGGATCTGTTCGATGCCACTGTACTTCTTGAAACCATTGTGCAGATACTGGACATGTTCATGAGCACAGGAAGCCCTCATCACTGGGTAAATTATTTGATGCCACAAGATCCCAAAATCTTCAAAACAGCTGTATCTTCTGATGACTCTGGTCTTTCTGATTTTACCAAATTTCACCAACTAATTGGGGAGACACGCGCAGTCTTATCAAGGTACTCTAATTTCTTTTAACTGCACGCAGTTTTTGCAGCGCTTGCATCTTATGTGGGTTCGAGTTTTTGTGCTTTCCAGGAATCCATACATGCACATAATTCATGTCAAGCGTTTATATCAGTTTCTGATTCCAGAGCACAAAAACCTGAGCCTAACGAGCACATTAGGATTACTAAGTTCAAAAGGTTGGCGATAAGTGCACGATACTTGAGAAATATTATGTTTGATTTAAAGGATGGCATATGAATTCTCAACTTTTGTGAATTGCCAGTTAGGACTATGGACAATTCTTGCCCCTCTTTTTTTATCGTCCCAAATCCCTTGTAGCTTACAGTACCAGTTGTTAAGTTTGAAGGGAAGTCAATCTAACGACCCTAGTGTTGTGGATGAGCTGCTGTATATGCCCTGATGTGGTTTGAGTAGATGTTGGTAGGCTACACACTATGGATACTCATCCCAATCCCACGTTACCTGCATGTGGTTAGCTGATGTCATCACTAGTCCTTCCTAATAAGATATCTTTTTAAGGAAAAGCAAAACTCGTGCCAGTTTGGATCCAAAGTAAACAATGTCTTACTAGGTTGGAGTGGGACAAGAAAGTCACTATCTAGAAAACGTGAAGGTGATTATAGAAAAACCGGGGTGCTATACGTTTTGACTAATTAGAAATTGCATAGCAAAGCGTAATTTGGTTAAATTATTTCGTCAAATACTTCCAAATCCGCCTTATCAATCTCGTGGAAAAACAAAATCCGCTACCAAAAATCAAGTATATCAAAAGCCAACCAGAACATCATTTTAATAACACTGGGATTTTGTTTATGAGATGTATGTTATATATAAATTTTTGGCTGTAGTGCCGAATTTGCAAGTGTGGTGGATATATCATTGAAAACAGTAGTTGATGCGCTGGTGGAAGATCTAAAGCTTCAACAGGGAGAAAACAATCCGTTATCAAATATCCCGTTAGCCAAACTGGTGCCCAGAGTCGCTCAGATGGGCCTGTTGTTGCTTGAAGAACCGAGCAGGAACAGGTTCGTCCAAATTATCCGAAACATAACCGAAGTTGAAGTCTTCTTTACTCTCCTGTATGCAAACATGCCAACTCTTAAAGATTTGTGAGCTTGATTGAAGTTTTCACTATTATTTTGAGCATCCAAGAATTTGAAACACCATAAGAAAGATAAAGACAGTTTAACTGTACATTTTTTCCCTGGCTTCCAATGTTGCTGAGATTAGTGTTATTTTGGTAGTCTTTCTAGATATTTATGTTATTGTAATAATGAATCAAACATTTGTTTTTTGCATGCTTCAATTATTTTTGAAATTGTACCCCTTGTATGATTTATTTACTACCGCATAGGCTTGGTATTTTACTGTACCATTTGCTATTTTATTGTACTATCGATGTGGTGTAATTGCAATAACAGCAGATGGCTAGCTCTTATTCGGCACAGATGAATAATTTGAAGTGTTGTAATGATAAAATATATATGGTTTCTTGCTAAATAGCACCAGTGTATAAAATATAAATGCATATGCAATGATTATTATTACTCCTTCCATCCCGTTTTAAGATTCCACTTTCGTATGTAATTGACAAAGGAAAGTGGACTTTTGATTTGGAATGACGGAGTATTAGATTTTAACAATATCTATTTTGATAAAAGTCAAACATTTTTGGAGACAACATGCTGTTCAAATGAGATGGATTTACCGCTGTATCATAAATAAAAATCAGGATATCATTTGAATAATAATCCATGTATTAATGTAATTCACACAATGAAACATATAAGTATAATTCGTACTGTTTCTTTCAGCATAAGTTCTTATTTTACCAAAAAAAAAGTAATGGGGAAATTCCCCAACAGGCATCATAATATGAGCTTCAGTTGATAGAGTAACAACCTCAGCAGAGCACCATGCAAATACAAGTGTTGAGTAGTAACAGAAGTGTGCAAGATTTATTTGTGTGAACCCGAGGGTGTGGTAGAATGGTTGAGAACCTGCTCTTAGATGCGACAAGCTAGTCCTAGGTTATAGTCGAACCATGGGTCTATATATATATAGAGAGAGAGAGAGAAGGAAACCCTTCAGTCCAAGACGAGACGGCTGTAAGAGAACCCGGCTCCTGCATCGTTGGATCAGAAACATATCCAGGAGAGAGCGAGCAATTAGATATGTTGATGAACCAACGAGTCAGCAGCAGAGATCAGTCGCACAACTATCCTGTTTGGACTCAAGACGCTTCCTTCTTAATTTGTTACTACTCCAACTACTAACCGGTTAACACAGAGATGACTGATGAGAGTAGAGATCGAGCCATGAAGATTGCGAGGAGGATTAGTTTCATAGATGAGAGTTCCTTTTATGGGCATGGAAAGTTAATAACCAGTCCCATAATTCTCGCATGGTTTGCAGGGAAACCACTGCCAATGCTGCAAAAAACAGGAAAGGACCAATGCAATTAAGTTTGTATAAAGGTTGTTATTAACTTAATTTCATATCCCCACATGCATCCCTCTATTAAGTTTATCTTATATACAAACAAAACGTAAAACAGGGACAAAAGAAAAATAATTTCCTCACATGCAGACTTACCAATATATATAAGTCCCTCAATTCGACCACTGGAAAATGTACATTACCACAATTCTAAGTTATGTTGTACCGACAACGTAGCACCATTAATTTACATTTTTCTTGTAAATTAATCCCTTATATAGCATTTACAGGTAATCATAAAATCAGTTCATAAAAATCTAACATAGTAGTAAAATGAAAAAAGAGTAAAAAATCGCTTCCTTTCAAATTATTAGTCCCAATATATATTCAAGAGACGTTCCTTTTAAGAAACATCAACTTTGATGTAATCAATGACTAATATTAAAAGTAAAACTGGATTCTTAGTTTGAGATAGAGCGACGGAATAAGCATGTGATACATCTACACATGTGCGAATTTTCCGTGTTATACACTCTGCACAAATATTAAAAATAGTGCTGCAATGCAAAACATGTGGACTTTCTTATGTTGGGGATAGATGGACGGCCAATTTTAGATATGATTTAATACGTTTTTAGTTGAATGGTGGAGAATCTTTTGGGAATGTATTCACACTCATGCTGTTTTTTCTTTGAATTGTTGAGGAATTAAGTAAGCAGATCATCAGTTTCTTGGTCTGATCTTTACATAGACATAGCCATGTGTTTTCTCTGTAAATGTAAAGACATGCTTCCCTTTTTCAGGAGAACATCTTATGCTGGATGAGGAAAAAATGGAAGACACTGATTCCCTCAGCTCTTAATATTTTTCTATGAGATTAGATGCTGCATCAAGTGCCAGCTAAGAATATACCACTTCCGCGCTTTCATTAGTTGAAAACTTAATGCAATAAAAGTAAAACGGTAAAATTAATTGCGCTACTTTCTGGTATGCTATTTGTTTATATCACAGTAAGAAAATAAAGAAAAAGGTGAGTAAGAATAAGAATAATTTCAAAATGTAGAAAATAGTTTAAAAATAAATAATTATCTTTTATTTTGTAAATTGTAATGTAGGTATATGTTTTTTCATTTCCTTTGCAAATCCGTATTTAACGCTATAATGATTTTAACATAGCAATAATTAAAAAAAAATTTATTTACTATATATTATAAAATTTGTTACACAATATGTCCCGAAAAAGTTGCTGGCACTCAAACCCGTGCCACAGCAACTTATCCCCCCTCCCCTGAGCATTGCTCTAGATAAAAAAATAAAAAATAAAAATGGTCGTGATTAAAATTAAAGATAGATAGAAAATAAGTGAAATACACTCTAGTCCCTTGAAGTTTACCCAAAATTCTATTCTAGTCTTTGATATATTACTTTTGCCAATTTAATTTCTAAAATTTCATTCTAAATGCTATGTGACCTCAAATTGAATGTATGTTAACTCATTTAAAAGAAAAGGCACGTATCACACACGAGGCATTATCCTAAGGTGCAAAAGGGGTAAAATAAATGTATGTAACCCATAAAACACTTTATCCCCTCCATTCCCTTTACTCATCTTCAATCAATGACAATATTCAACATTCTTGACTTCAGCTTCTTCCGGTATAATAATGTCCTAGCTAATGGATGAAATGAGAGACATAAGGCTTACAAACATTTGTTTTCGCCTTTTTTACCTCTTCGATCGGATAGTGTCTCATGCATGGGACATGCTTTTTCCATCAAACTATTTAATAAGGCGGCTAATTTAAGACTACATTATAATTAGAATGAAACTTTACGAGTCAAATTGACAATATTAAACATCAAGGATAAAAGTAAAATTTCTAGCATAAACTTCAAGAGACTAAAATAAATTTTAGTCGTAAAAAAAAAAAAAAATTGTTGTTATAATTAGGTGCCTTAAAAAAATAGTGGTTTTATTTACACCTTTATATTTGTCACAAATACCCCCTAGGATAAATTTTTAATCACTAACACTCCCTTAATACTTGCTTAATGAGAGGTAAGTGTAGTTACACACATTCGCCTTACTTTGGAAGAGTTTGTTTGAAAGAACTAGCATAATATCAAGTCATAAATTACTCTAAATGTTTTTCAAATAAGGTATACTTAATGAAGGTGAGTGCACTTACATAAACTTAGCTCACATGAGAAGAGTGTGTTGCTAAGCACTCAATGGAAGGGGTGTTTGTGATAAATAAGAAGGTGTTAAAATATATTTTTAGTTAAATTTTAAAGAGAAGTATTTGTGACATATTTGGGAAGTGCAAAAAAAATCATTTGTTACTCATGGTAACTATCAAGTGATAAAGGAGATAGTTGATTTCTAGCCCGGAATTATGAGTTTGGGGTAAGCCTAGCAATTTAGCAAAGGGTTGTATGTACAGATAGGTTTCATGTCAAGTTGATATCATGTCGGGTGAAAAGTGCTTCCAACCATACGCGACTCGTTTAATAAACGGCTGAAAAAAATTCAAATTCTTACACGACCTGTTTAATTAATAAATGACACAACCCGATTCATTTTAACCCGTTTAAGGTAAACAATTCGATTCGAATCGTATACAAATAACATAATGACCTGTTAATAATACAATTAAGTAATTAACTACTAAAATATACACACTCAATAATTTACATATAGGCAACAACAATAATTAAAAACCATCGTATATTGTAATTATGTTGGAATTTGAAAATTTAGAAAGTGAAAATTTTAGGGGTTTAAAATTAGTGTGAAAAAAGGAAATGTCATCGTGGAAGACAAAAGTTTTAATGCAAAATTTAATTTTTTTTTAAAAGACTTACATAAATATTTGTTTATCGTATATGGATTACACAAGTTAATAACGGGTTTACACGATCCAAAATCGACTCGCATTCTTATCCGCTTAAACGGATTTCATTTAGGTCTCGTAAATTCACATGAAATTGACTCATTTAATAAATGAGTTTGATGGATTAACTCGATTATAACTCACACCAGTTAAAAGTTCATCTAAACCCAATAAATTCATGTCAATTTTGTGTCGTGTTATTATGCCATATTGTAAATTGTTGGGCCAGGGCATATAATGAAAAAAAAAATAGACATATTTGTTTTAGGGTAAATTTGCCACCCGTGGCAAAATACAATCGCGAAGACAAGGACTTGAAAACGAGAACGGAGAGCTCTCTCAGTTACGTACATCCTCAACAACAGTGGCGATGGCGGAAAATACAAACGGAGGAGATATACTAATGCTAGAGGCACCTCCGTCGTCCTCTCGACCGTCTTGGTCCACCGGAGCTGAAATAATAGACGCATTGCCCTACATCGACGACGACTATGGCGACCCCATAGTTAAAGAAGAGGTGGACCGTTTGGTGGAAGAAGAGATGCGTAGGAGCTCCAAAAAACCCTCCGATTTCCTTAAAGACCTCCCTCCCCTTCCCATCTTCAACTTTGAGGTCACCTTTCTTCTCTATAGAATCAGTTCAATGGTAGTTACTTAGCAAATATTGCAATCTAGGGTTTTACATACAGAGTTTATTATGAATTTATATGGTTTCTCTTTATGTTTATGAATTCATTAACGTCTTTGTTATGGCCTTCGTGTACATATTTACTTGCAATTTAGAAATAGTATGTGTATTTTTTGTTATGAACCCGTGAACGTAGGACTATTGCCTTGGTGTCACGAGGCATTGTTAGTAGAAATTAAACTTCCAAGAAAATATATGAACTACAGAAGCTTGCTAAGCCGTCATTTCATTTCAAGTATAGAATACCTAGACGATGTGATTTATTCAAAGTTCTCTTAGGTCGTTAATGTTCTTTTATGCATTGTTAGTAAAGATTTAAAGAAATCCAGGTTCTCTTTTTGTTAAGTCCTCAAAATTTAGGCAATGGTATGATAGCTTTTTAAGTGTTAAAAAATGTTGATTTTTTTTGCACGAGTTACTCTTGCACAGATTACGGTAGTGTTTAATTCCATTTTAGTAGTTACTAAACTGGATGTTATGTGAAAGAAGATGATTTAACACTTTTCTGTTATACAGAATCATCCGATGCTTGCTAGGGAGTACGAGAGAGTGAGAGCAGGGAAACCACCTGTGCCACTTGATATGTCACGATATGGACTGGATATGCCATCTATGAATAAGCGGAATGACGAAAGTGCCTGGAAACAGGCGCTCCAGAAAGCTCAGCGTTTACTGCAGCATCAAGTAATCAGGTATTGTTATCTTGTGACTATTTAATATGGAGGTTACTTCGTTCTTCAGTTGATTCTGTGGTTAATTGGTGGCAAGAATTTCATTGACTGGACTCTAGTACTATGTAAATATTGCCAAGGCATTCTGGAATTATATTGAAGTAGGGAAGTTTAGAAAATACAGAATCTTCAGAAGAATCTCTAGTAGTCTTTCAAGATTTAAATAAAATACCATATGGGCAGTGCAAGGCATGCTTATATGTGAAGAGGAAAACTCTATGTTGATTTATATGAAATTCTGTGTTGGGAGACTTGGCTTCTCTATCGTCTCAACCTAAAATCATCTAAATAAGGACTTGTTTAGTTAATTAGTATCTTTGTTGTTTATGTTGCTTTAGTGATTTAACTTGGTTATAGTTGTTGTTCTGTCTTGGACTTACGATGTAGATAGACCTATCATTGTCAAAATATTTAAATGAATAAATAACAAGTAACTGAAGCATTGCAATTGTCTACAGTGTTTCCATAAAGAAATATACATTGCATAATGTGTTGTAATGTAAGTGAAGGGCCTATGCTTTGGAGTTTAAACATCTTGGTTATGAAATTGTTGGCAGAGCTTTGCTCCCCCCATTTATTCATCTCCTATGTTCCTCTTTTTACATCATGTTTTCTTTTATTTCACTCCTATTGCCATCTTCTCTCTCATGAATCAGTATAAGCATTCCAATACTTTTTGTAATTTGAAATATGTAGGCTAGAGAATCTGGACCTTATGTCAAAACACAGCGGTGACGTCTGGAAACAGCACAACCAACGACTAGAGGCATTCTTATCCAGGTTCATTTTACTGTATTTCTGTGGTGATTGTTTATTTATGCAACAATTTATGTAACTGATCCTTAGGTTAATTTAGATCTTAACTAAAGTATGGTACCTATTTCGGATGCATTTTGGTCGTACGGGGTCAATAATTAAATTATAACTTGGGTCTTGAGGCTTGCCGGCTGGCATACTGAAGAGTTAAGCAATTAGTGTTAGTGATTTATGGAAGCCATTGAATTGAAAATTAATCACAGTGGTGTATGTCAACATGTGTGCTGTAAGAGGCCTGGATGCCCATGTTATTAAAGAAGTATATCAACATGCTTTGTGAGGCCAATTTTTATGCGGATGCTGTTATTCAACACTTAGAGTATCGCAAACACATGCTAAAGCATAAATGCACCATTCTTCTAACATTCATGGATCTTTGCATTCATCCTATTTCTTTTGCCTCCCTTTCCTTCAAGCAATCGAGGTTTAGATTTCAATGTGCAGAGCGATTAGTCTCTTTTTGAAATATCAATGGTCACTCCTGTTGTTTCACCATTTAGAATTGATGTCTCCATGCCTGTTAATACGTGCATTAATCTTTGTCCAGAATGCAAGCCCAAGCAGCAGAACTAAATGAAAAGATAGAAGTCATAAATCGTGAAAGGAAATATCATCAGGTAATTAAAATATCTAAATAGCAGTGTTTTGTTTCTATATTGCACCTGCATTTTGAGCGGATAAATTTACTGTTCTTTTTTTTGTCCATAACGGATCAGCACAATACTGCATATGAGCTCAATGCTTTGTCTGCACAATGGAAGGAGCTTTGTCAGAAAAATATAGAAATTGAAGCTGCATGTGCTCAAATTAGAAGTCACGTCGAGGAACTAAAGACAGAAGCCACAGAGAAGTAATTTATTGTTTCCTTGTGGTATTCTCCTTTACTTGCATTATGCGACCTCCGGGTTTAGTTATTTTTAATTTATTCAGGGGCTGGAATTTGGAGACTAATATAGAGAATGGCTCCTTGCCGCATTCAGAACCTTGAGGTACGGTTCGTGTTGGTATGACATTTGGGTCTTTTGATTCGTCGAGTCTATAGACTGTTCTTAGGAAACATAAGGGTATTTTACTATTGAGTATTTTCACATTCATGCAAATCCCTAAGTTCGTATTTTTTTTATAGTCTGATGACTCTGATCATTTTGTGTACAACAAGCTTAACTACTTGTGCAATAAGACTTTAATAGGCCAGGTTTGGTTTGAAAGGAATCAAACCAAGGAATCAACTTTCATGCTGCAGAAAATATTTTAGCGTTGATCATTGGTACTTGTTAACTTAAGATAAGACAATGAAGAATGGAATTCCAATTAATTTGAATAAATTCCAAGAATGACATTGTGTTTTTTGGCTTATGGCTTTGGAGATGGCCTTGTTGTAATCTCCCACCTTTTTCTTTATTTATGCTATTACTCTATTGCCTTGCTAGGGCATAGAGGAATCATTCAAAAAAAATAAAAAATCAAATGGGGTATTAGCACTCCATTACCTCTAAAAAAGTGAAATATCATAAATTGACAGTATTGGCCTTACAATATGAGAGGTTATACACGATATTAGATTCTTAAAACAATATAAATGATGTTAAAAATGGAAAGTAAGTTATATAGATAAAAAGTTTAGCAATTGAACATTGTGATTAAAACAAAATTACACTTCCTCCATCTAAAATTAGGAGTCCATGTTTGACTCATTTTTAAAGGAAAAAACTAATTTCACTACTCCATACCTCTCAATTTAAGAGTCTCAAGTTGACTTTCTCGACTTTTTACCAAAACACTAATTTCAACCTAACCAATGATCAAGATTACGACATATTTACTATTATAAAATTTGGTACATGGATTATGTTCCAAAAAAGAAATGAGCTTGTTACTTTGGGATGTCCCGGAGAAGAAAATGGGACTCTAAATTTGAGATAGAATATTCAATGGTTAAGAACAGAACTTGATTAGTATCATGAGATTTGGTTCGCTTACTATGTGTTACCAAAGGAAACTGGACTCTAAATGTGGGAAATCCCAAAAAAGAATAGTGGAGTCCTAATTTAGGACGGAGGGAATATAATTTTTACATGTTTGTGCAAGTAAATTCCAAGAAAATGAGAATGTTAGAAGGTGAACCCTGGGATTTGTAGTGATAGGTGTTGGTTATTGGATGTGTTTACAGGTTAAAGTTTGACAAAAGTGACCAATGGGTGGTGCGTAAATGAAGGAATGTTCTCCACAATATATATTGGCATATGTTTATATATCGTCTGCTTCCCTCTGCCCTTTTTTGTCTTCACAATAGCAGAACGCAGATTGCTGGTATTTGGATAGTTCTATGGTGAAGTGATGATTTTTATTCTTCATCGTTCATTGCTCCCTGTGTTCTTGCTTCCATGGAACAATTGAATTTACTCTAATTAGACTTGAGCTTTCCTCTCAGATAAATATTTTTATTAATTGTTTTCCTAGTTCTTGCGGGTTTTCCTTTTTCTATGGTTCTTTGAGAAAATTTGTTGAATCGAAGTGAAATATGAACTAAAATGTGCAATTAGGCTCTGAGTATAGTAAACCCTCATAAGAGTATTTTGCTTCACTTGTGACTTTTTCACATTTGAACAATATGGTTTGGCCTATTTTTTCTATTTTTCATGTAATTGATTTTGTACACTGTTATGAACGGGGTTGTTAGTGCTAGTATTCTGATTTTATTTATGAGAATTTTTATTTGTGTGGAATTTGGAATTGTGGGTAAAGAAGTACGAAAAATAATTGTGCTAAAATGTATCTGGCATAACTATTCTCGTATGCTATCAACTACTGAGAAGGACGAGTAGAGTTGATGAAAAAAAAAATTACATTGAAAGTATTGGGGTGCGTTTACTGTTATTTCAGGTTTAATTTCGTCTCCTGTCAGATATTGTTACCTCTAGTAATAGCTTTGTAAGAGTTTCAAAGAAATTTGTAGAAATCATTAGGTTCACTTGCAATTAATGACATGTATTTGTTATTATAAGCTTGTATAGGATATGCTTCTTGTACTTTGTTACCAATTATAATCTGTAATGATTTGGCAATCAAGATATGTGCACACTAAATTTCTAATAGAAAATGTTTCTTCTTTTTTTGTTGAAATAAGAAACAAAATATACAAAATTATAAAAAAAAAATGTAGTAGTTTCAAAAGCTCTTGCATCTATAATTAATTGTGGTTGGGCAAGGCTTTATTTGATAGTAACATGAAAAATGATAAAAATAATAATAATAACTAATTTTGCTGAAAAGATAGAAAAGAAGTTAAGGGATGTGGCGAAATATTTTTCATCTTATATTTATTTTTGTGTGTATATGTCATCCATTTTCCTTTGTGTTTTGTAAAAAAATAAAATTTCACCATCATCCAAAAAAAATTCTTCCGCAAAAGAAGACAAAAGTAAGAATTAATTTTACCACATCTCTTAATTTATTTTCAATTTTTTCATAAAAAATGCATTGTTTTTCTTCTTATTTTTTATTTTATTATCAAACGGAACTTAAAGTAATCAAATTCTATGTTGAAAAAGACTAGCGTCATTTACATCCTCCAAATGTGTCACAAACACTCCCTTCCAAAGTTTAAATAAAAAATATTTTAGCACTTTATTTATCACAAACACCCACTTTCCTTGCTTAACGTTAGGCTAGTGTTTAGCAATATACTCTCTTCATTTGAGTCAAATTTATGCGAGTGCAATCACTTCTCATTAGGCCGGCCTTATTTGAAAAACACTTTATTACTTGATGTTAGGCGAGTTATTACCAACTAATTCTTTCTATTTGGATTGAGTGTATGTGATTACACTTGCATCTCATTCGGCGAATCTTAAGAAAGTGTTAGTGATAACAAATTTAACATATAAGAATGTAACAAATATAGTGTAAATAACACCACCTCTGAGAAATGATCATTTTCAACAAAAGCACACTAAGCGACCATTACACCTTTTTCAATGGCTCTCAAGCTTTGTTTTGTTTCACTTTTGCCCTCAATTTCATTTTGATCCTTCGACTATATTCAGTGTTACATTTCGATTCTTCAACTTAATCTGTTTCACCTAGAATCTTGTACTTCATTTAGTTTCATTTTGGCCCTCCAAATCGTCAGACATTATTTTGTTTCGGTTTAACCATCCAACTTTGCTTTACTGCAGCTATACCCTCCACAATTTTTATTTTAGTTTGGTCAGTCAAGCTTCACAGCCCCTAGCTACTCCTTATTGCACGTCAACCCTCTAAACTTTGGATAGATGCTACACGCTAATGTGAAATTCAAATGAAGCAAAAAAAAAAAAAGTAATGAATTTGGATATAATTCTCTTGTATTGGATACTTTGCACCAGCAATTGGAATTTTAAAGGGACAGATTCCCATTTAAAAGAATTCCAGAAAATTCTGGGGAACAAGTCTCGTATATTTAAGAGGTCAACAAGAGGTGAGCTTTAAGTAGTAATTTAACTGTATTGGAAATTGAAAAGCAAGTTTGTTCCTTTCTATAACCTACGTTTATATTACCTCCCAAGAAGGCATTTGTTCATGAATTTTTTTCTAATCAAAGTTCGGTTCAAAGTTTTCTTTCCGAGGGTAACATTACTCTAGTTCTAGATTCGCCTTGAACTCATAATTCTCTCATCACCTCACTAGACTTTGCATTGCAGTCTTTACAGCATTAGATAGTCAACCAGATTTTAATATTGCACGAATGAAACCCTAAATTAAAAGGGTATATAATGAATCAACTTATTTGGCTAGATGATGCGGCGTACATGCATTGATTAGCATTTCATGAGAACCCCAAACTCTTAACGCCAATCAATGCATCTACCACATTAGTCAGTATACAAAAATTGGTCGGACCTGGTTTGTTTATGTTATTTGATAAAAATTTATTTACATTCATACATGTTCAAAAGTTTATACAACATTTGAACGGCTAATGGCTAAGGAGAACAATGATTTTTCAACACCTGCCTAGCAAGATCAAGTGCTCCACTATTTTTATAGATCAAATGCAAGTTGTAAGCTGCCTCCCTACGAAGATCAGAATAGCCACCTGAATTCCGACTATCTACGAGATCCGGATTCTCATTAGGTAGCTTCGGGATTGGGTAATCACAAACATGAATTGCCAGTGCCTTCTCATAATATATAGTTGCAAGGGAAACTAGACCAACATGATGATATGCCCGAGCTGTGTTATATAATGCTTCCTGAAATTAAATAAAGAATAAATACTAGTTGTATGTTCATATATATGTATATATTATTTATATTTATATTTATATTGTTGGAGTTTCTATGATGTTTGGAGTTCGAATCCTTCCGCTTGCATTTGCTTCCCCTTTGTGTTTGTGATTGTTTACCCTTTTTGTTTGTGTAGTACACAGTCTGCCTTGTTTGTGCACTGACTGCACCATGTTTGGTTTGCCTCTCCAGGTGTGAGTAGGGGTCACACGTGAGTAGTCGTCTCGGAGAGCATGATATACATTGTTGGCCCATTATCTAAAACCTTAATCTTTTAGGAGAGATGGTTTATAACATAGTATCAGGGCTCAGGTATCGCAAGGTCACATATTCAAGTCCTGACATTTGCATTTGGTTCCCCTTTGCATTAGTTAAAGTTAAAAATACTAAAATAGCACAAGATGGGGAGTATTAGAGCTTTGGTTCCGGCAAGGTCTCAAGTTTGAATTCTCCCTCTTTGTTGTTTGTGCACTAAGTGCACCATTTTTTGGTATCTTAAGTTATTGGGAGAGATGGTTATTAACAAGGTATCAATGCTAGGTCCCACGCGAGGCCTTCACGGTGAGGGGGAGTGTTGGAGCTCTAGTAATAACTACACGTGCACCTTGGTTTCTCCATGTGCAAGCGGGAGTATTGCAGAGTTTGATATACATTGTTGGTCCACTACTTAAAGCTTAAGCTTTATGGAGAGGTGGTTTATAAATCACATACAAAAACCCTAAAAAGAACCAAGAAAACTAGACCTGACTCTTCTCACAAAGCCGCAAGTTGTTGTAGAGGAATGCTAAGCCTTGTGCAATAGTTTGATGCTTGTTCTGAAGTCTCAATCCGAGGGCTAAGTTGATTAAAGCAGTTCCTGAAGGAAAGATTTTTTA
Source organism: Lonicera japonica (assembly GCA_021464415.1). Classification (NCBI taxonomy): domain Eukaryota; kingdom Viridiplantae; phylum Streptophyta; class Magnoliopsida; order Dipsacales; family Caprifoliaceae; genus Lonicera; species Lonicera japonica. The sequence continues at coordinate 51,989,391 of CM038471.1, forward strand.
TTTTTCTTATCGGATTAAATAAAAACATAAAATAAAAAATAAATCAATCTGAGGAGAAGAATCGTACCAACGCAGAGATTGACCAAGGGACTGTCTGGCATCAGTTTATAAGCTTCTAAATATTCTCTTGCAGCTGCTTGATGCTGGCTTATCATTGTGAGTTGATGCCCAAAAATGATACTTGGAGGTACACAATCTTTGTATTTGTTTCGCATACCATGCAGAAACTTGCTATGCTTCGAATACCGATTATCTAATCTGAACATGAACAAGAAAGACACAAACACTAAATACATGAGTTCATTTACATACGCATGCAGATAGAATGTAACAGAAATTAAAATTAAAATAAAACAAGAAAAGAAAAGAAAAGGGAATAGGTATTTGCATACTTGGATATAACTTTGTAATAGCAATTCCATGCTGCAAAGCTGTAAGGATGCTGATTAACAATGTCCCTTGCACACTCCCATCCATGAGTAGGATCAGCAAAATTGTACGCAATTTCTGTAGTACAAAAAAGATGACACACTGCTGATTAAAACCTCGTATATTAATGATCAGTGTAGGTATAGGGTTTTTAAAATAGCAATTTTTAGTGACTAAGTTTGCTTTCAGGGAGCAAGAGTATTAGAATCATCTTTTCCAAGTTCAACACTTACGAGCTCCCAGGGACCTAAGCTCCTCTTTCTTCTCAGCGGAGAATGTGTTGGCAGCAAATTTCAGACTGAGATTGATGATCTCAAGTGCTTCCCAATATTTTTGCAAGGATGCCAGTGCCTTGCATAACTATGTAGAATAGCACAAAAAAGGGAGGGTGTTTTTAGGTCAGCGATCAAATTGAATTAGAAAATGAATTACGAGGACACTAAAGCATTTCATAAGCAATATGAGTCTCAACTGAGGCTCTCTCAGAGCTAGTGTTTTGTTTTTGGGGGTGTGGGTGTGGATGTGTGTGTGTGTTTTTTTTTTGGGGTGGGGTGGGGGTAAGGATTACCTCTATAATGAGATGATGATGATCCTCGTCTTGCAGGAGATTAGGCAAAGGAGGCTCTCTCATTACTTGTTTCTTGAGACATGCAACATCACATGAACAAAAACCAGATTTTCAGGCAAAACCCTAGAAAGACTAAATCGGGAAATTGGAGTTCCAATTGCATCCCACAGAGAATAAACTTCTTACAGGAGACTCATCATCCGAATTGTCACTTTTCCAATCAACTCCTGCAGCTAATGCTGCAGCTTTCTTTTCTTCTCTTAGTGTTTCCCTCTTTCGAAGTAACTTTTTTGCTCTGGCAGCTTTCGACCTATTATTACAATGCATCAGTAAGAAGCGGATTATTACTTGCTCCATTGAATGTGCATCGAAGAATGGGAAGCAGAATGCAAAAGCAACAATAAATTCATAATGCTGATGTGAAAATGCATACATATATACCGGCATATTCTTATGTTTTCCAGTGTGGTTCTTGGGTCTACAACATTTAACATTAATTGCATTTCTTTGGCTGGGTTTTTTTAATTTGAATCTCAATGCAAAAGAATGTTACATGTCAAGCAATCCGATAAATATGCAGAAAAAAAACTAAAAAGGGAAAAGTAGTACTCACAGATCTGACTGTGAAACTAAAGGTCTGAATCCTTGGAACACACTATCAGTTTGACGATCATCAAGTACTTTGGCTCTTTCGAAAAGAACACTTTTTGGTAACCTTCTCCTTACTCGGACCTAAAACGAAAGTACGAAACCAATAGTCAGAAAATGATTCAATAATAATACCATAAGCAGTGATAGCAGTTTCCATAAGTTCATACGGTATATATATACTCCAAATTATGTTCTAAACGCAGTCATGTATTCAAACAGACCTAAGGAACTTAATTGAGCTTAACTTTATCCTTAATACAACATAATGTTAGGAGTGTCCACAAACAATCCAAGGAATCTACAGTCAAGCAAAAAAAGAAAATGAACCTAAAGTAATGAGGCATAACCAAATCTAACATTTTTGTATGCTCATACTACAAGTCACCTCAAAAGAGCACATAACTTTGTGAGCCTGTCCGCGCACGCCCAAGAGAGAGAGAGAGAGGATCTGGAGGATTACCTTAGTTTCAAGAAACAGTGACTTGCGAACTAAAGGAAATATTGCATCAACAAAGGCCTGTGGTGAGCCTTTAGCTTTATAGATGCGGCATAGCTTTAACTTTATTTTCCCATTTAGCCACCATGGCGGTGAAGCTTTGTCTGAATTTTGGTCAGATGTTGATTCTGGAAATAGGCCAAGAGGTCATCAAAAGCAATGACTTGGTGTATCTAAATAAAGGCTACTAGATGAAGGCTAATACAATATAATAATACCTAAATTATTAGGAGGAGAAAGCACAGAAATGGCTTCATCAGTTTTATCTTCTTCAAGGAGAAGCGAAGCTAGAGTTAACCGAGCATCAATACTGTCTTCGAGTTTAGGTAAAGCTGATAAAAACATGCCAGATAACATAGTTAAATTTCAAATACTACCTTGTAAAAATATACCATCAAATATTTTTAAGCAGACCACTGATTTAAAAGCATCTGTAACACCTGCCAAAACCAATTAGCAAAGTTGCAAAAGAAATCTATTGTACCTTTGTACAAGTACTCAATTGCTCGTAATCTTTCCTTTAGAAAAAGACAACACCGGGCAATATTTGAATATAAAAGGCCCTACAAACAGTCAAAATGAAACAATCACCAACCACAAACAAAACTATAGATGCATATTTGGAAGCATCTATGCATATAAATGTGACAAAATTTTAAGAAAACAATAAAATGGCAGTATCAGGGCAACAGAAAAGTTATAAATACTCTTGAGGAAACCAAATGCTACAGTAGAGGAAGAGATTTTCTTATGTCAAAAATAAAGTGACTCATAAAAATGGATGTAAAGTAGAGGAAGCCAGTTCACATAGACAACTTCACTGAAATAATTTCAAACAGTGTTTTCATCACAAGAGTATGGTCAGAAATATAACCATGTTGAAGCAAAGAGAGTTATGAATATGAAGACAGGCTGACCAACCATAGAAAAATTAAATTGTAAACTAGGAAATTTTACTTACACTGTTATCACTGGCATGTACTTCCAACGTCATATAATATTTTAATGCATGTTCATAGTACTCAAAACCTAATAATGCGCTCCCAACTTCAGCAAATAATTGAGGATGATCGTGTGTGTGCTCCGGGTGCAACACACTGAACATAGCCTACACATGATTCACCAGATATCAGTAACAGGTATAATCAAATCCAACCCCAAATCTATATGTATATCTACATATAAAAGTATGAATAACTTAAGTGTTTTTCCCTTTTTTTGTGAAGACAAATATGCCCCTTGATTTTAAACAAAAGATTTTAAGATTTAAATTAAATAAAACAGTGCATAACTCCATATATTTTTATGTTAATATTAGTATTTCAAATAAATTCAAACTATACTTTATTTGACTAAAATAATTAAATAAAGATTTTAAGATAGATTTACATTAAATAAAATAGTATAACTCTGTATATTTTTATATTAGTATTATTATTCCAAATAAATTCAAACTCGACTTTATTGGCAAAAATAATTAAACAATTTAGAGTTTGTGTTGAATTAGGTGTTTTGTATAAAACTTCTAATATTCTATATAACTTCATAACAGACTTCCCAAGAATGAGACTGTTTAATAGATCGTATTAAAAATACAAAATTTTTAGTGTGAATTAGAATTTCGTTCCAAAGCTCGCCGTAAAGGTACGTGTATTAAACTCTATTTTGTTTGATTGTTTTCAACATTATATAAATCAAATTTATATATTCTAAAACTTATTTGTTTATTTATAATTATGTTAAATGTTTAAATAAAAAAATATTAATATATTGTAGCTGTGATTCAGTAAATTCATGTTAAATTTATTTATTCTACTATTTAAATATTTTCGCTGTTATATAATCTATTATTTATATTATTGTTTGGTATTGTGGTAAAACGTTCATGTTAAACATTATCAGGCTATATAATTTATTATTTATATGAGTGTTATATTATTGTTTGGTACTGTACATAATAATCCACATACGTTTAATAGAATTAACTATCTACCAATTCTAAAAACTTAGTAAAAACACATTACTCTCTTATATATCTGATTAAGAGTCTGCTTAGCCACCAATGTACTAAAAAAATTCAAGGCCGCAAATTTTTTCATGTGTTCACAACATTTTTCTATAGTTGACTGATTATATGATTGTCTTATAATTATTAATTGAATTTTACATTTGATGCTATGTTTCGTTTATTATGTTACTATTTTTATTTCATACTAATTATTCAATTCTTAGTATATACGTATTCATTAATAGACTTAATAACATTAGTCAAGCACTAACACCACGTGCAACGCCCGTGCACAAAAACTAGTAAAAGTAAAATGATCAATCAACGTAAATTAGAACTCAACCAAGTGGCAAAAGAAAAAAGTTGAAAGTCTGATCAAGAAATTGTACTTTCTGGTTCAGGATCACTTTCTGATAGAAGTTGCTAATTACAATGAAAATTATATTCATAGCCCAAAAGAAATATCTCTCTCATGATTGTTTTTTTCAGCAAACTTAAGTTGATGGTCGAATTTGGATATTTATTGCTTTACTCAGAAGTCAAGTTTATCGCATGTTCAACAACTTCTGGACAGGATATTAGACTTTGGGTTTAGGACAGCAAGACCATGTAAATCAACATTCAAACAACTTCACCAGATTAAATGACAAAGCAAAAGCACAAGAGATATATTATTGTGCAACTGGATAGATAAAAAGGGCCACAATTTATTATAAGCAGCTAGATAAAATAGAATAAATACACAACCCACCATAGCATTTTCCAGGTCACCAAGATGAAGATGACATATTCCCGCTTTAACTGCTAAATTTAATGGCAATTCTTTCCTGGCACAATAGACCTGCTGTGCATGCTCAATATGCTGTAGAGCTTTCATATGTGAATTGACTTCCATGTGTGTTACAGCTAACAGATAAACCACGAGCAGATCAGCTATATTTGGACTGTTCTTAAGGAAGTCCTCCAGCATATTGACAGCAAGCTCATTCTGACCGCATTGTTTATACAACTGAAAAAGAGTTGGAAGACATGAAAGAAAGAAAATGAATCTACCAGAAATCAGTAATCAAGGATAAAACAGATACATCAAGTTAGCAAAATAAGGACTATGAGTTTGAGGGAGAGAGACCTCTGTGGCCCTCAAGAGTGCTCCAGCATTCTCAGGACAGAGTCGAGAAATTTGCTCGTACGATTCAGCAGCTTTCTGGTAGTCTCCAAGCTCATTATATAGTTCAGCACTCTCAAGTCTAAGACTCACATCTTTAGGATCAGCCGTTACTGCTTTAGTGAGGCAGTACCTGGCCTGTCCACTATTGCCCTGCTCTCTGCATAATTAAGTTTCCATGGAAAACGAATTTAAGAAGTTTAATTCCATTTATTTTTAGGTGAATAATTTGTTTTATGACGATGACATATTGATTGCACACTTCTTTCACCTAGAATTAAACATTTGCCTTTGAGAGGTTTTCTGATTTGCCTAGAATACCAAATACATGGGGGCAGGGTAGGAATTCAATTGACTTGAATTAGTGCATCAACTTCTTGTACCATGGAATTGGGTGGAACCAATTGCCTATGCAATCACACCACCAAAAGTTGGCCAATTTCAATAATTTACTTTGCATGCGTAACAATCTCAAAAGTTGAAAGAAGTTTTCCCATGCCAAAAAATTCAGAAATTACAAAATAAATTTTTGCATAACGAAAATTGCTGTAACATGTGGAGCACAGGGTCAGTGCTACCAACTCAACAATTGGGGGAGGCCGCTGTAATAAACAAATGACATTAGAGGAGCATGATATGAGCCAAAAACCTAATGTCACTGTAATGAATCCTGTTACTTTCTACAAATTCAATTAATCCAAAAATCACAAAGTTTGATATGAGAAGATAAATCGGAAACTCTGAAAAAACTTACTTGGACATACCAATGATGAGTTTCCATAGAGATGCATCCTTTGGTGTCAAATGCACAGCAAGCATGTAGAAATTCATTGCTTTCTTTTTATCACCCATTGCATTGTAGATAAGGCCGAGTGTGTGATACGGTTCAGGCATATTAGGTGAAAGTCGAATGACTTCTTTTGACAAACATATTGCCTGCAAATCAAAATAAACCACACCAAAACAATCAATACAAGCTATATTCAAAGCAGGGTACACACTTTAAGTAGATCTTATTTTCTCATAAGGAATCCAACATCCACAAAACCCAGCTGAAATAATAGTGTGTGCAAGTCAAAATTTAAAAACATTCAAAACTACACACTTAGGTACTATATCATCTCTCTAATAAAATTGATTTTCCTATTGAAAGAAAATTCCCATGATTCTTTCCAGCCATTTCAGAAATTCTACATCCATGATATCAAGAAAATGAACCAGATTAGATTTTTTGAACGCCAATCTATCACCTCAGCTCCAGCCTTGCAAAACAATGGAGACAACATGACAAAATACTTGCAATATGGTGAGATAGTCTGGTAATAGACTCCAGATAGAAAAGAAATCATAAATAAAGAGATTAGTAAGTACTGGATTACTGCTAATTTTTTGTAACACAAGAGCAGCAGTTTGGAATTGTTCAATACCGCGAAACTTTGGCATGTGAAAGAGTGATGCAAACTAGATATTTTCTCAATGCTTATATGATAACTAGAACATGGAACTCAATGTGTGTGCAATATTGTACTAGGTAATTTTAACATTTAAAATGTAATCAAAATCTTTTTGAGATAATGTCATCGTGTTCGAACAAGTTGTTAAGGTGTGCATTGTTGGAGTAAAGGACATAGGTTCAAATCCCATTAGAACTATTATTTCATTTTCTAAATTAATGAAGGGTAGTTTTGTAAATTCAAGCATGAACTAAAAGTCCTCCTCTAACTTAATATATAGTAATAGATATGGCTGGTCATAGGATAAAGTTAGCTCTGGAAAAAAAATTCACATGGAGGAGCCAAATCCAGAAAGGTGAAATGAATATTAATCCATCCATGAGGAAATGGTGGTTTTAACACCATACCTCTTCGTATCGTCCATGGGCAAAGTGAAGATTAGCATCACCAAGTTTTCGCGTGATTTCTGGGCTAACTTTATTCTTTGATCCTCTCTGACGCCCTTTTTTCTTAGCCTGCATTCAGTTAAAACATGATTGTTGCAAGTATAACATCAAAAGGTTACATGTAATACTGCTGCGGCCTGAACGATAAACATCGAACACAAAGATCCTACATAGTATATTGAAGTGACGTGTAGTTGTAATAAATAAACATGCCACAAATATTCAACAAATAATTTGAAATGAATCTCCTTTAACCAGGAGGACCTTTTTGTCATATTTGATACTAACCATGTTTTGTAATTACAGTTTAATCTTGAATTGTGTTTTTTATAGATGGGAATATACGGATTAACAAGGTGCCCAACAGCTATCTATTCCCCAAGTATTTCCAAGAGCACACTATCCTACTACACCACTAAACTTAAAAATCATATTTTCTTAATATTTTAAATGATAAAACTGCAAGACACAAAGTAGTGAAGCCTAACACAATTTGGGGCTTCAAGTTTCATGCTCAACTTGGAGTCTGAAGTCAAATATGACTTCTCAAAGCTCATGAACAAGATCTCAAAAGTAGATGGTCATCCAAAATTGTCAATTGAGTTCCATTTCTACACACAACACCAAAAGAAGGGGAAATCATATCCTAAAAGCAAATGTCTAAGGGATGCCATACCTTCCTGGATTTTCTCCTCCTGCTAGTCATGGATTCCCATATTTCGTCATAGCTTGCCCCAAGAGCATCATCTTGTCTAAATTTCTTAACTGGCTTTTCACTGTACCCAAAATTTGATGCATTAAGAGAGCAATTGAATAACACAAACATGCATAAAAGACAAAAACTAATAAACGTCAATATTAATATCCAAATCTTCTATAGTAAATGGGGTGCTACAGGAACATATATATAGATGTGTGTGTATCTTCTCCCCCTTGCTGGCTCTGCCAGTTCACATGAATTAATAATATGGTTTGCCCTTGAAGTGCCATCTCAACTCTGTCAAACACCCGTGTGTCCTAAATTTACACATAAAAGGAAATATAGCTAGAATGGTTACTGAGGAGAGGGGTAACTCAGATTTCAAGCTTTGTGTTTACATAGTTTGGTATGTAGTGGAACAAATGTAATCAGTGTGCACAGTGTATAATTGGTGTTTATCAAAAAATGGGTTCTTGTTTGCATAACAGGAGGCTGTTATCCAGCCTTTTGGATTTTTCTCTCAATCTTTGTCCATCCAGGTTCTGCCATGAGAAGGCGGGTCAGGGTGAATACAGATGGTTTGTTGATTTCCTTTTAAAAAAACAAAAAATTATCGTCGTGGCTTTGGTGTTATAATCAGAGACACCATGGGACAGCCTCTGGCAGCTGTGTCAGTAGGTTTTGGTTGGTTGTATGGAACTGAGGCTACAGAAGCTAGTGCAGTGCGGAAGACTTGAAATTTGTTGTGGGCAAAGGCATATCCTATTTCCGAAGTGGAATATGACTGTTCCAGGTTGTCTATACAATAAATTGTAACCCTTACCATCCGTCCAACATTAATCTCATTGTTCAAGACCTTCAGCATCTGATAGCGGTATTGGGATATGTAACGGTAACACTATCAACATAATGTATCGGACAAGTTTCATGCCATGATTAGTTCATAACAATGATAACTAATGGTAATGGTTGGGGGCAAAAAACCAATCCTTATGCTATCGGACGTTTTTTAAAACCCTTGGTATGATCTCTTGTTCTTTTTCTTATAAGTTAGCCAACAAAGCTACCCACGCTTTGGCTAGGTATGCTCTGTCAATATTGACCCCTTTTTCTAACAATATTGATGCTTAGTGGAAATTTTGATTTTCTAAAAGAAGAAACCTTTATGGCAAATTAGCAACCATCACCTATAAAAATCAATCTACTTGCTTTCGGTCATCTTAATTTCCGCGTCAGCAGCATTGAAGTTAAATTACCAATACAATTGAGATTGAAACCGCAAGTAGAAAATAAATATACAAAATAAAACTAAGTGGAAACTTACAGTGGGTGGTGCTGAGCAAGTGATTTACGCTTTTTAGCAGCCAATACTTCGTACTCATGCTCCCAACGCTCAAATTGTTGATAAGGTTGAACACCAAAGGCATCGTCCTCCGCAAAATCCAATGGATCCATCTCTCCATCGAATCTGAACTTATAAGTTCCACCTTCCTCTTCTTCTTCTTCTTCTTCTTCTTCTTCAGCCTCACTGTCGTCTTCATGTTCAATAATCGCCGCATAAGCTGAACCCTCGACCACACCATCACCATTGATATCACCTTCGATCAGTGTATTATTCGGTTTTATCACATTTTCCTCCATCATTTGTACCTGTAATAACCCGAGTTGAGTTAGAAGATAACTTTCTTCTGTTGAAAGTGGGGATCCGAATTACTTAGGATCGGCAATTGGATATCTTTCTCTCCGACTGGACTCGGTATCCAGTTTCGTATCTCACTATACAAAAGCCCTAACCATCTCGTAGTTTGTTTACAGGCTTGTCTATAGCCCGGCCCACACTCCATTTCTTGTTTAAAATTTTCAAACTTTTGGGTGTAGGTTATTTACTTTAAAATTTTACCCATGCCAAATACTTAGGCATCGTTTGATTCAGGTATTAGGATCAGTGGAATTAATAATATCAGTATTAATAGTACTAGATTATTAATCCTGATATTAATTTAATACCAATACATATTTGCTTCATGCAATATTAATACTGAGATATCTCATGCTAATGTTAATACCATATTTGGTTCTGTAACTCATATACGGAATTATATTTTGGAATAACAAAAAAAAAAAAAAAAAAAAAAAAAATAATAATAATAATAATAATAATAATAATAATAATAATAATTATTATTATTATTATTATTATTATTATTATTATTATTATTATTATTATTATTATTATTATTATTATTATAGTGAGGGTGGGGGGGTGGGGTTGTGGGGATGGGGGTAGTGGCATTTTTGAAAATATATGGTTCTTTTTTCTTAATCCTGAATAAATAATACCACCTCCCTCCTGGTATTAAATTATACCACAAAGAGTGGTATTAAGTTAATCCGGATATTAGTAATCCCAGCACATTTGTGCAAACCAAACAAGGTATTATAAAAAAGGTAGTATTAATAATCCCATCCCATTTTTAATACCCGAATCAAACGATGCCTTAATTCACAAAAAAAATTAACAATTGGCTTAAGTAATATGATATAAATTCTCGCTAATAGCAAGACTACTACAATTCTCAACCATTGCATTACTTATTTTAAAACATCTTTTTTTTCAATTCTTTGAATTATTTATATCTAAATAGCATGTACATTATTTTGCACGAAACTCTAGTATTATTAGAAAAAGGTACAACATAACTTTAATCAAATTGCTTACTAACAAAATAACTTTAATCCAACTTATTACAAAGTTTAAAATATATTTTGCCATTATGTCATGTATCACTTTTTTTTATATATTTTTCTAGGTATTTTGTTTATATTGTAGTCATATTATTATTGTTGTATGAACAAACTATAGAACAAAGTTAATATCAATGTCTGCAACTCTGCATTGAAAACGTTAAAAGATAACATAGAGTTAGAACGAAATAATTAAAACCATGGAGAAAATGTTGGAATTTAACTTCAAATTAACTTGAGGGTTTACATATAATTTTGATGGGCGGAAATTACACATATTATTTTACTCGGTAACACTCTATTTCATTTACTCGGTTTTATTACACTAAGTATATGAACATTATATTGGTCCTATAATATTGAATTATTGTTGGGAACAAAAAAAATACAATGGCTCGACCGTATAGGATCAAGGTAATGTGTGCATACAATGGCGTAACCACAGTGTAGCAAGGGAGTGCACGCGTGCACCAAACAATTTCCGCAATTTTTATTTTTTAAAATATTTATATATATAGACTTATATGCATAAATTTATAGTTGAGGATATATAATTGTAAGAAATAAAAGTGGATAGGTATTTGGAGAATTGAAATACACTTTAAGTGAGGAGAGAGATCTCGAGACTCTCCTCCCTTCCTTTTTCCGTTCTCTTCTCCCATGTTCTTTTTTTTTCTACAAGTGCTAAAACCTTTTCCATTTCACTCCACGTCTTCATTGCACCGAGCCACCGACCTCCTCTCCAACTTTCCTTGACCAGTGACCTCGTTCAGCGTCATCCACAGCACTGTGGGCCTCGCACACAGCAACGAACCAAGCTTAGTGGTTGTTCTCTATTGCTTTGTTTAAAATCATCATTTAATTTCTGTTTGAGAAACTTAGGGTTTCAATTTCTATTTGAGAATGCTTGGTTTATTCTTATGTTGCCAATAAATTTAGGGTTTCAATTTAGTTTCTGTTTGAGAAGGAAAGAGGGCTATATTGTTTGAGCGGCAGTCTGTGTGTTTAAAAATTAGGAAATTAGGTTAACTTAGGTCAGTTTTAGTTTTTTACTTTTTTTTAATATTTATATGATATAACTTTTAAAAGACTTATATATTAAACCATAGGAACTAGACACGTGTAATATTGGTTCGGTTTCACTGGATTTAGAACTCTCTACCAACTGTCAACGGAACCGATCACTTTTAATTTTCATTTTTTCAACCAAAATGGAATAAAAACCTTGAAAAACTTGTTAATTTAGTTCGGTTAAGTATAATTCAAACTACTTTTTCAGTTTTTTTGCACACCCCTACATTCCATGATGCATTGAATAAATACCACCAACATTGAGACATTCCTCGACATTCCTTATAATCTAAAAACAAATCTCAATGAAACTATATATATGGGTTTAAGGAAGAAAAAAAAATGAAAAGTGATAAGAAAAAAAAAAACTCACTTGGGTAATATATAGAGAAAGATATTCAAATTGCGCACCTCCGACCGAAAATTCCTGGCTATGCCACTGTGCACATTACCTCGATCCTATACAGCCGAGCTAATATTAAAATGTTACAAAGTGTTTTAATGTGTATCATAATTTTTGCACTAAATATTTAGAACAGACTAGTTTCATAAGCACATAGATAACTTGTAGATAAAATACCCAACGGTTTTGTAGGTTGAAATGTGTTCGAAATCGTCTCAATCCCCACTCTATACGGATATAATATTATCACTTTAAATATATTAAGAAAAAAAGAAGGACTACTTGTAGAATAGATAACTCTCTAACTATTAATTATTTATTACATCTCCATTTTATGAACTCTTTCATAACATATATTTTCAATTTTTCATAAACCATTATATTTTGCTAATTGTTTTGTTAAACTTTGTCTATAGCTTAAATCCCCATTCCAATCTCCACACACATGAACCCAAATAAACTTTCAACTAGTTGAATATTATTATTTGAACGTTAATTATGGATGATCAATTTAATATATTTCAAAAAAAATACCAATTTTAAATTAAAAGAAATTAAAGGAATGAAAAATTAAATTACAAAATTATATGTGTATATATAAACCGAAAATTATACGATTCGATTATGACATCAAATTAATAATGTTTTTCTTATCTTGCCCATGCGTAAATGTTTTTGAATAAAAACTCATTTGGTGGAATTTGAAAATATAAGCTCCGAGTTAAAATTAGACACCTTGTCATAAGACTACTTTTTTAATAATGAAATATTTGTTAATTAATTCAAATATCTAAAAAATGAGAATTTTTAGACGTATTACGTGTACCGAAATGCCCAGCACAGAATAAAGGGAAGCAACAGTAACGTGTTTGTCCTTGCACCAAAAAGGGTCAGGAGGACCATCCTCCAAAATATGCTCGGTTGGACTGATGCACAAGGATGTTAAAACCAAATCTATGTAGAATCTACCTTTCAATTAATAGGCTCCCCCACTCCTTTTGCACATAAATCTTGAGCAAGCTAGACTCCATTTCAGTGCACATGCTATAGAGGGTACTGTCTGTAAACTGTTAGAAATTAGTCAACAAAATTTATAACCTAACTAATATTTTTAGTTTATCTGGTTTGTTGAAATTTGAAAAAATTAGGATGCTGTACATGTGTTTGAACATTTAAAAACATGGTTCACAACTTCTTTCCTTCTTAAAAAAAAATGCGGCATGAGGAAATGTTGGATCCTTCAAAATTAAAGAAATTGAGAGACCACGTTTTTATAAAAAAAAAAATTGTCTCGGAAATTAGATCTTAAGACTATGTTTGATTGCAAGGTGGAAAAGGAAAATCAAGTAAGTTAGTTTTGGTGAAAAGATGAAAAATAAGTTTAGTGATAAATGTGATATCCTCTTGATTTTTAAGTTTTACCATGGAGAAATTTTATTTGCTTGGTGGTGAGTAAAAATTTTCCACCAAAAATATTGAAGGATGGATGATAGGATATATACTTATAAAATGAGTAACATCTCTTACCTTATTTTCTATCTTTTCACATAAATTAATTAAATTTAGGGACAATTTAAAAAAAGGTCTTATTAGAGAAAGATTTTCACACTAAAGTCAATGAATAATTTTTTTTGTAAATAAAGAGCCTATTTTTTATTTTATTAATAATATGACGTGTTTTTTTTTCATTATAAAATGACATCCCGACCTTTAAAATAAACTAAAATATACCAATATGCATTAAAATATGGATTGCAATATGAACTTTACAGTTTATATTTCACTGCAATATGAACTTTGCAATCCATATTTCACTGCAATATGAACTTTGCAGTCCATATTTTCCATATTTTACTGCAATATGAACTTTGCAGTCCATATTTTTGGTGCAAAGTCATATTGCAGTCCATATTTTACTGCAATGTGAACTTTGCAGTCCATATTTTTAGTGTAAAGTTCATATTCCAGTCCATATTTCACTGCATATGTGAACTTTGCAGTCCATATTTCTAGTGTAAAGTTCATATTCCAGGCAATATTCATATTTTTTGTGCAAAATAACAGAGGGGGTAATTTAGGTAATATAAATTTATTTTAATTTATTCAAATACCTTCATTTAAAATATAAAATAAAATAGGCCTCTTACACTAATTACCAATTAAAAATAGGCCATTCATTCAAAAAAATATTATTCATTGGAGTTTTGGTAAAAATCAATGTGTAGTAAGACCTTCTACCTAATTTCTAGTTAAATTTTTTTTTTTTCCATCTTTGCAATCAAATGGAACCTAAAAGTTCCAATAATTTCATTAGGAAACTATATTTACTTTAGAGATTAGATCTTACAAGTTTTAAAAAATTTAACTTAATGACCAATTACCCTATCATCGATCGATGAAACAACCTCTAATTGATCTAACCCTCTCAAACTCTAGTTAAATCTTAGCTAGAAACCCTCATAAGAAATCTCTCTTGTAAGACCCCAAACCTTAGTTTTATCGCTCTACACTTTGTTATAAGTTATAAAATAAAATAGAATAAGACTTATGTATTATACAAGTGAAAGACAAAATAATGGATTTGGGTTGCATCGCCCCTACCGCATACCAATATGATCCTGAACTGGTTAATACCAATATGCTGCCTAACATAACCCCTTCGCAGCCTACCGGTATGACAAAACCAATCAATATCGCTATGCCAGATGCTAGCACCTGAGTTGAACATCTATGATTATGCATACCAGTATGCCTCCTTAAAGCACAGTACCAGTACCCCATTCACCAGATGATAAGACAAACATAACAGATAGCCTATTCAAGGTAACTTTTTTATTCCTTGATACACCATACAATTATCTTTTCTAATTAGTTACTTGTTAGTGTCGAAATCAAGAAAGATTTTATTTAAGAAACTTTATAAGTTTCAACACATCATATTGTCTTCTTTTCAAGTTGTTTCATATTCGACGGACTTTTTCTCAATCTTAGTTCACATATAAATTTTTGGAACTTTTTTACACCCACTAAAGCAAAAAATAGCTATGCTGGGTTCAAAACGTTGTGAGATTGTTCGGTCCATATCCTGTATAGACATTGGAGCATAGACTTGGAGTTGGTTCACACCATTACTTTTCGGTGAAGTTTTGTTTAATATAGTCTAATTTGAGGGTTAAATTAATGAATTTTTTTTCATAAAATTTGGTAAACATGATCTCAATTATTAGTAAAATAAACAAAATTTCATTAAAAGATTCAATTTAAAAATCATCTCCATAATCATCTCGAGTTAGATTTCATTTTAAAAAAATTAAATCAAACGTATAATGGAGATAAGGCTGGTCCGACAATCATGGATTCAATTTCTAGCTGCAGAAAACGTGTTCTTTATTTGTTGTTCGCTCTTGTAATCAATAGCAAGTTTTATTTGGTGCGTTGAAGCCCAATTTTTATTTGCTTCAACACAAAGTAAACTTGACTTGGAAACGTGAACACTGAGTTTAGTATCTCTAAGGCCAATATTAATTGCGACACGTCCAATCGGCTGGAAGCATCTCAAGCAAGCAAAGTCACAAAAGAGAGAAAAGACAGCTCAAAAAGGTCCTAAAGTAAATTATCATATTTTAATCTTATTATTGATATGAACAACGTAATTAGGCAGAGACATTGTATTTACTCTTCTCAAACCTTTTTGTAAGCTAGTGTGGATCCAGCTTGCCAAAAAATAATAATAATTTAAAAGTCAATTATTAAATAAATAAATAATTTGAAAAGCTATATTGCAAGTGTTGTGTATACTACAGTGCCGAAAGCTAACATGCATAGAGCAAGAGTAGATAGATAGGTGATGTATGGTTGATGTTTTAAGTTGGGTTTTTAGTTGAATTTTTAAAATATGGTATTTGATAAAATTTGAAAATATATTGAAAAGTGAAGTTAGTTTTGTTTCAGTTTTTTTCAACCAACTAAAACAAATTCATAAAAAATAGTTACAATTTATCTTATTTTATAGGTCTCGACGAGTAGATTTCAAATATATATATATTTTTTTATCTAATTTTAATTTTTAGATTTAAAATTATGGTGTTTTAAAAAAAAATTTAGAAAAAGAAAATAAAATGAAATAAATTTTAAAAAGTGTAAAAGTAAAATTTATTTTAAATTGTGTTTTTTAAAATTTAAAAATATAAACACCAACCAAACATATCCATAGCATCTAAAAAAATAAATGAACACCTATTTAAAAAAGTTAATGGATGAATTTTTTTATTTTAAAAATTTATAAAAATAACTTATATCATGAATAAATCACCACCGCCATATTTTATCAAATATTTCAATCCATAAATATGAAAGATAATCATCAAAAAAAATAATAGCCGAAAATGCATATATATATATATTAATTTTTCCTTACACATTTTTAGGTTAAAATTTTTGATGAAATTTTGTATAATTAATCTATTCGTTGTATAATTAATTGCTACAAAGTTTAATGAAGAAAAAATTCATCTATTTATTTCAACAAATGAAAATCTCTTATATCTGTTAAAGTAAAATATTCTGAATTTATAACCAAAAGACAACATTCACATAATAAAATAATTGAACAAGGAACTTTTGCCAAAATATACGCTACTAGCTACATTAAAAAATTGTATTATATTATAATTTTCTCATAACATTCATTGCTTTAATCCTTTAGAGTGCCATAGAAGTTCACAAAGTCTTTATGTGGGACCTAATAAAAAATCATGTGTTTGAATTTCTATAAATTCAAGTTGTTCAAAAAACAAAAAATAATAATTACAATAATATCAATGCTTTAAAAAAATTTATAATTAATTGGTTTCATAATAATTCAACAAGCTTTAGATCAAACATATTCAAAAAAAGAGGCAAATAATATACATAAATGTTAATTTAAAGTAATAACAATACTAACCGACCGAATCAGTCAAACTATATTAATCACTTAATTACGTAATGATTTGGAGATAGTAGGGATTCGTAATACTTCAAATAGGTAATAGGTAAAAATAAATAAAGTAAAGTAATTTTAATAATGTTTTTAATATTTATCATTAAATATATTTAAGACTAACATAAATTTATTATTTTATAACTGACATTGATTTAGTATAATAACTTATTTAATTTTATTATAACTGTCATTTCACTAACCAGTAACAATAGACGTAATATTGTAACCGCGTAGCTTATTACCAATGAGAGAACATTAATGGTTCAAAAATGCAAACTAAATTCAAGGGGAATTATGTTCACATTAACCATTAAACTCGGGCCCCAAAATAACATTGACGAAATGGACGGCTGAGATTACAGCAACACGTTAGCAACGTATAGTAATAAGACCAGTGTGGTTCATCAAGTGCTATAATAAAAATAAATCATTTGTCATTTGATTAATTTTGTAAATAATAATAAAAAGCACGACATTAAAATAAAGAGAACTAATCAATAGTTCTTTACACATACATTTGGAAGTGCATAGTATGTTTACATCAGATATAAGAAAAATCTGAAAAATAATCAACATCTGAATCTGAAGAGAAATCTGTGATGATGTGTACATCCGATGAAAAGGAAAATCTTTCTCACAAAAAAGTTCCCAAACAAGGCATAGGATCTGCAAGAATACAAACAAAACACTGAAAATTAACCCATATTACCTATACATATACATATATGTGTGTTGTAGAGATTTAACCAATAGATTTCCATGTATGTCTATATGTGCCTGAAAATAAAAGTTTCAGTTAGATGTAAGATAAATCTCACAGAAAGAGATAATATAAAATTAGTAAAACATCTAAGCAGCAAAAGCCTGGATGCATGTATTGACTTTCTTCTAGAAACATATATGGCAAATCAAAATAAAAGGAAAGTCTATGAATATGAATCAATACACACCAAATCTCGCATACATACATATCATTTCAATTTCATTTCAAAATATAGTAAAAGTAATTAATTTAGAAATAAATAAACACATATATATACAATAATTAAAATGACTTTTATTTTCTTTTAATAATCCATATATACATAGAGATAAAGATAGGGAGATGAAGAAACTAAGAAGAAAAGGCGTAGAGCTCCCTTCAATCCAAAAAAGGTATATGAGTTGGGGTAATGAAGCTCCCAACATATGCAAGCCACAAGCCTATCCGTTATATAGACAGTTAGGGCTTGAGGGATCCATATATCAGCAGCTTTATTTCCCCCATCAACAACCACTATTGGACTTCAAGGAGCTCTAACCCTAGTCTCACTTTTTTCTTATATATAAGAAGACTCTAAACATAAACAAGAATAACCAAGAACCATGAGAAGCCATATTCGGGTTGGAGTTAAAGAACCCACAAATCTTCAAGTTTCAAACTTCACCATAAACATCTCTTTCAAAATAAAATAAAACAAGAGAAGACGGAAGAAGGAAGAAAACCCTTATCTTTCCACCGCAAGTTGCCTCAGAGGACTAGAGAGGGGACAATGGGTTAAAGATTGGAGGAGGGGGAGTCATTATATAATGCAAAAACAATAATCTACCTACCCCGATAAAAGTATTACACAAAAAGGTAATTTGTCAAAATAGTAATAATGTTTTTTCGGAATAGGAAAAATTGTAAATAACTTCCACTTCTTGAAAAAAGTTTTAACTGATAATAATAATATAAAATAACATTTGGAATGCGTTTGTTTTATCTTATTGCTAAATTTGAAAGCTGGTTTTAAAGATTAAAAATTGAATTAGAAAATTCTAATTATTTGTTTCCATACGACATATTTAAATAAGTGTTGTTTGTTTAATTTTTTTTTATGAATTCTATCATGTTGTGTTCAAATATTTGCATTCATTTAGTAATAAATTCTTAATATATAATACAAAATATTTGTTATGTCACAATGAATTTGGACATTATCCATAGATGGATTCTTGTTACGCTAGAGAGATTATGTGAGTATGTATTCACTTTAATTGGTTGAAGTGTTTATTGTATATATTTTTTGAATTTAATTAAAGATTAGTAATTTTATGATAACTCTTTGGTTTAAGCGCATTTTTTTATGTTTAAATTTTAAAAATAGACAGGTTTAACTATTTATACATATATTTAGTATCCATACAATTGTATTTAAAGATAAAAGAAAATTCAATTAAAACAGCATTATAAGTCCATGTGTACTACAAAAGGCAAAAGTCTAAATTTTAGTTAATTCGTTAACTGCCTGTGTTAAAATGGTAAAATGAGAAAAATATGATTGAGCCCCTGGAACTTTTTCATAATAAGAGTGAGGACTATGTAAAATATGGGTGTCCATTAGATCCGATCCGGTTATTTTAAACCATCTGCATTTGATTCGATATCAGTTTTAAGTTTTGGCATCTAATCCAATACACTTTACCAATCCAATTAAATGTTGGATTTGATTAGTTTCGATCCGATCCAATTAGAAGTTTAAAATAAGATATATTATATTTTTGAAATGTTCAATTATAATGTAAAACAATACGTAAACTACTTGTAAATTAAATATAATCCATTACAAATAAAGTTCAACCGTTCAACCAAATAGTCTCGAGTTAAAATGTCTACTGTCTAACCAAAAATACATTATTAAACCAAGTGACGAACCATACATGATTAAACTAACTATTAAATATCAAAATAAGATTAAATGATTGCAATGTGACCCCTTGTATATATTACATTATGCCATCAATAAGGGAGAAACATGTGGCAACTATAATAATGGATTGGATCGGTTCTTAGAGCACGTCAAACTTGAACCAATCAAATTTTTTTCGGTTTTTAAATTTTGCATCCGATCCAATCCAATCATCCATAAAATTCATAAAAAATGGATGGATTGGATTGGATCGGTTCAGTTCTTCAATTTGGATTGAATTTTGGACACCCCTAATGTAAAATATGAAAGAGTAATATTTAGTTACCCTTTATATAAATTTTTTAATTATTAAAAAGAATTTTAAATTATTGCAATATGTTTATAGAACATTTAGAGTATCTCTAAATGAAATAATCAAAATTACTTTTAATTATTCATTTAGTAAATTATTAAAGTTAACTATGTAGGTTTTTCCAATGATTATTTGTTCTCAATAATCAAATTTGTAGGGTTTACTAAATTGATTGATTACAAATTTATTTATTTAAATTTTGTTTAAAGGAAAAAGAAGAAAAACGTTATCTACATTTGAAAAGATTTTTTTTTAACCAATAGAATTATGATCTCTTATTTTGATTATTGGTTAAAAAATTGCTAAGATTTAATTATGTAATTGAGATAGTATTTCTACTCAATATTATTAAAATTAATTATAATCATACTATTGGAAATGTTCTAATATAATTATCTTTATTATATAGGCATGTTTTAAATCTTGTTTGATTCATGGATTTGAGCACTAAAAAAAGAATTTTTTTTTTTTTTTTGACAAGTACAAATTCCAAAAATACTTTATTTACAAAAGGTAAAATATGGAGTAAAGTCGTTCATTTCAAAACTTTTAGGATTGAATTTTTCTTGTAATTTTTGAACATCTATTATAAAAAGTTTAAATAATATTATCTTT
The DNA here is from genome assembly GCA_021464415.1 of Lonicera japonica. Lineage (NCBI taxonomy): Eukaryota > Viridiplantae > Streptophyta > Magnoliopsida > Dipsacales > Caprifoliaceae > Lonicera > Lonicera japonica. The sequence continues at coordinate 52,010,150 of CM038471.1, forward strand.
ACTTTAAATATTTTTTATGTTTTATTAAATATAAAAAAAAAATTGACAAAATTTTTACGAGTAATTTTTTACTTTTATAAAAAAAAATAATTTTTCTTTTACGAATCAAACAGGCTTTATTGTAAAAAGGCGTAGGCTTGGGATGATCGAGAAATGGTGGGTGGGGTAGGCAGGAGCTGTTTTCTTTCATCAATCACTGAGAAGTCTTGGGAAGAACGTCTCCAATTTAAATTTAAATTTGACATTGATGAGATTCCCCTCTTTCACTCCCCTCCATTCTCCTTGAAAATCACGCGTCCCTTGTAAAATTTTTACCTTTACTACCCCACCAATGATGATATATCTCTATCTATCCATCTATCTTCTTGAAGTGCATACAGATCTGGACATACTAAATTTATTTTACGATATTTTTTTGTTATAATTTTTTTTTTAAAAAAAATATTATAAAAAAATTCGATCTATACTAAAAATGAATTATATTATATAATATATATATTAGGGTATTTCCTTATTCGAGAGCATGAAATAGTAATTATAAATAAAATAAAAATTTACAAATAAAATTAACCTTTAAATTTTTTAAAAATAATTATAACTTTTAAATTATAAAAATTAGCAGTTAAATGAGTGAATAAAAGATTCCTAATTTATATTATATATATATATCTAAATACATCTAGAATCTCGATCTATGTATTTTAAATTTTACAGGATGGGGGGTTTGACTGGTAACAGTGAATTCATTTAAGCAGCAGGTACACTAAAAACAGTAAAGAAGATTAATATAATGTGCCAGCCATTAAATTAAAAATGGCTATCCAACAATATAGAATGATGAAAGTGCATGGTTGGTCTAGCCCCCTTTCCTTTTCTTTTCTTTTCCAACTGTATTCGCCTTGTCCAATCTCACGTTATTATTTAATGGTCCACGGCTTTTATCTGCCGTGTGCTGCTCTTTCTTATCTTTGGTGGAATGCCCTTCACACGTGTAATTTGTTGCATGCTGCATGTTGAAGAAAATTAAAAATACAATTAGTCCAATAAGAGATCATAATTTATTTATTTGCGCTTCATAAAATATTTAAAAATATTTTATTTTTTATTTGTTGATAAGATGTAAGTAACTACATATTATTTACTTGATAATAAGTGAGTATAAATTTACATATTCGATACTTGAATAAGTTAGTTTTAAATTTATAATCGACTTTCATAAAATAAATAAAATGCACTTACTCGCTTCTCATTAGACAAATAAAAAAATTAAGGCGGTATTTGGTTCATGTTTTAAAATCCATGTTTTTAGTTTTCTACTCAAAAGTCAACTTTACTTCACACTTCTCAAAATTTATTTCATTTTACTTTATTTTCTCATAAATTTTTTAAAACACCATAACTTTAAATCTAAAAATCAAAATTAGATAAAAACATATATTTGAAATCTACTCATCGAGATATATAAAATAAGATTTATTGTGACTATTTTTTAAGTTTTTTTCATGAGTTTTTTGAATTAGTTAAAAAAAAACTTCAACAAAAAGTAAATTCCTTTTCAACATACTTTTACATTTCCCAAAAACTCAACTTAAAATATCAATCAAACAAGCCTCAAACGTTTTCAAATATTTTGTAGTTTGTATATAACACCTACCATTTTTATCCCTATTATTATATGTACCCCAAGTTAATTACAATATATTTTTGGTGGGTAATCACAATATATAACTATTACAATATATAAACATATAGTGATGTGTGATGTTATTTACACCCCTCTAATTCTGTCACAAACACTCCCTCCAAAATTTAATAAAAAATATATTTTAACACCATCTTATTTGTCACAAACACTTTCAACTATTGCCTGATGTTAAGTAAGTGCTTAGCAACACACTCTCCTCATGTAAGTTGAGTTTATATAAATGCACTTACTTCTCATTAGGCGGGCCTTATTTGAAAAACACGCTAGTAATCCATTACCTAATGTTAAGCGAGTTGTTATAAACAAATTTTTTTCAAGTGGGGCGAGTGTGTGCATCTGCACTCACTTCTTATTACGCGAATCTTAAGGAAGTGTTAATGATTAGAAATTTACCTTTGAAAGGTGTTTGTAACAATGAGAGTATTTGTGATAGAAATGATGGGTATAAATAATATCGCATATAGTAATAAGAACAAAAAAATATATTCTACTTATTAACCCTTAAAAAATAATAAATATCTACATACGCGACATCTGCGAGACTTGCATATAAATCAATAATATTAATTAAAAATAGTTTTAACCATAGAACATGGTTTAAATCCTATTGCATGATGTTAAGCAAGCAAAATCTACACCAAGGTTTTATATTACCCCTAACTTAATTATCTTAGAGTTATAGGTGTAGAGTATTCTCTCAAAAGGTCTTTGTGTTAATAAATTTATCTATATCTCTTGTTAATCATGTGTTCAACCACTATATTTCTTATGTAGAATTATTAATTTAAGCCAACTATTTTTAACACAGAGGAGTTGTTTGATTTACCTTTTGCATTGTTTATAGAATTCTAAATTGTCTTCCATCCAAAATTCCAATGTGTTGATGGGCATTTTGGAAAAAAAATCTAAGAATTTTAGGAAAATTTCCCATTCTCGTATATACCCAGTGGAGAGAAAAATAACTGGATTCCCAGCATTCCTCCAACTTTTTATTTTTGACGAAATGCCAATTTTTTAACCGTAAAAAAAAAATAAAAAAAAATCTGTCGCACTAAATTATTTTTTTAACATTTGAAAAACACATGAATAAGTTATCTCAACACCGAATAAAATTAGAATTTCGGTCAGATCCAAACAATAATAAAATATCTCATATGTTAACAACTATTTTTCATTAACTTAAATTATAATCAGAAAAAAAGAAGAAGAACAACTTAAAATTAAACACATGAGTTTGTATTAAGGTTAATGATATTAACACTAAATAAAAAATATTTTAGCACTTTAAAATTATATTCATTGACATTTTATATCAATATTTTAAAATAATTTTTATCATTAAAAATAATTTTAAAAGATTATAATAATTTTTACGGAGTGTCAATATTATTACTATTGTATAATTGCATAACCCTTGTTGTATGTATTTTTTTGTGGCGTGTGAAATGATTTGCAGCAAAATCAGTGAAAATTAATAAGGTGGTTGAATAATAATACCTCTTCTCCGCGTTGCTTTCCTTTATTTTCTTTCTAGTTTCTTTAAATTTTGGGTGGTTGGGTTTTTACAACCAAATTTGGTGAGGTATTAACTTGACATTAATCTTCGTACTAACTGCCCAATTTTCACCAATTTAAATAATAATAATAACTTTGTGTAAATATAAACGTGCTTGCTTTTAAAGTCATGCTTAATCTGGCGCTTATATTAAAAACTAAAAAAATATCTTTTAAATTCATCATTGATGTCTTTGCTCTTCTTCAAGTAAAGTATATAATGGGAAAAAAATATTATTTTAAGAGGAGGCAAGTAGTTAAGGCCATTTCTAATAGTTATTTATATCTATATAGATTTTTATGATATAAATATTAAATATAGAGTCGTGTTAACATGTGCTCCAATGACATAGGTTAACAACTCATTTATAGTAAGATTTTTTTTAAATACACATTTAATATAGCACGAGTTATCACACATTAAATTATTACTTTTATTTGCAGTATATTTAACATATGTTCTTATGGCAAAATTTATCATTTTTTATAAAAAAAAAATATGTTCAACGGGATTTTCTATAACCATTTCTATGTGAGATGGGATGTGAGTCATATTGGAAATTTTTAAGAAATAGTAATAAAAATTCCCAAAATGACTTGGCACATAACCTTGCTTATTGAGATGATGCCTTAACAATAGGAAAATGATCGACAATGATCAAACTTTTTTATTTGTATGATATTTATCACAGCCAGTAAAAACCTACGTAGTATAAGAGAGACAATTATACAACTTGATATTTTTCAACACCTTCTACATATACTTCTTTCTCATTTTATAATGGATACATTATCGTAATCGAACAATCAAAAACAACATCAACATTAAAGATCCAAATATCATTACTATTTATAAAGTGATTTAATAGTAACTTACTATTCATATACTTTTTGACTAAAGACAAATACATAAAGTAACTCTACAATGGTTCTTTAAATTTTCTCCACACAGTTGGTTACTATCTTCTACAACTTTTGTGATGAAATAACTTTTTATCCTTCATCACCTTCAAGAACTTGCACACCTAATTTTATGGAATTTATTTGATTTTATTTCTGAAAAATAGAGTGAGAATTGACAAGTTTAGATTCATGAGAAAATTGAACATGGGGTGGCAAGAGTTTGAGAAAGAAAGACGATGGGATAAAAAGAACATTATTTAGTATGTGTTTGGCTTGTTAAATAAAAATGGAGTGAGTTGAATGGATTAAAAAAGTTAGCGGGTGAAATTTAGGAAGGGTTAAGAAGCTAAATTTAATGAGTTTATTTAAAATTACTCTTAAATAAATATGAAGCACTTAAGTTTAAGACCCATTAAGTTCATTACTGAGAAAGGTCGTTGTGTTTTGCTCCTTTTTTTATTTCTTTCCCATACTTTTTTTCGATTGCAAATTAAGGTGGGTCAATTTAGAATCCGTAAGAGTTTTTATTTTTTCAGCTTTTAAATTCCGCAAGTATTCATTTAAGATTTTTAAGAGTTTATTAAAATCTTGTTGTATTTAGTTAAGATTTTAAAATATTATTCCAAGTCTTATGGTAGTCTAAATTCTAGTGACTTTGGAAGATTTTACTAATTGATGGATTGTAGTAGATTTTAGGGTCCTTGGTATAAATACAAATTCCATTAACAAATATTCTCTTATATTGAAATATTTTATGTCCAAGGGTTTTTTCTCAACCCTTTCATCCTCCTTTTAAAAACATTGGATATTCCACTATGTGACGAACACATGTTTTCCTTTTCGTCTCTGCAAATCTTTATTCTCTCTATTTAATAGTTTAGTCACCATGCATTAGAGTAACAATGTTTAGTCATCATATTTTAAGGTCTTTGGTATAAGTACCAAATCTACTAATTTGATTAGTGAAAATATGTGATTTTTTTCCCTATAAATAATTGAATATATTATATTAATTGACTTTAGGAATTATAATGTATTCACTAGTAATTGGATTGCAAACAAAAAAATGATTATAATTACCCATCATAGCATTACTTAAACAAAGCAGCCCATTACACACATTTATAACAACAATGCTCAAATCCTCATATGTCCTTGGTTAATTTTTATTTCTATAATTGTTATTAGGAGAATTCATGTACATATTAAAATTCACAAAAATACTAAAGAATTCATGCATTAAAATATGTTTGACTTTATATGGACTTCAAACATATTTTTTTAATAAATTATGGGTGATTTTATTTGCACTCACAAAATTATTTTACTCACCCCAACAATTTTTTTTAATTTTCACATGAATAAACAAAATGACCCAACCAAACAGCCCCTACAAATTTCATCAACACTCTATTACGTTTAGGTGCTGACGCTCTGTGACTTCTTCCGCCAGCAAGAGCACTGCAATCAGTGTCCCAACTTTAACGTATTGTGCAAACTTTGATGAAAAAATTAAATATACAAGGGAAAAAAGAAGAACAAATAAAACATGGATTGAATTAAATCTTCCTAATAAATAATAATAATGGCACAATATTTGGTTTAATCATCTCGAAATCATAGTTTTGACGAAAAGGTTATTCGTTGATTGACTGATTGTAAAATGCTACATCTGAGTTATAATTCTCTCATTAAGTTAGCAAATAATGTATTTTTTCTCAATCCATAAACATAACCAAGTAGATGATAATTAATCCTTGTTGGTATGTGTAGGAGAAATTAGATAAATTAAGGCGTTTTCCATTACTTCAACATAGATCCTTGTGTTAGTATGTCATAAATTATACAAATTGAGGTTTTTTTCTTCGATTCAAAACAGATTGGGGCTGGGGCTGAAAGAGAGTGCAAAAATATCTGCATGTTTTTGGAGGAGGATAGGGTTTGGTGGCTTTGCCAGTCGAGAAAGTTGCAAATGATAGGTGGAGAAATATAATGCAAATAGAGGAGAGAGAAAGAAACTACCTAGATAAAGAAGATAACATTGTTTCTTTTTTGGTTTCTCTTAAGTTAGTTTATGTTTGGCATAGAGAAAATGGCGGGGTGAAAAAAAGGGTTTACCAAATTTTGGTGGGGTGAGTTTCAAGTATTCTATTACTAGGGTGAATAGAATATTTTGGTGGGTTTATTTAAGAATTCCCATTATTTGTTGGATTTTAAAAGTGCCTTTGATTGGCCTACAATATTAATTAAGGATTCGAATTCAATTCAATTCCATTACGTAATTGTTTTTAGAGGGGAAAATGTTTTTGAATATAGTAGTGCTAAACATATTAACAAATTGTACAAATTGTTTATACAAATAGTGTTAGATTATGAAAAAAGCAGACAACATATTAAATATATGGTCCAACCAATCTATGAGAGTGGTATTACATTAGTTTATACAAAAGTTTGTGCAAAAATAAACAAAACCTAAAATTTTTCTTTAAAAGCCAAAACATTTAAATGGAGATAATTAAAACAAGTGGGATAACTCCTCATTGATCAAACTCTTTGAGCTTTGAAAGAACTCAAGGGCGACAAAGATATTTGAAACAATACATATAATTGTATAACATATAACAAAAGGCATTATTACATTCAAAAAAGGGAAAAAAAATAATATTGCATAATTATTTTGTGAAATTTAAACTTAAGACCTTTCTAAGATATTTATATCTTGTTTACGAAATAAGTATTATATAATTCCTTAAATATTTGTATCATAGGTAAGAGTAAAATTACGTAATGCATTTTGGTATCCGTTTTACAGAGAAATGTTGGTGCATATAGCATTGTCCATTTATTATAGTTTTTTGAAGATAGCTATTTGTTTTTTTTTTTAATCTGATGAAAAGAAAAAGAAGAAAAATCAATTGAATGTCAAAGGCTAAATCGGGCCTCGGTCCATGTCTATGGCCCAATAACAAGTGGGATAACTTCCCTTTATCCTACTTCTGCTTTTATCACCTTCAACGTTTCATGTCCAAATGCATCAGTTTTTTACTAGCCTGAAATGCTTCAGTTTACAAACGTTCTTTTTGAATATTCAACACTTTTTATTTTCTGTCTCGCATGAATCAATATAAATTAGTACATCATAAATTACTTCTAATTATTTGCGTTTCTTCTTTTTTTTTACACATGTTATATGTAACTATCTTTCTATATTTGATGAATCTTCTATATGCATGCATGTGTGTTGTATAAAAGGAAGTTGGGCGAGCATGCATACCTGCATATTCCTTCTTTATTTTTATTTTTTTTTAACCTTTCCAATACTAATTTTTTTTGGACAATATTCCAATACTAATTCAAAATAACTATATTGGGCACAACTACCTAAGTTTAAGTTTAAATGCATGCTCTCTTTTTTGTTGTTTCTTCTTTTTTTTTTCTTCTCAATTTCTGAATGAATATATCTGTTATCACTAAAGTAAAAAAATTCAGTTTGAAAAAAAAGAAAAAAAGAAGTAAACAAATTCATATTTTACCAATACTTTTAAGTTTAGCTTGAAGCATTTGAAATGCAAAGTGCAAGTTAAAATTGGACCATAAACGGTTTGTGGAGAACTCAACACGTTTAGATCGTGTTTGATAAAAAAGTTGAAGAATGTATGATTATAAACATTATCTACGAATTTTTGTGATGACAAGTTAAAAGAAGTGATAAATGATTTGTTAAGTTGTTCTATTATGTTTTATATTTATTGGTTTTCTCATGAAATTCAATTCTTTGTAGGGCGGTAAAATAAAGGGGTAAAAAGGAGAATATCTTAACAAATCATTCCACCGTATTTCTCATAAAACTTAATTATTTTGTAATCTTTTTAAACTCTTTTATCAAACGAATTGATCCGATGTGATTTAATATATTTAAACCCCTCCATCTTATGCGTTTGTAGCAAATAAGCTTATTCATTAATTTTATTGATGAGTATATTTCAAACCTCAGTAGTTCTTTAAAACATTATGGATTTATGGTTAATGAGTAAATATTCAACTTCCATGAAAAGGGTTATAAGGCCAATGGCTTTATAGTCTAGTTGCACTCTCTCTAGTCTTGCATGTATTAGAAAGATCACATGTTCAAAACTTACAGATATGTTATTTGAACTTAATAAAAAGTGATTTGTCCACCCTTTGTGGCGACAAAATTTTATATCTGACTCCATATAACTGCATTTGATGTAAATGATTAATCAAAAGAAAAGAAAAGGGCTATAAGAATGGCCTTATTCATGATACGGTTTGAATACTTGTTTTTTTTACAAATTGTATATCCAGTTGTTACTATTATCTCCCTTTTCAATATATTGTGAACATATATATATATATATATATTAATTTGTACTGGTATTATATTATTTAAATATATATATTTTTTATTATTATTACATAATTTGTATTAGTTGTTAATTTATATTCATTTAGGTCTAAATATAATTGCGGATAAACGTGTATAAATTGACAAACATAAATTTAGAATCTTTGGAATAACATGATTTTACAAATAAATTAACTAATTGCCCGAAATTGATCACTAACCTATATCCATAGCAAGAACAGAATGATAGAGGGGGGAGCTCTGAGTTGGAAAGCTTTGAGCCGCTAGGGAGGATTTTCTCTCTTCCTTAATTGCCTATGATTTCGACTTACTATTAGACTTCGTTTGATTGCAAAGATGGAAAAGAAAAATAAATTTAATTAGTTTATGTGAAAAAGATAAAAAATAGGGTGAGAGATAGTATATACTCTCCATCCTTCAAAATTTTTGGTGGAAAATTTTTATTCACTACCAAGTAAAGAAAATTTCTTCATAGAAAAACTTAAAAATCATGAGGATATCACCTCTATCGCTCAACTCATTTTCCATATTTTCACCAAAACTAACTCGATTTATTTTTCTTTTCCATCTTGCAATCAAACGGAGCCTTAAAGTAGGATTTGTCTCCAACTAATGGAGATTTATTACCAACTAATTAGACAGATAATTATCCTTAACTAACCCCAAGTCTTTCCATAACTTATTTATCTATTTAACAAATCACAAAAAAATAAAATAAAGCATTTATGTAGGCGTCGTCTCATGCTTCCCACAGATTTGTAACTATCTGGTATATTACAATAACTCAATATGCATAATATATATTATAAAACACAAAATTTGACAACAATAAGGGTGTGTTTGATTGGGAGTATTTTCCATGGAAAATATCCATTTTTCACTTGATTTGACAACTTAAGGTGTTTGATTGGCTTTTTTTTCTAGGCAATTGAATTCCCACTTTTGGCTCACACACTTACATTTTCCTTGTAAACAAGGAAAATATTTTCTTTGGGGGGGGGCTAGTTTTTATTTTTCAGGCAATTGCACGGTTTTCGAGACAACATTTTACCTATTTTCTACACTAAAAATGCTATAACTTAAACTACAAAATTCAAAATTTAATAAAAAAATTATATTTAAAATCTACTCATCAAGATCAATTAAACAAGATCCATCATGACTATAAAATTATGTAAAAAAAAATACCCATAATTTTTTCTACATTAAAAATGCCACAATACAACCAATATTTTTCGGGTAGAAAATTAAGGCAATCAAACACACTACACTTCATTTTCCATGCAACTCAATTCTAGGCAATTCAATTACCGGTAACTTATTTTCTTTCCATGCAAATTCCACGCTTGCAATCAAACGCACCCTAACAACTTTTCAAAAATCCGGTTAATCTAAAGGTCCACATCATATATAATTTTTATATAATTAATTTTAACCTTTAAATATTATTTCCACACATTAAAACATCCCATCAATACAATAATACTTAAATATAAAATATACAAACATCACATTACTCACCACCTCTATGGTGTAACATCAAATCATTTAAACGTTTAACCGTACCGTCCGCCACATCAAAATATCATAACGGACAATCTTCAAAAACAAAAAGTGTGCAAGCATAAGAAAGAGAGGAAGGGAGACGAAAGAGGAGTTGGGAGCAAAAGAAACATTTTCCATGACCGGCGGAGATGGCCCATACAGCTATGCAAAAAACTCTACTCGTCAGGTATTTTTCTCTCATCTTGTTTTTGTTCAATCTCTCGTAACAATTCCTAAAATAAACGTGACTTAATTTTTTTTACTAATGCTATTTATCTTGAAAGCAATTCATCTCAATGAACGATTTCTATTTTATTTTATTTTAATCTCCTCCTCTGTTCCGATGCTTAGAAATTATTATGTGAATATAAATACTTTGTGAAGCTCATTTGAGTAAGATTATTCTACGTTACACATGTATGCATTAAGAGTAAGAGCAAATCTAAAGGAAAAAAAAGTACACAAAACAATGTATAGTCGTTGATTAATACAATAGTTTTGAAATGGCATTAGTGTCAAAATAACATATAACATTAGAAATATATAATATCATTTTTTAAAATAGTACTATATCTTCACAAATAAAAAATTGTTTTGTTAATATGAGTATCCTAGTTTTGGTAAACATTCGTGATACATATCCCCAAAATAAATCAAAATGTGTAAGCATTATGTTTTTTGTTTTTATACATTGCGATCTTGGATACACTTTGGTTCAACTTGGGGAGATGGAAATTAAACCGTAGACCTCTTTCCTAACTAGGGAGTTTTCATTGCCAAAAAACCAAGTGTAAATGTGTGTATCATTGTTACTCTTAATCTGGTTCGAATTTTTGTTGTTCATAGAATCTTAAATTAATAAATTTACACTACGAGTTCATGTCTTGAATCATAAGTTGATGGGTCTTAAACTTTTCATGTGAAATTATTATTTTAAATTTCAAGAACAAATAAAAACTCATGCCAAACGAATGCACATTAAAATTATAGGATTTATTATATATAGGCTATCATCATAGAATAGTAATTTCTGATATATATATATATATATTTATTTATTTTGTTTAACAGAAAGAAGGAGCGGATCGTGCAAAAGCCCTGTTGGTGATGGGTATTGAGGAAAGCCTTGACATAGGAAAAAGCTCCGTTTCTGTTTCTTCTTCAAATAAATTTAGGATAGCTGATTTGGGGTGCTCAGTGGGGCCCAACACCTTCACTTCAATGGACAACATAATTCAGTCCATTAAACACAAGTACCAAGCCCAAGCCCAAGCCCAAGCCCAAGCCCAAGCCCAAGTATCTACCTTACCGGAATTTTAAATATTCTTCAACGACCACTTCACCAATGATTTCAACACTCTCTTCGACACCCTTCCTTCCGATCTCCCATATTTTTCGGCCGTTGTGCCGAGATCTTTACACCAAAGATTGTTCCCAAAGGCGTCTCTTAACTTTGTTTACTCTTCATATGCTATCCACTGGCTTTCTAAGGTAGTTGAATTATGTCTCCCAAAAAGAACTTCTTGTGTGATTTGAGACAGAGTATTTACTTTTCCATGTGTTAAAAAGAAGGGAGGAGTAACATATAAAAAATACACAAGGACTCAAGGAAGTAGATACACAAAACATATTTGATTAATCAAGAGCTGAGACAAACGTTCAAGTAGTTGAAATATCATTTAGTTCATTAGTTGTTTGATTAGTAAGTAGTAACTATCATTTCTTGCGCTAATTTTTTTAACGCAATATGTGTCCTATGTTTTTAAAGGCGCCACAGGAGCTGGGTAACACAAATAGATGGAGGATTTATTATGCAAACGCGTCAAAGGAAGTTGGAGAGGCTTATTCAGCACAGTTTTCGAAAGATATGGACTCATTTTTAGAGGCTAGAGCGGAAGAGATGGCTCCCGGAGGACTGATGGCACTTGTACTTCCCGGCAGGCCTGACGGAACACTTCCGACAAAGTTCTCCCTCGGTCCATTTTTCTATCATTTGGAAGCTTCCCTTGTTGATATGGCCAACGAGGTATGTAATTGCAATGCAATTTAAAAGACAATAATAATGCCAAACACACACTAGGAAATGATAATGCCAGTTGTTGGATTTGTAAATAGTTAAATGATTCCAACTACTTTTTTGCCATTAATCTCATGTGAATTTTTTTCACAGAGATTATTGAGCGAATCAAAATTGGACTTATTCAATTTGCCCATGTATAGCCCATCTCCAGAGGAGCTGCAGAAAATTGTAACAAAACATGGGTGTTTTAGCATTTTGAAAATTGAGCATTCGTGCCAAAAATCAGCCAAATTGTTTACCATGGAAGAGTGCAGGGCCGGGTTTGAGAAAGTTATCGAAACCTGCTTTGGCTGTGAGATTGTTGAACAAGTATTTGACCGCTACGCAAACAAGATTATTGGGAAACCCCTTCTCACAGCCGATGATGGCCTCGGAATCAACTTATTTGTACTACTCAAATTCAAAGTCTTTAATCTAACGGATGCTGAGAGTTCTAACTCCCTATAAATGCGCATAAGATTTTTTAAGCCTCAAATTATTAACTTTATTCTTTGTTGTTGGTTTTAGAACATTAAATCTTGTTTCAATGTTTAGCTTCGACATTTCGTGTTAACAATGAAATATCCGATGATGTGTTCATTAAAATTTCTACACAATTATTCGAAACTTTTTCATCAGTTTTAATGTTTGACAATATACAAGCGAACCATATACTAGGGATCTATTTCTGTTGGTTTGTGCTTAAGTAGAACAAAAAGATTAATTGCTTTTCCTTAACACTGAAAGGTCAGGAAATTGTTCTTGAAGTTTCTCCATGAACAATTCAAAGAGTTCTTCTAAGATCTCAGTACCGAAATTTTCTTTTATAAGGGCTTCCAAGCTTGCTCTTATGTGCATTGAGATCAATCGGGATTTAATACGAATGTCCAGTGGCAATGTCGGTTGAGTCTCCATTTTCTCTATGCTAAAACACCCGTTTCGGTATATGGCTTCTTCTACCTCTTGAGGAGAAGTGTTATGTGTTGGTAGGTTAAAGTAGTCCACCCTCTCTTCATCAATAATCTCCTGCAACAGAAAAATAAAAACTTCGTTGTGGGGGATTAACAAATTTGGAAAGTTATGTGCAAAAGGCACATGTGAATTCAGGGGCAGACTCAGAATTAGACAAAGGTTTGGGCTTAAATGTGCTGGGTTACATAAATGTTTTGCTTTAATTTGGAACTAATGTTGTTTTTGCTTTTGTTGGGTTAGTCTAGAGCCTGAGCTGCCTGGCCCCAGTTCCACCCCTATGCATATTGCCCATGTAGCATCCTGCATCTAATAAACAAGTAACACGCGCATTTTGTAACTTTAGAATTATCACAAAAACAAAAGATTACCTTCTTGACAATGTCCATGAAGTAAGATCCCAAGATCTCTAAAATTACATTAGTAGCAAACTCTAAACGTGAGACTCCATTTGGGCGTGACAGAACAATAATCACCATCATTCCACCATAAATAACCTCAGCCGCCCTAGCTCTAAAGAACCTATCCATGTCTTCAGCATGCTAGTTTGAATAAGCCATAACTACTTCACCATCAACATTTGAGTAGAAAATCATCCCCCTATTCCAAGCAGCAGAGCTTTTGTCCCCAACTTGTTTGGGCACATTAGATAGCCACGTAATGGCACAAGAAGAGTAAACAAATTGAAGAGACGCATATGGAACAAGCATCCATAAAAAGAGCCGGGAACACCTGACGCGTAATAGGCTTTGTCTTTAGGGAAATATTTGAAGAGGGTGTTAAAATCATTTGAGGCGTGGTCGTTGAAGAAAACTTGGAATTCGGGGAGTTTATTGTTGTTGAGTAGTTGAGTTTGGTACTTGGTTTTGACAGCTTCAAGGATGTTTTGTACTGCGGACAAAGTGTTGGGACCAATGGAACAACCTAAGTCGGCGATTTAAAAGGCGTTGGAAGTAGAAAAGTTTGTAATGTTGAGTCTCTGATATAGCTTCATTGATAAATAATTTTGGAGCATCTCCTATTTTCCCCTACAAAACAGAAATACAGTTACTCAGTATAAAGTTATTGTGGATTTGAATCAAACACAAAGAAAAATCACATAAGATATATGAATAGTCTGTTTTCCTTACATCCTTGGAGCATAATTATCTTGTTTATTTTGTTCCTTAGATTAAGAATCACATGTGGTCACTTTATGTGTAACATCACTTTGTATTATAGGTCGTAAACTAATAAAACAATCATATGATAAGATACTAGAAACTCTCGGAGTATAACCTTGTAGTTCTTGAACATGAAGAAGAAAAATTATTGGAAAATATGGTTTATGGAAAATAATAAAAAGTACCTGGGCAGTTGAGTTTTTCATGTAACTGTATGGGCCATTGCCACCGATTGTTGGATATGCTGCTGTCACGCTGCCGTCCTTGGTCGCCATTCTCTCTCTCAGGTAACTTATTTCTTATTGTGTGCATATATATATATATATAGGGCGGTATTATTTAGACCCACCATTTCTGTTTCAAACACCACCCTTATCACAAACACCTCTCAAAAATAATTTTTAATCACTAAAACCCTTTTAAGACTCACCTAACAAGAGGTGAGTACAGATGCACACACTCGCTTCGCTTGAAGATAGTTTGTTTGTAATAATTTGCCTAACATTAGACAATGGATTATTAAAGTGTTTTTCAAATAAGGCTCGCCTAATGAGAGGTGAGTGTACTTACATAAACTTGGCTTACATGATGAGAATGTATTGCTAAGCACCCATTTAACATCAGGCAATAAAAGAGAGTGTTTGTGACAAATAAGATAATGTTAAAATCTGATTTTAGTTAAATTTTGGAAGGAGGTGTTTGTGACAGATTTGAGGGGTGTAAATAATACCACCCTATATATATATATATGCAAACATGAGTTACATTAGGATCTCTTATTAATTAAATCGACCTATTAAAGTTGAGAGTTAAGACTGGACCTTGGTCGGCTTTATGCTTTAAAGTTGCTGTGTTTTTAATGTTGGATTTTACCTTTATTCTTAATCATTTCCGTAGTATGATTTGTGTTCAAGGTATATATGCCTCCATCATAGTGAATTCCGCCACTAAAGCAATGTCTTTGTGCATTCCTCCACAACAAAACATGTAGGTAAGAGCACAAGATTGTTGACCCACTTAAATCTATGGTCATGTTACCTTTCATCCTATTGATGGATGCATGAAAAACCACTATTAAAATATAACGACCATTTTAGAGTTTGTAAGGGTAACTTGGCCCTACCTTTAAGCGAGTCAAAAAAAGAAGAAGATAGCTCTATGAAAATTTAACGTTCGAGTAATGCTGGAGGGCACAAATTTTTCTTTAAAGAACTTATTTATGTGAAGTAATTTGATTCCGAGAGAAACATGTCTTTGTGTAGAAGTGTGTAGTTCAATTTATATTTGAAAAATTGCATTTATAATCAATACCAATAATGACCCAACATGCATCCACTCCTATAATTTTCTCTACAAAAACCAATGTTCTAAAAATCGCTAGGCGCTCCTAGGTTGGCGAGAGGGGTCTAGCGCCTAGAGAATTAATTGAACAAATGATTTTTTATTAAAAATATTATTTTAAATAACATAATACTAACAAAACATAATATACCTTTCAAATTAACATTCCTCTCTCAATGTTTTAAAACCAAAAGTTATGATAAGTACACAATAATTAACACAACCAAATTTCTAAATAAATAAGAATAACATATAACAATTCTAAGTTACTAAGTATTAAATACTAAATACTAACATTATTAAATAATATAAGTTATATAACAATATTATTTATCTTACTAGTTTAAAAATAAAATAAATAAAAATAACAAATCCACAAGAAAAGTAAAAATCTGAAAAAATATATTAGTAATCGACACAGTTGTGCCTTTTTACCCCTTTTTTTTTCTTTTCTTTTCTATTTTTTTTAACTTTTTATTATTATTAGTTGTAAAAAAGCCCTAACCACACAACTCCCATCCCTTTCTACGCCGCTCAACTCTCTCCCTCCATCCCTCTTTCTTCGATCGTCAATCTCGCTCCATCCCTCACTACAACGGTCGTCACTCTTTCTCCATCCCTCTCTACTCTCGTCGCCACTCTCTCCAAGAAATTCCGATTGTCTCTCCGACACAATCTTCTTCATGAAGTTATCTAACTTCAACAGTGGCGCCAAAACATAAACAATTAGCCCTAGGCCGATCAAGGGAGCACCGATTTCCGCCTAGGCGTGATTTTTAGAACACTAACAAAGACGAAAACAGAAGTGTCACGCCTGTGTCTTATCCTTGTTAGTTTTGAGCACAGACAAGTAGGCACATTCGTGCCACAGTTGGAAGTGCATAGATTTTACCATCTATTGAGCTCCAATGAGAATGTATACTAGTAAACTTCTCCAGTGCAAAAACTACTTCTGTTTAGCGCACTTTGGACATGCAACTTACCACTGTGTGCTTCACCGATTTTAACACACTTGAGAATGGTGTAGCGAATGCATATTTCCTTTTTCACTATCCTCTCTGAAGGGGTCAAAATATTTATGTCCAAGTCCAATGAAATTACTGCTGCCAATTTGACAACTGCAACAGCAAATAAGTAGCCAATAAATTAAGCAACCTGCATGCACCACAATTTCAGTGCTTACTTACCTCTAGCTACGTGGACAAAAAAATCATTTTAAAGCAACTCAAAGAATGAACCTTTTTTAGGAGAGGGGCATGGTGCCACCAGTTCTGAAGGTTTTCGGGGTCAAATACTCATTTAAGATTGTTTCCATAAAAAGAAGGCAAAAATGTTAAATACACACAACCTTTATTGTCTTTTTCCTTATTGCAGGTAAAAAGGGAGGGGCCACAGATGTGCATGCCCATGTCTCATTTCTATTCCTAACTAATCAACTAAAAGATAGCGACTCCAAATTGCGGAAATGTTTATGTAAAGTGTTTTCGAGTGGGCTGGTGGGGGGTTGATCACTGGATCCAACTCTCAACGTTAGCATTTGCCAATGCCAATTGAATTATTTAAGATCTCAAAGTTGAAGCAACAAAAGTGAAGTTGGGTGTGATTAAGCAGAGGACTCCTTGGCAATCTTCTCGGCCTTAGCAATGACTTCTTCAATGCCACCAACCATGTAAAATGACTGCTCCGAAAGGTCGTCGTATTTCCCATCCAACACGCCCTGCCAAGAAAAAGTAACAATGAATACCATAGATAACAAGCACGCTTCACAATCAATCAGCAGACAAAATGTATATGATTATGGTTACATACTCTCTCATGCTTTTTTGAAACAAAAAGTTCAGAAATCAGAACATATTCATTTTGACAGAGAGAAAACAGAACCACTATCTTCCTTAAGCCAGATAGCTAAGAATTGATCAAACCTTGTACATAGTACCCACTAGACTGATGTCTGTAATCTAATGCCAAATAGCCAAGTTATTACAAGCTAATAACAAATCCCAGCATTACAATACCCAACTCCTTAATCTCTGCTAGCGCCCAGGCAATTCAAACTCCAGTATCACTGAAAACTTCTTTATTCCACTTTCTAAAGCTCCACTCTTAAGTACAAAAAGGTATTTAGCTAAGAACTCAACCACCCCCAACATAATTGATATGTTGAATAATTAGTCCATGATACAAGACCCACATCAAAAGGGGCTCCCACGTAAGTCATGTAAATTAACACCAAAAATGAATCCAAAACTCCTCTCACAACAGCAAATTCCTCCTACAGAGTAAAGACCCCAATTATCCACATCACCAGCTGCCTCATAAACCCCAAAGAAGCGCCAATTGAACTCATCATCTACATTCCAGAACAGTCGGTAATGAACGTAACAAACAAAGTGTCAGTGCTCCACACAATCCATAACTCAATTGTCTGCGCAAAACATCAACTAGCCCACCTGCTTCCCACAAGCACAAACAACCTCAAAAGACTTAACTTTTATCTGCAGAAAGAATCTACTGATCAAGTATTTTCTACATGTCCACAAAGTTGTAACATATTTGCAGTTGAAAAGAATCACAAATAACGGGATAATCTCATCTATGTTCTAAGTAAGTGGAGGAAATTTGTAAACGCTAGCTACATGCAATTTCTTAATCACCTGGAAACTGGTAATGCTTTCTTTCAATTCTACATATTTTCCTGGGGCTCCAGTGAACACTTCGGCAACGTGGAAAGGCTGGCTCAAGAACCGTTGAATCTTACGCGCACGAGCAACGGTCAATTTATCGTCTTCACTGAGCTCATCCATCCCAAGAATGGCAATAATATCTTGAAGATTCTTATAGTTTTGAAGCACCTTCTGAACACCACGAGCAGTGTTGTAGTGTTCTTCTCCCAAAATATGAGGAGACAACATACGAGATGTAGAATCTAGAGGGTCGACAGCAGGATAGATACCAAGCTCAGAAATCTAGCCATAAAAAATCAGCGGCAAAGTTAATGAGCAAGAAACTTAAACACGCATGTTTCAAATGAAGAATTGGATTTTTAATACCTGTCGAGACAACACTGTAGTGGCATCAAGATGTGCAAAAGTAGTAGCTGGTGCAGGATCTGTCAAGTCATCAGCAGGCACGTATATAGCTTGAACAGATGTAATGGAACCTTTCTTGGTAGTTGTAATACGTTCTTGAAGACCTCCAAGATCAGTAGCCAAGGTAGGTTGGTACCCAACAGCAGATGGAATACGACCAAGCAATGCAGACACCTCTGAGTTGGCCTTAGATTCGAAAGATTTCAATAGGATTATAAGTTTTTCAGAGGCAATGCCAAAAAAAAAATTTAAACAGACATTTGAAGAGAGGGAAGAGGAAAAACGAGACAAAGCTGTAAACTTACTTGGGTGAAGCGGAAAATGTTATCAATGAAGAGAAGCACGTCTTGCCCTTCAGCATCACGGAAATGCTCAGCCACAGTCAACCCTGTAAGCCCAACACGAGCACGAGCACCAGGAGGCTCATTCATTTGGCCGTATACAAGAGCACACTTGCTGTCACTCTGAATACATAAAAATGAAATTGAGAACTAAAGAGAAAGTCATTAAACTATTAAAGGAAAAATTTGGTGAAGAATATGGACCTGCTTATCTCCAAGCTTAATGACACCACTCTCAATCATTTCTCTGTACAAGTCATTGCCCTCTCGGGTACGTTCTCCAACACCAGCAAAAACAGAGAAACCACCTGAAAAAAAGAATAAAAGCCAACCAATTTACAGATCAAAACATGACAATTTGGAAAGTGATTACCCACTGCATTAGCAAAGGAACCAACCATGAGCTTTTGCAACATTGTTGATAAGTTCCATAATAAGCACAGTTTTCCCAACACCGGCACCACCAAAGAGACCAATCTTTCCACCTCTTTGGTAAGGTGCGAGGAGGTCAACAACCTAGACAAAAGTCACAAGAAAGATAAACCAATCTATATAGAGTTTTGAGCTCATAGGTGGAATGACTAGCATTTACACATGAGGTGTGAAATAAGAAATTTGCAAATCTCGTCAATAAGAAAACAAATAAAGTTTACCTTGATGCCAGTAACAAGGATCTGTTGCTCAGTTGCCTGCTCAACAAAGGCCGGAGCTTCTCGATGGATGGGCAGATAGTGATCGGTCTCTTTAACATTTGAAAACAAAATTGTCAGTAAGGGTACGCCGGCATTGAACTAAGTTGGGAAGTTATGTGCAGAAAAGACCAAAGCAGCAATCACAAAATTTAACAGTGTGTTTAGGAAGTTCCCAAGTTTCTTACTTAACTCGCCCCTCTCATCAATAGGCTCTCCAATAACATTCATGATACGTCCAAGAGTAGCTCTACCAACTGGCACCTAAAAATTCAAAGATAGAAGTAATGTTAGTACCAAAGCTTATCATATTAAACCTAAGCTAGAAGAAACTAAAGTTGAAAGAGGGAGTAGAATGCATTATGGTTCTTTCTTTTCTTTTCCAGGCAATACAAATGGGGAATTTAATGTTTGTTGTAAATTCAAATGAAATCATCATAACCCAACTGCCAGTTACCATTATGTGCTCAACATCCTTTGGTTGAATGAACCAATAGCGTGACAGATCAAGCCAAAACAAAACTGACCCAACCACTTAAAGTTTTCATCAACGCCACATTCACCCACATGTGATCTAAATTTAAATGAAAAAAAGTTCAGGACAAAAAATGCAAAGCCTCCAACCAGGAAAGCAAAATCAATCTGGGTTTTATGACTACATGGAAGCATAATCAAATTCAGAACAAATGCATGTAAATGTCAATACATTTTTCTCTTATTTTCTTGTACAAATGTGATACAGATGTTACCCTTAATATACGCTGAACTCCAATTTAAGCAAAACTAAGCACATATAATCAGAGAGCAACCGCAAAACCTGCCCCACATTTCGATCGACATATAACAATACAAGATATATAAATCAAGAAGATCTATATACAACATAAACTAAAAAAAAATAAAATCCACAGAGAACAAACTAATAACAAAAAAATAAAGCTTTTTGACTTACAGTGATAGGAGAGCCAGTGTTGAGGACTCTCTGCCCACGAACAAGCCCTTCAGTCCCATCCATAGCAATAGTCCTCACCATATTCTCCCCCAAATGCTGAGCGACTTCCAGCACCAACCTTATCGAATTATCCAGAACCTCCAGCGCCGTCAATATCGGCGGCAAACCCTCGTCGAACCTCACATCCACAACAGCCCCGATCACCTGACAAACCTTCCCGATCGATCCGGCACCAGTGAACTCGTCCGTGATCTTCCCGCTCGGTCCGCCGGAGGACTTGGGAGACGGTGAGGGAGGTTCCGGAGCGGGGGAGGAAGTGGCGTAATTGACGGCGCGGCGGAGGAGGTAACCGGCCGGAGAAGGTCGAGAGAGGGAAGAGGAAGGGGAGGGGGATCTAGGGTTTGTAGTATGCTTGGAGAGAGATCGACGGATGGAAGAGGATCGGATGAGGGAAGACAGGAGCTTCCGAGAAGCCATTTTTAGGGCTTCTTAGAGGATTGAAGATTTTGATGGAAGTGTGTTTACAATTTGAGTGAGAGAGAGAAAGAAAGAGTTCACTTCGGTTGGAGGAGTGGAATTTTCGCTTGATAATATGGATGTCAACGCAACCTTAATAAAGGGGCCGATAAATGCACCCTTATTTTTTGTCACAAACATCCTTTACACCTTACACCTCCAACTTTTTAAAAATTTATCACAAACACCCTCCTTTACCACCCTCCAATTAACAACCATAATTTTAATTAATTAAACTAATAAAGTTAAATTAAAAATAAACTAAACCCATAAAATAATAAAAAAATAATAAGAACAACAGGGGATTCAAACACACCATTGTTTTTTCTATTACCGTGCTCTGAAACACTCCCATCCCCACTGTTGTTCCCATCATCTCCGGCTCCACCGCCTGGCTCTGTCGTTCTCCATCTCCACTGGTGGATCTCTTTCTCCATCTCTCCTTCAACCCTACCAACTAGGCGCAACGCACACCATTGCTGGCGACCTATCTCTGTACGAGTGTTAACACTCTCCCGTCATTCATTGCTTCATCACCTACAAAAATCCTCTGTCTGTGATAAAGCTCAAAGGTAGTCAATCCTCTTTCTGTCACTTCGCATTTTTCTCTCTGTGAGGCGGCTCAAAGCACAACACGAAACTGTATGGGTTCGATTTTACCCCCAAATTTGGTGTCCTTGAAAGAGGGAAAAAAATGAGTGTTTTTGTTGGATTGTGCGAGACTTATAAAATTACGATTGCATTAAGAAATTTGTTCTATTATTTTTCTAATTTTTTCCATAAAAAAATTATGTCGAACTCAATTCAGATCCGAGATCATAAAGCACGATGGTCGGAAAAAGACCGAGCTTCTATGCATATTAATTTTTAGTAAATCCCAAACTTATTAAGCGAATCAAGGTTGTGAAGCTTAGCTTCTTTCTTATCAGCATCTTTGTTAATTAAAGATCAAAAGTTTAAGTTTTGAAACATGTTAAAATTATTAGTAACGTTGAAATTGCATATCAGTAGTCCGAGCTTAGTACATTAGCAAGCTTATTAACACCCATTTGAAGCTAATAAATTCTTCACAGTACATTCCGACAAAATGAAACCAACAAAACATATGAAAGAAAGCATGCATTTGATAAAAAAAGTCAATTACAAAAAGAGTAAAAAGATTGATAAAAAAAAAAAGAGAGGCTTTCTTCAAAGATTCCTTCGGTGTGAAGAGCCTTAATGGTTCAACTTCGAGGACCCTCATGACCTTCTCGAGTTGTTTATTAATTTTGTCAAAGCTCTCTTGAAGAAGGCCTCCGGGGATTGAAAGAAGCAAATCCTTCCTTCAAACGAATAAATCGACCGGAAAGACGGTCATAGCTGTTCTTCAGACGACGGTGTTTTCGTTTAAGGCGAAGAAAGGCCCTCAACATGTTGGCCACTTCTGTAGCGTCTACTCCTTCAGCGCACGGAGAAGCAGAATCGGAAACGGATTCACTGTTAAGATCACCCATTGAAATGGAACTGTGAGGTATAAATAAAAAAAAAAACAGTTAAAGAGTCCGATTTTATATAGGGTAGGAGTTACTCAGGGGGTCAGAAAACCCTGTGCAATGAATATCCTTGGAAAACGAGGACATTCACCATTTATTATTATATTCATTCCCAGAAACACCTTGGGAATATACCAACACTCTGCCGGCCCAGTGGCCATTAGAAAAAATCCACGTGGCCAACTGGGGTTCATAATTACAATAGATGAATAGATCAAAGTTTGATATAAATGAGGAGACATATAGTCGGCTAAAAGGATGTATACTACATAAAGAAAATCGTACTCGAGGAAAGTTTCATATCCCAACCGAGCTTAATGGCAAGCCGAGCTTAAAATAAAAAGTGGTATCGACCATGTTAAACTTCTTTCTTAATTAAAGATAAAAGTACCAAGTTATGCAGCATGTTTAAATTATTAATGACGTTGAAATGCACCACCTTTGGGCCGTGGCTTTCCATTCCGAGCTTATGAAGGACAACAATGAAAAACAATCTTGCACACATCATTTGCTGAGGGTAGCAATGCGTTCCGCAAAAAGTACATTCAATCGTGCCGAGCTCGTTAATAACATTGACATATTTCGAACTTTAACGAGCCTGTTACCCAACATCAATGCAAGTATGACATATTTCAATTGTGCCGACCTTTTACCGAAGCTAAAATTTTAAAAATATTAATGGAATCAACCATGTTAAAATTCTAACTTTTAAAATCTTAAAAGTCGAGAAGGGACTCCGAGCTTCAAGACCAACGCATTTGACTCGATCGCAATCAACCCAACGTATATATAACAATAGCAAAGCATTTGACAAAAAATGTCCATTACAAAAACGTTAACGAAAAAAAAAATAAAAATTACATGAAAGCCTAATCCAGTGGGATGGAAGGGTCATGATCAGCAGTATCCTCCAACTCACCCTCTCCAGCCTGTTCCCCATCACCAACCCGGCTATAAGCAGCCTGACCAACAGGGGATTGAATTTCCACCACCTCCCTGCCTTCAGGTTCTTGGCCGACCTCTGCTTCCTTGTCCGCAGGCGCCTCTACTACAAACTGGAAGCCAGCAGGAATGACAACAGGAACCCTCAGCTCACTCATAGGAGGCACCTGGGCAGCATCGAGCGCCCGGTCATACCCAGCCTGGTATAGCTTCGACTTTATTGCTTTGACGTCTGCAACGCATTCCTCGAAGCATTGATCATAACCCCTCTGCTCGGCATCATTAATTTCCTGGTCCTTCTCCGCTTTGAGGTCCGAGTTCTCCTTGTTCAGGCGCTCTACTTCATCTTTCAGGCGCTGCTGATCAGACCTAAGAAAAGACACCTCCCCCTGAGCACTCCCCACCTGCTGGTTCAAATGAGATATCAGGCCGTTGGCGGTGTCCAGCTCCTTCTTCCTTACCTTCAGCTGTTCATTGAGGCTCTTCTTTTCGGCTTCGAGCTGCGTGAGGGCATCATTCTGGTTCCTACTCAACATAACCCTCCTATCGTCCAACACCATGAACTTCTGGGCAGCCTGTTCAGAGAAAGACATACCAAATTACAAGGAAAAAATAAATTGCGAATTCCGAAAAGAAATAAGCTCGGCCATTAACCTTCAACATATCCTGCAGAGCTTCATTCCTGAGTTGAACAGCAGGGATGTCTTTGAGCTCGGAAACATCATCTGCCTTTGTGATGCCGTACATGATGGTTGCTGCAACAGAGGGTGAGCGATATAAGGAATCAGACTCCAGCAACTCACGGCCCTGGTAGCGAAACACAGGACGCCAACTGCGGTCAGGCTCTTCCTGTACCTGTTCGGCTACCTGACCTTGAACACTCTGGGGCTGATCATTTCCAGCGGTGAAGTCGGCTGCTTCCATCCTCTGACCAGCTGTGGGTGAGGATGGTGGGGTAGTCACGGCTACTTTGTAGCCATAGCGTGGCCTCTTCTGAGGAGACGACGCAGGAACTTGTCCGGCGTTGGCGTCGTCCTGTAAAGCTTGGCTCAAGTTCCTTCTCTTTGGGGGCATCTCCACAAGATTTGCGATATCTCGGCAACTTCTCTTTTCCCCCTACCTTGCACTGGAGACGATGTGCTAGGTCCACCGAAATCAGCAACGACCCCAGTTGGCGTGTCAACCGCTCTCTCAACAGGGCCCTCCCTGATCGAAAACCCAGAAGGAATGGTAGGTCGGGATGAAGAAGTAATTTTATATTAATCCGACCTCAAACACAAACCCACTGATTGCCAATCTCCGAGAAGAAATCGTTGTCAATGATTGCAACGGAATAAGTTTTGGGAAGCTCGGCGTGATCAATATCACGAAATTGTTCACGGGATTTAGGGCTCGAACGACGGAGATTGACTGCAAAACAAACGAGACTTGTATAAATATCCAATTCAGAATATAACATGAAATGGATCACAAAATTAAACATAAAAATCGTACCAAGACGTTGATGTATTTATCTTTTTATTTTATGTATATTCCCAACATCCCAAGCACCGCCGACCACAAGAAAGCCCTCGTCAAAACCTTTTTCTGACTTCGTCACAGTTCACAAAATCGGGATTATTAACCCGAGCTCGGAACTAATAGCGAGTACGATCGCCAGGATAGTTTCAGAGGGAATAGCACCAGAAAATCTCCATCCAAGTTAGACTCACCCCCAACAATCTGTTAAGGGCTGCACAACCTAAGACCACTCTAACCCCACTAGGACTCAGTTGACACAGCCTCAAGTTGCAACGTCTCAACAAGTCACCCTACAGGGGGTCCAAGGGCAGTTTCAATCCCGCCTGTTGAAATAGGACAGTATATATATGCCAATCGGGGATAAATCGCTGAGAGAATACAGCAAGTTCTTCCCCCCTAACTAAATACCCTCGTTGAATCGTCTATTCTATCTAAAACCCTAACCTCTAAAAGAAAATTTAAACGACGATACCCAGAGTGAGGGATAGGGAAGACTTACAGTGAGAGAAAAACTTCGAAGAAAGAATATCGCGATTTCAGAACGGATGTCTAGTTCGTCGCACGTACAGGGAAAGGAGGGAAGAAAATTGCAGAGGAAGAGTTTGTGATTTTGAAATTTGAGAAGTGGGTAAGGTGGACAGTTTTTGTCCAACGCGGCGTGCTTTCCCTCTATAATCGTGCCTAATGATGAAGTTGCATTTAATATGGGTCATTTCAATGCTGCCGACAGCTTTTCAACAGTACAAGCCAGCCGCGAGGCGCCACGTGAGGCACGGGCCCAGTTTCCAATTTCATTGCCTTCACTACGAAGTGAAATCCTGCTCAGGTCTTACTGAATTTCTGCCGATTGGAATTGTATACCGAGCTTACTGAACAAGTCACGAGTGAGGTAGCATGATATTTGTGTCCGAACTTATTTAACACGAAATGGAGTTCAATCATTAGGAAATATGGTTCCGAGCTTTGTGAATAAGCTATTTACGTCCGCCGGTACTTGGCAAATACGAATTCTACCAAAGGCACATTAGGTACTTCCGACCTTGGAAGACTTAGTTCATAACAAACTTCAGAGGTGACAACTTGTTTGGTACACCATATGGCATTTTAACAACACGATTGAGAACATTAATAATGTCCGAGCTTCCTACCAAGTGGGGATTCAACTTGTGAAACTTGGTTTGCTTCCGAGCTTGTGATCAAAATCAATTTGTTCGTTAGTTTTCCAAAAAATTACGTGATGCTTACATCTTTACAAAAAATTATGAAGTATGTTAAACATATTAAACGTATGTTGGTTAAGTGTAAAGATAAAATATTTATGTTTTGGGTCGTGTTAAATTTATAAGTGTCGCCGAGATCAATAGGCTGAGCTTGATTTAGTCACCTATAGCGAATAAATTATTCACGCAACATTATTGAAAACGATAGAGCAATCAACAGAACACATGAAAGAAAAGCATGCATTTGATAAAAAAAAATGTCCATTACAATAGGATAAAAAGAAAAAGAAAAAAATGAAAGGCTTTCTTCTAAAATTCATTCGGGCTGGAGCCTTAATATTTAAACTTCGACGACCCTCATGACCTTGTCGAGTTGTTTATTAATCTTGTCGAAGCTCTATTCATGAAGGCCCCCTGCGCTTGAGAGACGCAAATCGTTCTTTCAAACGAAGAAATCGACCGGCGAGGCGGTCGTAGCTATTCCTCAGACGACGGTGTTTTCGTTTGAGGCGAAGAAAGGCCCTCAACATGTTGGCCACTTCTGTAGCGTCTACTCCTTCAGCGTTTGGGGAAGCAGAATCGGAAACGGATTCATTGTTAAGATCCGCCATTAAAATGGAACTGTGAGGAATAATAAAGAAACAGTCAAGAGTCCGATTTATATAGGGTAGGAGTTACACAGGGGGTCATAAAATCCAGTGCAATGAATATCCTTGGAAAACGAGAGGACATTAGTTGCATTCACTCCCAGAAGCACCTTGGGAATATGCACACCCCTTTCATAAGTTGCCCAGTGGCCAATAGACAAAAGGCACGTGGCCAACTGGGAAAGGTAAAGCATTCCAATGGAAAATTTACAAAGTATTACACTTTACCGAGCTTTCTAACATTCGAACTTGTAAATATATTTTTTGAAGTTAAAATTATTAATGGTATCGACCGTGTTAAGCTTATTTCTTTATTCTTATCAGCAGCAAAAAATTGTTGATGAACCAATGCTTTCTTCACTGTTTATCCGACAAAACGAAACGGCAATCAACACAACATTTTTGGAAAAAAACCAAAGCATTTTATCAAAAAGAGTTAACTACTTAGCACCGAGCTCAATATTGAGTGTCAACTCGACAAATAGTTCAGCAGTTCCGAGCTTAATAACATACGAATTTACAAATCCCAATACAAAAACCACAAAAAAAAAATAGTTGAAAGCCTAATCCTGCAATTCACCCTCTCCTGCCTGTTGCCCATCACCAACCCCGCCTCCTGCTCCCACCACCTCCCTGTCTTCAGTTTCCTGGCCAACCTCAGCTACCTCTACCGCAGGCGCGTCTACAGCAAACTGGAAGCCAGCATGAATGAGCACCGGAACCCTCAGATCGCTCGAAGGAGGCACCTTGACAACATCGAGCCCCCTGTCATACCCAGCCTGGTACAGCTTCGACTTTATTGCCTTGACCTCGGCAACGCTTTCCTCGAAGCATTGATCATAACCCCTCTGCTCGGCATCGTTAATTTCCTGGTCCTTCTCCGCCTTGAGGTTCGAGTTCTCCTTCTTCAGGCGCTCCTCATCCTCTTTCAGACGCTGCTGGTTCGACCTCAGAAAAGACGCCTCCTCCTGAGCACTCCCCAGCTGGCGGTTCAAACTAGATATCACGCCGTTGGCGGAGTCCAACTCCTTCTTCTTTGCCTTCAGCTGCTCATTCAGGCGTTTCTTTTCATCTTCCAGGTGCGCGAGGGCCTCATTCTGGTTCCTACTCATCATAGCCTTCCTGTCATCTAACACCATAAACTTCTGGGCGGCCTGGTCAGAAAAAGTCAAAAAGAATTACAAGGCGCAAAATAAATTTATAAAGGTAAGAATTGATATAAGCTCGGATATTAACCTTCAACATATCCTGGAGGGCTTCATTCCTGAGTTGAACAGTAGGGATGTCTTTGAGCTCGCAAACGTCATCAGCCTTTGTGATGCCGTACATGATGGTGGCCGCAACGGAGGGGGAGCGATATATCGAATCAGACTCCAGTAACTCTCGGCCCTGGTAGCGAAACACAGGACGCCAATTACGGTCGGGCTCTTCCTCTACCTGTTCTGGTACCTGACCTTCAACTCTTTCCGGCTGATCTTTTTCAGCCGGGAAATCGACGGCCTCCAATCTTTCACCTGCTGAGGGAGAGGATGCTGGGGAAATCACCACAGCTCTGTGGCCATAGCGAGGCCTCTTGGGAGAAGACCTCACGGCAACTTGCCCAGCCTCCGCATCGTCCTGTAAAGCCTGGCTCAAGTTCCTCCTCTTTGGGGCCATCTCCACCGGATCTTCGATATCTCGGTAAGTACTGGCTTCTACGCACTGGTAAAGGTCAACGAGTTCAGGGTCGGTTGGAGTTTCTGAGCTTCTGGCAATTCCCTCTGTCGCTTTCCTTTTCCCCTTATCTGGAAAAGGTACTGGCGCCGACGTTGTAGGTCCCCCCAAATCAGCAACGAGCCCAGTTAGAGTCACACCCGCTCTCTCAACAGGGCCCTCCCGGATAGCAATCCCAGTATGAATGGTAGGCCTGGATGGAGGTCGGACTCGAACCTTCTGCCTATCCTCTAGTCTGCTCGGCCTTTTGGTGTTGCCAACCCAATCCGGCTGATTGGGTCTCTCCGTCAAAAAATCGGTGTCCCAGGGGGTGTAACCCAGTAAGATATGAGCAGCTCGGGGGTGTTCAATAAGACGAATCCCCTTTGGACCGTTGTAATTAATGACCGGATTGATGGAGTCCCAGTCAATCACTTTAGAGCTCGGACGATCGGGCTTCACTGCGAAACAAACACAAGATTTGTATAAAAATCCAATACAGAATATAACACGAATTCAATGACAAAAATACACCTAAAAATCCTACCAACGTGGTGATTTATATATCTTTTTATCTTATGTATGTTCCCATCGTCCCAAGCACCGCCGACCACTACCATGCCTTCGTCATAGCCTTTTTCGGACTTTGTCAAACACTTAACCAAATCGGGAGCCTTAACACGAGCTCGGAGGTAATAGCGAGACTGATCGCCGGGACTGTTACAGAGGGAATAACACCAGAAAATCTCCCTCCACGTTAGTTTCACCCCCAACAGTCTGTTCATGGCCGCACAACCTAACACTACTCTAACCCCATTGGGACTTAGTTGACACAGAGCCAACTTGCATCGTCTCAACACGTCACACAACAGGGGGTCCAAGGGGAGTTTCAATCCCGCCTGTTCAAATAGCACAGTATAGATACCGATCTCCCCATCTCGTGGAAGAATAGTGGGCTCCTCGTTTGCTTCAGGAAGCCTAACCGTACACCCATCGGGGATAAAACGCTGAGAGAAGATGGCAAGTTCTTCGTCGCCCCTAACTAAATACCTTCTTAGACTCATCTAGTCTATCTAAACCCTAACCCTCTAAAAGAAAATGTAAACGACGATACTAGAGTGAACGACGATACTAGAGTGAGGGATAGGGAAGACTTACAGTGAGAGAAAAACTTCGAATAAAGAAAATCGCGATTTCAGAACGGATGTTTAGTTCGTCGTTCGTACAGAGAAAGGAGGGAAGAAAATTGCAGAGGAAGAGTTTGTGATTTTGAAAAATGAGAAGTGGGTAAGGTGGACAGTTTTTTTCCAACACGGCGTGCTTTCCCTCTATAATCGTGCCTAATGATGAAATTGCATTTAATATGGGTCATTTCAATGCTGTCGACAGCTTTTCCCAGTACAGGCCATCCGCGTGTCGCCACGTGGCGACAAGGCCCGCATACAATTATATCAGTCCGACCTCAATTGGAATGCCGACGTGACGTCCCGTGTGATGGAGCCTTAAAAATTTAATTCCTTTGCTACACGAGCTTGATACTTGGAACTTGGGGAACTTTAATGAGTCCCGAGATGGTTACAAACTCAATATTGACAATATTGAACTCAAAACTCTAATGATTTCCGAGCTTGATACCCCCAAACAATGTCCGTGTGGAACTTTAAGCTTGTCCGAGCTTCTCAAACCATTTTCCCACTAAAAAGTATAAATTAAAAAAAAAATTAAAATTCCTCTTACTAGCGATCTAGCGATTAAAAGTTCCTTCCGAGCTTTGTTGTCAGCAAATTCAGTGGATATAAATTTTCGATCTATGTTTAGACTAAACGGGATACAATTACTTATCAAACCTCATTCCGAACTTAGTTTTAACTATTTGGAAATCAATTTGTTATATCGATGCACTGTTCACAAAACTTTTATGCCGTCCGAGCATCTTACCCACACCACACCCAATTTGACATCGTGATTGTGTGCCGAGCTTGATACCCCAATCATTGACTAACTTTCTATCTTGGAACACCATTTTCTCATAAAAAAATGCGTAGGAGATATCACAATAATTTCACATGGAACCTTAATAACATCTGACCTTTGCACACCATATGGTACTTTAACAACACATGGATTTTAATGACGTCCGACCTTTATACCTACTGCAGACGATATGGAACTAAACTTTAATGTTTTCCGAGCTTGATAACCTCTACACAGCCTGGTGGAACTTGTATGGACTTCCGACCTCGATACGGTGACCAATTTGTTCATTAGTTTCCCAAAAACTTACATGATTGTTGCATCCTTAGAAAAAATTACATCGGTGAGACCTCATCACAATAATTGCACACGAGTTAGAGATTTACAAAAAAAACTTACGATATTTGCTTCGTCATTTGAATTACATGAGGGTTAAGATTGACAAAAAATTACATGTGATATACACATTAACAAAAGATTGTCCAATCATAATCCTTTTTTTATGATTGGACAATCTTTTGCATGTACCCCTAATTACCCATTTCTTTATACAATATTAGTCTATTAGCAAAAGTTTCTTCCCAAGCGGCCGCCTCTTCTGTTCGAAGCCTATTCCACATGCTCGCAACAGGTGGGATCGATGAATCATCCTTCAACTGAACTTTAACAAAATGATTTCCATGTACGAGTGCTATTGCTAGGACACGAATGTCGTTTCCCTCCCGCGGGCCTTCATCGTGCGGAAAAAAGGTCAGACTTTGTATTGCTGAAAACATCACGACGACACAATTATAAGCCGACGCACTAAGGAAACCCATATCGGGCATCACCATCCAGTGCTTGTCGTCTTTGCATATGGGTTCAAAAAATTCTAGTATATATCGATTATCATTGTAAAACCAATCTCCCCACACGCTGTCATACATATGCTTGTACCTTTCTAGGTCCGCAATCAAGTCCTTTCTTACTAGCAACCAACCCTTTTCATCATCCGACCATCCCATGTGTTCACTAATGGCTCGAAAACCACAATGACCATCACCTTTAACATTTTCTATATCTGCGATAAATGGATGCATGATTTTGGGGATGAATTGGAGATAACGTTCGAAAAAACTTTGGCTAAAATCGGCCTTCCCTTCTTTTTTCTCCTTTATAACAACTTGCCTCAATTTATTAGTTTGGGATGATTGTGTAACGACTAATCGTGCCTCTTCTTTGGTCTTCGCATACTCAAACCCTGATGGATTCCGTTTTGTTGATGATTCATGTTTCATTTCCTTTCGGGACAATTTTCTCTTACTCCCTTGTGGTCTACCCTTTGGAATGACGGGGGTTGGCTCTTTGAGTGACGTTAAATATGGCATAGCGAGGAGCTTTAATTTTATCAAAATTGCCTTCTTCTCGTCCGGCGTCGATTGATCATACAACTTCTTCAACAAATAAATCTCGGCCGTTTTAAAAAGATCTTCTTCAACAAATCCATCCTCTTTTTTTGGTACGATTGTCAACCTTTGCCAATGATCATCAACCGCATCCAATGGTATGGGCCGATTTGCACGACGATATAACACCAACTCGTGTGCACATGGCAAACCATAAACCGTACGAAGCACGTGATCGCACGACGATGGATCTATACCAATATCATTCGATCTGACATCCTCATCCTTTATCAAGTCTAAAGCAAAAAGTGATATATTTCCCCTAAGTTGTTTCAATAAAAAACTGCGGTGTCTTTCTTTTATCGCACCAAGGCTTCTCTCGAAAACGGCTTTAACTTCATTAATTTGTAAACACAACATATTGGCCATCCCCGCAAAAACAGTTGAGAAAGTTCCCTCACCCGACTCAAGGTGCCTTTTCAACTTGCCGTGCGAACTTTCGGCTCTATTCGTCGTCCTATTTCCACGATGTTTTATCTCATTCGTCCACGCTAACACGAACAACTCTCTTTGTTGAAACCAATTGTCCGACAAGTACTCTATGGCCTTTGGAAACTCCTTCCAGTCTTTCTTGAATTCTTCCCACCTTAGAAAGAAGTCTTCTTTCGATGATGTCATCATAATACTACTCCAACCGTGAATGAATGAATTCCAAACAGCACCCGATTGAAATAAAGGTTTACATCTTTGTTCTACATTTTTTGAAATATGGAATGAGCACAACATGCGACGGGCATCCGGGAAAACATTACCGATGGCACTAATACAAGCGGACTCCTTATCCGTTACAAAGACGCTTGGAAGTTCATGGGGCTCGAACAACCTTTTTAACATTAGAAGAGCCCAATGATAATTCTCCTCATTCTCCTTATACATAAAACAGTGGGCAATAGAGAACGTTCTGTTTGTCGATGTAAGTCCCACCATAGCAAATAAGGGCATCTTGTACTTGTTTGTTTTATAAGTACAATCAACTATAATCACAGAGAAAAATTGCTTCGCCAACAAAATACAATTGGGTTCAGCCCAAAAGAGGTCCAAAACCTCTTCAGTAGTTTCATCACATCTGTGCCAATAAACATAATGATTATCCACTAGAATTTTCATCAATTGTTGAATGGCACTCCTTCCCTCCATAGCATGCAATCTCATCTTCGCCTTCGCATTGTAAATAGTCCTTATCGTGGAAGCATTCGTCTCATCACGACCTTTGATTCCACAAAGAACCTCTTTTGGTTTTACTCCAGCAATTGTCATTTCACTCAGAATTTTCTTTTCGTGTTTGTTCAATCTTCCCGCATATGGATGCCCCACTAGAGTTTTTGGTAACTCATGATTATGAACTCCACATTTCACATGTACCTTCCATCGATCTCCACCAAGATTCAAACCACGAATTAAAAATGGGCAATTACATTTTCTTGTAGCACTATCTCTCTTCGGTTCATGTTTTTTTCCCTCTTTGCGGTTATTACGATATTTGCCTCCTCTTTCACAACCCAAATATAGCCTTGGCCTCCTTTTACTAGTACCGTGGTCTGACTTTTGGGTCACGATTATAGTGTTGATCACCTTTCCTTTACTTTGACACCAATCTACTAGAGCATGGCGAGATTCAAATATCTATGGAAACCAAAATTGAATAAATTAGTGATTTTTATATTTTATAGGAAAATAAGTACAGTAAAGTTGTTAATTAAGTACTCATTATACTTACTTTTTCTGTTATAAACACATGAGCCACGTCAATAGATTTTGTTGGGTTATAGTCGTTCTCCATAGAATCTAAGATGTTAAAACTATTAGACACACTAACATTAAATGATTGGTCGGCACAACTCGGATTATTAGGCTCTTCATCAATTACATTCTTTCCTTCCTCGCCGTCCAAATTAAGGTCATCACATTTCATTTGGATTTGAGAATGAGGCTCTCTTTTCATGGCTTCTTCATCGACATCGGGATAAGGAACTTTACTAGTTGCTTCCAATTTAATTGCGGTCAAATCAATTTCTTCAAGAAGAGAAATATCGTTCCAAATAGAAGAATCAAGGCAATTTGGGTCCTGCAATATTTTAATTATATAAGTAAGAAATTATCCAGAAAATACCAATACAGAGCTCTGTTACACCACTCAGCCAATGTGGGGTGAGTGATGTGCATATCACTCGCCTAATGTGGGGAGAGAGCAACTGATGGGTTTAAAACCCCTAGCTCTGTTTTACCTCTGTTTTTTTTGGACAAACTTTTTCATTATGATTTTACAACATTCATCAAATGAAAAATTAAAATGCACAAATATAAGGTAACACTGAAACAAATATACCTCTTCTGATCTATCTTTATCATTTAGGTCACCAAATATAACACCATATTTATCTTTCTCTTCTATTTCACCACCATCTTTGAGCTTCTTCAACACTTCTATTTCTATATTATTAAACTCATTAACCATGATTTTTTATGCTTAATCACTCAAACCAATATTGTTACTATTTGATTTCTTCTGCAAAATGAGATTTTTGGTGGGTGGAGATGGAACCTCTGACAGAAACACGTGCTTACTCGGGAGTGGGAGTTGTGATGGGTGGTGGGTGTTTTTTTTTTAAGTTAATTACATTATTAGCTAATTGTAAATATTTATATTATATAAAAATAAGAGGGTGGTAGGAATAAACTTTAGTTTAATATTAATAAAAATTCTAGAGGGTGTTTGTGACAAAAAATGGGGGTGCATTTATCAGCCCCCTTAATAAAACTGTGAATTTTTACCTTGTACCCGGGAGAGTTAAGTCGGGTGTTGGATACGGCCCGTGTGTCCAATTCGTGCCAAACTCACATGTAGAAAAACTTATGAAAAGGAAAATTTTGATTCTCATAAAAAGAAAAAGGAAAATTTAAAAGAAATGGGAGTAGCTTTTATAGTTGATAATAAAAATGGCTATTAAATATTTTTTCTCAAGAAAAACTGAAAAATATTTTATCTTAATTTTACATATTTTTGGAGCATTTATTTATTATTATGGTATATAAGAGGGTGGTCTAATTTTCCACGACCATGGATGGTCTAGTTGAATTTACTAGAAAAATTATGTTTTTGAAAACTGATTTTAAAAATATTTTGACATATTTATTAGTCTTAATTAATCTTTTAATGGTTGGTTGAAATTTTTAGGATAATTTTAAATATACCTTCAAAATTATTATTTTCATCCACCAAAATTCTAAAATTGTAGTGAAAAATTTGCGATGTTTTTACCAAACCAACCTTTAACGTGATCAATTCTCTCTCGAACCTCCCAACTTTCAGCAGGTCAATTGACTAACTTTTTCATCGAGTTTATAGGTTTCGTTGAACTACTTACCAATATGACGATGTAGCTATCAAATTTGCGAGTTAGTATGCACAATGGTCAAAATCGCATTATATCATATCGTGCTAGAGAAATTGAAAGGGATTGGGAGGTTGCTATTTTTGAGTGATTGATCGGAGGGATTTACCGAATTGGAGGAGAGATTTGGGATGTCATTGAAGGAAGGTTTAATTGTATGTGAAAATAGGCTATCAATTGAGGCCTTATACAAAAACCCTTTAGCTTCATATCTATGCATAATTTAGGTTTCCTTAAAATTCTGCTAGTTCTTATGAAAAGATTGATTTCAAAGCTTCAAAACTAATTTAGTGTCCATTAATGATGTTTCTATGGAGAATGAATTGAGATTGTTTGTTACTATGAAGTGAGGATAAATAAATGATGAGAAGAGATAAAGGGTGATGCAATTGTAAAAAATTGGCCGGAAATCACAAATAACAGAAATAGTATATTTGGATTTTGGGATGAAAATAATTGATTTTGAGACTTCTTTTAAGGCATTGTTTGGTTTTTGTAAACAACGTGGATGAGTAGAAAGGAATTAAAAAAATCGAGCTGAGTTTAAAGTTATCTTTAATAAGAATGTGATAAATGTTTTAATGGGTACATTTAAAAACTTTCAATTTTTAACTTAAAATATTATTTATATTTATCATTTGTACCTCTGTCAATCTATAAGACTTGAACCTATAATTTTATGACTACAGATGGAAATCTATTGTTTGTCATACAATGAAATTTTAGTAATCTTAAATATTTTTAAGTTTGACAAATTTGTTTTTTGAAAGTAAATCACAGTACTAATAAAAAGTTGGAAATAGACGAAGCCCATAGATATAAATAAAATTTTAAGCCCAAAGTATAAAGGAAATTTAAGAGTGGATTAGATTTGGCTATGGTTGGCCGAAAGAATCCACAAGAAAATGAAAGTTAGTTAAAATTAAAACATTAAAAAATCCAACTGCAGCAGCAGCAATGGCTTCAGCAGCAGCACTGTCCTCTAAATTTATCTCCTTCTCCTCCTCTTCCTCTAGTCTGTTTTTAATCTCTAACAATTTATCTCCCACCTTCCTTAAAACTTCATCGATTCTCTCTCTCCAAAAACCTCTAATTCACCTCACCAGCCCAATCGACACTCCATTTCTCAAACCCACAAATCACCCTATTCTTCTTCTTAGACCAGCTAAACTCAAAAACACCAGAGCTACCCTCGGTGAAAAAGACCAATATGCCACTGTCCCTATTCCTAATCAAGAAGAAGAAGAACAACCAAACAAGGTATATCCTTCCTTTTTCTTTCGTTTCGTTGTTAATTTCCCCCCTCCTTATATTCGTACAACCAATTCGCACCATCCTGATCATGTTCATGTGTTATAGCTTGGATTATTATGCCCCTTTTTCGCTCAGTGATTTAGCATTATGTTGGTACAATCGAAGTCAATTTTGTCTTTTGAGGGTTCAAGTGCTTGATGCTTCAAATACTTGATTCTACTCTTATTACTCGAGTCACGGAACCCGAGGAAAGCGCTCATCAGCATGCAAGTCGATAAAACCTAAAGGCTTCCCCATTTCCTATTTGATTAACAAGAGTATGGGCAAATGTAGTCTACTTTGGTACTCTTAATACATACTATGGGTAAATGTAATCTACTTTGGTGCTTTAGCACTCCAAAACATTATAGGGTGACATTTTATGATGATCTTTTGTGATGCGTCAAGGCCTTTTTGGAGTGTGGTACTCTAGCACTCCAAAACATTATAGGGTGACACTTTATGGTGATCTTTTGTGATGTGTCAAGGACCCTTTTTGGAGTGTTGAGACTGCACATAAGGAAAACAGATCCTCCCAAAGCAATATATAAGAATAAGGGCCTACTCAACTTATTGCCAATTGATTTTGGGATGTTCCGAACTCTTAACATGTGTTAGAACTCTCATTGGAACTTCAATCCATCCCCAAACTCTTTCCGGAATTAAATTTTGGAAAAATCACTTAAAACCCACTCCAACCCTCCACTATCCACTCCTTGATTTGATGAATACCTAAAGTTATCCTCAAATACGGGACATAATGTGAGTGGCATAGCCAGAAAATTTGGCCTTTGGGGTCATTCAATAGTGGATCATCAATTTCACGCAACTAGACTAACTAAATTATCAATAATTTTTTTTTTTTAAGAAAAACCAATGTTACTCGGTCTAGAAAAACACAACCCAATAGCTAGAGTAAATGCATTTGGAACCCAATTTTTGGAATATGTCTTGGGTTGAAAAGCATTTCCTCTAAAAGTATGCTTGGGACACATTTGTTTTTAGTTTTTGCACAATTTGACCCCATTATTAACTATTTTTTCTAAATTTAAGTGGTATCATTTATACACATAAGGCCAAATGTATACAAAATATACCTTATTAATATATATATTTTAAATAATAAGTGGGGTCAATAGACCCCATAAACTTCAAGGTGGCCATGCCCATGCATAATGTGTCCCCAAAATTAAATTGTGACTATGCACAGAAGTGCAAAAGTTTGTTTCAGAAATAGAGGGAAATAGTTCTAAAACAGTGAAACTTGAGGAACATATAGTGAGAGGATTTGATAGGTGATCCCTAAATATGACTTTTTTCACGGACTTATTCTCAAATTTAGAGAAAATATAGGGAGAGATATTGAGTTGCTCTAAATGGAAGGCATTTAACCGTACCATTTATTAAATTGTGAATCATTCACCATATGATTTTAGCACTAGTTTCTGTGGATACAGATATTTGATTGATAGGTCTTGTTGACACGTGCCTAGGAGTGCATGTCCTGTGAACCTAAAAATGACAAAAATAAGTTGCACATGGATATTGGAGAAAGGACTAAAGACCTTGTTAACATTTCCGTTGCTCCCAAATATATGTTTGAGTACATTCTAAGCATTTCCTTTCACCGATCCATGGTGTTACTGTTGCTCAGGAAGTTGAAGAGAGCGTGAAAGTGCTAAAGGATGCAGCAAAGACTAGACAGGTTGCGAAAGAGGAGATTCTATCTGCTCTATCTGTGATCGAAAAGGCAAAACTCAATCCATCCAAGTTTCTTGATACTCTTGGTGGATCAAAATCACCTGGGAGAACCTGGATGCTCGTATTCACTGCTGAGGTTAATATTTCATTCCTTTTCTTGTTTTCCTTCCATCATGATCTAACTGATTTCATTAAATAATTAACACAACTACTTATTGTGTACTGTTTCATAGAAACAATTGAAGGACGGCAAGTACTTCCCTATTACAGCTGTTCAAAGGTTCGATGCTGCTGTAAGTATTCTAAAATCCTCTATTTTTTATTCATAGTAGAAAATTGAGGGATAAAAAAGAGTATATCAATAAAGTAATCATTATGCTTTGAATTGTTGTAGCAAAATCAAGTAGCTACAAAAATATGGAGTGCTCCTCGTATTTATTCTCTACAAATATATGGGACAACTTTGCTTGTGAATTACATTGTAAATTTTTTGTCGAGCATGTGTAGATGTTTAACTCAGGCTCCTTTGTTTATATGGAAGGAAATAGTAGTATATTGTTCTTATCAACTTCAGGTAATAATCGTTATTGAACTGGTCAAATTTTATCTTTAGTGTAATCGAGTTCAAATTAAGAGTTGCATTTTGAAAATAGATATGCTAAAGTCATATTAGTTAAGTCAGTTTTGATCTTGAGCACTAGTTAATTACATTAAATTAGTGCTCTCTTACGAGTCTGATTATTCTGTCTTAATTGGATGGAGGTAGTAATATATAAGAACGTGAACTGTCAGGGAAAGAGGATTGAGAATGGAGTTTACCTGGGGCCTCTTGGGAGCTTAACATTTGAAGGCAGGTTATCATGGAAGAATCGAATACTCGCATTCATATTTGAGTGCATTCGGATAAAAATTGGTCCTTTGAATCCACTTGAGATAAATTTCAAAGGCAAAGATGAAAGTGAACCGAGCACCAAGAACCCATTCTTCATCTGGTTTTATGTTGATGAGGAATTAGCTGTTGCCCGAGGCAAAAGTGGGGGTACTGCTTTTTGGTGCCGTTGTCAACGTGTCATCTAGCTTGACGTTTTTCTAAGGTCCGCTACTATACTCACACATATATTCGTTTTATTTGTATATCCTTATATTCTACACGTAGCTTGAAGAGAACTTCAACTGTACATTTTAGTCAAATACAACCTTCACTTACTGGAGGAAATGGAATAGTTGAATGATCAAGTATTGATGCTACTAGATGAAGATTCCAATTATGATTGTGATGCATGCAAACCATTAATCTATGTAAGTAGTTAATTATTTACTGCTCATTTTATCATGCGTTCCATCTTGACTGTGAGAACATAACATAAACATATAACCATACACTTTTTTGACATAGATGAACTTCAGGCTAGTTCAGAAAGGGACACTCGGTACTGGCTGCTCATGATCTTGTAACTTTCGTTGGCACAAATGTACCTGAGCAGATCACCTGTAGTTGGGTTTTTCTGTTTGATGAGGGGTATTTGGGTAAATTTTTCTGCCCATCCACACAGTGATGGGAATTTCTCTGCATCAAGTAGTTTGATGCCTCCATATATTTCTATGAATCTGAGCCAGTTAGGGATTGAACTCACCACCAAATCAAGAAATCCTATGGTTTCTCCCCCAAATAAATCCTTACTGTCCATTTGCTCATTCAGAAGTTTCAGTCCTTATAGTGCAGACTCTTTTGATATAGTTCGCATATATACATTTATGTTTGATGAAATTCAACGATAGGAGGAAATAATTTGTTAATTTACCTTCTCATCAACAAAATTTGCCCAAAATAGCGCATTTGCTCCCTCTTGTGGATCGTCAGGCAATAAAGGAACTCCTTCCATGTCTGATTGATGTGCTCGAGGATAACAAGAAACTTCTGCAATTGATATACCATTGTAAACAAGCACTGGGGATCTTGTTATAATACTAACTGGTTGCAGTGTAGAAGCATGGGGACTCTTGTTCCTAAGTCTTCTTCAGTGCATTCATATGCCACTTCCTTGAGCTCTAGAGCCCATTCAATCCTACAACAACATAAGCTTAAGCAATTCCCAATCATTTCTACTCTTCCATTATGAAGTCCAAATAAACCTCACAAGTTTCTTTTAATGCAAGGTTACTGGGCTCTGTGACTTTATGGTGGTTCATTGGTTTTTGAAGAGTATTGTGCTTTGTTATCCTACATGCTGCATCTAGTCTCATTGTGTGTGTTCCTTGGAAGGTGGATTGACTTGAATAGAAAGATCAACTTTAGTTTCCCTATATCATTTGGGGCGGGAGGTTTTCGTTATTGTTGTAATAAATGGAAGAGATTTAAACCTTCCTTTTTTTCTTTAAAAAAAAGAAAAGAAAGCCACTGTGGATGCTGTTAAGAGATCAAGTTGTCTTTCTGTCAAAGTTATACTATTAATTTGAACTTATTTGTTGAATAGAAATATTTTTTGAGCCTAAAAGTGACATTGACAAAGCCCTCTCAGTAGGCCTGATGTAGTCTACCTTCCTGATCAGGCCGAGCTCTGTTGTACTTGTACTGCTATACAAAGGGCCCACATTTGTGAATAATTCTAACATTAAGTAAAAGGGTTCAAGAAACCTGAAAAAAACCAAAAATTGTTCTCAGTGAAGGCCTGAAAGCAAGACTCTCAAATTGCCCAAAGTCACCCATATACTTTTCCTGCTAGGCAGCTACCCAACTTTTTTGGGGGTCCACTCCTATTTTTGTTGGTTAGAAAAATTTTTAAGTGAGAAGCGGCTGCTTCGATGGACTTGTTAAAATTACTATAGTTGTTGAGTTACTGAAATCTTTACACATTGACATAAAATGATGAGTGGATAGTGATTTACTGCTGTTTTCACATAAGAATCATTTAGATGAATGACAAAAGTATAAATGTTGTTTTATTTATGCGACCCACTAATGTCCTTTTCCTTTCTGGTTCTTTTTGTCTCTGTGTCATCACCAGTACTAATCGATTACTATCTTTCCTTCTTTCTCCAAAACCCAAAGTCAAACACATCAATATTTCTCATTAACGAGCTTGAAAATTAAATAAAATAGTTTCATAACTACACTAAAAGTAAAAAAAGAAGAAGGGGTATATCCCCATTTATGATGTATAAAATATATGCACGACCAAGTAAAAAAATGACATATCTTATAAAAAAAAAATACCGGGTATCCTTAGTGCATACACCATGAAATTCTACGGGGGTGTCACCATCTGTATATACACCATGTGAAGGCGTGAAGCTCATATGACTAACTTATATAGAGCTGTATTGTTGATTTTGATATACACCCACTTGATAGATTACTTGTGATAATATTTTGTCTATTTCACACTCGCAGTGCAGAAGACGGAGCTAGAACATGTAGTACAGAAAAAAAATGTGTTTCTGATAATATTTTGAGCCAATGGTGAATTTTTCACTCCCATATTATCATTAACGATTTATTTTGTATTGAAAAGAAGCAATGCTATATTTATCGGGTATTCTTTCCACCAACTCTTACCATCATGCATTACATGAGTTGTATTTTCAGAAGATACAATAAGGATACAACTCATGTAATGCACTCGGTAAGAAAATGTTGTAAGAATTGTAGGTAAGAAAAGTATTTTCTATTGAAAAGATAAAAATATTCATTATTTGTATTATTTTATAACATAATTGTATCCATGCATTTATTTACTTCTATATAATTCGCTATATAATGCGACTTATAGTGATAAATATTGATATTTTCTTGTAATAATTAATATTAATATCATATATTAGGTCATACGTAAGGTAGTTCTTATATTTAAAAATGGGTGTGATGATTTTTAAAAAAAAAAAAAAAAAAAAATTGGAAGAACAAATTAAAATATTAATATAGTAGTAAAAATTATCATTTTGTTTAGGACGTGACCGCACCTTAGTCCCCCTAGATCCATCATTTGTGGAGGAAATCAATTTACCTAGCGCTAACTAATGTTAGAAATAGCAATGGGAGAGATTGGCGGGATGATTATGACATAACACCTCCCCGTTAACAACCCAATACTTGTTTTAGTTTTTTTATGCTAATTGAAAGCCTACAAGTTTGTTCTCACAAAAAAGACCAAAAGTTAGGAAAATCATGTTCGAAAGCAACCCTTTGGTCCCAATAATAAGTAATGCAAATTTTTCAACAAGAATGAGAGTCAAATTAAGATGGTTTAAATGTCTCTTTCTAATCAAACCACTACTTTGGTCATGCTTAATTTTTGTAATACATAATACCTCACGATGCCCCATCCCCGCTTTTCCAATTAAGCTAATGAGAGCAGGTGAATAATGAAGAAACCTTGCACTGCATCATGGATCTTTCTTAAGGAGTTGTTTGAAAATTTGAGAAAAATAATCAGATTCTTTGAGATAATAAATCATGCTTACTAATACGTACCTACCTTGATAAAAAGAAAGATAAATTAAATTTCCCACTCAAGTCAGAATATTCACTAATTGGATGACAGCAATGTAGGCAATTGAAGAATTTTGTATACAGGTTTGCATATTACTTATAACCCATGCATTTCGCCAAGGAAATAATTAGTGGCGAAAAATTGACTCCGGCGAATTTTAGCCACGGGTAACCTTCTTATGGTGAAGGGTTGTGAATCGAGTTCAGAGAGTTGGAAAAGAGAGGGATATTTGATATCATACAAGGCTCAAAATGCAAATTTAAAGTTTATTAGTACTTGATAAATATCTTTAAATCATTGTACGTGGCGCTAACAAACCAATTTATGACTTAATTTTAATTGTATGCGGAGTGGCTCGTTATTTTTAGTCTATAGTCTTAATTATATTATGAGTTTATAGCTTTCCAAAGGATGCCCATTATTTTTTTATTATCTCGTTTGAATAAGTGCTCAAGATATATCATATATGTTATTTTAGTTTTATGTCCCAAAAATAAGATAGTAAAGTTCAATATGTAGACATAGTCC
This sequence comes from Lonicera japonica, assembly GCA_021464415.1. NCBI lineage: Eukaryota > Viridiplantae > Streptophyta > Magnoliopsida > Dipsacales > Caprifoliaceae > Lonicera > Lonicera japonica. The sequence goes on from CM038471.1 coordinate 52,053,740, forward strand.
ACAAACTCAGGTACCAACTTGGGCGTGAATGTAATGCACATATATTTGTAATAATTGGAGTGCGTTACTGGTCACTAGCTTTTCGGTGTAGTTTTAATTTAGAACTAGAGTTTGTTTCTACTTGTCGATCAAAACAAAGATATAACTGATTTATTAAAAAAAAATATAATTGAGTATTGTAATTGGGAGTAGCCCTCTTAATTAAAGTATATATTTGGATCGAACTGGCGAATTGACCTTGATAATTTGAACTATTACCACTCTCATACGAGGTGAACATCTACAAGTGGATTCCTAACGCTTATCTCCCGATCACGTGAACTAGAACTCATTATATAGTATAATATTTTTACTATTTACGGATCTAGTTTGATTAAATTAATTAAATAAATAAATAGTTATTGATAGAAAAAGAACAAAAGAGGTAGCAACATGCAGCTGCAATTATGGTTTATGTAACAACCATTAGTTGATTCGTTGCTTTCATCAAGTCGGCAATTTTAATTGATCGATACTATCATTTCAAGTGCAAGCACGTTTTAGCTATAATCAATATTATTATTACATAAAAAGAAGAATGATTAATATATTGCGCGCCTCAATAGTCACGGTGCCTTTCTTTCTTAAAATGCATCCCCACAATTGCATGCCTAGCTAATTAATTCATTAACACATGCATGTTATATATATAATAAAAACCTCCCATATATATAGTTCCTATATATTCAACATCAATTTCTTATCAGCCAAATCCCTTTCTACAAGTAACCTCTCTTTCTCTCTCTCAAGAGCTATATTGTTTAGATAAATATATATATAGAGAGAGAGTTTATTTAAGAACTTTTATAGAAAGAGATTGTAATTAGAGTGAGCTAGCTAGTGAATTAATTAGGATATAATTAATAATTATGACGATGTACGATCCCATAATAGCTAGAAGCTTTAGTAGAAATGAGCAGAAAAAATTTGGGCATTGCGCGTTTATCGGCTGCTTGCTTATTGCATTGAGCATTTTTACTGTTTTCAAGCCTCAATATTTATCGCCTCTCTCAGTTCGTAAGTCTCTTAATTCTTATACATAAATACATATAGATGAGTTTTTACCAATCTCTATTTGTTCGTTTGATGAATGTTGGAAATTTGTTTGAACTTATGTGAGCCTTGTCATATGCAGTAAATTTGCAATTGTCAACTGGAGCAGCTGGTGGTCTAGAAGACATGATAAAAATCAGGGATACAAACATCTCCTCATCATCATCAAGTGGTGCAACAGCTGCTGGTTTCGAAGATGACATGCTAAAAGTGAGGGGTACAAACATCGCCCCATTGCCAGTGGGTGCAGTAGCTGCTGGTCTCAAAGATGACATGCTAAAAGTGAGGGATACAAACATCGCCCCATTGCCAATTGCTGCTGGTCTAGAAGATGACATCCTAAAAGTGAGGGATACAAACATCGCCCCCTTGCCAACTGGTGCAGCAGCTGCTGGTCTCGAAGATAACATGCTAAAAGTGAGGGATACAAACATCACTTCATTGCCAACAGGTGCAACAGCTGCAGGTCTGGTGGAAGAAATGCCAAAAGTTAGGGACACAAACATCTCCCCACCATTAGGTATGCATGCAATTAAACTCGACCTTAATTATCACATAGATTTTGTCCACGTTACGATATTTTATCACTGCATGTTTCTAATAGAAAATGTTAGATCCAAATAAATGACCAGAATTCTCTTTATAATTTTTTTTACTAATTTTTCAATTTCTACAAAAGAATGACTATTTAATTTTAGATGGTTGGGCCATTAATTTGAGGCTAACATTTTCAGGCTTTCCTTCTGTCAAATTTTCGGAGTACACATATTAATTTAATTAAGTCGTGTGACATAAATGGCATTAATTTGTGTTCATATCTAAATCTCTTTGTGCCATTTTTGTGTTGCAGAGATAAAAGCAAAACACATAAAGCCACTATGCAGCCTCACAGAGCGAATATCAGATTTTTGTGAGATAAAAGGCCAAATAGCAATTAATGGCAAATCCTCCACCATATTTATATCTTCATCTAACATGCCCATTTCACCACAAAATGCTACCACTTCATGGACCATTAAGCCCTACGCTAGAAAAGGAAACTCTGGAGCTATGAATAATGTTAGGCAATGGACCGTCAAATTAGAAACCCCCGAAAATATTCCGAATTGCACCCAAAATCACAACTCTCCGGCAATTCTTTTCTCCACTGGAGGATACTCTGGCAACCACTTCCACGCTTTTTCCGACGTGATCGTTCCTCTATATTTAACTTCAAAAAAATTCAATGGCGACGTACAATTTTTAGCCACCGATAATAAATGGTGGTGGACTGACAAGTTCAAAGTGATATTTAACAAGTTATCAAGGCACAAAATTATTGACATTGATAGAGAAGAAGGTACGCATTGCTACCAAAGCGCGACAATTGGCCTCAAACGTCACAAAGAGCTAGGCATCGACGCCTCAAAATCACCAGATGCGTCAATGAAGGATTTCAGGCAGTTCTTGAGAACCGCCTACTTGTTGAACAGGTCCACCGTGCCCAAAATTAGAGAGGGAAGTGACCAAAATGGAATAGTAAAGCCACGCTTGATGATTATTTCAAGGGGGAAAACGCGCGTACTTACAAATGAAGACAGGGTCGCAAAAATGGCACGAAAATTGGGGTACGAGGTTGTTTCAGCCGATGCGAATGCGTCGACTAATCTGTCGAGATTCGCCGAATTAGTGAATTCTTGTGATGTATTAATGGGGGTTCATGGAGCTGGACTAACTAACATGGTTTTTTTGCCTGATAATGCTGTGGTAATTCAAGTGGTTCCATTTGGGGGAATTGATATATTTGCTAAGATGGATTTTGGGGATCCATCAAAAGATATGAATTTAAGGTATTTGGAGTACAAGATTAAATTGAATGAGAGCTCTTTGATTCAAAAATACCCACTTGATCATGTGGCTATTAGAGACCCTTTATCACTACATAAACAAGGATGGGGTGTAATTAGGTCCTTTTATTTGGATAATCAGGATGTAAAGCTTGATTTGCGTAGGTTTAGAGGTACTTTGACGAAAGTTTTGAAGCTTCTGCATCAGTAGCTTGTACTTTATATTGTTTACTTCATTAAGTGTTGTACATTTCCCTTATTTATGTGTATTAATATTGTATATCATTGAGGATAATTGATGGCAAGATATCATATAAGCTATAGATGTGATATTCCCTTTAAATAACATATTTAAAACTTAATTATGAAATATTACTCTCTCCCTCACACTATAAGACTATTTTTATTTCGTAGTTTTCAAAAAAAACATTGATTTAACATAACCAATGATCAGCGATACAAGTAATTTGTTATTATTAAATTTTGAATGCACAAATTATTATTTTTAAAAGATAAAAATTAAACTCATAGACATACAATAAAACCTGAAATTATTAGTGATCGAATTTATATTAGGGTATAAACTATATTATTGATACTCTAAACAAATTTTTTAAGGAAAAATGACCCATAAATACATTCTCTAGCCTTCCTTTGCCCATTAACTCTTAACAGATCTATATTTGATCATTAACTACAAGAGTTTGCCTTCCTTTTAATTTTCTAAATAACACATCTTTTGTATATTTTAAATATGCATTCCAACTTCACCCTCCTAGGTAAATAGGATCTTTAATTTGAATTCCTATTCGTGATCAGCACGACTGAAGAATTCTATACGCGACGAATTTTTAAAAAGCGAGTAAGATTTGCCATTCGCGAGTGAGCTCAATTGTATCTGCGGCAGATTTTGAAATGGGAGGATATGGATATTCATGATCATCATCTCCATTGTGAACACGATCTTTATATCCAGGCATCATATCCATTGCGAAGAAAATCATCATCTCCGGTGTGACGCCCCGAATCCCGTTCTGAGATTTTCACCTCCGGGACTCGGTTAATCACGGATGCCGTGCGAGACGGCGGGTTAAAAATATAAAATCTACAACTTTTAAAAACTTTTCTTAAATAAAATGTTATTCCATTAAAAATCCCGTTTTACAAAATCCTGGCATATGGAGCTCAGTTAAATAAAAACCAAACCTGTGAGACGTACAAAGCACATTTACACAAATACAATCACATCCGACTCCACATATATATAAAAACCATTTATACAAATTCATAGTCCATTACCCAAAATAATTTTAAAGTCGATACATAATTACAAAGAGTTTAACATAACAAAAGATTATATATAACCTAGTCCTTGGTTCAAGAATTACAAAAGTTATCGGATATCAAAAGCTACTAGACTCGTAGACCACGTGCCAATCCCCGATACTTAACCTACAAAACTGTTTAGAAAACGGGATGAGCCAAATCCGGGCTCAATGGGAACTATATATAAGTTTTATATAGAAAATAGTTGTCTTACGTTAATGTAGTAGTTTGAAAACTATGCAGTGTAATGCAACTCACATACCTGTGCGTGCAAATCCCACTAGAAATCATATCTTAGTCACCCAGAAGCTAACTATTCGATCAACATATTTCGTCGCTAGACTTCCCACAGAATACCCTAAGTCAATTCTCAAATTACTACGGAATCGTGGATATAAAGCTACTTGAATTTGCCCTCAAGTGTAACTCAAGGCTATACTAGGCTATCTGGTATCTATATCGTATGTTGTGACTATTGGCCAAGTATCCATTGTTTTCTCTTTAATTATAGTACATTATGGGTTCCATACTTGGCCATCTACAAGGCTTTACCACTAGCTCGTCCTCACAACCAAATCACGTTCTCACGCTCGTATACCATGTTTCTATGACCATTGGATGATAATATTTTCCACTTTATGTGTTAGTACATTATGAGTGGCCAATGCTTTCCTATGTATATTATGTTCTTTACGATAGTGTCTCCATCGTTCTTATCAAAAGTACACACGTCGGAGGCAATATATAATCAACCATGCCATACAAGATATGATACGATATAATAATAATGATAATATAAGTAATACACATCCAGAACACATCGATTCATATCATGTCTCTAGTATAGTGCCTCATTTTCTCCCTGCGGTCGTCTAGGCCCAAAGCAACAGATCCCGAAGGCTCTGAGGCTCTTGTCCATGTCTCATCCGAGTGGATAATGGCTCAAGAATTTGGTTTTTCAGGTAAGTCATTCGGAGATAACTCTCAAGACATTTTTTCGAGAATAACACTCCGAATAGTTAACAAGGAGAACGCCTCATACAAACCACATCGACACTCTAGAAGGAACTACACCAGGCGATACCCTAGCAGGGTGATGACCATTAGTAGCCCAACTACTTTTCGAAAAACTCACCATTGGGTAAATAGTGGCACACGGGACCTACTTCGCTTGTCGAGGAAACTCATCAAACTCGGAACACATAATCCTGTGAGAAGGCAAAATACAAGAGTGGACTATCCTTTGTGGGCAACCACAACCACCGGCGGAGTCCTGACTTCATTTTTTCTGTGCACGGTTTAGGAATTTTCACCCATGGGCGGCAATAGGCTGCCTGTATTCGAGTCACCGATAGCTACTCGATGCTCGATCAATCATATCTAGCCCATATGTGTGATCACAATAACAAACATCACATTTATTCATTTTTCATAATGAATATCATCATCATCATCAATCATACATCACACATATAGCTAATCATCATATATATAATCATACAATTGCCTACTATCCATTTATCATTATTAACATCACCGTTAATCATCTCAACAAGCTTCTTCATCACGTGTATACTCCATATAGTTATTGTCACGTGGTTATTCACATTATAAGGCCAACTAATTCATTATTAATGTCATATATCTCATTATGTTCTATATGTATCAAACTAAGGCCGTATGTGTTCCATCATGATTCTCTAGATATATCATTAAGCCAAGCATCTATTAGTGTACCTCTAACCCACCCGGCATACTAATACAACTCGCTTAGATGTTCATGTTCATGACCAGGGCAATCCGCGCCTTAACGATTATGTTATATATGTTCTTAAAGAGTATCGGGATTAAACTCTTGTTGCTAGTGCCTAGCACTCTCCACACAAGCCACTAGACTCGCACGTTAAGGCGTACCATTCCACCGTAGTGGGTTCTCACCACACATACTATAAATAATATCCTTCGATCATATCTAGTGGTATAGATGTGTATCGCTATCATTAATAACCCACAATCATCCCTTTATAAGCACAAGACCCAAAACCCCCAATTTATAAGTCATACAGATAACTACGGAGTTAGTTTCACACGAATCTCTAGGTACGCATGCTAAATCGTGAAACTAAATGATCAATCATGTTGTAGGAGTGATAATTTATCAATATCTATCACTTATTCTAAGATTTATCTAGCCCAAACTCCATGTGATGCAAACAATCCATGGTTGTAATAAGAACATCCAATTTATAGTTTAAATCTCTAATTCATCAATCAAACATTGGAAAACAAGTTTTAGCACTAGTGTCCCCACCTTAGACAAGCTGAACCCACGAGTTAATGATGTGCGAAAGTCTAATCGCCAAGCCCTAGCTCCAAGCTCGAGCACCAATGGTTGAAGAAAGTGGAGAAGATGATGAATAGTGAAAAAGAAGGTAATTTGGGGCTCAAATCTTGGATGAGTGATGTGAGATGTATAGAATCTCTTATTTCTTTCTCTAAAGATTTCTAGACTTTCCCTCACTCCCATTGATGTGTGTGTTCGAAAATAGGGTTGTAGGGGTGTTAAATGGCTTAAAAACGGGTTAAATATGCTCAAAATCGACATTCAGGTGAACCATGATCAATCATAGGTCCCCCATGATCGATCATGAACCCTTTTGGAACTCCTCTGGAGGACCATGATCAATCATTGCCTTTCAAGATCGATCATGAAAGTCACTGCAGCAGCAAATAATTTTCTGAGCCCAAAACGAACCTCGAAATGGATGAATCTTGACTCGGCCCAAACAAAAAAGTTGTAGAGGGTAAATAAATGAAGACATGGTCATAAATGGAGAGTCATTTAGACATCGGATGAAGAAGTTATGGCCTCTCAAAGTTGATCAAAGATCGACGAATCATGAAAAAGTCGAAACACGCGATTATCGCCTCGGTTTCAACCCGAACCACTCGAATAATGTAACGATCGCTCCCTCAAACTTAATATGTCTACTAAGACATGCTAAAAGTATCGGGTCAACTATAAAGGCTCAGAACCTAATGCTCGCTCACTAACGGAGATTAAGCCATATTAAGGCTTAAGAGAAGCTCAACACGAAAGAGGGAACATGGGGTATTACATCCGGATTGATTGTAAATGGCGTGGTTCCTATTTTGCGAATGATTATTGAGCTTCATCTTTATCTCATTCCATTTTATGCATTTTAATTTTCTGTATTTTGGATTTGCTATATGGACGATAATGGAGCTTTATTGTTACATATGTTTGATTTTCGAAATCCTCTTTTTTATGCTTATTGTTTTGTATGTCAATTTTTCATTTGTTTTTGGCACTGGTTAGGTTTTGATTAAATTGGATATTCTATGGATATGTAGTAATTCGATTACTGGGTCTAGTAATCCAGTTTAGCATCATTGAATACGGTTAACTGAGTATGGATCACTTAGTGGTAATTTAGATAACTGGGTTATAATCTAGATTACTAGTACCAATAATCATGTTACATGGTATTGAGAACTAACTACTGGGCGGCAATCAAGATTACTGTGGGCAGTAATGATGATTACTGGGAGACAATCACATTACTGCTCCCAGTAATCCAGATTACTATCATTATTTACGAATAACTTGGTGGTAATTGTTTTCTTATAGTTGAATTTTATTTTGTAAGAACGGTGAATTATCCTTGCTTGTTAGAATTACTTGGAATGGCCAGGGTTTCTTGTTTCCATTGAGTTTTAGTATGAGATATAGTTCGTTATGCGAGAAAGTATATCGTCAATATAATTTTCGTCAAAATGAGAGCATTCAGTTAAAATACTCATTGCCAAGTTGTGACGTATGCTTTTTAGATAGTGAAGTCGACTTTTAGATGCTTTTTTCTGGGGCCAAGATATATAAACTGAACCACATTGAGATTTCAATTTCAAAAGAGAATGAAAACTTAAGCATAACGACCACTGGTTCCCGGCATGATAGCTGCTCCGTCGAGGAAGATGATTTTTTGCCGTTGTCGTACAGGTCTAAACTTGAGAAGCCTTTTTTATCTTATGAGTGGTGCCATTATATTGAATATGTTGGTCAGAAGTTTAGTCGTGGTGTAGTTAAATTTTAAGAGAAATTAAAAATGTATGACGTGGCAATTGATTTTAAATACGCTTTACACTAAAATGATGGCGTTCGCGTCCATGCCATATATGAGAATGTTGGAAGAGATGAGGGTACATGCCAATTGGTTTTTTCATTTCATATAATGTTACAATATCACCGCTGCTTGTAGAGACCACCTTTTTTCCACGGACCTAGGATGTTCTTTTAGAATCATGTTTTTGTGCCATTCTATTTTTTAGCAAAATAAATTTAGTTTAGTAAGGAAAGAAGTTGCATAGGTAGTGATGATTATTGATTACTGACAGCATCAGTAATCCTGATTACTGACAGTAGTAATACTGATTACTGGGGTCAGTAATCCTGAATACATGACAGTAAGCAGATTACTGGGGTCAGTAATCCTAGCTACTTGCAAATAATCCTGATTATCGGAGGAAGTAATCCTTATCACATGACGGTAAGCCATATTACGGGGGTAATAATCCTGTTTACAGGTCAATACTCCAGATTATATGTGTTTAGTAAGGCACAAAATTAGTGGGTCAGTAATCCACACTAAGCCTACAATATTTCGTTGTCAAAGAATATATTTTCTGCCACTTAATCCATCATAAAGATAAATAACTTTCATTAGCATACCTAAAACTGATTTTCAGCAAAATAAATATGTTTACTAAGGAGACAAGCAAGATTATAAGTAATAAGGATTACTAATAAGTAATTATGGTTACCGAGGATAATAATCCTGATTACTGGGGTCAGTAATCAAGATTACAAGTCAGTAATACACAATAAGTCTACATTATTTATGCCATGAATCCACATTAACCATGATTCGTGGGGGCAGTAATCCACCATACGCCTATATTATTTCTTAAACATTACTAGTGTCAGTAATTAAGATTACCGGACAGTAATATGTGTTTTCAAATTTTTTGCAACATAATGGTTTGCTTAAATTTCTGATAGATTATCGTCCAGTAATCAGGATCATTGCGTACTAAACAAGATTGTAGGGGGAAATCCTCCTTGAATCAACATAATTTTCATTTTTGAAACTCTAGTTTTTATTAACGTTGTATCAATCAACAATGAACAACAACCGCATGTCAATGTAAGCTACTACACAAAGATTACACACATAAACATATATATAGGGTTCAATTTATTTTTTGAAACCCTATATTTTAAAATTTACTCAAGATCAGGCCATGCTTTGAACAAATAAACAGTTCGATCATCTTCTTGCTCATAAAAATTAGTTTTTAATTGACATTAGCATACTCCAACAAAAATGTGTAAAACAGAGCACGATAAAAGTAGAACGAAGAAAGAGAGTGAGAGTTAAACTAACATAGATGGAATGAGCGAAAGAAATGACGAAGATGATGTATTTTCGTGTTTGGTAGAGCGAGAGTTAGAGATAGAGAGCTTCGTTGTGAATCCTGGGCTCTAAAAATGGCGGTAATGACAAGGTGGTGGGAAAAGTGAGGAGTTTTTTTGAAAAATGACTATTTGTTGAGGAGTGGCACCTGGTGTAAATAAGAGGAATATCTAGAGATATTTTATAAAAGATGGGTAAAAATAAGTTAGTGTTAAATTTTGAATTGTGAAAGAGTTTGTGGGCAAAAAATAAGCTGGACTGTAGTTATGGGCCATTCCCCCATTTTTTAACGTGTATTCCAAAGTTCATAGCAAATATAAAAGATTATATTGAAGTGCTACAAACACCAAGTTATAAGTACTGATACGGATACCTTTGTATTATGATAAATTACATACACCTTAATCACAATACATTTGTCGAGGCGAAATTTATGCGTGCCTACTGCCTAACTTAATATAAACACATGAATGGAAAAATATATTTAAAATCGGTGGGATGTGTTAAAAGATATTTGAGGAGTCTATAAATGCTTACATATGCTACCTAACACATTTGACATAATAGCATCATCGTGTTGGGTTCATTTTTGAAAAAGCTAGCTGGCTAGTTTGTTTAATTTCTTCACAATTTGGTCAAATGATTTTGGTTAGATACTGCCTACATCTTCTGATCTTCATAATATTTGACATTAACATTTTATATATCTATATTTCTTAAGAATTATATGACGTTTTACCTTTTAAAAATTAATTAATTTTTTACATGATGATCGATCAACGATCGATAATATTTTTTTTCTTAAAAAAAGAAAAGAAAAAACAAATCTGGTCCTCAGAAATCGGACCTAGAGTAAAATAGAATAAAAAGAAATGTGAGTTTGAAAAGCTCAAAATGTGCGGCTAACAATAGAATTCAAATGCCACAAAAAAATAAAAAATACGAACAAGGCCAAAAACTAGCACTCTAAATAGCCTTTTTGAATCTCCTAATTTTTCCGTGCATCTATGATCTCTCTTTTGCGCTTTGGAAACCACTGTAGTGAACCCATTGTCAGTATTCTCCAAAGAGGAAACTTGAGCATCCCTACTTGGAGAGTATGAATTGAAGTATTTGAAACATGAACGAGCGAAGTCGATGCCTCATTTTGACTCACAAAGTTCGCAACAAACTCACTTTCTTCATCGCCTTCTTCCCCGTAATAGTCATCACCGGCATGATCACCTCGTGGAGTCATAAATAGAACCTCTAACATCTGAAGGAGATCGAGGGCTCGATTTGACAAACATTAGGAACATATGGGCGGGAACTAGACTCTTAGTTTTGGATAAAAAAAAAAAGTATATATTACACTATTATCCTAATTTTTTGTGCATGCACGGTACATTTGTAATTTATCATTTTTATAGACTAATGAAATTTGGTCATACAATTTACTCTGGTCATAATTTCATCATTTCATGCACTCAAATTTTCGTGCATACGCAATATATATATATATATATAAATATAATATTTGAAGAAAGACATCAAAATTAATAAAGCAGGCATAATTGTGAACCAGAGAAACATTAGTATAAATGGGTGACAATTCTCCTTTAACAACTCTATTTGTCTGGAGGTATCCAACATTAACCAAAAAGAATCAACAAAATCAAATTTCATTCGATTTATTTAAGACGCACACGTAGTCATATATATATATATATATTTGAGGAAGGTACAAAATAAAGTATTATAATTTCATAATAATCCCACTCAATCATGCATCCAACTTATAAAGTTTAAGAGGCATTTAATTTGTACATAAAAATAAAATATGCATGGATTGTTAAAACGTCTCGCTCTACACCGAACAAAAACTTCGTGGGTGCCCTCAGGCCTCAACGAGTAACATATCATAGCGTATTAATATTATTAAATCTCGTAATATACTCGATGATGTCGTAATTGCATAAATAATTAATTATATCTTGACAGTCAATAGATTTATGTTTTGAAGTCGTGATATGGTTAAAGTACATAACTTAGATCCTTTTATATATATATATATATTTTAAAAATGTCTTCAGTTTTAATTTCAATTTATATAATACAGAAAAATGGATGAAAAAATCTTAATCTTTTTATTTAATTAAGATACATTTAAGATCATATCTTAATATGAAAATGAAAACGACGCAATTTTATTGCAAAATCAGCAAGAAGGACAATACATTACATCTCTTGACATATTTACACTATCACAAAAATTGCATTTACCAATTTTATTCATTTGCCATAAATAAAGTAAAGAGTACGTGGATATATAAATGCATTTACTATATTTAATTATATATGTTTACCATATATTATCTGAAAGGGTGTGGATATACGTATATAGTATGTATACCAAATTATATATATAGAGAGAGATGATTGCAATCTAAAATATTTAATATTATTTTCGTATTGAAGTAAATTTTTTATTTTGAAAAGTTATGCTGAGAAATTTCAAATTCTCTACAAAATTTCGAGTACATATAGTGCAAAAGGTGCAATAAAATTTTCTAGAAGAAGAAAATTAACTGCAAAATTAAAAATTTAATTTTAAAAATTATTCCAATAAGTATAGTAAAATTTGCGATAAACAAAATTTCATTGTAAAATTAATGTATAATCTTCAAATAGAGTGAAAATTTTAAAATAACCTTCCACAATAAGTAAGTAATATTTTTAAAAAAGGTTAGAGACATTAATTTGTAAATTTATATGTATAGATGGGAAAATATTATATAGGATATTAATTTATAAGTTATTTTTCATCAAAAAAAAAAAAACGAAAAGACAATAAAAGGATATATTGACCGGTAGTTTACATCATATCCTTCTTATAATTTCTTTTTTTTTTATTTGAATCCAATAGAAAGTTCCTGATTGATAACTCTAAGGTGGTGGAATGGTGAAACTCATATTGTTTAGATTCGCCTTGGGCTGGTCATGCTAGACATCAGATTCCTCTTATCTTCTAGCAGAGCTTCTCACCACTTCATTCCCTAGGAGGCCAATATTGCGGCAGCTAACAAGCTAGCGCATTTTGTTTTTCGCTTTGGTTATTTGAGGGATTATTCTTCCCTTCCTGTTTCTATTTTGGATAAGTTAGTGTTAGATGTTGGTTAATGATTTGTCGGTCTTATTGCGTTCTTGCGGTTTTTTATTGTAAAAAACTCAACGAGTCGACTCATTCCGAGCACCGGCGTCCCGTTTCCTCCTTGCTTAAGTCACCGTAAATTGTGGTGTTTAAATATTTCTCGCAGTTGACTTTGACTCATGTGCATCTACCTTTATTTTCAAATAAAATCTCTCCCAGATAAATATTTCGTTAACAAAAATTGATTAATAAATTATTTGAGTATTTCCTAACATTTCAATAGATATAGAAAAAAAATCTTTGATATTTATGTGTTTGTGACAACGCAACCATTCTTAATATAATATTACCTATACATGCACTAACAATGTATTGTGATTTTCATACAAAATAATAGTAACATGATAAGCCATTAAAGCTAATAATGAATTCTATCATGTTAAATATCAAATTGGATCAGCTTAAACGCAACCAATTTTAACTAGTTGATTTTATTAGTCCGTTTTCTTCATGTATCAACTTCTTACTATATACTCATTGGGTATATATGGGAAATTTGTATAATGGATCTTTAAATTAATTAGTGTGAACCTCAAATTCTCTCACATATAGATTTCTAATTTTCGTATTTCTTCAGACCCAATTTTTATTTTTATTTTCAAAATTCCAATTTCTTACCTTGATTTTTTTTTTGGTAACTATCATCAAAATATTGTGCCAAAATGTAAGGAATTGAAGAAAAAAAATGACACCAAATTATCTTGTAGTCTTCCGAAAATTGATGAAGTTGATTAATTTCCTCATCAACTTAATAATAAATGGACAATATCATTAGAATTGAAGAATTTATATGGTATTAAAAATTAGTGTATTAATTAGAACATTCAAAGGAAATAATCATTAATCAAAAAGGGTTTGCTTATATAAAAAACCACCAAAAGAAGTAATTAAAAATGACACGCTTGCCTCTAAGGTCAACCATAAAAGTACCTTTCAACAGAAAAAACTAAATTACCAAAATCCACTCAAAGCTTACTCAAATCGTGGGAAGCATTAATCATTATATTCAAACAAAATAAAATAAAATAAAAACCAACCACCTAAAGATCAACCTTCTCCATTTGTCACAAAAAAATCATACCGTCCATTGAAATGCCTGCAACTAGCTATATACTTCGTGATTATATATATATATATATATGTGTGTGTGTGTAGGTTCATATATAAAATCCTAGCTACTAACTTAACACTTGTATATATATACAAGAATTTATATTTCTTCCAACAGTGAAATGCTACTTTAAGTTTTCTTTGCGAAAAATGGCACACGACACAATGCTTGCCAGAAGTTTCAGCCGGCATGATCAGAGAAAGCTCGGATGTGGAGCTTTAGTTGGTAGTTTGATTATCGCGCTCTGCTTTTGCACCGTTTTTAAGCATTATGTCGGTCCTCTGCCAGTTAGTAAGTCATTTAGTTGTACTTCCTGCTTTATAAACATATATTACCACATTTTCAAGAATTGCTTGGGTTATTTTTTCTGATGCGTACGTTTTAATTAATGCAACTGATGGCCGGCCTCGGCCAAACATTGTTGTTTTGCAGTTAATATAAGGTCGTCAATGGGTGTCGGCCTCAAACTGCTCATGGCCACTGAGGATAAAATCAACTCCTACAAATTACGTAAGAATCCATCTATATAATAAGAGGCAACAATAGTTTAATTTTAAAAATAGATAAGGGATAAAAGATTGTATGGTTGAAATTTTAAATTTTTTTACGGGTGGATACTGGATAGTACATTTAACACATGTTATAACTAGTATATATATACATGATTTGATGTTTCTAGACAATGAAACTAGTAATTGCCTGGGACATATTTAATTTCCTGATTTCAAAATTTATTTAAGTAATCAAGAATAGTGACCAGTGTGGTAATAATCAAAGCCGGAAAAGAGATAAAAGGTCTTGCGTGACAATAATTTTTGCAAAAAATCCAACGAATAACATTTATAAGAAATAAGGGCCTAGATATCATTATCATTCTAAAATAAGGGATTGTTTATCAATTGTGTTTTAAAATAAGGGTTTTGACTGAGTGCAAAGTTAAATTTGCATAAAATTGTGTTGAGTGCAAACTCAACTTTGCACAAAATTGTGTTTTATGCAAACTTAATTTTGCATTAAAAAAAATAATACAAATTTATTTTGCATGATGTGTTTGTATTTTTTTAACAAGTATATTTTTATGTTTCATTCATAAAACTTTAAAATAACATCAAATAAACACGAATACATAATAATATTTTAGAAAATAAGGAGTGCAAACTTAACTTTGCATAACTATGTAAAAATTATTATGTGCATTTTATTAATAAATAGGTTTTGAATTTGTAATTTGTTAAAATTATTCTAAAGCACTGTCAATTAAACACTTATGTATAATAATATGCTAAAAAACATGTAATACAAACTTAATTTTGCATGATTTCATAAGAAAATACAATTTAAAAATCTACTGCAAAGTTAACTTTGCATTCCTTTTAGAGTTTGGTTAGGGGTTTAAACGGATGGACTATGGACCGAGTACGACATTATCCAAAATTCTTAATATACTATCCAAATCTTTATCCGTATCCCTTCGGATAGTAGGTTCAACTATTCTTATCCTATCGGATTCCTTGGATTCGGATAATTACCCTATCCATTTTTTTATATAACTATAGATATGTTGTTGAATAATAGAATTCTACCTTTATATTCACTCTTACAAAAAAATGTCAATTTCAAATCGTTGATCATTTTAACATGAAATTCTCGGGCACTCAAGAGATTGACTCTCTCTTTATTTATGCAATATCTTTATTTAAGTTGAAGAGTGATTACTGATTTTTGCTCTTCCATTTTAGAGCAGAGATTCCACATGCAATGTCAGTGATCTAGAGAATATGGTTAGGTATTAGGTAGACAAGATATTAGATTAGCCAGCACGTTTTCCTGAACAACTATACTATGTTTTTCCTCTCTTATTATGCTTCCGCTCTTATGTTTTGTTAATGCAAAAATTTAAAGCAAGCTTAAAAATATATTTAACTATTTGATTTATTAATTACGACGAATTTTTTTTACAAGTTAACTCAAGAAGTAAAACGAAACATTTCAAAACTTCTTAAATAAAGAGTTATACATTTTATAGTAAATTTTAACCTGATATAACCCAATAAGATTCATATTATATTATAAGATAACTACCATAAAAATGCAAATAATAAATCTAAATTGAAAATCATTACCATTTAAATTTGATATGGTCTCAAACCTTTCATTCTATAAATCACACACACACATATATGTTATAAATACAACTTAGGTATTTTCTAAGAATTTTTTTTGTTTAATTTAAAAGACTTTGGTGAATTGAGGCAGCTTATGAACACTAAACTAAATATGTCCGATTTTTTCGGGGGTGAGAGAATATATTTGTATATACACATAACATATACTAAATTATAGTGGATACGGATATCCGATAAAACGGATATCCGCATATATGGATAATCCTATCTCGAATATTGATTATCCAGGTCGAATACTATCATTATCCACATCCTTATCCATTTCTTTGGATATTTAAAAACACTATCCAAATCCTCGTTTTCGAATATCCATTCGGATAAGTATCCACAAAATTCGAATACGAATTTCGGACATTCATTTACACCCCCGAGTTTGGTCAAATATAGACCCTTAATTTACAAAAATATTATTCGTTAATTCTTTTGTAAAAAACCTTTTTATATAAGCTATATTTTGCAATATCCCCTAATCAAATTAAGGGTAAAATACAATAAACCCCTTAAACTATCACAATTTGGCACTTTACCCCCTAATCTATAAAAATCAACACTAAACTTCCATAAATTATTAGATGTTATCACTTAACCCCCAAAATTACATAAATGCCCTTATACAAAGTTTGGGGAAAAAAAAGGAAAAATAAAAAAACCTAACCCTCCTCCTTCTCTCTCTCCCTCTCTCTCTCTTATTATCATCTATTATTGGAGGGGAAGAACTCTACATCTATCACCACTCATCATCATCATCATCATCATCATCATCATCATCACCCATTTACACCACCACCATTAACCCAACTTTTGCAACAAAACTCTGATAACCCATTCTCTTTTTAGAATATATATATATATGTATATATTTATATTAATAATAAGGGGCCATGATTTTTTAACTTTAAAAATATATAAAAGGATAAATAATTGTGTGGCTGAAACTTATGATTTTTTTGAATGGTTAATAGTGCCTCTGATACGAGTTACGACTTAGCATATATATATATATGTCTAATTATGCGATACCCAAATTTTATCTCTAAAAATATGCATATTATGTTTATGTATGCATACATATAATTTATAAATACTTTAATATAATTCGTATGTATGCTAATATTTACATATGAGAGTTATTGGTTAAAGATGATAAAAAAATAAATAAATTGGAATTATTAGATTTAATGGATATAAAGATTAAACGAAGTATATATATATGTGTGTGTGTGTGTGTGTCTGTAAAGAGAGATATTGATCAATTTTTTTGTTTTATTTTTTCTATTTTAAACATTTGTACAAAGGCAAATATGTTTTTTAAGGGGGTTAAGGGACAACAGCTAATAGTTTATGGGGGTTTAGTGTCAACTTTTATAAATTAGGGATAAAATGTCAAGTTGTGATAGTTTAGGGGGGTTTACTGTATTTTACCTTTTTTTTCTCAAACTTTGTATAAGGACATTTATGTAATTTTGGGAGTTAAGTGATAATATCTAATAGTTTAAGGGGGTTTAGTGTCGATTTTTATAAATTAAGGGATAAAGTGCCAAATTGTGATAGTTTAAGGGGGTTTAGTGTATTTTACCCTCAAATTAATTCAATAACGGGCTATTTATCTAGTAACTGTCACGCCATTAATTTGGTGAAAAAATTAGTCAGTGCACTCTGTATGTGTCAGCATTACTCAATTCAATAATACTCAAATTCATGTCATTGTTTTCGTTTTCTACCAGCTACCAAGATCGAAGAAGAAGAAGCAACAGCAAAGATAATCTGTAATTTTTTCGAACCAAGATCAGATTTTTGCAATATCAGCGGAGATATAAGGATCCGTGGAAACTCGTCCACCATTTTCGCTGCTTCCTCTTTAACACATGTTTTGGCTGCAAATGATTCATGGTTTATAAGGCCTTACGCTCGAAAAATGGATACCACGGCAATGGGCCATGTTAAAAACTTCACCATTAAAACATCAAAGGCCCATTCCCCAGAAATGCCCCTCTGCACCAAAAATCATAGCGTTACGGCCATAGTTTTCTCCATCGGAGGATTCACTGGAAACCAGTTTCATGATTTTTCTGACGTGTTGATTCCTCTGTATTTAACTTCTCGACAATTCAATGGCGAAGTACAATTTATAGTAGTAGACCGTGATGATTCTTGGTGGATTAAGAAATTTCGAGCAATTATGGAAAACTTGTCAAATTACGCAGTTATCCACTTGGATGAAAAGGAGGGAGTTCATTGCTTCAAAAGAATGATTGTTGGACTAAGAGGACACAAAGAGTTCGGCATTGATCCTTCAAAGTCTCCCTACTCAATGAAAGACTTTAGGGAATTCTTGAGAAGGTCATATTCATTAAAGAGAGAGCGAGCAATAAATTTGAGACAAAATGAGGGTAAAAAGCCTCGGATTCTTATTATTTCGAGGATGAAAACTAGGGTCTTTTTGAACGATGGCGAGATTGCTGACGTGGCACGAAAGTTGGGGTATGAGGTGGTGGTTATGGAGGCGACCCCAGTAATGTCACAAATGTCACAAGTGGTAAATTCTTGTGATGTGGTGATGGGGGTGCATGGGGCTGGTCTTACTAACATGGTTTTTATGCCCGAAAATGGGGTTTTGATTCAAGTGGTGCCATTGGGAGGAATGGAATGGATTGCTAATACTGATTTTGGGGAGCCTTCAAAGGATATGAATTTGAGGTACTTGGAGTATAAGATAAATGAAACGGAGAGTTCTTTGGGGCAACAATATCCACCTGATCATGAAGTTTTTAGGAACCCAATTGCAATTTCTAAAAGGGGTTGGGGTGCGTTTAAGGAGGTGTATTTAGTGAAACAAAATGTAAAGCTTGATGTTAGTAGGTTTAGAGCAACTTTGTTGAAAGCCCTTGGGCTTTTGCGTGTATAGATTAATTAATGTGTGTGTTTGTACAAAATGGTACAGGGTGAGTCTTGAGGAAGAATTTTCAATCTTCATTTTATTTTATGTGCTGTTTCATTTAATGTGCATTTGAACTAGATAGTTACCATTGTTTCCAACCAAATAGGGGCCAAGTATTTGATATGTTCGGTGCCTAAAGGTCTCCACCTAAATTTTAATACGAGTTTCACCATTTGTAATGCAACATATATTAAATCTTCTCTTTTTATATCGTGACAATATAAACTTATTGAAAAATATTAGATAAATAAATGAAAATTGTTGAGATAATACAAAATTTTCACAATGGCACATCACATGCGTGTTTGAAAATCAAGAGATATTTTTCATATAATAATTTAAGGTTCAGTTTGATTTGTAATTTGAAGTCTGAATTTTAAAGGACTAAAGTTTTAGATGTGTTAGTATTTGATTGGTAAAAAAGTCCTTATGACTAAGAAGTTGCCTAACCTCTTAATGTAATTAATAACTAAGATCTGGATAATTGCATAATATTTTTTTTTCACTCAGCCTAACCGTCTAACGATAAAATGGGACACCTAACATACTTAAATGTACTCCGATATTATATTTTTGGACGAAAAATAAGTAATTTTTTTTTGTGATGATGTTGGTACCCCACAAAACTTTTGCTAACGCTCACTCTTATTAACACTCCCATTTTATTCCTACAACTCCCACTTATTTTTCGGAATAAATTCCTTATTTAATTAATTAACAACATCATTAAGTACATAATAACATAAAACATAAAAACGACTCCAAACTAACCCCGAACAGAGGCCTTCATCTCTCACAGGCTTCCATCTCGCAAGCGTTAATGAAAGAGAGCAGCCGGAGGTTTACTCGGTGTTGTGATTATTAACAATAAATCATGCCACGGATCGTAATTCAAATAGTGGATATTAATAACTAGAGATAATAAGGATGAGAAAAAACAAGAAGATAGATAATAGAACACACAATATTCGACAAACGAAGATTTCACTAATTCTTTGAAAACGATTACAAAATCTATCACAAGAATTATTGCACTCAAAGCTCTCACAGAAGAAGAAAATCAACAGCCCTTTAACCTCTCTCACACAACAAGATGAACTCTCCCACAAATCCCACAGAAAGAAGAATATCTCTCATGCCCTAATCTATTGAATGATTCTATCTATATATAACAATATAATAGAGTCCATTCAATCTAGAATAAGGTAACAAAAATCCTACGTAAATAAGGAAACTATTAACAAGGTAATAGAGACCAAAATAAACAAGGAAACCAAGTTTGATAAGGAAACATATTTCTCGCCCAGCTGCAAAACGACTTTTGCAATTTTCCCGCGTAACTGCAAAAGTGCTTTTGCACTATTCCAGAATGCAATTTTCTGGGTGCAAAAGTGCTTTTGCACCTTACCAGAACCGCAAATCCTCTTTTGCACCATTCACGCGAACAATATGATTTCCCAATAAAACTCATCTTTTTCTTGGGTTTGGAACCGAGCAAAAAACACAACAATCACCACCTTTTGCGAAGGTAACAAAACCAACTGCTATTTTCTTCTTCGCCTTGTTGACACATGAAATCTTCTTTTGTCTCACCCTTTACAAGGGCCACTCAATCATCTATGTCAATGATCGAGCCACATCCGATCATCTATGTCGATAATCAAACCATGTCCGTATTGGACACCATCACTGGCACGTACCTCTGAGTTGTCAACCGTCTAGAGCCATCACCTAAGCTATAACTCATCCTCGTTGCGTATGCACCACCGGAACATATGCTTATTGGTTCTCTAGCACCATTATGTACAACTCTTTCATGTAATCTATACAAGCCCCCGCAATGACTTGCCTTCAAGACCACATCGTCGCCATGATACACGCTCATTACTCCACCTGGAGTAGAGTACCACATCCCAAGTGATTCTAATATAGAGAGACTGATTAGATTCCACTTTATCTCCGGCACATGTCTAACATTTATGATTGTTTGAACTGAGCCATCAAACAAATCCAGGCGAACTTCACCAACTCCACGAACTAGCAATCTGGAGCCATCCCCCATGTAGACAAACCCGCTACAATCTTCATATGTGCTATACAATGAACGATTGTTGCAAACATGCATAGCGGCACCGCAATCCAAGAACCATCCTCCCTGACCAGTAAGGCTTGCAGGCATCAGTAGGACATCTATAAGATCGGCTTCTTTGTCATAAGAAGTCATCGCAACGGTTGCGGCTCCATCAGGGTTAGTAGCCGGTTTTTCCCTGATGTCATCCTTCTTTCTTGGGCAGTCTCTAGCACAATGGCCCGGTTGACCACATTTAAAGCAATCTTCTTTAAAGATAGTCTTCCATCCTTTGCTAGAACCTTTCTTTTCATTCGCTACAAACGCGCTTTCTTGAACGGTACTGACTCGATCCCTCTTTCTCATCATCTCTTCCGCAGACAGAGCTTGACACACCTCCAAGGTGGTGAAAGATGATCTACTCATAAAGTTCTGAATTAGCGTCTTGTACGAACCTGGTAGAGTCCAAATTAGTTGCAAGGCTTTATCATGATCTTTCAATTCTTCACCTACAGCTTCGAGTCTTGAGCATTCCACATCATCCAAATCCTTCTTCTTTTGTTCCACCGTTGGTGGACCTTCTAGGGCATCATCCAAATCTAGCACTACGAGATAGTCTTTCATACTCATCTGCCATAGG
Source organism: Lonicera japonica (assembly GCA_021464415.1). NCBI lineage: Eukaryota > Viridiplantae > Streptophyta > Magnoliopsida > Dipsacales > Caprifoliaceae > Lonicera > Lonicera japonica. The sequence goes on from CM038471.1 coordinate 52,075,612, forward strand.
CTAAAATCCATGATTCCATCGAACTTCTCTATCCTATAAGATTTCTCCATTATAACACATACCTCTTTGAATACCACCCTCTGATACCACTTGTTGTGATTATTAACAATAAATCATGCCACGGATCGTAATTCAAATAGTGGATATTAATAACTAGAGATAATAAGGATGAGAAAAAACAAGAAGATAGATAATAGAACACACAATATTCGACAAACGAAGATTTCACTAATTCTTTGAAAACGATTACAAAATCTATCACAAGAATTATTGCACTCAAAGCTCTCACAGAAGAAGAAAATCAACAGCCCTTTAACCTCTCTCACACAACAAGATGAACTCTCCCACAAATCCCACAGAAAGAAGAATATCTCTCATGCCCTAATCTATTGAATGATTATATCTATATATAACAATATAATAGAGTCCATTCAATCTAGAATAAGGTAACAAAAATCCTACGTAAATAAGGAAACTATTAACAAGGTAATAGAGACCAAAATAAACAAGGAAACCAAGTTTGATAAGGAAACATATTTCTCGCCCAGCTGCAAAACGACTTTTGCAATTTTCCCGCGTAACTGCAAAAGTGCTTTTGCACCATTCCAGAATGCAATTTTCTGGGTGCAAAAGTGCTTTTGCACCTTACCAGAACCGCAAATCCTCATTTGCACCATTCACGCGAACAATATGATTTCCCAATAAAACTCATCTTTTTCTTGGGTTTGGAACCGAGCAAAAAACACAACACTCGGTTCTCATTTTATTGTTTATATTATTTTCATAACATACACATCAAATATATAAACGAAAAACATAATTTTATGTTTAAAGCACGAAGAAAGTTTACTCAGTTATTCGTAACTGAGTTGCAGGGTTATACACTCGGCTGCTCTCAACCGAGTATAAAATCTCATAAAATATCAAATTGATATGCTCTCGGGACCTTCATTCGGTTGAGAGGAGCTAAGTGTTCCTATATCATACTCGACTGTGAACAGCCGAGTGACACTAATCACACTCGATTTCTCTCAATCGAATGAAGGTCCAGAGAGCATATCAATTTGACATTTTATGAGATTTCATACTCGGTTGAGAGAAGCCAAGTGTACAAACATGCAGGTCGGTTATGGGGAACCGAATAAACTTTATTCGTGCTTTAAACAGAAAATTGTGTTCTTTATTTATATATTTGATGTGTATGTTATGAAAATAATATAAATAATGAAACAAAATAAAAAATATGTATGCCTCTCTTTCATTAACTCTTTCTTGCTTGTTTTCCTCCTCTTGTTCCAAAATTTCTCTTTTTATACCATTCTTCTCAAACTTAGACTCTTGCATCAATGGTGGATGTTTTCTTGCATCAATGGTGGATGTTTTCTTGCATCAATAATAAAGGTTTTCTTGGCTGTTTTGGTGCAACCAAACTTTGTTGCTAAACTCATTTGAAGATGGTAGAGATGGTGAAGAAATTTTGAAGAGAAATTTAATATGGGGAAAAATGTTTAAAATGTATTAAATGTGAGATAGTTAAACAAGTCTTTTAATTAGTCTACTTAAGGATTAATTAATTTTTGTTTTAAATTAAAATAGTGGGATGGAAATACCAATTGAGAGTTTTTTTTTATGGGAGTAGTAGTAAGAGTTTTGTGGGGTGCCAATCACCACCATTTTTTTACCTTTTTCTAGCAAATTTTTTTTTATTTTTAATTTTAATATTCAAACATGAGATGAGACAACTAACTAAGCCTAATATGACCATATGTTGGGCTTGTAATTCTCTTTCGAACCTATGGCTTAATTGAGAAGCCCAGCCAAATGAAATGGTTCGTAATTAATTTGCTCAATTAAGTAGCAGAACTCCGGTTCTTGAATCTTTGTGCTACTTCTATATATATATAGAGAGAGAGAGAGAGAGAGATTTTTAATATTTAATTTTTCTTAAAAGAAAAATACTTGAATTAGAAAGACATGAAAATTAATTAAGTAGGCAATATTTGTATATCTGAGCCGGGGACATACGTATAAATGGGTGACAATTATCCTTTGTCTGCAGGTATCCATGCGAACACTAACGAAAGAATCATTAAAATAAAAATTTCATCCAATACGCGGCACATTTACTCATAAGGAAGGTACAAATTAAAATATTATTATTATGTCATAATCCCACTCAACCATGCATCCAACTGAAGTTTTAAGACATTTAATTTATACATAGAAAATAAAATATGAATTATACTGTTAAAATGTCTCACTCTACACCAAACAAAACTTAGTGGATCCTCTTACGCCTCAACAAATAAATACTTGATGAGTGTGTAATATTATACATAATTATTTTTGTTAGTAGATATTACTTTTTTAACATGTTCTTAAGTTTCGCACACAATAATATAGTTCAGTTAGTTGAGATGCAACTGTTTTATTGTATTATAAAAGTCATACGTTTAAGTTTATATAATATTTATTTTTTAAAAAAATTAAAAAAGATAATTTAATAAGTGCAGTATTTGTTTTTCTAATCAATAAAAAGTTAATTTAGTAAGTCTTGCAGTATTTATTTTCCAATTAGAGCAAATTTAGTTAGTGCTCGTAGTATTATTTTTCTAAAGTGTAATTTACTAATATATATACATAGATGTATGAGCAATTATTGATTTACTCTCATTCTAAATTCGGTGAGTCGATTCAACCAATTTAGATTAACTAGGTTGGTCAATATACCTCTTAACTAGGAAAGATCACGCGATATGTAACGTATTTGTTATGTCAAAAATAAGTTTGTAATGTAGCCCCATCTAACTGGTTAGTCACATTTTCACACAGGGATGAAACTATAATATGCCTTAGGGTGAGGGTGAGGGTGTGGGGTAGGGGGTCGTGGTTTGAAGCTACTCCACCTAAGTAGTACGCCATACAGCAGCTTAGGCTTAGAAATGCTTTTCTTTTTTTTCTTTTTTCTTTCTCCCAATCCAAACCATCTTTATGTAATTATTTTCCTTATTATAATCCATTAACATAATACAAACATGTTAATAAGTAGTAAGCTACGTACAATTTCTTTTTCTTAAGTATCGCCTATTTGAAAAAGTAAAAGGAAGATTATTTTCATGAATTTCGGTGAAAATCTCCACCGAATTTCATCATAAAACTCAAACGAGAAGTGAGTTAATTAAACATGTAAAATTTTAATGTCCAAAAATGCACATATATCAATTGTGCGGTTAACCCACTTATTGGTTGAGGTTTTTTAAAAAAATAAATAAATTTGCTGAAGATAATTTATTCATTATAGAGACCATCTAGCTTCATTAAGTTTTATAAAAAAAATCATTCATTTACACCCTCAAAATAGACGGTCCTTAAAAGAAGGGTCCTATATGACTATATATATATGTGTGTATCTTCCTAGAAGTATCCGTTAGTACAACATAAATTTATGCGACGTTTTCTAAAGGTATTGAGATAATTTTATTAGTTAATGCTATTACGAGCATTTGTTGTGATTGCGCACACAAAAAAAAATAACTTTCTCAGTTAATATTTAATATATGATTATATCTATTAAAAAAATAATAAGTGTTAACCAACATGTAAAAAAAATGATTATATCCACTAAATGGAAATTTATTTTGTACTCAATTATTAAATTAAAAGTTTCACTCTGACTTTCCTAACTTATAAGAAAACAAAACTTGTAACTAAATTGATAGTTATCAAACAACTTATTTTTATATTTTGTGAAAATTTAGTACATTAACAAAACTCTTAATTTAAGATAGAAAAATATTTAACACTGCTCGACATGCTCCCGCTCGCAAAATTTTCTGCCTCCATCCTCGTTTTCACTCATCCCCGTAGGATATCAAATGGTTATATAGTTCATTGCTTGCACTGAAGGAAAAAAATAAAATAAAATTAGTTAACCCAAATATAATTAGGAACCTTTGTCCAAAATATAATTAGTAAATATTGATTAGATCCGAATTTGAGTTCAAGTGGTTGAAAGCGTGAGTATTCACGTAGAGTGACTGATAAAGTTAGTGAAGAAACTTCGTTAACCAAGATTGTAGTCATTTTAATTTTATCGTTGATTATGTATAAATTTTTGAAGGAAAATACATTACATCAGAACATTTACATTTGCATTTTCGTTTTCGTTAATTTTAATATCACTACACCATTTTGCGGAATTTGTAACAGACAGATTTTTCGGTTAGTAACGGACTAAATCCGTTATATTACAGTAACATTTTTTATCCGTTACTAATATTAAAAATCTGTTACTGAGTGAATAAATATTAACTTTCCCTTTATTTAGTAATTAATTGTTAAACAAAAAAAAATAAGTAACAGATAATCCGTTACTGAAGATCCGTTATTAAGCCAAAAAAAAGCGCCTAATTTTTTGTTTTGCCCGCTTACTGCTTACGTTTTAATTAAAAAAATGATTAAAAAAAAATAAAAAATTTCACATTGCTACATCTCAGTCTTTGAAACAGAGAACAAAAAAGCCCTAGTTAATTACTTACACTCCCATCCTTGCTGCCGCTCTTCATTTCTCCCCTTCCTCGCCGCAATTTTTCACAGCTCCTCACCGCAATTCTCCAACCTCGTCTCTATCTGTTACCTGTCTCTTTTTATCTCTGCCTATGATATATTCTCTCTCTCTCCGCCGTCACCGGTCCATCTCCACCGTCACTCGTCCATCTCCAAGCTTAAATAGGTAAATCATAAACCCTAGTGATCTATTTGTGGAAGGATGATGTTGTTTCTGTATAATCTATAACCATAATTAGTGTCTTAGCTTGGTATATGTAATGTATGTATGCCGACAAAGGTGTTCCTCCCTTTCTACGGACTGATTATGAATTTGTGCTTTGATTGATTATTTGAGCCTGATATGAAGTTGGTGGATTCGGTGTAAGACAATGAAATTTTTAGCTTGACTAATTATCTATTTTGTGGAAGGATGATGTTGTTTTTCAATGTATAACCAGAATTAGCGTCTTAGCTTGTGGTATATAATGAATGTGTGTTGATAAAGCTATTCCTCACTTTGTACGGATTGATTACGAATTGTTTGGAGTTTACCACTCTCTAACAACCCTAGATTGTTAATTCCGACCTAATTTGTTGGTGGATTACTCGAATTTTGTTAGTTTATGTTGATTATATCTGCAGTTGTTCGTTTCTTTGCATTTGTGTTTTGATTGATTATTTGAGCCTGATGTCAAGTTGGTGGAATCAGTGTAAGATGATGAAAATTTCAACGTATTTAGTGAAAGGATGATGTTTTTGTACAATCGAAGAGGTGCTGGATGGCTTACTATAACCAGAATTCGTTCCTTAACTTGATATATAATGTACGTGCATGGATAAAGCTATTCCCCACTTTCTATGGACTGATCATGAAACTTTTTCTGTTTATCACTCTCTAATTTGTCTTTGGATTTGTGCAATTTTACTAGTTTATGTTGATTTTAATCATATCTGCCTTTATTCTTTTATTTTTTTGTGTGTTTTGATCAATTATTTGAGGCTGATGTCAGGTTGGTGGAATCAGTGTAAGATGATGAAAATTTTAGCTAAATTAATTATTTCTCTCTATCTCTTTTTTTTTCTTTTTCGTGGAAGGATCATGTTGTCTTTGTACAAGCTAAAGAGGAGCTGGACGGCTTACTATAACTAGAATTAGTGTAACTTAGCCTTATAATGGAAAAAAGGATCTTAGTTGCTACTTGCCAGGACAATTTCTAGTATAGGAGTTCTATAAACAACGCGGTTAATTTAAAACATGGATTCAAATGGATGTACCTCGCAAGAAAATTCTAGAGATGCGGTTTGTAATATTTAATTATGGTGTACCTTGTAACAATATTATGATCTTACTCAATTTCCATTTGCTAGGGACTTTAGTTTAGAGTTTGGTTACTTGACCAAAAGTTAAGATCGATAATTATTGAGTGTAATTTGGAGTTTGTTTAGACTTTAAACTGCACATACATTGAGTGTAATGGATTGTGCCCTTCCCTTTTTAAACTGCACATACATCTCTTAAAAAAAAAACACTGCACATATATTGCATCCAAGTATTTTCCAGATATCCTCATCATCCTTGCTTTTATCTTTTCAATATTTTGTATACTGAAAGTGTATTGAGGTGAAAATGCTTCGGTCATTAAAGTGTTGTAATAGGAAAGGGTTGTGTTAGACAGACATTCTGCAGAAAGCCTCAGGTTAAAACTTAAGACCTTTGTTCTTTTTGAATCTTTCAAAGTTACTGTTACTATGGAAGTTTGGACTCCAATAACCTGTATTGGGCATTTTTAAGCAAGTTCAGTCCATCAAGCATTTTACCTATTTGTTAAGTTGATATATCGTTATCTTTTTGCAGTATATAGGATATGGAGTTGAAGTGAGCATATTGGTGCTTCAATCCTGCTTGGATTACTTGAATATTTATGATAAAGACATGAAGAATATGCAGCTGGAACCCGTGTTTGCTTCAATTTTTAGATACATCTTGGAAAGACCGAATTTCACTACTGTGTTCTGTGAGTCGCTAAGAAGTACAGCAGTTAGTGGAGATTTTCCAGAGAATCTATGCAATGTATTACAATTGTCTGTATCTGAGAAATTTGGAATTGGTTTTGCTCTATCGAATTCAGAAAATCTTGACATCAGAATGTGTGGTAAGGCCACTTGCCCTCTCTTACAAGTGCAGATTGTTGAATTCGTGTGTGCATTATCAGTGTCTGCAGTAATGTGAATATAGATATGGGGAATCTGAAACGATACCATAAGATGATATTTCTAAAGCCAAAGTTGTGACACGGCGAGGATACAATGATAAAAATATATATCGGGCTTTATTGATACTGTATCTGTACCAGATCTTCCATTTTTTGAGAATTTTGCACTTTCCATGTACTTAGAACTAACAGTGCCTCTCTTTATGTAGTTTGAGTTGTGCACTTGATGCTTCTTGTTTGATATATAAGCTCATATTACCTGCATTGCAGGGAAGAACTTCTGCACGGTTCAGATCAAGGAGTTGTGTGACAGCCATCTGTCTGTGGATTCAACTGAGCAAATTCATAACATACTTATGTTTCTTAGGCAATCTGACGGCCTTTCCAAGCATGTGGATTCCTTTATCCGTCTGTTACCTAAAGTGCAGTTGAAGGAAGATACTGAATTTATTTTGGCTCTGTTGCTTTCAAAAGAACTATGTGAGGCAAACTTCTTGAGGTAATTCTCAATGGTAGCAACCTTTCTCTTGCTTGAAGCCTTTGCCAATGATTTCAAGCTATTTTTTGTCGATTTATTCAGGCGTCTTTTGTATTCAGGGCTTGGTTTGTTGTTTGTTTTGTGAAGTCATGTATCTTCTTATTTTTCTAATTTTGTCACATGGATTCCTTTTATTGTTGTTTCCCTTTTTAAACTTATATATATGGGTTTGCTGCAGGAATTTGGAAAGCAATGAAGATGAGTTTAATACTCTTCTGGCTGAAATGGAGAAAGAAATTAGTATAGCTGATGTAATGAGAGAAATGGGTTATCGGTGCACAATGAATGACTCACAGTGCAAAGATATGTTATCTCTTTTCTTACCACTGACCGAAAGTACCGTTGCGAGGATACTTGGAACAGTTGCCTGCACCCATGCGGATCTTGATGACAACCAGAACTCGTTCTTGACATTCTGTTCTGCTCTTGGTACCAGCAGTTTGTCTGATCTGCCCATCTACGAACTCCTGGAACATTGATGTTCTCGTAGATTCAATCAAACAGCTTGTGAGTTCTATACTTTTACATCTTTAGAATGCAACGATGAAAACAAGCTTCGCCACAACCAATATGGATCCTGTAGTGAATCTAAAACAAACATGAGTTGTAGTGAAACTTAATATTTTTGAACTCTAAAAAGAGATATAGATTATAGACTCTCGACTCGTATAAAATCTAAAGTAATCAAGAGTGTAATAATTTTTGCACTTTCATCAACTAAATTGAGACTACTGAGTTGTTGTTTTCACTTGCAGTTCAGTTTTGTTATAAACTTAGATTTTAATTTGGTTCTTTGGTTTTTAAGCAATCTTTGCCTCTCTATATGATATTTGTTTATAGTTTATGATTTTTGGTATCGATAATCTATTTAAGATATGAGTTGGAAATGCTAACTTTCGTTATAAGCCCTACATCCCCAAATTTCAAAAATCCCCAAATCGGGTCTTGTGTAACCATTTCTTTGTATATATATGTATCGTCTTATTTTTAAGAATGGGGGTCGGGTATATATATTTAAGGGTTGTTAGATTTCAATTTAAAATTCAAATCCTCGTAATAAATGTATGAAGCTAATGAATCACGGAAAATTCTCTTGTAAATTTGAGTGGTGTGATGTATCAGTGAGTAGAAGGGGTAATGGAAGGTCTGTTTATACAGACATGAATTGGGTAATTTCATAAGGTTAGTTTGTATATTTCATATGTCGGTAGGTGTGGTGAGAGACAATTAAATGAGAGTGATGTACATAAGAGGAATCAGTAAAGAGAACTTTGTCCCAAAACTTTATGGGGGTTTAGGTACTATTCTAAAATTGAAACTTGTTTATACATGAATAATTAATTCAAATAGCATGCTTGAAGTTCAAATTAATTCCCCAAAATCTAGACCACACATACTTTGGTCGATATGCTTAGTTGTTAAAATTTTAGTATGCCGGTTCATGATAATTTTTTATTTGATGTAGAGGTTTGGAGATGACGTTGAAGTTGAACTTCAACAAAATGAAGCTTCGACCGGAGAAATAGGCGTGACCTCATCAGACATTGTTCAAGAGGTTCGTCATATAATTTTAACTTGTGCAGTTGTCATCTACAGATGGCATTTAAGAAGAGCATTATTTGTCATTTTAGAAGGAATCACAGTTCATTATTTTCATCAGTCATTGGTTGAGTACTAAAATTGTCCTTTTGAGTTTTTCTTTTTACTTTTTTTTTGGTAAAATAAGAAACTGAATATTATTATTATAACAAGAGAAGTACAGACTGAGGACAAGGAGTCCACCATCATAACACAAAGTTCTAACATGATAAATTAAGAAAGCTAAAACCCAAAAGACAAGAGAATTTTCTCTTTTTCGTAAAGAATGCTTGCAGTTTTATATTTTTTTACTCAATATTCTTGGCTGGCACAGTGTATTTTAATTTAATGCATCATAGTATCTTAAGTGCAGTATGACCTAGAAGTAGGGAGGGTGAGTGGAGGGAGGAATGCTCATTGGTTTTGCCTTTCAGGGGGGGGGGGGGGAGAAAGAAGTTGTAAAAGTACATTATTTATGTGAGTTGAGTAGTCACTGGGTACTATGTTTCAAATGAGCAAAACAAACAGGCTATTATTGGTTAGCAATTTAATGTAATTTTTGGATGCTTATGTTAATATTCTCTGATCATGTTACTTGTTATATATATATAGTTTGACTTTAATTAGTTAATTAATTAAGTAGGTAAGTACATTATTTATAATAATAATAATATAGATATAGGAGCATTTTTTGATTGAAATGGTTTTTGACATATGGTTAACCTGTAGATTGCATATTGTTTTGGTTACTAAAATGGGAGAGAGTAGAGAATGGGAATATGAATAGGAAAATAAATTAGCAGTTCTGCTGTAGTGCATGTACAAAAGAACACTTTGTAAGTAGTTCCTATAAATCATGAGCTATGTATATAAAAATTGGAGGATTACAGCCTTTAAGTTTTGGGATATATATTGGCTTATGTTTGCTGTATGTATATTGACTCTAGTTGCAGCCAAATTGAGCACAACTTTATCAAGCATAACTACTGCAGTTTGCATTTAAAATAAAACTTAAATTGCACGTTGTTTACAAATTCTAATGTTCTTAACTTGTAACTTTGATAGGACAAAGTCAAGGAGGCAAAATTTAAAAGAAAAAGAGGAGAGGCGTCTAGTAATACTACTGAGATTGACAAATTATCTGAAGTTTTCGGCGAGGATAAAAGGGGACGTGCTCGTGGAGTTGGTTCACATGTTACCAAAAAGCAGTTGATTCACTTAGGAATTGCAAAGGCGAAAGAAGAGGTTAGTAAAGTAGAAAAAGAAGGAATTAATGCATTGAAAGATGAATTCAAATCATACGTCCAAGAAGCAGTGAAATTGCAATTTCAGGATTTTCAATTAGCGATCCAAGGTACTATGCAAAATATGATGGCCAATTTGAATCGTGGATCACCGCATATGACGACGCTTAGAAGTGAGTTTGCTAGTAACTCCATTCATCGCTTTTGTAATCTAGCTCAAAATTTGGATAATGTTTTCACTCCAAGCCCCGTTGAAAGGCCTAATTCGTCCAACAAATCGCCGATCATATTAATTGATAGAGAAAATAAAGAATTAGCCAAGGGGTACGTTGTGACAGATGCAACGGCTGGAATTTGTCATGGCAAGAAGGTTGGTATTGGTGAGAAGAAAGTCTATATCGATGAAGTGTTAGAACCGGATGCTCCATTATGCTTCCCTCAAGATGGTAATCATACTTTCTCTGCCTATGTTGCTGGGGGTTATATAATATGGTTCGAGCCTTGGTTGAAGTATATCTAATTTACTTTTATCCAAGTTACATGCACTTTTGAATATTTATTTTTTGGATATAATGGCACTTTATATTTGATTTGGCCATTTTGGATTTAGTATGTTTTTGGTATGGTTGGACATCATTGGATTTAGTATGTTTATGTATGGTTGGACATCCTTGGTACTTTATATTTGTGGATGGAGATGTTATTGTAAGAATATTGGTTTGGTTTTTAGATGAATATTGATCGGTAGTTCTTTGATGAATATTGGTTTGTATGATGTCATATATGAAATTGTATTGTGCAGCTAAAATAGTATTACTAAAATAGGTTATATTTACAGGGATACAAATATGTATTGTGCTACAGGGAATTGGGAAATTTCAAAAAAAAATTCAGCCAATTTATTCTCTGTAACGGTCATGAACCGTTACAAATGTGTAATAGATTTATAATTAGTAACGTATTGTTTCCGTTAGAAACGATTAAATATTTAAATACGTTTGTGTTATATTGTAACGGCTGTACATTATTTTGTAACGGAGTTAATCCGTTACTGAAATTAGCATAATAACGGATTACTAACGGATATTATCCGTTACGAAACAATTTTTGGTAACGATTTTCTCTAATTTTAGTAACGGATATATCTGTTACTAAAGTGTTTTTAACGCCAAATTACTAACGGATTTTTTGTGTTACAAACATTTTTAGCAATGGACAAAATCCGTTACTAATGGGCGATTCTGGTGTAGTGTATATTACCAACACGCTATGTTCTTTTAAATGAAAATGACTGAAGTTAGCACCATGTAAATTTGCGAGCAAGGTTCGGGTGGTTATGATGTCCTAACACAAAAGTCAAAACCATACTATAATTTTAACTTAAGAATTATTGTTATGTATCCCATAGGAAAATTGCTTATTCTCCTACCGAGTGTTCTTAATGTTTATTCTTACTGGTATATATTATAATTTTTATATTTACAAAATTATAATACATATTAATAAAACTATATGACTAAAAATATCCGATAAATATAATACTAATCATCCCATAATTACCTCAACTTTTACGTGCATGGTAACCTGGGATTATTAATCATTCTCATAAATCCTCAAATTTTCAATCATAAATATAAATCGATGATTCCTCGTCATGGAAAATGAGATCACCTTCTAGTGATGTGCTCAAATTTTCTCTCCGAGATGTTCTACAATTTCTTACCTTTGTTTTTTGCAACTATCCATGTTTAATTTTTTTTTTTATTTTTTTTGTAAAACTTGGCGGATATGATAATTCTTACAAAATTTCAACAAGAAATTCAAAACATAAGTAAGTGTAATAAAAACTTGAGACGTATATATGTTCATTTTCATCCATTAGAATTTTAGATGATCATCGCAACCATTTTTAAATTGGGTAATTTTGTAGAGATAATATATATAATCGTTATAGAGATTATTTCTATCATATTTCACGAAAAAATTAATCAGTTTAGTTCTCAAACTAAACTCCATCAAAAAAAAATAGTTGAATTAAATGATTAATAGAGAGGAGCCGCAAAATTTTAAGCCAAAATGGAAGGAATTGAAGAAGAAAGAAAATTGACGCTAATTATCTTCTTCTGGTACTTCATGTAAGGAAGGTTATTAATTTCCTTATGAATAATAAATGGACAATAGAAATAGATTAGGATATGTTTGACATGCAGGATTAGAGAACTGGATAGAATTATTTAATCTCATCCGGATGGGATAAAACAATCCCACTTCTTAGGTGGGATTTGTTAATCCCTCTCTCGGTGCAAGATAACAAGGTTAAGTGAGATAAATAATCTGCTCGGATATCCAATCCCGACAAACACCAAACATAAGATAGGATAAAATTATCAAATGCTGCTCTTTTATCCTGCGCGTCAAACACAGTTTTAATGTATTATATATATGGGATATATGTATATATATATATGTTAAAACTAACAGGAAAGTGAGAATCAACTAGTTCTACATATATGTTAGTAATTCACGTCCAAAAATTAATATTTTAAAACTTTGAAAGAAAATAATCATATCATGTATTAATCAAATAACGTTTACTTATTATATATATAACAAATCACTAACAAACTGATAAGAGAAAGACATGCTCGTCTCTACGGTCAACCATAAAGTACCTTCCAACAGAATAAATTAATTAATTACCAAAATCCACTCAAAGCTTACTCAAATCGCGGGAAGAATTCATTATATTAAAATAAACAAATAAATAAATTAAATAAACCAACCACCTAAAGATTAACCTTCAATTCTCCATTTGTAACACAAAATTCATCCCGTCCATTGAAATTCATGTCTGCAACTAGCTAGCTACTTCATGATTATATATACGTGCATGTGTCATGTACGTGTGTAGGTTCATAAATAAAATCCTACTACTTAAAACTTGTAAATACACAATTATATTAACAGAATTGCCATTTCAGTCTTTTTCTTTGCGAAAAATGGAGTACAGCACAATTCTTGCCAGAAGTTTTACCCGGCATGATCAGAAAAAGCTCGGCTGTGTACGTTGCTTTCTTTGGTTGTTTAATTTGACTATCGCGCTCAGTTTTTGCACCATTTTTAAGCCTTATCTCTGTTGGAATTAAATCACTTAAGTCATCATGTCAAATCATCAACAACTAAATTAAAACAATGATTAAACCGCATACCTGGATTCATGACAAACAAATGCGGAATGCGAGGATCGATCACAATAACAGCACGGATCAAGCGGGTACGTGGTCTTCCTCAACCAAATCGTCTTAGTGTCTTGATGGGAATTTTGGTTCTCTTCCAGATGGGGAGAAGGGAGCCGTAATTTGATTTGGTGTGTTGGGGACCATAACCCTAATATTTACTTTATATATAGTCTAGTTAGGGTTCCCATAAAACTCTAACAAGCCCATATAAAGTATCTACACATTTGGCCCACATTTATTAGAGTAGTCTTATGGGCTTAACTAATAATTAATTAGACCACCAAAAATTAGCCCATTAATTAAATAGCAAATATAATTGAAACATTATAATATGTTGCCTACATAAATTAGAAAATATAAATTTTCTAACAATCTTTCACTTGGGCTACATATTACTCCGAAAACAATTATATCACTGAATTCTTTTAGCGCGCATCCGTATGCTATTTATCTTTAGACTTTTTCTTAAACAATCTGGTCTATCTCATGTACGAGTAATAGAATTACCGCAGCTTTTATCATAGTAAGGTCGTGACTAAACCACGATTATCACCATACTAATACACTTAATAACATAGATCAAATGTGGATGAGTAGCATGAAAATTACATGCAATGTGATCTTAGACATGCCTATTTTCAACTGGCCCAACTTTAATGAGATCAACATTAATCGTCCAAACTTTATGTTAAACCACAATGGAAGGAAATAAAACAAATATTCAGAATTAAGACGAAAATAAACTATCTTCTTTATTCTGCAGAAAATATGCGTCTAAATAAAAGAGCATCCAGGATACAAACTCCCACTAAACCAGCACTTTATTAGATAACACAAAACTCAAATGAGCAATATACTCATGAAATGCCTTATGTGTTAAGCCTTTAGTGAACGGATCCGTAATCATGGAGTTTGTACTTATATGCTCTATAGACACAACAACTCTGAACTCTTTTTTTAACAACAAAAAACCTTAATATATATGTGCTTTAGATTTTTGAAAAATTTTTGTTGTTGTCGAATATAGCAAAATCAATTATTGTCACAAAATATCTTTAATGGTCTTTCGACACTATCTACAATTCGCAGCCTAGTGACAAAATTGTACAGCTATATCACATCCAAAAATCAAAATCAGAACACCATATGATATCCAACTGATCTGATTTTTGATACGTAAGTATATAATCCTTTTGTTCTCTTTAAATACCGTATAACCCTTTAATTGGCTGCTTTCTGAAGATATATCATAGGGTTACTTAAATATCTACCAAATATCTTTACTATGAACGCTAAACCCAAATGCGTACATACTTTATGATACATCAGATTCCCTACAACTGATGTATAAGGAATCTTTTGCATCTCTTTCTTTTCAACTTTATTTTGGAGCACTGGTTGTGACATAAATTGTCTCCTTTAACAATGGAAGTATCTCCTGAACGACAGTCTTTCATGCCAAATCTGGTAAGAATTCTTTCGATATATCTCTTTCGTGAAATCCCTAAGATACCCGACAATAATATCGATGTATTTATATTCTTAATACAAAAGAGATATTATCAACATAAAATATCAGAAAAATAATGTTACTCTCACTGAACTTATGAAATACATAATCATCAACCGGATTTACCTCAAAATCGTATGAGATAATAACTTGATAAAATATGTAATACCATTGACGAAAAATTTTCTTAAGGCCATAGATGGATTTCTTTAATTTAACTTCTTCTTGAGATTGTTGAGTTTGCTATAGGAAGTTTTTCAACATTGTCTTGATAATCCTTATTTGCATTTGAAATAATGTCAAAAATTTGACCATAATCATTGTCAATAGTAGTACTTGGAATTTGAACTTTATTATTTTCAAATGAACAATAATAACTGTATTTGTCCAAATAAAAATAAAAATTATGTCTAAATGACAATACCATATAAGTCTTTCCCAAATCCAAAAGTAAGTAGTCTTTAATGATAACTTAAAATCCTTAAAATCTCAACTGTAACTGTTTCGCCACTACCCTGATAGATGAATATTTCAACATCAATTGGCTTTTGGCTTCACATATAACCTTTAAACACACTTAGGTGAATAGTGTCACCAAAATCTACTCACAAAGTAATCGCATGTACATAAGTTAAACTAACTACCGAACAAACCATAATAAGAAGTATATCTTACTTTACACGCCAAATGACGTATCTGAAACATTACTACGTCTATCCTTCTTGCAAAATTAACTGACAAATTATTTATCATGTTTCTTTTGCAATTACTATAGTGTTGTTCTAACTGTTGACCTTAAAGTCAATTAATCTTATTTTGATAATTACAATAAGTTAATATAGTGTTATTTAACTCGGTTGTTCCAATGATGATAGCCATTAGCCGATATCTTTTCCAACCAAGTGTGACGTCAAACCGATATAGTCAAACTCCCACACAAAGCTCCACAAATGCTTTCACTCACAAGAAATGAACTCAAATGATCTCCATGTGCTTCACAAAGAATCAAACCAAGAAAGGATCAAGAACATCAAACAAGTAAATATACGCACAGAAAATCAAGCATCACGAAGACTCGAATTATCATTAAATGGAGTGAGTGCTTAGATTTATGTAAAGATACTTTATTGATCAAATTTCTATAGCTCAAACATATTCATGCATCTTTTAAAGATTGATTCAAACTAGCTTGAAATTGAATTTATTTGAAAAACATCATTTTACAAAAACCGAGTTTCAAAATAAATTCATATTAATTTTAAATGATCATATTTTAAGCTATAATAAAAATGGGTATCTTAGAAACACATATTTGAGATTCAAAAATCATTAGAATTTTATTTGGAACTAAATTATTAAATTGAAAAAATATTTTTATTTTACGTTTAAAATTCGCTCAATTTTTGCCCAGTTTTGATCTAACGGTTAAATGGAGGACTTTCCGAACTCCGATCATTTTGAAATTTTTACAGTAGTTAGACAACATCTTCTGAAAATTTTGACTAAAATTTGAGCATGATCCAACGGTTAAATTGGGAGAAATTAACAAAACAAATTTGAATTTTTTTGTCAAAACTAGCTGTTGGAAAGTTTGAAAATGTATACCTTGGAGCCAAAACCTCTCTTAATCATCCCCAACGGCCATATGATTTTGTAAGCTATAAATATGATGTCTTAGACATGTTTTAACACACTTGAATCATTCTACAAACTTATTTTACATATATACAAAGTTATTCAAGTATTCAATTCATTTTATTGATCATATGCTTCATTCTTGAGCTATATATTTGATCAATTTTGATATCTCTAGTGTGAGCTTCAATTGTATTCTTTACACACTTGAGAGAGTTATTGTAAATTGGTGTGAATCACCAAACAATTTTGTATTCAATTGTGAGAGGTAAATCTCATAGGAAAAATAAGAAGGTAAATTCTTGTTTAGAAATTGTGAAAGGTAAATTTCACAAGGTTAGCAAGAGGGTATCTTGTGAGAGTATTGTGTGTAGCAATACTTGTAGAGTGTGTGAGAAGAATACACTTGTAGTGGTTTGATCTTCACCCGGAAGGAGATCAGTTTTAGTGGAAGTTCTCGGGGAACTAACCGAGCGCGGAGTAGGGGTTTTCAAGCCGAACCGTGTGGACAAAAAATCTTGACTTCAATTGGTTCAATCTTTCTTACTCAATCTCTTTATTTATTTGTTATATTAATTGATTGAAGTTGCTTATATTATTGCTTATTCTTGGGATTGATTATTTAATTGATTGTTTTCCTTGATAAATTTATTTAACTAAATTGCTTTGCTTAAATATTTTAAAAACGTTTTAATTCCGCATTAAGTTTTTAAAACCCTATTCACCCCCCCTCTAGGGTATTTTCCGACCTACACTAACTGCAGCTTCTTAATTTTTATCATTTATCCTTTCCTTTAGACGTGTTTGCTAGATGAGTAACAACTGTCTTTTATCGCTAAATCTTTTATTCTTCTTGCACACTGAAAAATATGAACTTATTAAGAGATCATTAATTTATCCTTATGAGTATTGTAACTCATTATAAACTAACTGTATTGTGCGGGAAGAGAAATAAAGAACTTGATACACGAGCAAGTCATTAGACAGCCCTAACTTTAGTGCATTTAGTTTAAAGCGATATCAGACATTTTCAAAATGTACTTCCCTTATGTTCCTTTTCCTTATACCTTATTGAAACAAGACTAATCAGAAGGTTACTTGTTTCAGCCTTTTTGTTTTGTCAAAATATTTCTATAATTTCTTTAAGGAACTAAGTAGCATTTTTCTCATAAAGCCCCAAAAATTCTTGGAATAAGAAGCGTTCTATTTCTAATTCTTAAAATTTGTTCCGTTAAGCACCGATACTGAATTTATGTTGTCAGATATATAAAGCATAACTTAAAATTGAATAAAGAATAAATTATAAAAATTACAAACTTACAATTAATATAAATGTCATAACATATTAACAAACAATATATATGAATGACACAATTATCCAAATTATCAATAGTGGGTCCCCATCACAAGATACCTAGCACAACGTTGATATTTTGTTTTTGGACAGAAACATTAACTTGTAATTGATCATCTCAACGCAGTAATCAAATATAAATAACAAATCTTGTCAAATAATAGGACTTCCTTTGAGCCGACGTATTATTCACATGAAAAACTTGATTGTCATATGATATTTATTACCACAAGTGTACATGTTATTCGGCCAAACAATAACCTTCCTTTGGGCCGATTATTATTCGCATAAATAACAATTACACACATCTTAATATTCTAAAATAAATAAATTTATGCGATAGAGGTTACTTTAGCAACTTATCGGTTCAATTCATCTATTTCAAAATATCAAACAATTTGTGCTTCGCATCCTTATAATCTAAAAAAAATAGATTTTCTGTATTAATGAGATTTGCAAAGCATAAACCTTATCTTTCCCACATTGACCCGTACTGCAATTTTGGATTACTGGCAGTCTAGCGCTTTCGTGCCCAAACAAGACTGTAATAAGTACTCTCAATACAAGAATCAAATGTTGATAATAATTTCTGTCAAACAAAAAGCATGTCTTTGGACTGACTTATTACTCACATGAAAACCTGATAATTATCACACATTTATTCTCGCACGTGTGTTTATTATTTTGCCAAATAATAACCTTCCTTTGGGCCGATTATTAAATGCATAAATAATAACCACACAAATATCGAGAAAAAATAATGTCTATTATTTGGCCAAATAATAATTTTCCTTTGGGCCAATTATTATCTGCATAAATAATAAACATTAATATCTTAAATAAATAATAAACTTCATCCAAACCCTTAATCACAATAGATGCAAGAATAAAACTCTTTAATCTTAATATATGTATGGCACAGAAATTAAAACTGAATCCATAAAATAAAAAATTATGCAGGAAGCTAGCAAAAAATTGGTGAATCCACACCAATATTAATATATATATATATATATATTAACCAAACATATATCTATATGTAAAGCTACAGTAATACAAATATATAGTCACCGAATTAATTGGCCAAAGTTTCTTATAGATCTTTAGTCCGATTTCTTTAAATCTTTAAATCAAATATAATAAAGTTGTAAGGAAGAAAAAACAAATTCATATAAGCATGGACAAATCTATAAAATTGATCCACTCCATTAAATACCTTACTCTTCAAATATATATATAAATGTATATATATAATCCCAAAACACAGTGGCCAATAAATAAATAAACAAATATAACCAAGTAAAGGCTAACCAAACCTAAACCATGATTTATTTTGGTGGATTTGTTGGCAATAGGTACGGCCAAATTTCGTCAAACTTACATGATTGTAATATATATTTTTACATATATTTACCAAAAGATACACCAAAGCAACATCATCCATATATAAATATATATATATAGGAAATGTATGTATTAAATAAAAAGGACAACCCACGGCTCACAGGCAAATCGCACCTCCCTTTTTTTTTTCAATGCCAATTGAGACTGTGCCGAAGTGGTCACACCAAAATCAAAAAATCACATCAACGTACAACAGTAGAGACTACTATTAAACTTATATACATCCGTATGATGAAGAATTTGAATATACATATATATGCCGAACCCTTATTATTATTATTATTATTATTATTATTATTATTATTATTATTATTATTATTATTATTATATATGATAATAAATCTAATATGATACTTAATGATCTAACATAAAGTTCTTCTGATACCACTTGTTGGAATTAAATCGCTTAAGTCATCATGTCAAATCATCAAGAACTAAATTAAAACAATGATTAAACCGCATACCTGGATTCATGACAAACAAATGCGGAATGCGAGGATCGATTACAATAACAACACGGATCGAGCGGGTACGTGGTCTTCCTCAACCAAATCGCCTTAGTGTCTTGATGGGAATTCTGGTTCTCTTCCAAATGGGGAGAAGGGAGCCTTCCCATAAAACTCTAACAAGCCCATATAAGGTATCTACACATTTGGCCCACATTTATTAGAGTAGTCTTATGGGCTTAACTAATAATTAATTAGACCACTAAAAATTAGTCCATTAATTAAATAGCAAATATAATTGAAATATTATAATATGTTGCCCACATAAATTAGAAAATATAAATTTTCTAACAATCTCGGCCCTCTCTAACAGTTTGTATGTCATTTAATTAGTTGTACTTCCTGCTTTAAAAATTAGTACCAAATTTTTATATATATTTTTTCTTATATATATTTTTTATGAAGGTTTTTAATTAATAGAACTGTTGGCTTAACCTTGTTGTTTTGCAGTGACTTTAAAATCGTCAATGGGAGTTGGCCTCAAAATGCTAATGGCTACTCAGGATAAAATCAACTCTTATAAATTAAGTAAGAACATATAATGATTTGATTACTCTGGACAATATATGAAACATGTTATTGCCTTGTCACATGATTCAATTTCGTCATTTCAAAATGTATTTAATTCATGAAAAACGGTGACCCACATGCTAGTAATTGAATTAAATCAATAGCTACGTACATATCTAGTACCTGACAAGTCAACTTTTCTTGTGTTAGCATTACTCGTTCAATAGTACTCAATTACATGTCATTATTTTCATTTTCTACCAGCTACTAAGATCCAGGAAGAAGAAGCCAAGATAACCTTTAATTTTTCCGAACCAAGATCAGATTTTTGCAAGATCAGTGGAGATATAAGGATTCGCAGAAATTCGTTCACCATTTTCGCTGCTTCCTCTTTTACACAAGTTTTGGCTGCAAACAATTCATGGTTTATAGGGCCTTACGCTCGAAAAAGAGATACCACAGCAATGGGCAATGTCTAAAACTTCACCATTAAAACATCAAAGGCTCATTCGACATAAATGGTCCCCCTCTGCACCAAAAATCATAGCGTTCCGGCCATAGTTTTTCTCCATCGGAGGATACATCGGAAATCAGTTTCATGATTTTCCGACGTGTTGATTCCTCTGTATTTAACTTCTTGACAACTCAATGGCGAAGTACAATTTCTAGTAGCAGACCAGGATTCTTGGTGGATTAAGAAGTTTCAAGCAACATTATGGAAAACTTGTCAAATTACGCAGTTATCCACTTGGATGATGAAGAGGAGGATCATGGAGGTCATTGCTTCAAAAGCATGATTGTTGGACTAAGAAGACACAAAGAGTTTGGCATTGATCCTTCACAGTATCTGTACATGATGAAAGACTTTAGGCAATTCTTGAGAAAGTCATATTCATTAAAGAGAGAAAGCGTGATAAATTTAAGACAAAATGAGGGTAAAAAGACTCGGATTCTCATCATTTCGAGGATGAAAACTAGGGTCTTTTTGAATGATGGCGTAGCAAGAAAGTTGGGGTACGAGGAGGTGGTCATGGAGGTGACCCCAGTAATGTCAGAAATAACACAAGTGCTAAATTCTTGTGAAGTGGTGATGCAGGTGCATGGGGCTCGTCTTACTAACTTAGTTTTTATGCCTGAAAATGGGGTTTTGATGCAAGTGGTACCATTGGGAAGAATGGAAGGGATGGCTAATACTGATTTTGGGGAGCCTTCAAAGGATATGAGTTTGAGGTACTGGGAGTATAGGATAAGTGAAGGGGAGAGTTCTTTGGTGCAACAATAACCGCCTGATCATGAAGTTTTTAGGGACCCAATTGCAATTTCTAAAAAGGGTTGGGGGTGCTTTTAAGGAGGTGTATTTAGTGAAACAAAATGTAAAGCTTGATGTTAGTAGGTTTAGTGCAACTCTGTTGAAAGCCCTTGAGCTTTTGCGCTTATAGATTTTGTGTTTGTAGTTAATGGTATAGGAGGGGAGAGTCTTTACAAAGAACTTCTCTAATTATTTTCTTCAATCTTCATTTTTTTTTATCATGTCTTCTCTTGTTTTAATTTGCATTAGTTACTTTTGTTTTAGAGGTATTTTTTAAGAGACTAAGCATTTGATATAATCATTGCTAAAAGATCTCCACCTGATTTTTAATACAAGTTTCACCAATGCAACATTAAATCTTTTTTTATATTGTAATGGTATAAAGTTATTGAAAAAAATAATTAGATAAATAAATAAAAATTGTCAGACATGATAATACGGAATTTTAAGGATGGCACGTCACTCGCTTGTTTGAAAATCAAGTGGTATTTTTCATATAATAAATTAAAATTCCGTTTGCAGATTTGTAATTTGAAGTTTAAATTTTAAAGGATTCAAAATTTAGATGTGTTTGTATTTGATTGGTAGAACAGGTGCAAATGATTAAGAAGCAGCCTGCAGATTTCTACGCTGCAAATTTCAGTCTTGGGATCCTAAGTGGAAGTCTAGTAATTGGGATTTCTACAGAAATTTTCTAGACATGGCAAATTTTCATTGTTGTTGCATTAAATTGAAATGGAAGAATAGAAATTGTAGAATGCAGGATATAGAAATATTCAATATGATACATTAGAAATGCATGGCCTAAGCTCTTAAAAATGTGGTTAATAAGATCTGGATAATTGCACAACATAATATATTTTTATGTCTTTATATTCGGAAGAAAACCGTTTTTTATTTTAATTTTAGACTTCAAATTTAGCCCAAAGGTTAATATGACCCTAGTTTGGGCTTGTAATTCTCTTTCTTTCGAACCTATGGCTTAATTGAGAAGCCCAGCACAAATCTATTGCTCCGTAAGTAATTTGCTCAAAATTGAAAGGGTATTTCTGGAAACAAGAAGAATGCAAACACCACAATTTATATAGATAGCCCTATTAGGGTTTTTTCTCTTCTCTTTTAACGTCCTGTCCGTCGTTTCATTTAGCAATTCAGAGCTTCTACTTGCAATCTCTCTATCTAGGTTTGTTGCTTCTCCAATCTTCTGTATCTTTTCTCTTTCTCTCTCTCTCTCTCTATATATATATATGTGTGTGTGTTTTGCTTATGAACACTTGATTTTGTTCTTCACATAAAAAGACGCGCATTGATGTATACGGGAGGCATGTAATTTCTATTTAATTTTTTATGTGATATGGTAATGCACTTTGATCTAATATTGGTTTTGTTTGGAGGCTGTTTTTCTTCAATCTCATTGTACTTTTTGTGTGCAAGGTGTTGTTCTGTTTAGCCTAATTCGTAGAAGTTTTTAATTTGATAAGTTTGCCTTTTGAGAATTGGCGGTTACGGTTTGCAACTTTGGTTCATATTTTTCCTTTGATTAAATTCACTCGACTTATCTGGAGTCTGGACCAGTGCTCAAAACCAAAAACTAAGAAAAATGAATAAAGATGATGAATGACTAGCAATACCTTAGGGTGTCAGCTCAATATCTGTTCAGAGGGATGACTGCATTTCCATAGACGCTTCACTTTCAGTTGAAGCTCCCGTGAACTAGATTTTCCTGCATCTGTAAATTATAGGCCAGCCCTTTACCGCCTCATCAGATAAATAGTCACAAAAACTGTATTTTAGGGGATAGTAATGGAAATATACGAGGATTGAGTGTTTATTTTGGAATATTAACCTTCTTGTTTGTCAGAGAAATTCTAATTGGCATTAGGGGGGAAATAGATTTCCCTGCACCGTCAACATTTCTTTAATTGTTTTGTCCTTATGGTGTAAGTGATCAGAGGTAGCGTGTGTTTTTTTCCCCTTAAAAATGATTTTCTGTTGTTTCTCTATTAGCTGGGTTACCAATTTTACAGGTGCTATTTCAACTTCTTTAACCCCATGCCCTTTCCCAACCCTGCCGCTGCCTTCCAAAATTTTGTTGGATGACACCAACTTCTTGCAGAAACGTTGTTTTTTTTTACGTGTACAACTGTTGCGAGTGTTATTCTTCCTAGATGTATTACTTCGACATTGAATTCTCCTCTCTTTTTCGTTGCTTGTGATTGAGCCTAATTCTATGTTTATTTATGCTGACAATATGTACCCTTTTTACCTTGTTTCCATTGAAGAATGGATTCACAAATCAAGCATGCTATTGTTGTGAAAGTTATGGGCCGCACCGGATCCAGAGGGCAGGTAACTCAGGTGAGAGTCAAGTTCATTGACGACCAGAACAGGTTCATCATGAGGAATGTTAAGGGCCCAGTCAGAGAGGGTGATGTTCTAACGCTGCTCGAGTCTGAGAGGGAAGCTAGAAGGCTGCGCTGAAGAAGACTTGTTTTTTGTTTCCCACCTCCATACTTGAGTTTTTGGATAGTAAGCTAGTTAAGTTTCTCAACCTGCATTTATGTAACCTTTATCTGCTTTAACTTTTTTGGGTTTCAGAAGACTTGTTTGAGCATGTTTGGAATGATTCCTTGTTTTTTATGTTTGAGAAAGTTTGATTGGTATGGTTGGAGTTAATTTTGAATTTTTAGCCTTCTGTGCTTGAGAAAAGTGTCATGCTGTTTGTCCACTATGGTCTAGCACGAAATTAATTGGTGATGCTTTTTGCAGTTTTAGCGGTTGGTTTCCATATAACATAGGAGCGTAACTGAATTTTTTGATAAACTTTAAGTCTTGCAGACGTATGTTTTCAAAGAAACGACCTTAATGGCTCGTGCAAAAGATGGTCAAAAGAAGTATAAATTGACAAATCATGCGAGGGGATCTTAGAATTTGTGCATTATTCATGTTGAATACGTGGTTGGTTGAGTTCCAAAAATTAGGCCATCTGTAATAATAGACTTCTCATATGATAAAATTGAGTTGCCAAAATTAGTTAGTTAACACGTGATCTATCGTTAGCCAATTTACTCATCATGGTAATCTTGTAAAACTAATCGTGTAAAACTTTACAAACTAATCGTGTAAAACTAATCGTATGATAAATCTTCTTGTAAAACTTGTAGTATGATAAATCTTCTTGTAAAACTAATCCTATGATAAAATCAATTTACTGTGGAAAAAATTGATAATTCCCAACTACCGGAGATGTTCAATTCTTAAAATAGTTATAACAACGATTTTGGGTTATACATCTTACCCTTTTTGAAAATGTGTTGGGTCCCTCGGCATTTCATTTGAGTTCAATCAGGAATCTGGTAGTAATCACATTCACGGAAGGAAGAAAGGCACAAAAGCGAGTCAATTTCCCTCTCTTTCAAGGAGCACTGTAAATGCCATCGGCTTCTTAGAAGTTTGTACGTTTCAAAAGCAAAAACCCAAAAAAAAAAACAAAAAATCTGTCAATAATAATTAATATTGGAGCCAAATCTGTGTATACATGTGAATTAGTCATAACAAATGCCCAGCACGTGAGTCGCCAGTCAAGACATCTCAACACTTCCTATTGGGTAACTGAAAATGTTGCGAAGGCATGCCCGAAATGGACCCCAGAGTTGGTCTTGGGACACTTGGCAGTGCAGTAGGATGCCATGGACTTTATGCACCAAGAGAATTGGGCGTAATTTACAGTCATGCAAAAAGCTTCTGTGTTGTATATGTAATAGTAATCCTTTCCCTACATGAAATAACCTACCAGCAACAAAATGCATAAGCAATGGTGGACGCCTACTGCAGTGGATGTTTGAGCAATGAGTTCCAAGAGCCGAGACAGTTAGCATTGGTGTCAACACAACAATTTTCAGCATCTTCACTGGGGCTAGATAGAAACTCCAGCTTCCATCTTGGACCAGTCTGCCTTATCATATAGGCTTTAAAAGAATGGGACTTTGTGGATCTGTTTGACTACAATTTTATGTTCAGCCGGGGAAGATTTATCCACTTCAGTCCAAAAATCTCGATCGGAAACATTAAATATTCTTCCTCTCTGAAAAACAAGGTTTATACTATTACTGTTAGTCTTCTATGGATAACTCTATCTCCACTTAGTAGCATGCATTTGAGGTTTCTTTTTGCTCTTCTTCAGAAGTGTTGATGCATGGTCAATGGCCTTGTGTGATGACTGGCTCTCGCCCATCAACCACTGTAGAGCTTCAGCAGCTGCATCCTTTTCTGCTAGTTTCTTATTGGTGCATGGCTGACCTACGAAATCCAACCCGTTGAAAAACACGGTTGAACGGAACCTGTTGTTTTTCAGATGTGTGGTCTTGTATGTGGGTGATTGATGCCCTGCTCTAAGTAGTACTGTTTGGAGATGATTCTTGGAATTATCACCACCACTTACTTGCAGTGTTGTTCCCTTTTTGATCTCTTTTGGTATCTTTTTTGAGGGCTTTGGCTCCTGCCGACCATAGACAAATCTACCCTCACATTGGTCCTCCGAGACCAACAATCTTACCGCATATAAGAGCTCATTGTGGTCCGTTATTTCCAGCTTGGGATTCATAAGCTGCCATAGTTACAGCATCCAAAAGAGGGGTAAACATTAATTAACTGCAAGAGAGAGAGAGAGAGAGAGGGTCCCGCCATCAAATGTGGTGCTAAACATGACAGTATACGTACCTTCTTCTGAACGAGTTCTTCAAGCTCTCTTTTTAAACTTGTGTATGTACCTGCTAAGTCAGGTTTCATGAAAAACTCCAAATATCCTCCCAACATTTTCAAGTGCCCATCCTATCCATAAATAAGTAAAGTGTAGGCCATCAGTTGTGGGGGTTGATGATTATATAGTGAGAAAATTACAGATCTCCTTAGTATGAAGACTGGCAATAATGAGTATAAAAAGGAGTAAGAAACTTACCAAGCCCCCTTTATAAACGCTTCCTCCAAATAAAAGTACCACAGAATCAGATACAGCCGTTGAATCCCGCAGAAATACTGAGTTCACTTTCACCTTGTCGTTAAACACTAACCATGGATATGGAATTTTAGGTTCCTGGGAATTCACAGAATTCTGGGCAGAGAAAGGAAAGGGAAGGAAGCAGGTCATATTAAACATGGAAATTCGCACTTTGTTCTAAAATAATTATGCTTGATGGAACTGTACAAAAGGGCAACAAGATGAAACTTACCGAATACAAAAGTACAGGACCATCCTCCATTGTTTTCAGTGTTATTGACTTTTCTTTGTTCTGTGAACATACATGTAATTCAGTTATCAGCCCATCGTGTTTATAGGAAGGAAAGACATTTTCATTAACTAATACTGACAAATTTAAGTGAACATCAAAAGTGAAGATAAGAACTCACCACGACAGAGCATATTCCAGGGAACAACCCCGTGCAGATAACAGCTCGAATGAGATGATGGTCATGGCTCCATGAGTTGCAACTTTCTACATTGTCAATGAGACCAGTGTCCCTAAGCAAAGAAAGGAATTGCTTTCGAAGGGAATCGATGGCTTTCAAGGTTTGTGCAGAAAGGAAATTTCTCCAACAGTATTCATAACCAGATTGCTTTCTCTCAGCATCTTTCCAACCATCATAAGCCCGGACTAGAGCGAGATGGTCACTAAATTCGCGTGCAGAGAACTGGGCCTTTGCGGACTCGGCAAGCTGCATACATGAAATTATTCAAATTCAGAACTTTAACACCAGAGAACTAATGAAGGCCTTCACAGTTTCGAACTAGCGATAGAAAGGTGCACTGTGGAACAAAACTGAAGGAAGGGGGAGAGAGGACTGGTTTGGTTTTCAATAGTCAGCATCAGCAATTATCAATTGAGGTGCAACTAATTTATAGTTGCAGTCATATGGCTAAACAGATTCTAAGTCTATTATCTTAAAAGCTGGGAAGGACATTTAGATTGTGCATATATTCTAAATCGATTAATCAAATAGTCAAATGATATGGAAACAGAGTGAGTTGGGCATATTCCAGACAACACTACACAGTTTCTCATATCAAAGCCAAATTGTAAAAGAAATTCAAATAAGATTTGGGCATCAATTGAACATTTTAACTACATCGTCCTAGAGCATATGTGTTTATAAAAGACAAAATGGAGACTACTCAACAGTAAAAACAAAAGTCCATGATTCAATAGTCTTAACTAGTAATACTCAAATATGCGAAGGATTAAAGAGGCATATGAAAATGACTTTTGGAAGCCTAGCAACATTGCCTCCATCCAAATAAACTCAAGAGGTAAGTCAATGCTTTATTTTGTTCAAATTCAGATAACGAATTCACAATGAGCTGATAACTAAGCAGACTGTTCAATAGAAATGCATAACAATAATCAAGAGAAAGAACATAGACAAAAATAGAGCATCATTTTCAAATACTAAGAAAAAGGTTAGCTACTCACGTCCTTCTTGTCAAATGGCATTAGGAATGGATCTCGGACACTTAGACCAGCAACAACAGTCATTACCGGTTGGAGGCAATTGAAAATAGCCCCAAATATAAGCATTTTCCCGAGTTTTGGCTCAACAGGAAGCATTGACAGGTGGCGCCCTGCAAATCACAAGCATGGTCTCAGTTTGTTATTTTTGTTACTTTTTTCTTACAACTAAAAGTAACCAAAA
The DNA here is from genome assembly GCA_021464415.1 of Lonicera japonica. Lineage (NCBI taxonomy): Eukaryota > Viridiplantae > Streptophyta > Magnoliopsida > Dipsacales > Caprifoliaceae > Lonicera > Lonicera japonica. Next base: position 52,103,887 of record CM038471.1, read on the forward strand.
AAAATTCAAAGAATGAGGGACCTGATGGAACTGATGTCTTTTCCTACCTAACACTGTAAGATTTTCATATTCATCTAAGGCCCCGATTATCTTCAAATATTCAACAGCATTTTGAACCTGAAAAGTATGTGTTATAGAAAGAAATGGCCATTAAAAGTTGTGAATAAATTACAAAACTGATACAGGACACATATGCTCTGTTTATACTCGCAGAATTTTTTTAAAAGTCAAAAGGTACAGCAGTTTCGCTTATACTTACTGATAGAGGCTCTGGTGGTTGCAAGGCCCTAGATAGGAACTCTGAAATACTCCCAAGTTGTAAACTTTTGATTTGCAAACATAGAGATTGTAAAGGTGTCCTCAAAAGTTCCGGCAATTGATAGTCCACAAAAGCATCATATACACATCTAGGATAGAGATGGTAGCACTCGCCTGGTTGAACACGGCCAGCTCTTCCTCTTCTCTACAATATGTATATTAAACTAAGCATGTGTATATCACAAATAATTATAGAAGACATTCAAAACAGTTGATGCTAGTTAATATCATCATAGGCTATTCAAATATTGCAAAAGAAACAGAGTTGGGCTTACTTGGCGAGCTGAAGCCTTTGAGATCCAGGTAGGAAGCAAACACGGAGTATTATTGAGTGCATCATATGATGTCTCTTTTGCCTTTCCACAGTCGACCACAAAAACAACATCGTTAATGGTTATACTTGTCTCAGCCATGTTGGTGGCTAGAACTATCTTCCTCACTCCATCTTCAGGCTTGTCAAATATCAACCTCTGTTAACCAGACCAGACCAGTAGAAGATAAAAACAGATGATGAGAAGGCTGAAACCAAAAGACCACTGTACCCAAATAATATAAAACAAATCATCAAACCAGGAAAAATGCTTGAGCATTATCTGCTACTAAGTCCAAACATAAGGCATAGGCAATACCTAATTCATAACACATTCGTACTCGAGTAATGAAGTGGAAGCAGAACTGAAAGTCAAGTTCTCATCATATTATTTTCTTCGAATAGGAAACAATAGAAATTAGATTATATACATGCACACACACACACACACATATATATATCCCCAAATGACAGGTGGTTGTTGTTCTGATGTACGGTATTTTGGGCATACACTGTGATGATGGATATTTTGAGATCAACCGCAATGAAGAATCATGCCACTGGTTACACCTTCATTTATTTCCAATTCCATTAATGGGGGTCCAAGTCGTTCCTTTGGTTAAATTTATAAATTGCCTCTCAACAAGTGCCGGAAAAAATTCAATTTAAATAATCTACCCATTAACCACATCTTCCACCTACAACACATAAGTCCTAACTCTGTTGATGTAATCTTCACTTCGCACCATTATCGTACGAGCAAGGCACCACCTATATTAATAAAATAATAGGGTGGCTCCCACTTTGAAAGTGGGCTGCCTTTTTTGTGCCAAACAAATAAATTGTGTTTCCTGTTCTTTCTGCATTTACTTCCATGTCGACTATTGTGCCTAACTTCTGGCATCAAACACTCTAACTAATGCTACAAGATTAAGGAGGGTCAAAGAAAATGGAATAAATAACTAAAATGAAACAGGTGGCATTTAATGCTACATGTTTCTCTGACATAAAAACCATTTCTATGTTTCTTTTCTTGTTAAAAAGCATATTAACAATTTGAACAGACTTAGTAAATTTATGCATATATTCTAAGAATTTATGCCCAAACTCCAAGAAGCAGATATGAAGTTCAGCCTAAATTTCTGATTTAAAATTTGTAGACATTATTGCAGATAAGGAATGGCTGCAAAATGGAGATAATAAAGTTCATATTTCAAGTGCCAGCCCATCTATAATGCCCCCAAAGATTTACATGGTAAAATTCTAAGAACTCTACATTTTTCAAAAGGCAGGACACCTATTCTGATTAACTTTGCAGGCTTAAGCAGATTGCACTTCCTTGTATATATATAGATTGGCAATTCCAATGAAAAAAATCATATACACCAAAAAGGCTTGGTCTTCAAGAAGAATTCATAAACAAGTAATTAAAATAACCATCTCTCGTATGATAAAACTTGAAAAACAGATAAAGTTTACCTGTTCTGAACTGGCCATTGAACCATGGCATGCAAGCAACAAAACTTTGCTTGGATCTCCCAAGAGGGGATTAGATTGGAGCTGATCCTTCAGAGAATTAATGTCGTCCCAACCAGTCATAAACACTAAAACAGCGCCAGGCCGTTCTCTTCTACAAATATGGCAAAGCACATGCTCAATTAGGTTAAAGCCAATTGAATCAGGATTCCAGCAGGATAGGGAATCCCGGGTCCGAGGATTATACTCCCTAAAATCAGCAACTTCAAGAGCATCCTGTTCCAAAGATTTAGTTAAAATACGAATTCATACAAAATCGTGAACAAATGAAAGAAAACGGGACTAGACAGCCTCATCAAAATTTATACCTCCACTGATGACGCGATTTGGCTCTTCCTTTTCTTGATAGTTTGTTTCTGCATTTTCCAACTCTTTTCTTGACCATAATTATCAATTTGGTTATATGTAGTTAACCTATACCCGGTCACTTCCAAAATATTCTCTAGGAAATGACTTCGAACAGGGTGTGTAAATCCCTGGAATAGAACATCCCCGCCCCACAATCAAAAAGTTAGTCCAGCATACAATATGATCAATTATGCTTTAAAGAGAAGGAACAAATATCAACATGCTAAAGATAAGTCCAAGCTTGAACCCTGGTTCAGAATGTAAGTTGTATGTCCACCAAAATGAAGGGATGGAAAGACAAGAAAAGGAGATAGAAATAAATGAGTATATATCATAACAAAGATCCGAGGAAGAAAAAACACTTTAAAGAGGATGCAGTAAGGAGAATATTAAGAAAATTCTACATTATGACTTCTAAAGTCATTTTAGCAGAAACTGATAGGATGCAGTGTGAATGATGATCAAGTAAATCGATATGAATACAGTTTAAAAAAGTAATTTTTTATATAAAACATAAAAGCTTGATATATTAAAATATAGAAGTTATAAGTAACAGCAGAAACTCTACTAGGATATTATATTTACATACCATTAACAAGATAAATTACAGTATCATTGTCAAATTGTCAATTAGCATTAACAGCCAAGTAACTGAAAGAATATGTTCCAGCGTGCATTTATTTCAAAAGGGGTGAGGCTCAAATATAATAACCGTATAACAATTGGCCTTCTAAACTTACAGGTATGTGGATCATTGGAGCACCACCGAAGTAGGAGGAGAAAAGGTCAGCATTTAGAGTTGCACTCATCAAAATCAATCTCAATTCTGGCCGACGGGGAAGAAGATCCTTGAGGACAATGAGAAGAAAATCTGGAACAAAAGGCAAGACTATGGTAAGAAAGACATTTACCATACAAAACCAGAAACTCATTTTAGTCCCACGAAGAAAATCTGGCATGAAAAGCAATATTATGTTAAGAAAGACATTTAGCTTACAAAACCAGAAAGTCGTTTTAGTCCCACTGTTACCTTCATTCATTCCACGTTCATGAATCTCATCAACAATAACATGAGTTACACCTTTCAACTTTCTGTCAACAAGTAATCTCCTCAACAAAATCCCAGTAGTACAAAACAGAAGGCGGGTATCCCTCCCTCTCATTCCCTCTAGCCGAACTTTATAACCAACCTTTGTGAGGGGAAGGATAAAATCAAAAAGAAAGAGGGTGATATTGTGTTAATCTACCAAACAAAAAAGTATTTTTTTGAATAGTTTAAAAGTTTAACAGAAACGTACAGATTCTCCCAGTTTCTCCCCTCGCTCTGCAGCAACTCTCTCAGCAACTGACATTGCAGATATTCGTCTAGGCTGAGTACATATAATGCTGCAAACAGCTCCACGACCAGCTTCTGTCTCGGATTCCAAGATGTATTGAGGAAGTTGTGTGGTTTTACCACAGCCAGTTTCACCAGAGACTACCACCACCTGCAAAAAATGGTTTTACTGAGAAACATATCTATAGTTCACAACTAGAATTTCAAAATTCATTTCAACTTCCAAGTTCATAAGGCTCTTTCAACTATTTAGGGGCCGGCAATGCAAGCAGAAGTTTTTTTTTCTTTACAAGCCTCACAGGATGCAGGTAACCTTCTCACAATTATATTATTAAAATTGGGCACTACACTAATTATTACTCTCAAACACCACCCACTACCATGTCATCCTTTATGACAGAAACCTACCCTAGTTTTGGTTTATCTGCTAACATTTTCTCTAATGGTGGATGATCCCCTTTCTGGTAAATTTATCGATTATTTGTGTAGTCTATGACGAAACCATATTAGTCAATTCTGTTATTTTATCGTGAAATGAAAACATTCTACAGTCTCATTAATGTGCTCGTTAACAGTTTTCTTTTAGTTCATATCTTGCTGCATAGTTATCACAGTGTTCACATTTTGAGTATCATTGTTTTTTAAACATATGGTTTCTAGGCATCTGCCAACATTATAAACATCTGTTCTTTTTTGTAACGTTTCATCATTATGAATAGTCATTTTTCAAAACTTTCCTTTGTCAAAATTAGATTACAAAATACTCTCAAAAACGCTTCTCTATGAGAGCTACTGTCATAACACTTTCCATTCGTTATACTAATTAAATTTGATTTGATAACTACTTACATATAATTACGTTGATAAGATATTACAATTACTACATCCTCGCTAAAAGAATTAGTACTTAATTTTCAGTTTTATCAAACAGGTTGTAAGTTACTAAGTTGTAACTCGTACATTTTCATTTATCCAGTTTATCCAACTAGTTTCAAACCTTCTAGATTCTAGTTCTTACTTTGATCAATTGGAACAATAATAATAGCTAATAGAACATGAGGAACCTCAACCTAGATGAGATTCATCTATTGTAAAGGTGGGGAAAGGATGTCTGTAAACAAGCCACGTCAATTGTCACCTCAATAATTGCAATGCCTTTACTTTTCTTGTGTAATCAGCACTCAGAAATATACCAAAAACTTGAACAAAAAAAAATCTTGAAAAACCTGATTTTGTGAAATGTTGTTTAGCAGTGAATCTCTTTCTTTATATGCAGGGAGACTTCTACGAAATTCTTGCATCTTTTGACCTTCTGGAGATTCCTATAGAACACAGATTGTTGTCAGTACAAAATCAGCAGGCCTTAAAATTCTGACATACAACAAATTATAAGGAGAGAAAAAGGTATCTGCATGATTTTAGTAAACTATGATAACAAACAGGAGGGGAAATGACAGGGAGTAAATGTACTAGTGCTAAGCATTTAACCACAGGTCTCGCATAAGTAATTTAAGTTTACAAAAGAAAGAGATAAATGAATGAAAATATGTCCAGGGTGTATTATTATTTATGGAATTAATAATTTACAACTTTGCATTGACAATTAACTCCTTTTCATTATCATGACTTATGCTGCAGTGGCAATAAAAAAAAATCAGACAAGACAACTTATATGTATCACACTGGCTAAATTTCCAACATGCTTTAGTAGCAATCTATGAAGCACCAACATGTAATAGTAACCTTGATTCATGTGGAAATTAGAATAGTATCAATTATTTTGATTTTTATTTATATATTAAATATATATATATAATGTGTACCCAATGTGTCTGTGTTCAACACTTTTTCAAGTCCCGTGTAGTGTCCTGTGCCCGTGCTTCACAGATAGTAATATAAATGTATTAAAACATCACAATAGCAAGCCCTATAAAGAAAATGTATACACAGGAAGACAAATAATTTGAGCATGCTCCAATAGTCCAATGATAATTCTTCCTGCTTCCAAGACGTGTTTGGTCAAGAATCTTCAACTACTCATCAAAGTGGTCTTACTTGCTCCTTGGCAAACTTCAACAGAGAAAGACAGTCGGTAGCAAAACCTTGGGGTGTGGAATTAAGTAGATTCAACCCAAGGGGTTGCCACAGTAGTATGGGCAAAACTTGGGACTGTGTGGGTAGGCGCACGGTCTCAGTTTTGATTCCCCACTGTGTGACTTTTCTAGGGCCACTGGAGGCATCTCCCGGTCGAGCAACCAAGGCCTCATGGGATTAGTGGGGAGGGGCCCAATACTCATGGTTATCAAAAAAATTAAGTAGATTTGGGTATCTCTAACTAATAGGTTTAGGGGTGTGCAAGAAAACCGACAAACCAAACCAAGATGAAACCGACCTTTTTTTTTTCAACGGTTCAGTTGGCAGCTCTCACAAATAGAAACCGAAGACTCTCAGTTTGGTTTTCAGTTTTGACAAGGGAAAAACCTTATAAAATCAAACTGACAAACATTTCTGCATGTATACTTCACCTTTTTTTGGCCACATATGTACTAATTGCTAACCCTAATTATTAGTATCAAGCCCATGTATTCTCCAAGCACCGATCCTCTCTCTCTCTAAACCTCACGCTCTCCCTCCCAAAACCTCTCGTCTTCCAACTACAACTCTACAACGATTTCATCTACATTCTTCGTTCTCTTATTGATCGCCTGCACAACCACAACAATCGACCTTTATAAGGGTATGCGAGTCTCCTCGATTCCTGACCTACTAGCAAAGTTTAAGAGGAATGAACCATAGATCGTGTCTCTATCAAGTATGTATAAACTGTAAATATGCTTTATATGAACCATGAAAACTTTTTCTTTTAATTGCCTCTATGTGATTGTTTTGATTTTGTTGATTGTATATGTAAGTGTGTATATTAGTATATATATATATATATATTTGTGTGGTTTGATCTTGAGAGATTCATTGTTCCATGCTTCAACCGACAACCGAAACCGACCAAGACTGGCATCAACTGAAACCATCGGTTTCCTCATATTGTCAGCTCTGTTTCGGTTTGTGATGTTTCAAATCCAACGTAGTCGGTTCGGTCCGACCAAACCATGCACAGCCCTAAATAGGTTAAGATTGGGCGACACAACCTACTATCCTTTCAAATATCTTGAATTAAATAAAGATAGACAGGAAACAACCGCAATGCAAGACAAATATAATCTAAAATCTACCAAGACACACTATACGTACAGATCCCAAGCTAATACCAGGCAAACAAAATGTGATCATCTGTCAAACACATCAACTGTGGACAAAAAGAGTGCAGTCCTCAGGTTTTAAGGTGAGATGAACCTGCCAATCTTGTTGTTTATTACGCAGTAGCAAGCTCTTCCGCTTAAGAATTCCCTCCATAGCAACACTAATTCTTGATATAGGCTCCTCTTGATCATAAACTCCATTGCTACCAAAATGGTTGCCCATGCTTGCATTTGAAAAAGCATTATCCTGAAATGTCTCGTTTGTAGACTTCCTCGAAAGGTATGCTTTGAGATGAGCATCTACCCGGCTTTGCAACCCAAAAGGTAAGACCACCTAAGTATAGTAAATAATGTTTGTAAATATCACAAGATGTAATGAAACACATACTAAAATTCGAAGCTTCTAAATATATGAGCATACTTTGCCTGGAACAACCAATAATCCACCTAGTCTGGCTCGTTAAATTTAATTTATATTTTATTTTTTGGGGGAGTTAGTCTAGTGGTTCCCAAGATATGCAATTCAACTCTTCCTACAAGCAAAAGCACAAGGAGAATATTATGAAGTTACCTCCCTCTGTGGACGCTTAAGATCCAGATCCGATCTGTAATTTGGCAATGGGGCTTTGCTAAAAACAACTACTTTTGAATATTGCCGGCTGCAAAGAAACTTTTGTTCAAAAATAGTCCAGATAAATACAACTGACACCAGATAATCACACGATACCTGTGTAAACCCATTCGAGTAGCCAGAGCTGAAAGTTGTTCGAAATCTCGTCTATCTTTTCTCTCCATTGATGACACTTCTTGTTCTTCTTTGTTGCGTAAAAGCATGGTTAACTTCCACTTCCACTCTTCAATATTTTCAAGGGTTGAAGCGCCCTAATGATTGAGCATTGAGCAACAAAAAGCAAATGTTGGAGGGCTCATGCAACAAAAATGCCATATAAGCACACTTTGTAAGGCATGGAAAAGGCATCAAGACAAGGCATACCTTAAACAGCAACAGCAAAATAACAAAATGGAGCATAACTACGAACTAGCTTAATTGATGAATTAGAGAGAATCAAATTATAAATATACATGTAATGGAAAATCGATATCGTCTTTGTAAGAATATCTACAGCAAATAAAATAGCATCGATGGAATACATATTTATTTATACAATATTTTAAGGATTGCGAAATGTCTTCTTAAAACTACTGTTAACTTTTTTGTAAGAATAATGGAATTGGCCTTAGATGTGTGCCGTACCAATTACTGAAATCTTGTCTTGTTTTCCTTTTCTCAATAAGAAAAAGAGAGCCATTTTAAGTTTAACAAATTAGGGGCTATCTGAAGTATCAAGATCGGTTCTTCAACACCGTTCACATCAACAAGGTGAGAAAGAAAGTAACACATTGGTTCATGCAAAGAATCCTGATAAGTGACAATACAATCGACTTGCTCGTAAAGAGATCAGTGAAAGGCACTAACAAAGAATTGACAAAATGGGCTTTATTTCCAGAGATTTAAAGAAAGCCTAGATATATCCCAAACATATAATTTAGAGCATTCTAGATAAAGAAAGGCATAAAAATAGATAGACCACAACATGTATAGTGGAGTTGTGGCTGCAATGTGAAAAAAATACTCAAGTAACAGACTTTATGGTTTACGTTGTCTGTCATAACTTGATTTTACTTGATAAACTACCGCAGGATTGACGTTAAATTTGAAGTACAAGAGAAGCTACTATGACAATAAATAATGCAACTTCATTAAAACAAATTAAGCACCTAAATGTGTAAATAGTGGAAATAGAATACCCAAAATGACTCAAAGGTATATCCTGATAGATAGACCATGGATTATCATGCTCTTAAAATTAAAATTAAAGCTGAAGTGGGTGGACCAAATTGGGAAGTAGGTCATGTTATTGATCAAGCATAACTTTTCTGTTCAGTTCAGCATTCATTGTTAAGCAATCAGAAGCTAACAAAAATTCAGAACTCACAATTTGTTGAGATTGCTGAGATGACCGAAGTTCGAGATCAGATTCCTCCTCCGAGGCATACTCGTCGTACGCATGCCTACCGTACGGCAAGCTCTGCTGATGAAAATAGGGCAAAGGAGAAGAGGCACTCTTTCTATACATTACAACAGTTGGTGAAACACGGGAGGAAGCCGCCGAGCAAGCGAGCGCGAATGTAAACCTCAGGCGGTGGCGGTGGCGGTGGCAGTGTACGGCGGTGCGAGCTAGAGAAACACCACCCATGGGAGGCGGAGCCGGTGGAGTGAGGTGTCTGGTGTTTTTAGGGTTTAAATGAAGGCGACGACGCAATTGAAGAGAAGTGGTGGTTAAAGTATTGGAGGTTTTAGGTTGTCGAAGAGACATGGTTAGATATGGAGTTGTGGCTCTGAGGTAATTGTGAAGGAAAGTTGAGGAAGAAGACATTTTTGTGCTGAATGAATAATTAATTCTTCAGGTGGAGGTGAAGAAGAGAATGTGTGACATTATTGTGGTTTGGTTGGTTTAGGGTTTTAGAGAGGGAGAAGGGGGGACTGTTGGTTACTTGTTAGTTTGCCCCCGTGGAAGTGATTGGGTTTGTGCGAGCGAAAGAAAAAAGAAGCAGCTTCAACTTCAAGAGATATTTTCGTATTTACCAAAATTTATATTATATTTATTAGGGCTCGGATACGTACACGAGGTTCTAAATCAAATGGACAGTATAATAAGCCGAATTTTGTGCTCAAAATATAAATAACTTTTCATGGTTTCTCATTTTCACACATAAAGAATTATGATAAAAAAGACCTTTAAAAGAAAAATATGTAATTACTTTATGTCTTTGATCACTTTAATTATTATAATAATTAAAATTAAATATTAATAAAAAAATTAAAGAAAAATATATGTAATTACATGTCTTTGATAGTCTCACTTTAATTAATTTTAAAAAAAAATATTACAAAAAATAAGAAAATATAAATTATTTTATATATTTTATATTATGAGATTTGTAGTATATTAATTGCACTTTAAATGATAAATAAAAGTGTCAATGTGAGACTTTCAAAAATATTATTATAAATTTAAAACATGACATATAGAGTTTATTTGATAATAAAATAAAAAATAAAAATATTTAATTGTGTAAAAAAATAAAAAATAAGTCGAGACATTTAATTATATCATCTTTATTTCATGCTTATTATCTTTCATTTTTCATTAAGTTTTGTAAAAGCAAAATAATTTATTTCTCAATCGCTAAAGAAAAAAAAATTATACAAAAAGTCGCAAAGTAAGAGTATATTTTTCACCATTTTTTTATAATTATGAAATATATATATATATATATTATGTTGAATTATGAATGGGTGGGCAATCTCATTATTATATACAAGTCTCAGTTATGGAATGACAAAAAAAAAATAAGGCTCAGTTCTGAGAAAAGCACTGTATATCATTATTCAATGTAAAAGTCAAATTTCTTGTCAAAAAAAATGTAAAAGAAAAAGCAAAATTCAAAATTGCCCACATTAACTCCAATTTTGTAAGTTAGGCCCCTCTCTCTCTCGAACCCTCACCCAAGTCCCAACATACTCGACTGACTGCACAGCACACACCTCATTCTCATTCACTCTTTCATCTAGGGTTTTTATACTTCTCCCATTCCCATTCCCATTCCAGGGTTTCTCCTTCAGATCTCTCACACATATAACCACATTCTCCCTCAGATCTCTCACCAACAATGGCAGCAGTCCAATCCCGCCCAATCTCCTCCAAAACCGAGAGCTATGTCGACAATAAACGAAAGGACGACATCCGCATGGCCAACATCAACGCCGCCAGGTCCGTCGCCGACGCCGTCCGTACAAGTCTTGGTCCCAAAGGCATGGACAAGATGATCTCCACCGCCTCCGGCGAAGTCATCATCACCAACGACGGCGCCACCATTCTCAACAAGATGGAGGTCCTCCAACCGGCCGCCAAAATGCTCGTCGAGCTCTCCAAATCACAGGACATCGTCGCCGGAGACGGCACCACCACCGTCGTTGTCATCGCCGGTGCCCTACTCAAGCAGTGCCAAACCCTACTCCACGCCGGTATCCATCCCACCGTCGTTTCCGATTCGCTCCACAAGGTATATCTCAACTCTCAAGCTGTACTGTGATTCTCTGGTTGAGTATTGCTAAATATACTATGAAATTGTACAAATTTTTATTAGAAAATGTTAGATGACATTTAGTCTGAATCTGAAGTACGAAGAATGAATCTGAAGGGTCTATTTGATAACAACATAACAAAAAAATCAGTTGATTTTTGCAAGAAGTTGAAAAATAAGTTGAAACGTGGGACATGTCTCTCTTAGTTTGTAACTTTTTTCACAAAATATTACGAAGGACGGTGAATGAGATGGAGACCATCTTATCGCATGTCTTTTAACTTTTCTAAAGAAAAAATTTTTCACAAAATATTATGAAGATCATCTTATCATATGTCTTAACTAATTTTTTTAGTGTTTTTTTTTTCATGTTATTATCAAATGGAGGCGTAAAGTTTGTTCATTTCTTGTTTGAATGTAGTATCTCAATACACGTGAAACACATTATGTTGACCATTTTGCCCTTCTTTTGTCTTTGAAGTATGATCAGAACCTGAAAAGTTTGTTCATTTCTTGTTTGAATATAATACCTTGAATTATGGGTTATTCGGACTTGAGAGGATTAAAACACACCCTAATGCCATCAATCATATAAATAGAAAAAAGCTGACAACACATTAAATTTGTTGTCCCACCATTTCATTTGACTGGTGCAACATCAGGTTGTACAAAATTTTTGTACAATAGTTTAGTAAGCTTAGCATTTTCCTTGTTCTAATAAATTTAAATTTTCCTCCCAAAAAAAGGTATCTCTCAAGGCTGTTGATGTACTTACTGCCATGGCTGTACCCGTTGAGCTCTCTGACCGTGAATCTCTCGTTAAATCAGCCAGTACTTCTTTAAATAGTAAAGTTGTATCTCAATACTCTACTCTTCTTGCTCCTCTTGCTGTCGATGCTGTTTTATCTGTTGTGGACCCCGAAAAACCTGATCTTGTTGACCTAAGGGATGTTAAGATTGTGAAGAAACTTGGGGGTACTGTTGATGATACTGAGCTGGTTAAAGGTTTGGTTTTTGATAAAAAAGTGAGTCATTCTGCTGGTGGCCCAACTCGTGTTGAGAATGCTAAGATTGCAGTGATTCAGTTTCAGATTTCACCTCCGAAGACTGATATTGAGCAGTCTATTGTTGTTTCGGATTATACCCAAATGGATCGTATCTTGAAGGAAGAGAGGAATTATATTTTGAGTATGATTAAGAAGATTAAGGCCACTGGGTGTAATGTGTTGTTGATTCAGAAGAGTATTTTGAGGGATGCGGTGACAGATTTATCTCTTCATTATCTTGCCAAGGCGAAGATATTGGTTATTAAGGACGTGGAGCGTGATGATATTGAGTTCATTACAAAGACTTTGAATTGTTTGCCAATTGCTAATATTGAACATTTTCGCGCGGAGAAGCTAGGGTATGCTGATATGGTTGAGGAGGTGTCGATTGGAGATGGAAAGATTGTGAAGATCACTGGGGTTAAGGATATGGGTAGAACCACAACTGTTCTTGTTCGGGGTTCAAATCAATTGGTACTTGATGAGGCCGAGCGGAGCTTGCACGATGCATTGTGTGTTGTGAGGTGTTTGGTGAACAAGAAGTTTTTGATTGCAGGTGGTGGTGCACCGGAGATAGAGCTTTCGAGGCAACTAGGTGCTTGGGCAAAGGTCTTGCAGGGGATGGAGAGCTACTGTGTTAAGTCATTTGCAGAAGCACTTGAAGTTATTCCCTACACTCTGGCTGAAAATGCGGGTTTGAACCCAATTGCAATTGTGACTGAGCTGCGTAATAGGCATGCACAGGGTGAGATCAATGCTGGAATCAATGTGAGGAAGGGACAGATCACTAATATCTTGGAGGAGAATGTGGTGCAGCCTCTGCTTGTGAGCACAAGTGCCATTACGCTGGCTACTGAGTGCGTGCGAATGATTTTGAAGATTGATGACATAGTTACAGTTAGGTAGATTTGATGAGAATGTGACAATGTTGGGGATCAAAGAACTACTTGTGATTCATCTTTTGATATCTGTGTGCTTCTAAACTTAGTTGTTATTACGTTTTTTGGTATGTATTGGGTTTTGCTAAATCAGTTTTGTTTCGGTGGTTGTTTGAATTTTTTTTATTTTTATTTAGCTTTAGCTATAGCTATCTAATTGCTTTAATGGGATTTTATCACTATGTTTTGATTGTGCATTTATGTGGTGGTACAATTGATTTTAGCTATCGCATGCAAGTTGCACCAATGGCCTATGGGTTAATTTCTGTTATACTCTTGGTAAAATTTTAATTTTGCTTTTTGGAGCTTACCCGGTTCCAGATTCTTCTGATTTCCTTACGCTTCTTAAGATAGGTTATTTGCAGGAACTTGCTTGTATTTATTAGAAACTTATTCGGGCAATATTATGGTTGAGTTTGATTTGTGTGTGGTCCTGTGAAGGGTAGTTGGTTAATGTTTAATGTCTCTGATTGTTGTACTCCAAGAAAGCAATTGGAATTTGAAATTTCAGCAAAACTTTATTCCTGGAATCTCTCCTTACCAGTGTTTGGTTTAGACAAAAGAATCCATTTGTTTCCACCCAAAATCAACCCATTAAATTTCACGTACCTAACAAGTTCCTTCCTCTTCATTCTTTCATCTCCAAAAAAAACAGAGCATTCCTCAAAAAACATGGTGAGTGGCTAGAATTTGAAACAAATCAGAACCGTTAACAAATACCTCAATGTTCATTATTGAAGAAGGAAAAAATACTCTATTTTGTTGCAAATCCAGATATATATGCACCATGCACACATACCTAAAATAATGAACAGAAACAGATGCGAACATACATATACTACAGAAATGTAAGATAGTCAAATTCGCCACAAACCTTTGATTTCAACCCCATGTATGCGCATATTTATGCGATTTACTTCTTTGATTCCATCCCCAAGTATGCACATATTTATGCGATTTACTTAAGTTCACATCTAATAGATCAAAAAAAATAGAGTGAAAGAAGAAACCACATTGTCGATAGATTAGAGGGCAAGGAGAAATTTTCAGTGTAGAAATTAGTGCACTATTGTCCTTACGTCAGAAAGTGGAGGATGCCGGGTAAACATTTCACCTTTCCTCCCAAAAAACATAGGAATAAAAAGGAGTATTATGGAGGAATCCTTCATTCCGTGGCTCCAGTAGTGAAGAAGTAAGGGAATCTATGTTCCCCGAATCATGAAAAGCACCAACCAAATGAGCCCTTAGAGGATGTCCTCCTTTCTGTTTCCCCTTCGCAACCTAGAATTCATATATTGTATCTGAATTCTTGTTATTTGTGTTAGTTCTAACTCCTTTAGCGTGTGTAACTGTGTATATAGGCTATATCCTTACTCAGAAGCTAACCATATATTTTAACTTCTTTTAACATGACCTCCTCTTACCGGCTTTCACATGTAGTTTTTGTTCCGGGGAACGTACTTTTCTGGTTGTAATTTATAAGAGCATATCAATATTGGTGGATGAGTTTTGGTTCACATTATGGGAAAGTTGGTTTAGTTACCTACAGAAGAGTGAGATATGAAGACCCTGTTTTTCCGGGGAAAACATTATAATAATGATGACAAACTCGATCATACTCTGCCTTCTCCACCATCCTCTTTTGGGTAGAGTTTATCCTTTTCTTTTAATTTCCCTATGAGTTCTAGTTGCAAGGTTAATAATATACACAAGGTAAGGGAGATCCAGATAACAAACATATATAACAGATCCAGATAACAAACACATATAACTGTTCGGAAGTCTCTTTCTGCACAAGGTTCGGGTTTACAAAGTGAGGCCTAATAATTTCACAGAATCAGATACAATGACACCAGCTGTGAATGTTGATGGTCCGTAATTTCAGAGCTTATTATCGTCCAAATATTAAAATGTCATTTAACTTTTTACATATCCGTATATGTTCAAAGCGTTTTAGAATCAGATACAATGACAGCACATTCTTCATGTTTCCTCTCTCCATGATCAAGAAGATTCTTTCTCAATTCCTCCTCACTTTCTCTTTTTGCTACTCTTTTCTCCTCATTCTTACCCCATAGAACTGAGTAGAGACCCACCATAATGAGAACTGCACCAACGATTCTGCAAGACAAAGTGATTGAATTCAGAAATGTCAATCTTAAAGAGAGAGAAACTATTTAGTTTGCAATAGGTTGGCCATTCAAAATGCAAGATATTTATTATTTAATGGTTCATACCCTCCAGTATAGAACTGATCGCCAAGAATTGCAAATGCCATGATAGCAACTAGGACCGTTTGCACCGGCTGGAAGATGGCAACGAACACCGGCCCTCCTCTATAAATACACCATGTTTGGAGAGAGATGACAATGCCAGAGGAAACAATGCCCTAAATCAAGAACATCCGAAAATTAGACATATATCTTATACATATATATATGGGTGTGTATGTCTGAGAGGGGTAATTACAGCATATAAGATTGTGAAGATTTCTTCTCCTGACTGGATTTGCCAACGCTTGGGATCTCTCTCTGCAAAAGCTGCTATGACCGAGAATTGGAGCAAGCCAAAGAAGCATGTGAAAGAGGTGAGTGATAGTTTAGCAGGATACTTCTTCACCACTGGAGCCTGCAAATGTTCAATTTCACAATTCTATTTTTCAGATGATATGGTGTTTTATGATGAATTTACAGTTATGTTGTTTGTGCTTAAAAGATTTAAGTGGTAGAATTACAGTTTTCACCCTCAAAAGTTTATCCCATAGTTGGATTATGTTACCTGAAAGACCATCCAACCAGCCCAGGATAAGCAGTGTCCAAGAAGGTAAATACAACCCCGTGTCCAGTTAAGCATTTTGCTTGAAGAATTATCTTCTGCGGTTTGTTGAGACTGTGAATGTAGAAGAGGAGGGCCTTTATATAGTGTAATAATGGTGGCTCCCCCTACACTTGCAAGGGTCCCCAATACCTTCGCCAACCCATCTCTCCTTCCCATATTAACTTTCTCAATTCTGAGACATGTGCACGCAGATGAATTAGATTAGATGAAATTCCTATTTCACACACTATGTATTTACATACGGGGAGAGAGAGAGAGAGAGAGAGAGAGAGAGAGAGAGAGAGAGATGCATACACTACCTTAGAGCAGATGCCATGACGAAAGTGATTGCAGGAACTGAGTTTTGCATAGCTGAAGCTAAGGTAGGGGATGCATAGTACAATCCTAGGATATAAAATCCTTGGTTTGCAGTGATTCTGTGGAAGAAGAAGAAGAAGAAGAAGAAGAAGAAGAAGCTTCTTTTAAGTAACCAAATGAGAGAGAGAGAGAGAGAGAGAGAGAGAGAGAGAGGTAATATGTTTCTGCTTACCCTATTAGTGCTAGGAGGAAAAATTCAACCAGTAGAGAAAAAGTAAGAGGTGGTCTTTCTTTCCTGAGAAGAAGAAGAAGAAGAAGAAAAAAAATTAAACAAAAAGAAGATGCATTATCTTTTTAGAAGGAAATGAACATATGTAAAACATATATGGGAGAAAGAGAAATAAAAGGACTCACTTCTCTAAGAAATAAGCAAAGGGACCCAACAAAACCGAGAGCAATGATGTTCCTATAAACAGGGTAAACAACTTTGCTAACACCAATGCTCAATGCAACTCTAGAGACGATGTGAAATCCTGCATAGCAGCACTGCAAAGTAATGCATGCGAGTAGCAGCTTTGTCTTCTCCGACATGATTCCCCACATCCTTCTTCTTCACACTTTCTTGTTTCTTTCTCTTGCGGGTTTTTGTTTGCTCTTTTGAAATTGGGACGGAAAGTAATCATATTTATAAATGAAGGGGACATCTTCACTTGCGGGGTTGTATTATTTGATTGCATGAGGGAAGCAAAAACTGCCTTACAAGCATATGCGGAGCAATCATAAATAATCACCTCTAATGTATCTCTCTCTCTCTCGGTGTATATATATAGATTATATTATTGTGTAATATATACACATTCAATAATCCTCCATATATTGAGGTGATTGGGTTATCTCGAAGGACTAAATCCGGTTGTTGACCGGAGAATTGAACTTGGTTGGGGAGACAAGATTGAGGATGAGCATGTTAGACAGTTAGTTGAAACAGAAGACAATGTCTTTCTTTTCATTGACTATGAGTCTATGACCCCACCTTTCTCCCCCGAAACATTTATTTATTTTTCTTGGCATAATCATTATCTCGTAAATCATTATACCATCCAACCATAATTAAGACTTGTTATTTGATTTTCGAAAGTTTTAAGAAAACCACCATTTGTCAATGTTGATCTGAAATTTTGTGCATTGATTACATTTGAAAAGAAAATTTTTATTTGAGATATCTCAAAAAATAGAACGTAACTCATATTTTGGATGAAAAGAGCAATGAGTAATTGAAAATTATTGTTATATGCCTTTTTTAGCGCTTTCCGGTGCAAGGACTTTGGTTTATGTAATAGCAAAAATTTAGCTAACAACCAAAGAAAAAGAAACTGAAGGAAAAGGCAAATGCAATTTTGTACCTTCAAATATTAGGTTCTCCCTCAGATTTTGTGGAAAGTTCAAAGAAGTCCTTGATATACATATTTGTTATCTTTGGTTAATAATTTGGGAGCAATCAAAGATATCATGTGGTCCTTCCAATAATTTTTGGTATTCTAATGCTCATTGAGCTTGGAGGAAGGAAAAAGAAAATAACAAGTGAAACCCTTAATAGAGAGGAAGACAGGAAGCACATGCAGATATAGAATACTAACATCATGTTCAAGATGCACAGGCTTGATATTCTTTCACCAAAATTTTACTACAAACGATAGGTATGGATGAAGTGTTCAAGAAGGAGGAGGGTACAGCCGAAAGAACTCGAACCATTGTTGTCTCACAACTTATAACTTATTTAAACCATCTGGGATATCTGTGTAAGCTATTTGAATTTGTTATAGAGAAATTAAAAACTGAAATTAACCGTAATAATTGCTATTGGTCAAACTATTTATTTTAGACTTTTTATTTAATCATTTATGCCTAATTTTTAATAACTAAAATGTTGCAGTACCGGCAAAGCACAAATATAAAATGAACAAAAGGAAATACATCGTATTATTTCTCCAGACTTCAATTTAGATTAATTTGACATGGAAAAATCAATTTGGGATCAAGAATAATTGCATAGAAAGGCAATATTTCTCCGAGCACTGACACCATTCTTTAATACTAAACCTTTGCGACTGTCTTGAGCTATAAATTACAAAAAGAAAATATAATACTCTCACCTACTATGAAAAAAATATCATTTGGACAACACGGGTTTGTCTCCAATCTCATGATTTGATAAAAACAAAATTCATATTTAGTTTTTGGCTTGAAGGAATCGGATTATCAGTTTTCTGCGAAAAGATTCCAAGAATGGGGTCTACATACACCCAATCAAAAGCACATCGTTCATGTATCAAGTCTCACGATAGAAAACAAAGTGTATTCTTGACCGTTGACTATTAAAATTAGAGTTTCTTCAAAAAATAACAAAGTGAACAATATTACATGAAAGACACAAACAACACACAAAAACAAACCAAGAGCAATATTGTAGATGCAACAAGAATACAACTCACTCGGTTTGCAAATGGCGGATCAATAATATCATTCCCAGACAATGTTTAAACGACCTCTTAACTATTTTTTCCTGAAAACTATGACAATTGCAGTACAGTTATCTTTGCACCGACGCTCACGAACGGCTTCCTTCACAAGACGGCGGCTCACAGCCCCAACAGGTAAACCCTCCTGTACCAAAGTTGCAAAGGTCAAGGCAGATTATTATTAGCTAACTCCCTTTGTTGCAAATTAGAAGTCCAGTTTGACTTTCACACTTCTTCAAGGATAAATTAATTTCAACTTCATCAATGCTTGAGAACAGAACTTGTTTAGTACCGTGAGATTTTGTGCATTAATTATGACAAAGGAAATTGGCTCTTATTTTGGAACTAAGGGATAATTTCAGATCGTGGACCAAACCCATGTTGCTTTGGTCTTTAAATGTATACACAAATTGAATGTGAAAAATGTGTGCTAACCATCAACAGCTTGTGGACAAATTCAACAGCATCACCTGGTCCAAAAACCTGAAAAACACATCATCGAACCAATTATGTATTAAACTTCGAGAAGATGGACCGATGTTATAGATCCCGAATGAATATAGACAAATAAGTACACAAAAGAGAGTTAATAAAAGAGGTACCCCCCACAAGCCATCACAACCAAGAATGATAAAGTTGTCTCTCTCTGTAAGATCAAAAGAATGGATGTCTGGGGTTGCAACAACACCCACCTGCAGTTTACGAACTTTTTTTGAGATAATTCAACGTTCAATAGTAAATCCAATGCTTTAGAAAATATTAAAGAATCCCGGGGTCTTGGACAAGATATGTATTCTAATTAAAAACCCTAAGTGCTGATTGGCCTTAAGCATATAAAGAATGAAACTTTACACTGCATACGAATGAGACACAAGCAAAACGGTTCATCAGTTACGGGCAGAAAAATCACATAACATACAAGTAGATAGCTACTTGCAGTTACTTATCATCATATATACATACAAAGTAGTTTATGTATCAGCCACTATACTAGTATCTTACAAGACGAGAAGGGAAAATAACAGATACATAATGAATCCACTAAACAGGTCTCAAGAAAATTAGCATCAGTAAATAGATCTATAACGAAAAGGTTGGGGATCCGCATTTCAAAGGGCACACACCTTTTACTTCAAGTACCTGATTGAAGTTTCTTATTAACTAGAGGTTTTTATTCTATTTTCTTTCATCCCTCATCTAGATTTTTGTTTTTCAATTTTGTCCACCTATAGGTCTCGTCCAAGGGCGAGGTGTGCCTCATTTTGATATGTGTGCCTCATTTTGATATGTGCACCTCACCTAGTGCCTCCTTACCTTTCAACAACTATGATACAAGGTGTAGTGTACCTTCTTGAAATGGCGATCTCCAAAAGCCCTAGAAACTTCAAGTCGCCCCTGTAGTCGTCCATTCGAACTGACAGAACCACCGGACTGAAAAAGGCATAATATGCTTGTAAGTTTGTTTATGAACAGTAGGATAAGGTTTACGGAAAAGCTAGCTTGGACTTCATAAAAGTATTGCAACTCATAATTCCAAAACATTGTGACCAGTGTTAAAATATGCACCACCAGAGAACAGGAAAGGTAAGGAAAAATATATATATACACGCGCTTATCATAAGATTTTGGCGTTTCTTCATACACATAATCTCACCTTTTGAATGCGTGCACGTTCTTGTGGATAGATGGCCTTGTGTTCCCTTGTCAAAACAATGGCCTTTAATGGATTCACTCTGTCTGAATTATTCTGCAAGTCATCTACCATAGATGATCGTGCTACAACTGCTTTTGCATCTCCAATGTTAGCAACAAATACCTAGATAAAAAGATGTAGATCTGTCACAAAGTTCACCGTAATCAAGAGGAACAAGTGAAGCATCGAAATAAAACGGGGGAGAGGGACAACTTGCAAAGGCACTCAAATATGTTCACTTGATAGATTTTGATTCTAATGTATACTCATTCATTTGCAAAAAGTACACGGAATCTACTGAACATTATGCGCAAATGGTTAAATTTTGCACTCAAAGTATTACACCCTAATTCTGATAAGTACACTCGATGTGTGTAAACCTTTTCTGGCAGGCTACATTTAGTGAAAATCTCCCATAATAGTATATGATTGTATAGTGCAACACATGCATAACATGCAACATAAGTACATCCATATAGTCATCAAGAACTTATGAATTAAAGGCAATACTCTTTTATGAGAAACAAAGCAAATTGAATCACAAGTAGAATGCCGAAAACAAAGGATTGCCTTAAAGTGTTGAGCTATGTCATAAGCATCTTTTATTCAAAAAATAAGCAAAAGAAATATTTTATTAATGTAAAGGGGAAAGATTACAAAAGAGGCATGGCACCCTCCAAAACAAGTTTTTAAAGACCTTGCTACACATGAAAGAAGTGAAACTGAAATACGTCATAAGCATTTTTAATTTAGCTTCATCATCTAGCCACGAAAATCATGATAACGCTTATGAGTTGAACAATCGAATTGCTTATTAAATAAAGAAGTGTTTTAGAGTAGTAGCAAACTTACTTTTTGGCCTAATACCCAAACACATACAGCCGTAGCACCATCCTGCCACCCCCCTAATAAGAATGTATAGAAACAAATTAATCTGTTTCCTAGATATTATCAAACTTTACAGCTTTAAGCAAATTAAAACTCACAACGTTGTGGGCAAAGTCAAAAGAAAATTGCAGTTGACAGAAAATGATCATATATAGCCATATAGGTACTGAAGATAATAATTAGCGTAAAGAAAGGAAGATATAGAATATATAAATACGCACCAGAAAAGGCTTAGACAAAGAGTACGGTGAAAGAACTAGACATGACAGAACTATAACTTAACCATATATTAACCATGAAAGAACTAGTTCACTCAATTGATGATTGCGTGTTGGTAGTTAACATATACGACAATACGATATCATTTTCAACATGCGTTTAGGCATTCTTTATCATCCAAAGCATGGAGTTTGAAAGCACAAAATAGAAATTCCATGTGTAAATATGCATATCATGCTTTACTAGAAAACAAAACAGTGTGATTATAGCAATACCTGAAACACTTTCTTGCAGAAGACACTCATCAGTTTTCCGGAAACCTAATTTGGAAGAGAGCAAATACAACCTCTTGTAAAAGGAAAGAATGTGGATTAAAATACTTGGGAAAAGCTAAGAAAATCATACCTTCAAGAATGGCCCTTTTGGCAGCTTTAACGTCCAACTGTGGTTGTCATTGAACATTACATAAAAAATAAGCAGGAATCAGAAAAAGCATGCCAAGCAATAACATATTATCAGTTTCAGTAAGATAATTATCAGAAATAATGTGGTCACATTACATTACAGCGCAAAAAGAAAAAAAAAACCTACGCTCTTAAGGAAAAATTATAGAACCAGAGACAAAATTGAGAGTGTCAGATTCAAAGGTGGTGTAGGAACACGATAACAAGGGATTTTCCAAAGGATCATCCGATATATGTTGTAGCTAAAAGAGTATACATATTTATTTTTCTCTAATTTCATCCATACGTACATATAGGTAAATATACGTATGTATAGATACATGTAAATTTGGCATTTTTGGTTATTTTAGATTTTTAATGCTACCATCAGCATTAACCACCCCTAGCTCTAACGGCTGGATAAGGAAGGGTGTACTACACAAACCCCTTGCACAAAAAGAAATGAGTGGGTAACTACAAAAACATCAAAGTAAGTATAATCAAGCATTACACAAAATGAGTTAAATGCAGTTTACTCCAAATTGTTAATATAGGGTCAGATTTTCGAGAAACGAAATCCTAAAGTGGGCTGCTTCCACTATAGTAGAAATATTCTGTTTGCAAATGCGTTAATCCTACCAGGTGGCCATAAATGATTCTAGTAGCTGCTATAAATATATTTTAATGGATCAGAAGCTAAGGTTGGACCGCTGGAGCAAGTGAAGTAGTGAAAGCAAAAGAAAATTGCCGATTTTTATTCATGATATATATGTCAAATCTACAGCATTAATATTGAATGCTTAAACATGCATCAAAATAAGACCAAGCAAACACACCAACTCACGTGGTAAGCCTGCCGAAAGAACATTAGTATGCAAGTGCTTTTGGGCATATTCAGCAGCTAACCGACCTCCATGTCCGTCATAAATTGCAAAATGAGCACATCTGTTAACAAGAAGCATAAAATTAGAAAAAAAAATGTAAGAAATAAGTTTCTAAAGTCCAGAAAAACAATTAAGTTTTTATGAATTGAGAACGGGAGCAGGATTCTTTAGGAAATCATTCGTATAGAATCTTCACCAAATTTGTATAGAACATGATTTGCTAATGCAACTCAACTCCGCTGTTCTCCATTTTGCTCTAGATAGGGCAATATTGTTCTATGAAAGCATAAACTACTGTGTCTTTTACTATCACTGTCGAAGTCAAATAAGGGCTAGAAGAAACCTTTTCCCTTGGCATTACTGCCAATATTAATCAAATCATTCTGTCTCACCTAGCATCAAATCGCCAAAGAGATTGGCTTGGGAGTATTAAGGCAAGACTGAACAGTTTCAGGTGGACATATTCACAATTTGTCAGTCCAGTGTTCAAGAATTTCACACCTACCTCCTATGAAAACTACTTTGACCATCTCATATATGTAATATTAGTTGAAGAACATTGTACTATTAGTATCCCCTCGTCTACAACAATCATTTTAAGAACATTGTAATTGTAAATTGCATTTTGAATGGTCACGTCTCCATCCTAAACTTCTTCCCACTAATATGCAGGCATAGGTCTCGGAGATTCTCTAAACTTTCAAAAAGCAGATAAACATTCTTTAGTAGGTATACCAATATATTTCAATGGCATTAACAAATGGGACGTTACATGTGCTTTGTATGGAGTCTGTAACCTGGTTATTCCCACTCCAACTAAATATGCAGCAATCCAGACAGCATAACTAAACATTCAGAGCAGTCCACCATTGCTATATCATATAACTCGGGGCAAACTGTACGTACGTGCAATATGATACCTAGTAATTCCTTAGATTAAGCATATTAGATGACATTCCGTCAACTGGTAATTAAATGTACTCTTCTTGTCATGGTTCAAGCCCCTACTTTTAACATTGTTTTTATTGTAATTTCCGGCGTGAGAAGAGTAATTTCGTAATACACGGACATACCAAAACCCCTCCTCCACGCTTACTATATAGAAAATAAAGCATAAACACGAAACCATTGAGTACTGAGAACCTCAATTTTCCAGGAAAATCCAAGCTGGCATCATTTAACACTACAGATGCATCCTCCATGGTGTGCCTGGAACCCTTATCTTCGACAACATCTGCTTCGATTACGGAAGCAACTTCGTCCACATTTCGCTCCTTTTGTTCTAAAGGACCGTGTTGACGAAGTTCCTTGTTTCCATTTCCCGTTTCTTCATTCGAATCTTCCTTTTCTGGCTCTTCTTCTTGGCCATCATTTCTTGGCTTCTTCTCCTTCTTCTTAACTGAAAGCGGATCGTCAAACTCTCCCTCGCGTTTGTTGTTGGATTCGATCTCGCTAGATGCGATCGACCGAGGCTCGTTCATTTTGTTCTAGGGTTTTTCTCCAAATAACATAAGTATTAACTTAAGTAAATCAAATTACTGACCCACGTGAGGAAATAAAACGAGACGCAATTTCTGTTTTTTCTCGTCAACCAACCAGAGGACACGTTAGAAAAGAGGAACCCTAATCACGTGAGCCTTACGTAGTGTCACTTAGCTTAACAAAAAAAAAAAGTTTTCCATAAACAGTGTTGCTAAAATAATTTTTCAATATACGTAGGTCAGGTATAATGAAAAAATGGATGGTTCTCCGACTTTACATTTAAGTTTCAGAGCCTTCCTTTCTCCTTCCTTTCGTGTCTAACCACGAAAAAAAAAAAATATTAGGGTGATATATGATTGATATTTTGAATTGAGTTTTTAAAATCTAGTGTTTGGTAGAATTTGAAAGTATGTTGAAAAGTGAACTTAATTTTTGTTTAAGTTTTTTCAACCAATTAAAAAATCTCATAAAAAAAATTCAAAAAATAGTTACAATGTATTTTATTTTATAGATTTCCACAAGTAGGTTTCAAATATATATTTTTTATTTAATTTTGATTTTTGGATTTAAAGTTACGGTGTTTTAAAAGTTTTTTTAGAGAAATAAAGTAAAGTGAAATAAATTTTGGGAAATGTAAAAGTAAAGTTGATTTTAAGTTGAATTTTTAAATTTTGAAAAAATAAACACCTGCCAAACATAGTTTTCCATAAACAGTGTTGTTAAAAGATGAATTTGCCGCGCTGGATTAGATAATCAGATAAAATTATTTAATTCTATCTGGACAGGATAAAATAATCTCATTTCACCCTTTTATCTACGCATCAAATGCAGCCTATAGATATACATATAATGATTGTATTAAAAAAAATCAATATACAACTACCACGAATCTACGATAAATGGTAAAAGTACAATAACCACAATAACATGTGGCACAATAAAAGATTCAATACATATTTATGTAGATCAAATTCAAAACTTATTTATCAAAAGGTCAAAGAAGAATAGACTACAAAATTGTTGGCTAGTACGTAGTATAAATGTTAAATAGTGTGAATAAAATTCAATGCGATTAGCATTAGGGTTTTAAGTGTACCAAAGTTGAAAAATGATCGACTTTCCTCACATCCCACCTCAATTCGAATATGGGAACCCCTATTCTCTCGCCCATGTGCTCAGATATTGAAAATACCCATGTATTTCTTTGTATCAAAACTATTTATGGGATTATATTATGATAATATTAAAAATGCTATTAGTGTGAAACAATCTTTAGTTGTGTGAGGTGTAAATGATAATTAAAAGTAGAGATTTGAGGGGTGTTTGTATTGTAGGTGATAATTAAAAGTTAATCCTTCTTAGCAGCTCATAAGATGTATTGCCTTGAAAAAATTTAACTGTTTTAGGCGATATTTGTTACACGTAAATACTTCAGCATTTCTTTTTATTTTTTAGGTTAAATTCTACTAGAGTCGGTTCATTGCTTAACTTCAAAACCTTGTTCTAATTATCTTTTTAATAATTAGATGGATGTCCTCCTCCCCGTGTTGTCTATCTTTCTTGTTTGCTTTTCCGATTAGTTTTGTTTGTATCGTTACTTGTTAAAAGAAAAAATAATAAATAAATAAATTAGTTTTTTGATATTTGACTAAAATTTTTTGTCTTTCATGGACTTTATGATGAGTTTACTGTTTAGTCTCTCCTACCATTGTGGCTTAATGCGACGTCAAAGAGAAGCCCAGATATTTTACGACCAAAGCTATTTAACTTATAGGGAGAGGGCATAGGGGCCCAACATACTCGAGTGTTAAGGGAGGGTACAGGGGCTCAAACGATCTCCTCTTAAATATGGGTGATTTTGTTTTTATCCGTGATATTTTGCAGTTAATTATAATGATATCAATTTAGATTCCATGTTAATTAAGATTCCTAATCCAAATATAATTCATTTTAAATTTATTTATATTTACCTTTAAAGAATTTTCGAACGGTTTAGGGTTAGGGTTTAATGATCATTGTGCGTGGATTGATTTCAAAATAATTGAACATCAATTAATTTATCAGTACATATTTTGTTCAACAAAAAATACAAACCCTAATATCAATACGTAATTTAAGCACACAATAATGGAAAAAAATTGCCAACAAGATAATTGAACAATACTTTGCAACACGAAGAAGACTTTACAATAGAATGGATTGACACATCATTGGAAGTTGAGAAATAACTAAGTATTAGTGTTGAGGACGATTTATTTCCATCGCAATTAGCAGAGACTGCACATTCAATGGTGTATTCTTTTTTGTTTTGCTTATAAATTTATACTTTAAATTATATTCTTATTTAAAATCTGGTAGAAGAACTTAATTCCGGATACGACATTACAGACTTCAGCAAAACCTGAGTTAATATCTAATGTCGGATTCAAAACTAATTTGTTGTCCCAAAATAATAATTGTATTAATTTCTTTTCATTTCTTTTAAATTTACGAAAATCAATTATGATTTTTTTAGGATCCTAAAGTATCCACTCCGAATGAATTAATTATTCTATAAACTTTATCGATTTTACAATCGGTTAAAAGTGATGTCAATGATGTGCCGATGTAAGAAGTACTGCAATCGGTTAAAACTTTATCGGTTTTTTAGATATATATACATATTTATCAATTATTAATATAAAACCTAGATGAAAAATATGAAAATAAAGTTTTAGGGTTTATGATGAAGAAGACAAAAACAGCAAGCATAGTCCTTCTAAATATGGCGCCAACTTATGAGAAAATATGAGACAGTGGGGAAAGGACGAGACAATGGGGAAAGAGGGAAGAATGAGGAGACGGTGGGGAAAAAGGGGAGAAGAACGAGTTTGTGGGGAAAGAGAGACAGTGGGTATCTGTAAGTGAGAAAGAGAGAATAACACCGTTAAAATTTGAACTATGAGTAAAGGTTTAATTTTTATTTTTGTTATTTTACTTCAAAGTTAATTAGGATTTACCCATTACTTAATAATATTATGATGTAACTTTTTGAAGTGAATGCACTTATTAATCTTGTGGATATTTTAATATTAAATTATTATTCAAAACAATATTTATAGAAACAAAATCACCCCTTAAATATTCGCAAATCAAAATCCGGGCCTTAATCCAAGTGATAAAAGTGTGACAATTTATATAAACAACTAAGGTTCAATTCTCCTCCTTACCTGCTCTACTCTCGAATCTACCACCACTAATATATATATATATATATATATGCATAAAAAAACTGCATGTCATTTTTAGTAGTAAATATGACATTTATATAGTCGTTTAGCGATAAGATAAAAAAAGAAAAAAGAGATCATGAAAAGAGGTGATAATCCAAAAATAATATTTATTGAATTCAAAGGAGGTGTTAATTCAAAAATAAAATTAAGGAGTCTAATACTTTAAATTTAGGAGAGTTTTAGGTCCTGGCACCTCCTCTCCCAAGCTCGAATATCAAATGTATCTATAATCGTTTGTACTGAAAAAAGAAAGAAAGAATGTTTAACAAAATAATTGCAACCGCTTGTACAAAGTTAAATACCAAAAACATAGATATTAATTAAGCAGATGGTATAAACATTCAAATTTTTCCCAATTTTGCATGTTAGTGTTCAAAATCAACTAAGCACACAATTGCATTTAAATGCTACATCGTATTATTGTTATTATTAGTAGTGAGTAATACAACAATATTTAACACGTGGCATCATCTACGTGTTATGCACTTTCTGTAAACAAATGAACGCTACATCTTCTTAGGTTTAGTATGAAAAAATAAGAATCAAACATCAATTAACTCTTATGCTATTATAATTTTTTATGCACATATCTAACGAGTGTAAAATTATTCTTTAAAAAGAAAATTATTGTCGTGTTCTATTTTTTTTCCCAACACGTACTTTTAGGAGTGAACGACTTTGTATGTTTGACCCTTCTATTTTTTTGGTACCTTCTCCAAGTGGCCGCAGGCTCACAGTATTCTAGTTTTAGGCTTTTGCCCCAATTATTAAAAGGATTAAATAAAAGAGAATGAAGAAAAACAATTATAAATAATTATTATATTATTGTGCTTTCATAGGGAAATTACTAAAATGGACTATAATAAATGGATGAAATTACTTCAGTTAATAACCAAAGAAGTATAGAGAAAAAAAAATTAACAGTTTCCTCAAAAATATAATTAATAAACCAAGGACTCTAAAAATGTAAATTAGGATTTATAAATAATAATGCACAAACTCGTTAACTCTTAGTAATTGTCTTATGCCGCAGCTATCACACGGGTTATAAGGACTTCCTAATCATCATAATCAAACTAAATCCGCTCAATTGTGCAAAACTTGTAATATAAAGATGGTACCTGCAAGGCATTTAACCATTTAAAAATGGGTGGTGTTATTTATACCCCTTAAATCTGTCACAAACAGTCATTTCAAAATTTAACTAAAAACACATTTTAACACCACTTTATTTGTCACAAGCATCCCATTTATTGCCTGATGTTAGGTGGGTGTTTATCAACATACTCTCATCATGTAAACCGAATTTATGTAAGTATAGTCACCTCTCATTAAGCGGGTCTTGTTTAAAAAATACTCTAGTAATCTACTGCCTGATATTAGGTGAATTATTACAAACAAACTCTCCCCAAGTGGGGGGAGTGTGTGCATCCGCACTCACCTTTCATTAAGTGAGTCTTAGGGAGTGTTAGTGATTAGAAATTTACCTTTGGGGGATGTTTCGTGACAAAGGAATATTTGTGACAGATATGAGAGGTGTAAATAAAACTGCCCTTTAAAAATTTTACAAGTTCTTTTTTTTTTTACTAAAATAAGCGAGTGGCCGAAAAATAACATGAAAGCTCGAAGGCAGAGATAACCACAAAATGAAAAACAAAACAATAATTATGGGGAGCCTAAAGCCAAAATACAAAGTGGCAACAACTTTCGAGGAAGATCTAGAGACTCAATTCGGAGGGTCACTCTTCATCCATTTTTTTAGTGCATTTCAATACAATCAATACATAGATGTATTCAGTGTTTAAAACCCCGCCAAAATGTATTCAGTGTTCAAAACCACGAGGGAAGAGGAAAGGGATGACATACTATGATTCAAATTTGAGACATATTATATGATAATACAACATCACATTATAAAAATTTATGGATAATGAATTGTTTATAGGTTCGCTCTTAATTCAGGTGATTTTTAAACCTGTTGAATACCTTTTCAACTTTTAATAAAACTAAAGTTTATTGAACTATGTTATAATTTGTATATATTTTAGGATTTATGGATATTCAATCATTTTATTTTTAGTTAATAATAATAATAATATGAGATAAAATTGGAACTTTTTTATTCCTCTGCAAATTGCTAGAATTTCTTTGAATGTATAGTGGTAATGGCTTTCTGATTGCTTGAACTTTCCTGACTTGTAACCACATACGCTTCTTTTTCCATCAATTTTTTCAAAAAGGATTGCTGCCCAATAGAGATCACTAGCATCTGTTTGTAGGATTCTATTGCCGGTGGATGGAATTTGTAAAAGAGGTAGGTACTGAGTCAGTTTTTTAAGCTTCTGAACACATGCAGAATGAACTTGAGACCATGGGGGAGGAGTTTTCTTGAGTAATTCAGCTAAGGGACCTGTGTATTTTGAGAGATTGGGAATGAATTATGACATGTAATTTACAAGGCCAAGAAATTGCTGAATCTGGATTACGGAGGTGAGTTTGTTTGGGAATTTGAGGAGATCTTTTGCAATGTGAGGTTGCAACTGGATCTGACCATTAGATTATTATTATTATTATTATTATTATTATTATTATTATTATTATTATTATTATTATTATTATTATTATTATTATTATTATTATTATATAAAAGTTATTTGTTTAATGTGTATTATCGGGTTGTGTCATGTCATCCGATAACAAACTGAGTCATACGCGAATTTGAAAAACATAACACACTAGTTTATTGAACCATATTTGGGTGGAGACAAAAATAACCCATAATTGTTAAGACTTGAAATAAATCCGACACAAACTGATTCATTCATGTATATGGAATCCATTGTGCAGAGTGAATTATGAAAAAACATCCATTTACTTTATATGTAGTACATGTTTAGTACACTTACTTTACATGGATCGAGTTGCCGGCCTCCACACTGATTCATCACGAGTCGAGCAAACATTATTCACCAAACCATACAAGAAAAGCCCTACTCCCTTACCCGTCATCGAGTGTGTGGTAGCATACTCGGTTGCAAAGAATTGAGTGAACTTGCAAGTTCATCTTCTTCCATTGTTCTTGCATGAATTTAGTGCCATGCTTGTTTTACTGTGGTGATGCTATATATATGTGTGTGTGTGTGTGTGTGTGTGCACGCGCAATGGTAATGGTGATAGTGGCGGCAGTAGACCGGCAGAGTGGTGGAGGAGGTACATTATGTGGCTTTGGTTAATTACAATTACTTGACATATAAGCATTAGTTAATTAAAGTGTAAAGAAATAGGAGTGCAACTAAGCAAAAAAAATGAGAATATTGTGCACATAATACCGCCTTAGCATATAAGCATTAGGTAATTAAAGTGTAAAAAAGTGGGAGTGCAACTAAGCAAAAATAAGTGGGAATATTAACCAGAAAAATAAGAAGTGTGCATAACAACAATATCATTTCTACATTTCTATTAAATTTATTCCGAAAATTTTAATAGAAAAATAAGTAAAATAACCATAAAAATATTCAACCGTAAAAAAACACATATATCTCAATTTTTCATTATACCAGTTTCGTTTTAATGTACAATCAAGTATTTCTTGTAAAACGTGTTCAAAATATTTTGGATGTTAAGTAGAATTTCTACAATTCGTCACCACCTGTTTATTGAACATGATTTTTTGACGTTATTTAGAGTATTGGTTAAATTACACGGACTTTTTGTTTTTTATGTTCAAAAGGTTGTCCGAACCTCTTTCTAGAAATTTTTGATTTTTTTTTCTTCATATATGCGCTAACTAGATTTAACGGATTCGTTGACGGAGGAGGTTCGGTGGGTCCATGACAAATCAACTTTTACTTGGTTACAATGCTAGATCTTTAAAAAATTTAGGGTGGTGCTATTGCCGCCCCACAAATTACTTATTTTCACTCCCACTGAAAAAAAGTTATAAATTTCTATTTCCACCCTACCCAATTAATTATTTTCAACTAACTAATCACTCATTAACATAATTACTATTCATCATCATCTTCTTCTTCTTCTTCCTCTCCCTCTCCCTCTCCCTCTTCTTCTTCTTCTTCTTCTTCTTCTTCTTCTTTATGATTTTTACTCAATGGTTAATAATTAACAAAAATTCAGATCTAATTAACACATTCTATCTCATTCAATTCATTTTAAAAGCCAACAAAAATTCAAAAATAACTCACAAAAATACATAAAATCTCCATTGATGTCACACAAAAAAAACCTTAAGTTGTAGAGAATGGTAGAAAATAGCGAATTAAGGATTATCAAGGTAGAAAAACCTAATGAAGGAGAGATATGTTTATTATGTTTAATGTTTATTTTCTTTAGTTAATATAAAAAAAATATTTGTACCAACAAAACGAAAAGAGCATCAGAATATGTTACATCGGTTACGGAAAATCAAAATTAGAGCACTTGTTCGGTTTTCAGTGACCGAATGTGTAATTTGATTATATTCTAGACAACTTCGGTCCTAGGAGACCGAGCAATTTAATGAACTTCGATCCTAGGAAATTGAAATTATCTAAAATACTCGATTGTTAGAGACCGATGTAAGGTCCCAAGAGTTGAAAATATAGTCCAGAATACTACGATTGTGAGGGACCGAGAAAGTGGATGAACCCCGATCATAGGGAACCGAAATTATTTTTAATACTCGGTTGTTAGAGGTTGATGCAAGGTCTCGAAAACTAAAATATGATACGAGGAAGCCATGGTTGTAAAGGACCAAAGAGTATATGGATGCAAAAATTTAAAAACCACTGTTGAGAAGAAGAAGAAGAAGAAGAATTAATGATTAATTATAATTAGTTTGTGTTGCATTAAGGGTTAAATGAATGTAAAATTTTAGAAACCATTGTTGAGAAGAAGGAGGAGGAAGAGGAGGAGGAGGAGGAGAGGAAGGAGGAGGATGAGGAAGATTAATGATTAATAGTTAAATATAATTAATCATTAATCTATGCATATTAAAATGGGAGTGGTAAAGGAAATAGTAGGAGTGTTGATGAGTAAAAGAGAGTTGGTGGGAGTGGGAGTGATACTAAGTATATATTGGGATGGAAATAGCACCACCCAAAATTTAATTTATACACCGCAATACGTCTAGTCCATTCTAAATTACATTACATATATTTTACTTAATTTACAGTAAAAATTCACATATTATACAATAATACAACATAACATTATAAAAGTTTATGTATAATAAATTATTTCAGGTGACTTTTAAACCTGTTTAAAACCTATTCAACTTTTAATAAAACTAAAGTTTATTGAACTATGTTAGAATTTGTATGTATTTTAAGACTTATGGATATTCAATCATCTTGTTTTTAGTTAATTATTATTATTATTTTATAAAAGTTATTTGTTTAATGTGTATTATCGGGTTGTGTCATGTCATCCGATAACAAACTTAGTCATACACAAATTTGAAAAACATAATACGCTAATTTATCGAACCATGTTTAGTTGGAGACAAAAATAACCCATAATTGTTAAGACCCAAAATAAGTCCAACAAAAACCGACTCACTCGTGTATATGGAATCCATTGTGCTGAGCGAATTATGAAAAAACACCTATTTACTTTGCATGTATTACATGTTTAGTATTCAATTAGAATTTGAAATGGCAATTTTGTCTTTTAAATAACGGTGGAGAGTCAATCGAATACATATAAATAGAATATTATGAACATCACCCAGCCTCATATTTTCATAATTTGAGCAATTATTCCCAATTACCAGATCTAAGTGGGGGTAGTTTATTTCAGTATTGACAAAGTAAAAGTATTAAAAGCTAATAATAAAATAAATGCACAGTGAAATATAATATTTTCCCTTTTCCTGAATAAAATTCGAAAGAACCACACTCATAATTTAGAGAAGATACTACATTAGACCATTTACAGTGTGTAATGTAAAATGGTAAGGTACTTCAGAGTTTTAGCAATTTGCTCTCCGCAGCGCGTATGGGGTAAAAGCCACATCACGCCTCTCGCGATGGACTGTACATCGTGCCTATGCCCCGTCAGCGGAACTCATGACATTCTGAATGTCGTGAGTGTCGTTCAGTCAGCATGGTATTAACGGCTATATCCAACGGCTATATGGTCTTAACGGTCAAAATTTTAAGTAATTAAACATTTGCCCATATTTCAATCTTATATCATTCTTCCTATTTTTCTCTCATACATATACACTTTACACCAATCCAAAATAAAGTTTCAACAAATTTTGAGTTGCCTCAAATTAATTTTGTAGAAAATTAAGGTACAATTATCTTATTCTTTTTATTAAATTATTTATTTGCTTAATATTATTGTTTATTTGTTTAATATTTTTGTCTATAATTAATTTATTTTGGTCAATTTAAGACTTTAATATTATTATTTATGTGAGTTAATCAGTTTGTATATATAACATCATATTATCACTTATAAATGGTAGTATGAAAGGTTTCTTAACACGTATAATGAAAAAAATGAACTCTGTAAAAAAATATTTTAGCATTTCATTCTTTGGTTTTGTATTTGAATTTATTTATTTTTTACAAAAAAAGGAATTTAACTATTTCGAAAAGTTAAATAATCAATAAAAATTTAGGCACTGGATAAGAAAAAAGTTTATATTATAAGTAAAATTAATTTATTGACCCTTAACATTATCTTGGCCACAAATTTTTGCCAATAGCTGTGATAGCATTTTCCTATCAATAATCAATAATTCTCTTAAAAAATTACCTTAAATTAATATAAATTATATTATTTCTTTTAAACATAATAAAAAAAATCCAAAGATTTTTCGGGAGAGCTAGTATCTCGAGTCCTCCCAATGAAAGTGGGTTTGGTACATCTGCTACGACGCCTACTACATCTGCTGCTAGGCCTAGTTCTGCATGACGGAGATCAACCGAATGTCGTACTCAGCCTGAAATTTACGAAACTCCTACAACGCAGCCATCAAGTTCATCTTCTCCCTTTGGTAATTATAGAAAGGTTGTTTATAATGGAAAACATATTTCGAGAATGAAGAGAATAACTGAAGGTAGTTTATTCTACATAAGGTCAACCTGGCACCAGGCAAGTCGAATATATAAAAGGCTATCACGAGATCCAGATGTAGAAATGTTGCTTGATAATTTTGGATTGTGTTATTTATTTAAACGACAAATGCCAAATTCCGATCGTACTATAGTTGAAGCGTGCTGTCGACGTTGGTGGGACACAACCCATACATTTCACCTGCCTACATGCGAGTTAAGTTTCACACCACTTGATTTCACCATGTTAACAGGTACACATATCAACTTTGTATACATATAACACATATTTTGTATGTAAAAAAATAAAAATAAATTATATTTATATATTAATATAATAAATTTAATTAAATATATTGTAACTTTTATTTTTAATAGGAATTCCCATTGGGGGTAACAAATTACCGCTTCCTCAAGTACATGAGGATTCGACATTGACGGCTGAAAACGGGATACTAGCTACTTATTTTCCATATTTTTTAGATGAAATAGATTCCGGAGCAATAAAAAGTTCTTTTATCGCCACATATCTTAGAAGTGATGATATAATAGAAGCTATTGGGGCAGATGGTGTAACTAGATTATTCATATTCTATATTTTAGGATATGTATTTTTTTCCAACGGTAATAGTAGTTGCCCAATATTTTGGGCAAACTATGTCGTCGATGTCGAAAATATTAGCCGCTACGACTGGGGATCAGCTATTTTGGCCAGAATGTATTCAGGCCTTAATGTTGCATCTCAAAGGTTAATTAAAAGCTTAAATTTCTTTTGGCAACCAATTGAGGTACATATTTCGTTTTAAATATGACTTGTGTCCCTCCTTTTTTTACATTAAATTTATATTTGCATTTACGTATTTTAATACTTTTTTTTAATAAAATGCATTTCTTTTTTATGAGTACATGGCAACCCAATGTCCGCAGTTTATTACCGGAGCACCTCTACTTTTGGCGTAGAATTCATCAATGGAGTTTGGAAAATGTAGAGATTGCGAAAAATTCAGTTAGGTTCAATCTTGATATTGCGGACCAACAATTGGAGATGCGTTCAATGCAATCTATTATTTGGCAACCCTACACAAATGATTTGGCAATGCAATTTCCGATACAACAAATTTCATTACACCTTTCACGATGCAAGTATTTGTTACTCGATCCCCAAATCGGAGGACAATGGTATTTGGGCGAACGGTGCTACCGGCAAATTTTTGGAGGAATTGCGATTCCTAACGATCCTCCGGTTAAAATGACCAAGATCCCTCGAGATGTTTTTAATCATTATGCCCAATATGGTTGGGATTTATGTACTATGTTCCTTTTTGAAGCGACGAAAAAACTTTATGAAGAATATTGGACATATGTTTCTGGCGGACCATCATTACCACCAATCGGTAGAGGGGTTAATATTGACGTTGTTGGATATGCGGCATTGGTAGGCCGTGATGTTGAAATGCCATGTACGCCACAAGAGCTGATAGGAAGGGTTTATAACAGTCAAGGTGGTTCTTCCTCGTCACAACCGTTTGGGCCTGATTGGAGTTATACCATTTGTACTTTAAATTGTGAAACAATTCAACTAACTTTGCCACGAGATAAACTTTCAATAGAGGCCCCACCAGCTATGACGCAGTCGCGTGGTATATGGCGAAATCTTTACATAGACGCAATGAATTGTACAAACCAATTAAAACATTAATTATTCATGCATTCAAGTGAAATGGCACAACAATTGAAGGAAAAAGATCGTCAAATAAGGGAAAAAGACGCCGAGATAGAACAGTTGCATGAGGAGAACTCCTAATCATATTCACAATGGCCTGGCCTTGATGATAATTAGTTATATTATGTTATTTAAGTATGTCATTGTAATTTTTATATTTAGTGTTTTAAGTTGTTCAATAATTGTTCGGACCATTTATTTATTATGTCAAATATTGCAAGTTAATTAGGCGCACTGTTTTAATTGTCTACATATCGTTTATATATATAGTATCTTTTTAAAAAAATTTAAATAAATTAGCAGGAAGGAAAACATAAACTATTAAAAATTAAAGGGTCAAAAACTATTAAATAATATATATATTTAAGTATGTATATATAAGAATAATGTATCAAGTTAATATATATATATATATATAACTTTGGAATATATGAATCAGGAAATGAACAGGGTCAAAAATATAAACTATTAAAAATTCTAGGGTTAAAAACACAATATATTATTATTATTATTATTATTATTATTATTATTATTATTATTATTATTATTATTATTATTATTATTATTATTATTATTATAATATATATATATATATATATAAATGCTTTTGTCTACATACATAAAGACAATTACTCAATTGAAAAAGCTGTCCACCCGCGTGATGAAGATTTTAATACTATCAGGCAGAAATATCCTTTATCTTATGCGTGATGAGGCTGTATTTTTGTAAAAAATTAGTCTTCTGTTAATTTATCTTTTGCGTAAAAATAAAGAAAGGAATAATGTCAGTCTGGCAAAATATTTTTATTGATTCCTCTTGTCCACGCCACCTACAATGAATTCTATAGACCATCTTCTATAAATCATACAATTCTTTCAAATGATATTCTTCAACATAATTTCTCTGTTTATCTTTTCAAATAGCATGATTTTCTTATAAAATTTATTATAAATAAATTATGTCTACTTCAAGTTCAAAAGGTTTTAATGGGCAAAATACAGTAGATGAAAAAATAATTTTGTTATCTCAACAAATGACAAAGTTAAATGAAGATGATGATGATAATGAAGCTGTTGCATATAATGAAATGAGGAGGCAAAATGATATATCTAATATTAATACTTTGGAAACGACTGAAGTATCTATAAAAAGATATAAATATCGAGAAAGACAAGCTGCTCATTCAAGGCTTTGGAAAGAGTATTTTGCTGAAAATCCAGTTTATCCTGAAACAGATTTTCAGCGCAGATTTCAAATGCGACGGCCACTTTTCAACCTTATTCTAGAGGCCGTGGCGAACTACGATTACTATTTCGTTCAAAAACCTGATGGTTTAGGCTGTCTTGATTTATCCCCCACCAAAAAATTATTGCAGCATTCCGACATATGTGTTATGGGGCATGTGCTGATATATGGGGAGAATACCTTGCAATAGGTGAGTCGACTTCGATAGCATCATTAAAACGATTTTGTAATGCTATTATTAATGTATTTGGCAGTGAGTACCTGATAGCATCTACAACAACAGATGTGCAACGTCTTTCAACTGAAAATTCAACTCGTGGATTCCCTAGAATGCTTGGAAATATTGATTGCATGCATTAGACGTGGAAGAATTATCCAGTTGCGTGGTAAGGATCATATCGTGGTCATAAGCACACGCTAACAATAATATTAGAAGTTGTTGCCTCATACGATACTTGGATATGGAATTTATATTTCGGTATGCCAAGTGCGAATAACGATTTTAACATGTTGGCGATATCAAATATTTTTGAAGATCTATTACATGGTAGATCTCCACCCGTCAACTATGAAATAAACGGCAATGAGTATAGTATAGGATATTATTTGGCTGACGGTATATACCTGAGCTACGCCACTATTGTCAAAAGTATGAAAAGGCCTAATTCAAAGAAAGATAAAGTATTTTCAGCCACACAAGAGAGTGTTAGAAAGGACGTAGAACGGGCATTCAGAATTCTACAAGCCCGATTCGCTATCATAAGGCAATCCGGTAGATTATGAAACGAAGCAGCATTAAGCAGCATAATGCAAGAATGTATAAGGAGAATAGATTGTGAATGTGAGTACGATCAAATTGAAGAACTTCCACCGTTACAGTGAGATCTTACAGTGGTCTTTAATTACATGCATCGTCGTAATGCGATGACTAATTTTAGCACACACAATCGTTTGCGTGCAGATTTAGTATAACACATATGGGCAATTCATTTTGAATCGTAGTATTGTTTGTTTCATATATCTAGTGTGTTTTTACAACTAATTTTATGCCATTCTAATGTATTTTCTATCTTAAAAATTCCATGGCAATCGTATTTTCATGTTTTGTCTTTGTTATTATGTAAGTTAATCATATTTTAATGTATTGTATTTTTTATAATATGAGTTAATAATATTTTAATGTATTGTATTTGGTCTAATGTAAGTTAATCATATAAAAATGTATAGATAATTATTTTAAATGGTTCATGCTTTTAATCATTTTTTTTAAGGTTAATTAAAAAAAATAGTATTGTAAATTATTAATTGTATGACTTGTATAACATCACTGAAAATGTAAGTGTAATGACAAGTATCAGCTTTACTATAACGCTTACTTTTTTATCTTCTTTGATATTTTTTCTAGATTTTCTTATCTTTTTGAATTTTTTAAACACCTCGGGAGACGTTTATATCCTCTTAGAGATTTTTCCTATATTTTCTTATCCCATTAGATTTCTTATCATATTTCTTATCCTCTTATATTTGTTAGGATATTTTCATCTATAAATAAAGATGACATTCACTGACGTATTCACACAACTGTCCATCTTGTTAGGTGAAAAATAAGTAATCAGTATAGATGAGAAAATAAAAGAAAAATGGATGGAAATAATAGCAACTTATGAAGATGGTGGTAGAATAAGCCCACATGTATTTGCAACAAAAAAACTTTGGAAGACTCATCTATCTCGCTGAGTTAAAAAAAACTAAAACTGTATAGAGGAGGGGGATGAGAGTGGCGAGACAAACATTTCTGGCAGTATGTCCAAACAGAGTTATTCTCAACTTTGTTGGAAAATCCAAAATTCGATCATATGTATCGGTTACTACCTTCTTTAGCCGCTCGAACATCAATTTTTATATTTCTACAACGACGAGCTGAAGAATGTAGAAGGGTCACAGAACACCAGGCTCAACTAAAGCGTATAAATTCAGGTTTAGTATTTAATGAGAATATTTGCCCTCGAGATTGGGAAGACCACGCGTTTGAAGAATATAAAATTGAGGAGTGTAAAACATATCAAAATGATGTTTCTTCATCCGACGAAGATGACTCTTAATTATTTTTAAATTTATGTAATGTTGGGAGATATATAATTATCTTTTAAGAATAATGTATTATGTATGGTGTTTTGTTCTGTATGAAATGAAACTTGTTATCTTTTAAAATAACAGTGCAAACCAAAAATAAAATAAATAAACAAACCAAAAATAAAATAAATAACATTGTATATAACAAGCAAATTACCTTAAAATAAAAGTGCATTACAGGCATAAAATTAAAACCACATTGGAGAATTTAAAAATATTAAAATAACATTCATAAAACCATAAAATAAATTAATTGAAAACACAACTTAGAAGTACTGATTGCCTGGATAGTTCTGCTCTGATTGTTGGCGTCTTCGGTTTAGAAATTCTTGAAGATGGTAATTGTACAACTCCCATTATTGGTCACTCATACGCGTTAAATCCATTGACATTAATGCATTTTCTTCAGCAAGATCTAGTTCTCTGTTTCGTC
This sequence comes from Lonicera japonica, assembly GCA_021464415.1. NCBI lineage: Eukaryota > Viridiplantae > Streptophyta > Magnoliopsida > Dipsacales > Caprifoliaceae > Lonicera > Lonicera japonica. The sequence goes on from CM038471.1 coordinate 52,144,256, forward strand.
TTACCTCATCATGGATATTTCTTCATTAGCTTTTGCATTCAATGCAACCTTTTCTTTATACATTTTATTAAATGCTTCTGATCTCTCTAATTATGCCCTTTCAGAAACTAATAATTTAGTTTTTCCTTTCCTTTTTTTGTCCAACTTTGCTGTATTTTTTCCTATTGGTCGGTTTGCATCAGGGCCTTCAGTGGTAATCGGGAAGAATCATCCCCTATATTAATCGAAGAACCAATGCTATCTTCAGATGGACCATAGCGGGAGTGTTGACTGTTTGAAGATGTTATTTTCAAACTAAAACACTGGTGGTCTTTCAAAATTTGATAACAATGATCAAAACTAAAAGCTTTACCATTTTCTAAATGGTATGCTCTTTGAGCTTCCCTGACCTGTATTAAATAAATTCCAAAATAAATAATAAGTACAACAATATAAAAATTTTAAAAAAAATTATTTTTAAAATTATAAATATCAATTAATATATAAAACATAAAATAGAAAATTACCCAATCTATTTCGTTGGTTCCGCTGCCAACATTACTCATTGTGTGCGATAATTTTAAAATATAAGTTCCAATAGCTTTGGTAATTACGAAAAATCGTGATTGAAAAGAGAATTGTGTCATTCGATGTAAAACTTCGGTTTGCTCATGGTATTTGATAGTAATAACTTGCCACAAGTTATCCAAAGATTGATTAGTACCTTGAATTTGATCAACACTTACAGTAAGATAAGCACGACATAAAGCTTCATCTTCAAAAACTTGAATATTTGCTCCTCGATTCTTATACATAATGAAAAAAAAATTATAAATTGAGTTTATTGAGAGAATAGCAGATAAATTTTTATTTTTTTAATGAGAGATATCAACATGTGAAAGTTTAGAAATATTTGGGACCTATTTATAGTTTTAAAAAGTTGAAAAAGAGCCGTTAGGGTCTAACGCGCATAATTCAAAATTGCATTTTGGCCCCAACCTCACACGATGTACAGTCCATCGTGAGAGTGATGACTGTGCATCACGCGATGTTCTATACATCGCGGGGCTGTCACGATCTTCTGTCCATCGTGGGACAGAATTGTTTGTCGCCAAGCCTTTTTACCATTTCAATGCCATTTTAGCCAACAATTTTAAAGATTACCATCTGCGCTGCAAGCTCAAAAACGCTAAATTAACCAATTTACAACATGCATTGGAGAGGGTCTTAGGATGTCTAAATTAATAATATTTTTATTTTTAATTATTTATTAACTATATTGAAGTTATGTGCTGTTGGGTAGGTAATTTATTTACCAGGTATTAAAACTATTAACAAGTTCGGTTAGGGCACGTGTGGCTGCGTAAATCATTTCATTTATAATTGTTTCATTATAAATTAATAAATTATAATTTTTTTCATTTTAACGAATAATTTTGTGGTGTGATTTTTTTCGCATAAACTTGTATGATAGTTATAAGTTATGTAATTTTAATTATATCTCTACGTTTTTTCATTTAATTTCTTAAGAATTAACTTAAGTTTATAATTTTATATATTAACTTATTTTTATAACCAAACACTCAAATTAGATTATTAACGAATTAAGCAATTTAAAATATTCTAATTCATAAATTAGAAGACAACCAAACAAACTCTAGTGTAGAACTAATCCAACCCACTTAGTTCATAGTTTTTTATTTTCCTTTTCTTATTCAAAGGCACTTAAAAGTAGAAAAGAATTGAAATTATTTTAGTATTACTTTTTTATTATTATCATTATTATTTGAGTGTGCTCAAAATATCAATTAACAAATATACACACTGACGATATATATTATATCTAACTTTTATAAAAAAAAATTATGTAAGTTTATTGACTTCACGTTATACAACCACACTTTGTTTTTTTTTGTTATACAAGCACACTTGTTCTCTCAATTGAATATTCAACACAACACAAATACATCTATTTTTTTTAGAAGTAATAAATATATTTATTTACTTAAACTCTCACACTCTATCATCAAAAATAATAAAAAAAATCTCTCACTCTCTAGCTTCGACAGCTGGAATTGAGTTGGCCTACTACACGCACTCAATAAATGACTAACATAATTATGAATGTGGCATGGCGTCATCGAACATGGTGCGCCAAAATTTGAATTATGTGGCGCGTGCCAATTGGGGATATAAAAGGGTTTAGGGTTTTTTGAGAAACCAAAAATGTAATCAGAAAAGAAAAGAAAAGGTGAATTCATGGCAGGAGAAAAGTCTAAGATTCCTGAGAAAGATAGTGAGAAAGAGAGAGAAAAAACTAATATTCTCGAGAAAGTGAAAGAAAAATATGATCGTCGGAGAGAGAAAACTGACATTCTCAAGAAAGGAGGAGGAAAATCTGATCGTCTCGAGAAAGAGAGAGAAAATTGACATTTTTGAGAAAGGAGGAGGAAAATATGATCGAGAAAGAGAAAGAGAAAACTAATATTCTCGAGAAAAGAGGAGGAAAATCTGATCATTTTGAGAAAGAGAACGAAAAATCTGATCGTTTCGAGAAAGAGAGCGAAACATCTAATCATCTTTAGAAAAAATGCGAATATGACAAATCCTTCAAAAATGTTGACATTCAAAGTGAGAAAGAGAGAGAAGGTGACACATCTGTAGAATACATTGAAGCAAATCTAGTTTCTGGACTTATTAGTCTCAATGACGCAGAGCTTTATAGAAAATTTCTTATACGTCGAAGTAAAGGATAAAGATTACCGGATGAATATCCAATTTTGAACGATGTTTTTCAAGGAGAACTAGATCCGGTCGATTTGTTCCGTAAGCCTTGGCAAGAGTACGTGTACTTATTCAAACAACCGAAGCAACTATCAACTGCATCAGATGCAGGCGCTAATAAGAACTTTGAAAGGAAAACTCGTACCGGTAACAACTGGAAGATTGTTGCGTTAAAAACTTGTTTTATTTACTCGCAAGCGCACGAATCGGTTTATAGTATAGTTTATGCAAGTGCGAGGTCGAACCCAAGGGACTTGATATTTTTACCACTTACTAATTTTGATTAATTCCTAATCTAGTTTAAAAATTGGGAGATTGTGAATTATCAATTAAAAACACTAATAAAATATTTAATTAATAAAATACTAACTAAATAATCAATTAATAAAATATTAGAAAAATAATCAATTTATAAAATACTAGGATGGAGAAATCATATATTTGATATCATATTCCTAATATTCATACCTCATAAATTCTACTATTTGTCTCGCATTAATTTGGTCTCTCGACTCTATTAGATGCAAAAAATAAAATCATTTAAGCTCAATTAATTTTTAAAGTCTAATTGTTAATTCTTCCATAGCCAAACTTCTATATATAAAACCAAAACACTCACTATATCCGTCAAAACACAATTTATATCCGCTTTTAACAAATTATAAAATGAATCCAACAAATTATAATGAGAATCCAATTTTATTTTTATATCAATTAAAATAGGCATTCAATAAGAAGAATTATTTTTTAACATTAAAGCATTAAAACGGTAGAATTAATTGGCATGAATATGTGCAAGGGAATCAATCAAATATAATCATCCTCTACCCTAGATAATAATCTAGCCTAGCATGCTTGCAATTAAAACACAAAACATAATTAAATAATATACAAATAAATAAATTAAATACTTACTTGAGTACGCGCAAATAAATTGAAGAAGAAGAAAATAATTCTGAATTAATTGCAATAGTAAAGCTTAGAATACAACTCACTATATATATATCCTTATATCTCTCATATCTCCTTCCAACACAAATGAACCCTCCACCTATTTTTAGGGGAGGCCTTCCCTAATGGACGGTCGAGATCAAACCAATCCAATGGTCTAGATTTACATTCCAAAATTTTTTATACAAATATCTCTAACTAGAATACTCTAGAATACTCTAGAATAATTTACCAAGATTATTTACAACTAGGTTATTCTAGAAAGTTCTACATCTAGGTCCTTCTAGAATACTCTAGAAAGTTGGAGGCACTTCTCCATAATTCCATAACGTTCTAGAAAATTCCGTAATCCTCCATAACGTTCCATAACGTTCTAGAAAATTCCGTAATCCTCCATAACGTTCCATAACGTTCTAAAAAATTCCGTAATCCTCCATAACGTTCCGGAATTTTCCTTTTTCTTGGACAATATTGAGCGGGTCGTGACATTAGGGTTGTGTTGAGTTGTGGGCTGTAAGTTCTGAGATGAGATGGGCTGCAAGTGGGCTGGGCCAAAAAAATCACATATTTATTAAATTAACACATTCCCGCTAGAATCAATATTTTAGCGCACTGATCTTATTTTGGCCATAACTTTCTTCTCCGAACTCCGATTGATGCAAGGTTTTCGCCCACGCGTAGCTAACTCAAAGATCTCAAACTTTTATCTCTGGAGTTTTCTTTAAATTATGTACGGATTAATGCAAAAAATTTCTTAAATACAAGTGATGTGCGCAGCCAATCTCTTTTTGCTTTGTAATCTTCCAACTTAATTCTAAACACTTGCAAAACACTAAAAATACAACAAATATAAAAATATATGCTCTCCAAAGTATAAATTAGTGGGTTATAATGTACCAATTTCTTGGCACAACAAAGATATATAAAGAAAAAATGGATATTAAAGGTACTTCTGGATCAAGGTCAAGGCTCAAATACCTAGGAGATGGTGGAGGTGTTATGATCGAGCTTTCTATCAAGGTTAAGACGTCATTCAGATTTTGTTTATTAACTAAACGCTAACTGCTTTTCATAATTGTGTTGAGAATTATATTTTAATAAGGCCTGATATTGCTAATTTAATCTGGCTTATGTTTATGAATATTGAATTTTGTTCCACTCTTGCATCGTGTAGGATCAAAATAATCTAACTCTTTATTACATTAAGTGTGCCCCTCTGAATATTTTAGACGAAGAAAACGAAGCGGAGGACATTAACTTGTCTCCTCATGCCGGTGTTCGCGTAGATGAAGTGATTGAGGATCATGCTAGAGAAGGATTAGAAGGTACTGAAGTTGAAGATATAAATGCGGATGAGCAGCAATTGTTTGTTGAGTTTTGTATTATCATATATTTTAACATTCAACATATCTCCATATATGTCAACATATATGGAGATAATGTCAAAGAACATATCTCCCCTCTTCAAACCATATCTTCTCTATTCAACATATCTAGATTTGTATAGATTTTTTAGGTTTGACAATGTACCTATTTCATCCCTATATAAAGGGACATTCATGGCTCATAATAAATCATCAAAGAAATACAACCAAATTCTCTCATCTCTTTCTCTATTTATCAACATGGTATCAGAGCAATGGTTGACACATTAATCACAACCACACAGCCTGAACCACCTCCACAGAATCCACAATATCCCTGCAGACCCAACACCATAACAGCAGAACCTACACCATTTTAAAAAAACTACAAACAGAAGTTCAAAAGTTTCGTTCGTCCAGTAAAAATATCTAAACCCAAAAACCATCACATAATCTTGATTGTCCTGATAAGACGATCCTAACTGCGTTCGAACAACCCTATTTGGACACAACACGTGCCTTCACGCGCCACATACAAGAACAGGTATCCGCTCCGCTATACCCACGCGCCACCAGCTGAAGAAGATAATACGTGGCACGCCACATATGCCCTAGTGCCACGTGTCATCCACGTCACTGCCACGTCAGCACCACGTCAGCGACACATCTTGACCGTTGACTGTTAACTTCTGTAGCGGTCGTTACTTTTACCGTTAAACTTAACGGAATATTCTTGACGTCGTTAATTTTGACGGAGTATTCTTAACTCCGTTAAAAAAAAAACACTTCGGATTATTTGTAAATTGACCCCCAGAATTGTCTGGTATTTCTACTTTGGCCCTTGAACTTTTTGAAAGTTATATTTTTTTCCCTAGAACTTGTTCCTGGCATTTTCAAACCCTTTGAACACAACCGCGATCTCAAAAATTTTAAATTTTATCTATATTTTTTAGTATTACATTCCTCCAATGGTTAACGACTCTATAACCATGACCGGATCATCCATAAAGGATTCCCCTCTCATTATTCAAACTGACGGCTCCTCATTTAATATCGGCCTTCTATTGGATAAAACCAACTATGATATATGGTCTCAACTCATGGAGATACACATCGCAGAGAAACAAAAATTCTCTTTTATTCAAGGTTCAACCTTAATTCCGAAAGAAGGAACACAAGAATATGATAAATGGTCCCCTGATAACCAACGAGTAAAACGCTGGCTCTTAATGTCAATGAAACCAAAAATCATGAAACGTTACATTTATATTCCTACGACGCGTGAGATCTGAAAATCACTGTTTATACTCTATAGTGTTTCATGACGGGGTTGATGAATTACAAGTTTTTTCTTTGAACCAACGGGCCTTCACTACCAAACAGGGTGGGTGATTAATATCTGAGTTCTATGGGGAGCTGACAGAGATATTCAGCGAGTTGGACCATCGTGATAAGGTAGTTATAAAAATTCCTAATGATGTGGAGTCTTATAGGAGATCAATTTAACGCTTGCGAGTCCACATTTTTCTTGCCGGGTTGGATAATGAACTTGAACAGATTTGGGGTGAGATTTTGCAAAAGGATCCGGTTCCAGAACTAGAAGCCGTATATGCCCTGGTTCATCGAGAAGCTCTTCGACGACAAATAATGAACATCACGGCAAACACTGCAGCTATGATAGTCCGTAATCAAGCCCCCTCCAATTCCAGATGGCGTAATTCAGAAAAACGATCTGGCTCGAGTAATCAGCCGAATGACTCTCGGGGTTTGACCTTTAAATACCCTCCATGCTCTGTCTTTGGACTTACGGGACACTCAAAAAAGGGTTGCTATGAAATCATTGGCTACCCGAATTGGTGGAAGGATTCTCGCAATCGCCGAATAAGTCAAACCACAGAAGGAGGTAACAAACAGGCCTCGGGCTTACTTACTACCACATGTACATCAGGCACGACTTTACATTATGTCTCTGTTTTAAATAATACATGGATAATTGATTCGGGTGCTACTGATCATATGGCATCTAATTCCAAAATGGTTACTCCATTAAATCCATCACCTCAAACCTTTGTTTTCACAGTCAATGGTGCCCCAGTTCCTGTGGTAAGAAAAGGGTCAGTCAATCTATCAGACACCCTAAACCTAAGCTCTGTCTTAGTAGCACCATCCTTAGATTATAATATATTATCTGTTGCTCAAATAACTAATGCCTTACACTGTGTTGTCACTTTTTGGCCTTCCCATTGTGTTTTTAAGGATATTCGAACAAAAAAGATGATTGATTATGGCGTTAGGAGGGAAAAATTGTACTACTTGGACCTGGAGGTGAAAAACACAGATCGCTTGCATAAGGCTAGGCCTGGCAGCGGGTCGTGTACGGGTCAGTTTCGTGTCGAGTTGAAATCGTGTCGGGTGAAAAGTGCCTCCACCCGTACACGACCCATTTAATAAACGGGTGAAAAATTCAAATTCATACACGACCCGTTTAATTAAGGAATTACACAACCCGATTCGTTTAACCCGTTTAAGATAAACGGTTCGATTCGGGTCGTATACGAATAACATTTAGTGACCCGTTAATAATTCAATTAAGTAATTTATATATATATATAAATTATATTCGGATTACACGGGTTACAAACGGGTTTACACGACCCGAAATCGATTCGTATATATTCTTACCGGGTTAGACGGGTTTTATTCGGGTCTCGCGAATGTACAAGAAATCGACTTGTTTAATAAACGGGTTTGACGGGTCAACCCAATTATGACCCGCACCCGTTAAGGATTCACCCAAACCCGGTAAATTCGTATTGATTTCGTGTCGTGTTATAAATTGCCGGGCCTACACAAGGCCTTGCACACTAGTACCTCTGAAAAGAAGATTGCAGAGAAACTTTGGTTATGGCACCGCCGGTTAGGACACGCATCGTTTGGTTACTTAAAGAAACTATTTCCCCGTTTAGTTAATAAAGTTGATTATTTTGTTTTTCATTGTGAGATTTGTGAATTGGCTAAAAGCCATCATACTTCCTTTAAACCTTCATTGAGTAAAAGTTTAGTTCCATTTATGATTATTCATTCTGATGTATGGGGCTCATCTCATATTTCTTTTTTAAGTGGTATACGATGGTTTGCCACGTTTATTGATGATTGTACTCGGATGACATGGGTTTGTCCCATGAAATCCAAAAGTGAAGTTAGTAGTTTGTTTCAGGAATTCCATAAACAGATCAGTACACAGTATAACGCTACTATTTAAGTTCTCCGAAGTGCTAATGGTGGTGAATATATGAGTACCGAGTTACAAGCATACTTCAAACTCCATGGGATTATTCATCAGACTACTTGTGCTTATACTCCTCAACAGAATGGGGTTGCCAAATGTAAAGATCGTCATTTATTGGAAATAGTTCGGGCATCACTAATTAGCGTAAAAACACCAACCTCGTATTGGGGTGAAGCACTCTCCTCGGCTGTCTATTTAGTAAACCGCATCCCCTCAGTTGTATTTGATTTTCAAACACCCTTCGAAGTTTTATCTAAGTTTGTCTCGGCTCCTACCGTGTTAAATCTTTCTCCCCGGGTGTTTGGATGTGTTACATTTGTCCACT